>CM062519.1:31726860-33011860 GCA_031439585.1 Pterocarpus macrocarpus
CCATGCCATATTTTCAACGGCAGTATTACACTACCTTATAATTCCAAGTGTGAGGATCGTCATGACATAGCGCTGCCTGAGAAATTCTCACACTGCCTAAGGGAAATAATTCAAAGTTCCTATTACATTCTATTTACGAAAGTGGGGATGTTACACTTGTGAATGTTAAGGGCATTAGAAGTTTTCTAGGATATGCTGGCTTTTATAAAAGGTTCATTAAAGATTTTTCAAAAATTACAAAACCATTGTGTAATCTTTTGGTTAAGGATGTACCATTTGTGTTTGATGACAATTGCTTGCATGCCTTTAAGACTTTGAAAGAAAAACTTGTTTCTGCACCTATAATTTCTGCACCTAATTAGAATTTGCCATTTGAATTGATGTGTAATGCTAGTGACTTTGCAATAGGTGCTGTGTTGGGTCAAAGCAAAAATAAGTTGTTGCATGTGATATATTATGCTAGTCATGTTTTGAATGATGCACAGCATAATTATGTAGCTATTGAAAAGGAATTGTTTGTAGTTGTTTATGCTTTTGACAAGCTTCGGTCATATTTAGTTGGTTCTAAGGTAATTGTTTAAACCAACCATTCTACTCTTAAGTATCTCTTGTCTAAGCAGGAAGCAAAACCAAGGTTGATCAGATGGGTGCTATTGTTACAAGAGTTTGACTTGGAGCTAAAGAACAAGAAAGGCACAAAAAATTTGGTTGCTGACCATTTGTCCAGGATTATTCAAGAACGAGGTCAGGATATGCAACTGTTACTAATTAAAGAAGAATTTTTAGATGAGCAGTTATTTGTTATTTACGCACTTCCATGGTTTGCTGATATGGCCAATTATAAAGCTATAAAGGTTCTTCCAGAAGGTTTGAGTTGGAATCAAAAGAAAAAGTTCTTACATGATGCAAGGTATTTGTTTTGGTATGAACCTTATTTATTCAAAAGGTGTGCTGATGGGATGATTAGAAGGTGCATTCCAAAAGAGGAGATGCAAGATGTTTTATGGCATTGTCATGGTTCTGAGTATAGAGGACATTTTGGTGGGGAGAGAATAGCAATCAAAGTCTTGCAAAGTGGTCTCTATTGGCCCACAATTTTCAAGGATGCCCGATCTTTTGTTAAGAAGTGTGACAGGTGTCAACGGACTAGGAATTTATCAAGAAGAAATGAAATGCCACAAAATTACATTCTAGAAGTGGAGTTGTTTGATGGGTGGGGGATAGACTTCATGGGACCTTTCCATTCTTCATACTCTAATTTGTATATTCTTGTTGCTGTGAATTATGTGTCAAAGTAGGTGGAAGCCATTCCATCACCCACTAATGATGCCAAGGTGGTTGTGAATTTTCTAAAGAAAAATATTTTCACAAGATTTGGAATTCCAAGGGCACTTATTAGTGATGGAGGGAGTCATTTTTGCAACAAACAACTTGAGGTGTTATTATAGAAATACAGAGTGAAACACAAGATAGCTACTCTATACCATCCTTAGATGAGTGGGCAAGTTGAAGTGTCTAATAGAGAATTAAAAAGAATTCTTGAAAAGATGGTTGGTGCATCAAGGAAATATTGGGCAGGGAAAATTGATGATGCACTTTGGGCTATAGAACAACTTTTAAAACTCCAATAAGCACATCTCCATATCAATTGGTGTTTGGAAAATCCTGTCACTTGCTAGTGGAGTTGGAACACAAGGCTTTTTGGGCAATAAAATTTTTTAATTTTGAAGCTCAACCTGTCAATGAGAAGAGATTCCTTCAACTCAATGAACTTGGGGAGTTTCGCTACCAGGCTTGTGACAGTGCTTGCTTGTATAAGGAGAGGACAAAGAAATGGCATAACAAGAAGATTTCTTTCAAACATTTTGAACCAGGACAACAAGTATTATTGTTCAACGCAAAGTTAATTTTTTTTCTTGGGAAGCTGAAGACAAGATGGTCTAGGCCTTTTGTGGTAAATAAGATATCTCCATTCAATGCTGTTGAGCTACTTGAGCCAAAGTTTGGAAGAAAATTCACAATAATGGGCATAGGCTAAAGCATTATTTTGGAGGAGAGGTTGATATGCAAAGATCAACTTTAGCATTGTCCTGAAGAATTGCAAGATGTCAAGCTAATGATGTTAAACAAGTGCTTATTGGAAGGCAACCCAATTACTCGTATCCTTTTATTATTTTTATTTATGTGCTTTATTTCTTTTATTTTGGTTATTTGAATCTTTCTTTTATGTTTTAGGGAAATTAAAGTAAATTAGTTTGTGTTCCTTTGTTTTTAGTTTATTTTATGTTGTTTTTAGTTTGTGTTCTTATTAATGAAAAAAAAATCCCAGTGAGTGGTTATTTAGTATCATTTATTTTATTGTGTTAGTTAGTTTTTATTTTATTTTATTTAGTTGTTTTTATTTCTTTTTTTTTAGAATATTTTAGATGTGTTCATGAGTTTGATTGTTAAAAAGAAGAAGTTCAAGGGAGCGCCTAGGCACCCAATTTGGACCGCCCAAGCACTGGTGCAGAACAAAATTAAAATGCGAAGCCTCTTCATTCGCACAGTCTGTTTCTTTTTCTTTTCCTTTTCCTTTCCCTTGTTTACTCCATTATCACCTTCTTCTTCATCTCTTTTAATCTCCATAGCCATTGAAAGTGAGTTTCAACCTATCTCTCTCACTTTCTTTTCATCTTCTTACTCCAAAATCTCCATTGTTCTCATAGTAAGCACCATAGGCGAGCTTGTTAGTGTAGAGTTGGTGGGAAAATCTTTGTGGGTTTTTCACTTTTATTGTGAATCTCCAACTAGTGTTGGCAAAGCAGGCCGACCTAAGCCCACCAAAAAAAAAAAAATTATTTTAATATTTTTTATGAGTTAAATTCCTTTAAAAATTAGAAAAATATATTGAATGAAAAATCTACTTAAATAAAGTATAACAAAATAATTAAACTGCATAATCTGTATCCAAATTTAACTCAAATACAAATATAATAAACTAATTAGGATATATAAATAAGTTTATAAATAATAATTAACTATAAATTTATAACATAAAGTCTATAGTATAAAGTTCACAAAGTAATAAAAGTATAATAACAACATAATTTATAATAAAAACCTAAAAAATATTTTATAAAACACTCTTGCACATAAAAAAAAAAAACCAGACAAGCTTAGCCCAGTGGCCTAAAAATTTTTTGTGAGCTAAATATGTCAATCCAACCCGTTATTTTTGGCGGGTTTGGCAAGTCAACCTGGCAGGTTCAAACCGTTTTCCCATCTTTATCTCCGATTGTGGTAAGTTTTCATCCCCTCATTCCTTTTAATTTCATATTTCAAGAGTATGGATTGAGTGCATGACTCTCTTTGAATGTTAGGGTTTGTCAAATTGGGAATTTTTCTTACATATCTATTTTGGGTGCAAATTTGCTTTTAAATTTGAGTTTGATAAGTTTGAAATGATGGATACCACGTGTGCTAAACTTGGTTAGAATTGACATGTTTGAGGTTGTGAGTTGAAGTAGTTGTATGGTTTTGGAATGAATGGATCATGAGACTAATCTTTTGGGAAAGTTGTTGAATTTGGTTGGATAGAATTGCCATGAATTGCTACTGCATGTGAAAACTTGTTACATTGAGCAATGCTAATTTTGTTTTGAATGGGCTTGTGAGATTTGTAATAGATAAGGGCTATTTAGTTCAGGAAATAAAAATTCAGGTTACTTGCTTGAATTATTAATTAAGATGGAATGTTATGATGATAATGGCTGAATGTGTGGAGATATTGGCTAAGGGTCCATGGTTGCTTTAGTATGTTGATTTAATTTTACTATGCTATATATGGACTTGAGGAGTGTGATTGGAATTGATTTTGAAGTTGCTATATTGATTATCATGGTGGGTAAATCTACCTCTATTTTGATGGTTCTTTGGTTTGGTTCGTAGGTAATTGTTCTCATGCCTTCGAGAAAGAAACAGAATACAAGTGGGACTAGATCTAGCTCAGCAGTTGCATTTGATCACACTCATTTTAGGTCACACTCATTTTAGGTCACAAGTTCATGAATAAAGATTCCGCAATAATATGGCGAGAAGAGGAGAGGTTTGAGAAAGAGATTTTGATCTGCAAAACGATGAATATCCTAAAATTCAAGAGCAAATCCAAAGGTGTAATTGGGAAGTTCTGATGAGGACACAAAGGCCCAAGCCCAAGTCCAAACTCAAGCCCAAAAAGAAGCCCAAGATCCAATACAAGGCCTAGGAGGACCCATGACAAGAGCTAGAGCAAAGAAGGCCCAAGAAGCTGTCAAACATGTGATTATCTCTTTGTTGGAAGCCCAAACACAATTTGAAGCCCAATATCCAAATGAAGCCCAACACATGAATCTGAGGGTTTACACATGTGTAGCCCACTTGGAATGAGAGGAAAAGAGCCCAATGAGTCAATCTGAATTAGCAAGACTTTAGTTGTTTATTTTATTTTTTCTATTGTTATATTGTGATAAAATAAAATACAAATTATCTGTAGCAGGATTAGAACCCAAGCACTTGAGGCTGAAAATGTCTCCTTAACCACTGGAACATATCATTAATGCTTATGCTAAGGGGTTTTGCTTTTAGTTTTGTTAAGTCTCAGGGGCAAACTTTTACACTGATTTGTATTAAAACATTTGGAGATCAATAGACAGCAGAATACGTTTGTTTCAAAAATTGTGAGTTTTTATCTGCTAGGGTTCTTCCTTGCATCATTTGATCTTATCAAGAATCCTCCAATTCTTGTGGGATCCTTCTTGGCTTATCAAACTAGGTTTGTGGCGCCATTGTTTTCTGGTTTCTTTTTTCATCAATTTCGCATCAATTTTCCAGAATTTGTCTCAATTATCTCTTGCTTATATCTTGAGTTATACGTACTGTTTTTCGGTGATTCTTGGGTCTAAATTGTGTTTCAGAACGTGAACGTTCACCTCGTTTTTGAATTGCTCAATTCCGAGGTCAGTAGAGTGAGATACGAAACCTTTTTAACAAGACATCTGGAGCCCTGTTTTCGGCGCAAACTTGTTTTTGATTTGATCATATTTCTTGTGTCCAAGTCCTAGATAGATCCTAATTCAAGAGGCTTGTGGTAAAAACTCATCAAGTTCTTTGTGGAGATCCTGGTGAAGGAAAATTGAATATTGTGAAGAATTTCATGCAAATGCTTTTATTGAAGTAGGAAAAGAAATTAATCATAAGAGTTGGGTGAGGGGCATGGAAATAGATTTTGGTTGAAAATTGACCGGTGACTTGCTTGGCACTGATTGGAGGTTGGCTTGTCATTATGCAACTCAAATGAATCATAATGAGGATCATCAAACAATCATCCGAGATCTTTGTAAAGCTGGTTCTAAATAGGTTTTAGATGCAAAAGGTCATCCAAGTCATTTAAAAAAAGTTAATTTGAAACCAATTCCTTCCATTTGGTGCTCATTTGTTCATGCAAAGCTTCTCCATACCTCTAACCATTCAGAGGTGCAGGTAAAAGTAGCTAGGCTTATACATTGTATAATGCAAGGGCAACAAATCAATATTGGGGAACTCATAGCTTCAAACATTCAGCAAATAGCCCAAGCAACTAAAGGTAATTTGGGATATCCTTCAGTGATCACCAAGTTATGTGCAGTAGTAGGAGTTTCTACTGATGGAGATTTTCCTATTCCTACTGAAAACCTATTGCTTTACATCAAAGATAAGAGGCATAGGGGCAGCAACCACCACAGCTTGGTCCTAGAAAGCCTAGACATAGTTTTTCCCATGGGCAGCGTTTGGATGAGATGGAAGATTTATTGAAGTGTTTTGTCATACATTTTGAGCACAAATTTGATTATCCTATTAACGCTCAATTGGGACTTGAAAGGATGATCTAGAGATTAGCTAAGCAGCTACAGTTCGATCTAAATAGTTTGGAAGGAATTCCACCAATAGATGATAAGGTGATGGCTCATCTTAACTTGGATGCTGATGAGGAAGTTGCTAAAGAGGAAGAAGAGGAAGATGTGGATTGAGGACTGCTTTGCATTTGAAGAATGACAAGGGGAGTTTTAGTGTATAGCTACCTTTATGTTTCTTTCTTTTAATTTTTATTTCTTTTAATTTGTGTCTGTTGCATGTTTCTTTTTAGATGTGGTGTTATTTTGCATGTTGGATTATAGTGTGTTTCTGTTATTTAAGTGGGGTTTTGTTTAAGTGTTTTGTTAGGAATAGTGTTGAATGTTCAATGATGCATAAGAATCTTTGAATTGAAATTAGTTGTTCATCATGCTTTCACTCACAATACTTGTTGATTTTCTGAGACTGAGATTGTGTGGTTTCTTTAGAAAAGAATTAGGTGGTTTTTCTAGCAAAAGCTTATGAGATACATTTGAATTGATTATGGTTTTGGGTAGTGTCCGATTCTCTATTGAGGTGAAATCCTCGATTAGTGCATTTTGGGTGAAATGATCAGGGCATTCTTTGGATAGTTTAAGCCTTCTAAGCTTACCTTATAACATATCCCTAGGTCCCTTTTGAAGCTGAAAAAAAAAATTGGAAAAGGCCTTTTCTTTTGTTTAACCCATATCTGCTTTTCCTCTTTAAGCTAAAAAAAAAAAAAAATCCCACCATAAATAACATTTGTTGGGTGTTTGAGGATGTGCATTGCATATTTATCAATTTCAAAAGTGCTTGCCACATTGTTTTCTTTGATGGTTTTGTTTCTTTTGTGAAAGATAAAAAAAAAAGAAAAAGAAAATGCTTATGGTTATGTATTGCATATTGAAAAAAATAAATAAATAAAAAAGAAAAGAAAAAGAAAATATAATGGGAAAAAACAGTGGTGGCAATACTTTAGAGTCCATTGTAATTTGCAATACATATTTCAATGACCTGACCTAGTTCTTTTTTAATTTGCCTTTTCCTTTCTTTCTTAACATTAACCTTGGCCTATCATTATAAGATTTAAAAGACCTTTTTGATCACTTAGGTGCATTATTCTACATTAGTGGAGATAAGGATGAAAGACATATCCTAAGCTCAAGAGGATTTTTGGATGTTTTCATAATCTGATCTGGAATCATTATCTAAGACTGATCTTGAGTTTTGCACATTTTGGGATTGGATATTCGGCTTGTTGTGAGTGAATGCATGGTTTGATATGATTTTAGTGTTTCTTGCTAACTATGGCATGAAAAAGATTATGAGTGCATGCATGATACACCATTTCTTTTTGCTCGAGGACAAGCAACATCTTAGGTTTGGGGGTGTGATGTGTCATCCATGTGTGCAATTGTACATGTGAAAAGTTGTCAAAAATCAATGTTTTTTGAACCTCTAATGATGTTTTGTTTATTAGGATTTTTTGATTTTGAGTTTTACATGTTTAATAATCTATTTTGGGTTCATTTTAATTTTAATTTGAGTTTTAATTATATTTACATGTTGTTACGTAGCTTAGATAAATAAAAAAATTGTGTTTGTCACCTTGCAAGGAGCTCTTGGGCACTCAAAATCCATAGCCCAAGCGCTCAACATGAAAATAAAGAGTTGTTGCTAGGCGGTGGCAGAAAACCTACATGTGAAAGTTTGTTTTTAATCGGATTGAAACTCGACTTTTGCGAATCTTTTGAGGTTGATAGCATAGAAAAATAGGGGGCTCCGGAGAAAAAGTGGAAGACAAAAAGAGGAGGGGAGATTGAAGACTCTTTCACTCCAATTCTAAGGTTCTTGACATGGATTCTCTTCCAATCTTTTCAATTGTTTTCTGTTTTGTTATGAGTTGCTAAACTCCATAGCTAGGGGAAGGGATTAGTTCTGAAATAGGCGTATTAGGGTTAAATTTCTAATATTTGATATTGGATTTCTTATATTATTAGTTCATCTTTCGTTTTTATATGCAAGAATTATGAGTTGTTATTCATGATTTGAACTAGGATGCTTATATTGTAACATCCTCCCAAGTACAGTACTATGCTTAAGTCATAGTACCACACCCTGGAGTTGTTACGGTTACCTGAACGAACCTTATCTGACAGCAACTTTCCCTGCGTTACTCTGATACCTCTTGAACTTTTTGGAGACAATACGGAAAAATAGGAGTAAGAATTATAAATTCTCAGTAGGATTCTCTATGATACACATGTAATGTCATCGTTGTCATCTCCAGTTTGCTTCGGTTTATTATGAAAAAGGTGAACATGCTGCACAAACTGTTTAATTTTACATTTCGAAAAAATGTCTTATCCGAAGCAAAGTTCATTTTTACTCATATATTGGTCATTTGGGGGAGTCTACATAAGATTAATTCATGAATAATACCATGGATAATAACTTCAACATATAAAACGCACATAGCATTAATCTACTGGGAACATAACATTTGTACATAACTTAACTTGCACTTGAATTCATACATATATATATAAAATTTTACTTTTCTTTCATTCGACACACCTAGGTGTTACATATCGCCGTCCCTAGGGTGTTTGCATCTGTCTACACTTGAGCGTTACGTATCGCCGTCCTCAAGTGCAGCATCATACCACATTCCAGAGTATGATCGCCATGTCATACCCCATCAGAGCGTGATCGCCATATCACGTTCCTTAGGAATATGGGATCCTCATGCTATATCCCAGAGTATGATCACCATGTCATACCCCATCAGAGTGTGATCGCCATGTCACGTTCCTTAGGAATATAGACTCATCATCATATCTTTGCATGCCACATTCCAGAGTATGATCGGCATGTCATACCCCGTCGGAGCGTGATCACCATGTCACGTTCCTTAGGAATATGGGATCTTCATGCTATATTCCAGAGTATGATCGCCATGTTATACCCCATCAGAGCGTGATCGCCATGTCACATTCCTTAGGAATATAGGACCTTCATTCGGTACTTACGCTAGCTGGGTCATGCCATGCCTCATGTAAGTCCTACCCCCATATACTCACACTAGTTGGGTCGATGCCATGCCTGATGTGAGTGGGGCATATACTTAAATCTTTAGTCTTTAAGTCTTTACTCTTTAACCTTTACTGCCCTTGGGTAGCCTGACCTTGGAGTGAGCTTGTCAGCTCAACTCGTGACCATTGTCACACCGACTCACCCACAAGGGGATTCACATCTTTATATTCACATTTAATATACTTATATCTTTTCATTCTCATGCGTTGTCAAGCATAGTCATGCTAAATGTACTCGTACATATGCTTCATCAGTATTTCTCATATACCTCATATCATACTGCTTCTTGATTTATTCTCATATATCTCATATCACCCTTATATCATTCTTGCATATAAATATCCCTAGTTTCATAAACTTCTGCCGTAAAATCGGCAGCATAACGGATCATATTCGTTTCCCCATGAATAGTGCCAGTTCCCACGAACAAATCAATTATAGCAGCATAATCAATCTAACACATATATATATCACTGCAAAACTGGCAATCCTCACTTAAACCTTATATGTGCACTAACCCTTGTAAAATTATCAACTTGGCCATTCTGCTAATCTTACCTAGTTTTGCCCGGATTTTGTATAATCCACCTTTATTTCTATTCAACTCATTTAAATCTGAAATTCGGATATGTCTATATGTCTACTTTCTAACCTCTTTGGTCCCATATCATTTTGATTTATATAACTCAATATATTTAACTTTTGTCTCAGCATATTCAGTCACTACCCTAAATTGTACTCCTGGAAGTATAAATTCATTAAAAATCGAAACTAAACTCAAATCATGCAAGATTGGTCTCATATGGAAGCTAACAGGACCACCTTTCATTTGCCATAAGTTTCACTCCATTTGCTTAAGTATACCTCGAGTTATAAGTCCTGAAAATTGACCTTTTTGAATTACCCTGTTTTGGCTCGGTTCGGACATAGAGTAACTTCCTCGAATTACTGGGAACAATTGGGACCATAACAAACTCAGAATCTCATATTGGGATGTTCCCCTATGTGTAAGCTTTCTAAAAAAGTTAGTTTTACTCAATTTGGAGTTGTATAGGGCGAGTTATACCCTCCTTAAGTCACCTGACGGGATGAAGATCCTGAACCCTAGGTCAAACTTCAAAAATTCTTATCTCTCTCAATACTACCCCAATAACCTTATATGACATATCTATGGAAAGCCCTGAATGTCTACTTTCATGTAAAAATGGTTTCATTGGATTTAACTGGTTGTAGGTGGAGCCGTACACCCCGCCGTATGGACTGCCGTGGAATCTCCACCCAGACAGCACCCTCATCCATCCATTTCTCTTTGTTTTCTTCTTCTAATCCTAATTCCCACACAAGATTTCATACTAATCCCATATTAATTCAATCATACACATCCATTATATCATCAAACAATCATAAAAAGAAATCTTTCATGCATCCTTAGTTCAGAGAAATTAAGGTTAGAGATTGAATCCTACCTCTCTGGAGTATGACTTTGCTGAAATTGAGTTTGGATTGGTGGAACTTCTCCAAAGCTTGGAGATTTGATGGAGTTGGATTTGAAAGAGGAAAGGAAGAAGAAGAAGGCTGGAGCAAGAGGAGAGGGAGACATAAATCAGATCAGAATGAGGAGGGAAGTCTGACTTAAATACATGAAAGCTGTGGTGTTGATTGGTTGGAATTTTGTGGTTGAAGTTCAACCATGTCTCTCACTTTTGTGGCCAATTTGCTCTTCACGTCGTCCAAAATTGGGATACGCTTTCGTTCCACCTGAAATCGGAACTCGCCCCCATGATACTTGAAGTCGGAACTCGTGACCTTCTAAATTGCTTGCAGCTGAATCCGGATGTCGTAACTCATACCATGTTGCTTGTGGCTTGAGGAAATCTTGTTTATTTTGATACTTGGAATCGAAGTCGGAGGTCGGAAGTAATGCAGCTGAAAATCATATAATCTCGGAACTCCCTATCTGAACTCGGGAATGTCAATGCTGGATATAAAATCGGAGATCAGAACTCGTGTATAACTGAAATCAACTCAAAGATTTGAACTCATGTCCATTGAGTTCAACTCATGTACCATTGTGTTAAACCATTACTTCTGAGGTCGGGAACCACGCACACTATCGTGAAGCATGAGCTATGAGGTCGGAACTCAGGCATTCGAATCACATTGCCAAACCCAAGTATTTAAACCCGGAAGTCGGTACTTTAACATACAGTGTGTTTGATGAGATCGGAAATCGGGTATATTTTCCTTGAAACATAAGTCGGATATCGGGAATCACGTCAGCCCAAAGTTAAGTCAGAAATCGGGATGTTAATACCAGATGAAGTCAGGAATTTTGCAGACCAACTCGGAAATCGGAAAATCAAGCCAATCCATCATTAAGTTGGAAATTGGGAATTCTAATAAGGTATGAGGTCGGAAATCGAGTCTATTGACTTGAGACATGAAGTCGGGAATAGGATGAAATCAGAAATCGGTTGGACATGAATGAACTCGGAACTTGGAAATAATCTTCTATCTGAAATTCAAAGATGAAGTCGGAAATGGGAATTGATCCTCCTGAGGGCGAAGTCGGAACTCGGAAATCGGATGTTACATATATGATTTGGGAAACTTGTATATGAATTAGCTCCAAAGATAAACTACATGAATTTCTAGTTTTAGGAATATTTCTTGAATTTTATGTGATCTGTGGATTGATTTCTATACTTAATCCATATTTATGTTGAAATATAGTCAAGAAATTGTCATATTTTAGCATGAGTAAGAGAATTGATTCACCAAGAAATTAGGGTCAATTCACTAATAATCCTGTCATTAATCTAAAATTTCCAATTCAAATGTTTTTAAGATTCAAACAAAAAGTAAGAAAATTCAGACCATCCCAACCTCTAGTGTTTTGAACTTTGAGATCATTCTTTGTTCTTTTTAAGTTATTATTTAGTTTGTTTTCATTATCTATTTTGTTTTAATTGTGAGTTTAGAGCTTTCTTCAATCCAAATAGTTGATATTATCTGAATAGAAATTCAATTAGTGAACTGTTGCTTGATACGTCAATTCTCGTGGGACGATACCCATTTATCGTGGTTATTACTTAAATGATTTAGTACATTTGCCAAGTAGTTATCAGATTTACAATAACTCAAGAAAGGTTTATGAGTAAAGCCTCTTAACATAAACACTGTGAGTTGAGCGAAAACTAGAGATAGACAAACGTGGTTCACGTAGACAATATAGGAACCCATAAAGCTTCAACCTTTACCTAGATTAGTTTGCACTAGGAGATTAGGCAATCAGTTTAGGATAAAGATTATCGCTTGACCTCAAGAGAAGTTAGGAATAAATTAACGGGAACCGACTGTAAGTCAATTAGGATAGAAATTGATTAACAGAAGTTCATAGTAAATGCGTCTACAATAAGTGAAATTAATTAGCCCTAACATCCATCTCATTACATTTGTCCACCCTATTAGCATCCGTCTACATTACTATTTTTCTTATTTATTTTATTTAAATTTTATTCTAATTTTCTTCATCCATGAATTCATTCCATCTAAATAGTCATCCCGTAGACTATCCAGTACTTGATCTATCCTCATAAGAATGATACTCTTTTAATTACTTTATTACTTGTACGATATGATATACTCGTCGGAGCCGCATCAAGCTTTTGGTGTAACACTCTACCAATTTAATGTTATGCTTAAGTCATAGCATGAAATTGGATAGGTTATGTTATTATGTTAGTTCTCTGTCTAAAGCTATATTCATTATATTCTATTCTCTTTTTCTCTGATATATATGTATATATTTGATGAATATACCTACAGAACGGTGCGCTGTATATAATAAACGTGATCGGCATTATAGCACATAACAAAAAGTAATAAAAGGCACTATAGAAGGAAATAAAGACAGGTAGTATATCATCAGTCATACACATACATATGTAAGTTGGATGCCAATGCTTCCCTTTATATATATGTTTCAAAAGCAGAGTGAAATAAAAGAACAACAAAATTCCTATTGCTAAAAAGTAGGGACGGAAATGCCAGGAGCCAACTATGTATAATGAGTCCAACTCGGGGTCCTGGTGGAGCTGCTGCAGGTCAGGGATCTTCAATAAAAAGAGTGGCCGTCGAGTCCATCGCCAGCGTCTGAGAATGATGCGGAAATACAAAGTGAGGTGAGAATTTAAGGAAATTATCAGTAGGGTTAGCGTATGGTGTGTAACTAACGTCACATTCATTCTCAGTTGCCTCGGTTTTTATTTAATTGTAAAAACATGGGATCAAACTGACTATCCATATTCAATAAGTTTAAGAAAACATCTGATCCGAGGCAAGGTTCAGTTTTACTTAAAACAACATAAGAAATAGAATAAACTACTAATAATAATACACAGAATAATGAGCAGAATAAATGAATATACAGCAATAAGTAAATATAATAGAGAAACTGTAAACAACTTGTACTGACTGTTCAATGTAATCATGCATTTAATGTAATCATGCAAAACTTATTCTTAAACCTTTCTTCATAAACTTTTCCATTACTTGGTCTCCTGGGAGTTCTTGGCCATTTTAGACTCCTGGGTAATGGTTTGCTCTTCAGGATCGAGCTCGTTCCTATACAGGAATGTCGGGTGTAACATCCACCGGAAAATTTTTATCGTTTTTTGTTCAATTGTTCGGTTTTTATTGAATAATTAAGATTAATTAAAATTCGGCTAAATAATTATTTAGGATTAATTAATTAGCAACTAATTGAGTTTAGATAAGAGTTAATTAGGTTAGAAGTATAGGAGATTTCATAAGAATATTCACGAAACCGATTTACTGATTTAAAGGAAATCGGTAAGATTACAGTATTTTAAACTGTCAGAACCGAACCAATAGATTTCATGTAACATCCCCAATTTCCAAGTTCTAACTTCACCTTTAAGTTTGATCTAATCCCACTCCCGACTCCATCTTCGAATTTCAGGAAGAAGGGATTATTTCCGAGTTCCGAGTTTGTCATGCACAGTTTTCGACTTCATGTCTTGTACGACTTCCGACTTCGTCTCATTTTGAATGTTCTGGACTTCCGACTTCGTCTTCCGACTTCATGTTCTGGTTTCGGGGTTAAACGTGGCTTCCGAGTTCCAATATCCGACTTCAAGTTAAGGTATACTGGGACATGATTTCCGATCTCTAAAGTAATGTCCCGGTCCCTAATGAAGACCATTCCCGATCTCTAAAGTAATGTCCAGGTCCCTAATGTCCAAGTTGACTTTCAGGACTTATAACTCGAGGTATACTTAAGCAAATCAAGTGAAACTTGCTGCAAATGAAAGGTTGTCCTGTTAGCTTTGATATGGCACCAATTTCGTATGATTTGAGCTTAGTTTCGATTTTTAGTGAATTTATACTTCCAGGAGTGTAATTTGGGCTAGTGACTGAACCAACTGAGGCAAAATTTAAATATCTTGAGTTATGTATATCAAAAATAATATGGGACTAAAGAGGTTAGAAAGTAGACACATAGAGCCATGACATATCCAAATTTCAGATTTAAATGAGTTGAATAGAGATAAAGGTGAATTATACAAAATCCGGGCAGAACTGAGTGATAGAATGGCTAAATTGATAATTTTACAAGTATTAGTGCACATATAAGGTTTGAGTGAGGATTGCCAGTTTTACATTGATATATATATGTGAATAGATCAATTATACTATTATGACTGAACTGTCTGTGAGAACTAGTACTATTCATGGGGAGACGGAACTAATCCGTTATACTGCCGAATTTACGGCAGGAGTTTAGAAGACTATGAGTGTCTAGATTATAAGGAATTTACGATATGAATAGCCACACAATTATGATTATGTATGTGGAAATTTTATATGCAAGAATGACATAAGTATGATAAGAGATATATGAGAATAAACTATGAAGCATATATGCAAGACTGACACAAGTACGACATGAGACATATGAGAACAAATTATGAAACATGTATATATGAGTACATTCCGCATGTTTATACTGGATTATACATGAGAATGAAAGAATGTAAATATATTGAATGTGGGTCCCTTCACTCGGAGGCAATTAATTGAGGTCCCTCCTTGTGAAGGCAGTTAAATGACAAAATGTGAATCCCTTCACCTGGGGGCAGTTGCACTTTGAATCCCTCCTTGTGAAGGCAGCTAAAGACTTGGGTCCCTCTATGTTGGAGATAGTTGCACATTGGGTCCCTCTAACCTAGAGGCAATGGTTCCCCTTACGGGTGAGTCGGTGTGACGACGGTCACGGGTGAAGCTGACGAGCTCACTCCAAGGCCAGGCTACCCAAGGGCAGTAAAAGCACCCTAGGGACGGCGATACGTAACGCCTAGGTATGCCAAGTAAAAGCTAAAGACTAAAGACTAAAGATTAAAGTATATGCAGACACCCCACTCACATGAGGCATGGCATCGACCCAGCTAGTGTGAGCATAGGGGCCAGGACTCACATGAGGCATGGCTTCGACCTAGCTAGTGTGAGTACCAAGTGAAGAATCCCATATTCCTAAGGAACGTGACATGGCGATCACGCTCTGATGGGGTATGACATGGCGATCATACTCTGGAATGTGGCACGTAAGGATTTTATGATGAAAAAGAAAGATGAAGAAAGTAAAGCCAGTTTTATGTCTAAATATGAATTTAAATACAAGTTGAGTTATGTGCAGATGTTATATTCTCAGCATATTGATGTTATGTGGGTGTCTTAATATACTGTAATTCCAGTAAGATATATGTAGAAGTTATGCCTCCAGTACATTGATGCTATCGTACTTTATTGTATTTCAGTTATCAGTCCTAATATAATTCATGATTTGATTTTTTTATGGGTTTTTCCCAAATGACAAGTCTATGAGTAAAACTGAACCTTTGCTTCGGACATTACATTTTCGAACTATAAAATTAAACAGTTTGTAAAATATGTTCACCTTTTTCTTAATAAACCGAAGCAAATTGGAGATAACAACGATGACATTATTTATGATACTTAGAGAATCCTACTGGGAATTTATAATTCTCACACCTATTTCCGTGTTGTCTCCAGATAGTTTCAGAAGTTTTCAAGACTACCAAGTTCTTTGTCAGACAAGATCCGCTCAGGTAATAGTAACAACTCCAGGGTATAGTACTTTGACTTAAGTATAGTACTGTACTGAGGAGGGTGTTATAATTTAAACTCATCAACCCTACTTTGAGTGGCTAATAACTCAGCCACTTATCACCTGAAAATGGCGCAACAAAGGCCACCCAACATGGGGCAAGTTGGCTGAATTTCAGCCTTTTGATTTCCAACTAATCAAAGCCCATTCCAACTACCTCCTCCATGTTTTATAACACACTCCTCTCCTTTCCTTCAGCCATTTGCTGCGCCACTCCTCCCTCTTTTCAGCTCTCTTCTTCTCTTCTTCACTCTCCCAACTCCATCCAACCATCAAGCCTAATCAAGTTTTGTTCATCCAAACTCCAAAATCAAGCCAAATTACAACATAACAAGAGGTAGAGGTTTAATTCTTGTCTTGTTTCTCTGATTTTGGGTGGCTGGTGGTAGCTTATTTTCTCAATTTTTGATGTATTGATTGAATGATTATGATGATATATGGCTGGTTTATTAGCTGTTTGTGGGGTTAAATTAGAATTGGAAGCAAGAAAGGATGAAATTAGGAAGAGCTGAGAGGCTAGAGAACCAAAAACCCTCGGCAGTTCGTACGGCGGAGTATACGGCTCCGCCTACCACTGATTAAATTTGATGAAATCATTTTTAGATGAAACTAGACATTCGGTGCTTTCCATACATATATCATATAAGGCCATTGGATTAGTATTGAGAGAGATATAAATTTTTGAAGTTCAACCTAGGTTTTTGATTTTGATTCTGGGCAGACTAGGTTGTTCAGGGTAAATCTCACCCTATACTACTTGGATTTGAATGAAACTAACATTTTTAGAAAGCTTACACATAGGAGAGTATCTCATAAAAATTTCAGAATTTGATAAGGTCCCATTTGCTCCCAGTGATCCAAGAAAATTGCCCTATGTCCAAACCGGGCTAGAATAGGGCAGTTCAGGAAAGTCAGATTTCAGGGCTTATAACTCGAGTCCTACTAAGCCAAATGGAATGGAACTTTCTTCAAATGAAATTTTGTCCTGTTAGCTTCAATATGAGATCAATTTCGTATGGTTTGAATCAGTTTTCGATTTTTAGCGGATTTTTACTTTTAAGTGTCCGATTCTGGTCAGCCACAGGGTAGGCCGGGATAAAACCTAAATAACTTGAGCTACACTTATCAAAATTAGATGGGACCAAAGAGGTTAGGACATAGACACATAATACTTTAACATATCCAAAATTGAGATCCAAATGAGTTAAATAGAAATTATAACTTAATTTATAAAAATCGGGTTGAATGATTATGTTGAGGCTGTAACTCTGCCTTAAAGGGACTAATGCTTCTATGAGTTCAATGATGAATTATGCATGCAATATTGTGACTTCTATGAGAAATTGGTGTTCTGATGTACTGGCACTATTCATGGGGAAGTGGACACGTTTCGTTATGCTGCCGAAATTTCGGTAAAGTATATGCATGAGTTATGATATACATATAGATGCATGTGCATTTTCAAAAAAGCTATGAAAGTCATGTTATGAGAAACCTAAAGATTATGTTATGATGAAAATTCCATGATACTTAGGCCAGCCCCGGAATAAAGTTAAGGGGAATAGATCGGTGGGGAGGTCGGGGAAAGTAAACCTAGCATTCCTGTATAGGAATGAGCTCGATCCTGAATAGCAAACTATTACCCAGGACTCTTAAATGGCCAAGAACTCCCAAGGGACCAAATGATGGAAAATGATGAAAAGTAATGGAAAAGTTTATGAGGAATAGAAAAGTTTATGAAGAAAGGTTCAAGAATAAGTTTTACATGATTACATTTAATGCATGGTTACATTGAACAGTCATTGTAAGTTGTTTACAGTTTGTCTGTTATATTTACTTACTGCTGTATGTTTATTTATTCTGCTCCTTATTCTGTATATTACTATTAGTAGTTTATTCTATTTCTTATGCTGTCTTAAGTAAAACTAAACCTTGCCTCGGACCAGACGTTTTCTTAAACTTAATGAATATGGATAGTTCAGTTTGATCCCATGTTTTTATAATTAAACAAAAACCGAGGCAACTGAGAATGAATGTGACGTCAGCTAACACTATACGCGAGCCCTACTGAGAATTTCTTCAAATTTTCACCTCATTTTGCATTTCCACATCATTCTCAGACGTTGACGATGGACTTGATGGTGACTCTGTTTATTGAGCTCCCTGACCTGCAGCTCCACCAGGACCCCGAGTTGGACTCGCTATATATAAACTGGATTCTGTCTCTACCTTTTCAGCATTAGGAATCTTACTGTTTCTTTATTTTACTCGCTTTTGAATCCATACATAAACTGAAGTGTGGGCTTTCAACTCACATATGTATGTATACGACTAATGATATACTATCTGCTTTCTTTTCTGTAGTGCTTTTTTGTTCAATTTTGTTATGTTCTATAATACTGATCATGCTTATTATACACAGCGCGCCGTTTCGTAGGTATATTCATCAAATATATGTATATATGTCAAAACCAAAGAAAATATAATATAATAAATCCAGCTTTAGATGGAGAACTAATACGGTAACGCGACCTATCCAATTTCGTGCTCTGACTTAAGCATAACATAAGTTGGTAGGGTGTTACATCAGATTTACTTTCCCCGACCTCCCCACCGATCTATTCCCCTTAACTTTATTCCGGGGCTGGCCCAAGTATTATGGAACTTTCATCATAACATAACCTTTATGCTCATCATATCATAATCTTTATGAATTTCTTGAAAATGCACATGTATCTTATAACTCATGCACAGATCTTACCGAAATTTTGGCGGTATAACGGAATGTGTCCGCTTCCCCATGAATAGTGCCAGTACTCAGTATACCAACTTATCAAAGAAATCATGATATTTCATTCACAATTCAATGTTTACTTCATAGAAACATTAGTTACATTAAGACAGGGTTACTGCCTCAGCACAATCATTCAACTCGATTTTTGTAACTCAAGCCAAAATTTCTATTTAACTCACCTGGACCTGAATTTTGATATGTTAAAGTGTTATGTGTCTATTTTCTAACTCTTTGGTCCTATCTAATTTTGATAAATATAGCTCAAGTTATTTAGGTTTTATCCCGGCCTGCCCTGCAGCTGGCCAGAATTACACACTTAAATATAAAAATCCATTAAAAATCGAAAACTGATTCAAATCATACAAAATTGGTGTCATATTAAAGCTAACAGGACAACTTTCATATGCAGAACTTTCATTCCATTTACCTTAGTAGGGATCGAGTTATAAGCCCCGAAATTTGACCTTCCTGAACTGCCTTGTTTTGGCCCAGTTTGGACATAGGGAAAATTTCTCGAATCACTGGGAGCAAACGGGACCTTATCTAACTCTGAAATTTTTACAGGATATTCTCCTATGTGTAAGATTTCTAACAAAGTTTGTTTCATTCAATTCCAAGTAATATAAGGCGAGTTTTACCTTGAAAAACCCAGTCTGCCCAGAATCAAAATAAAAAACCTAGGTCAAACTTCCAAAATTCATATCTCTCTCAATACTAATCCAATGGCATTATATATATATATATATATATATATATATATATATATATATATATATATATATATATATATGGAAATCCCTGAATGTATAGTTTCATATAAAACTAGTTTCATCAAATTTAAATGACGGTAGACAGAGCCGTACACTCCGCCGTACGAACTACCGAGAGTTTTTGGTTCTCTAACTCCTCACCTCTTCCTACTTTCATCCTTTCTTGGTTCCTAATCGATTTTAACCTCACAAACAACCAACAAACTAGCCAAATATCATCATATTCATTCAATCATCACATCAAGAATTAAGAAAATAAAACCACCACCAGCTACCCACAACCAGAATTGCAAGACAAGAATTAAACCTCTACCTCTTTCTATGTGATTTGGCTTGATTTTGGAGTTTGAATCAATAAAACTTGGTTGAGCTTGAAGGTTGGATGGAGTTGGGTGAGTGGAGAAAAGAAGAAGAGAGCTGAAGTGAGGGAGAAAGTGGTGCAGAATGGGGTTGAAGGGAAAAGAGAGAAATATGTTAATAAAGCTTTATGGTGGTAGTTGAAATGAAGGGTTGTGATTGGTTGAATTTTTATGGGTGAGTGATGAATTGGATTTTTATACTATTTTTATCCTTCATACTTGTCTCATTAATCCTCCTTTGTGCTTAATTGGTTGAGTTTAGATCATTTTCCTTTTTTTTGGATCTTAGTGAGACTTAGTTAATTTTTGCAGTATTTCGGTTATTTTGACCTGCTTCAGTGTTTAGATCATATCTTGAGCTCTATACCTCATTTTATTATGCTTCTTGATTTGTAGGAAAGCTAAGAGATAGAGCTACAATTTCTATGGAGAGGGCAAGGGCTAATTCTGAGATCTTAAAGCCGAAATTGGGCTCGGAACTGAACTGAAGCGTTTGGGCGCGGTTTCTGAGCAGCCTTCAATGATTGGACCATATCTTGGGCTACAGGGACTCAATTGAGCCCATTCCGGTGGCATTGGAAAGCTAACATCCAGGGCTTCATTTTATGTTCAGAGCACTAAGCCAAGAAGAACCGTTATGAGGCCCAAAAACGTGTTGGAAGTCGCTGCTGAGTCTAAGAGAGCCCACTCAACTTGTTTTGGGCACAACTTTCTCTCTAAGCATCCAAATTGGGCAAATGAGCTATCCAAATTTAGCTTAGGAAAAGAGGATTATTTTAATTAAGTAATTAGTGACTTTTAATTAGAGGTATATATAGAAATTCTGATTATGCTTCAGGACCTTTTTGCTCATTTTGTAATCTTTAGTTTTATTGAATAAGAAACTCTCTCTCTCTCTCTCTCTCTCTCTCTCTTTTGCTTCCTCCATTAATGGAGGGGTGATCCTCCTCTAATCCAAGGCATCAAGAGAAGCATTCAAGCTCTTGAGGATTGGTGCATCAAGACATGGAAATTCCAATTTCGGTTTCACTCCTCTTCTCTTCTTCTTAATCTCGTAATTGAATTGGAGGTTTTCATTCATGCATGTTGATTAAGAGTCAATCAAATCATGTATAATTCGGTTGATATATGTGATTCGATTGTTCAAGAGTGTGATTCATAATTCGGATCTGAATATGAGATTAGAGCATTGGTTTGAAGTTATTCCAAAATCAATTCGGTTTTAGAGGTCTCTAAACCGAATTGCTTGAGTGATTAGTTGAATGCATGGAGATTTTCATGTGAATGCTAGGTTTGATTTGAGGTTTCAATTGAATCTAAAATTAATCATCGAATTGGAGTGTTTGCATGTATATTTGAATCCAATGATTGAGTGTTGATTGCTTTCTTCTTGTGTGTCTTGGATTAGAATTTTAATTCGGTTTAGCCTTTTTGTTTTCTGTTTGCTTTGGAATTCAGTATTGCATTTTAAGTGTTTGTTATAAAAACCCCCCTGAATTTTCTGATCAAATAGTGTGTTCATCTTTGGGAAACGATCCGAGTTGGTTACTATACTATAGTCGCTATTCGGTTTAATTTGCTCGTGTTACGACGCGCGAGTCAGTGAGCTTCAACCATGTTCTTCTCTTCTTGTGGCCTTTGTGGCATCACAATTATGGTGCAAATGGCTGAGTATTTAGCCCTAGGTCTTGGGGTTTTGAGCATGTAATTCTATTGGTTCGGTTCCGACAGTTTTAAATACTATAATCTTACCGATTTCCTTTAAATCAGTAAATCGGTTTCAAAAATTTTTTTTATGAAAACTTCTATACTTCTAACCTGATTTCCTCATATATAAAACCAATTAATTGCTAATCAATTGATCCTAAATAAATATTTAGTCGAATTTTAATGAATCTTAATTATTCGATAAAAAACGGACAATTGTATGAAAAACGATAAGAAAATTCCTGTGGATGTTACATTTGGCGCCGATGCTAGGGAAATATCAATATCATTCTTAGTTGGCAAAGTACTAGATTGGATTTTTTATTTTATTTTATTTTATTTGTTTCATTTTATTTAAATATTTTTTTTGTTATTTATATTTTTTAGTTTTTGTTTTATTTTGTTTTGCTTTGTTTTTAGTCCTTCCTTCACTTGTTCTTATGTTCTGTTTTGTAGTTTATGCAAATAAGCCAATCCGTGAAAGACTTACTCTTTGATCCAGAGAGTGAGCATTCCTTACGTCAACTCAAAAGAGAATGAAGAGCAATTGAAAGGATCTCTGAAGCTACCATGGCTAAGAAAAATAAGCAAAATGATAGAGCCATGAAGGATTATTTGGCACCTACTCTTCAAGGGTGTTTATTTAGTATTGTGAAACTGCTTATTGAAGCAAACAACTTTGAGCTAAAGATATCACTCATTTAGTTCGTACAACAAAATTGCTTGTTTGCTAGACTACCTAGTGAGGATCTTAATGAACACTTTAGCAATTTCCTAGAGATTTGTGATGCCATAAAAATTAATGGTGCCATAGAGTCCTGGAAGTATAAGGAGCTGTTGGCTAAGTGCCCACATCATGGCATCCCACTTTATTTGCAAATCCAGACAATCTACAATGGTCTCTTGATGTCTACTCTGTTATAGTCGATGCAGCAACTAGTGGTTCTTTGAACAATAAGACACCTGAGCAGTTTTGGGAGCTATTTGAAGTAATGGCCAGCAACAATTACCAGAGACCTAATGAGAAAACTCAGAAGAGGTAGTTTTGGAAGTTGATACTACCACTGCCCTCTTGTCCAGATACAAGCCCTTTTCTGTCCAAAATGCAACCATTCAGAAGCAATTAGACATGCTTAGTACCACTTCACCAGCACCAGTCTGGCAGTATGACTTCTGCCAAGGGAATCATCTGAAACAAAAGTGTGCTACAAAGCCTACTTCTGATGAACAAGCTATAACATCCACCGATTTCCGACTTTCGACCTCATCTCCAATTCCAGTGAAATGTTCAAATTTTCGACCGCCGACTTTATCTCCAAGTCTCAAATGAAATGACTATGATTTCCGATTTCCAACCTTATGCTTCAAATAAATAGGATACGAGTTTCGACTTCATGGTTGATTGTTCAACCAAAATAAGACAAGAGTTTCGACCTACAAGTTGATCTCAACCAGAAATGGATGCGAGATCGGATCTCTGAGTTGGTTTCCAAGTTCGACCAAAATTTACCCAAGTTCCGACCTCCTACTTTATTCCCAAACTTCAAATAAAACGGACATGATTTCCGATCTCCGAATTTATCTCCAAGTCTCAAACAAGGTGAGCACGAGGTTCGACATCCGACTTCAGCTTCAAGTTCAAATAAAATGGATGCGAGTTCCAATTTTAAACAGAATAGAAATGATTTTCGATTTCAAATAGAATGGAGGCGAGTTCCACTTTTAAGCAACGTGGAGAATAATTCAGCCACTTGATCCATGAAAGTGGCGCCACCTTGGCCACAAGAAAGGAGGAAAGTTGGCTAAAATTCAGCCTTGCATTTTTGAATGAATCATGTTGCAAGAAGCCAACTACCACCTCAAGCTTATATGACACATTTCTTTCTCTCTTTCAGCCCCATTTTCTGCGCTGCCTGTAACATCCCCACTTTCGTAAACAGAATATAATGGGAACTTTGAATTACTTCCCTTAGGCAGTGTGAGAATTTCTTAGGCAGCGTTATACCATGATGATCCTCACACTTAGAATTATAGGGTAGTGTAAAACTGTCGTTGAGAATATGGCATTGCCATATGTTTAAAATTAGAAAATAACAAAAGTGCCCCTGCAAACTTTTGTTAATCACAGTGATACCCTGAATTTTTAGAAATTTTGATTTGATCCCAAAAACTTATTTCCACAATAACCCTAGAACTTTTCATAAAATGACCTTTATGTCCACTCTTGAACTTTTTATAAAATGACCTTTATATCCCCACATCTATAGGATTAACAGAATGGGGTTTTAAACAGAGCAGAATCACGTGGTGAAACCGTAGAAGTTTAAATCTCTCCCGATTGGGCCATGGAGGCAATATAGTGTGAAATGACGTGGGGTGCCCCTGGACTTGCTCAAAATTACGAAAATGCCATTAGTTACAGAAAATAGGAAACAAAAAGGCTCCGGATTTACGAAAATGTCTAATTTACGCCGTTAATTCACTTATTCGGTTTCAATAGTTATGTAAGGGCAATTAGAGGTTAACTAAATATTAATTAAGAGTTAATTAGATATTAGTTAGAGAGATTTGGCTTAAGATAAATTAAAATGAACATGTAGATATCTTACAAACTATTAAGTAACGTTTTACCAGTTTGGAGGAAATCGGTAAATATTCAGTGTTCTAAACTGCCAGAGCCGAATTAGTAGAATTTTACACTGATAACCTTAGGTGGAACGGCTGAAATTCAGCCACCTCCACCACCATAGATGGCGCCATATGGCAGCCATATGATGGGGAAATTTGGCCAAATCATGACCATTGAAACCAAATATCTCAAGCCATCCTTATCTAGGTCATAAAGCCCTAGAAAAATCTCACCCACCTCCTTTCATTATGCGCCCTCTATCATGCTTCAGCCACCTTCCATTTCTTCTCCTTCTTCTTCCTTTCTTTCCTTACCTCCATGACCAAGAACTTCAAGCTCAAGATTGGAAGCCCTCTTGACCTCAAATCCTCTTGCTCCTTTTATGAAAATTGATCCTCACTTCCTTCTTTACAAAACCCCTCTAACAATTTCATGATTAAGCATCAAATAGAGCCTCCCCACATTCATATGAACTACTGCCATGATGAAGGAAGAAGGCTAGGAGTTGGTTCTTGGCCTCTTTGCTTCTATACCTTCAAGGATTTCAAGGTAGGTAGCTCAAATTCTTAGTTATTTGATGCATCATGTGACTATGTGGCTGATGTGTTCCTTTTATGCCATACTTGTATGATGGTGCTTTGATGTTCTTTTAGTGACTTGAGGTGAGGAAACTTGGTTTAAGATGAGGAATTTATCAAAAACTCAAAAAGAAGCTAAGCAAAATCTGTTTTTGGTGAGAAAACCTTACGGCATCCGTACTGGCAGAGTGTACAGATCTGCCTACAGCCAAAGGAAGTGGATGAATCTATTTTTATATGAAACTAGACATCCAGAGCTTTCCATACATATAAAATATAAGTCCATTGGATTAGTATTGAATTAGTTATGAATTTTTGAAGTTTAACCTAGAAATCTGGACTCTTAGCCGGGCAATATGAGTTGAGAAGGTATAACTCACCCTATACAACTCCAAATTGAGTGAAACTAAAGCTATTTGAAAGCTCACATATAATAGAACATCTCATAAAAATTTCAGAACTAGATTCATTGCCATTTATTCCCAGCACACCAATGAAGTTGACTTAAGTTTAACCCGAGCTGGAATAGGGTAGTCCAGTAGGGTCAAGTTTTGGAACTTATAACTCAAAATATACTTAGTTCATTTCAAAGCTTGTTCTGTTAGCTTTAATTTGATATAAAATTCGAATGATTTCACTTAGTTTTCTATTTTTAGTGAATTTTTACTTATAAGAACCCAATTCTGGCTAAGAACAGGGCAGTCTGAGGTAAATTTTTTATATCTTGAGTTATACAAATCAAAATGAGATGGGACCAAAAGGGTTAGAAATTAGATACATAATGCTATAACATATCCAAAAATTAGATTCAAATGAGTTGAATTGCAATAAAGGTGTAGTATACCAAACTCGGGCAGAACAGGAGAGGATAAATCGAAAACCCAATTGGTGCTTGAATTGAGATTGATGAATGATGCTATGAATATATATATATTTGCTGGTCCATATTGAATTGCAAGTTTGTACATTTGTACTGGTTGCCTGGCACTATTCATGGGGAAGCGGACTCGTTCCGTTATGCTGCCAAAATTCCGGCAGAAATATGTGAATTATGTGATTGTTATGAACATTTATATGTTATGCTCATTAGATTCATATATGCAAGAATGATTTAAGTATATGAATGAATGCATGTAGCATATGCATGTATAATCATGTCCATAGAAGAATAAGATTTATGAGAACTTGCAAGAAAGACATATCAATCTACCATGTGAGGCATGGCATAGACCCAGCTAGCGTGGGACAGAGCGGAACTGTCTAAGACTTGCGCCAGCCCTCAACCAGACTTAAGGGGAATAGACCGGTGTGAGGGTCGGGGAAAGTAAACTCGTCACTCATGTATAGGTACCAGCTCGGACCTAAAAAGCAGGCTATCACCCAGGGGTGAGAGAGGCCATTCACCTCCGGGGGACCAAGTACAGAATGGCAAGGTTAAGTTGCAAGTTAAAGAAGAGATAAATTAAGTCAAATGCACTTGCATACATTCAAGTATACGCATTTGTACGTGCATCTTCAATTATCTAGTTAAGTCATAATGCTATTATGATCCTTGTTGAAGCATATTATACTATCTGTATTTCTGTGTCTATCATGATACGGCAAGTGATTGTTAAAATATGACCCGCTTCGAGAAAGGTGTTTTCAACTTAAAATTGAACTGTTATTTATTTATATGTGCTCATATTTTCATAATAAATCGAAGAGGCTGGAATGTTTATGATGGCACTGTATGAGTAATAGTTTGAGTTTACCTACTGAGGACCTTAGGTTCTCACTGCCTGCTTGTATGTTTTTCTTTTCCGTAAACATTCCAGCACCTAAGTTGGAAATCAAGTACGAGGCAGAGTACTGGGACAGTTTCTGAGCAAGAGTCAGACGCAAAACCAGACCAAGAGACTATTGAAGCTAGCTAGTGACCAGTCGAAAGCAAGTTCGGTGTATTATGCTAGTCACAATTGCTTTTAAATTGTAATTATTTTATCCTCTATGTATCAGAGACTATTAGTCAGTAATAAAGAGAGCAGTTAAAGAGCCATGTATTATATTTTCCATATTTTAAAGATTTCTTAGCATAGTGACAACCTTTTAATATAACTCCATGATTCGAGCATGGCTTATATAATAAAGGGTGTTGCACTGCCTTCTCCCCTCTTTCAACTCTCTTCTCCTCTTCTCCACTCACCCAACTCCATCCAACCCTCAAGCTCAATCAAGTTTTATTGATTCAAACTCCAAAATCAAGCCTAATCACATAACAAGAGGTAGAGGTTCAAATTAGTTCTTGTTATTCTGATTGTGGATGATTGCTTGTGATTTTATTTTCTTACTTCCTAGTGTGATTAGTGAATGAAAATGATAATCTTTGGCTGGTTGTTGTGTTTAAATTTGATTAGGAAAAGGTGAGGATAGGAAGATGTGAGAGGCTGGAAGACTAAACTACCTTGGCAGTCCGTATGGCGAAGTGTACGGCTCCGCCTACAACTAATTAAATCCAATGAGACTATTTTTATATGAAACTGGACATTTTGGGCTTTCCATACATACACCATATAAGGCCATTGGATTAATATTGAGAGAGATATGAATTTTTGAAGTTTGACCTAGGAATTAGGACTTTCATCTGGGCAGTGTGAGTTAAGAAAGGTGTAACTCACCCTACATAACTCCAAATTGAGTGAAACCAACTTTGTTAGAAAGCTTATATATAGGAGAACATTCTATAAAGAAAATTTGAGTCTGTTACTATCCTATTTGTTCCCAGTGATTCAAAGAAGTTGCCCTATATCCAAACTGGGCCAAAACAGGACAGTTCAGGAAGGTCAAATTTTGGGGCTTATAACTCGAGCCCTACTAAGGCAAATGGAATGGAACTTTTTGCATATGAAAGGTTGTCCTATCAGATTTAATATGAGACCAATTTTGTATAAGTTGAATTAGTTTTCGGATTTTAGTGGATTTTTACTTTTAAGTATGTAATTCTGGCTAGCTACAGGGCAAGCCGGGATAAAACGTGAATAACCTGAGCTATACTTATCAAAATTAGATGGGACTAAAAAGGTTAGAGAATAGACACATAACATTTCAACATATCCAAAATTGAGGTCCAGATGAGCTACATAGAAATTATGGCCTGACTTACAAAAACTGGGTTGAATGCAAGTGTTGAGATAACAACCATATTTTAATTGCAATAATTGTGCCATGAATTTGATGTTTGGAATATGAATAAAGTGTTATGAATTTTCTTAAAAATTGATGTTCTGAGTACTGGCACTATTCATGGGAAAGCGGACATGTTTCGTTACGTTACCGAAATTTCAGTAATACCTATGCATGAGGCATAAGATACATGTGCATTTTCAAGAAATTCGTAAAGATTATGATATGATGAGCATAAAAGTTATGTTATGATGAAAGTTCCATGAAACTTAGGCCAGCCTCAGAATAAAGTTAAGCGGAATAGATCGATAGGGAGGTCAGGGAAAGCAAACCCGACATTCCTGTATAGGAACAAGCTCGATCCTGAAAGCCAGACTATTGCCCAAGAGTCTAAAATGGCCAATAACTCCCAAGGGACCAAGTAATGGAAAAGTTTATAAAGAAAGGTTCAAGAACAAGTTTTGCATGATTGCATTAAATGCATGATTACATTGAACAGTCATTACAAGTTGTTTACAGTTTGTCTGTTATATTTACTTACTACTGTACATTCATTTATTTTGCTCATTATTCTGTGTTTTACTATTAGTAGTCTATTATGTTCCTTATGTTGTCTTAAGTAAAACTGAACCTTGGTTCGGACCAGACGTTTTGTTAAACTTATTGAATATGGACAGTTCAGTTTAATCCCATGTTTTTATAATTAAATAAAAACCGAGGCAACTGAGAATGGATGTGACGTTAGCTAAATACCGTACGCGAGCCCTACAGAGAATTTCTTCAAATTCTCACGTCATTTTACATTTCTGCATCATTCTCAGACACTGACAATGGACTCGACGGCCACTCTCTTTATTGAGGTTCCAGACCTGCAGCTCCACCACGATCTCGTAGTGGGTTCATTGTATATAGCCAGCTCCTGCCATTTCCATCTTTACCTTTTTAGTGATAGGAACTTTGCCGTTCCCTTATTTCACCCTGCTTTTGACCCTGCTGCCCCTTACTTTACGGTTCCTTTACATGTGGTACACCCTCCTCCAAAGACCACCCGCACTGCGATGCGCAACTCCTCTCGACCTTGGGCCAGAGTCACCCCCGCAGGTGGTACTCGACATTTCGCTCAGCTTCGAGAGCGACCTTCAGAGGCCACCAGCTCAGCATTCTCCTCCTCAAGACCTAGTGCAGACTACTTACCAGCCGGCCCTAACATGGCCAACGCCTATCTGACTGAGTAGGTCAGCAGCAGATGATGTTGTACAGCGTGACCCTCTTTTGGCAGCATGCAGCTTTGGGTCATAGACTTAGCAGTAGATTTTGAAAATGTCCTCTGAGGACCACATAGGATCGTTTTGACTGACACAGGTCTTATGTCTTTTTGATACACCGGCCCCATTTACGTATCCTGTTTTGAAACTTATACCAAAATTGAAGCAGTGGCTTCTTATATATATACACATATACAGTTGACGGTATATATGTTATTTGTTCTTATCTTTTCCGTTATGATATATTAAACTCTGTCACGTTCACTACATACAGCGCTCCGTTTCTTCTGTTAAAAAAAAAGTGATATGAAAAATGAAATGTAAGCAGAGTATTAACACGGTAACACAATTTACTTAATTTCATGCTATGACTTAAGCATAACATTAAATTAGTAGGGTGTTACACAAGCCACTTCCATGAATGTTCCAAAGCATAATTTCTATTCCAATAGTTATGTTCCTAAATCTAGAGATCATGGTCATTCTGGTCAATACGTGGGAATCAGGGCTCCTAGGCACTCATATAACCCACCAACTCAAGAGATAAAGCCTAATTTAGAGGAATGTTCTAGCAATTCATGCAGACCCGTTCTAATTTGGTGGATAAAACTAAGGCAAAATTCAAGCAATATGATGTCCACCTCAAGAATAATGAAGCCTCTATTAGGATCATTGATATTAAGTTGGGACAAATATCTAAGTAGCTGTCAGAAAGACCATAGGGTTCCTTGCCTAGCAACATAGTTACAAACCCTAGAGAGTAAGTGAACATAATTACTATGAGAATTGGAAAAAAGCTGGTAGAGCCTGAGAAGCCAAAAGAAGATGAGCCATCTGCTGAGACCGAGAACTAGACGCAAAAGGGGGAAAAAGTATAAGATCCCCATGAAGTGTAGCAAAGAAGTAGGAGATGAAGAAAAGAAGTGCACCTATGTTGCACCTCCTGCTATGACCCTCCAATTCCATATCCAAAGAGGATGAAGCCAAAAAAGAAAGAGGAAATAGAGAGGAAGTGCTTCAAGTTCTTGGAGGTGTTCAAGAAACTACACATTAATATTCCCCTCTTGGAAGCCGTTGAGCAAATACCAAGGCATGCCAAATTTATGAAGGATATCCTTTCTTGTAAAAGGAAGCTTAAGCATGATAAGACCATAGTGCTAATAGAGGAGTGCAATGCTACATTGCAAAACAAGCTACCTCCAAAGTTGAAATATCCAGGGAGTTTTATTATTCCATGTGATATTGGTGATGTTCATTTTGATAAAGCTCTTTGTGATCTAGGTGCTAGCATTAATTTAATGCCTTTGTCTATTTTCAGGAAGCTTGGGATTGGAGAAGTAAAGCCCACTATTGTAACGTCCCGATTTCCGACCTCCTTACACACATTTTCCCGACTTCCGACGTTATTCAACTCCAACAACGGACGTCCGACTTCACCTTCAAGTTTGATCAAATCCCATTCCCGACTCAATCTTCGAATTTCAGATAGAAGGGATTATTTCCGAGTTCCGAGTTCATCTTGCACAATTTCCGATTTCATGACCTCCGATTTCCGATTTCATCTAATTTTGACTACTCCTGATTTCCGACTTCATCTTATGCATATTCTCCGATTTCCGAGTTCGGCTCACCTATGTCTATGACTTCCGACTTCATCTGGATTATTCCCACGACTTCCGAGTTTGCTATTCGAGTCCGAACAACGTGGGTGATTTCCGATGTCCGATTTCATACCTCAAAGGAAAACGGACCCATTTCCGATCTCATAACTTATCTCCAAGTTTCAAGCAAAATACACGCGAGCTCCGACTTCATGATCAAAATATTGTACATAGTTTCCGACTTCATGGACTCGGACATAAGGTTTCCTACTCGGGTACCATTTCCACCTTATGTTTAAAAGGAAAGATCCCGACTTCCGGGTTCAAGCATTTGGTGTTTGATGCCTTCTGAATTACCGAGTTCCGACCTCAAAGAGTCCATTCCCAGCAGTCATATTCCCGGGTTCAAATAGTAGTTCCGAGATCATATGATTGTGAACTGAATGACTCCCGACTTCCGACATTGTTCCCGAGATTCGAATAAACCAGACGGGATTCCCTCGTCACCAGCAAGATGGCACGAGTTCCGACTTTAAACATAAATGGGACGAGTTCCGACTTCAACCATAATAGACACGAGTTCCGATTTCAGGTAGAGCGGAAGCGTATCCCACTTGTAGGACGACGTGGAGAGCAAATTGGCCACAAAAGTGAGAGACATGGCCGAACTTCAGTCACAAAATTTCAACCAATCAACACTCACAATCCCAACTACCCCCATGTATTTAAGTCAGACTTCTCTTCTCATTCGAGGCTGATTTACGCCTCCTTCTCTCCTCTTTGCTCCAGCCTTCTTCTTCTTCCTTTTCTCTCTCAAATCCAACTCCATCAAATCTCCAAGCTTTGGCAAAGTTTCATCAATCCAAACTCAAATTCAGCAAAGTCATACTCCAAAGCGGTAGGATTCTACTTCTATTCTTGAATTCCTTGCACCATGATTGCATGAGATTGAACTCTTTCTTATGTATTTGATGAATTATTGGATGTGTTATGATGGATTATGATGAATTATGATTAAATTCATAGGAGATTTTGAGTTAGAGTTATGATTAGAAGGAGAAAATTAGAAGATATGGATGGGTTGGGATGCTGCCTGAGTGAGAATTCCACGGCAGTTCATACGGCGGAGTGTACAGCACCGCCTACAACCAGTTAAATCTGATGAAACCATTTTTAGATGAAAGTAGACATTCAGGGCTTTCCATAGATATATCATATAAGATTATTGGATTAGTATAGAGAGAGATATGAATTTTTGAAGTTTGACCTAGGAATCAGGGTGTTCATCCAGGCAGGGTGGCTTGAGGAGGGTATAACTCGCCCTATACAACTCCAAATTGAGTGAAACTAATTTTGTTAGAAAGCTTACACATAGGGGAACATCCCAGTATGAAATTACGAGTTTGTTATGGTACCAATTGATCCCAGTGGTTCGAGGAAGTTACTATATGTCCAATCCAGAGCAAAACAGAGTAGTGCAGGAAGGTTGACTTTCAGGACTTATAACTCGAGGTATACTCAAGAAAATGGAGTAAAACTTGTGGCAAATGAAAGGTTGTCCTGTTAGCTTCAATATGAGATCAATTTCGTATGATTTGAGCTTAGTTTCAATTTTTAGTGAATTTATACTTCTAGGAGTGTAGTTCGGGCTAGTGACTGAACAGGTTGAGGTAAGATTTGAATATCTTGAGTTATATGGATCAAAATGATATAGGACTAAAGAGGTTAGAAAGTAGACATATAGATCTATGACATATCCAAAATTCAGGTTCAAAGGAGTTGAATAGAAATAAAGGTGGGTCATGTGAAATTCGGGCAGAACTGAATAGATGGGCAAAAGTGACCCAATTGATGATTTCACAGGTATTAGTAAAACATATAAGGTATGAGTTGAGAATTGCCAGTTTAACCTTGATATATATATATATATATATATATATATATATATATATATATATATATATATATATGTGTTAAATTGATTATATGGCTATGGTTGAATTGTCTATGAAGATTGGCACTATTCATGGGAAAACGGAGTTGATCCGTTATGCTGCCGGGTTTACGGCCGAAGTCTAAGAAGCTATGAATGTTTAGATGTAAGGATGAATTTTAAAATGATATGAGTTATCAAGGATGAATTAAAGTATGAATGGATATATAGAAACCCTATATTCAAGAATGACATAATTATGTTATGAGGTATATGAGAAATAATGATGAAGCATATGTATGAGTACACTCAGTATGACTATGCTTGAATATGTATGAGAATGAAAGAATGTGAATATATATTGAATGTGAGTCCCTTCACTTGGAGGCAGTTATTTGAGGTCCTTCCTTGTGAAGGCAGCTAAATAAGATAATATGTGGGTCCCTTCACCTAGAGGCAGTTGCACATTGAATCCCTCCTTCTGAAGGCAGCTAAGACTTGGGTCCCTCTATGCTGGAGGCACGTGGTCAGATGAGATCCCTCTATATTGAAGGCACGTGGTCAGATGAGATCTCTCAGTTTTGAGGCACGTGACCAGAAGAGATCCCTTCAATTAGAGGCACGTGGCCAGAATGAGATCCCTCCAACCTAGAGGCAGTGGGTCCCCTTGCGGGTGAGTCGGTGTGATGACGGTCACGGGTGAAGCTGACGAGCTCACTCTAAGGCCAAGCTACCCAAGGGCAGTAATAGCACCCTAGGGACGACGATACGTAACGCCTAGGTGTGCCAAGTAAAAGCTAAAGATTAAAGACTAAAGACTAAAGATTAAGGCATATGCAAGCACCCCACTCAGATGAGGCATGGCATCGACCCAGCTAGTGTGAGTATAGGGGTCAGAACTTACATGAGGCATGGTATGACCCAGCTAGTGTGAGTACCAAAGGAAGATCCCACATTCCTAAGTAACGTGACATGGCGATCACGCTCTAATGGGGTATGACATGGCGATCATACTATGGAATGTGGCACGTAAAGATTTTATGATGCAAAGAGAGATGAAGAAAGAAAAGCAAATATTATGTATATGCATGAATTCAAGAAAAGATAAAGTTATGTGCAAATGCTATGTGTAGTTTAATATGTTGCACTTGTTATCCATGATATTGTTCAGGAATTGATTTTTATGGGTTTTTCCCATAACTCTTATGTTTTTGCATAAGCTCAAATACACGAAAAGGTAGGTGCATAAGTTATGTATCTAGTGTATTGAGGCTATTGTGCTTTACTATGTTTCAATTATTATTCATACTGTAATTTATGAATTGGTGTTGTATGGGCTCTCTCAAATGACAAGTCTATGAGTAAACTGAACCTTTGCTTCGGATAATATATTTTCGAACCGTAAAATTAAACAGTAAACAGTATATGTTCACCTTTTTACAATAAACCGAAGCAAACTGGAGATGACAACGATGTCATTATGTATGATAAGTAGAGAATCCTACTGAGAATTTATCATTCTCACTTCTATCTTCCGTGTTGTCTCCAAAAAGTTCAAGAAGTCCCGAAGACGGCTGAAGTTGCTGTCCAACAAGATCCGCTCAGGTAACAGTAACAACTCCAAGATATGGTGCTATGACTTAAGCATAGTATTGTACTTAGGAGGGTGTTACAACTATGGTGTCTTTGCAATCGACAGATAGATCTATCAAACATCCAAAGGGTGTGTTGGAAAATGTTCTAATGAAAGCGGACAAGTTTATCTTCCTTGTGGATTTCATTATCTTTGATATAGAGGAAGATAGAGAAGTTCCACTAATCCTTAGAAGACCTTTCTTAGCTATCGGAAGAGCATTAATTGATGTGGAAGACGAAAGCTTGAATTTTATGTTTAAGAGGAGAAGGTCATATTCAAGGTGTTTTAAGCAATCATGCTTCTTTTTGTAGCCGACTCTTGCATTCAAGTGGATGTAGTGGAGGCTAATTTGAGCACTTTAATCCTAGCATCCCATGCCACTCCTACTTGAAAGTTTAAATTGATGAAGATCAAAACAAGAAAGAAAAAGAAAAGGGTGGCGAATAATGATCTTAAGCCATTGGAAACTCCCTACTTGCCATTCAAGCCTAATTCTATCTAATTGATCTTTGGGAAGAAGAGCTACTACCTTGGTGACAAATCACCAAAGAAGGGGAGGAAGGAACCACCATGAGTGACTGGACCATGTCCAACTTAGGGACATTAAACCAAAGTGCTTATTAGAAGATAACCCAATTTTTTAACTTTTCTTTGATTTTTAATTTTTCTTATTTAGGATCTTTTTAGTTCTTTTTTTTATTCAGGTAGAATTTTAGTTTTGATTAATTTTAATTCATTTAGTTTTGTAGGTTTATTGGAGCAATTATGAAGTGCATAAGTGGAGGAAGAAGCCACATTAGGCATGCAGCAAAAAAAAGTGTAGCGTGCACTGCTAAAGAAGCAACAGAACAAAAAGATCTTTGGGTTGCACTATAGCTCAATGCTAGTGCTGTAGTGCAAGCCTGTTTCCTACAAAGTGAGAATTTGGGGTTTTTCATGCATGGAGGACATCCAGATCTCTAATAAAGATGATGATTAGCACTAGGGAGTAACTTTCCTTTCCCTCTTTTGGTTTTATTTTCATGCATAGGGGACGATGCATAATTTTAAAGTTGGGGATTGGGAAAGTCCATAACTGTACTTGCTACTTGCTCTTGTTTCTCTTTTCTTTTGTTAGTTTGTTCCCTAGGTGGGTACTTTTGTACTTGTTAGTTTTTCTTTTCTTTTATTGTTATTTTGAAAAAGAAACCAAAAAGATTTTCAATTTTAGTCCTTTTCCTAATGTCTTTTGTTAGTCAACTGGTTGTTGTAATGCCTATGCCTATGATATAAATATGCTTTGTTTGTTAACTTCTAAGTAACTTTGAATTCTGATTTGAGTCTTGTAAATATTCTTGTGCTTTTACTATTGAATTGAAAAGGATCATATTCTTGCACTTTGATAAGAGTTAGTAGCTTAAGATAGATGATCTTTATGCTTTTATGCTTTATTTAGATTGAGACATGCATTGTAACATCCCCAATTTCGTTGTGCTAAGTTTTCTTTTATTCTGCTCGAGATTGGAACTTGGATATCATAGTTAGATTTTCGCTATTTTGATTAAACTCGAAAATCGAAACTCATGTCTATTCCTTTTGAACTCAAAGCTCAACATGGAACTCGGAACTTGGTGTTGCTTATTCTGCTTGAGATCAGATCCCGAAACTTGGGGATTGTCTCTTCTACCGGAAATCGGGGATAGTACATGAAGACGAAACTCAGAGGTTGATGCTGCTAGTTCAGCTAGAACTCGGAGACCAGAACCCGTTGCCACCTATTTTGCTCAGGAATTCGAAGCCGTTATTCTGATTGAACTCAGAACTCGGGAAATCGTGACATTTCCAAATTTTTCCTTGTGCTAGGTTACCTCAATAATCTTGAGTAACTAGGTACTTAGTTAAGAATTGAAGAATGAAGGCTTAATTAAAGGATAACTATGAAGAGAAAAATTCAGAAGATGCTTAATCAAGATTAGAGAATTTTGAATTAAGCACTAATCACCAATGATTAGCTTAATCAAGTTTGATTAAGGGTTATTAAGCACAATTAAAATTTCAACCTTGCTAATCATGCCAACATGAGTTAATCACTAATCCTTGATTAATTAAGTTGCAAGAGCACTTAATCACATCATTAAAATTCAAATTTAGTCACAAAGTTGCTTTTCATAAGAACTAGTACACCATTTGTCTCCCTTATCATCCAATTTGTCTCTTTAAACCTTAATTAACACAAATTGAAGCAAAATATCTCCTTCCAAGCCACTACAAGGCCGTGACCATCAACAACCATACACATACACACACACATACTGTAACGTCCCGATTTCCGACCTCCGACCTTATCAGTAAAATGTTAGAATTTCCGATTTTCGATTTAATCTCAAAGTCTCAAATGGACTGGCTTGATTTTCCGATTTCCGACCTTATGCTTCAAAATACATAATATACGAGTTCCGACCTTAGGTGATTTAGAATGGACACGAAATCCGACGTCTGAGTTGATCTCAACCGGAAATGGATGCGAGATCAGATCTCTGAATTGCTCTCCAAGTTCGACCAAAATTTACACGAGTTCCGATCTCCGTGTTTACTCCCCAGAGCTTTTCATTTCCATTGATGTTCTCGAATTTGCCTATAACAGACTTTCAAGATTAAATTTGAAGTTCCAAGATTCTATAAGTTCCGATTTCCTGGTCATAAGATTAATGTTTTGAATCCCGATTTCCGGTGTTATGCTTAGAATCGATTCAAGTTTACATAATGTCCCCGACTTCCAGGTTTAAGTGTTTGGTTTCACATCCGACTTTGCTTTCAAGTTTCGAATAAACCATACACTATTTCCGAGTTCCGATTTAATCTCCAAATTTTGAATAGATTTGGATGAGTTCCGACTTTAAGGAGAGTACGAGTTCCGATGTCATTTTCAGATACAGTGGAAGTGAGTTCCACTTTTTAGGCGACGTGGAGAGCAATTTTGTCACAAAAGAGGGAGACATGGCTGAACTTTGCCCACAAAATTTCAGCCAATCAAAACTCACAAAGCCAACTACCACCTCAAGCTTATATAACTCATTTCTTTCTCTCCTTCAGCCCCATTTCTACGTTGCCTTCTCCCTTCAGCTCTCTTTTTCTCTTCTGCACTCACCCAACTCCATCCGACCTTCAAGTTCAACCAAATTCTATTTCCAAACTCAAGCCTAATCACATAACAAGAGGTAGAGGTTTAATTATTGTCTTGATTTTCTAATCTTCAATGGCTGGTGGTGGTTTATTTTCTTAATTTTTGATGTATTGATTGAATGATTATGATGATATATAGCTGGTTTATTGGCTGTTTGTGAGATTAACTTCAAATTGGAAGCAAGAAAGGATGAAATTAGGAAGAGCTGAAGGGCTGGAGAACCAAAAACCCTCGGCAGTCTGTACGGCAGAGTGTATGGCTCTGCCTACAGCTGGTTAAATCCGATGAGACTATTTTTCTATGAAACTAGACATTCAGGGCTTTCTATACATATATCATATAATGCCATTGGATTAGTATTGAGAGAGATATGAATTTTTAAAGTTTGACCTAGGGATCAAGACATTCACCCAGGCAGTGTGAGTTGAAAAAGGTATAACTCACCCTACACAACTACAAATTGAGTGAAACTAACTTTTTTAGAAAGCTTATACATAGAAGAACATCTTACAAAGAGATTTCGAGTTTGTTACTATCCCCTTTGTTCCCAGTGATTCGAAGAAGTTGCCCTATGTCCAAATTAGGCCAAAATAGGGTAGTTTAGAAAGGTCAAATTTCGGGGCATAACTCGAGCCCTATTAAGCCAAATGGAATGAAACTTTTTGTAAATGACAGGTTGTCCTGTTAGCTTTAATATGAGACCAATTTCGCATGATTCAGTTTTTGATTTTTAGTAGATTTTTACTTTTAGGTGTGCAATTCTAGCCAGCCCCAGGGCAGGCTGGGTTAAAACCTAAATAACTTGAGTTATACTTATCAAAATTAGATGGGACTAAAGAGGTTAAAAAATAGACACATAACACTTTAACATATCCAAAATTAAGGTTCAGATGAGTTAATTAGAGATTATGAGCTAATTTACAAAAACCTAGTTGAATGCAAGTATTGAGACAGCAACCATGTTTCAATTTCAATAATTGTGCCAAGACTTGATGTTTGAAAGATGAATGAACTATATTGATTCCTATGAGAAATTGGCTCTGAGTACTGGCACTATTCATGGAGAAGCGGATACGTTCCGTTATGCCGCCGAAATTTCGGTAAAGTATATGCATGAGTTATGGTACACATGTAGAGGCATGTGCATTTTCAAGAAAGTTATGAAAGTTATGTTATGATGAACCTAAAGATTATGTTATGATAAAAGTTCCATGATACTTCGGCCAGCCCCGGAATAAAGTTAAGGGGAATAGATCGGTGGGGAGATCGGGGAAAGCAAACCCGGAATTCTTATATAGGAACGAGCTTGATCTTGAAAAGCAGACTATTACCCAGGAGTCTAAAGTGGCCAAGAACTCCCAGGGGACCAAGTAATGGAAAAGTTTATGAAGGAAGGTTCAAGAATAAGTTTTGCATGATTGCATTAAATGCATGATTTCATTGAACAGTCATTACAAGTTATTTACAGTTTGTCTTTTAGATTCACTTACTGCCGTATGTTCATTTCTTCTGCTCATTATTCTGTGTATTACTGTTAGTAGTTTATTCTATTTCTTATGCTGTCTTAAGTAAAACTGAACTTTGCCTCAGGCTAGACATTTTCTTAAACTCATTGAATATGGATAGTTTAGTTTGATCCCACGTTTTTATAATTAAATAAAAGCCGAGGCAACTGAGAATGAACGCGACGTCAGTTAAACACCATACGCGAACCCTACTGAGAATTTCTTCATATTCTCACCTCGTTTTGCATTTCCGCCTCATTCTCAGACGTGGATGATGGACTCGATGGCTACCCTTTTCATTGAGATTCTAGACTTGCAGCTCCACCACAACCCCGCAATGGGCTTACTATATATAGCTGGCTCTTGCTATTTCCGTCTTTACCTTTTTAGTGATAGGAATTTTGCTGTCCCTTTACACCATCTTGCTTTTGATCCTGCTGCTCCATACTTTATGGTCCCACTGCACGTGGCACACCCTCCGCCAGCACTTCCCGCACTCGCAGCACCTGCAGCTCCTGTTGAGCCTGGGCTAGACTCACCTCCGCAGGTGGTACCAAACGTACAGCTCAGCTCTGAGAGTGACCCTTCTGAGGCCACCAGCTCATCACCCTCCTCCTCCTCAAGACCCAGTGCAAACTACTCACCAGCCGGACCTGGCATGGCCAACGGCTTTCTGACAGAGTAGATCAGTAGTAGATGATGTTGTACAGCATGACCCTCTTTTGGCAGTACGCAGTTTTGGGTCATAGACTTAGCAATAGATTTTGAAATGTCCTCTGAGGACCATATAGGATCATTTTGACTGACACGGGCCTTATGTCTTTTTGGTACACTGGCTCCACTTATATATATATATATATATATATATATATATATATATATATATATATATATATATATATATATATATATATATATATATATACAGTTGATGGCATATATGTTATTTGTTCTTATCTTTTCTGCTGTGATGTATTAAACTCTGCCACGTTCATTATACAGCGATCCGTTTCTTCTGTTACAAAAAAAAAAGTGATACGGAAAAGGAAATGTAAGTGGAGTATTAACACGGTAACACAATCTACTTAATTTCATGGTATGATTTAAGCATAACATTAAATTAGTAGGGTGTTACACATATATCCATTTCATCTTTTCAACTTCTTATTCTCTCTCTAAGCCTTTCATTCTCCAACTTCTCTTTACTCTTTCTTCTTCTTCTTCTTCATCTTCTTCTTCTCCATTTTTCAAGACATCATAACCAAACCTTCATCATTAAGCCCTTCAAAGATCACACTTTTTGATAATTGCAGATAAGATTTAAACACTACAACCTTTATCTTCTCAAGAACACAAGAGCTCTCATCTTCTCACCTGAAACCACCACCATCACCACCAAAGAGGAGTCTTCTTCATCTTCTTTCTTTCTTCCAAAGAGGCGCTACTTACATACTAGGTAGTGATCTTTTACGTCTTCTTTTTGTTGTTTAAGAAATCTTAAAGCTTTGGCTCTCACCATGGCTAAGAGCTTCAAGTGACAAATCGAGAAGATCTCCATACTCTTCTTGAGCAAAGTTTCTATTTTTAGAAAAGTTCACTTCTTGAGTTTTGTTATTGAGATCTTATATGTTTATTTCAAGTTTCTCTTTGTGAATGCTTTAAAGGCTTTCATTTTTCTTTTATGATGCATGTTTTCTTGGTGTTTTGTAAGTTGTTGAAAAGAAAGACTACTTTCTTGGAGGTGTCGTATTTAAAGTTTGTTCTTTTAGTATGAAAAGTTTATGATTGAAAAGATTCTCTTTTTATATCTTCAACATGATTTTGATGTAATGAAGAACATTCTAAAGCGTAAAACTTTAAAAAGTTTGTTTCTTGAAGTTCAAAATGTGCTACAAATAGTATATACTCTCTTAAAGAGTTATTTTATTTTTCATGAAGAAAAGAATAGTAGTAAAAGCCTAACCTTCATTAAGATATGAAGCTCTTTAGTTACAAAAGTATGAACTTGTTACTTTATGTCACAAAGATTGAATTTTGAAGATAAAACAATGAGTAAAGTTCCAAACTTTCTCCAAGATTGAAATTTTTTAAGTTATAAAAGTGAGATCTTGCAAACTTTAATTTATAAAAGTGAAAACTTGCAATTTTAAGTTATAAAGTTGGAATCTTGAAGATAGCATAAGTAAAGGTTTAAACTTTCATCAAGATGACAATCTTTAATAATGAAGGTGGAGTCTTGCAATCTTGTTTAATAAAGTTTGAATCTTCTAACTTGTTTCGAATGAAAATCACCTCTTGATGCTGGTAGGCACATGGTGTTGTTAGGTTCATCAGTATGATTATGCATTGTCATGATCGAAGGGACTAGAGGGATCTCGAAATATTTTAGGATCGAAAGTATGATTAGGGTTTCTGAGTATATTATGAACCTAGGAATCACTAATGTACCATCTCAAGGAAACTAAAATATTTGGATGTAAAATGTTGCCTAAAACACCATATTAGGCTTTAGCCATGTTAAAAATGAAAAAGAAGAATAAGTGTCAAACTTAATTAACTCGAACAAAATATTTCTTAAGTTATGTACATTAGAAATCTATTCAGTTATTTGGTGAAAATGAATCTTTAAGGCAAAGTATAACTTCACTCAAGAATCAAGTGACTAAAAGCTTACAATACACATTCATATTACACAATGTGATTCTCTTATGAGTAAACATGAGGAATCATATGATGGCTCATAAGACTTTTCACAAAGAATAGTGCAACCATAGATACCCTTTAAGGCATGAGTGTATGATGTTACTAAGCCTAATGTTTGGGAAGTTGATTGAGTATTGACTCATGATTGAATGATTGTTGAGGCTTGATATAATGTTATAGAATGAATATGATTGGTTGTTAGTTGAATTTTCTATGATTGGAAAATTTTGGGGAGACTCTGGTCTAGTTGTTATGCTATTGGATTTTCGTCAAAATTGTGGACTTAGACATATCCATTGCATGCCTACTTGTGTCATGTCCTGAGGTACAATGCATACAAAAATGTAAGATATAACATGAGAGAGGAAATAATTGGATGTGATCATTTAAAAGGGAAGGTGATCCACAACGACAAGATAAGTGGGTATGATCCTTCAAAAGGGAAGGTGACCTATTAAGAGACCCCTATACTTTGGAGGTATGGGGCCCAAACCTCTCCAATTTTAGAGAAACCCTTGTCAGCTTATTCTAGTTTTAGATTAGTATAGCATGACGACGATCACAGAATGAGCTTATGTCTAATAGCAGTTTATCTAAGGGTACGTGAAGTAAAGAATGTTAAGCACACGCTAAGTATGAATGTAAAGTTAAAGAAAGACTCTAGTCAAATCTATGATATTGCATGAATGTGCATGCATCTTTATTCCCTCATATGCATGTTCATGAATGGTTATATCATGCTTTAGTATGTATGTTTCTATTTTATGGCCTTATGTTGCTTTATGTTAGATTTAAGAGGTTAAGGTTAAAAGAAACCCGCTTTGGGAACTTATGTTTTCAAAAACCTTAAAATTGAATCTATGCATGTTCAATGTTTTCTTAATTAAACCTGAAGTGGCTAAGATGATGATGATAACACATTAACTGTCTAGTCAAGATCTTACTGAGAAATCTACTATTTCTTACTCCTATGTTTCTATGTCGTCTTCAAAGGATGCCGTTAGGCATCGTGGTGATTGACAGTGAGTGTCGTAACCCGCTCCAAATTACAATTTTAAAACTTAATTACACTACTAGTAGGATAGTGCAACCAAGGTTGTCTTTCACAAGGATGTTGATGACTATTTGATTAGCAATAAAGGGGGTTTTGTTTGCATGTAGGGAAACTAATTAGAAAAGGAAACTAACAACTAAAATGGACACTAGCTCAAGGATTTCCTAAAGCCAAAGGCATATCTATCACAAACGCACATACGATCAAGCACATGGAGTGTGGCTAACTTAAGTTGTTAGTGTTATTGCTACTGGCAACTCTACAATTCACTTAGTGGCCGCCAAGCTTTCGATTAACACACAATTAGTATATGGTAGAGACCTCAACATCTAATTAACTCATAGTAACCTTTAGCCCCAATTGCATTAGCCTAAGTCTCAATCAAGACCCAATTTTCAATTCTTTAGTTAATTAAACATACATCAATCAATCAATACACATCTAATTAACATCTTAATCATGCATCCTCATATCAATACCATTCAATAAGAACACATAATCAAGATTGTCCAAATCATAAAGCCTCATCCCAATACCATTTCATCTAGTTTCATAATTAGGAATCCTCAACTAGCCAAGTTCATATTAATCAACCAATTAATAATCATGCAACTAATTATCCAATTACATACCCACACATCAATACCATTCAATGCAAGCATATAAAAGAGTAAGAAGTAAAGAATTAAGAAAACACATCATGCATTGAAATTAAAGAGTAAGGTTTTAAGATATAACCTTTGAAGCCCATTGGAGAATCCCTAAGCTAGCCTCCAACTCTACTCCTCCATGGGAATTTGCAACCAAAATAGAAAATGAATAGTGGTGGTGGAAAAATGACAGGCTGAGCAGAAGAAAAGAGAAAAGGATGAGAGAGAAAAAGAAAAGAAAAAGAAAACTAACTTACTCTCACTTAAGGAGAAAAGCTAAAATCCTAAGAATGAGACTTGTTTCTTAATTAGGTAATGTCTTAGGTATTAGTACATGAATTCCCATCCATTTGCTTTCTAAAAGTGGGCCCAAGTGGCCTAAAACTCACGATTATGCCTACCTTGTTGTTCTGCACTTTTCTGGTTGCGTTATAGCGCAACAATCAGTAAATCAAGTGTTGTTTCAGTTGCAAGTTGCACTATAGTGCAAGGTCTTGATAGCAATTATGCAGAATTTGACATTTTGGTCACTTTCAAGCCTCATTTGAGCCTTAAAATCTCTAAATTAGCTCTTAATATCTACATGAAAGTTTCAATCTTTTTTCTTGGCTTCAAAATGGACATCTCATTTGCTTCATTTGGATTTGCGATGAGAAAGTTATGGCTCGATCTTTGCAGCATGTTCAAGCTGAAATTTCAACGATACTGAAATTGAGCTTCCAATCACTTCTAAGCCTCAAATCTTTCCATGTTAGGTTCCTACTAGTCAAAAATAGCATATATAAGGATCTAAAACTCTTGGAACTCATTAAAACACAAAATCAAGGAAAAGGGTATGTTTATATAAGAATTGACAAAAGAGGCAAATTGACACCAAATTATGAAATTCATGTAATTGGAAAGCAAACATGCAACAAAGAGGACCAAAATACTAAATCTAAGGGATAAAATTAGCATCTAAATTCAACTCATCAAATTCCCCCACACTTAACTTTTTGCATGCCCTTATGCAAAACCTAATAGAAAGCAGAAGCCAAGGAACCAAACCAACAAATTAGCCTAAAACTAACTACCAAAACCTACAATTCCTAAGATCGATTGCAACCAAAAGGCAAACAAAATACCAATTCCAATGGGCATTTAAGAGGGACAAGCATATAGGCAAAAGAGCATGCATATAGGTGCCAGAATCCTAACAAGGAAGACATTAGCACAAAAAGGGCATACAAGGCAAGCTTCACTTCCAACACACATAGACCAAGCATATAGGACCTCATAAGGTAAGTGTTTAACACTCAAGTCTCTCAAAGTGTTTAGGCTTAGCATTTAACACTGAAATCACCTCAAATGGAAATGCACTACCATAGGCTTGCTAGTCATCTAGTATTCCATTATTCAAAAACATGCACACACAAATTAAGAGGGTTTATTCAAGGTTGTAATGGAGCTTAGGTAAGGGGCAGCGGATTCATAAAGATATGCAAAGTTGAAACCTAAGGCCTAAGAAAGCAAAGGCATATGCACATGACCATAAATGCATAAAATGCATTCTAATACAAACCATGCTTATAAGAGACCTTAATTCCTTAACTTCAACTACAAAACCCCAAAACTTCTCTATTTATGAACATTTTTTTTTTTTGCAAATTTTTTTCTCTCTTTCTTTTCTTTTCCTTATATATATATATATATATATATATATATGCAAATTATTTTCATATGCAATTTTTTTCTTTAACTTTGCTACCCCCACACTTAGACCATTGCATGGCCTCATGCAACACCCCCATACTTATGCTCAAGCACATATTAACACAAACCAATGCTCTCATAAGCCATTATGGTTGGGTAAACTCATTGTTTTTCACTTAGGCTTGAAATGTGCTAAAACATGAAGAGGTCATATAGGTTCAAAGTGGCTCATCAAAGGGTAAAATGCAAGGTTGGCCATTTAGTCAAGGATCTTGAAACAAGGAAAATGCCTCCATTAAGCTCATGCATGCATTATGATGACAAAGCTTCAAACAAGAATTAAGCAAGTTCTAGAGCACTTAATCAAGGAGGGAAAGCACACAAGGAGGATAAGAATGGCATGCCATGTATCCATTCAATAACAAGGCCCAAAAGCTCACAAGGAAAATTGTCCACACACTTAATGAAAGTGAAGCTACCAAGCATGTAACCATGTGAAATATGGTGCTCGGTTAAGTGTGTTGGAAACATATCAATGCCAAAGCAAGCAGCCTCAAGATGCACAATAGAATTAGTTACACAAGACATATAAGGCAAACATCAATTAACAAATAATAACTTAAACACAACTAGCATATGAAAATTAAGCTAAGACATGCTTTATTGAAGATATAAAAGTGCAAAGACAAAAACTAAAAAAAAAAAAAAAGTGTGGGGAGAACTCCCTTAAGGTGGCTTATGCTTGAATTGATCCAAGAATTCCCACCAAGACTTGCACCTATGGCCCCCTCCAGGATCCCACAAAATATAGACCATGTCTTGGGCCTTGGCCTTGAAACTATTTTTCTCTTTGGACCCTAGCATTAATGATTGCAGTGCATTCCTTAGAGCCTTTAAGCTCCACCTAGACCTCACATCCAAGAAGTAAACCACTCCTAATGGTGAAGGATGTGCATCCTTGAAAGGACTCTTCCACCTTGATCTGTCTGCACCAAGTTCCCAAGACATACCAGCTACTTCCTCATGCATGTTACAAATAGATCCAAGTTGGGCAATGGTCTCTAGATATGCATACTCATTCTAACCTAGAAAATGCTTAGGGGGAGGAGACTCTAACTCAAAGTTTTATGGTTGAATTACAGAAGGAAGTATTTGGGCAGATGAAGCAATCTCCGTAGCTAGCATCTTTGTCATATGAGCTTCCTTAACAGTGTCAATATTCTTAAAATCATCATTCATTAGAAATGCTGCTAATTCGGCATATTGCTAGCTCAAATCGTTACTAGAGCATTAATAACAAGAGTGGACAACTAAATCATCCATGACAAATAACTTAGGAAGCTCTACATACTAATCCTCAAAATGCGTGGAGCTATGAATTATTTCCCCAACTAGAGACTCTAATGACTTTGAATTTTTGGTCCAATCAACCACAAAATTAGTAGCAACATTGTCTATAATCGAAGTGCTTGAAATGTCAAGTGTTTCCTCAGCCAAGGTCATCTGAGGCATCTCAGTGAGCTACTCTAAGACAAATTGGCTGTCATCAACTGATGACTCAATCAACTTCTCAACCACATTAGAACTATCACCATTCGTCCTCTTAAACTTTTTGGTCTGAGGTGCTCTTTGTGGGAATAGAAGAGGTATGGGTCTCAGCTCATGACCATTCTGCCTCCTCTCTTACACCTTGGAATTCTGCTGGGAGGAACTTGGCTTAGAATGTTGCTCAACTGCCTCAAGGACCTTCTTTTTCTCAATGCTGCTCTCATCAAACACCTCTATTACATTTGCAAGACCTTTCTTGGAGCTCAGCATTACGACACTAACATCCCCTTTTGGGTTGGGGATAGTCTAAAAAGGAATCTAGTCGGGACCGTAAGACTGGCTGGGTGAAGATATAATATGTCCTAACTGGGTGCGGATATCTTGAATAGCAGTGTCAGTCTTCTGTTGGTTCTTCAATAGCAGCCTCATGATATCCTGTAGAGACGGCTCAATGGAAGGAGGAATGACTGGTATAGTAGGTGTAACACCCTCCCAAGTATGGTACTATGCTTAAGTCATAATACCTCACCTAGGAGTTGTTACTGTCACTTAATCAGACCTTGTCTGGCACCAACCTTCGGCCACCTTTAATCCTACTAGTCAACTCTGCCTCGAAGGACCTTCTTCGGAACTTCTGAACTATCTAGAGATAACACGGAAATAAACATATGAGTGAGAATTATAAATTCTCAGTAGTATTCATTAAACTACCATATGCTCTGTCATCGTTATTATCTTCAGCTACCTTGGTTTATTATGGAAAATGTGAGCACTTTAAATACACTATTCAATTTTATAGTTTGAAAATATATTGTCCGAAACAGAGTTCATTTTATTCACGCACTTGAGTCACACTGGCAATATTTCACATTTGGAATAATAACCACAGCATAAGTAGATAGAACAGTCTTAGTATCAATAAACATGGGATATAATTATGCATGTAACGACCGAAAAATTTACCGTTAACAACTGAATTATTCGGTTTTTAATCAAATAAGTGAGTTTAATCAGAGCTTGATTAAACATTTACTCGAAGTCAAATTAAGTGTGATTTAGATGGATTAGACTAGATAGAATTAGATTAGGAGCATAGAAAACTTCACAGAACAATTTCAAACCGATTTACTGATTTAAAGGAGATCAGTAGGATTTCGGTATTTCCAATTGTCGGAATCGAATCAGTAGAATTTTTCTATGAGTGCCCTAGAATCAACGGCTAGGATTTAGCCAAACAACCCACCAAGTGGTGCCTTGGGAGCCCTTGATGGTGGGAAGCTCAACCAAAATCAATACTAGACTTGGATCCACCAATCAAAACCAAAATAGATTCAAATATCTCACTTTTTCTCTCTTTTTCCATCAGAATTTTCGTCCTCTTCCAGCAGCTGAAGCTTCTCTCTTTCTCTTCTCCTTGCTCTCATTTCTACTCCATTCTCATCCATCTTCAAGCCTCATCCCAAGCCACCACCATCCAAGACACAAAATCAGCCTAAATCACTCAAGACAAGGTAGGAAATCCTACTTCTTCTTTTATTCTTTCTGATTTGGGGCTGTATGAGGAGCATGCTTAATCTGAGATTTGGATGTTTTATAGAGTGATGATGATGTTTTATGACTGATTTTGCATGTGTGTTGTGATTAAAATCGGATTTGGGAGCAAATAGCTTGAAGGGAGGAGACAAACCTAGAAACAGGATAGGATTTCCCTCGGCGGACCGTACGGCGGAGTGTACGGCTCCGCCTACCACCATTTAAATTGGATGAAACAATTTTTAAATGAAACTAGACATTCAGGGCTTTCCATACATATATCATAATAGGCCATTGGATTAGTATAGAATTAGTTATGAATTTTTGAAGTTAGACCTAGAAATCTGGGTTCTCACCCGGGCAGCATAGGTTGAGAGGGGTGTATCTCACCCTATACAACCTCAAATTGAGTGAAACTAAAGATGTTTGAAAGCTAACATATGAGATAACATCCCATAAAAATTTCAGAATTTAATTCGTTGTCATTTGTTCCCAGCACATCAATGAAGTTGGCTTAGGTTTAAACCGGACTAGAACAGGACAGCCCAGTAGGGTGATGTTTCGAGACTCATAACTCAAAATCTACTTAGGCAAATGACATGAAACTTAATACATTATAAAGCTTGTTGTGTTAGGTTCATTTTGATATAAAATTCACATGATTTCATCTAGTTTTCGATTTTTAGTGAATTTTCTTCTATAGGCACCCAATTCTGGCTAAGAACAGGACATGTTGAGATAAAATGTTTATATCTAGAGCTATACAACTCAAAATGAGATGGGACCAAAGAGAGTAGAAACTAGACATACAAGGCTATAACATATTCAAAAATTTGATTTAAATGAGTTGAACTGAATGAGGAATGAGACACACCAAATTCGGGCAGAACAGGGGGGGTTAAATTGAAACTCTATTGATGTTTAAATTCAAATTGTTGATTGAGATTATGAATGTACATGTATAATTGAGATTGTTGATTGATGTTATGAATGCACGTGTATAATTGTTGCTCTATACTGAAATTGTAAGTGTATAAATGTACTGGTTGTCTGGCACTATTCATGGGGAAGCGGACTCGATCCGTTATGCTGCCGGAATTTCGGTAAGAAATTCATATGTTATGAAATTTATGACAACTTGAGTACATCATATGTAAAGAGACAAGTTAGATGTGCATTCATTTCATGACATTATAAAGAATTCCACATCACTTGGGCTAGCCCCGGAATAAATTAAGGGGAATAGATCAGTGGGAAGGTCAGAAAGTAAACCCTACCATCCCAGATAGGAATGAGCTCGGTCCTGAAAAGCGGACTATTACCCAGGAGTATATGGCCAATGACTCCCAGGGGACCAAGGATGGAAATAAGTTATAACAGGCGAAAGCCTCCAAGAATAAGATGCATCTTCTCATTGCACATGCATATGTACAGCGTAATACTTTTCTATTGATTGTTTTAGATCTCTGTTTATTATTTATAACATGCTATTGTTCCGCTGTGATTACTGTTTGAGTACATTAGTATATCTGTTAATTAAAATTGAACTTGTTTCGGTGTATGCTTTAAAAATGAGTAATTAAATTAAATATTATCATTTTACCGAACTATCTGAAAATCTTGCACGACCGAAACAACTGGGAATGACAGCGATGACAGATGTATAGAAGTTAGGATTTTCTACTGAGAAATATTCATTTCTCACCATGTTATATATTCCGCATCATTCTCAGACTATGGACCACGCAGCGACCGGGGTCCTATTCATTGAGTTTCCTGAGCTTCACATCCACATCGACCCTTTTCTAGATTCTGTATATATATCGGGTAGATGCCAGTTTCGTTTATACTTTTCTTCCAGAGGGACTTTGCTGTACCACTTATGCATCCTCTTTTTGATCCTGCTGTCCCTTACATCGCTATACCTCTTCATATGGCCCATCCATTCCCACCACTACCGCCAGCAGCACCAGCCGCACCAGTAGCTCCAGTTCCCATGGCCCCTCCTGCTTCACCACCACAGCCGATGTCGTCGGCCTCGACCTCAGAGGAGGATCCGTCCGAGGCGGCTAGTTCTTCGTCGTCCTCTGCTCCCAGTGCCGGGCACCCTCCAGCTGACGCTGCCATGGCGAACGGTTTCCTTTCATCAGACTCTGTTTAGATAGCGTGCATGCAGTAGTGGGGTTAGATGTACAGAATGACCCTCTTTTGTTAGTTTGGGTCATGGTTGGATGGGTAGATATTAGGAGATGTATAGGAAATGTCCTGTGGGGACCACTCAGGATGCTGTTCATAGGTACTGGCCGTTTCATTTTGTATTAGCGGCCTCATTTTGACACCTTGTACTTTTTGACAAACTTTGAAATCAGATATCTATATACATATCTATGACGTCGTTTGCGGTTATTCTGTTCTTATTGTATTTTTATTTATGTTAAGTTATTTACAGTTTACCGATTGATTTGTATTTATTCTGCCATCACGCAGAAAATTTTGTTATAAGATCAGGTAGTCTTATGCGAGAAATTAATTCTAATACAGAAAAAAGAAATTTAATCAGTATTACATGTAATCTCTTATCAGATAGATTATTATAACTTAAGCATAGTACTTTGTCTGGTAAGGTGTTACAATGCAAATACTTATACTTGAATTCATGCAAATGCACTGGTGTTTTTCTTTAACTTTCTTTGCTTTCTTTTCTTGGCACACCTAGGCGTTACGTATCGCCGTCCCTATGGTGCTTGTATATGTTTTAATCTTTAGTCTTTACTGCCCTTGGATAGTCTGATCTAGGAGTGAGCTCAACTCGTGACCATTGTCACACTGAACTAACCTACAAGTGGATGCACGTGCCTCTAGTCTTGGAGGGATCTCATTTTGGCCACATGCCTCTAAATTGAAGGGATCTCTCTTGGTCACGTGCCTCAAGAATAGAGGGATATCAGCTGACCACTTGCCTTCAATGTAGAGGGATCTCATCTGACCACGTGCCTCCAAGGTAGAGGGATCTCATAGTTTTATATTACCTTCACAGGGAGGGATTCAATGTGTAACTACCTCCAAGAGAAGGGACCCACATCTTATCTTATTTAACTGCCTTCACAAGGAGGGATCTCATAACTGCCTCCAGGTAAGGGGATTCACATTTAATATATTTATATCCTTTCATTCTCATACATAATCATGCATAGGCATGCTGAATGTACTCATATTCATATGCTTCATCGCTTACTTTCATATATCCTTGCATACATGATTTCCACATACATATTCATAACATATAAGTGTCCATAACCTCCTTACAATTCTACCGAAAATTCAGCAGCATAACGGATTAGATCTATTTCCTCATGAATAGTGCCAGTTTCAATAGACAGTCAGTGACAATAAGAAATCAAATGTAATGCATAAATATTTTAAGCACAAACATGGAATTGCAACACTTAGACTTTAATTGAACTCATATATGCATTAAGTTGTCAAATCTTTTAATTTTTGGAAATCCTGCTCATATTCTTCAACTCTGCCTATTTTTAGAAGATAAGCCTTAACTTCATTTTAACTCATTTAGATCTAAATTTTGGATATGTTGAAGTGTTATGTGTCTATTTTCTAACCTCTTTAGTCCCATCTAATTTCGATAAATGTAGCTCAAGTTATTTAAGTTTTATCCCAGCCTACCCTGAATCTAGCTAGAATTACACACTTAAAAGTAAAAATCCACTAAAAATAAAAAACTAGTTTAAATCATACTAAATTGGTCTCATGTTAAAGCTAACAGGACAATATTTCATTTACAAAAAGTTTCATTCCATTTGCTTTGGTAGAACTTGAGTTATAAGCCCCAAAATTTGACTTTCTTGAAATGCTCTATTTTCGCCCGATTTGGACGTAAGGCAACTTTCTTGAACCACTGGGAGCAAACGGGACCTTATCTAACTCTGAAATTTGTATGGGATATTCTCCTATTTGTAAGATTTCTAAAAAAGTTAGTTTCATTCAATTCCAAGTAGTATAGGCCGAGTTTTTCCCTGAACAACCTAGTCTACCCAGAATCAAAATCAAAAACCTAGGTCAAATTTCCAAAATTCATATCTCTCTCAATACTAGTCCAATGGCCTTATATGATATATGTATGGAAATCCCTGAATGTCTAGTTTCATATAAAAATAATTTCATCAAATTTAAATGGCTGTAAGCAGATCTGTACACTCTGCCGTACAGACTGCCGTAGGTTTCCTTATTCTAATCCATTTTGTTTGCTTCTCTTTACTAGATAATTATCCAAAGCTCAATTTAAAACACAACAATCTAGCCATAAAACCTTCATATAGGCTGATAATAACATCAAATACATGCATCCAAATGAGTTCACAGCAGCCCTAATTCACAAGAAAATTCAGAGAAGAGGTTGAATCCTACCTCAAATTGATGTAGAAACTAGCTAGAATTGAGCTCTTGATGGAGGAAGTCGATGAGGCTTGGAGTTTTGAGGAAGATGAAGTGAGGAAGAAGAAGAATGAAGGGAGAGAAGTTGGCTTGAAGGAGAAGCACGAAAATGAAGGGAGTTGGAGGTGATTTGGGAGTCTTAAAGCATGACAAGTGAGTGGTGATTGGTGGAGGCTTGGATGGTGCACATTGAGCCAAGTTTCTCTACCCTTTGGGCAGCCACTTGGTGCCACTAAGGTGGGGGATGGTGGCTGAATTTTAGCCACTCTTTCTAGGGTTTCTAGTGTAGAATTCTATTGTCCGATTCTGGTGGTTTAAAATACCGAATTTCTATCGATTTTATTCAAACCGACAAATCGTTATTGAATAGTTTTGTAAGAATTCTTATATATCTATATTAATCTTCTCTAAACTTAATCCTTATAATTGACACTTAATTAACTCCTAATTAATCTCTAATTAATTTCTAATTAACTTTACTTATCCATTAAAATTGAATTAATTGATTAAAGGTGTAAATTAAACGTTTTGCAAATTGCGGGCCTTTTTGTTTTCTGTTTTTCAAGACTAATGGCATTTTCATAATTTTGAGCAAGTCTAGGGCATCCCATGTCATTTTACATATGGATACCTCCGTGGTTCAATCAGTCGAGGTTTAGGTTTCTATGTTTTCGCTATGTGATTCTGCTTCGTTTAAAACCTTATTCTGCTAATTCTATTGATATAGGGACCTAAATATCATTTTCTAAAAAGTTTAAGGGTAATTATGGAAAAGATCTTTAGGATAAATATGTAATTACCAAAAGTTTTGGGCAATGTCGCAAATAATCGAAATTTGCCCATAGATGTATTCATTATTTCTTATTATGTTATATAGGGATGTTACAGTAGGCATGGATAGGCTAGCTTGATATTGATATACAGGTGGTGTGTCAAATTGTGATTGCTGATACAAGTGGTTATGGAGATCTAGTTGCTGGAAATACGGAGGTGGTTGTGATGGAACCACCCCGTATCTCTAGTCAACACCATCATACTAATCAGGCTGGTACATGTCAAAGTAAGGAGCATATCCTTATTATGACTACTGGACGCATCTCTTCATGGCATATTGCTCTCATGAATATTTCATCTCATCTAGCTAGTGCTCTATTTTCTGATAACGTTCATCATTAATAGCTCCATTACCTACAATATTCCAACAACCATATGTCTAGAAACTAAAAGGTGGGTTAGTGAACATTGTAGAAAAGTGGAAATGAGTAAACTAAATATAGGAAGAAACTAAAGACTACTCTAAAATGACTTATAAAAATTAAAACTGCTGCAAATGATGTTTTCAAGTTTTAAGAAGATAAAACAAAAGGAATCACACAAAAAGAAAATTGAAAAATGCAAGAAAAAATCAAAATAAATTGAACAAGTGGTCAAAACAGTGAAATTTGGTCAAAACAGGGTAGGGCTTACTTTTAATAGTGAATCATGCTCAAAATGCCAAAAAACCTTAAACTAGAAAGTTTCAGGTCAATTAAAGATAGTCTAAAATAGGGCAGCACTTATTTTTGCACCAAAAAAGCCGAAAATGACGAAAAACATGAAAAACAAAGCAAGTGCAAGTATTTACAAGTCAAATGCCACCAACATCCCTGCAACAGCGCCAAAATTTGATAGCAAGTGTTGTTGCCTACTCCAAATTACAATTTTAAAACTTAATTACACTACTTGGAGCATCGTGTAACCAAGGTCGTTTCTCACAAGGATGTTGAGGACTATTTGATTAGCAATAAAAGGGGTTTTGTTTGCATGTAAGAAAACTAATTAAGAAAGGAAACTAACAACTAAAACGGACACTAGCTCAAGGATTTCCTAAAGCCAAAGGCATATCTATCACAAACGCGCATATAATCAAGCACATGGAGTGTGGCTAACTTGAGTTGTTAGTGCGACCGCTACTGGCAACTCCATAATTCACTTAACGACTACCAAGCATTCAATTAACACTCAATTAGTAGATGGTTAAGACCTCAACCTTCAATTAATTCATGGTAACCTTTAGCCTCAATTGCATTAGCCTAAGTCTCAATCAAGACCCAATTCTCAATTCTTTAGTTAATTAAACATACATCAAACAATCGGCCAATATACATCTACTTAACATCTCAGTCATATATCCTCATTTCAATACCATTCAATATGAACACATAATTAAGATTTTCTTAATCATAAAGCCCAATCTCACTACCATTTAATCAAGTTTCATAATTAGGAAACATCAACTAGGCAAGTTCATATTAATCAACCCATGAATAATCACCCAACTAATTATCCAATTACATACCCACATAACAATATCGTTCAGTGCAAGAATATAAAGAGTAAGAGGCAAAGAATTAAGAAAACACATGATGCATTGAAATTAAAGAGTAAGGTTTCAAGATACTACCTTTGAAACCCATTGGAGAATCCTTCAGTTAGCCTCCAACTCTACTCCTCCATGGGAATTTACAACCAAAATAGAAAATGAAGAGTGATGGTGGAAATATGAGAAGGTGAGAAGATGAGAGGAGAAGAGGAATAGACAAAAAAAAAAAAAAAAGAAAACTAACCTACTCTTACTTTAGGAGAAAAGCTAAAATCCTAAGAATGAGACTTGTTTCTTAATTAGGCAATGTCTTAGGTATTAGTACATGAATTCCCATGCATTTGCTTTCCAAAAGTGGGCCCATGTGATCAAAAACTCAAGATTACGCCTACTTTACTGTTATGCACTTTTCTGGTTGCGTATAATGCAACATGCTGCGTTATAGCACAACAATTAGTAAATTAAGTGTTGTTTCAACTGCAAGTTGTGCTATAGCGCAAGCACAACCCTTTGCATTATAGCCCAAGCTCCTAAAAGCAATTATACAAAATTTAACATTCTGGTCACTTCTGAGCCCCGTTTGAGCCCTAAAACCTCTGAATTAGCACTCGATGTCGTCATGAAAGTTACAGATATTTTTCTTGGCTTCAAAATGGACACCTCATTTGCTTCATTTTGATTTGGGATGATTGAGTTATGGATCTTTGTAGCATGTTCAAGCTGAAATTTCAACAATAGTAAAATTGAGCTTCCAATCACTTTTAAGCCTCAAATCCCTCCAAGTTATGTTCCTACAAGTCAAAAATAACATATATAAGGATCCAAAACTCTTGGAACTCATTAAAACACAAAATCAAGGAAAAGGGCATGTTTATATAAGAATTGACTAAAGAGGCAAATTGGCACAGGTGAGCTATGCAACTCACAGCTCACAGCTCATAGCTCAAAGTCGTCAAAAAAGCTATGCAGACATAAGGCAGAAGCCTTTAAGAGTTTCAAGAGGAAGATCATGTGATCTTAAAAATCAGGCCTACAACAGAAGTAGGTAGAGCAGTTAAAGTCAAGAAGCTAAGCCCTCGATTTATCTGCCTTTTTCAAATCCTGAAGCAAATCGGATCAGTAGCATACCGAGTCGCTCTACCTCCACACTTATCTTCATGATGTTTTCCATATCTCCTAACTTAGAAAATATCATCCTAACCCTACACATTTCCTAGAACCCAAGTCAATATAGTTAAGAGACAATTTGACTTTCCATGTACCCCCGGCACAGATTGTAGACAAAAGCATCAAGCAACTTCAGAACGAGACAGTGTAGCTAGTAAAAGTAGTGTGGGGAAGAGAAAGTGCAGAGGATTGTACCTAGGTGTTAGAATGAGGAGGGAGTATCCTGAATTATTTTCAGGTACTAAATTTTGAGAGCAAATTTTTTTTCTAGAAAAGTAGCATTGTAAAGTCCGAAATTTTAGGATGTCCAACTTGCTTTATTAATCAATTATTTCGATTTAATTGGACATGTAAAGTTAATTAGAATTCGATTAGAGGCTATTTAGAGCATAATTAGAAGTTAATTAACGAGACTAGGAATAGGAAAAGTTAATGTAGACATGCAGAAAATTTAAAAATGGTTACTAGAAATGTTTTGCTGGTTTCAAGGTAATCGGTTGAGGTTCGGCATTTTAAACTGCTAGAACCAAAGCAATAGAATTATACATCAAAAACCCTAAATTTAGTGGCTAAGAACTCAACCACTTTCATCCCCAAGTAGTGCCACCATAGCAATAGATGAGAAGAAGTGTTGGTTGAATCTCAACCATCCAAAGCAATGACCAATCATGGATAAAGATTTCAACTACCAAGCCCTTAAAATTTTCATTATTTCTTCCTTGGTCCTTCATTTTGGTCGACCACTTTGGGGCCTTTTCTCCATCTTCTTTTCTTCTATTCCATCTTAACTCCACTCCACTTCCATCTTCAAGCCTCACTCACCCTCCACCTCAAGATTTTGCATCTAGCCAACTCCTATACCCATTTAGAGGTAGGATTCCATCTCTTTGTTTGATTTTGTGAATTTGTTAGCTGTCTCTAAACTCTTTTCTACTCATATATTGGAAACTCTACTGAGTTTGTAGGATGTTTTAAAGCTGGATTAGTGATGAGTTTTGTATCTTAAGCCTCTTGAATTAGGATCTATCTAGGGCTTGGACAGAAGAAATTGAAATAGAAAGAAGAAGAAACACAAGATTACGGCAGCAAAATGCAAATTCAACACAAAGTTAACACAATCACGTATCTCACGCTACAGACCTCAGAATTAAGTGATTCAAAAACGAGGTGAACGTTCACGTTCTGAAACACAATTTAGACCCAAGAATCACCGAAAAACAGTACGTATAACTCGAGATATGAGCAAGAGATAATTGAGACGAATTCTGGAAAAATTGACGCGAAATTGATGAAAAAGAAACAAGATAAGAATGGCGCCACAAACCTAGTTTGATAAGCCAAGACGGATCGCCACGGAGGATTCTTGATAAGATCAAAAGATGCAAGGAAGAACCCTAGCAGAGTAAAACTCACAGTTTATGCAACATCAGAATTCTGGTCTGTATTGATCTCCAAATGTTTTAATACAAATTAGTTTAAGAGTTTGCCCCTGAGACTTAATAAAACTAAAAGCAAAGCCCCTTAGCATAAGCATTACTGATATGTTCCAATGGTTAAGGAGACATATTCAGCCTCAAGTGCTTGGGTTCTAATCCTGCTATAGATAATTTGTATTTTTTTTATCACAACATAACAATAGAAAAATAAAATAAACAACTAAGTCTTGCTAATTCAGATTGACTCTTTGGGCTCTTTTCCTCTCATTCCAAGTAGGCTATGCATGTGTAAACCCTTAGCTTCATGTGTTGGGCTTCATTTGGATATTAGGCTTCAAATTATGTTTGGGCTTCCAACAAGGAGAAAATCTCATGTTTGACAGCTTCTTGGGCCTTCTTTGCTCTAGCTCTTGTCATGGGTCCTCCTAGGCCTTGTATTGGATCTTGGGCTTCTTTTTGGGTTTGAGTCTGGACTTGGGCTTGGGCCTTTGTGTCCTCATCATTCCCTCCTTCTTGAGAAGCATTTGTCCTCAAATCTTGTAAGTCATCGCCTGCATCATAAAGGGATAAGTCAGCCACATTAAAAGTAGCACTAACACCATACTCACCTGGCAAATCAATCTTATAGGCATTATCATTGATCTTGGCCAATACTTGGAAAGGTCCATCTCCCCTTGGCATCAGCTTAGACTTTCGTTGAGATGGAAATCTTTCCTTTCTGAAGTGTACCCATACCCAGTCACCTGGTTCAAAAGTTACCTTCCTCCTTCCTTTGTTTGCATGTTTAGCATACCCTTCCATTTTCTTCTCAATTTGGGCCTTGATCTTCTCATGCAATTTCTTAACATAATCAGCTTTTTCCTAGCCAGACTTATCTTTCAATTGAGAAATGTTAGGTAAAGGCAATAAATCCAAAGGAGTCAAAGGATTAAAACCATAAACAATTTCAAATGGTGAAAGCTAAGTAGTACTATGTACTGCCCGATTATTAGCAAACTCAACATGTGGCAAACACTCTTCCCAAGTTCTAAAATTTTTCTTAATAATAGCTCTAAGAAGAGTAGAAAGAGTTCTATTTATCACCTCTGTTTGCCCATCAATTTGGGGATGGCATGTAGTTGAAAACAAGAGTTTAGTGCCAATCTTTCCCCATAAGGTCCTCCAAAAATGACTAAGGAATTTAGAGTCTCAATCACTCACAATACTCCTAGGCAAACCATGCAATCTTACCACCTCTTTGAAGAATAAGTCAGCTACATGACATGCATCATCCACCTTCTTGCAGGGTATAAAGTGAGCCATTTTAGAAAACCTGTCAACCACCACAAAAATTGAGTCCTTTCCTCCCTTGGACCGAGGTAAACCTAAAACAAAATCCATAGAAATATCAATCCAAGGGTGTTCAGGAATAGGCAATGGAGTGTACAAACCATGTGGCATGACCTTAGACTTAGCCTTTTTACAAACCAGACACTTATCACACAACTTATGTACATCATGCTTCATGTGAGGCCAGTAAAAATGGTCATACAAGATGTCATATGTCTTTTGCACCCCAAAGTGCCCCATTAAGCCCCCTTCGTGTGCCTCCTGAACAAGCATTTCCCTAATTGAACTCTTAGGCACACAAAGTCTCTTATCCTTTATTAAATAACCATCATGCTTAAAATACCCATCAAATGCAGTATGAGAACATGTTTGATAAATATGAGAAAAATCAGCATCATGCTCATATAATTCCTTAATGTACTCAAAACCAAGAAACTTAGTTTCAAGAGTAGACAATAAAGCATACCTGCGTGACAAAGCATCAGCTACCACATTGGACTTATCTTTCTTGAGCTTGATCATATATGGGAATTGTTCAAGGAATTCCACCCACTTGGCATGCCTCTTGTTCAACTTTCCCAGCCCTTTCAAATACTTCAAGGATTCATGATCACTATGAATGATAAATTCTTTAGGCAGAAGATAATGTTGCCAAGTTTGCAAAGCCCTAACTAAAGCATACAATTCCTTATCATATGTAGGGTAGTTAAGGGCAGCCCCATTCAATTTTTCACTAAAATATGCAATGGGATGTCCTTCTTGCATTAAAACAGCTCCTATGCCTACCCCAGATGCATCACACTCCAATTCAAAGGATTTTGCAAAGTTAAGCAAAGCAAGTATGGGTGCATGTGTTAATTTCTCTTTTAGGGCAGCAAATGCTTTCTCTTGTTTCTCTCCCCATTTAAATTCCACATGCTTCTTGACTAGCTCATTTAGAGGTGCAGCAATGGTACTAAAATCCTTAACAAACCTCCTATAGAAACTAGCAAGCCCATGGAAACTTCTTATCTCACTCACACTTTTAGGAATTGGCCATTCTTGGATTGCTTTTATTTTCTCTTTATCTACATGCACTCCACTAGAATTAACCACAAATCCTAAGAACACAACATGGTCCTTACAAAACGTGCACTTTTCCAAATTAGCATACAATCTTTCTTTTCTAAGCACATGCAAAACATATTTCAAATGATGCAAATGCTCATCCAAATTTTTACTATATACAAGAATATCATCAAAGTAAACAACCACAAATTTCCCTAAAAACTCTCTCAAAACATGGTTCATCAATCTCATGAAGGTACTAGGAGCATTTGTCAAACCAAATGGCATTACTTTCCACTCATACAAGCCATACTTGGTTTTAAAAGTTGTTTTCCACTCGTCACCTTCTCTGATCCTAATCTGATTATATCCACTTTTCAAATCAATCTTAGAGAAATAACAAGAACCATACAACTCATCAAGAAGATCATCTAACCTGGGAATGGGATGTCTGTACTTGATGGTGATGTTGTTGATGGCTCTACAATCAAAACACATCCTCCAGCTTCCATCCTTTTTGGCCACCAATATAACAGGTACAGCACAAGGGCTCAAGCTCTCCTCAACCCAACCTTTGCTAATCAAGTTAGCAACTTGCCTTTGAATTTCCTGGGTCCCTTGGGGATTACTCCTGTATGCTGGCCTATTAGGCAACACAGCTCCTGGAACCAAATCAATCTGATGTTCAATGCCTCTCAATGGTGGAAGTCCTGGTGGTATCTCTTCAGGAAATACATCTTGAAAGTCCTGCAAAATAGATTCAACACCACTTGGCAGATCAAGGTTAGAAACAGAATTAAGAGTAGGTGAAGTGACTTCCTTACTATATAGAATATACATGGATTTTCTTGCCAAAAGAACTCTCCTCACCTCTCCACTTTTCACAAACAAAGCATTTTTCCTTTCTTTCTTTTCTCCACTTTCTTTTCTCTCTTTTTCTCTTTTAGCTCTCAGTCACTCTTTTCACCCTCTTTTTCATTTTCTTTTCTTTCTTTTCTCTCTTGCTCTCTTTTCTCTCTCATTGTATTTTGATCCTCACAAACCTCTCTAGGAGACAATGAAACAAGAGTGACCTTGCGGTCATTATGGACAAAGGTGTACTTGTTGGTGTGTCCATCATGGTGAGCTTTCTTATCAAATTGCCATGGTCTCCCAAGCAACAAATGACTAGCCTCCATAGGAACTACATCACAAATGATCTTATCCACATACCTTCCAATGCAAAACTCAATTTCTACTTGCTTATCCACCTTCATCTCACCTTGCTCACTTAACCATTGTAACTTATAAGGTCTAGGGTGGGGTTTGGTCTCCAAGTTCATCTTTGTCACTATCCTAGCACTAGCCACATTTGTGCAACTCCCTCCATCTATGATCAAAGAACACAACTTCCCTTGGATAAGGCATCTAGTATGGAAAATGTTCTCTCTTTGGGTTCCCTCATCTTCTTTAGCTATCCCTCCTAGCATCCTCCTCACAATGAATAAATCTCCCTCAAGAACCTCCTCCTCTTCCTCACTCTCTTCCTCACTAGATGGTTCCGATTGAGAACTCTCACTTGTGATATCCCCATCATCTTTTAACACCATAATTTTCTTAGTAGGACACTCAGAAGCTATGTGTCCTCTACCCAAACACTTAAAACACTTTATGTCTCTAGACCGAGACTTGTTGGCCACTTCTTTGCCCTTGTTTTGGGTTGGTTGTGATGCTGCCCTTGGGGTCTTACTAGATGAAGATCCCTCCTTCTTAAACCTCTCCTTCCATATAGACTTATCATAGTTTGAAGCACTCTTCCTCACACTTTTTCTTTTTAATTGTTGCTCCACTTTCATGGCCTGATGGACTAGGTCCTCAATCTCAACATAATTTTGAAGCTCCACTACATCCCTTATTTCTTCATTCAACCCATTAAGAAACCTTGCCATAGTAGACTCCCTTTCCTCCTTAACATTGGCTCAGATCATGGCTATCTCTAGCTCTTTATAATACTCATCCACACTCCTATCACCTTGGGTAAGTCTTTGCAGCCTATTATGTAATTCCCTGTGGTAATGAGATGGCACATATCTCCTTCTCAAGACTCTTTTCAACTCCTCCCAAGTTTGCAACATAGGCTCTCCATACCTCCTTCTTTCCTTTTGAAATTGATCCTACCACACCAAGGCATAATCTGTGAACTCTAAGGTAGCCAATTTAATTTTTCTCTCTTCAGTCAGGGTATGACAAGAAAAAATTTGTTCTACCTTCATCTTCCACTCTACATAAGCTTCAGGATCACTTTTACCCCTAAACGGTGGAATGGTAACTCTTACTCCCTTATCTCGGTTTCCTCTTGGTTCTTCTTCATTTTCTCTCCTCTTTCTAGTAAGCCTCCTTCTACCTCCAACATCATCATGATATCCTTGATTTTCTAACCGGGCAATTCTCTCATATAACTCCTCTGTATGCTCCCTCATTATCCTTTCCATTTGCGCTGTAATAGCCTTCACTAACAATCTGTTGTTTCCCTCAGGATGAGGGTTGCCATCACCACCTGTTCCTGCCATAATTCAAGTAAAAAGAAAACAACAATGAAAGCAATAGGACCTCACCACACGTCTCACGTGTTTACACTCTTAAAGATGTATCACTCGTGTTTGTTGCACTCAAAATTGGCTTTTATGTAATGTAACTCTCTTGCCTTTTTCCACTCTTCCTCTAGCTTAAGGTTCTTACTAGATCAAACAATCAATTATCAAGAATCACTTAAGGGCAGCAAACACAAGACAAGAAAGATCAACACGGACTCTATGGAAAACAAATATGAGACAAGACACAAGGCACAACTTAAGAAAATGACAAGAAAACAAACTCACAAGTTTAAGACAGCAAAGGTACAAACTTCAACTAAGAAGAACAAAGGAACACAAATTACTACAAACAAAAGATTAACAACTAAAGGAACAAGGATATCACTTAGAAACAAGAAATAGATCAAAGAAACTTAGTTAAAAGAAATTTCAAGCCCTCTAAATCCAGAATTTCAAGATAGCTCAAGAACTCAATTTCTTTTTTTTTTTTACCAACTCAAGTTTCCCATGTCAACTTCAGTCACTTCCACTTTACTCCTTTTTTTTTTTTAACTTCAATTCTGTTTTCCTTCTTTTCCCTTTTTTTTTTAAAATATGAATGCAGAGTTTTATCCTTCAAATCACTAACAATTGTTCAATAAATTCCAACCACACTTGATGTAAATTTCAGCACCAAATTAAACTCCAAATAGTTCCAATTCAGAATTTGAATTCCTTCAAATTAGACTTCAAACAAGCAATTAAAATCAGGGTTTTATGAGTACCTACTTGCCAGCCAATGCAATGCCTCCTTGCAACCTTCAAGCAATCAAATTTCTGTGTTTTTCTTCTGCAAAAACATCACCCAAACAGCCCCTTTTTCCTCTAAATTCACATCCACAACTAGCCCTAGTGACTAGCTCTAATTACCAAATGATGAGTTTTGTATCTTAAGCCTCTTGAATTAGGATCTATCTAGGGCTTGGACAGAAGAAATTGAAATAGAAAGAAGAAGAAACACAAGATTACGGCAACAAAATGCAAATTCAACACAAAGTTAACACAATCACGTATCTCACGCTACAGACCTCAGAATTAAGCAATTCAAAAATGAGGTGAATGTTCACGTTCTGAAACACAATTTAGACCCAAGAATCACTGAAAATAGTATGTATAACTCGAGATATGAGCAAGAGATAATTGAGATGAATTCTGGAAAAATTGACTCGAAATTGATGAAAAAGAAACAACATAAGAATGGCGCCACAAACCTAGTTTGATAAGCCAAGACGGATCGCCACAAGAATTAGAGGATTCTTGATAAGATCAAAAGATGCAAGGAAGAACCCTGGCAGAGTAAAACTCACAGTTTATGCAACATCAGAATTCTGGTCTGTATTGATCTCCAAATGTTTTAATACAAATTAGTTTAAGAGTTTGCTCCTGAGACTTAATAAAACTAAAAGCAAAGCCCCTTAGCATAAGCATTACTGATATGTTCTAGTGGTTAAGGAGACATATTCAGCCTCAAGTGCTTGGGTTCTAATCCTGCTATAGATAATTTGTATTTTTTTATTACAACATAACAATAGAAAAATAAAATAAACAACTAAGTCTTGCTAATTCAGATTGACTCTTTGGGCTCTTTTCCTCTCATTCCAAGTAGGCTATGCATGTGTAAACCCTTAGCTTCATGTGTTGGGCTTCATTTGGATATTGGGCTTCAAATTGTGTTTGGGCTTCCAACAAGGAGATAATCTCATGTTTGACAGCTTCTTGGGCCTTCTTTGCTCTAGCTCTTGTCATGGGTCCTTCTAGGCCTTGTATTGGATCTTGGGCTTCTTTTTGGGCTTGAGTCTGGACTTGGGCTTGGGCCTTTGTATCCTCATCAATTAGTATGCATATGTTGGGTTTGAGTTGAATTGTTAAAGAAAAACTATAGGAAAGATCAAGCAGAATGGATTGAACTAAAGAAACCCTATGCCATCCATACTTGCGAAGTGTACGGCTTCGCACATAGCCATCAGAATTTGATAATTTTAAATGATACTAAACATCTAGAGCTTTCCAACGATATAAATTATAAGGCCACTGGATTAGTATTGAATGAGACATGATTTTTTGAATCTTACCCTAGATTTCTACCTCTTGAACTGATCTAAGTCAGTTGTGCAAGGCATAACTCACCATATACAACCTCAATTTAAATGCAACCAATTTTGTTAGAAAGCCTACATAGGGTAATATGCCATAAAAATTTTAGAGTCAAATTCAATCCCTCTTGCTCTCAGTAATTCAGCAAAATTGCCCCATGTCCTGACTAGGCAGAGACAAGGTAGACCAATTCCACTAACTTTGCAAGCTTATAACATGAGCTTTACTTATCCAAATGCAATAAGACTTATTCGAAATGAAACCTAGTTCAGTTACTTTAATATGATATAGTTTTCGTATAAATCTAATTTGATTCCAATTTTTGGTGGACTTTTACTTTTTAGTGTGTAAATCTGCCTGGCTACAGAACATACCAGATAAATCTTCAATTACTTAAGTTATACTTATCAAAATCTTATGGGACCAAAGAGGTTAAAAACTAGACATATAATAATTTAACATATTCAAATTTCAGATCTAAATGAGTTAACAAAAAATTATGGCATAATTTACAAAACTAGGCAGAACTAAAGGTGATTAGCAGAAATACCAATCTAAAGAATTTTACACCGTAATACATGTATGAACTCAACTCAAGTTTGAATATTGCAGAATTTATATCAATGTTGAAAGATTGACATATGTCATTGGTTCTACTATTGTGACTGATTTTCTAGTTGAATGGCATTATTCACGGAAAAGTGGACTTGATCCGTTATACTGCCAAAATTCCAGCAGAACTTATGCACAAAATATATACTTGTTGATGCATATGACATTCAAGCTAATCAAATCTTGATTATGAAATTCATAAGAGTTATAAAGGATTCTAGATTACTTGGGCCAGCTTAGGAATAGAGTTAAGGGGAATAAATCGGTGGAAAAGTCGGGGAAAGTAAACATGGCGATCTTATATAGGAATGAGCTCGATCCTGAGAAGCAGACTATTACCTAGGAGTTATATGGCTGAAAACTTCTAAGGGACCAGGTATGGAAAAATCTATGACATATAAATTCAAGAATTAATGAGGCAAAGTGCATTGCATTTTCATGCATTAATGCATTAATGCATTAGTAGAGACGTGTTGATACGAGCTCAGGAAGGCAAATTGGACATTCCAGCACTAAAGGGCAAGATGGGAATTTCAACATGCCCGTGGGACCTATCACAAGGACAAGAGCAAAGATGCTAAAAGAAAGCTTTGGAAACTTAGCCAAGTCATTTGTGGAAGAAATATATCAAGAATAGGTTAAGGAAAAGAAAACAAAGCTAAATGGGCCACCTAGTGAAAGCGGGCAGCCTAAAACTCTAATTGTGGCACAATGGAATTAAAATGTATTACGTCCATAATTGGGCCAAGTTTTATTTAATTAACTTTGTTAGTTTTTATTTAGAAGACATTTAGTTATTTTGAGGTGTTTTATTCAACCCAATTGTTTGTTTAGTAAGTTGGGCCTTTTTTTAGTGGGCTTAGGTTCAATTTAACATAATATAAGAGGTATAAATACTCATAAACAAGTGCAGCGGTAGTTTTCTGATTATTGGAATTACATTTTCTGATTTCGTCTAAGAAACTCTTAACTGTGTGCAAGTGAGGAATGATCATCTTTACTTATTGCATTAAGAAACTGAATTGGCTATTACAAAGGTAAATTCTCTTGTGATATTTTTTCGGTTTCATCTTTCTTTATCCCAATTATCTACGTTTCTAAGAACGGGTTTCTTAGGGGTTTAGTAGGGAAGATGTTTATCCTATTGCTTATCTCCTATCAAAGTGCGTGTTTGGGGTTTCGGGATCGTTATATCCTTGGGGTTCCGCATCATTTGGTATCAAGAGCAGCCAGTAGATAAATTCCTATTTATCTGCATTTTCATTGGCTGCATTTTGTCATTTTTTTTTGTTATGGGTTTTTCTCTGCTATTCCCATTTTTCTGTTCTGCTATTTCTATTATTTTTGTTTTGCTATTTTGTGTTTCAGATAAAAAAATGAAAAAAAAAGAAAAACATGAAAAAAAGAGAGAGTATCTGTAGAATTCATTAGAAAAAAATGTGAAAAAAAAATGTGAAAAAAAAAGCTGCAGAATTTTAGGATTTTGTTTCAGTAATTGTGGGTGTTCTTGTGAATTTTGGGTTGAGTCCTTGCATTAATTTTGTGTTTCGTAACTTTTAATCCAAAATTAAAACTAGTTTTGGTGTGTTTCTTGTTTTGTTTTTCTGCTGTCACCATTTTCTTTGGTTCCAATTTTGTGTTTTCTTGACATATTTTTTATCTTAATTTGCACCAGTTTTTCTTCATTTGTTAGTGTCTATTTTTTTTGCTGCTAGTTTTTGCATTTCCTTTAGTCCTAAACTAGAGTTTTCTTTTACTGGTTTATCATTCATTTTCTGTCCCAAATATTACTTGTGAATTTGAGTTCGTTTTGGTTTATTTAACTTCTGAAGTGCAACAACCAAAAGTGGTCAAAAGAGATAAAAGGCAAGAGTATTGAGTTCAAAAGAGGGTAAAAGCCTAAATTGAGTGCAAACATGAGTGCACCTAAATTTTTGAGTGAAAATACGTGAGAGAGTGAACTGTAAGGTTGTTTTATTAACACTTTGCAGGTTGTTCCAGTGGCTGAAGAGGAAGCTTCCATGACACCAAATATAAAGGTGATGTACCAAGCCTTTGTTTCTTAATCTCAGAAATTGAATAGTAAACTTGATGATATGGATGAATGGAGAAGGGAAGTCATACAAGCTATCTCTGAGAATAGCATACGAGGTGATCTGAGGCATAGACAAAATCACAATGATTTCAATTGTGAGCCATATGAGGAGGAATTTGATGGAGCTGAGTCAGTTAGAAATAGGAGAGCTAGGAACCAAGGAAGACAAGATAGCAACATTAATGCTATCAAAATGCAAATTTCTCCATTCAAGGGAAGAAACGATGCTGAAGCCTACTTAGAATGGGGAAGGAAAATTGAGATGATCTTTGCATGCCATGATTATACTGAAGAGAAGAAAGTGAGATTGGCTGCAGTGGAGTTTTCAGATTATGCACTAGTTTGGTAGGATGAACTAATGAAGTCTAGAAGGAGGAATGGTGAGCGGCCTATTGAGACTTAGGAAGAGATGAAGCAAGTGATAAAGAAGATATTTGTACCTTCTTATTATTACAGGGAGGTGCACCAAAAATTATATAGGCTCACATAAGGTTCTAAATTAGTGGAGGATTACGACAAAGAGATGAAGATGCTCATGATCAAGGCCAACATAGAGGAGGACATGGAAGTGACTATGGCATGATTTATGGGTGGTCTAAACAAAGAAATTGCAGATGTGGTGGAATTACAGCATTATGTGGAGATGCATGATTTGGTTAGCATGGCAATGAAGGTGGAGAAGCAACAAAATCAAAGGAGGGCAACCAAAGCATTTTCCAATTGCAACTCAAAATGGAGTTCTAAATGGCCAAAATATGAGGACACCAAGAAGAATAAAGGTTCAAATTCCGAGGAAAGGGGGTAGATACAACAAAGAAGAAAGGTATTTCTAACTCATCTTCTTCTCTTGCTAATTCTAGACATAGAGATACCAAATGCTTCATATGTCAAGGTTTAGGTCATTATGCATCTGATTGCCCAAACAAAAGGATGATGGTAATTAAGGGTAGAGAAGTCATATCTAAATCTGATGATGGTAATGAGTTTGATGCGAGTGATAGTATGCCACCTTTGGAGGATTGTTCTGATGCTGATGAACATGTGGAGTATGCTGTGTATGGTGAGTCTCTTGTTGCTAGGCGTGTATTGAATTTGCAGGTTAAGGAAGACAGCTTGGAGCAAAGGGAAAATATATTTCCACACTAGGTGCTTAGTTGGTGGAAAGGTATGTAGCTTGATCATTGATGGTGGAAGTTGTACTAGTGTTGCGAGTACTACTTTAGTTGAGAAGCTAGGGTTGAAGTGTGATAAGCATCCTAATCCATATAGGTTGCAGTGGTTGAATGATAGTAGAGAAGTGAAATTTACTAGACAGGTTGTGGTTGCATTTTCCATTGAAAAATATAGTGATGAAGTGGTGTGTGATGTAGTACCCATGCAAGCTAATCATTTGTTGTTGGGGAGACCATGGCAATTTCATAGGTGTGTGCAACATGATGGGTACAAGAACAGGTATTCCTTTGAGCATAATGGTCACAAGTTCACACTTGCTCCATTATCGCCCAAAGAGGTGTATCTTGATCAAGTAAAACTTCAACAATCTTTTCTTGGGAATTCAGAAAGTAAGGCAAAAGAAAAAGAAGAGAGGAAAGAAGCCATGAGAGAAAAGAAAAAAGATAAGGGCCCAATGGTGAATGAAAAGAAAGGAAAGAATCTAAATAGTGAAAAGAAAGAGATGAGTGAAAGAAAAGAAAAGAGTAAGAAAAATGAAGAAAGTGAAAGAATTGACAGAAAATCATGTTTCTATGCAAAAGAGAGGGATTTGAAAGGTAATTTTCTAGGCAAGAGAGCAATAGTTATGAGAAGGTTTAGGGAGGTTTTTCTTACTGAGACTAACCTTAACCCAAATTTGCCTAGTAGATTTGTTTCTTTGTTGCAGGAATTTGAGGATGTTTTCCCTAATGAGGTGCCAAGTGGATTACCACCACTGAGAAGGATTGAGCACCAAATTGACTTCGTGCCCGGGGCTAGCATTCCAAATAGGCCAGTCTATAGAAGTAATCCTGAGGAGACAAAGGAGCTTCAGAGGCAAGTGGATAAGCTACTAGCTAAAGGGTACGTGAAAGAAAGCATGAGTCCATGTCCTGCTCCTGTAACACCCTCCCAAGTATAGTACTATGCTTAAGTCATAGTACCACACCTTGGAGTTATTACTATTACCTGAGCGGACCTTATCTGGCAACAACTTCGGTCGTCTTTGGAATTTCTTGAACTATCTGGAGATAACATGGAAATAGGAGTGAGAATTTTGAATTCTTAGTAGGATTCCTTAAGTATCATACATAATGTCATCGTTGTCATCTCCAGTTGCTTCGATTTATTATGAAAAAGGTGATCATGTCATACAAGCTGTTTAATTTTATAGTTCGAAAATATATTATCCGAAGCAAAATTTATTTTACTCATACACTTGGCATTTGGGAGAACCATACAAAATCAATTCATGAATTATATTATGAATAATAACTGAAACATAACAAAATACAATAGCATCAATACACTGGAGACATAACATCTCCATATGCCTTTACTTGTATTTAAATTTATGCAGATACATAAAATTTACTTTTCTTTCTTTATCTTCCTTTTCATCATAAAATCTTTACATGCCACATTCTAGAGTATGATCGCCATGTCATACCCCATTAGAGTGTGATCGCCATGTCACGATCCTTAGGAATATGGGACCTTCATTCGGTGCTTACACTAGCTGGGTCGATGCCATGCCTCATGTAAATGGGGTGCTTGCATATGTTTTAATCTTTAGTCTTTAGTCTTTAGTCTTTAGCCTTTACTGCCCTTGGGTAGCCTGATCTGGAAGTGAGCTCGTTAGCTCAACTCGTGACCGTCGTCACACCGACTAACCCATAAGGGGATTCACGTGCCTCTAGTCTTGGAAGGATCTCATTTTGGTCACGTGCCTCTAATTAAAGGGATCTCTTCTGGTCACATGCCTCAAAATTGAGGGATCTCATCTGACCACGTGCCTTCAATATAGAGGGATCTCATCTGATCACGTGCCTCCAAGGTAGAGGGATCTCATAGTTTTATACTGCCTTCACAGGGAAGGGATTCAATGTGCAACTACCTCCAAGTGAAGGGACCCACATCTTTGTCTTGTAACTGCCTTCACAAGGAGGGATTCAATGTGCAACTGCCTCCAAGTGAAGGGATTCACATTTAATATATTCATGTCTTTTTGTTCTCATACATTGTCATGTATAGACATGCGGGATGTACTCATACATATGCTTCATGATTTATTTTCATATACCTCATATCATACTTATATTATTCTTGCATATAGAATTTCCACATACATATTCATAATTGTGTAGCTGTTCATATCATAAATTTCTTGTAATATAAAGACTCATAGTTTTATAGACTTTTGTCGTAAATTCGGCAGCATAATGGATCAGATCCTTTTCCCCATGAATAGTGCTAGTTTTCATGGACAAATCAGTCATAGCAGTATAATCAATATAACATATCTATCAAAGTAAAGCTTACAGCCATCAACTCAAGCCTCATATGTTCACTAACACTTGTGAAACCATCAATGTGGTCATTTCTGCCAATTCTATTCAGTTCTGCCTGAATTTTATCTAATCCACCTTTACTTCTATTCAACTCATTTAAACCTGAATTTTGGATATGTCATAGCTCTATGTGTCTAGTTTTCAACCCTTTTGGTCCCATCTCATTTTGATATGTGTAGCTAAGGATACTTAATTTTTGCCTTAACCTATTCGGTCACCAGCCCGAATTACACCCTTGGAAGTAAAAATTCACTAAAAATCGAAACCTAAAATTGGTCTCATATTAAATCTAATAGGACAACCTTTCATTTGCAACAAGTTTCATTTTATTTGCTTTAGTATAGCTCGAGTTATAAGTCCTAAAATTCAACCTTCTTGAGCTACCCTGTTTTGGCTTAGTTTGGACATAGGGCAACTTCGTGGAATCACTGGGAACAAAAGAGATCATAACAAACTCAAAATTTCATTATTAGATGTTCTCCTATATGTAAGCTTTCTAAAAAAGTTGGTTTCACTCAAATTGGAGTTATGTAGGCTGAGTTACACCCTTCTCAAGTCATACTGCTCTGGTGAAAGTCCTGATTCCTAGGTCAAACTTCAAAAATTCATATCTCTCTCAATACTAATCCAATGACCTTATATGATATATGTATGGAAAACCCTGAATGTCTAGTTTCATATAAAAATAGTCTCATCAGGTTTAACTGGCTGTAGGCAGAGCCGTACACTCTGCAATATGGACTACCGTGGGGTTCCTCACTTAGGCAGCATCCCAATCCTCTACTTCTCCTAGTTTTCTTCTTCTAACTCTAATTCCAACTCAAGATTTCATATTAATTCAACTATAATCCATCACATACATCCAATATATCATCAAATACATGAAGAAGAATAAAATTTCATAAAGCCATAGTGCAAAGAATTCAAGAACAGAAATGAAATCCTACCTCTTTGGAGTGTGATTTTGCTAGGTGTTGAAGCTTGAATTGATAGAACCTTGTTAAGCTTAAAGGAGTGATGGAATTGGTTGAGAGAAGAGAAAAAGAAGGCTGGAACAAGAGAGAGGGAGGGAGGCGTAAATCAGCTAGAAATGAGAGGGAAAGTCTGACTTAAATACATGAGGGTAGTTGGAATTGTGAGTGTTGATTGGTTGAAATTTTGTGATTGAAGTTCGACCATGTCTCCCGCTTTTGTGGCTAAATTGCTCTCCACATCATCCTAAAGTGGAAGTTACTTCTATTTTATCTGAAATTGGAACTTGTCTCAATTCTGCTTAAAGTTGGAACTTGTGCTATTTATTTGCCCCTCGGAGATAAAATCGGATATCGAAAAACTTGTCTGGTTTTATTCGAACCTTGGAAGCAAAGTCGGATGTCGGAAGTCATACAGCTTATAATCACATAATCTCGGAACTCCCCATTCAAACTCGGGAACACCAACAGAAATGGAAAGCTCCTAGGAATAAACTCGGAGATCGGAACTCGTGTATGACTTGGAAATCAACTCAAAGATCCGAACTCGTGTCCATTCTAGTTGAGTTCAACTCTAAGGCCGGAACTCGTTACATTCAACTCGAAGGTCGGTACTTGTAACCATTGTGTTAAACTATCAATTCAGAGGTTGGAAACCATGTACACTATTTTGAAACATGAGATCTGAGGTCGGAGCTCGCGTACATCTAGCTTGAAACTTGGAGATAACTTATGAGATCGGAAATCGGGTCCATTTTCTTTGAAACATGAAGTCAGATATTGGGAATCACGTCCATGTTGTTTGGACTTGAATGTTAAGTCAGAAGTCGGTAAATTATGCTGAAATTCGAAGACGAACTCGGAAGTCGGAAATAATCCCATTTTATATGAAATTCGAAGATGAACTCGGAAATCATGGGAACTTGAAGGTGAAGTTGGAACTCAGAACTAGTGGTGGATGTTACAGCTCTAGTTTTGTTGGTTCCAAAGAAAGATGGCACTTAGAGGATGTGTGTGGATTGTCGTGTAGTCAACAAGATAATGGTAAAGTATTGTCATCCTATCCATAGGTTAGATGACATGCTTGATGAGTTGAATGGTGCATGCATATTCACTAAAATTGATTTGAAAAGTGGGTATCACCAAATTAGAATAAAACCAGGGGATGAATGGAAGACTGTAGTTAAAACAAAATATGGTCTTTATGAGTGGTTGGTTATGCCTTTTGGGTTAACTAATGCACCTAGTACTTTCATGCGCTTAATGAACCATGTTTTGAGGGATTTCTTGGGGAAGTTTGTGGTTGTTTATTTTGATGATATTCTAATTTACAACAATTGTTTGGATGAACACATATTGCATGTTAAAGCTGTTTTAGAAGTTCTTAAGAAGGAGAAGTTGTATGCCAACCTTAAGAAGTGCACATTTTGCATTGACAGAGTTGTGTTTCTTGGTTTTGTTGTTAGTGTATGTGGTATTGAGATTGATGAGGAGAAGGTGAAGGCTATTCAAGAATGGCCAATGCCTAAGAGTGTTTCTTAGGTAAGGAGTTTTCATGGTTTAGCTGGGTTTTATAAGATATTTGTGAAAAATTTCTCTACCATTGCTACTCCTTAAACTTAAATTGTTAAAAAGTATGTTGGGTTTAAATGGGGACAGGAACAAGAACTTGCTTTTACCACTTTGAAAGAAAAATTGTGTTCTGCTCCTATTCTTGTTTTGCCTAATTTTGATAAGACTTTTGAAGTAGAATGTGATGCTTCTGGGATTGGTATAGGTGCTGTTTTGATGTAGGAAAAATGTCCCATTACATTCTTGAGTGAGAAGTTGAATGGAGCTCAACTCAAGTATTCTACCTATGACAAGGAGCTATATGCCTTGCTTCGAGCTTTGGAGGTTTGGCAACATTATTTGCTATACAAAGAGTTTGTGATTCACACAGATCATGAGTCTTTGAAGCACCTAAAAGGTCAATGTAAGTTGAACAAAAGACATGTCAAATGGCTGGAATTCATTCAGACCTTTCCATATGTGATTGCTTATAAGCAAGGAAAAGAGAATGTAGTTGCTGATGCTTTATCTAGGATATATGCTTTAATCACTACACTTTCTTCTAAGTTGTTAGGATTTGAGCACTTGAAAGATTTGTATGCAACTGACTCTGATTTTGCTAATATATATGCTACATGTGAAAAGGGTGCATTTAACAAGCTCTATAGGCATGAAGGTTTTTTGTTTCGTAGCAATAGAATTTGTGTGCCTATTTGCTCAACTAGAGAATTGCTTGTTAGGAAATCACATTGTGGTGGATTGATGGGTCATTTTAGTGTGCATAAGACTTTGGATGTGTTATCTGAACATTTTTATTGCCCTCACATGTGAAATGATGTTGAGAGAATTTGTGCTAGATGCATTGCATGTAAACAGGCTAAATCTAAGTCTATGCCACATGGTTTGGATACACACTTACCTATTCCTACTCATCCTTGGATTGACATATCCATGGATTTTGTGCTTGGATTGCCTAGAACTAGGAGGGATAGAGATAGCATTTTTGTTGTAGTGGATAGATTTAGTAAAATGGTTCACTTTATTGCATGCCATAAAACTGATGATGCAACAAATATTGCTGATTTTTTCTTTAGAGAAGTTGTGCATTTGCATGGGGTCCCTAGAACTATTATTTCTAACCGTGATGTGAAGTTTTTGAGTCATTTTGGGAAAGTGTTGTGGGGTAAGTTTGGAACAAAATTGCTTTATTCTACTACTTGTCACCTACAAACTGATGGTCAAACTGAAGTGATGATTAGAACTTTAGGGACTTTATTGCGTGCAATTGTTGGTAAGAATTTGAAAACTTGGGAAGATTGTTTGCCTTTTATTGAGTTTGCTTATAATAGGACTATACATTCTTCTACAGGTTTTTCTCCATTTGAGATTGTGTATAGTTTTAATCCTTTAACTGTTTTGGATTTAATGCCTTTGCCTTTGAGTGATATTGTTAGTTTAGATGGTGAAAGCAAGGTTGAAAAGGTTAAAGAGATGCACATGATGGCACGTGAGATGGTTGAGAAGAGAAGCAGGTTGACAGCCCAAAGAGTGAATAAGGGCCGTAAATAAATTGTGTTTGAACCTGGTGATTGGGTTTGGGTTCATTTACAAAAGGAAAGGTTTCCTACTCAAAGGAAATCCAAGCTTGATGCTAAGAGAAATGGTCCATTTCAAGTGCTAGAGAGAATCAATGACAATGCATATAAGATTGACCTCCCAGGTGAGTATAATGTTTTAGCTACTTTTAATGTTTCTGACCTTTCTCTATTTGATATGGATGCAAATTTAAGGATGAATCTTTTTGAGGAGGGAGGGATTGATACGAGCTTAGGAAGGCAAATTGAACATTCCAACACTAAAGGGCAAGACGGGAATTTCAACATGCTTGTAGGACCTATCACAAGGGCAAGAGCAAAGATGCTGAAAGAAAGCTTTGGGAACTTAGCCAAGTCATTTGTGGAAGAGATACATCAAGAATGGGCTAAGGAAGAGAAGACAAAGCTAAATGAGCCACCTAGTGAAAGCGGGCAGCCCAAAACTCTAATTGTGGCACAATGGAATTAAAATGTATTACGTCCATAATTGGGCCAAGTTTTATTTAATTAACTTTGTTAATTTTTATTTAGAAGATATTTAGTTATTTTGAGGTGTTTTATTCAACCCAATTGTTTGTTTAGTAAGTTGGGCCTTTTTCTAGTGGGCTTAGGTTTAATTTAACCTAACGTAAGAGGTATAAATACCTCATAAACAAATGCAGCGGCAATTTTCTGATTATTGAAATTATATTTTCTGGTTTCTTCTAAGAAACTCTCAAATGTGTGCAAGTGAGGAGTGATTATCTTTACTTGTTGCATCAAGAAACTGAATAGGCTATTACAAAGGTAAATTCTCTTGTGATATTTGTTGAATTTCATCTTTCTTTATCCCAATTATTTACGTTTCTAAGAACGGGTTTCTTAGGAGTTTAGTAAGGAGGGTGTTTATCCTATTGCTTATCTCCTATCAAAGTGTGTGTTTGGGGTTTTGGGATCGTTATATCCTTGAGGTTCCGCATCACGTGTTAATTAATTGTGGTTCGAGTGCACTGTTAAATATATGTTCTTTTATAATCATTACCCTTGTTTACACTTCATTTTATTATATGTGAGATTATGTCTGATATCTATTTTATATTTTACTGCCTTAAGCAAAATTCAACCTTGTTTCGGTTTGTGTTTTCTTCAATCCAAATGAATAGGAATAATATATCTGTTATCCACCTTTTTATAATTAAATAAAAATCGAATCAATTGGGAATGAACGTGATATCAGAGTAGTGTAGTTATAGGAATCCTACTAAGAATTTTATAAATTCTCAGCCTACTATATATCCACATCATTCTCAGACCATGGACTAAACGACGATGGGCATCCCGTTCATTGAGTTCCCTAACCTGCAGATTCACATAGACCTGGTGATAGACTCCATATATATCACCGGTACCTCCCGCTTCCATCTATACTTTTTTTTTCCACAGAGATTTTGCCGTTCCTCTTTTTCACCCTTCTGTTTGACCCCACTACACCCTTTTTAGCCATACCTCTGCATATGGCGCACCTCGCACCACCTTAGGTAATTCCCTCTCTCTCCCTTGATGAAGATGATGACCCCTCAGAGGCTTCAGCATTATCCTCTGGCTCATCCTCTAGGCCTAGTGACAGCTACAGCCCAACGAAGCCCGACATGGCTAACGGGTTCCTGTCTTCTACATACAACTAGAGGTATCAGCCACCCAGCTGATTGTAGTGTATAGTATAGCCCTATTTTGGCACGTTTATGACCTTAGGACATAGATTTAGTTTCTTTTTGTATTTCTTAAAGGGAAATGTCCTTTGAGAACCATAGGTGGTAGAACTTAATGATCGCAGGTTGGATTTTTTTGTTTGACGGTTCCGCCATTTTGTACCCACTGTTTTATATGTACATGTATTGCTGAATATTCTGACTATATATGTATGACTATATCTTCTAAATTTCGTACCCACTGTTTTACATGTACATGTACTATATTATGAGTTTTATGAGTTTATTTCTACTCGAATTACTGATCTTTCTTTTATTATGCCACGATATATATATATATATATATATATATATATATATATATATATATATATATATATATATATATATATATATATATCGCCTATGCAAACTAACACCAAACTAGTCATCGTGTTTTATGATAAAAACTTACTCGACCTAGTCAGTAAATTAAGGATAGGTGAATTAAAGAAATATCTGTCGCACGTAATAAACTACCAGGTAAATTATTATGACTTAAGCATAGTAATATATCTGGTAAGGTGTTACACATAGGACTCTAATTTTACAGAAAACATAAAGCCAAGTATGCTTTCCTACACATACGAAGTAAAAAACCAAGTGTGCTCCAAGTGCTTTAAGCTTGAAACAATACTCCAAATGTGCTCTCTATTGAACAAAAGAAGAAAAACCTTAAGTCAACTAATAATACTAATTAAATAAATGGAGTGACAAAAATAGGCCAAACGAAAAAAAAAAAAAACTAAACTGATTAAAATTAAATGCTCAATAATGTGCCTAGAGCACAATAATGGTCTCTGGTGGCGGTAACATAGCTTTAGTAGCAGTGGAGGAGGGGTTTGTCATACAAGAATAAAAGAATGGAAGAGAGAGAGAAAGGGGTAGGGGGGAGAGAAAGCGAGTTGATGAAATGGGAAGAAGAAAGACGCATCAAGTTTTTACACCCAATTATTGCATTATTGATTTATTTTTATCAATAATTCAATTAATGAAACGAATCGTTTCATTAGTCCATATTATATCTATGAAAAATCCACCAGTAACAAAAATAAATGGAAATTCCAAGCGGCATTGGCACATATTCAAAATTTTTAATTATTGATGGATATTTTGTCAGTAATTTTTATTTTCTAAATAGGAAAGTTATTTTTTAAAAAAGAGAATTTTTTTATTGAAAATAAAGTATTATTGACAGAATTTTTATCAATAAATTATATTTTTAATATGAAAATAATGTTAAATTGAAAATTAATTTTAAAAAAGTAAATAAAAAATATATTTGCTGACAGTACTATTATTGATGCAATTACCAGTGGGATTGTCCATTTGTCAATAACTTTTGGAATTGTCCATAATTTTAAACATTTCATCAGTAATGCCTATGGTTGGTAATCCATCAGTAGTTCACATATTTCTAGTAGTGGTAATCAAATACAAGTTGCTTAACAGACACATACCAATACTATAAGTCTCAAAATACATAAATTTAAAATTGTATGCATGAGTTCAAGAAAATATCCATAAATCCTAAATGCTTTCAAGAAAGCATACAAATCCTAAAAGCTTTCTAAAAAATATACATAAGTCCTAATAGCTTTTAGAAAAGCATGCATAAGTTCTACGGGCATAACAAATTACATGAGCCATTTAAAGCCAATATCATCACTTATAGCATTAGATTGGCACAATCATTGACTTCACTCTTAATTTTTTCAATATATTCATTGTCATCCAAACAATCTATTGGATTCTTATCACAATGGTTCTTTAGATGCTCTATTAGCTTCTCATTTCTCTCTTTGGTCACTTTCTCAATGTGAATACAATGCCTATATGTAGACAAGATATAATACATTGACTCATTGTCTCATGTCATAGGCTTGTAGCATGGCGTTTTTTTAGAAAAGAAAATTACAACTCTTTTAAGCCAAAAAAAAAAAAAAAACCATTATATTAAACCATATTAAACCATATGTCTATATAAAGTCCTGTTGAAAGCTAAACACTGAGTTAAAAAAAAAAAAATACAATCTTTACACAAGTTTAATGCACCTAAAAAAAATATGAGAATGAGTTTGGTTGAATTGTGTGAGTTGAAAATTTTTCAACCCACAATCCATCCCATAGCTTGTGGGTTTGAAAATTTTCAACCAAACCCAATCCCTACTCCTAACCCATATTTTGTGGGTTGGGTTCAACCAAAATCCATGGATTCATTGATTGACCCGACCCTATGGATACCTGTAGTCAAATGTACAAGAGTTGTGCTTTGACTAAGCATTATAATAAGAGCTTGGTCCAACATCATCATCTTCATTATGATGATGATGATGATGATGATGATGATGATGATGATGATTATTATTATTATTATTATTATTAAAAGACCAGTTAAATTAAATAATTATATGGTATATCTATTTTATTAATAAGATAATGACTTATAAATCGAATTAATGATTCAATTAAATAATTTGATTATTGGTATATTTATTGAATAAGTATACTAAATTAACGTTATCAAATTATTAAAATAATAATACCTTTTCAGAAAAGACAAATAATTAAAATGATGTCATATGGCATAAATCTCATTGCTAAAATACATTTTATATGATAATATTGTATAATGAATATCTCCTTTCTAAAGTAGCTAAGCAGTATACACGAGTTCAATTTCTTATTCTGTTCGTCTATTATATTCATGTTTATTGACAACTTGATATTGAATTGTCTGAACTTCTGGTTAATTCTTCAATCCCTCCGCCGTCGAAGATTTGGCAGATAAAACTGAAAGCAATATAAAGCACATGGATATCCAATTATTTGTATTACAGAGAAACTTTCCACATACATATAACTTAACACACTTAACACACTTAACAAGAAATCATCCACATACATATCCAAGTTCATTCCATTCAAACGAAGGATGAACAGATGATGCAAACATCCTTCTTCATCATGTCCAAGTTCACGCTGATTATTTAGACAAGCACTTAACCTTAAGCCAAACCCATTATTATTTAGTTGTTATTTTCCTTTATAACTGTTGGAGCTATGCCTTGAGAAGATGACCATCCATATCTTTAGTACACTTGTCAAAGTATTCCATGTAGCCATATGGAGGTTCAACATTGTCATTGATCTTCTCGTATTCAACGGTCCATTTAACAGAAGCACCGCCATCATTCTTCTCAATCACTTGAAGGATGAGCTTAAGGACCTTATAGTGCTGACTGATATCTCCATCAAAGAGGTTGAATGTGACTGACTTGTTCTGCTCATCAATGGCTTCAATAGTCTCCTTACATGTAGTCACCTTACCATCTGTTGTTTCACAGTCAATTAAGATCAATAGCCAAAAAAAAAAAAAAAAAAGAAGGAAGCATATTGATTCGGATGGAAAAATAATTCATTGATCCTTTTTGTTTACAAATTAATTTGTTTAGAAGCTTAATTACCTATGACATAAGTCCAGTGTTTAACCGAACCACCAATGCTATGCCAGTCATCACCGTGATGCAGTTTGGTTCCATGCACTCTTTCACAGAGGTTTTGAACGTGGTAGATTTGCTTTGAAAAGAGGTTGAAGAACTTCGCAGCAGGTGCATGGACCACAACTTCAGTACTAAGTTTACCAGTTAGTGCCATGTCTCAAGAAAGAAACAACTAATATGAAGCAAGAAAAGTAGCAAACTAGGATGAGAGATGGGGAAACAAATTCAGCCTTGTAGGACCTTATATAGAAAACGAGCTACCTACTTTATTGTCAACTAGCTACCCACTGTATTGCGAACTTTGCTATTGGATCGATTTCACGGAAGAATTAGTTGGCATCTTGAATTTTACTTTGTATTAAAAATTTAAAATATACTCCCTCCAATTCACAATAATACTTGTTTACGGTAATGGCACAAAGATTATAAAAATAATTTAATAGTTTCAACTTTTTAAAAAATATAAAGAAATTAAAAAAACTAAAATACTCTTTAACTTATTGAGGAGTCCAATTAATTAAAGAATTATGATAAACCAATAGCAAAGATGTTGAGAAAGTAAAATAATTACAATTAATAAAAACAAGAATAAATTTAGTACAAAATAATTAAATATTTATTTAAATTATAAAATAATAAATAATATGAAACAAAAGTTTTTATTTAAAATGACTATTATTTTAGAGTTTAGGGTTGTAAGAACTTTATAGCCATCATTATTTGATATAAGATATTCTACTCCATAAATTTTGCTTTTATTAAAATTAAAGCCAGTGGACCGGTGCAGAGTCACTCATATTTAATAAATCAGAAAATACTTCTCTTTTGTAAAGTGGTTTAACCTAGTAAGTGTTTTAAAAAAATGACGTGTGTTATTGTAATTTTTCTTTAAAAATTAATTTTAAATCCTTTTGAATTGGTTATGCATATTTTTTTCAATATTTTATAGATTTAACTTGGATTAAATGTCTATTTCCCCTATCATTTTAAATATTTTTCGCTCAAATATTTCTTCTCTTCTAATTTATATTGTTCAAATTCCTTTTAAAGTTCTCTAAAATTTAAAAATACCCTTGCATTGAATAAGATGCTTGCTAATATATATTCAAGATAATGTTTTTTCAAAAAGAGTTTATTCATAATTACACCAAAGAAGAAATGAACAAACAATGGTTGGTTGAAGTGGTAAATAAGCTGCACTCACAAAAAGAGGATTACTTGGGTTCAAATCTTAGAATAGGCAATTGTTGGAAGAATCTTTTAGTCGTGACAGTGCTTGAGGGTAGAAGTACCTTAAAGACCAACAAAAAAAAGATGTGAAGAAGAAATGATATATTTATCATTAGATCATTTTGTGATGTAAAACAATAATGCCTTTAAATGAAATTAGGGTTTGATGATGCCAATACTAAAAGTAGTTCTAAAACTCTTTATTAGAATCCTAGTTTTCTGTTTTATTAGTTTCTCTTCTATGTTATAAATAGACACATTACTATAATGTTCCATCAATTTTTGTTTCAATAAAATTAGTGAGGTTTAATTTCTTATCTCTGGCTTTGCTTGGTTTTAGTTTCTCTATAAACAACAAGCCAAGAATTCCTTATTCTTATCGCAAGGAACTCTGTCATGGGTTGATCAAGGGTCACGGGAGCTTAATTATGCTAAGGTTCTTATTCACATATTCAGTATGGGTTGAGGGCACCATTCGATTCCAAATCTCATATGGGAATGCATTTCTACGTGGGGTTTGTATCAATTTGATAAGCAAAGCTTTGGGTCTATCTATCCTTTCTTTTATTTCCTATTTTTTGTTTTATATTTTTGTTTCTTTCAATAATCAATTCCTCAGTTCATAATTTCTTTCTCTTTATCTTCTTCCTATCAGTTAAAAAAAATAGAGGAAAAAGTAGACCAAAAGAAAAGGAGAGGAAACATGAAACAAAAAATGGAAACAAAAAGAGTGTGAAAAATTAAGGAAAAAAAAAAGGAAAATCTCTACGATAAAAAAATATGGTAGTTATTTAGGTTTTTTTATATAGATTTTTGCACTTTCTATTGCACTTCCGCTGATAGCACACTATTGATAAACAAAAAACATCGAGCTTTGTTTTATCAATTGCTGTTGAATTTTTTTTTCAACGACTCATTGTTCCTTAATTCTTTATTTGTTAATGGCTACTCAAACCTAGTATATCAGTTACCCATAGTTTATCAAGAGCTTAAGGGATTTCCGAGTGATAAAAGGCAAAAGTGGTGAGATCATTAAAGGGTAAAAGGCCAAGAAAATGCTAAGTGCAAAACAAATGGATTGAGTGACTATCCTACAAATGTAAACACGCAAGGGAGTAATAGGCAAGGCCTTGTTTTATTTAGGCTAACCATTTTCCTACAAGCAATTTTTTTTTGTAAAAACATGTCACATACAAAATCATCATAAGCTGAGGTGGATGAAAATTTCACAAGAAGTAATGCAGTAACACATCCACTGCCTCAACTTGACCTTAGAAGTGGTGAATGAGTGACTGGCAAAGTGTGAGATGTCCATGACAAAACCTAGTAGAAGATAGCCTATTTAGACTGATAATGGAGGATTGGCCAAAAGTCCTCCAAAAGACAACCTTAAAGCTGATGAGGACATGGAAGAAATCTACAAAAAAATATGAAAAAGTCTAATGCAATCAAAGATGAGAAAAGAAGCAGAGAACAGAACATAGATCCCCAAACAAACAGGACAATAATATAAATAGCATAAAGATAAAGATTCCTTTTTTCTAGGGCAAGAATTATCTAGATGCTTACATGGAGTGGGAGAGAAAAGTGGAGCTAGTTTTTAACTGCCATAATTAAAGCGAAGAAGGTAAAATTAGTTGTTAATTTTACTAATTATATGTTATTTTTTGGTAGGAACAAATGATTTTAAGTAAGAGGAGGCACGGGAAGAGGCCCATTGATATACGGAAGGAGATAAAGAAAGTGATGAGAAGATGTTTCCTTCTAACACACTACTACAAGGAGTTGTATCAATATTTGCAAAACCTGACAAGGTTCCAAAAGTGTTGAAGACTAACATGAGAAAATGGAGATAGCCATGGTCGGATCCAATATTGAGGAGAACAAAGAAGCCACTAGGCAAGATTTCTGGCTAGCTTGAACTATGATATTTGAAATGTCGTGGAGTTGCAACATTATGTAGAACTCAAAGGCCTGGTATACTTGACTATGAAGGTAAAGGAGCAATTGTGAAGAAAGAACAGCACCTAGCCTGGAAGCTCCTCATGGAAGTCGAATGCAGAAAAAGGGAAGACAAAGTAACTTCTAAGCTGAAGGTAAAAGAGCCCAAATAGAAGCAACTTGCCTATGATAAGGAGAAAGGTACAACCCTACCCAAACCTCAAAGAAATCGAGATATTAAATGCTTTAGATGTTTAGGAACAAGTCATGTTGCCTCTCCATGTCCAAATAAAAAGGCCTTGATTCTATAAGACAATAGAGAGCTTGAATCGGAGGAAGAGTCAAATTACAAGTCTATTCAAGCATTAGAAGATGCTAATGATGTGGAATATCCAAAAGGAGGCAACATTCTAATTACTAGGAGAGCACTTAGCATACTTGTTAGAAAGTAGGTGGGAGTTGAGATACAACATGAGAACATTTTTCATACTAGATGCCTCATTCATGCTAAGACTTATAATGTGATAATTGATGGAGGTATTTATGTTAATGTTGATAGCACTACTCTAGTCGAGGAGCTGAGACTACTAATCTTAAAATATCCTCGGCTATACAATCTTTAATGGCTCAATGATAGTGGTGCAATCAAGGTGACTAAATAGGTGCTTGTTTCTTTTTGGATAGGGAGATATAAGGATGAGGTTCTATGTGATGTGGTGCCTATGCATTCTAGTCATTTACTCCTTGGAAGTCCTTGGTAATTTGATAAAAAGACTCTCCATGATGGATATAGAAACAGGTATACCCTTGAGAAAGATGGCAAAATATTTACACTTACTCCTTCGACTCAATAGCAAGTGCATGAGGACCAGTTGAAAATCTAAAGACACTATGAGGAAAGAAATCAAAGTGAAAAGAAAGAAAGAGATAGTTATGTCTAAGATTGAAAAGAAAGAGAGAGAGAGAGAGAGAGAGAGAGAGAAAGAGAAAGAGAAAGAGAAAGAGAAAATTAAAAGAGCATGGACAAATAAACAAACGAGATTGTGAGAGAAAAGTAGAAAGAAAATGAAGGAACATAAAAGAGAGTGAGTCTTTATGCAAAAGAAAGAGATATCTAGTGTTCTTTTAAGTTGAAGGCTTTACTTATGCATAAGGAGGATTATTTACATGAGACTAATCATAACTCTTCTTTGCCTAGAATTATTGTTTCTCTTTGTAAGAGGCTAAGGAAGATGTTACTCATATTGCTAAAATCAATGATAATGACTAAAAGATAGATATGTCTGGTTTAGTATAATGTAAGCGCCACATGTTTTGTGTCTAATCCTTCCCTTTTTGATTTAGGGGAGGATTTGTGGATGAATCTTTTCGAGGAAAGAGGGAACGATGGAGATCACTAGGTAGGAGATCAGGCTACAAAGTTAAACGGACTAGTAGAATGGGCTTCTTGGAAGGAGACAACCATTAAGGCTAGCCAAGTTTTGTGAGAGCATATAAGATGGTTGAATTTGATCATAATTGAATACATGGGGCCTATCCTTGTGTAATTTGGGCTGCATTAGGGTTTTTCTTTTCTTTTTTTTTAGTATTTTAGGCCAATTAATCGGAGTTTAGTAATTATGAGTATTTTGAGCCATAATTTTATTATTTGGGTTTAATTAATATTAGTAAGTTAGGATTCATTTAGAATGATGGTTTCCCATTTTATCGGTAAATTAGGATTTGTTTAGGTTTCCTGTTTTATACCAAAATCCTAGTTTCCATTTTTATTAGTTTCCTAGTTTCTATTTTTATTAGAATCCTAGTTTACTATTTTATTAGTTTCTCTTCTATGTTATAACATATTATTGTAGTGTTCATTCAGTTTTTGACTCAATAAAATTAGTGAGGTTTAATTCCTTATCTCTCGCATTGAAGGAGTTATCATCGATATTCTTGATTCTTCTTTCTCCATAAACAACAAGTCAAGAATTCCTTATTCTTATCCCAAAGTTCTCCATAATGGGTTGATCAAGGGTCACAGGGGCTTATCTTAAGGTTCTTATTCACAAGTTGAGTAAGAATTGAGGGGACCATTCAATTCCAAATCTCTTACGAGTGTCACACTTCTACACGAGGTTTATATTACAAATGTAACCCTTTTCTATGGGACCCTTTTGCCACATGGCAGATTCTCCTAAATTCAACATCTCTCCAACCAATCAATACAATTTCCTAAAATAGAAAGCTTCATCAACCTTTAAACAATTTCAAACTCTAATTCTAATTATCAACAGGTACATTAGTCAGCTGGCGGAGAATTGTCCTAACTTAACCAGATATCTCAAGTTCGAGTCCTAAATATCCAATTATATTAAAACTCGGAAGATAGAGCCTTGACTACCCATAGAGATCCTATCCGACTCGAGCAGGATTGCCTCCGATAAGAGAATACTTGTGGTTTCAACAAAAAATAATAATAATAATGAATCAAATTCTCATTATTTATGGCTCATTGATATTTTCTGTAAGAAGACCATGAGTTATGCAATCTATCTCATTTAATTTGCGCATCTCAGCTCATAATTTCATCTAATCGATGTCTTCTTTTATTTTCTTACAGAATGACTTTATATATGATTCATTCAAAGCCTTTCCAGTCGCATTCCTTATCTTTGTTGCAATGGGAATTTAAAAGCTTTGATTTTTTTATCTGAAGTCTAAAACGTTTGATTTTTTTTTGCATTCTATTATGTTTATTGTCATTTCTTTTAGGCGTTTGTATGATTTAGACCGTTTACTTATATTAATCTATTCCTTTTTGAATGTACAATGGATGATTCACGGCTTCGTTCTAGTTTCATCTTTTATATTCTTTACTAGGGTCACAATTTCTTTTTGAATGTACAATGGATGATTTTGACATTTCTTCTTACATGTTAGACTGTTCATGCATCACAATTTCATTACTATTCTTTTCTTTTTTGTTGCAGGATCTGGAGTTTAAAAGGTTTGATTTTGCTTTTGTATGCCTCAATATTTTTTCTTCTGTCGTAATGTATTAATCTTATAGTGCTTTTGCATTAGAAGATAATCTTTTGGGTGTTTTTCTTCTTTATTGTAACTGGAGTTTAAAAAGCTGTCTTTCTTCTCTGCAATTGAAAATATTTGACTGTATTATTATTATTACTATTGCATTTTATTATGTTTATTATCGCTCCTTTTAGACTGTTTTCTTATACTAATCTATTCCTTTTTGCATGTACAATGGATGACTCACATCTGCGTTTCAATTTTTATCTTTTGCTCATCTTGCCTTGGAAATGTTAGTTTTTCTCATTTTTGGTCTTAGGGAGATATTTATTTGTTTGTTTTTTCATTTTGCATTCATGTTCATGGTCACATTATTTTCTTCGTTTGTATGAAGGATTCCTTTTTTCTTTGCTACATCTATAGTCCAAAAGGCATGTTTTTGTTCATATTTTTTAATTTTATTTTTATGTTAACTTAGTGTTTTTTTCTTATATTCACTATTTGAGATATATGTACAACCAATGATTTTGCTGTGTTCCTCCATTTTTGTCGAAAGTAAGTTCCTTGAGCTTTTGTTGTTATTACGTTTGTTTCCTCCAGATCGTGTTTTGAATATTTTTATCTAGATATTTTTTCCTGTAGGGTACTTTCTTAAGGCAGCGTAGTACTTCATAGCATGTAACTGATGCTTATGCACAAAATTGCGGAAGGTTTGCTGCATTTTTTTTGGTATTCTGTAATTTTTTTGTCTCCTTTTTCTTTTTTGGTTGCACAGGAATGCCATTATAAAATTAAAAAAAGTTGTATTGTATAATAGTTGTGAACGAAGGAAAACTTTGGTGTTTAATTTTTCGTTTTACTGTTCTATCATATTATTTTTGCTTTTATATTATACTAGTGTTTTGAAATAAATTACTTTTGGCAAATATAACAATTATAAAATTTTATTTGGTTGAATAATTAGGATAGAAAAATTGCGCAATTTAATGTGAAACTAACGATATAATTAATAAATATAAAATTTAGTATACTACCTCACTACAACTTTGATAACCCCTAAAAATAAATTCTAACATGAAATGTAATGAAACATAAAATATAAGGGAATAATAAAATAAAATTTTCATGTGTGATGTTCTATTGAAAATCTGAACTTCTTGTAAAAATTGATTTGAAATAAGTATAAATATTGATAATCATATAATAAGAAATTATTAAATAATAATAATAAATAAAAATACAACATAGATGCATTTTGAATTGGAAAATACAAGATTAAAATTAAAAAGCATTACCTGAATCATAGATATTCTGAAACACTTCTTACTAAACTTTTTTTTTTTTTTGTTACATAGATTTCTATTTTATTTGAAGATCAAAATCTTCAAAACCAATTTTAGACTTTTTGCTCTTGAAACAAAAATATAAAGTTGTCCACGAATAGGAGTAGGATTTGGAATAAAATGATCCAACATAAGAAAGAGACTATCCTTGAATCTTATCAATGGTCATAGCATGATAAAAAATTGCCTTCTTTAAAATTTTAGAGGTACGCTTGGATTTGTTAGCATTAATGTCATCGTAGAAATGAATTATATTTATTCTTCCCTTTGTAATATTTATTCTAATACTGAATCATTGCATCTCTTCCTTTTTTTTTGTTATATTTAATTCTGTATTCTATTTTTTTTAATTAACAACGAGGCAAAATGTCCAAAAAAAAACAGAAAAACTACAAAGTTGCTACTCTAGAATGAGTAATGCCCGAAATATCATCATGAAAAATATAACTAGGCAAAGAATCATAGGTATGTAAACCAGGTTGCAACCGGTGTCCCAGCTTAGCAAGACCATTAGCACAAAAGTTGGCTTCACAAAATTGATGAACAATGCGCACCTCACCAAAGCTATCACATAGGTTTCAAATGGCCATGATCAAGGGCCTGCTGACATGTAATTGACTCTGAATAGCTTGACAGAGCTGAACTGCGCATAAAGAGTCAACTTCCAGGATCACTTTTTGCACTCCTAGATTCTGAGCTTCCTTCAACCGCAAAAACATACCCCAAAGTTCTGCAAAAGTGATTGTGCATATGCCTAGATTAGCACTAAAGCCCCTCACAAAATGACCATGATGATCCCTGAAAAGACCCTCACAGGCCGCATTATTATTGTTCAAAACTGAGCCATCAGTGTTGATCTTTAATCCAAGAGTAAGGAGGTGGCGGTGTCCATCCGATTTGGTTCAACTGAAAATCAAAAACATTATGTTTGGCAATAAACACCATGTTCTGAGCCATGTTGTAATCCTTAGCAAGCCAAATAATCCAATGAAAAAGTTGCTGGGTTTCCATCTGCACACCTTCAAAAATAAATAAATTCCTGCATTTCCACAACAACATGCATCAGGCAACAAAAAGTAGGGGCTAAGGAGTCCCACAACTAGAACAAGTTTGGCTAGAAAGATTCCCAATCAACCAATCCTGAAGGCTATGGTCAAAGAAATCACTCTATATCAAACTAGCATCATGGTAATCCATATATTTCTCGCAACTTCACAATCACGGGTAATATGGAGCAAAGATTCCTCATGAGTACTCAGATGGCACAGGTAGAATCATGAGCTATATGTCTCCTTACTCTGTTCATATTAGTCAACAAAGCATCATTTGCAACAAGCCAAAGAAAATATCTTACTCTCTGAGGTATGTGAGCTTGCCAAACTTGTTTAAATAGTTTTTCATTTACAACAAGATTATCATCAGCATAACTATCACAAGCTGTTTTAATAAAGAACTCACCGAAGCTTGTCAAGAACTAGGCAATCCCATCCTCTCCCAAATTTTCTTCTGGAGGCTTTAATGAAACAAACAAATCCATGCAGTCTTGATCTAGGACTTGAGAGATTTTGAAAAAAATCCAATTGGCCTTCAGGTGTCACATAGTTAGTAGCAGATTCCTCCATAAGATCCTCAATAAGATCACAATTAGCAAAATTAGCAAGTCTATTAACATTTGGAATCCAGTGGTCCCTCCAAAAAGAGATAGATTGTCCATTACCCGAACGCCAGATCAAATTATTCTTGAAGCTAGGCCTAACATGGTTGATGCCCTACCAAGCATTAGAAACTCTCCTTGTATTTTTAATGTCTGGGATTAAATTATCCCTACATTTATATTTACTTCTCATCACTTGAACCCATAAACTATCCCTATTGTTAACAAGTTTCCAGGCTAGCTTCATTAGATTTGCATTATTCATCATTCTGTCCGGAAGCCCAAGCTACCTTTACTCTTCTGCTTGCAGATGGATTCCCAACTAATTAAATGAATCCTATTCCTTTCTCCAGAACCATTCCAGGTAAAATCTCGATAAATCTTGTCAATCCTGTCACAAACACTTTGGGAAATTTTAGTAGTTTGCATAATATAGGATGGAATTGTGGCTAGAGTAGATTGGGCCAAAGTTACCCTTCCAACTAAAGAAAGCGTACTAGCCCTCCAAGAATTCAATCTCGAATTCATCCTATCAATTATAAACTGGAAATGGTCCTTGGAACATCTCTCACGGAAGAAAGGTGCTCCTAAATACTTTCCCAAATCAATCATTAATCTCATCCCCAATGCACTACTCAACTCTAGTCTTCTATTCATGTAAACATTTTTAGAGAAGAAAACACAGGATTTGCTTAAATTAACTTTCTGACCTGAACTGTGGCAGAACATGTCTAAAATGCCTTTAATCACTCGGATCTGATTAAGAGACGCTTTTGTAAAAATGACGAGTTCATCAACAAATCAAAGGTGAGAAATCTTCAAGCCTATTGAGAGTAATTGGTTCCCACGAGTTGTTAGAAATTGCCAAGGAGATCAGATGTGATAGACATTCTATACACATGACAAAAATATAAGGGGACATAGGATCCCTTTGCCGAATTCCATGAGTAGCAGCAAAGCTATTAGAGACTACACCATTCCATAATAGTTGCATATTAGCTGAATTGATACACAATATAATAATATTGACCAATTTTTCCGGAGATCCCACATCAACTAAAGTTTCCCTTATAAATTGCCAATTTAGATTATCATAAGCCTTTTCCAAATGTACCTTGATGGCCATAAAACCAGTTTCTCCTTTCTTGTATTGCATAGAATGTATCACTTCCTGTGCTACCAAAATATTATCTGAACTCTATCGTCTACTTGGCACAAAGCTGCACTAAAATGGTCCAATCAATTTGGGCATGAGATCCTTCAGGTGCTTATAAATCATCTTTGTTACAATTTTATAGATGACATTACATAATCCAATTGGTTTGAAGTGAGCAAAACTTTCTGGTTTGTCCTGTTTAGGAATAAGAGAGATAAAAGTATTGCTTATAGGTTGAATATCTTCTGGATTCTAGAAAATTCTCTTCACCCAATCAACCACTAAAGTTTTCACATGCTCCTAGTTACTCTGAAAGAACATGGCTGGAAGCCCATTAGGCCCTAACGCTTTCCAACCACCCATGGAGAAGACAACTAAATGCACTTCCTCACCTGTAACCTCACGATTGAGAGAATTCAACTTACTGCCGTTTAAAACAGGAAAGAAACCTGACACAATGAACTTCTCAACCTGACCATCATCCTTGTAAAGCTAAGAATAGAAATCAACTCCCATATCTTTGAGCTTCAATTGGTCTTCCACCCAATTCCCTTGGTCATCTTTTAGCAACAGAATTTTATTTCTTCTTCTTCGTGCCGTAGCTAAATTATGAAAATAAGTTGTGTTTTTGTCCCCATAGTTGATCCATTTACACCTCAACATCTACCTCTAGTAAACCTCCTCTTGAATAAGAAGAGCTTCAAGTTCTTTCTAGAGTTCATCATGAAGATTCTCTAAAACCTTGGTCTCCTCATACGACAGCTTCCTCGAGATACCTTCCAACCGAAGCATAAGCATATTATTTTTTCTCATAATGTGCCCAAAAACTTCCTTATTCCAAGCTTTAGTAGCTGCTGCAAATGAAATAATTTCTCCTCCAACCCTCTATCCACATCCCAAGACTTAAAAGGAAAATTCTTGAAATCCTCATGAGTTAACCAAGGAGCCATAAAATGAAATGCTCTTTCTTCCCCCCTCTTATTCCCCTCACCATCCACAACCAAGAGAATAGGAATGTGATCGGATTTGAGCTTAAGCAAATGTTTAACGTATACCTCAGCAAATCTATCAGACCATCTACCATTTACAACATACCTGTCAAGTCTTCAACTCACACCATTTCGTTGCCACATAAATAGTTGACCTGAGAACCCAATATCAAAAAGCCTACAATCCAATAAGCAAGTGCTAAAATTTTGAGAGTCCCTTGATAAAGAGGAAGTTCCACCCGAATCATTCCAAGTGAGTTGAAATTGTAACATCTTGAAAATATGTAGCATTTAAATTACGCCAATTTCTAATCTGTTTTATCTCATTAGGGAAACCAAGTAATTACAAATGAAATATTAGGGTTGAGGTTAGAATATTTTGAGTTTTGATATGTAGAAATTATAGCAACCATTGGTACTATTTTTCTAAGTTAACGAGAAATTGGGTAAATTTTGATTTTATACAATGCATTAAACATATTAGTAGAAATTATACTATGAAAATCTTATTTTGGATGGCCTGGATTCAGCCATCTAACTCCTTAATTGGCACCATCCAAGCCCTTAAAATGGGCAAAATAATCAAGTTTGAATGGAGGTAGAGATCCACCAATGAGAACACAAATGTCACTTTCATTAATTAATATTAAACATAAAAGAAATTTCCTTCTTTTCCTTCTCACCTACAGTTGAAGGAAGGAACAAAAAATTACTCTCTTCTTCTTCTTCATTCTCCCATCTCATTCATTCTCCTTCATCCTCCCCTCAAGCTTTCACCACTCAAAGTTTGCTTGGTTTGGCTGAAGGCTTGTCTCTATGTAGGATTTCATGGTGCTCTTGTCGATATAAGTTGTATGATATTTGCTATTCTTATGATTGATTTTGGTTGAATAACTATGGAAACTTTTGATTTGGGTTGAGGAAGTGAGTGAAACTCACAAAGAGGAGAAAATAGATGTGGTTAGAGACAAATCCCCTAGGGTTGTCCGTACTTGCGTGATGTACAGAATCACATATGGCCTCCAAAGTTTTATGAACTTATTTTTTTATGAGACTAGACACCTAGATCTTTCCAACCATATAAATTATAAGGCCATTGGATTAGTATTGAGTGAGTTATGAATTTTTAAATTTTAGCCTAAAATTCTAGGTACTCTCCTAGGCAGTATGAGTTGAGAAAGGTGTAGCTCACCCTACATAACTCTAAATTGAGTGCAACTAACTCTATTTGAAAGCTAACATGTAGGGAACATCCTAAAACAATTTTAGAGTTAGATTCATTTCCAATTATTCCCAGCAATTCAATGCATTTTCCTTGAGTCTAAACAGGACTAGAGCAGGGCAGTCCAGAAGGTTCAATTTACAGGGCATATAACTCAAGCTATACTTATGTAAATGAGATGAAACTTCTTGAAAATAAAAGCTTGTCCTATTAGCTTTAATTTGGTATAATTTTTGTATGAATCCAACTAGGTTTCTATTTTAGTAAATTTTTACTTTTGAGTTTACAAATTTGGCTAGCTACAAGGCAGGCCGAGGTAAATCTCCAATAACTTGAGTTATACTTATCAAAATCAAATAGGACAAAAGACGTTAAAAACTAGACACATAGCACTATGACATATCCAAAATTTAGGGCTAAATGAATAGAATATAAATTTTGGTGAATTTTATAAAATTGGGTAGAATTGAGTAGAATGAGCAGAAACCTTATTGATGTTGGCATACTATGTGATTGATATTTTGATTATAAACTTGATGCTCCATGTTGATTTGAGTGTTTGATTGATCTTTCTGGTAGCTTGGTACTATTCATGGGGAAGCAGACTACCGAATTTACGGCATAAATTAGTAATAGTTCTAAATATTGGTGTGTTAATGTTGTTATGCGACGTGTATGAATACCATGCAAGTATTATCATTTGATAAGAAGGTATGAAGCCTATGTATTTGTGATTCTATGATGAAAGATATAATGATGAGTCCATATTTCGAAGGAACATGACATGGCAATCATGCTCTGATGGGGTATGACATGGCGATCATACTCTGGAATGTGGCATAATGATCCCACACCCTAAGGAATGTGACATAGTGATCAACTAACACCCTACCAATTTAATGTTATGCTTAAGTCATAGCATGAAATTGATTAGATTACGTTACCCTATTAGTATTTGGCTTACTATTTATTTATTATATCATATCCTCTTTTTCTCTTTATTATTATTTTTTTGACGAAATATACCTTGGAGCGCAGAATATATATAGGTAAATAGGAGAAACGGCGCTCTATATATAATAAACATATTCAACATCACAGAACATAAGAGTTAAATAAAAATAAAAACCACAACAGAAAGGATAAAGATAGGTAATATATCATTAGCGGTATTCATACATATATATATGTTGGAAGCCAACGCTTCAGTTTATATACAGGTTCAAAAGAGGATATATAAGTGGGTTCGGTGTACCAAAAAGACATAAGGCCTGTGTCAGTGAAAACAATCCTACAAGTTCCTCATAGGACATTTCAAACTAGCTGATATATATATAGCTAAGTCTATGACCTAATGCTACACACTACCAAAAGAGGGCCATACTGTACAATGTAACCTGCAGCTAGGACCTACTCGGTCATGTAGCCATTGGCCATGCCAGGCCCAGCTGGGGAGTAGTCAGCATTAGGTCTCGAAGAGGAGGATGATGAGCCAGTAACCTCAGACGGATCGCTCTCAGGACAGAGTGGAATATCTAGAACCACCTGCGGAGGTGACTCTGGCGGAGGGCCAGTAGGAGTTGCGGGTGCTGCGGGTGGAACAGGTGGAGAAGGGTGTGTTACATGTAGTGGGACCACGAAATACGAAGCGGCGGGGTCAAAAGCAGGGTAAAATAAAGGAACAGCAAAATTCCTATTACTAAAATGATAGAGGCAGAAATGGCAAGAACTGGCTATGTACAATGAGTCAAACATGGGGTCATGGTGGAGCTGCAGGTCAGAGATCTCAATAAATAGGGTGGCTGTCATGTCCATTACCAGGGTCTGAGAATGATGTGGAAACACAAAGCGAGGTGAGAATTTAAAGAAATTCTCAGTAGGATTCGAGTACGGTATTGAACTGACGTCACATTCATTCTCAGTTCTCTCAGTTTTCATTTAATTATAAAAAAATGGCATCAAATTGAACTATCCACATTTAATAAGTTTAAGAAAATGTCTGGTCTGAGGTAAGGTTCAATTTTACTTAAGACAGCAAAAGAAATAAAATAAACTATTAAATGGCAATATACAGAATAATGAGCAAATAAATAAACAGATAGCAACAAATGAACATAACAATCAATCTATAAACAACTAACAATAAGTATGCAATGCAACCATGCAGATACTCATTCTTAAACTTAGTATCATAAACTTTTCCGTTACTTGATCCCCTGGGAGTTCTTGGCCATTCAACTCTTGGGTAATAGTCTACTTTTCAGGATCAAGCTCGTTTCTATATAGGCATGTCGGGTTTACTTTTCCCGATCTTCCCACCGATCTATTCCCCCTAACTTTAATTCTGGGCTGGCCCAAGTATTATGAAACTTTTATCATAATATAATCTTTATGAATTTCTTGAAAAATGCACATGTATCTGAATGTATCTTATAACTCATGCATAGGCCTTACCGAAATTTCGGTAGCATAACGGAACATGTCTGCTTCCCCATGAATAGTGCCGATACTCAAAACCAATTTTACAAAGAAATCATAACACTTCATTCACAATTCAATCATCAATTTCATGGGAATTGTTGCATTTAGAACATAGTTGCTGCCTTAGCACTTTCATTTAACCTCGAGTTTTACAAATCAGTCCACAATTTTTATTTAAGTTATCTGGACCTAAATTTTGGACATGTTAGAGTGTTATATGTCTATTTTCTAACCTCTTTGGCTCCATCTAATTTTGATAAATGTAGCTCAAATTATTTAAGTTTTATCTCGGCCTGTCCTGTAGCTAACTAGAATTACATACTTAAAAGTAAAAATTCACTAAAAATCATAAACGAGTTCAAATCATATGAAATTGTATCATATTAAAGCTAACAGGACAAGATTTCATTTGCAAAAGTTTCATTTCAATTTCTTTAGTATAGCTTGAGTTATAAGCTCTGAAATTTGGCCTTTCTGAACCGCCCTGTTTTGGCCCGATTTGGACATAGGGCAATTTTCTCGAACCATTGGGAGCAAACGGGATCACATCTAACTCTAAAATTTTTATGATATTATCCTATGTGTAACATTTCTAAAAAAGTTAGTTTCATTCAATTTCAAGTTCTATAGGGCATGTTTTGCCCCAAACAATCTAGTCTGCCCATAATCAAACTCAAAAACGTAGGTCAAACTTCTAAAATTTATATCTCTCTCAATACTAATTCAATGATCTCATAATTTATATGCTTGGAAAGCCCTAGATGTCTAGTTTCACATAAAAATAGTTTCATCAAATTTAAATGGCTGTAGGCAGAGCCATACACTCCGCCATACCGACTGCTAGAGGGTTTTGCTCTTCCAGCCCCTCACTGCATCCTATTCTCACTCCTTTTTACTTCTTAATCGATTTTAAACACAAAAACAGCCATCAAACCAGCCAATAATCATCCTATACATCCAAAAACCACATCAAGAAGTGAAAAACAAAAACCCCAAATAGCCACCCACAACCAAAAAGACAAGAACAAAGTTGAATCTCTACCTCCTTTAGGTGTGATCTTGCTAAATTTGAGTTTGGATTGATGGAACCTTATCAAAGCTTGAAGGTTTGATGGAGTAGGTTGAGAGGAGAAGAGAAGAAGGAGGCTGGAACAAGAAGAGAAGGAGGCGCAATCAGCTTAAGGGAAGAGGAAAGGAATATGTTATTAAGGCTTTAATGAAGTAGTTGGAAACTTGGAATTTGATTGGTTGAGAGCTAGTGGCTAATTTTCAACCAACTCTCTTCATTTTGTGGCCTTTATGGCGCCACCAAGGGATGATGACATGGCTGAGTAATCAACCTCGACACAATAAACTTTGGGTATATAATTCTATTGATTTGATTCCGATAGTTTAAAATACCGAAATCTTACCAATTTTCTTTAAATCAGTAAATCGATTTAGGAAAATTTTTATGAAGTCTTCTATGCTTCTAATCTAATTCTTTCACATCTAATCTCAATTAATTGCTAATTAATTGACCTTAAATAAATATTTAGTCGAATTTTAATTAACCTCAATTATGTGATAAAAACCGAACAACTAGGTGAAAAACGATAAAATTCTATGGATGTTACAGATCACACCCTGATAGAGTATAACATGGTGATCATACTCTGGGACGTGGCAAGATGAACATATTTCTAAGGAGTGTGACATGGTGATCACACTCGATGGAGTATGACATGGCCATCGTACTCTGGAATATATATAACATGTAAAGGAAGACAAAGAAAGAAAAGAAAATTATGTGTATCTGCATAAATTCAAATACAAGTAAAAGTATGTGCAGATTTTATGTTTCCAGTATATTGGTGTTATTATATTTTAATATGTTGCAGTTATTATTCATAGTATGATTTATGACTTTATTTTGTATTGGCGCTCCCAAATGACAAGTGTATGAATAAAATGGACTTTACTTCGAACAATATGTCTTCAAACTATAAAAATTAAACAGTTTATATAACATGTCTTTCATAATTAATCGAAGTAGCTAGAGATAATAACGATAACACGATATGAAATTTTTTAGTGAATCCTACTGAGAATTTAAAATTCTCACTTTTTTTTCCTTGTTATCTCCAGATAGTTCAAGAAGTTTCGAAGACGGCTGAAGTTGCTGTCAAATAAGGTTTGCTCAGGTAACAGTAACAACTCCTGAGTGTGGTACTATGACTTAAGCATAGTGCTATACCAAGGAGAACATTACAGAAATCACCTCCAACACACCAATCACCCTGTACTTGATTAGAAATCAACCTCAAACCCTCCCATAATTCCTTTCTAGTCCGCACCTGAGGAAAACCATAAACCACAATGAAAAACTAAGGTCTCTCTTGATTGAAGGCAACCTCTAGATGCACATATTGTTTATGAGCAATGTTAACATCCACCTTTCAAAACTCCTTTCTCCACATGCACCAAATGCCCCCAGAAAAACCAACCCCATCCATAACAAAAAAAAGTCATTGAAACCAAATCTCTTAACAATTTGTCTTGCTTTTGGCCCATTCACATGTGTCTCAAGTGTAACACCCTATCAACTTGATGTTATGCTTAAGTCATAGCATGAAATTGGATAGGTTGCGTTAAGTATATAACTATTGTCTAAAGTTGCATTCAGTATTTTTATATCCTGATATATATGTATATAAGCGTGAAAGAATCTACAAAACCTTGGGACGCTCCATATAATAAGCGTGATTAACATAGAAGTATCATTAGTTGCTTATATATACATATACATATGTAAGTTGGAAGCAGGGCTTGATCCATAAATATACATATCAAGAGTAGAGTGAAGGAAAGGCATAACAAAAATGGCGGGCTTGACTAGGAGCAATGAATCAACTTCGAGGTCCTGAGTGCGAGTTGCAGTCTGGAACCTCAATGAAGAGGGTATTGCCGAGTCCATTGCCCAGCGTCTGAGAATGAGGCGGAAAAGTAAAATCGAGGTGAGAATTTAAGAAAATTCTGATAGGGTTGTCTATGACAACTTGGCTGACATCGCATTCATTCTCAGCTGCCTCGGGTTTTATTTACTTATGAAGACATGAGATTAAACTTAACTATTCATACTTAATAAGGTTGGGAAAATGTCTGGTCAGGCGCAAGGTCAATTTTACTTAAGACATATAAGGAGCAGAATAAACCAATATGGACAATAAACAGAATAATGAGCATATGGCAGTACGTGAATGCAGCATCGAAACTATAAATGACATATAATAACCATTCGATGTAAGTATGCAATCATGCGGACTTTGCTCTTGAATCTTTCTTCATAAACTTTCTCATAAACTTTTCTATTACTTGTCATCATTTTCCATCTCTTGGTCCACTGGGAGTTCTTGGCCGTGAGACTCTGGGTAATAGATGCGCTTATCGGGATCGAGCTCGTTCTATACGAGGAATTGCCGGGTTTACTTTCCCAGACGTTACAGATCTATTCCCATAACTTCTTATCCGGGGCTGGCCCAAAGAAGCATGGAACTTTCATAGTACATAATCTTACTCATAACTTTCATAACTTTCTTAAGGATGCACATGCATTAACATAGAATTCATAACTTGTGCATGGGTCTTACCGTAATTTTGGCAGCATAACGGAATGTGTCCGCTTTCCCATGAATAGTGCCAACATACCAGAACATCAATTTATCACAAGGATCACAATATTACATTCATATTCCAATATTGAACTCATATCCACATCATATTCATTAAGGTAGAGTTTCTGCCTTAGCATATTCAATCAACCCGTTTTATTTTATAATTCAAGCCATAATTCCTACTTAACTCATCTGGACCTCAAATTTGAGTATGTAAAAGTGTTATGTCTCTATTTTCTAACCCCTTTGGTCCCATCTAATTCTGATATCTATAGCTCAAGATATTCAGATTTTATCCCGGCATGCCTAGTGGCTTGCCAGAATCAGGCAACTAAAAGTAAAAATCTACTAAAAATCGAAAACTGACTCAAATGATACGAAATTGGATTCATATTAAATTTAACAGGATAAGGTTTCATTTACAAAAAGTCCCATCCCATTTGGCTTGGTAGGGCTCGAGTTGTAAGCCCCGCAACTTAACCTTCTTGAACTGCTCTGATTTGGTTCTGTTTGGACATTGGTTAACTTTTTCAAATCACTGGGAACAAATAAGATGGTAACAAACTCGGAATTTCTGGGTAGGATGTTCCCCTATGTGTAAGCTTTCCAACAAAATTAGTTTCACTCAATTTAGAGTTATATAGGGTGAGTTACACCCTTTTCAACCCTCTTGCTCGGGTGGATGTCTGGATTCCTAGGTCAAACTTCAAAAATTCATATCTCCCTCAATATTAATCCAATGGTCTTATATGATATATGTATGGAAATCCCTAGATGTCTAGTTTTATATAAAAATGGTTTCACTAATTTTAAGCGGGAGGCGGGCCGTACACTCCACCGTCTGGACCCGCCGAGGGTTTGAGTTTCCCAGCCTCTCAACTTCTTCATATCTTCATCCTTTCTTGTTTCCAATTCAATCTTAATCTCACAAACAGCCAATCAATCAATTATAATTCATCATAATCAGTCAACTAACATATCAATTCAAGGAATTAAATCAACACCAATCATCCAAAGTCAGAAAATCAAGAAAGAAAACCCCTACCTCCTACTATGAGTGATTTGGCTTGAGTTTGTATTTGAAACTTGATTGAATCTCAGCGTTGGGTGGAGTTGGGTGAGTGAAGAAAGAAAGAGGAGCTGAAGTGAAGAAGAGTTACGTAGAAGGGGTCTGAATCAGGAGGAGGAGAGAGTGTGTTATATAGGCATGAGTGGGAGCTAACTTGGAAGGTTTTGATTGGCGCCAAAACATAAAGGTGAGTTTCAGCACCTTGCTCTCCGCGTCGCCTCTTTTGTGTAGTAGAATTGCTCTCCACGGTGCCTAAAGAGGGACTAGCTTCAAGTATATTCTGAAATGAGATCGGGTCTCGGGCTGTTTATAAAGTGGAACTAGTGAACATCACACGCATGTGAAGTGGAATCAGGAAACATGTCGATTATTCGAAACTTGAAAGCAAAACCTGATGTGAAGCCAAGCACTTAAAGTCGGAAGTCGTGAATTATAGGACCTCGATATCGGAAATCGGGAGAATAGGAAATAAGAGCTATTGGTATTGATCTCGAGATCGGAACTCGTACATTGTGAACATGAGGTCGGAAATTGGAATATAGCCAGTTCATTTGAGCCTTAGAGACGAAGTCGGAAATCGGAAATTTTGATCTTTAATCGCTAAGGTCGGAGAAGTTGTAAGTGTGTTTGAAGTCGAAGACGAACTCAGAAGTTGTAAGCATCAGTCACTCCATTTCAGCTCCTGAAATCGGAAATCGGAAAATGCAAGGCAATCCGTCTGACCCTTCCTAAGCTCGGAAATCGGAAATTTTGCACTGAGGTCGGAAATTGTAACTCGTTGTCCGTCCAGTCTAGATGAATTCGGAAGTCGGGAATACTAATGGGATCGGAGGGCGGAAGTTGCGGATGTTACATCAAGTAAGCAAATAAAATTTGCTTGGTACCTTATAGATAACTCTTTAACCATAGCAACAAAACCTTTACTTGAAACTCCTCTACAATTCCAGACTAAAATATTCATAAATTAATCTGATAAAGGGGTAAATGAGTCCAAAAAATGGACCACAATAGCTAAACTCAAGCAGAGGGGCAAACACTCTCAACCACCATTTCATCCTCATTCTGAATTTTAGAAACAACATTAAGACTAGGAGGAAGAAGAATCTTACTGCTACTACTTGCTGGTTCTCCAAGATCTGGGGGATTTGTCGCTCTATTCATCACTAACTTTCCCTTTTGGAGCCTTTGAATGAAACTAAGCTCCTCCAGGGAAGGATTGTGAATCAATGTATAAGGGACTACATCAACTTCCTTCCCTTCTTTATAAGCTAACCAAGCATTCTTGTTTAATCTACTGAACATCTGCCAATACTCCTCTTGATGCATTACTTGTCTCCCCTTCGTTAGTTTTGACCTTGAAGCGACTATAGAGGAAACTTTTGCATCGTGAGATGTAATACTTTTTTCCGCAGTCTCATCTTTGTTTGGTTTTCATCCCAGATGTGTTTCCTTTTTTGTCCTGGGCTTTCATAGCTCTTTGAACTCTCTAGCCCATTGGGGCTGGATTATTAGCTACGTAACTTTTCTTCCATTTTGGGGCTGACTGTGTTCCAATGGGCTTGCCAGATTGAACTTCTCCTTGGCCCAAATTATGTTCCACTACAACAATAGGCTTCTCTTCTTTTTCACTCACCAGAACATCAAACCGGGACCTACTTTTTTCCTTCAACTCCCCGAATGACCATTCACCACGAGCCAGTCTTGCTTTATTTTTATTGGAGTATTTGCGTTGCGATTTTTTAGCAATCATCCAAGGCCTGAAACATAGGGATTCTTGAATAACAACCTAATCAGAATTTGAATTTTCCCCTTTATCCGTTTCTTTAGCTCTATCATTCTGATTCTCCTGATTTTCTGCCGATTTCTCGGGATTTCCAGTACCATGCTCCATTGCTGGAATATTCCCCTTAATCCATTCCATCAGCATCCCAGCTGGGGTGGCCCCTATCTACGCCATCGGAGTCATCGCGTTCTCTATGCAAATCTCCATACGATATCCATAACACCCACATTTGAAGCAAATAAGGTGTAGACCTTCATATTCCACCTTGAATTCTCTTCCTAGAATAGATATTGTAGGCACCAGTTTTATTCTCAAGTCAATCTCAATACATATGTGAGCAAATTCGCCTCTAGAGTAGATAGAAGTATTCTGATCGATCTTCAACACAGTACCCAGTTTTGCACCTGCCTTTACCAAAAGGGCTTCCGTATACAACTCCACCGATAGCTTAGCTATACAAATCCAAACTGCTAATTTTTGGACTGCTTTCTCAGATGGTTTGAACAATGGACGTCACCTTTGAACCAAAAGATAATGATCTGCAACTAGCCATGGTCCTTCAAAAAGGGCATGCTTATAATCACCTTCATCTGCAAAGTGTATCAAAAAGAATTCCTCTATTAAATCCAAAATCTTAATGTCTCTAAATCGAGGCCAAGTTCTTCATTTTCATGTAGCCGTTGCATGAAAACCAATCCTTTTCCCCAGAAGTTTCATTATCAATGAAAATTTCCATGGCCTACACCATTCGTCATATTCCTCCAATGAAACCTCAATGTTTGGCTTTAGATTGAAGGGAGCAGGCTCCTCCAAAAGCTACTCCACTAGATTCTCTAGAATGTACTCCTCTGTGACTATGTTCACAATGTCCTATGAAGAAAGGCCTCCTCCTATGCCATTTGCAATTAGAGCGTTGCGATAAGACTTTTTACTTCCAAGACTTACCTTTGCACTAGTATCATCAATAAGGATTTCCTCCTCCTGTGGTTGTTCCTCCTCCATTTTCGTGGGACCTGAGTCTAGGTTCTCTTCCTAAGTCTTGACCTTTTTTGTACTTCTAACCACCAAGTCTTCTTCCTCCACCGATCTCCCTTCGTTGCTCTCCATAGTCGACATTAAAACTTGATTACTATATTATTATTTTGATTTGTACTTCTAACCACCAAGTCTTCTTCCTTCACCAATCTCCCTTCGTTGCTCTCTGTAGTCGACATTAAAACTTGATTACTATATTATTATTTTGATTTAATTCTGTATTCTATGGAGCATATTCTCTTTACCTATCTATAATACACTTAATCTCATTTTAAATTTTTAACATATTTTCTATGTTTTCAATTTTTTTCCTCTCCTTGTTGGTTTTCCATTGTCACTTCTCTACCCACCCCTTCTTCTTCTATTTCCCTTCAACATCTATATTCTATAAAAGAAATAAAATTCAATGAACATTTTTTGGAAAGTCATTGCCATGTGACGCCTCCACACATACAACTTTCCCTCTAAAATTTAATTCTTTCTATTTATGTAAACTTTTATTTTATTAACTTAAAATTTGAAATGATTTTTTCACTTATATTTGTTATGATACTGGTTTTTTGCATCTCTTCCTTTTAGCTAGGTATTAATAATAGTGAAAAATTAAATCATTTAATAAATTTTATTCATTTAGTATTCTATTCATAATACTTCTTATTCTTTGGTACCTCAACTAGAGGAAGCTTGTGTTCTTCACGGAGCTTTTATGTGCTGATCTTTTAGCAGGTGATCTTTGTCTGCTAGTCAACCTTCGAAATATCAAAGGTATAAATTTCCTTGTTCTCAGGCCGAGAGATTACCTTTCCCTTTATAGGGGTAAGAACAGCACATGATTATGGTTTGCCCCAAAGTATCTCAGTCACCATCACAATTGCATATATAGAGAGGCCTGCTCCTTAGCTTCCTTTTCTATCAAGTCATATTCTACCAATGAGATGAGGTAAGGACCCATGGTCCCTGACTAATCTCCATTGTTCTTTTTCAATAATAAACTATTCAATTTGAGTTGCCTTGAAGGCTAACAAAGCAAGATCGGTGCATTCCTGTGCAATCAACTTTTCCCTTAGTTTAGGAGCATGGCTATAGATGCATATTCCATCATTAGGAACTGTATATTACATCTGCTCTTGATCCTCCTAAAACGCTCGAAGAAATCGGCTACAGGCTCACCAACTTGCTACTTCAAATTCGAGATTGACAATAGTGGTTTTAGGTTGTGGGCAGTAAACTAATCATGAAACATTTGCTCCATATCTTCACAATTCTAGACAAAATTTGGAGGCAATGTAGTGTAGCATGTGAAAGCTATTTCAATGAGTGACAATGCAAAGAGCTGAAGCTTGTAGTACTTGTTTTGATTAGCTTCACCACATTGATCTGTGAATTAGCTTATGTGTTCCATAGTTGACTTGCCATCCTTGCCAGACAAGGATGTGATGTTAGTAGTCTTAAAACCCCTCGACAAGGGCATTATTTGGTCCACCCATTCAAGATATGGCTATCTATAGATAGGCCAATCTAATGGCCTTAACTTTACCCTAAAGTGTCGTTAGATAGCCTCAACTATTGTAACACCCTAATAACCCCATACTACGTTTAAGTCATATTACGATAATTATTAGTTGTTACTTTTGCTTTACGGAAACTTAACTTGCTTTTAAATTTACATTACAATGAAAATAGCAATAATTTCTTTTTTCATCTATAACGAAAATAAACTTTTTTAAAATGTGAGCCAGAGCGCATAGTAATCATACATAATCGAAGTATTTAATACATGTATACTTGCATTGTGGTAAATAAAGATAAGCATAAATAAACATCCAAGTCATCAATAGCAAATACACACACACACACACACACACACACACACAAAAGCAAAAGGACTGATAAACCATTTTCGACTATAAGTACAACCATAGTCATAAAAAAATGGTTCAAGTACCCAACTAAAAGATAGAAATATAAAAGATCAACCTCCATGAGTCATACATGCCATAAACGTGCAACCCAAAAACTAAGTAACAAAAGAGAGCTAGACTCGCAATCTAAGCTCTACATGCACTATAACAAACCCTCCCATTAAGTCTAAGAAAAGCATGAAGCCATTCCCAAATCCTCCAGGTGCATCACCATGCCCTCCACCAAGAGCTCGCCCTAATCTTCGACGAATGGAAAGGAGGTCGCCCCATTCTCATATGGGTCATGGGGGTTGAAAAATGGACTTATCACAGATAATCTAAACTAACAGTTATGGAATATCCAGACCCTCATAGCAGCTCACATTGTCAGCATAGAGGCATTCAACACCAAGTCAAAGTGCCAATGCTAAGTAGAGAACACAACATAAATCACCACACTGCCCAACGACATCTTCTGAAGATGACATGGAAACAAAGGAGCGAGAAATACGAGATTTCTCAATAGGACTCTAACTAGACAATTAAGTGTCATTGTTATCATTCCAGACTTTGGGTTTAATTATAAAAAAAGTGAGCATGCATAAGTCAAATTTTAAAGAGTTTAAAACATACATTCTCGAAGCATATTTCTTTTAATCTTTTTCTTATAAACATAACATAATGGACAATAACATAATAAGGCACCCATGTACATGTATAGGCATAAAATACAACATTCATAACCATGAATATAGAAGAAATAAATATACATGCACATTTTATGCAATTTCATTAACTTTGACTTTCTTTTAACTTTAGCTTATTTTGACTTTGACTTGACTAGAGTCTTTCTTTAACTTTACTTACATACTTAGGAGGTGCTTAACATCTTTTACTTTACATGCCCTTGGATATATAGTTCTAGGATATGAGCTCATTTTGTGACAGTCATCACACAGTACTAATCTTAAATCAGACTCAACTAACAAGGGGATTCACATGCCTCTAAATTCAAGTATTCATTTGGCCAACTGGCCCCAAAGTAGAGGGATCTCATAGTCTTAGTATAATTGTCTCCAAGTGGAGGGATCTTGTAGGCCACATTCCCTTACTGAAGGATCACACCCAAGAGTCTTTCTCCATCATGAAACTTAGTGTGAAGTCTTATACCATAAATGCCTTAGGTTTAAGGACTTATGTCTTTCTTATCTTAACAAAAGGTACATATATGCATGTGACAAATATTTGTAAGACCACAATTATGATGAAAATTCGGCTGCATAATGGCTAGACTAGGAGATTCTCAAAATTGCAAACCTACAAATAGTAGGCATTCATAACATTTATACCATATTCATACATCCACAATTATTCCATCACATGCAAAGATCATGATTCTTGTGGGTTTGTCCTCAAGAATCTCAACACTCAATCTCAGTATAGTTATAATTCACAAATTAACATTCTCAATATCAAACAACTTTATCATTCTTCCTATGAGTAGGGAACAAGTGAACTAATGCACTTAAGAGTCTTACGAACACGGTTGGATGATTAAGTGCAATCTTTCAAATTATTGTTTTAAAGCTTGCATTATATATATATATATATATATATATATATATATATATATATATATATATATATATATATTTAAGATTTCTAATGAAAATTCTATCTTGTGATTTTTATTTAAGAAACATGTATGTATTACAAATTTTATGACAAAACCAATAGCTCTAATCACTTCTCCAAAGAGGCTATAAGGAATTCACCTCTCTCTCTTTGGATTATGACAATTCATGATTAAGTCATAACAATTGAAATAATCTTTAGTTAGTCACTTAAATTTATCAAGTCTTTTTCTTGTCTTAGTTTAAAACCAAAAGAAAAACATTTTCTTCTCTTTTCTTTCTTTGTGGCCGAATATCATACTTTAAGGCTGGATAGAGTTTTATTTTTACTTTCTTTAAAGTGTGTTAATATTTTATATAAACCATAGATCAATCTCTAAAAGCATCAAACTCTTTTCCCTTCATAATTTCCTCATCATGGTTGAAACCATGCATAGGCTAAGCTTCAATTTTTATTTTGTTTTTCTTCTCATTTCCACTTGTTTGAGACTTGTTAAGGCTTATGGACATGGATCTAAGCTTTAAAAGTGTTGATTTTATGAAATAAGTGATAAATTTTGAAACTTTTTCCATGTTTAAGTTATAAATAAAACCACTTTCTCATGGTCACTTTTCAAAATCCCATCAATCAAACTCAAGAAAGCAACATTTTTGTGGATATAATCATAAAAGTGAGGAATAAACCAAGGAAACACTCAAATACATAAAAAGGTGCAAGCTTTAGAGTCTTCTAAGAGGTAGAAACAAGAAATATGCCAAGAGCATCATAACCATGGCTAGGGCTAGGAGCTCTTGACATGAAAATGAGTAAAAATCAAAACTTTACACATTCTTTTCAAAGATGATCACATTGGAAGAACAAAAAGAATAGTAGAAACATGAAAAATAGCATTTTTCTGAAGAAACTAGAAGCTTTGTGGTCCAAGTTATGGTCAAACATGAGCTCTCATGGCTTATAATAAGAGAAAATAAGACTAGTTAGAGAATCCTACCATAAGATGATGATGCAAACAAGAAAAAGTTGAAGCTTGAAGTGGAAATCTCCTCTTTGCTCCTAGGGTGTGCACAGTTTTGGTTCTTAGGAAGGAGATGAGACTTTTGCTTCCTTTGCTTGAGTGAGAATATGTTTGTATGTGTTTGTGAAAGCTAGAAGCTGTAGCTCTCACAAGGCTAAGTGAGAATGGCTATGGAAGATAAAGAATTAAGAAGAAAAATAATGAAGAAGATGGAGAAGTTGAGAGTGTTTTCTCTTTTGAGGTTAAGAAGATATGGATGATTAAGGGATTACTTTAGACAAACATAATACTTGTTTCTCATATAAACCAACCTTGTCTTTTACTTTTTCACTTTAATGATGTTATCATTGCTTTATTGACTAGTTATCTTAAATTTGAATTTGATGATGAGATTGACTGTTCTTTCTCTTAAGTGACTTGATTAATTAAGGATTAGTGATTAACTCATGTCTTCATGATTAGTGAGATTAAATTTTTTAATTATGCCTAATTAACCTATAACACTCTCTTAAGCATAGTACCATGCTTAAGTCATAGTAGCACACCTAGGAGTTGTTACTGTTACAAGCATGAACCTACTTTGACAGCAACTCTCGGCTCTCTTCCAATCTTAAACAATTCTGCCTAGTATGACCATCTTCTATACTTCCTAAGTTATCTGGAGATAACATGGAAACATGCATAGGGGTGAGAATTATAAATTCTCAGTAGGATTTCTTAGACGACCATAAAAAGTGTCATCGTCATTATCTCCAGTTACTTCGGTTTATGAAAAAGTGATCATGCCATACAATTATGAATTTCATTTTTATAAAGTTCAAAAATATCCTTCCAAAGCAGGTTAATTTTATTCACACACTTGACAATTCGAAAAGCAGTTTCATGATAGAAATAATCAGAATATAACTTATGCATATGCGGATGCACATCATATAATCATGTAAGTGCACATCTTTCTTTAACTTCCTTTACTTAACACACCTAGGCATTACGTATTGCCATCCATAAGGTGTCTGCATAGGTCTGCACTTAAGCATTACATATCGTCATCCTCAAAGTGCAACCTTTACTTACCTTCTTTTACTTGGTCCCTTGGAGGTGAATGGCCTCTCTAAACTCTAGGTAATAGCCTGGTTCTTAGGTCCGAACTTGTACCTATACATGAGTGACTGGTTTACTTTCCTTGACTCTTACATTGATATATTCCCCTTAAATCTACTCAGGGGCTGACCCAAGTCTTAGATAGCACCCCCTAGGCTCGATACATCACATTTCAAATTCTTATAATCTTTATTCTTTCTTAAACATGATCGTGCATGCGCATGCTATATGCACTTGTGCATATGCTTCATATCATGCTTTAATCATTCTTGTATGCATGATTCTCATGTACATGACATGATGTATATAATCATAGCATTCATGAACTTTTGCCGAAAATTCAGTAGAATAACAACTAAAATACAGAGGGTCCCAACATAGACAATGTATTTGATTAGCCAGCCAATCACATTAGACATGATTATCATAACATTATATCAACATATATCACTTTGATGTGGAATGTTCATGAAGTGTTATGCCTTTAACTCACTCATGGCTTATGGAACCCTTAACTTAAGACAACTCTCAAGTTACTCTATTATTCTTAAATCTATTTTGTTTTCTAAATTCCACTATAATTTTATTTTAATTCATTGTGATCTATAAATTTAATATGTAGTAGTCTCATTTGTCTACTTTTGAACCTTTTTAGTTTCACTAAATTTTGAGGTGTATAACTAATGTTATGTAAGTTTTACCCAAGGCTATTCTATTTCAGGATAGGCTTGCACACTTAACTTTAGAAAATCAGTAAAAATCCAATTCTCAATATTTTAATCCAAAATTTATATCATCATATAGCTATTTGGACCATCTTTCAACCCTCACAAGTTTCACTCAATTTGAATACATAGAGCTTAAGTTATGAGCTCCTCAAGTGAGCTGCCTTGTTTCCACCCAAATAGAGCATGCTTTAAAATTTAGAGAATTACTAAGGAATATTTTTATGACATATTCTCCTGTGTATTAGATTTCTAAAAAAATTAGTTTCACTTGATTTGAATTTAAATAGGGCAAGTTATGTCCTTCACATTGCACTCTGGTCAGGATAAAAAGTGAAACTCAATGGCCAACTTAAAAAATTCATAACTAATTCATTTTAAATCCAATGATCTTATAATTTATATCAATAGATTTTTCTTGAAGTCTAGTTTCATATAAAATTAGTTTTATTCAAATTCTAATTCTGTTGGTTAAGATATGAGCTCTACCATATGAACGTCGCTTTAGGGTTTCATCCAATAATTTTCTATTTTGGTTCTATCTTGTTCTTTTGGCCTAATCTTCAACCTAAACCAAAATTTCTTATCTGAAATCACTAAAAATAAGTCATATTAACATCAAATATCATCAAAGAAAGGATAACATTAGAAACCCTAATAGCCATATAATCCATAGAAAGCAATTAATTTAAGAAATCCTATCTAAAAACACATCTTGTAGCTTGAAATTTGGAGTTTCTTGGTAGCTTTTCTTCAATAAAGTTTCAAGATGATGATGGCTTACTCTTGTTCTCCTTGAGGCTGAGACTATATGATCCAAAGGTAAGGAGTTTATGAAGTGGTCTTGAGTTTTTCTTGAGGAACACAAGGAAAAAGTGGAAATTTTGAGAAGAAAAAGGCAAGATTTACTTAGAAGCTTAGATGGAGATGGAGAGAATGGAGGAAATGATGAAATGGAAGAAAGAAATGGAAGGTCTAAGGTTTAATGGGCTGGCTGAATTTGGGGGGACGTGGAGGGGAGAATTTGATGACTTGTATACTAAGTTGGAATGATGGAAAAAGAGTATGATTGGTGGATTTAGGTAGAAATTTAAATTTTGTTGAATCTAGAGATGGATGGCCATGATTTGGCCAACAAATAGGGGTGAGGTAGCTAATTTCTAGCCACATGATCTAGGATTTTTAACTGATACTCATGTTATCGTACAATATAAAATCCTATCAACTCAGTTCTTGTATTACAAGATGTCGTAATTAAACCGATTTTCCATAAACTAACAAAATATTGCTTTTTATCTTCCTAAAATTTTTTTCTACAAAGAAACTTGAATTCTCTAACCGTAATAAATACATTGCAATTTGGCTTACTCATATATCTATAATGTAGCTAAAAGTTTAATTATTTGACAATGGTAGTTATATGAAATTTTGGATGTTACATAACCAAATAAGCTAATTATTAGTGATTAGTGCTTAATTAGTCTCTTAAGGGCTTGATTTACTTAATTAGCAAATCCCTAATCTTAATTAAGTGTTCTCTTAATTTTTCTCTTCTTGATTACCATTTTTATCCCTTGATTAATCCTTCATTCTTTAACTCTTCATTAAGTGTCTAATTACTTAGAGTCACTAAGGTACTTTAGCATAAGAAAAATTAGGGATGTTACATTATTCTCCAGCTTTTAAAAGAATTTTTCCCTCAAAACTCATTACCTATAAATAGGGTGTTCGAGGTCCGGTTCAGTTCTATTTTAAGGGAAATTTCAATTGAACTGAACCAATCGATTGATACAAAGTTACATCCAATCAGTTCTATCTTTTCAGGCCAACCGAAATCGGTTTGGTTTGGTTCGATTTTTGGTTTTTTGAAAAAGATTGTCAAAATGCATTTTACAAAATTTTGAAATCACACTTCTATATTCCCAAAACCATCCCCAGATCCCTTCCAAGTGTTAGGCCTTGAAATTTCTTATCATTCATAGTTTGATTAAAAAAAGAAAAACCACTAATTTTATTAGTTGGCTAGAATACATATATACCTCTTAATTCTTAAGCAAATGTTCCATATGAATATTAAGTAGAAAATCAAAACCCAACATATAAACTACTATGCATAGAAATAACCATATACGATTATGTGAACATAAAAATGAAAATCAAATAAAGAATATAAACAATTATGCAAAGAAATAGTTGAAGTGTAAAAGAAATAGCACATCTACATGAGAAGTTGCTAAACTAACAGAGATCTTGTCCCACCTACAGCATATTGCCTCATGTCATGTGAATGAGCTTCTCACCCGCTCTATTAGCATGCAAACTTTCTACCTATACCCGTAATAGGAATGATTTTCAAAAATACATGTTCTCCTTCTTGGAACTTTAAAGGCTTTCTCCTTGTGCTATCATAACTCTTTTGTTGGCTTAGGTCCCTTATCCTTCTAACTTGCTCAATGGTTTGTCTCACAAGATCAGGCTATAATAGGCTTTGCTTACCAGATTCATACCAACATAAGCGAGATTGGCACTTCCTTTCATACAGAGCTTCATAAGGTGCCATACCAATACTTGCATGGTGACTATTGTTATATGCAAACTCTATCAAAGCCAAGTATTTATCCAAACTTCCTTGATTATTCAATACACAAGCTCTCAATGCTATCTGATTGTCTATCAGTTTGGGAGTGATAAGCTGTACTAAGACACAGTCGTCCCAAATGCCTTTTGCAAAGCTCTCCAGAATCTAGAAGCAAACCTCGGATCCCTATTCGAGATTATGGTTAATGGTACACCATGAAGTCTTACTATCTCTTGAACATATAGCTGGGCTAACTTTTTCAAAGGATAAGTAGCTCAAATCAGCAAAAAGTGACTAGACTTGGTTAGTATGTCAATAATTATCCATACAAAACCAGCTTCTATTTTTGGTAAACCCATCACAAAGTCTAAGAAGATACTTTCCCACTCTCACTTAAGGATATCTAATGATTACAATATACCATAGGGTTTTTGGTGTTCAATCTTTACCTTTTAGTAGATTAAACACTTACTCACTAACTCATCTATGTCCTTCTTTATTCCCAGCCATCAAAATATCTTCTTGACATCTTGATACATCTTCGTCATGCTAGGTTGTATGGTGAAATGGCTATTATGAGCCTCCTCTAAAATCTTCTTTAGAGGTCACCAGCCACAGGTATGCAAACTCTCCCTTCAAATTTCCACAATCTATTTGTACCTTGAGTGAAACCCTTTCACTATCCTTCTTCCACCAAAGCTATGGTCTTTAGAGAATCCTCATTCTCCCTTTGGGCTTAAGCAAGTTGGCCCTTAAAATTGATCATCACCCTGAACTAATTCAATCTTAAGCTATATAGGATCAGGGAAACTCTTAGGTTAAGATCTCTAAAACTTTCTACCAGCTCTACTTCCTTACCCATTATCCAGGATGCATGCAATGACTTCCAACTTGAAGTATCTGCTACCACGTTACCCAAGATGATAGTTCAACCCAAATTCATAATCCTTCAAGAACTCCATCCATTTCATTGGCCTCATGTTCAACTCCTTTTGATCAAAGAGATACTTCAAACTCTTATAATAAAAAACACCTCAAATCTTGTGCCATACAGGTAATGCCTCCTCACCTTTAGGGCAAACACTATAGCTACTAGCTCTAAATTATGGGTTGGGTAGTTCACTTTGTGGGGCTAGCTGCCTAGAGGCATAAGCCACCATGTTCTAATTTTGCATCAGAACACGGTCTAAATCTCTCCCAGAGCCATCATAGTCAACCTTAAATAATCCACTTAGGTCAGTTAACAATAACATAAAGGTTAAGGTTAACTTCTTTTTCAACTCTTGGAAACTTCTTTTACACTTAAGAGTCCAAATAAAAATGGCATTCTTCCTTGTCAACTTGGTTAAGGGTAGGGATATTTAGGAAAATCCATTTATAAACCTATGGTAATAACCAACCAAACCTAGGAAACTCTTTATCTCTATTACTATGGTCGATCTCTCCTAATTCATCATAGTCTCAATCTTACTAAGATGTACCGCAATTCCACCTTGTGATACCACATGTCCTAAGAACTTCATTTCTTCCATCTAAAACTCATACTTCGATAGTTTGGCATAAAGCTTCTTTTCCCTCAAAATTTCTATCAGAACCTTCATATACTCTTTGTGTTCCTTCTTTGCTCTTGAATAGATGAGGATGTCATCTATGAAAACATCTACACACTTGTCTAGGTGGGCTCTAAAGATCCTATTCATGTACTCCACAAAAATTTCTAGGGCATTTGTCAATCCAAATGACATCACTGTATACTCGTAATGCCCATATCTTGTCCTAAAAGCCATTTTGGGTATATCCTCCTCCTTTACCCTTATCTAATAATATTTGGATCTTAGATCAATCTTTGATAACATAGTTGCTCCTCGTAGTTGGTCTATGAGGTCATCTATCCTAGGCAAAAGGTTCTCATTCTTAACCATCACTTTGATTAACTACCTATAATCCACATATAACCTCATACTTCCATCCTTCTTCTTCACAAACAATACTAGGGCTCCCTATAGTAAGGCACTAGGTCTTACGAACTTCTTCTCCAATAACTCTTCCAATTGGCTTTTCAATTCTGCTAGCTCTAATGGGAACATTCTATAGGATACTATCGAGATTGGTCTTATTCCTAGTACCAAATCTATAGAGAGCTCGATCTCCTTTTCTTGTGGAAACTTGGGTGTATCATCAAGGAACAAATCTAGGTATTCTTTAACTATAGGGATCTCATCTAACACTTGCTTGAGTTCCACATCACTTGCCATAAGGAGAATATATCCTTAATTATTAGTCTCATAACTTCCTACTTTTATAGAGTTTAAGAATAAACAAATAGATTCAACAAGCTTATCATGAATAGGGAAAACACAATGGATTTCTTAAAACAATTTATCATAACATGATTAGCTAAAAGTCAATCCATGCCTAAAATCAAATCCAAACCAGACAAAGTAAAACAAATCAAGTCAGCTATAAAAGACCTAACATCAATTTGGAAATGGCATTTCAAACAGAATTGACAAGTCTTAACTAGCTTCCTAGTGAAAGTAGAAACTTTCAACATATAAGGTAACTCAGACACAAGTAATTCCAATCTACATATGCAGTGTGAGAAATAAAGAAGTGTGTAGCACCATAATCACATAGTACAATTAAGGTCCTACCATTAATCTCGCACTTACCTTGGATCAAGCCGTTAGACTGAGTAGCCTCTTTAGTGTTGAAGGTGAAGACCCTTCCTTGATATTGGGGCTCATTGGCAGGGGGTGGCAACTTGTAATCGTTGATCATGTCTCCAAACTTTTCGCATTGAAAACACACATTCTAACTAGCTAAGCAGAGGCATCCTCCATGGTGCTTGTCACACTTGGGGCAGGCTTGACCTTCGATAGGCTTGGGTGGATTCATAGCAAGCTTCTAGGGCTACTTGGCCTTAAAGTCTCCACTTTGAAACAACCTCTTCGAAGGTTATTGCTTGAACTTCTACCCTTGTGGTGCCAGCTTCTCTTTTTATGCCTCTAATCTCGCAACAGCTAGCTTCCGATTACAATTTTCTACCAAATGGCACTTGTTGAGAACGCTATGTAGTTGCAGATATCAATGGGTCCCACCAATGCTAGTATGTCTTCTCTCAGCCCTCCTTCAAACTTGATGCATTTCTAGTTCTTATCCGAGTCCTTTGATAGATCATCGAGAACTTGTATAACTCCTCGAACTTGGAAGTGTATTCGACAATGCTGATAGTCCCTTACTGCAGTTTCATAAACTCAAGCTCCTTCGTATTCCTTAAAAAAGCAAGGAAGTACTTCACACAGAAATACATCATGAAGATCTCCCATGTGATATGGGTCTACACACTTTCCAATAACCTCTTGGTGCCTGTCCACTAGAATTCAGCATCTGCTTCTAGCATAATTACGATGTTAGCTTGCACTAAGGAGCAGAAGGTAGCACCTGTCCACTAGAATTCAGCATCTGCTTCTAGCATAATTACGATGTTAGCTTGCACTAAGGAGTAGAAGGTAGCGAACGCTACCTTCTGCTCCTTAGTGCAAGCCAACATCGTAAAGATCTTCCCAATGGCCTTAATCCACTCATCAGCTGGATCAGGATTATACATTACTCTGAAGCTTAGCAGATTCACCTTGCTGAACTTAGCAAACTTGAGGTATTCCAAATCTACCTTGACTCCACCATTGTGCCATTCTAGATTCTCTTCGGTCCTTCATTTTATTCGATCCACCATGCGATGGGCAGCAACAGCTTGCTCACTCATGGCAGCAGCCATTTCTCATAGCATCCTTGATGAATTGGATTTTTCTATATAGATTTTACCTTTCTTTTGTGCTTAATTGAAATGATTTGGATCATATTTGTTGTTTGGATTTTGATTGGGCCTTGATTCAATATTTCCAGCATTGTGTTTCATCCTGACACTATTTTTGTATTTTGACCATAACATGGACTCATTAGATTATAATTTTTTATTTGTATGAAAGCTAAAAGTTAGACTTACAACTTTCATGGAAGAGGTTAGAGGCTAATTCTCAAGTCTTAGGACTGAAATTGGACTAGGAAGTGAAGTTAATAGGTGCAGTTGCATATCCTGGGCAGTGTGCATTATTTGGCTCATAACTCAGTCCATAGGAATCCAATTGAGTCTGTTTTAGCACCACTTGAAAGCTAACATCCAAGGCTACATTTCACCTTTAGGGCACTTAGCTAAACAAAGGCATCTTGGCTGCCAAAAACATTGTGCAAATCCATAGATGGGTCGAAAGAGCTCAATTTAGTGTTTTGGGCCTAGCTCTGTCACCGAAACTCCAATTACTATAAATTAGATATCCAAATGAAGCTGAGAGAGAGGAGATTAATATAATTTTCGATTAGTGAGTTAATTGCAACTATAAATAGGGAGAAACTAGATTTGAACAAACCTTTTGTAATGTTTGGATTAGAATCAGATTTAAGTTTCTTGCTTTTCTATAAATTGATTTTCCTCCATCAATGGAGGAGTATATCTTCATCTAGTTCAAGGATTCAAGTGAGCATTAATGCTCTTGAGGATTGGTGATCCTGAATTCAACATTCCAGATTTGTTTTCTACTCTTCTTCTTTGTTCTTGATCCAATTTCTAATTTGAACATTTTCAATTTGAAATTATGATAAATGAGCTGATTATTTACACATTAATTAGTTGATTAATGTAATTCAATTGTGTCATGAGTAAAGATTAGGTTTTCAGGTTTGAATCTAAGGCTAACTGCATTGGTGTTTGAAATCAACATAGGTCAATTCAGTTTTTGAGGTTTCAGAACTTGATTGATTGTATGTTGATTGAATGCATGGAAGTCTTCATGATTGAATGCTAATTTTCAATAGAGTTCTCATTCAAATTCATGATTAGCCACTAATTTGGTTTGCTAAATTATATTTAGAATCCTATGATAGAGCATGCAATTGTTTCTTCTTGATCCTTGAGTTAGTGTTTTAATTCAACTTACATTAAACTCTCTTAATTGCATTCTCAATTACATTCTGCACACCCATTGTTCAATGATAAAACCCCCTGCATCTCTGATCAAATAGCATTGTCCTAGGGAAATGACTCAACTTACATTATACTACAGTATTATGTGATTCAGTTTTACAATTGGGTTGAGCTAGGCACTCGAATCAAATTTTGGTACCATTTTCGAGGATGATTAATGCTATATGATCATGTTCATTAATGTGAATATAAGTGCGAACTCTATTTTTTATTTGGTTTGCTTAGGTTACAAGTTTTGGGTGCTAGTTAGTCAATTAACAGGTTGATTTTGCAATTTTTTACCACTGACTCATTTTAGATCACTCTTGGAAGACCTCATCTTAAAGGAAAACCACATTCTGAACAAAACTCAATTGAGCCCCCAATTTTTCTAAAATTCCTTCAATTAGATAGAGTTTTTGCTATTTTTCGGTTGTTTTGGGACATCGCAGGTACTTCTGTTAAAGTTTTTGTCATTCGATTGACCAGAAAATTGGTAGCTGAAGGAAAACCATATTTTGAGCAAGACTAACAGCATTGCGGTGAGCTCTACCATTTTTGGCCAAATTCCTTCATTTAGACCATGTTTTTAATTTTGAAAGATTTTTCTTTGTATTTTAGGTTCCCTAATAATGAAATATTTGATTTGTGGTAGTCTAGTACTTTTTAAAAATCATCTAACAGTGTTTTTAAATTATTTTTGATTAATTTTAGTGTGCTTGTTTTATGTTTTAGTGTTTTGAGTTGGTGTTGCTGATAACCATTCTAGTTGCAATTCTCCTATTTCTATTTCTAGTCCAAAAGTAGATCCTAGTTTTGATTCTGAATTTGATTCTATTGTTAGTACTCCTATTTCTTGCAATTATGCTTTTCCAACAAACATGGCCAATACACATGATAGGACCTTGAAGGAGCTTGCAGCACTTGATGTGAACTACCAAGCTCCGGCTATTCAATATCCTGACTTGGATGCAGATTTTGAGTTAAAGTTCGGATTGATCCACTTGCTACCTAAGTTCCATGATCTGGCTGGTGAGGACCCTCACAAACATTTGAAGGAATTCCATGTAGTGTGTTCAACTATGAAGCCACATGGTGTTGATGAAGAACATATCAAGTTGAGGGCTTTTCCTTTTTCATTGGATGGAGCTACCAAGGACTGGCTATAATATTTGCATCCTAGTTCTATTACTTGCTTGAAGGACATGAAGAGATTGCTTCTGGCAAAATTTTTCCCTATCTCAAAAATTGTTGCCATAAGGAAAGATATATGTGACATTAGGCAGAATAGTGATGAGATGCTCCATGAGTATTAAGAAAAATTTAGGAAGTTTTGTGCAAGCTACCCACACCACCATGTTAGTGACTAGCTTTTTATCTAATACTTCTATGAAGGCTTGTTAGCTATGGACAAAAGCACGGTTTATGCTGCCTTTGGAGGTGCATTAATGGATAAGACTCCTACTATAGCTAGAGTACTAACATGGCTACCAAAACACAATAGTTTGGTACATGAGCTATAGTTCTAACCATAGGAGTCCATGAAGTGCAGACCTCTGATGCAAACCAATAAAGAATAAAGAACAGATTAGAAGAGTTGGCATCATTGGTCAGGCAATTAGCCCTTGGTCAGAAGTAGCCCTAACAACTCCAACCACCAGTGGCTAGTGCCTGTGGAATTTGCTCCTTGCCAAATCACTCCATAAATTAGTGTCTAGCATTGAAAGAAAAGAATGAGGTAGTTGCTAGAGTTTTTTCTAGCCACAATAGCAACAACAAAATTATAATCCTTACTCCAATACATAATATCCTTGCTGGAAAGACCATCTAAACCTGGGATATGGCAATAATCCTGGCCAATTTCAGGAACCTCAACAATAGTTTAGACATAATGTTATTGGTCCAAGTATAGGGCGGTTTCCACAGCAAGTGAAGCAAGACAAGCCACAAAGCAGAATGCAGAAGCGAATGGCAACCAACAACATTCAGTTCCAGTAAAGAACTGAAGTTAGCATCCAAATTTTGCATACACAGATTAGTCAACTAGCCACTATAGTTAGTAAGCTAAATTCTCAAGGTTTTGGCCAATTGCCCTCCCAAGCCATGAGTAATCCAAGAGATAATGTTAATGCCGTTACTTTGAGAAGTGGCAAGGAGTTGCAAGCTCCAGCTCAAGTAGAAAAAAAAGCAGCTAGTTTCTATAGAAAAATTAGAAGATGCAAAGCCACTTAGAGATGATGCTAAGACATCCAAGAGCAGCAAGTAATCTATCCCTAACATTCCATTGCACTTTTCCAGCAAAGTGACACAAAATAATAAGATAACTGAGGTAGAATTAGATAAGGAGAACATGGAGACTTTTAAGAAAATGGAAGTCAACATTTCCTTTTTGGAAGCAATAAAATAGATTCCAAAGTATGCCAAGTTCCTTGAAGATTTGTGTACTAATAGAAGGAGGTTGAAGGGAAATGAGATAGTGAGCATAGGCAGAAATGTTTTTGCAATCATTCAACCAAGTATTCCTCCAAAGTGCAAAGATCCTAGCACTTTCACCATTCCTTGCATTATTGGCAGTAGGTAGTTCAGTCAAGCCATAATGGATCTTAGGGCTTTAATCAATGTGATGCCCAAATTTGTCTACTAATCCTTGCATATTAGAGAGCTCAAGCTAACAGGAGTGGTGATTCAACTTGCCAACCAGAGCACAAATCACCTTGAAGGAGTCCTAAAAGATGTGTTAGTGAGAGTAAATGATTTAGTTTTCCTTGCATTTTTATGTTTTGGATATGGAGGATGATATGCGTGCTAGTCAACATACATTGATCTTAGGTAGACCATTTTTGAAAACTACTAAAACTAAGATTGATGTGCATTCTGGTACTTTATCCATGGAGTTTAGAGATAGTAAAGTTCATTTTAACTTGTTTGATGCCATGAGGTATCCACCAGAGAAGCATTTAGTTTTTCATTTAGATATCATTGATTCGCTAGTTGATGATGTGCATGTAAGCTGTTGGCTAAGTTTCTTAAGATTGTAGGCATTAGAGATGATTTTGAGTGTTTTGATTGTGATAGCATTCATGATCTATGTGCTATTCGTGCTGAGATTGCTACATGCTTACATGGTGATCATTCTACACATTCTAATTCTACTAATTCTGATTCAATTAATTCTTATTCTGCTGACTTTATTCCCATGGTTTTTGATTCTATTATTGCCTTTTCTGATTCTATATGTTCTGATTTTACTCGTTTAGATGTTGTAGCTTCTGATTTGATAGTTTTAGATTCTGTTAGTTCTAATTCTATTAACTCGGTTCCCATAATTTCAGATTCTACATTTTCAAATTTTGCATGTTTCGACTCTATCTCTCCTAATCTGCACTTTTAGACTCTGCATTTTCTAATTCTATAGTTTCTAATTCTGTATTTTTTGATTCAATTAATTTTATTAGTTCTGTGATTTTTGCACATCAAGTTAATTATTCTACTTTTGTGGATTCTGTTGATTTTCTAGATTCCATGTGATATGATGATGTTGTTATGCCAGAGTTTTCACAGACTACAGGTGTTGAGGCTAAGCCAGAAGATGTAGTGCCTAGATTAGCACCTTCCATACACCAGCCACCAGCCTTGGAACTTAAGCCACTACTAGAACATCTGAAATATGCATTCTTAGAACCAGATGAGAAATCACTAGTCATTATAGCCAAGGATTTGCAACCTGAACAAGAAGAGAAGTTGTTGACTACCCTGAGGTAACATAAGAAGGCTATTAGCTGGACACTTGAAATATTCTTGGGACCATAAATGTGCAGCCTTAAACCTAAGTAACAAAAGAGAGCTATACTCGCAATCCAAGCTCCACATGCATTGCAATACACTTTCCTATCAAGCCTGGAAAAGGGACGAAGTCATTCCCAAATCCTCAAGGTGCATCACCATGTCCTCTACCATGAGCTTGCCCTCATCTTCGAGGTATCACCCAAGTACGAATGAAACATGCTCGTGCCAAGGGTTGGGCACTTGGCTCCCTACCAAGGATGAAGAATCCAATGTCAGCTGAACCACCAATGCGTAGGACGGCTCCGAGGGGTTGGTCTTGATCATGTAAGTAGGTGTCAGATGTGTGTTGAAGTCGATCTCCTCATCCATGGGGTACATCGAAGGATGGAAAAGAAGTTGCACTACATCCAAAGTGATATCCCTATACAGGTCATAGTGGCAGAAAAATGGACTCATCGCATATGATCTAAATTGACAGCCATGAAATATGTAAACCATCATAACAGCTCATACTGTGAGTACAGAGGCATTCAGCGTTGGGTCAAAGTGTCAATGCCAAGTCAGGAACTCAACATAAATCACCATGCTGCCTGACAACATCCTTTGAAGAGAACACAGAAACATAGGAGTGCAAAATATGAGATTTGTCAATAAGACTCTAACTAGACAATTAAGTGTCATCGTTATCATCCTAACGATTTTGGGTTTAATTATAAAAAAAGTGAGCATGCATAAGTCCAATTTTAAAGAGTTTGAAAACATACGTTCTCAAAGTGGATTTCTTTAATATTTTTCTTACAAACATAGCATAATGAACAATAACATCATAAGGTATACATGTACGTGCATAGGCAAAAAATACAGCATTCATAACCATGAATATGGAAGAAATAAAGATACATGCACATTTTATGCAACTTCATTAACTTTGACTTTCCTTTAACTTTAGCTTATTTTGGCTATAACTTGACCAGAGTCTTTCTTTAACTTTATTTACATATTTAGCATGTGCTTAACATCCATTACTTTACATGCCCTTAGATGGACTATTCTAGGATATGAGCTTATTCCATGACCATTGTCACACAGTATTAATCTTAAATCAGACTCAGTTGACAATGAGATTCACATACCTCTAAATTGGAGGGATCTATTTGGCCAACTACCTCCAAAGTAGAGAGATCTCATAATCTTAATATAATTGCTTCCAAGTCGAAGGATATTGTGGATCACCTTCTCTTACCAAAAGATCACACCCAAGAGTCTTTTTCTATCATGAAACTTAGTATTAAGTCTTATGTAATAAATGCCTTAGGTTTAAGGACTTAAGTCGTTCTTATCTTAGCACAAGGTACATATATACATGTGACGAATATTTCTAAGTACACAATTTTGACGACTTGATCGGGAGATTCCCAAAATTACAAACCTATGAATAGCAAGCATTCATAACATTTATATGACATTCATACATCCACAATTATTCCATCCCATGCAAAGATAATGATTCTTATGGATTTCCCCTCAAGAATCCCACCACTTGTAACATCCCCGATTTTACTGCATTTGTAACTCTGCGTTACAAATTAAATAAATAATACTGTGTTAATCATTAAAGGACAAAATACATTCAAATTAAAATTAAAATTAAATTATGAATAGACCATAAATTTTAAATAAAAAAGCTGGCAGAAAAATTTATTTGATTAAATGCAGTTAATAAAAATTAAACGAAAAAATAAAATAAGATAATAACATATTAAATTGAATAGTTAAAATCCTGTTAGGGATAAAAATTTTATAAATTATGTTCTCAATAAAAATATTTAGAAACAGTTTAGAATTGTTATCAGAGCTTCTCAAAGCTCTTATAACTGTTTAGTTTAAGGATTTAAAATACAATAAAGTACCCATGTTACGTTACAAAGTACCAATCAGTGACATAAAGTGATAACTATCACTTTAAACCTTTTAATCAAAGGCTTGAATTAAGCAACAAGTCTTGTCCTTAATCCAAAGGCTAGAGTTTGAACACCCATTGCCACTAATACTACTTAAACACTCAATCTCTCTTCAAAATATAACACTACAACACTCACACTCTCCCTAATTTTCTCTCAAATTTGGGCAACTCCTCCTCCTCCCAGACCCTCACCATTTTCCTCGCTTCCACCTCCATAAACACCACATCTCACACTCAAACCTCTAGATCTCATCTTATTCTTCTTATTTCCTCTCTTCTCTATCAACCCAAGAAGCATAACTCCTATCCCTTTCCCTCTTGGAAGGCGCAGCTGCATCACCCAAGAAGGCTAGAAATTTCTTTCTTGAATGTTAGTTCTAGAAGGTTAGACCTTGAATCTAGAAGGATTTTTAACCTAGGGAGAAGAGGTAGGGATGTCGTGATTCTTGAATAAATGTGTGTTTTATGTTTGGGGTTATTATTCTAGGGTTTAAGAGGCTACACATAGTGGTATGTTTAAAGCTTAGATTTAGCTTATGTTAACCTAGATGGGTTATCTAAAATGGTTTTTGTGAGGTGAAACTCTTAGGAAAATAATTAATCAAGTTATGGCATACACTAGCTAGAATAGGACTTTTGGGGTCAAGTCTAAAGACCCTCAGAATTAATGTTAGATTGAGGTTTCTATAGGTTTAAATAACTTAGTTGGCCCTAAAAATTAGTGAGATTATGGACACAATCTTGTTGCGATCATTATCTTGAACTTTGTCACAAAAGGGGCAGTTAGAATCCTACACTAACAATTATGAAAAATGGAAATTTAATTATCATGCCCAAGGAATTAGTGCAAATTGATTTTACTCATTAAAATACATGATATATGGAGGCTAAAATTGTCCTTGGGCACTTGGTTTGGTGAAAGAATAAGTAGAAATAATTTTGGACTGAAACTAGTTCCGTTAAGCCACTAGAAGGGTGAATTTCAGTTCCTATCCCTCAATGAATAGCAAAACTATTTTTAGGCTTGATTATTTGGATTATATAGACCTTAGAAATATCTTTAAATAATTGGAATTGGTTTAAGCTGAATTATTGGAGAGATGGGTGTTAACTAGTCAAGTTTCCTAACTTATAGAGTTATTTTAGGCCATGTGCTTGAAAGGTAACCAAAACCATGTTTTAATTTAGTATTTATAGTTATTATGGTGATTTTAAGTGCCTTGGACCATATATAATAAGGTGGGTTAAGTTTGAGAAGGTTTAGAGTTGGTTTCAATGTGTTTATGTCAAGAAAAAGGTATGTTATCAAGACTAGGATAACAAGGGTGTTAAACTATCCCCTTAGCTCGAGTCAAAGATTTGGAATTTAAATTTAGCTATGACAAAAGTGCTTATTAAGTTGAAACAAGCCCCTTTAAGTAAAATTCTAGTTTAAAGCCAAGTGTTTTCTTAAGAAAAAGTGTTATGATTTCATTCTAGTATATATATATATATATATATATATATATATATATATATATATAAAGTGTGAAATGAGTATGATGGTAGGAAACCACTTGGAATTGAAATGTTTGGATGATTGGTTATGGCCATTAAGGCCAATAGTGGAGACCAAGGTATGTGTCCTTTTCTTGATTCTAGGAACCTTAATGGTTTATCTTGAATTGCCTTATATATGACTTATGATGATGATGATTTCAATTGTTGTACAAAATGTATTGGAATTATGGATTGATGAGTATTTATTGATTGGATTCTATAACTGGTAATTTTATGACTATTTATTAGTGTTTCAAATTTTTGGATTTCTCCCGGTATAACCGTTATGCTACTAGATTTTTGCTATAAAGTTTTCATGAAGTTGCATCATAATGCATAAGAGCATGAGATTAAAGAAAATTGTGCCCCAAATAAAAGAATGTTATATGTCAAGGTAATGCACAATTCTCTAATTAAGACTTGAAAATGACCTTTCAGTAAGGGAAAATGATCCTAATTAATTAAGACTTGGAAGTGACCCTTCAGTAAGGGAAGATAATTCACAAAGACAAGATAATCGAGCATGACCCTTCGGTAAGGGAAGGTAACTCACCAAGATACCGCTATACTTTGGAGACACATGGTCAAGATAAATCCCTCCAATGTAGAGGTATGAATCCCCTTGTTAGCCAGAGTCTAATTTAGATAGTATCGTGTGACAACAGTCATGGAGTAAGCTCATATCCTAAGACAGTTTATCTGTAACACCCTAATAATTCCATTCTATGCTTAAGTCATATTGTAGAATTACTAGTTGTTACCTTTGCTCGTGGAACTAATATTACCTTTTATAAATTACTTTTTAAATGAAAATAGGGGTAAATTTTTTTTTTCAATAAAACAAGTAAACTGTTTTTGAAAATCGAGAGCCATGAGCGCATCATGAACATATAATACAAATGTAGCCATCCCATACACACATCGCATTAAACATAAATAGACGCATTGAGAATAATCATAATCTTAGATAAGATAACATTCATTCCATAGCCATCGCATAGTTAAGGTAGTAGTAGTAATAGCAGCAGTCATACACAATGATAACAATGGGTCCGATACCTACTGTCGGCCCTACAAAATAACCTAATGAAATACATGATAAAAGGAAATACATAAACAATCCCATACACCAATACATGCCACAAGAAAAAAATGATAACCCTAGCCACAACCAAAAGGGGCTATCCTCATGCTCGGCTCTGCATGTAAGTCCACATCTCACTCATCTGGCGGAAGGTAGCCATTCCCAAACCCACCGGGAGTAATATCCCCACGTCCTCCCCCTCGAGCACGGCCACGCCCATGAGGCACAGCACGAGTATGAATGAACCCGCGACCGTGAACTGGGGGTGGTGTGCGATGAAGGGCTGTAGAAGAAAAAGATGAGTCGGACGACAAACGGATCACAGACGGGTAGGAAGGCTCAGACGGGTCCGTCTCCATATGATAGCTCGGATAAGAAGGCTCCGAAGGACCGGAATCCAATGAAATTGTCGGTGTCAGGCGGGTGTCCAAATCAGAATCTCCATCAGTGGGGTACCTCAGAGGATGAAAAGGCGGGCAAACGTCATCCATAGTGATGTCCTCAAACAGCTCATGAGGGCAAAAAAACGGACTCATCATGGGTGCATGGAACTGGCGACTATGGAACATGTAGACCCGCATCGCTGCCTGAGCGGTCAGCACAGATGCATTCAACACTGGGTCGAAGTGCAAATGCATCATCGAAAACTCAATGAAGATCACCACCGTGCTCGACGCCAGCATCCTCTGAAGATGACACAGAAACGTAGGAGTAAGAAATACTAAATTTCTCAGTAGGATCACGACTAGACATCATAGTGTTATCGTCATCATCCCAGCCACTTCGGGTTTAATTATAAAAGCAGTGGACAAATATACCTTCAATTTTAAGGATTTTGAAAACTTAAACTTCGAAGCAAGTTGCTTTTAAACTTAACATCATAACTACATCATCATAACCTAACATACATACTGAAAGATAGAGTAAACATTCATAATGCAAATGGGCACATAAGTACATGCAAGGACATGCATCATCATAGGCTTAACCATGGTTATGCTTTTGACTTTACTTTCATTTTTAGCACGTGCTTAACATTCTTTACTTTCCTTTGAAATAGACTGCTTTTGGACATGAGCTCATTCCGTGACCGTCATCACGCAGTACTAACCAAATCAGACTAAGCCGATATTGGTTACCTCTAAGTTGGAGGGTCCTCCATGTCACCCTTGCCTCCCTCATAGAGGTTCCTTGAGTCTTTGTGGATTGCCGTCTCTCACTTCCCTTACCGAAGTGATTGAAGGGTCATGTCCTATTAATTCTTTGTTTATCATTATATTTTACATGCATGATACTTTTTTGACTAGACACACGCAATGATATGACTAAGTCCATAATTTTGACGGAAATCCGGCAGCATAACGGCTAGACTGGAGCTTCCCCAAAATGTCAATCATAAACTTTCAACCAACGGTTCATCATGTCTATAACATATCATCACACTCATCATTCAATCATGAGACAAAGCTCAATCAAACTCATCATTCATCATGCCAAATGGCATCACCCATTCATATCCTAAAGGGGTTTATAGTTGTGTTTTTCTTTGCGAAGAATATTATGAATCATCATATGATTTCTCGTGGTTACCCATGAGAGAATCACATAGTTAGGATATGTGTTTGTAGTCTTTTAGTTACTTAGTCCTTGTATGAAAGTATTCTTTACTTAAGTACATGTCTTATGAAACACTTGTTCAAATTAATTAAGTTAAGTGATTGTTCCCTTTCCTTGAGATAGTGCACTTAGTGATTCCTAGGTTTATGGTATGCTCAGAGGCCCTAATCATACTTCTATTCCCAAGGAGTTCGAGATCCCTCTAATCCTTAGGTCATGACAACGCATAACCACATCATGAACCCAACAACACCAATGTTCACTAATCACCAAGGGTGACTTTTAACTTATTCAAGTTACAAAGTTTTAAACTTTTACTAATAACATACCAAGGATTTTGCCTTAAACATTATTAAAGTTGTCATTCTTTATAAAGTAGCCATAAAGTCTTATTCTTTATGAAAGTAAGTGCCTTTAACATTAAGCTCTTATCTTAAGATTGGATCTTTATGAAATAATGATACAAGTTACTAGCTTTTTGAATAAAAAGTCTTGTCCTTTATAAAAGTTAACACCTTTTTGCATTGTTTTGGTTCAAGGCCTAAACTTTATGAATTAAATGTTACAAAACAACACTTTTATGACTTAAAGATTTCATTCTTGATTAAAGTTTGAAACTTTATGAAAGGTCTTTTCTTTAAGGTTTGACTTCTAAGACATAAAGTGTCAAGATATCACTTTATAACTCAAAAGGCTTGTTATTCTAAAAAGCTTAGACTTTTTTATGTATCTTTGTCTTCAAAATAAAACAAAAGAAGACTTTATGATGGCACTAAAACTTGCGCCACTTTTTGTGCATCAAGAAGCAAACTTTTTGAAGTTTAAAGCTTTTAGAATGTTCATAGTCTTATCAAATCATGAAAACATAAAAAGGTGAAGCTTTTCTAAAAGAGTAAACTTAAGAACACATGAAGAACATCAAGAACATATTTTTCCAAAAGAGGAAACTTAAGAACACATGAAGAACATCAAGAACACATTTTACTAAAAATGAAAACTTTGGCTCTTGAAGAGCATGAAGGATCTTCTCAAGCTTTCACTTAGAAATCTTGGTCATGAAAGAACCAAGCTCCAAGCTTTCTTGAGTAAACAAAATGAAAAAGATGAAGATCACTACCTTTCTTGAAGATGGCGCAAAAACAAGAGAGGAGGAAGAAGAAGATGATGACTCCTCTTGATGATGATGGTGGCGGTTTTGCAAGAAGGAAGGAGAAGCTCTTGAAATCTTGTGGAAATGGAGGTTGTAGTGTTTTGATTTTGTCTCCAAAGACCCAAAGATGAGGTCTTTGAAGGGCTAAGTGAGTGGTTTAGGGTGGTGGTGATGGAGAAAAGAAGAGGAAGATGAAGAAGATGAAGAAGTGTTTAGAGAGAAGTTGGAGAATTTGGCTTGAAGAGAGAGAATAGGATGAGTGAAAATGAAAATGGGTGAGGGAGAGAGGGAGGAAAGTGGCGTCCTACATTAAGGGAGGGAGAGTGAAATATTTTGCTTAATTTTCTGTTAATTAAGGTTTAAGGGGACAAACGGAATGATAGGGAGACAAAACATGGTCAAACTCTTACATAAAGTAGTCTTGTCTAATGCTTTTTGCTTTTGCGACATCACTCTTTACTTTATTGTCTAGTTGACTAAATTTGAATTTAATCATATAATTAAGTGCTCATACAACTTAATTAAGGTGATTAAGCAAGGATTAGTGATTAGCACACAAGAACATGATTAACAAAAATTAATCTTACGATTAAGCTTAATTAACCTTAATTAAACTCGAGTAAGCCAATTAAGGGCGATTAGTGCTTAATTAAGCTATAAGGCTCTGACTTGCTTAATTAGAGATTATCTAATCTCGATTAAGCATTCTCTTGACTCTTCTCATCCGAGTCAACTCCTTAATTAAGCCTTAATCTCATAATCTCTCATTAAGTACCTAATTACTCAGGATTACTGAGGTAATTTAGCACAACATGAAATTGAGGATGTTACATTTCTCTTCACCTTAAAAAGAATTTTGCCCTCAAAATTCGTTACCTGTAAACAAATTTGGATATTCGTTCTCCATTTCGGCCTCCAGCTCCCACGTATATTCTTCCATATTCCCTCTACCCTAAGCCATCTTGACCAAGGGTACCGTCTTACTCCTCAGCTGTTTTGCCCCACGATCCACGATCCGAGATGGCAGTAGATTGAAAGTTAGGTCCTCCCTTAATTGTCCACTTTCAGGCTCAAGTAGATGACTAGGATCGGAGTGGTATTTTCTCAATTGAGACACATGGAAGACATCGTGAAGATTTGACAAATTTGGAAGTAAGGCTATTTGGTAAGCAACTAACCCGACACGTTTTAAAATTTGAAAAGGGCCAAGGAAACGGGGGTTTAACTTTTTGACCTTCATGTCTCTACCTATACCGGTTGTAGGAGTGATTTTCAGGAACACATGTTCTCCTTCTTGGAACTTTAGAGGCTTTCTCCTCTTATCCACATAACTCTTTTGACGGCTCTGGGCTGTAAGGATTCTGTCCCTAATCTTTCTAACTTGCTCTGTGGTCTGTCTCACCAGATCAGGTCCTAATAGGCTTTGCTCACCCGGTTCACACCAACACAGGGGAGATTAACACTTTCTTCCATACAAAGCTTCATAGGGTGCCATACCAATACTTGCATGATGGCTATTGTTATAGGAAAACTCAATCAAAGGTAAGTATTTGTCCAAACTTCCTCGATTGTCCAACACACAAGCTCTCAGCATATCCTCCAAAGTTTGAATAGTCCTCTCTGAGTGTCCATTTGTCTGGGGGTGATAAGCTGTACTTAGGCAAAGCTTTGTGCCAAATGCCTTTTGCAAGGCTCCCCAGAATCTAGAGGTAAACCTCGGGTCCCTATCTGAGATTATGGTTGAAGGTACACCATGCAATCTTACTATCTCTTGAACATACAGCTGGGCTAACTTTTCCAAAGGATAAGTAGCTCGAATGGGCAAAAAGTGAGCAGACTTGGTTAATCTGTCAACAATTACCCATACCGCATCGAAACCAGCTTGCGTTTTGGGTAAACCCATCATGAAGTCCATAGAAATACTTTTCCATTTCCATTCTGGGATCTCCAATGATTACAACATACCAGAGGGTTTTTGGTGTTCAAGCTTTACTTTCTGGCAGACTAAACACTTGCTTACCAACTCCGCAACATCCCTCTTCAATCCTGGCCACCAGAACATCTTCTTAACATCTTGATACATCTTTGTCACACTAGGGTGTATGGTGAAATGGCTCTTATGAGCCTCCTCCAAAATCCTTCTTCAGAGGTCACCACTTGCGGGTACACATACTCTCCCTTCAATTTTCCATAATCCATATGTACCTTTCGCAAAACCCTTCAACTTTCCTTCTTTCACCAACGCTAGGGTTTTCAAGAACTCCTCTTCCTCGCCTTGGGCTTGAGCAATTTGACTCTTGAAATCGCTCATCACCCTAATCTGATTCAATCTTATACTATGGGAGGTCAACACAACTCCAAGGTTAAGGTCTCTAAAGCTCCTTACTAGCTCATCCTCCTTGACCATCATCCATGACGCATGCAAGTATTTCCGACTTAATGCATCAGCCACCACATTGGCCTTCCCAGGATGATAGTTCAACCCAAAATCATAATCCTTCAGAAACTCCATCCATCTCCTTTGCCTCATATTCAACTCCTTTTGATCAAAGAGATACTTCAAGCTCTTATGATCAGAGAACACCTCGAACCTCACACCATATAGATAATGCCTCCATATCTTTAGGGCAAACACTACAACTGCTAATTCCAAATCATGGGTTGGGTAGTTCACCTCGTGAGGCTTTAATTGCCTAGAGGCATAAGCCACCACCTTCCTATTCTGCATCAACACACAACCTAAACCTCTCCCAAAGGCATCACAGTAAACCTCAAATGGTCCATTCGGGTCCAGCAAGACTAATACCGGGGTTGAGGTTAACTTACCTTTTAGCTCTTGATAGCTCTTCTCACAGTCCATTGTCCACACAAACGGGGCATCCTTCCTTGTCAACTTGGTTAAGGGTAAGGATATCTGGAAAAACCCTTTTATGAACCTGCGGTAGTAACTGGCTAAACCCAAGAAACTCCGTATCTCAGTCACTGAGGTTGGCCTCTCCCAATTCATCACAGCCTCAACCTTACTTGGGTCCACAGCAATACCCCCTTGTGACACCACATGCCCTAAGAACTTTACTTCTTCCATCCAGAATTCACACTTAGATAGCTTGGCATAAAGCTTCTTTTCCCTCAAAATCCTTAACACAACCCTCAAATGTTCTCTATGTTCCTCCTTTGTTCTCGAATAGATGAGAATACCATCTATGAAAACAACTACAAACTTGTCCAACTAGAGTCTAAAGATCCTATTCATATAATCCATGAAAATAGTAGAAGCATTAGTCAATCCAAACGACATCACCGTAAACTCATAATGCCCATACCTTGTCCTGAAAGCCGTCTTGGGTATATCCTCCTCCTTCACCCTTATCTGAGGATACCCAGACCTCATATCAATCTTCGAGAACACAGCTGCACCTCGCAGTTGGTCCATGAGGTCATCTATCCTAGGCAAGGGATACTTGTTTTTAACAATCACTTTGTTTAATTGCCTATAATCCACACATAGCCACATACTACCATCCTTCTTTTTCACAAATAATACCGGGGCTCCCCAAGGTGAAGCACTAGGTCTTACAAACTTCTTCTTTAACAATTCTTCCAATTGTCCCTTCAACTCTAATAACTCCACTGGGGACATCCTATAGGGTGCTATAGAGATTGGCCCAGTACCCGGCACCAACTCTATAAAAAACTCGATTTCCCTCTCCGGAGGAAACTCGGGTATGTCATCAGGAAACACATCGGGGTATTCCTTGACTACGGGGATCTCATCCAATACCTGCTCGAGTTCCACTTCACTTGCATTAAAGAACATATCCCTGATCATCCAACTCACTACTTCCTACCTTAATAGAGTTCAAAAACAAACTAACAGGCTCCACAGGCTTAACAGGTATACGGGGAAGAACAATGAATTTTTCAGAGCAATTTATCATAGCATGGTTAGCCGAAAGCCAATTCATGCCCAGAATCAAATCCAAACCAGACAAAGGCAAACAAATCAAATTCACCATGAAAGACCTACCTTCAATTTGGAATCGACAACTCAAGCAACAATGACAAGTCTTAACTAGTTTCCCAGCAGGAGTAGAAACAATTAACATATAAGGCAAATCGGACACAGACAATCCTAATCTATCTACACAATCACGAGAAATAAAGGAGTGTGTAGCTCCAGAATCATACAGCACAGTTAAGGTTCTACCATTAACCTCGCATTTACCTTGGATCAAATCATCGGACTGAGTGGCCTCCTCAGCATTAAGGGCAAAGACCCTTCCTTGGTGTTGGGGCTTGTTGGCAGGGGACAGCAACTTGACAGTGCAATCTCTAGCCATATGTCCAGGCTTTCCTCATCAGAAACAAGCATTCTGGCCAGCTAAATAAAGGCGTCCTCCATGATGTTTGCCACACTTAGGGTAGGCTTGACCATTCGCCGACTTGGGCGGATTCCCAGTAGGCTTCTGGGGTTGCTTTCCTTTGAAACCTCCACCTTGAAATGGTCTCCTCCGAGGTTGGGGCTTGAACTTCTGCCCTTGCGGTGCCATCTTCTTCTTGTAGGCTTTGGACCTAGCCACAGACAGCTTACGGTTGCAATCCTCCACCAAACGGCACTTATTGACAAGTGCAACGTAGTCACGAATCTCCATTGGTCCTACAGACGCCAATATCTCCTCACGCAATCCCCTTTCAAATTTCACACATTTCTAGCGCTCATCCGGGTTCCCTTGATAAATTGTTGAGAACTTGTAAAGCTAATAGAACCATCTTTCATTTCCAATAAGTTTTATTTCATTTAAGTGAGCAGAGATCAAGTTATAACCTCTCAAAGTTGGTGGAATTGGTTTGCCCTATCTCTATCCAGTCAAGACATGAGGCGACTTTGATGAATTACCGAGAGCAACAGGGATCGAATTTGACACTAAAATTTTATGGCATGTTTCCCTGTGTGTAAGCTTTCTAACAAAATTGGTTGCACCCTAATTGAAGTTGTATAGGGCGAGTTATACCCTGCACAACGGACTCTAGTCAGGTCCAAAGGCAAAAATCTAGGGTAAACTTCAAAAAATCATATCTCACTCAATGCTGATTCAATGGCTTTATAATTTATATGGTTGTAAAGATATTGGTTTCATCAAATTCATATGGCTGTGTGCGAGGCCATACACTTTGCAAATACAAACAATCTTAGGGTTTTCAATTCAATCAGATTCTATTTTGCTACTGTTATGGTATTTCTCTCAAATCCCCCACCAAACCCAACTTGTACATGTTAATTCAGCCACGAAAACTCATACAAACACAGTATAATAGCAATTGATAAATGAAATAAAAATCTTCAATAGCTACTGATTTACAACTTGAAGAATAAAACCATGAATCCTACCTCTAGTTGATGAGAAAACTAGTTAGACTAGAATGAGGTTGATGGAAGTTGTGTAACATCATCAACTTCCTGTCATGCTAAATTACCTCAGTGATGTTGAGTAATTAGGCACTTAATGAGAAATTATAAGATTAAGACCTAATTAAGGAATTAACGAGGTGTTTATGAGTTAATTATGAGAAAAAAAAGTTAAGAGAATACTTAATTAAGATTAGAGAACCTTTAATTAAGTAAATCAGACCCCCAATAGCTTAACTAAGTATTAATCACCCTTAATTAGCTTAATCGAGTTTAATTAAGGATATTAAGCTTAATCGCAAGATTAATTTTTTTTGTTAATCATGTTCTTGTGTGTTAATCACCAATCCTTGCTTAATCATGTTAATTAAATTGCAAGAGCACTTAATGACATGATTAAATTCAAATTTAGTTAACTAGACAATAAAGCAAAGGTGATGTCACTAAAGCATAAAGTATTAGACAAGAGTGCTTTATGTAAAAGTAAGTATTTGATTCATTCCCCCATTATCCAATTTGTCTCCCTAAACCTTAATTAACACAAAATAACACAAAAATATCTCCCCAGCCTCATGTATGTTACGGCTACAACAACAACACACACACACACACATCCACTTTTCATTTTTCAATCCTCATTCTCTCTCTTAAACTCAAATCCTCCAACTTCTCTCAATACTCTTCTTCTTCTTCTTCTTCTTCTTCTTCTTCCTTTCTCCACCCCCACCATAACCAAAACTCTTACTTAGCCCTTCAAAGACCACATCTTTTGGTCTTTGGAGACAAGATCTAAACACTACAAGTCTCATTTTCAAGATAACTCAAGAGCTTCTTCTTCCTCCTCCCAAAATCGCCACCTTCACCACCTTGAGGAGCCATCATCTTCTTCATTTTCCCCTTCAAAAACACGCCATTTTCAAGCTTAGCTAGTGATCTTCACTCTTCTTTTTTGTTTACTCAAGAAAGCTTGAAGCTTGGTTCCTCTCATGGCCAAGATCTTCAAGTGAAAGCTTGAGAAAATCTTTCATGGTCTTCATGAGTAAAAGTTTCTATTTTTGGTAAAATATGTCATGTGATCTTGATTTTTTTAAAAGTTCTAAAGTTTTTATTTCCCTTTCTTGATGCATGAGATCTTGATGTTCTTGGTGGTGTTTGGCTTGAAAGTTGTTCATCTTCTTATGATGGTGCTTATGATTGGAAAAGTTGTCATCTTTATCATTCTTTTGATTTGACAAGACTAAACACATTCTTGATGCATGAAATTTCAAAAAGTTTGTTACTTGCAACCTTAAAAGTGGCGCAAGTTTTGTGCTTCTTTAAAGTCTTATTTTGTCTTGTCTTGAAGACAAGAATATATGTAAAAGTCTAAGCTTTTTGGGAATATGAAGCCTTTTTGAGTTATAGAAGTGATATCTTGTCACTTTATGTCTTAAAGATTGACTCTTAGATACAAATCCTTTCATAAAGTTTTAAACTTTAATCAAGAAAGTAACTTTAAGTCATAAAGCTATAAGCTTGCACTTGAGACTTGTAAAAGTTGAACCTTGAGATGAATATGTTGAGTAAAGTTCTAAGCTTTAAGCAAGAATGTCACTTTTGAGTCATAAAAGTGTTAACTTTTATAAAAATCAAGACTTTCTAACTTTAAAGCCAATGTTTTATATCACTAGTTCATAAAATAGGAATCTTTTAGACTTTAAGACAACTTTAAATCATAAAGTTGAGACCTTGATCGTCTTAGAATAACTAAAAGTGTCAACTTTCATAAAGAACAAGTCTTTTTAGTTCAAAAGCTAATATCTTGTATCATTATTTCATAAAGATTTAATCTTTAAGACAAGAGCTTAATTTTAGAGGCACTTACTTTCTTAAAGAATGAAACTTTATAATTGCTTTATAAAGAATGATAACTTTTATAATATTTCAGGTAAGATCTTGTTATGTTAATAATAAAAGCTTGAAACTTTGCAACTTGGATAAGTTAAAAATCACCCTTGGTGCTTAGTGAACATGGTGTTGTTGGGTTCATGAGTGCGGTTATGTGTTGTCATGATCTAAGGATTAGAGGGATCTCGAACTTCTTAGGAGTAGAAGTATGATTAGGGCCTCTGAGCATACCATGAACCTAGGAATCACTAAGTGCACTATCTCAAGGAAAGGGAATAATTATCTAAATTAATTTGAACAAGTGTTCCATAAGATATGTGCTCAAGTAAAGAGTAATTTCACATGAGAACTAAGTAACTAAAAAACTACATACATATTTATTTTAACTATGTGATTCTCTCATGGTTAACCATGGGAAATCATATGATGGCTCATAAGACTTTCCACAAAGAATAACACAACTATGAATCCCTTTAGGGTATGAATGTATGATGCCATTCGATATGATGAATGACAAGTTTGATTAAGTATAGTCTCATGATTGGATGATTTGTGTGATGATATGATATGGATATAATGGACTATTGCTTGAAAGTTATGATTGGCGTTTTGGGGAAGCTCCGGTCTAGCCATCATGCTGCCGGGTTTCCGCCAAAATTATGGACTTAGTCATATCGTTGCATGTGTCTTGTCAAAGAAGTACTAAATATGTAAAGTATAATAATAAGAAAAGAAAGAATGGGATATGACCCTTCAATCACCTCAGTAAGGGAAGTGAGAGAAGGTGATCCACAAAAACTCAAGGAACCTCTATGGGCGAGATAGGGTGACATGAAGGACCCTCCAACTTAGAAGTAACCAATATCGGCTTAGTCTAATTTGGTTAGTACTGCGTGACGACGGTCATGGAATGAGCTCATGTCCAAAAGCAGTCTATTTCAAAGGAAAAGTAAAACAAGTTAAGCACGTGCTAAAAATGAAAGCAAAGTCAAAGTAGAACCACGGTCAAGTTGATGAGTTACATAGTCATGCATGTTTCTATATTTCTCATACACATTATGAATGTTTATCCCATGCATTAGCATGTATGCCTATGTATGATGTAACATCCCCATTTTCTTAAAAAAAGAAATGGTATAATAGAAACAATGCTTCTGATTAGCACTGTTGATTGAATCATTTCATTTCATTAGAGAAATACACTTAATTAGGGTTGGAATGTAAACATTTGAATTAGAAAACTTAACTTTGTTAAATGAAAAATTGAAGAAGACCATTGGTAAAAGAATTTATAACGTCCAAAAGTTTTTAATGTTGTTAGTTGATTTATTCGGTTTTATCACCTAAGTGAGATTAATTAGAAATTGATTAAGTATCTATTTAGAGCCAATTAGGTATTATTAGAGAGATTAGGATTAGAGATCATTAGAATAGAAATATAAAAAACTTCACAAAATTCTTCAAAATCATTTTGCAGATATGAAGGAAATTGGTAAAGATTCAGTATTTTAAACCGCCAGAATCGAATCAATAGAATTATATATCGAAAACACTAAATTTCGTGGCTAAGAACTCAACCACTTGCCCCCACAAAGTGGTGCCACTTGCTACCACACGAGCAAAACACTTGGATGAATCATAGCCACCCAAAGAGCAACCAATAAAAAGCCAAGAATCCAACTACCTAGAGTTATATTAATGCAACAAATTCCTCCTCAATCCTTTTTCAATTTTTGGCCTCAATATAGTAGGCCGCTCTCTCCCTCATTTTCTTCCTTATCTCCTTCTCTTTATCCTTGTTTCTTCACCCTTCCTTTATTCCTTCACCCAAGACTTGTTTCCTCACTAGCTTAAGCTTCAATTTGAGGTAGGATTCAAGCTTTATTTCTATTTTTATGGATTTGTGGTTGATTATAACTCTTGCTTCATCCATCTAGATGAAGATATATGATGTGCTTTTGATGATTTGTGACTGATTTATTAAGTAATTGGTTGAGTTGAATTTGAATCTTGCATGAAAAACTAGAAAGGAAGCAAAATAGGAAATCTGGAATCTCTTGATTACCAGGGCATCCGTACTCACGAACTGTACGGAATCTCACACAGCCATCAAAAATTTATAAGACCATTTTTATGAGAAATTAGACTTTTAGGGCTTTCCATACATATAAATTATAAGGCCATTAAATTAATATTGAGGGAGATCCGAATTTTTGAATTCTGCCCTAAGTTTCGAGCTTTAATTCTAGGTAGGGAAGGATGTGCCGGGCATAACTCGACCTATATAACTTGGATTTGGGTGCAATAAAATTTTTTAGAAAGCTAATACATAGAAGAATATATCATAAAAATTTCATGGTCAAATTTGTTTTCTATGATTCCAATAATTCATGAAAGTTACCCTAAATCCCAACCGGGCTAGAACAAGGCAGTGAAGGTTAGCCAAATTCATGGACTCATAACTTGAGTTTAACTTGCTCAAATGAGATGAAACTTATTGGAAATAAAAGCTAGGTTAGTTACTTTACAAAAATGAAGATTTTGTATAGTTCAACTAGTTTCCTATTTTTGGTGAATTTTTAGTTTTTGGTAGGCAAATCTGCCCAGCAACAGGACATACTTAGGTAAAATGTTAATAACTTGAGTTATATATATCAAAACTTAATGGAACTAAAGAGGTTAGAAACTAGACAGATAACACTATAACATATCCAAAATTTAGGTTTAAATGAGTTATACACAAATTATGGCTTAATTTCTAAAAATAGGCATAATTGAAAAAATTGGTAGAAAATCAATTTAAATGCAAAGGCTACAAGTTTTGTATAAGTATTGAAATTGTTGATGTATTATGTTGGTTTTCTGTCTACATGATCATCTAGCTAGCTGGCACTATTCATAGGGAAGCAAACTTGATCCGTCATGCTGCCAAATTTTTGGTAGAAGCATATGAATTTATGATAGCTTGTGTTATGAAGATTTATGATATGAATATGAAATTCCACATGCAAGAATGTTTGAAATTAAGTGAACTATAATGCATATAAACATTGCATGATGATATGATCATGATTCCTTTTATGAAAGACGGCATCTTTGCATGCAAAGGAAGAAGATATACAAATATGTGAGATTGAGTCCCTTCACTCGGAGGCAGTTATTTGGATCCTTCTCTGTGAAAGCAGTTAAAAGATATGATGAAGGTCCTATATTTCTAAGGAGTGTGACATGGCAATCACAACCCGATGGGGTATGACATGGCGATCATACTCTGGAATATGGCATGATGAGCACATCCTAAGGAATGTGACATGGCGATCACACTCCGATGGAGTATGACATGGCGATCATACTCTGGAATGTGCATGACAAGTAAAGGAAATTAAGAAAAACTGCACTTTGAGGATGGCGATACATAATGCTCAAGTGCAGACACAAGCAGATACCCTATGGATGGCAATATGTAATGCCTAGGTGTGTCAAGAAAGAGTTATAGAAAAGTAAAGGAAAGTTAAATAAGAACACAAGTGCATTTGTATATATATATATATATATATATATATATATATATATATATATATTCCGATATTCTTATTATGATAAACTTTACTATATTTGTGAGTGCTGTGACTACCATGCTAATTATGAAATATGAATTGATCATATAATTGCAATGTGATTCAAAGTGCTTAAATAAAATGAACTCTACTTCGGACAATATATTTTTGAACTATAAAACCGAATAATTTACATAACATGCTCACATTTTCTTAATAAACCGAAACAGTTAGAGATAATATTGATGACACGGTATGTGATAGTTAATTGAATCCTACTGAGAATTTATAATTCTCACTATATTTCTATATTATCTTCAAATAGTTCAAGAAATATTGGGGGCGGCCAAAGGTTGCTATTAGACAAGGTCCGTTCAGGTAACAGTAACAACTCTTGAGTGTGGTGGTATGACTTAAACATAGTACTGTACTTGAGAGGGTGTTATATATGATGTTACGAAGATGATGATAAACTTAAAAACAATTCACTTCGGGATTTATGTTTTCAGAAATTATTAAAATTGGACTTATACCTGTCCACTATTTTTATAATTTAACCTGAAGTGGCTGGGATGATAATGATGACACAATGTTTGTCTAGTCGCAATCCTACTGAGAAATCTAGTACTTCTCACTTCTATGTTTTCGTGTCATCTTCAGCGAATGCCGGCATCGAGCATGGTGGTGATCTTCATTGAGTTCTCGGTTTGGCATTAGCACTTTGACCCAGTGCTGAATGCCTCTGTGATGTCTGTGAGCGCAACGATGAGGGTCTACATCTTCCACGACCGTCTGTTTCAAGTTCCAGTTATGAGCCCGTTCTTCCATCCACATCAGTCGTACGACAAGGTTACCATGGATGACATCTGCCCCTACTTTCAACCATCGAGGTACCCTACTGACGATGAGTCTGACTCGGATACCTGCCTGACTTTGATTGTTTCATTGGATTCCGATCCTTCAGAGCTGTCCTATTTGAGCTATCACGTGGAGACGGACCCATTTGAGCCCTCTTACCCGTCCGTTATTCACCTGACATTTGATTCGTCTTTTTCTTTAATAGGCCCTCATCACACACCACCCCCAGTTCGTGGTCACGAGTTCATTCGTACCCGTGTTGTGCCTCGTGGGCGTGGGCGTGCTCGAGGAGGATGACATGGTGATATTGCTTCTAGTGGTTTTAGGAACAATTTCCTCCCGTCTAATGATTGATGTGGTGATTGCATGTGGAGCCAAGCACAAGAATAGCCCTTTTGGTTGTAATTATAGGGTTATCGTTCTTTTGTATGGCATGCTTGAGCAGTAGAGATTTCCTATATATTTTCCTTTATGATGTATTCAGTTGGGTTTCTTTTGTAGGGCCGACAGTAAATATCGGACCCATTATATCTCTATCTATGACTCTTGGTATTGTTATATTAACGATGAATGGCTGTGGAATTAATGTTATATTTATCTAAGTTATTGTTATTCATGTCGCTTCTATTTATTTTATCTGCGTTGTATGTATGAGTTAGCGATGTTTATATTATGCGCTCATAATGTGCTCATGACTCTTCATTTTTTCGAAACAATTTATTTGTTATTGTCAAAAAAAAATATCCCTATTTTCATATAAAAGTAATTTCAAATGGTAATGTTAGTTCTGTAAGCAAAAGTAACAACTAGTAATTCCATAATATGACTTAAGCATAGTGTGGGACTATTAGGGTGTTACAAGTTGAAGATGGAATGAGAGTGAAGTGAAATAGAAGAAGAAAGAATGAAAGGGAGCAGCTGGAATGAGTGGGGCAAAATGAAGGATTTGGAAGGGATTTTGGAGTTTTAAAGCATGACAAATGGGTGGTGATTGGTGAAGGCTTGGATGGTGTATACTAAGCCAAGTTTCCCTTCTTATTTGGGCAGCATATGGCGCCACACAAACGGGGTAGGAGTGGCTAAATTTCAACTACTCAAACTAGGGTTGTTAATGTAAAATTCTATTGATTTGGTTCTAGCAGTATAAAATACCGGATATTTACCAATTTCTTTCAAATCGGCAAAATATTACTAAGTAATTTTGTAAAATTTTCTACATGTCTATTCTAATTTTTTCTTAAACCTAATCTCTCTAATTAATGTCTAATTAATTCCTAATTAACCTTTGATTATAATTAACCTTACTTATTTAATAAAATCAAATAAATCAATTATCAACATAAATTAAAGATTTTAAAAATTTATGGACGTTACAATGATGATTTAATGTGTTATTAATGCGATTGTGTTTTAGAGTCTTGATTTAAGTGATTGAATAAAATGAATCCACTTCGAAGTCTATCATTTCGAAATTACTAAAAGAAAAAAAATGTTCCTCTTAAGCATGTTCATTAATTTTATTAAATAAACCAAAGTGGCTGAGGCGATGACGACGTCAGTTGTATATTTATTTAGGAATCTCTACTGAGAATTACTTATTTCTCATCCCTATGTATGCTCCCGTATCATTCTCAAATGAAGCTGATGGCAACCACGATGATCTTCCTGGAGGTGCTTGAGTGGACTTAGCATTGTGATCCTGCATCGAACTCACTGGATTTGGTAGCTCGTAGTAGTTTTATAATTTATATCTTTCCCAACGGCCTGCTTAGTGTCTCTGTAGAAACTGATTGTGGTAGACTCACTCCTTTGCTCCTTTGGGATAACTCTGTGTGTGTGTGTGTGTATGTGTGTGTATTGTTTAGCATGGTCTAAAACCTTGCTAGTCTAACATATTTGTGAATAATCAAGATACTAATATGTAATTGTGTATGCCCAGTACTTATATATCTAAATATATGAATTGCTAAATTATCCATGTAAATTATATTGCCTCTTTATTTTATATTACTATGATGCGAATTAATTACGAATTTTAATACTGTATGCTATAATGCTATTATCGATTATATACGCTAGAAGACTCAATTTTAGAAATTATTATTTTAAAAAAATTTATAGACTATTTTCATGAACCAACTACTTTGAAGCTAAAAATGCTCCGCTAGTTTAGCTATAATGACTAGTAGTTGCCACAATACAACTTAAGCATAGTATGGTCTTATTAGGACGTTACAGCACTCAATCCTAATATAGTTATAATTCACAGATCAACATTCTCAATATCAAATAACTTTATCATCATGAGTAGGGAACAAGCACACTAATGCACTCAAGAGTCTTTATAAACATGGTTGGGTGATTAAGTGCAATTTTTTAATTTATCGTTTTACCCTTAATTCTTAAATTAATCTAGATAAGAGCTTTTCAAATCTTTTTCTTTGCTCACTAATCTTTAAAGCTTTATATATATATATACCTTAATTACTCTAAAGGGCTTGATTTACTTAATTAGCAAATCTCTAATCTTAAGCATTTTCTTAATTTTTCTTTTCTCAATTACTCTTTTATCCCGTGATTAAGCTTTTATTCTTCAGCTCTTCATTAAGTGCCTAATTACTTGGGCTTATTGAGATAATTTAACACAGGAAAAATTGGGAATGTTACAAGTATCATATTAGAGTTAATCAAAGGATGCACAATTGGCCTTGCCTCTACCATATGCTAATTTCCCTAAGGCATTGGAGTTGGAACCTACTCAAGTGAAGTTTGATAAACCTCTAGATGAAGGGGCCTCTTAACTGGGGGTGGTGTGTAGTACATCAACTGAGATCCTCCTCAGTTAAGGACGTCTTCAACTATCTTGCTTTCTTGACTCTTTAAACTTTTCTAATTGCAAACATATTATTGTGCTTTTTATAAAAAAGAGTAATATATTATATCTCTACCAATACATGGTTAGTTCAAGTGGTTAAACACTTACTCTTAAGCAAGATCTTAGGTTTGAATCTTGTGAATAAACAAGATCTAGTATTGGGAGAGTTTTATATCTATAGTAGATTGATTTGACTTAAGTTGAATTAGTTAAAATTTAGTAGACTTTTTGACATTGATAAAGGGACAAAATAGGCTTTTTTGTCCGTTATCTTTAACTTTCTTCAATTTGATCCCTAATAGGCACTATCCATATCAGCATTGTTTGTGCCACATCAATATTTTCTATTAATTATATGAGGAAAAAAGTGATTAAGGACCAAATTGAAAATAATTTGTAACACAAAGGATTAAAGTAAAATTAAAGGAAGAACTACCATTTTAACTTTTAAAAGATTAATGCACTAATAAACTAGTCTTTAAAAAATGTTTTATTAGCCCTTAGTACTTTAATGATCAAAGTGTTGACAAATTAGTTTTTAAAATATCAACATATTGACAAAATAATCTTTAAAAAATCAATATGTGATCCCTAAAATATCTTTTGATACTAACAAAGTCGATTAATAATAATGGAATTCATCATTGGAGCTTATGGACTAAAAAGAGATCTTCTAGGAAAAATTTGTCAACAAATTAATCTTTTAAGAGACAAAATGACAGTTATCTCAAAAATAAAAATAAAGAATCAAATTAAAAAAAATAATGGAGAAAAGGCCCTTTTTACCTCCTCTCTCTCTCTCTCTATCAATATACATGCACGATAGTTGGATATGCACTTCGAAGGAAAACAAATAAAGTAAATCTTATCAACAAAGAGACAGAAAAAAAAAAAGTAAATAGGCTTTTTACTTCATTATTTTTAACTTTCTTCAATTTGATCTCTAATTATTTTTCCATCACATAATTAATAGAAAATGTTAGTGTGGTGCTATCCACATCAGCATTGATTGTGGCATATTAATATTTTCTGTTAATTATTTGAGAAAAAAAGTGATTAGAGACTAAATTAAAAATAATTTATAACATAACAGACTAAAATAAAATTAAAGGAAAAACTACCATTTTTACCTTTAAGAGATTAATGCACTAATAAATTAGTCTTTAAAAAATATTTTATTAATCCTTGATACTTTAATGATCAAAATATTGATAAATTAGTTCTTAAAAGATTAATATAAAAACAAAATAATCTTTAAAAGATCTATATGATGATAAATTAATTTTTAAAATATCTTTTAATACTAACAAAACCCATTAACAATAATGGAATTCATAGTTGGAGCTCACGAACTAATAAGCCATATTCTAGGAACTAATTTATTAATAAATTAATATTTAAAAGTCAAATTGACAATTATCTCAAAAATAAAAATAAAGAATCAAATTTAAAAAAAAATAAAGAAGAAAATACCTTTTTTACCTGCCCTCTCTCTCGAGATATATGCACAACAGTGGGACACGCACTCCAAAGGAAAACAAATAAAATAAATCTAATCATTGAAGAGACAGAAATAAATATTAAATACTTTAATTATATGAAAAAAATGTGCATAAATAAATAAATAAATAAATAAATATTTTAAATGAAAGTAACTTAACTACTCTGTCTGCTATTTATATTTTAATATTCTCTGGAAAAGTGCAGAGATCTTGACCCTTCAATTCTTTTATGATAATTATGAAACTGTACCTGGTGCAGTTTGAAAATAAGCTCCAAACGATCCAATTTAATTTATTTAAGAATTGTGATCGTGGTAGGTATTATTTTTTTCTTTTAACGTTCTTTAAGTTTAATATATTGTTTCTAAAATAAAATTAATATGTAAACCTAATGATAATTTATAGAGAGTCAAACTAACCCTATTTAAAAGATGATAAAGTTATTGATGATTTGATTTATTCGAAAACATTATAATTATATGTTACCTTCAAGCTATTCCAATGAAGCCAATAAAAATTATAAATTAATATGAAATTTTATGAGTACAGTAACATTTACGATGTACACTTTAACTTAGATTGATAAATCCTATAAAAAATATATATTAAAATATATTTACTATTCCCTTTTTCTCTTCTAAATTTTCGGATTGTCTTCATGACATTTTGGTTGCTTAGGTTATTAGAATAAAGGTTCATTTTGATTCATGAAGTCGCAAAGGTGCTTTATTTTAGCCTTAAAATTTTGAAATTAATTTTTTAGTTCCTGAAATTGTATTTTATCGATTACATGAGTCCCTAGCTAGATGAATGTTGACTTGGTATGTTAAGTGATTTGTGGCATGCCACCATTTTGCTGATGTGTCACATTAACTACACATGGTATGCCACGTAGCCCTCTAACGTAGTATCAATTTTAAATAAATTTAAATTAGTTCATAAAATTTTTAAAATATATCAAAACATTTACTAAAATTTTTTAAAATATGTCAAAAAAATCTCAAATTCCCAAATTTTTTCACTTCTCATTCATAAACTCTAAATCCTTACTTTTTTTTAAACTCATTAATTTCTTTCCCATTTTCATACCCTACCTAGAGCATATCTTTTCCACATAGAATAATAGGAAGAAAGGAAAATTGGTGCCATGTCAAAGAGCCACGTGTCACTCAACATAACATATCGGCAAAATAGTAATAGTTGACTAATGTCCATCTAACTATAGACTAAAGTGATTAATAAAATGCAATTTTTGGGATTAAATAGTTCATTTTGAAATTTCAGGGATTAAAGTAAGGTATAATTACAACTTTAGAGATCAAAGTGAGCCATTACTCTAATTTACTAGCTTTATCTTAGGTTATATTTATCTAGTACTAATATTTATATATGTGATTTCATATGTTTATTTTGACCTTTTTATTTTTTATTTGATATTTTTTTATTTTTTTTATTTTTTTAAATAAATCATATGTTATTTCATTTATTATGAAATCAAAATAAGCTTCTTTGGTTGAAAGGTATCACGGCTTCTTGATATCAATTTGGAAATTAAATGAATCATTGAATGGTTTGTTGAATAGAATTGAAAAGTAGTGAAATTGTGTATGAAGCAAAAGAGGAATTTTGATGTGAGAGACTTTAGGTTTTTAATTGTACACATTAATTAAAGTAATGAAAGAAGATTTTTATAAGTTACAATTATGGCTGAAAATAGCGACATAGCAACCAGCAATACCAAAAGAGTTATCCACGGTTCTAGTTTCCTCTCTACAAGACAAGCAAGGGGCATTGTGTCACGATAGATGACAAAGGTGGCAGCTATATATGATCAAAGAGTGGAGGCTAAGGGGAGACCTCAAATGGCTCTAGCAGGCGGTGAAGGAGGAGCGGAGGGAGTAGGTAGTGGTAGAGGAGGAGAAGGCAAGAGATCAGTAAGGAGCATGGAGGTGGGCAGAAAAAGGAAGGAAGGTTTCTAGAAAAAGATGAGAAAAGTAAAAATTTAGGTGGAAAAATTTTTCTTTAATTGTAATTAGAAGTTGTCATATAGGAGTGGTGGTCCATTTAGTTATATATATAGAGAAGAAAGGAAAGTTTCTAGAAAGAGATAAAGAGAGTGAAAATTTTAGGCTAGAGTAGTTTTTCTTTAATTATAACTAGAATTTACCATGTGGCACTTAAAAGTAGTTTATTTAGTTACAGATAATAAATAATAGATAGGAGAGGTAAATTTTTAGAAAAAGAGAAAGAGAGTAAAAATTTTAGGCGAGAATAATTTTTCTTTAATTATAATTAAAAGTTATCATGTAGCACTTAAAGGTAGTTCATTGAGTTATAATTAGTAGAGAAGAGACAAAATTTTCTAAAAAAAGGGGAAGATGACGAAAATTTTAGGCGAGAATAATTTTTCTTTAATTGTAATGAGGAGTTATCATATGGTATTTAAAGGTAGTCCATTTAATTATATAGATAATGGAATCAAAATAAATATTGTAGTTTTTTTTTCCTTTTAACATGTTGCTTATTTTGTATTAAAAATAATGCTTTTAATATTATATTTGTTGTCTTTCTTATTTTTAGATTTTTTTTCTCCGATGAAATCGTTAAAAAATTTTAAATATATTATATTTGTGATAATTCCAAAGATTATGATCTTGTTTATTAGACCTACCTCATACTGAGTGAATGTTTATTTTAATCACTAAAATTGTGTATATGCTTTATATCAGTCCCTGAAATTAAGAAATTAACAATTTAATTCTTAAAATTACAAAGTGTGATTCAAATTAGTTCCTAGAAATAAGACTCCAGGGATTAACTTGAATTACATTTTCTAACTTTAGATATTAAATCATTAATTATTTTAGAGTTTAATTATTATGCATTAATAGTATAAAATAATTTTATATTATCAACTAATAGAAATAGGGAAAAGTGAGAAATCATAGTGGATCCCTTATTATAATGAATAATTATTTGTATGAGTTGACATTTTTTACTATTTCTATTGGCTGACAGTATAAAACTATTTTATATTATCAATGTATTTAAATTAAATTCATTTTTTTATTTCAAGAACTATTTTTTTTATGATTGATAAACCCTCAAAACTATCATATAGAGAAAGAGGAGCAAAGGCAAACATAGCCTAAAACCAAACCAAACTAGCTCGAAATTAGAAAACACAAACAGGAACAACAAACAACATGCAGGTACCTTGGAAACCATAAAACACACAAAGGGCACAGAGACATAACAATTAACATAGAACACTCACATCACTATGTAGAAAACACTTTGAGATCACGACTATCGCAACTTGACACTCTGGGGCAGTGCTAAGACCATGCCATCACTCTGGAAACATGCTATGAACTTTAGGGATTAAAATAAATATTTACTCACCTCATATTATTACCACATATGTGATTAGTTGATGATTAATTAAGTTGGTTAGTAATTAATTAAAATTTACTTAAAAGGTGACATAATATCAATATCATGTTATAGTTTGTTATGTGTCAATTTTCCTAATGAAAAATATCTTTTTATCAATGATTTATTAATTAAAAATAAAATTATAGATCGTAAGTTAACTTTTATATAAAATTATATCTATTATTTTTTAGTAAAATTATTATTTTTTATTTAGAATATTATAAATGTAGTTTAGATTTTAATTTTGAATAAAATTTAATTTCTGAAAAGAAAATAAATGTTGGGAGTGATGTCCCGTCCGCATAAGGAAGACGACGAAAGAAGACAATACAATTGGAGTTGGTAAGATTTTTTTTTTTTTCTTTTCTGGTAAAGAGAGTTGGTAAGATTTGTTACACATTGATTCAATTTACAAATAAAATATCAAATTAGACATGCATTTTCCCGCAGACTTATTTTATTCTTAATTTGAGCTTTACTTTACCGTAATTTTATTCATAAAAGCTCAAAACGAAGAAAGATTACTTAAAAAATAATTTACACTTAAAATATTTCTAAAAATAAGAAAGAAGTATTTATTATAAATGTGAGTTCAATTTTTTAATACAATTTAAAATCTGTTTATTTGAATTGTTTTAAAGAAATTAAATTATAAAATATATAGAAACTTTAAAATAATTTGATTATTTTAAAAAGTACTAAAATTAAAAAAATATTTTGATATTAATTAAAAATAATGGCTTAAATATATCTTCCAATCCTGATTTTGGTCTTTCTAAAAAAAAAAAAAATAGTTTCACTTTTTAAAAGTAAGCGTAAATGAGACTTACAAAACTTATAAACTTATGTTTTTCATCATTGTCACATGAGTTAATTTTACTCGCTTTTGAAAAAATGAAGGAGTCAAATAATAATTTTTTCAGAAAGTCCAAAACTAAAAGAGATTATGTTTTGAAGAGTAAAAACATATTTAAATAAATATAGATCGTAAGTTAACTTCTAAAAATTATGAAAAATATTATACTATAAAAATACTTTTAAAAAATATTATATAAATACACGTTTAATCATACTAGTTAAAGTACAAATAAAAAAAATAAATATTTAATTAATTCAAATAATTTAATACTTATTTTTCTTAAATAAAATATTACATTCGAATCTTATAAATAAAAATAATTAACACTAGAAGAATTTTATTTTTATACATTGAGTTCATTTGGACTTGGGCTAAATTAATATAATTAAAATTCAATAACTGAATACTAGTAATTTAGGCAAAAATACACATGAAGTTTTCATCCATTGATAATAATAGCATGAGAGTGATCTTATGGGCATAGCACGCGTTAGATTTAAAATTTTGTTTTCTTGTTTTGTCGTATTATATGGTGATGGGATTAAAAGTAAGAAGGAAAATATTTGTTGCACATATTCAAGTTGCATTTTCTTACATTCTAATAGGTGATAAAATATATCATAATAGAGAAATAAGAAATTAAGATTATTTATAATTAAATAATGAAAATAATATAACAATAAAATAAAATGTTAATAAGTTTACATGGAGAGCCACTATTTTGATATTCAAAAGTTTAATAGGTTAACAAATTAATTTTTAAAAAATATTTTATTAATATATGGTATTTCAATGATTAATATGTTAATAAATTAGTTCATAAAATATTAATATATTAACAAATTAATCCTAAAATGATTAATATACTGACAAATAACTTTCCAAACTATTTTTTATTAAGACTAAGAGAGCCTATTAAAGTCATAGAATTTATTATTGGAATACCATAAACCAATAAAATATTTTTTAAATATTAATTTATCAACAAATTAATTTTTTAAGACTTAAAATATTATTTCTCGCTAAATTTATATAATGCTATTATATAAAAATCACGTGAATATTGATATAGTCATGACTGTGACTGGTGGAATATATTATTGTATACATCGTGGACTGCGTTCGTTGAAATGTTAATTATTTACCAAATCCGCTGCAATCGTACTAACAAAATGAATAAGATAATAAGTGTGTCGAGTGATTTATTAGTTATATATAGATTTATGTAAACTTTAATATTATATTACATCAAACTGAAAATAAAGATAAAAATCTTTACTAATAGTTTTTTTTTTCAATGGGATAAACTGTTCGTAGTTTTAAATTTGATAAGTCCTTAGAAGTGATTTAGTGATAAAGTGTTTAGATAATTATGTATGAGATCAGGTATTCAAATTTAATTGTCACTGCCAGAAAATAAAATTTTATAATATCAAATTATTAAATTTAGAAATGTTTAACAGTTTCGAAAAAATCTTTATTTTTATTTTCAGTTAAATGTAATAATATAATGGATCTATTCTTGCAAATGGAAAGGCAGCTTGTGGTGGGATTCTTAGGATTCAGCTGGCGCTTCCATTGGTGGCTTTGATGTAAATACTTACTAGGTTAACTTTGAATGTTCGAATCCTTGATCACTATTGACTCAAATTCAACATTGTTCTAGAATGACATTAATATTGTGTTTGGATGTTCTTTTATTAACGAAACAGAATAAAATTCGTAGGACTGGACTAGAAAAAGAACGGAAGGAATAAAACTAAATTACATTCATGCTTGTTTAAAAGATTAATAAGGTAATAGAACAAAAATTCATTAATCTTATTTGAAAGTTATATTATAAATACAGATTAATTTTGATATACTATCAATGTAAATACTTTTTCTCGTGATTCAATTAGTTGCTTTTATTTGTTTGACTTTTAAAGTAGTGCATGATTAAGTCAAATATTTGTACTCATATAACAGTATATGATTAAATATTTATATAAAATTTTATTGCACTGACGATACATAGAAATTAAATCCTTATAGAGTAACAGAACAAAACATTTATAATTTGTAACTTCCAAATTTCTCTTTTACTAGATCTTTGTTATTGTATATCTTTACAAAAGTTAAAATACTAACTAATAAAAAAAATTTAAATACTTTAGTTGAACCTCAGAATAAATATAAAATAATTTTTTTATATAATTATTCAATATTTATAATGGGTCCCTTTAGTTAAGATTTTGGGAGAAATATATTTTTAGAAGCAGAAATAAAAGTAGAAACAGAAAATTATTTTGCTTTTAGATATAATTGTAGAAGTATTTTATTAATTAAAAAATTATAAAAGTACTTTTTATTAGAGTAAGCAGTTGTTAAATTATTTGGATATGATAAATATAAAATACTTTTTTCAGTATAAAATTATAATTTAGCGGATAAAGAGTTATATTTTCAAGAAAAATTAAGGATAAAATGGTCAAATAATATGAAAAATAGTGGCTTCGAAATTTGAGACCATTTTTTTCTCTTTTCTACTGCTTCTGCTTTTATTTTTGGGAAAAACAACTCTTTATATGCTTTTCAAAATAGCAAGAAATTTGATTATTTTTTGCTTCTATTTTTTTTTAGAAGCTTAAACAAATAACCCATTTTTTGCTTCAGAAGTATCTTTTTCCAAAAAAGAAATTGAAAAAAAGTACTTTTATATTTGGTAGGAGCGCAAACAACCTATAAGAATATATAGAGCACATTTGTTTGTGATTTGGAATGAAAATAGTAGGTTTTTGTTTTTCAAAAAAAAGGTACTTTTAAAGTTTTTAATATTATTTGTTTATGCTTCTCAAAAAAGCAAAAGTAGAAAATAATTAATTTTTTTATTTTTTTAGAAGCAGATAAGGAGTGGCATCTCGAAGTATTAGAAGCAATAGAATAAAGAGAATGTCATCCCTAATTAACATCTAGAGTGATTAAGCATTTTAGTCCTAACATTTTAAAGTTAACATCAATTTGATCCTCAAAAAATATTTGACATTAATTTAGTCTTAACACTTTGAAGTTGGCATTAATTTGGTTTTGAAAGAAAATTTGATATCAATTTAGTCATAATATTTTGAATTTTGACATCAATTTAGTCCAAACAAATTTTCTATAAAATCAAATCTTTTGTCAAATCATTATTATAGGACTAAATTGATATCAACTTTAAAATATTAGGACTAAAAAATTTATTTACTCTAAAAATCTAGGAACCACTTTCTTTACCATGCTATCCTTAAAACTAGTATTTGATATGTTGTTAAAATATCAAATTAAAATCTTTGCTTTGGTCTTGGAAAAATTAGTTTGGTGGTGAGTAAAGGGTCGATCCACAAAGGAGTCAATTAATTTAATTATTTAGTTTAATTTAAATTTTGCTTCTAATTAACTCTAAAAAGACAATGTAACACAAAGATGGTGGGTTTGATTGCTTTAAGAAATAAATAGAATTCATGTTAAATAATATAAACAAAAATTAAAATTAAATTAAAGCAAAGGATGTTGTTCGGTTAAAATCAATGAAAAATTGATTATAAGATCTCTTTTCTCCACAAATTATATCATGCAATTATTCTCAATTTTAGCCCCTAATTCTCCTTTTTAAAGTTACAAATCTTAAGCAATGAAATATTCTATTATCTATCTGCTTTTAAATAGATTATGGAATATCCATTAATATATTCTAATGACTAATTGGCCTAGTGAATATCCACTAAGTTCAATTAACAATCGACACTAGAAGGATAGATTAATCTAAGTTTAGTTTCTAACATAGGACTAATTAAGTGACTTAGGTTATATTCTCTATTACATTCAATCAAAACTTGACCATTAAGATTGTACACAATTTACTACACATGATGAAGAATCAATGAACATCATAATCCTAAACCTAGCAATGAGCCATAGCATGAAAAAGAAGGGTGGCTAATCCAAAAAATTCATAAACATGAATTCAAAGGGGATCAATATAATCAACTCTCAAGAGCAATTAGGGTATCGAAATCAAATAAATTACTTGATAATTTGGGGTTCAAAGTTCACCCATAAGCAGAAAAATAACTTAGCCTAACATCCTATAGAAAATTGTATCATAGATTGAAGAAAACATGAAAAGAGTTAAAGAAAGATAGAAAAATGTGTGGAGACTAAGGGATGAAAGCAAAGTTACCTAAACTCTAATCTTTAGCACCTATGTCACCTTCTTCTTGTCCTCAATCAAATCCCTAAAGAGTAGCAAAGTGATGTCCATAGCTACAAGCTTGATGAAACTATCACTCTTGACACTCCAATCTTGTGACTAGGATTTCTAAGGATGAGTAGCTGAATCACCTTTCTCTCCCCACGAAATTGGACTTAAAAAGGAAAGGAAAATGATGTTTTGTCTGCTATGGCTCTTTTGGAATGTAACCTTAGCCATAAAAATTGTAATTGATCCAAATGTAACTCCACATTAAACTAGCTTCATAGGTTACATTTTCTTAAAGAAATGGTTGCTATCAGCAATAAAGCTAATAATTAGGTTTAAAGCAAACTTTAATCAGACAATGTAACTACAAAATTGAATTGAATTCAATTGGTCTATCATTTATCAATTGAAAATATCAATTTAAATTTTGGTAGTAGCACTAAAAATGTGAATTTGACTAACCAAATGAGCTTGGATAATAGTGATTCGACAACCATTAGAAAGTTAACATCTTAGGCTTTATCTTTGGCTCTGGAGTCATCTCATTTGGGCTTATCAAGGGAGAACCGATTTGAACAAGTTTACAATAAATTTAGTGCATGTTACTTATAGGCCCAATTTTGATAGCTTGGCTCTTTCTGGCCCATTGGAGATTTTGACTGATCTTGGTATCAAATTGAAGCTGTATCATCCCTAATTTTCATTGTGCTAAATTACCTCAGTGACCTTGAGTAATTAGGCACTTAATGAAGAATTGAATAATAAATGCTTAATCAAGTGATAAGAAGGATAATTAAGGAGAAAAAATTATGAGAATGCTTGATTAAGATTAGAAACTTATTAATCAAGTGAATCAAATCCTCAAGAGACCAATTAAGCACTAATTATCCATAATTATCTTAGTTAAGCTTAATTAAGATTTTAATTTCTCTAATCATGAAAATATGAGTTAATTATTAATCCTTAATTAATTAAGTCAATTAAGTAGCAAGATCACTTAATCTTATCATCAAATTCAAATTAAAATATCAACTAGATAATAAAGTAAGGATGACATCATCAAAAGTATAAAGTAGAAGACAAGGTTGCTTTTTGTATGATAAGTACTAAGGTTTGTCTAAAGTAAACCCCTCAATTATCTATTTTATCCCCTTAATCACAACAAAAGAAAAATATCTCCCCCTTAAGAGCATTAGAAACCCACGGCCACTACCTCCTTCCCCATACTCATTCACATTTTCATTTTACTCACTCCCTACTCTTCAAATTCTCTCCAAACTCTCTTATCTCTAAGAGAGAAAACTCTGTCAACTTCTTCATCTTCTTCAAGACTCTCAACTTTCCATAATCACCCTTACCAAACCTTGTGAGAGCTGCAACTTCTAGCTTTTACAAACACACACATACACACTCTCATCCAAGCAAAAGAAGAAACAAGTCTTATCTTTCCTCAAGCCAAAAATCATGAGCCTTTCTTGGAGCATGGAGAAGGATTTTTGCTTCAAGCTTCAAGTTTCTTGCTTAGATTCATCATCTTGGGGTAGAAATCTCTTTCTAGAATCTCCTCTTTTTATGACAAGCCATGAATGCTCAAGATTGACTATAACTTTGAGTTTCAAGCATTGTCTCCAAGTTTCTAGCTTTTTGATGTTGAGAAAAATGCTATCTTTTGTGGTTCTATGATGAGATAAGTACCAAATGATATGATTCAGGGGGGGGGGAGAAGTTTAGGGTTGAGTTTGGATTTTGTTTGTTTTTAATCAGAAATGGATATAGACGCCACACTCAAGAGAAGATGAGAAGGTGAGTGATAAGTCTTGTTTTGATCGCCACAAGATGCCTTGATAAGATTAGATTTAGTTCTTTGCCCAAGAACAAAAGGGAAGTTCTCACAATTGGGAGAAAACTCAAAAGAAGTCTATTCATAATCTCCAATAGTGAATGGTACTAGAACTTGCTTGTCCACCTTCAATTCTCCATTATTACTAAGCCATTGCAACCTATATGGCCTAGGATGCTTTGATGTGCTCAAATTTCAATCTTTCCACCAAAGTTGTGCTAGCCACATTAGTGCAACTCCCTCCATCAATGATCATACTGCATACTTTTCCTTGAACAAGACATCTAGTATGGAAAATGTTTTCCCTTTGTGCATCATCATCTTCTTTGGTCTGCACATTTAAAATCCTTCTAACAACTAGCAAATCACCATCATGAGGCCTAATTTCCTCACCTTCACTTTCATGCTCTAGTGATGCATCAGACTCCTCCTCAGTCTCTACCTCTCCATTATCCTTCAAAATCATTGCTCTCTTGTTAGGACATTGAGAAGCAATGTGACCCCTTCCAAGACACTTAAAGCACTTTATGTCTCGATTTTTTGAAATGCTTGTTGATGGTTGACTTCTCTTTGATTCAGCCTCTTTAGACTGAATTGCAACTGGTTGCTCCTTCTTTGGGTTGTTTCTCCAAGGACTTGAATTGGAACTTGAAGAATTTCTTCTATTTCTCCTCTTTAATTGTTGCTCCACCTTGATTGCTTGATGCACCATCTCTTGAAGTTCCACATAGTGATACATCTCCACAGCATCAGCTATGTCTCGGTTAAGGCCATTGAGAAACTGAGCCATGGTTGCTTCTTGATCCTCTACTTAGCTTGAATCATGGCCATCTCCATCTCCTTATGATAGTCATCCACACTCTTAGAACCTTGAGCGAGGTTCTGCAACTTGTTGTGGAGTTCCCTATGGAAATATGAAGGCACAAATCTCCTTCTCATGATTGCTTCATCTCAGCCCATGTCCGAACTGGTTGCTCTCCATTCCTAGCTCTATCTTTCTGTAATTGATCCCAGCAAATAAGAGCATAATCAGTAAATTCAAGAGCAGCAAGCTTAATCTTATTACTTTCAGAATATGTGTGACAAGAGAATATTTGCTCCACTCTCATTGCCCACTCCAAATAGGCTTGCGGATCAGACGTCCCTTGAAATGGAGGAATTTTGATGTTAATCCCTCTGAGTTCATCACCAGAATTTCTTCTTCTCCCATTGTGCCTAACAATCCTTCTTCTCCTTGTGTTTTGATCACTTATCTCTTCCTCTTCAGATTGGTAATTTGTTTCATCTTGAGAAGCATGCTGACTAAGATGTGCATGGTTTTCCATCCTATCTATCCTCTCATGGAGCTCTTCAAATTTTGTATTGAATAGCCGTTCTAGATGGCCAGTCAATGCTTGCATCTGTAAACCGGATAATCCTCCATCTTGTGATGAATTTTCATTTCCTACCATGTTAGCTAATTGAAACTGAAAAATATAAGACCTCACAAACCTCGCAAAGTGTTTACACTCTTGAAATATGACACTCACACTCGTGTATGTCACTCAAAATTGGCTTTTGACTAAAATGTTCTCTCTAGCCTTTTTGCACTCAAACTTCCTCTTATGAGCTCTTAAGAAAAGAACCTTATCAATGATTTTTTTCAAGACAGCAAGTAAACAATCAAGTGACCAAGAAACCAATAAGAAAATATCAATGGAATAAGAGACAAAAATGGATAGGAAAGAAATTCAACAAAGATCAAGAGGAATGAAAGGAATATCTTTGAACTCAGATTTCATAAAGAAAGAATATTGAGTCCTTTTAATTCACAAATCCCTTTTTTTTCTTTTTTTTCTTTTTTTTACTCTGCCCAGAATTTTCGTTTTTTTTTTTCACTGATCAAATGTAATATCAACAAAGACAGAAATGGAAATTAGAATAACATCAAGAAATTAAGCAAAGTAAAAAGGATGAATCAAACAAGAACTCAAAGAAAACAAATTGCAAAGTCGCACAAGACTGAGTTCGGAAAAAAAAAATCGCTGTATCTCGAGCTACAAAATTTAGATTTTAATGATTCAAAAACGAGATGAAAGATGAGATTCTGAACTTCAGAAAAGACCCAAGAAACACCAAAATATGATGCGCAAAACTCAAGATATGAACTAAAGCAAACTGACCAATTCTGCAACTCGAAGAAGCTGGCTCTGATTACCAAAGGCCAATAATGTTCAAGATCAATTACAAGGCATGGATGGCCCAATGACCAGAGCTAGAGCAAAAAGGCTAAAAGAAGCTTTGCAAGGCCTAGTCAAGGAAGCAAAGACCAAGAGCAATCCAATTGAGCATGAGCTTCCAAAATGGACCAATCTTATTCAGCTTGAAGAATAGCCAAGTCCAACATGAAGAAGTCACTTGAAGACCCAGGATAAAGCCCAATTCAAGTGATCAAGTTACAAATAGATTGGGCTAGAATAATTAGTTTTAAGTAGGTGTAATTTATTTTATTTTCTTGTAGTTTTCGTGCACCTTTTAATGTCTCCAATTTCAGAAGCTTTTCAGTTGTTTTCCAAGTCAGTTTCAAGTTTTTAAGAGTTCCTAGGCAATTATGATAGATAGTGGGTCAGTTACTTGTATTTTCAATGTTATTGGGAGTTACTATTTAGTGGAATGTGTAGTGGCTGCAACTCAATGTGCAGTAACTTTCAGATTACAAATAGGAACTCAATGTACAAACACAAGACAGATTATGAATAGACTTCTTTTGAGTTTTCTCCCAATTGTGAGAACTTCCCTTTTGTTCTTGGGCAAAGAACTAAATCTGATCTTATCAAGGCATCTTGTGGTGATCAAAACAAGACTTATCACTCACCTTCTCATCTTCTCTTGAGTGTGGCGTCTATATCCATTTCTGATTAAAAACAAACAAAACCCAAACTCAACCCTAAACTTCTCCCCTCCCCCTGAATCTTATCATTTGGTATCAGAGCCAGCTTCTTCGAGTTGCAGAACTGGTTAGTTTTCTTTGGTTCATATATTGAGTTTTATGCATCATATTTTGGTGTTTCTTGGGTCTTTTATGAAGTTTAGAATCTCATCTTTCATCTCCTTTTTGAATCGTTGAAATCCAAATTTTGTAGCTCGAGATACATCGATTTTTTTTTTTCCGAACTCAGTCTAGTGCAACTTTGTGATATGTTTTCTTTCAGTTCTTGTTTGATTCATCCTTTTTACTTTGCTTAATTTCTTAATGTTATTCTAATTTCCATTTCTGTCTTTGTTGATATTACATTTGATCAGTGGAAAAAAAAAAAACAAAAATTTTGGGCAGAGTAAAAAAAAAGAAAAAAGGAATTTGTGAATTAAAAGGACTCAATATTCTTTCTTTATGAAATCTGAGTTCAAAGATATTCCTTTCATTCCTCTTGATCTTTGTTGAATTTCATTCCTATCCGTTTTTGTCTCTTGTTCCATTGATATTTTCTTGTTGGTTTTTTTTGGTCACTTGATTATCTACTTGCTGTCTTGGAAAAAATCATTGATAAGGTTCTTTTCTTAAGAGTTCATAAGAGGAAGTTTGAGTGGAAAAAGGCTAGAGAGAACATTTTAGTCAAAAGCCAATTTTGAGTGACATAGACGAGTGTGAGTGTCATATTTCAAAAGTGTAAACACTTTGTGAGGTCTGTGAGGTCTTATATTTTTTAGTTTCCATTAGCTAACATGGCAGGAAATGAAAATTCATCACAAGATGGAGGATTATCCGCTTTACAGATGCAAGCATTGACTGGCCATCTAGAACGGCTATTCAATACAAAATTTGAAGAGCTCCATGAGAGGATAGATAGGATGGAAAACCATGCACCTCTTAGTCAGCATGCTTCTCAAGATGAAACAAATTACCAATCTGAAGAGGAAGAGATAAGTGATCAAAACACAAGGAGAAGAAGGATTGTTAGGCACAATGGGAGAAGAAGAAATTCTGGTGATGAACTCAGAGGGATTAACATCAAAATTCCTCCATTTCAAGGGAAGTCTGATCCGCAAGCCTATTTGGAGTGGGCAATGAGAGTGGAGCAAATATTCTCTTGTCACACATATTCTGAAGGTAATAAGGTTAAGCTTGCTGCTCTTGAATTTACTGATTATGCTCTTATTTAGTGGGATCAATTACAGAAAGATAGAGCTAGGAATGGAGAGCAACCAGTTCGGACATGGGCTGAGATGAAGGCAATCATGAGAAGGAGATTTGTGCCTTCATATTTCCATAGGGAACTCCACAACAAGTTGCAGAACCTCACTCAAGGTTCTAAGAGTGTGGATGAATATCATAAGGAGATGGAGATGGCCATGATTCAAGCTAACATTGTGGAGGATCAAGAAGCAACCATGGCTCGGTTTCTCAATGGCCTTAATCGAGACATAGCTGATGCCGTGGAGATGTATCACTATGTGGAACTTCAAGAGATGGTGCATCAAGCGATCAAGGTGGAGCAACAATTAAAGAGGAGAAATAGAAGAAATTCTTCAAGTTCCAATTCAAGTCCTTGGAGAAACAACCCAAAGAAGGAGCAACCAGTTGCAATTCAATCTAAAGAGGCTGAATCAAAGAGAAGTCAACCATCAACAAGCATTTCAAAGAACCGAGACATAAAGTGCTTTAAGTGTCTTGGAAGGGGTCACATTGCTTCTCAATGTCCTAACAAGAAAGCAATGATTTTGAAGGATAATGGAGAGGTAGAGACTAAGGAGGAGTCTGATGCATCACTAGAGCATGAAAGTGAAGGTGAGGAAATTAGGCCTCATGATGGTGATTTGTTAGTTGTTAGAAGGATTTTAAATGTGCAGACCAAAGAAGAAGATGATGCACAAAGGGAAAACATTTTCCATACTAGATGTCTTGTTCAAGGAAAAGTATGCAGCATGATCATTGATGGAGGGAGCTGCACCAATGTGGCTAGCACAACTTTGGTGGAAAGATTGAATTTGAGCACATCAAAGCATCCTAGGCCATATAGGTTGCAATGGCTTAGTGATAATGGAGAATTGAAGGTGGACAAGCAAGTTCTAGTACCATTCACTATTGGAGATTATGTGGACGGGGTACTTTGTGATGTAGTCCCCATGGATGCTGCACACATACTTCTTGGAAGACCATGGCAGTTTGACCGCAAGGTGATCCACAATGGATACACCAACCGGTTTTCACTTGTGCACAATAAGAAGAAATTCACTCTTGCACCTTTGTCTCCAAGACAAGTTTTTGAGGATCAAATAAAAATGAGGCAGTCTAGAGAGCATGAGGCATCCAATAAAAAGAGAATGAAAAAAAAGAAAGGTAAACACCAAGAGAATGGTGAGCTAGAAAAAGAGAATAAACACATGAGTATCATTGCAAAAGAAAGTGAGATCAAGAGAGCTTGTTTTTCTCATCAACCTATGCTTGTACTTTTGTACAAGGAGGCTTGTTTAAACTCTAACATTGATCAAACTTCTTTGCCTAGTTCTTTTGTATCTCTTTTGCAAGAATTTGAGGATGTGTTCCCGGATGAAGTTCCAAGTGGTTTGCCACCCTTGAGAGGAATTGAGCATCAAATTGATCTCATTCCTGGTGCTGTACTCCCTAATAGGCCAGCCTATAGAACTAATCCCGAGGAAGCAAAAGAACTTCAAAAACAAGTTGGAAAGCTGATGGAAAAAGGATGGGTGAGGGAAAGCATGAGTCCTTGTGCTATACCTGTTATTCTTGTACCAAAGAAAGATGGATCATGGAGGATGTGTACAGATTGCAGAGCCATTAACAAAATCACTATAAAGTATAGACATCCAATTCCTAGATTAGATGATATGCTTGATGAATTGCATGGTTCTTGTTATTTCTCCAAAATTGATTTAAAAAGTGGTTATCATCAAATTAGGATGAAAGAAGGGGATGAATGGAAAACAGCTTTCAAAACTAAATATGGGTTGTATGAATGGTTAGTTATGCCTTTTGGTTTAACTAATGCTCCTAGTACATTCATGCGCCTCATGAATTATGTTTTGCGTGCTTTTCTTGGAAAATTTGTGGTTGTTTACTTTGATGATATCCTCATCTATAGCAAGAGCTTAGGTGAACATCTTGAGCATTTGAGGTGTGTCTTACTTGCACTGAGAAAAGAGAGGTTGTATGCTAATTTGAAAAAGTGTTCATTTTGCACTCAACAAGTAAACTTTCTTGGATTCATTGTTAGTTCTAGAGGGATAGAAGTGGATGAAGAAAAAGTGAGCGCAATTAGGGAATGGCCTAAACCTAAGGGTTTGAGTGATGTGAGGAGTTTTCATGGGTTAGCTAGTTTTTATAGGAGGTTTGTCAAGGATTTTAGTACACTAGCTGCACCATTGACTGAAGTTGTCAAGAAAAATATTGGTTTCAAATGGGAACAAGAGCAAGATATGGCTTTCAATACCTTTAAAGAAAAATTGAGTGGAGCACCTTTACTTGTCTTACCCGATTTTTCTAAATCCTTTGAAATTGAGTGTGATGCTTCGGGTATAGGTATAGGGGCTATTTTGATGCAAGAAGGTAGGCCTATTGCGTACTTTAGTGAGAAATTGAGTGGAGCTAAACTTAATTACTCCACTTATGACAAAGAGTTGTATGCTTTGGTGAGAACTTTGCAGGTTTGGCAGCATTATCTTTTGCCGAAAGAATTTGTGGTACACACGGATCATGAATCCTTGAAACATTTAAAGGGAAAAGGAAAGGTAAACAAAAGGCATGGTAAGTGGATTAAGTTTCTGGAACAATTCCCTTATGTGATCAAATACAAGCAAGGGAAAGAAAATGTGGTGGCTGATGCACTTTCTAGGAGGTATGCACTACTTTCTACCTTAGATGCAAAATTGCTTGGTTTTGAGCATTTGAAAGACTTGTACATAAATGATTCTAATTTTGCACAATTGTACATTGCTTGTGAAAAAGGGACAGAAAAGGATTTCTTTAGGCATGATGGTTATTTGTTTAAGGGAAATAGACTTTGTGTGCCTAATTGTTCCTTGCGTGAATTACTTGTTAGAGAGGCTCATGCAGGGGGTTTGATGGGTTATTTTGGGGTTAGTAAGACTTTGAGTACCTTGGTTGAACATTTCTTTTGGCCTCAAATGAAAAAGCATGTAGAAAAAATTTGTGGTCATTGTGTTACTTGCAAGAAGGCCAAATCCAAGGTTATGCCTCATGGATTGTATAACCGGTTACCTATTCCTGATTTCCCTTGGACTGATTTGTCTATGGACTTTGTACTGGGTTTGCCTCGAACTAAGAGGGGCAAAGATTCTATTTTTGTTGTTGTGGATAGGTTTTCAAAGATGGCACACTTCATAGCTTGCCACAAAACGGACAATGCCATTCAAATTGCTGAATTGTTTTTCAAAGAAGTCGTGAGATTGCATGGCATGCCAAGAAGCATTGTCTCCGACCGTGATACCAAGTTCTTAAGTCACTTTTGGAAGACCTTGTGGAACAAGTTAGGAACCAAGCTTCTTTTCTCTACAACTTGTCATCCACAAACTGATGGACAAACAGAGGTAGTGAATAGAACCCTCTCTACCTTGTTAAGGGCTGTGATTAGTAAGAATCTAAAGTCTTGGAAAGATTGTTTGCCTCATGTAGAATTTGCTTACAATAGGGCAACACACTCTACTACTAATCACTCACCTTTTGAAGTGGTCTACAGTTTTAATCCTTTGACTCCATTAGATTTAATTCCTTCGCCAATGAGAGAGCAAGGTAATCTAGAAGGCAAAAAGAAGGCTAAATTTGTCAAGCAATTCCATGAGAAGGTGAGACAACAAATTGAGAAGAAAACATAGCAGTATGCTCATCAAGCCAACAAAGGGCGCAAGAAGGTAACTTTTGAGCCAAGAGATTGGGTTTGGGTTCACATGAGGAAGGAGAGGTTTCCTACCCAAAGGCGTTCCAAGCTACAACCAAGAGGAGATGGACCTTTCCAAGTGATTGAAAAGATCAATGACAATGCATACAAGCTTGATCTTCTAGGTGAGTATCAAGTTAGTGCTACTTTCAATGTAACTAATCTATCCTTGTTTGATGCAGGTGATGAGCTTGATTTGAGGACGAATCCTTTTCAAGAGGGAGGGAATGATGAGAATTCAATCAAGGCCAATAATGTTCAAGATCAATTACAAGGCATGGATGGCCCAATGACCAGAGCTAGAGCAAAAAGGCTAAAAGAAGCTTTGCAAGGCCTAGTCAAGGAAGCAAAGACCAAGAGCAATCCAATTGAGCATGAGCTTCCAAAATGGACCAATCTTATTCAGCTTGAAGAATAGCCAAGTCCAACATGAAGAAGTCACTTGAAGACCCAAGACAAAGCCCAATTCAAGTGATCAAGTTGCAAACAGATTGGGCTGGAATAATTAGTTTTAATTAGGTGTAATTTGTCTTATTTTCTTGTAGTTTTCGTGCACCTTTTAATGTCTCCAATTTCAGAAGCTTTTCAGCTGTTTTCCAAGTCAGTTTCAAGTTTTTAAGAGTTCCTAGGCAATTATGATAGATAGTGGGTCAGTTACTTGTGTTTTCAATGTTATTGGGAGTTACTATTTAGTGGAATGTGTAGTGGCTGCAACTCAATGTGCAGTAACTTTCAGATTACAAATAGGAACTCAATGTACAACACAAGACAGATTATGAATAGACTTCTTTTGAGTTTTCTCCCAATTGTGAGAACTTCCCTTTTGTTCTTGGGCAAAGAACTAAATCTGATCTTATCAAGGCATATTGTGGCAATCAAAACAAGACTTATCACTCACCTTCTCATCTTCTCTTGAGTGTGGCGTCTATATCCATTTTTGATTAAAAACAAACAAAACCCAAACTCAACCCTAAACTTCTCCCCTCCCCCTGAATCATATCATTCTACTACTCTTTTGAATAGCTGATGTATTCATCTTTGGAAAGAGTACGTAAAGTTTTGATCTTTACTCACTTTTAGTCGTGAGCACTTAGCCCTAGCCATGGTTATGATGCTTTTGGCTTATTCCTTGTTTTTACCTCTTGAAAAAGTCTAAAGTTGCCACCTTTTTGAGTATTAGTTTGATTCTTTAGCTTATTTCTCATTTTTGTGATCACATCTTTAATAAAGTTACTCTCTTGAGTTGTTTGGTTGAGTGTTGGAAAAGTAGCCATGAGAAAGTGGTCTTAAGACATGGACCAAGGAAAAGATTTAATTTTTATTAAATCTCTCACAAGAGTAAAGCTTTTTAAGCTTAGATTTATGTCCATAAGCCTCAACAAGACATAAACAAGCAAAAACATGAAGTAAAATAAAATAAAAATTGATGCTTGGCAACCATATAAGCTTCTACCACTATAGAGGAAAATACAAGGAACAATGAGTTGAAACTTTACAATGGTTGATCTTGGATCCCCATAAAACTCAATGAAACTTGAAGCAAGGAAACGAAAATTTAAGGACTTAGGCAAATTCTAAGTATGGATTCGACCATAAATTGAAAAGAAAGAAAAGAGATGTTTTTAATTGAGTTAAATACAGAACTTGATAAATGTAAATGATTAAATAAGTGTTGTTCAAAGTATTATGACTTAGCCATGAATTGTCATAATCCAAAGAAAGCAAAGTGAAGCCTTGTAGCCTCCTTGAAGCAATGATTAGGGCTATTGGTTTTGTCATAAAATTTGGAATACATGCATGTCTCATGAATAAGAATCACAAGATAAAATTTTGCTAGAAATCCTAAGATAAGTCATGGCCTTAAAAGATTATCAAGAGGAAATATAAGAATTAAAAGATTATACTAAATAAAAATGCAAGCTTTGAGGATCAATAAGCAAAGGAAATGAATTAAATTTCTTCTTCAATATTAAACTAAGACTGAGGGGGAAAATGATAGTTTAAAGAATTGCAAATAATCACCTAACTATATCCATAAGACTCTTGTGTGCGTTGGTGTGCTTTATTTCCCTAATCATGTAGGAAATAATGAAGTTGCTTGTTGATGAGAATATTGATCTGTGTATTATAACTGTATCGGGATTGAGTGTTGGGATTCTTGACCACACGAGTCATGGTCTGTGCATGTGATGGATTGTTTCTGAATGATTAAATATAATATGAATGCCCTGTATGCTTGTTACATATAGGTTTGCAATTTTGGAGAATCTCCCTGTCTTGCCATTATCCTGCTAGACTTTCACCAAAATTATGGACTTAGAAATATTTGTGACATGCATATATGTATTGTATGTTAAGATAACAAAGACTTAAGCCTTTTATCTTAAGGCACTGATGCTATAAGACTTAACACTAATTTCCAAGATAAAGAAAGATAATTGGATATAATCCTTCGGTTACTTCGATAAGGGAAGGTCATCCACAAAGACAAGATAATTAGGTATAATCCTTTGGTCACTTTGGTAAGGGAAGTTGACCGACCAATGGACCCCTCTGCCTGTAGATATAAGTTGGGTATAATAGGTGACGATGGTCACTATAGGAATGAGCTCATCTCCAGGGAACTTCGGTTCTTTATGAAGGTATAGAAAGGAAAGATAGTGCATGTGCTAAAAGCAATGAAAGTTAAAGCATATGCTAATGATTAACCAAGTCAAAGTGAAGTAAAGTCAAAATAAGACAAGGTCAATGTTGAAGTCAAAGTAAGCTAAAGTCAAAGGAGAGTCAAAGTCAATGGAATTGCATAAAATGTCCTTGTATTTATGTTTCTACTATATTCCCTATTACACATGTCCCATAGTTGCTTATGTATGCCTTATGATTCTATTGTTTACATGACATGCTTATGTAAGAGTAACCCAATATGCTTTGGAAATGAATGATTTCAAACTTATTTAAAATTTAACTTATGCATTCTCACCTTTTTATAAGAAACCCGAAAGGGCAATGATGATATGATGACACTTAACTGTCTAGTTGGAGCCCTACTAAGAAATTCTATTTCTCACTCTTATTTCTGGATGTCTTTAGACTGATCTCATGGCATCCATGGCAATGCTTCCAAAGGCACCTAACTGGGCATGACAAGGAGTGGTCGGACTACACATCATTAGCTAAGGAGAATCAAGATAGTAGTGTAGTGCTTTTATTTTCTTAAGAGCCCTAATCGGGCAGTTTATGTATAATTAAAAGAATGTTGGAAGTCTTGCTACTTAATTTGGCCTATTACATATATGATAAAAATTATGTGTGATTATGACCTTTGATTTATGTATGGTTTTGTTAATGTTTGTTGAAGTTGGTTGTCATGTTACCTCTATTTTGCCATACACCTTTTAGTAATGCAACGATATGGGAAATGACGTCTGTAATTATATAAGTAAGTAAGTGCTTAAAGGCTTAGCTTTCAGGAATAAACGATTTTATGAAAAGAAAAAATTTATATGCTATATTCATATATTTCACTAATTTTAGTTACAAAGAACTTTCACTAGCTAAGGGCAACAACTAGTAATGCCGTAAAATAACTTAAGCATAGTATAGTATTATTAGGGTATTATATTTTGGTATCAGAGTAGGTCATCCTTATAGAGACTAAGGATGGTCTGATTATGCTTCTAAAGCATACTCTGATATGTATTAGAAAGTATACTCTTATATGTATTATGCTTCTAAAGACTAGGGTATCATGGCATGACTCTTATCCATGGGGAGAAGATATAGGAGTTAGATGGGCATGACTGCTTGGTTGTGAATGTGATTAGCTACTGTCACACTTAGCTCGGTATTGAGTCTTATCAACTCAATATCTTTGTTTGTGTGTTTAGGAACTGATGGCTTCTGACAGGCAAAGTAGGTTACAAGGCAAATCTGTCACCTTAGGTATGGCAAGTGTGGTGGATGCTTCTTCCATAATGGCTTTGTATGTAACACCTTACCAGACAAAATACTATGCTTAAGTCATAATATATTACCTGATAAGTTATTATGTGTGGCGAACTAATTAGATTCCATTTTCTGTTTCATTATTAATTACCCATATAGAGTTAACTGGTCATTTCAATATATTTCTGTTTGATGGCGAGATAAATTACTAGATAATCGTTGTATTGGAAATAAAGTAACATAAATAAAAATGCAAAATAGACAGAACTACTGCAAATTTCATCATATTTACATATATATACACATCTATTTTCAAAGTTGACAATCGATATAGGGTAATAAAATGAGACCACGTTCACAAAATGAATCGGCCTGTCGACATGAACAGTACCCTAACTGGTCCCCACGGGATATTTCATGTGCTATGTAGCATACACTCATCTACTGCCTATGACCCAATATTGTCAAAAGAGGGCCATTCTATACATATCCCATGACTACATTGCACAGGTACTCTAGGTGGACTCTGAGGAGAGGAATCCGTTCGCCATGCCGGCATCAACAGGGGTATAGTCCATTCTCGGGACAGAAGACGAGGAAGATGAACTCTCTGCCTTAGACGGATCCTCCTCAAACATCGAGACTGAGGGTATCTACTGCGGTGGTGAGGCTGGCAGTGCCATGGGAGCTATTGCTGTTGCCGGTGCTGCTGCCGCTGCGTGTGGAGGTGGAAAGGGATGGGCCATGTATAGTGGAATAGCAATGTAAGGTACAGCGGGGTCGAAGAGTGGATGGGTAAGGGGAACAGCAAAATCTCTATGAAAGAAGAAATAAAAACGAAACTGACAGCTACCAGATACATATATACAATCCAGAAATGGGTCCAGGTGGATGTGAAGCTCATGGAACTTGATAAACAAAACTCCTGTTTCCGCGTTCTCCATGATTTGAGAATGACGTAGAACTATATAGTAGGGTGAGAAATAAGGATTTCTCAGTAGGGATCCTAAGTCTTACATCTATCTATCATCGCTGTCATTCTCAGTTGTTTCGGATTTTGGTTAATTAAAAGAAAATGTTTCATCAACAGGATGTTCTAATCAATTAGTTATAGAAATCATAGCTCAAAACACAGCTTTGTTTTACTTAAGGAAATAAAGGAAATTAAATAGAGAAATAAACAACCAGACCTGTGTTTCAATATAGTTAAGTGATAGCTAAAAAAATGAACAATGATATATATATATATATATAACAGCCAATGGTGCAATTAACTCAATGCATGATAATAGAAATTGTGGATATGCATAAGAAATAATGCACTTGACCTTAACTCATATTTTTTCATACTTGGTCCCTTGGGAGTCTATTGGTCATAAAACTCCTGGGTAATAGTCCACTTTTCAAGATCGAGCTCGTTCCTTAACAGGGTCGCCGGATTTACTTTCCCCGACCTCCCCACTGATCTATTCCCCTTAACTTTGTTCAAGGGCTGGCCCAAGTCACATGGAAATCCTTCCTTATTCTTATAAGGGTAGCATTGCTCATCTTATACTTTGACTAATGTATGCATAATTTGTAAATTCATATTATTTGCAATCTTTACTAAAATCTCGGTAGCATAACGGATCATGTCCACTTCCCTATGAATAGTATCAAACAACCAGGAAATTTTAATCAAATAGCAAACCCAATATAGAACATCATAATCACACCAAGAATATAACAATATCAATAGGTGCAAGTTTTAAAAACCTTAAGTCTTAATCTATCTTGCAAGCCTTTAACTTCTGTTGATGTTCGCGAGTTCGACTTCCAAGATTGAATTGGGTCCAAGTTCTGAGATTATATAAGTTCTGACTTTCGGGATTATGTTCGATCTCCGAGATTATATAAGTTCCAACTCCCGGGGTTATGTTCGATCTCCGACCTTAAGCCACCATTGGTCTTCCAAGACTTTTATAAGGGTGTTTCCTAAATTCCAAGTTTCTGATATTAACTATATCCAATCTAGTTTCCTATTCACTAAGTTCCGAGTTCAATATTAAGTAAACCCGATCTAGCTCTCTGTCTGCTAAGTTCTGAGTTCAACCTTAAGTATACTCGACCTAGCTCTCTATCTGCTAAGTTCCGAGTTCTGATATTAACTCAAGTTATTTGTGTTTTGTCCCAGACTGCCCTATTTTTAGCTAGAATTGTACTCTTATAAGAGAAAATTCACCAAAAATAGAAATCTGGGTAAAATCATGTAAAATTTATATCAATGTAAAGCTAACAGAGCAAGCTTTCAAATGAAATAAGTTGCATATCATTTGAGTGAGTATAATTTGAGATATAAGCCTTGAAACTTGACCCTACTAGACTACCCAGTTCTAACCAGGGTTAAGCTTAATGTAAATTCATTGATGTACTAGGGATAGTTGGCAATGAATATGATTCTAAAATTTTTATGGGATGTTCCCTCATATGTTAGCTTTCAAACTACATTGGATTCACTCAATTTAGAGTTGTGTAGGGTGAGTTACACCCTTCTCAGCTCACACTGCCCAGATGAAGGTCCTAATTTCTAGGTCATACTTCAAAAATTCATAACTACCTCTATACTAATCCAATGGCCTTGTATTATATATGTATGGAAAGCCCTAAATGTCTAGTTTCATATAAAAATAGATTCATAAAATTTAAATAGCTATAGGTGGAGCCGTACACTCTACTGTACGGATTGCTGAGGAAAACCTTAACAGCTTCTTGAATTTTCTCTTTTCTTCAAGCTCTTTCATACCAATTCTAATTCCAATCACAACACACAAGCAAAATTAGCCATAAACTATCACCATCACTCCACATAACCTCAGTATTGCAATGTATACAAGACCTGCACATAGCTCCAAGCCAAAGAAAGTAAGAAGAGAAATAGGATTCCTACCTTGCCTAGTTGAAATCTTGTTGGATTTGTGCTTTGAGTTGAAGAAATCTTGTTGTAGCTTGAAGGTTTGTGGAAAATGAAGATGATATGAGTTGAGATGAGATGAAATGAAGGAGAAAAGAATGGAGAGGGGTCAGCATATAGGGGCCGAATTTACAAGGGTAGAAAAGGAAAAAAATTTAAAAACTTCTAAAGCAAGTTACATGTGTTTGTGGATTTGAGTAGGTTATTCAACTTGGTTTGGCAGCCCATATGGAGGGCTGAGATGGTGCCACTTACATGGGTAAGTTGGCTAAATCTTGGCCATCCATCCTAAGGTTCTCACAGTATAATTTCTATTGATCCAGTTCCGAGAGTTTAAATTACCGAAATCTTACCGATTTCTCTTAAATCGGCAAATCGGTCTTAAAAAATTTTTGTGAGATTTCCTATGTTCCTACTCTAATTCCATCAAGCCTAATCACTTCTAAATCATACTTAATTGGCTTTAAGTAAATGCTTAATCGAATTTTGATTAAACCCACTTATTCGATAAAAATCGAACAACTCGGTTACTAATGATAAAATTTTTTGAACGTTACATTATACGTAGGAGGGCAAGTTCCTGTAGTTAGCCAGACATTGGAGGGAAAAGGAAGAACTAAGGCTAAGCCAGAATACTTGAAGTTCGCTGAGTTTATGAAGACTAACTCACTAGCTTTTTGAGGAAACTTCAACCTTAGCAAAGCTGAGGGATAGATTGAGGAACTAGATAAGATGCTCTCGATGTTAGCTTGCACTGACTGTAGAAAGTAGCATTTGCTACCTATATGCTGGAGGTTGATGCAAAAGTCTAGTGGGCTAATGCTAGAAGGATAATAGAGAACTCTTGGATCCCTATCACCTGCAAGGTGTCCAAGGTTGCACTCTATAGTAAATGTGCCAAGTCAAAGGAAAATGCTTTTGGTAAAAGGTTGGTTTCCCAATACCAAAGGGGTAGGTATGTCCCACACTACAGGAGACAACCCCAAGTTGGTAGGGGCACGGGTGGTCAGTTATCAACACAAATAGTGTGTCCTAAGTGCCTTAATTGTGGCAAGAATCATCAAGCTAGACCCTACATAGCAGGATGGAACATTTGTTTCCATTATGAGCAACCTAGACACATGGTCAAGGATTGACTGCATGAACAAGAACTTACTACTTACTAGAAAGCTACAACACTGTGGGAAGGACTTAACTTTGACTACTGAAGCGATGACTCAATCCAAGAATTTGATCCAAGGTGAGTGTAAGGTAAATTTTAGAACCTTATGATACGAGCTCAGGAGGGCAAATTGGACATTCCAGCACTAAAGGGCAAGATGGGAATTTCAACATGCCCGTGGGACCTATCACAAGGGCAAGAGCAAAGATGCTGAAAGAAAGCTTTGGGAACTTAGCCAAGTCATTTGTGGAAGAGATCCATCAAGAATGGGCTAAGGAAGATAAGACAAAGCTAAATGGGCCACCTAATGAAAGCGGGCAGCCCAAATCTCTAAGTGTGGCACAATGGGATTAAAATGTATTATGTCCATAATTGGGCCAAGTTTTATTTAATTATCTTTGTTAGTTTTATTTAGAAGACATTTAGTTATTTTGAGGTGTTTTATTCAGCCCAATTGTTTGTTTAGCAAGTTGGGCCTTTTCTTGCGGGTTTAGGTTTAATTTAACCTAATGTAAGAGGTATAAATACCTCATAAACAAGTGTAGCAGCAGCTTTCTCATTATTGAATTACATTTTCTGGTTTCTTCTAAGAAACTCTCAATTGTGTGCAAGTGAGGAGTGATCATCTTTACTTGTTGCATCAAGAAACTGAATAGACTATTACAAAGGTAAATTTTCTTGTGATATTTGTTCAGTTTCATCTTTCTTATCCCAATTATCTACGTTTCTAAGAACGGGTTTCTTAGGGGTTTAGTAGGGAGGGTGTTTATCCTATTGCTTGTCTCCTATCAAAGTGTGTGTTCGGGGTTTCGGGATCGTTATATCCTTGGGGTTCCGCATCACCTTAACTGTACTGTATGATTCTCGTGCTATGCATTCCTTTATTTCTCATGATTGTGTAGTAGATTGGAGTTACCTATGTCTAATTCACCTTATATGTTGATAGTTGCCACTCCCACTGAAAAACCAGCTAGGACTTGTCAATGTTGCTTGGAATGTCATTTTAAAATTGATGGTAGGTCTTTCATAGCTAACTTGATTTGTCTTCCTTTGTCTAGTTTAGATTTGATTCTAGGCATGGATTGACTTTTGGCTAATCGTGTTGTGATATATTATTCTGAAAAATCCATTGTGTTTCCCTCTATGCCTATTGAGCTTATTACATCTGTTTGTTTATTCTTAAACTCTGTAGAAGTAAGGAGTTGTGAGATAAATGATAACGGGTATATTCTCCTTTTGGCAAGTGAAGTGAAACTTGAATAGGTGTTAGATGAGATCCTCATAGTTAGGGAGCACCCAGATGTGTTCCTTAACAACATACTCGAATTTCCTTCGAAAATGGAAATCGAGTTCTTAATGGATTTGATACTTGGAATAGGACCAATATTTATAGCATCTTATAGAAGTCCCTAATAGAGTTAGCAGACTTGAAGAGACAGTTGGAAAAGTTGTTGGAGAAGAAGTTTGTAAGACCTAGTGCCTCACCATGAGATTGTGTGTGGATTACAAGTAGTTAAACAAAGCAATGGGTTAAGAACAAGTTCCCCTTGCTTGGGATAGATGACCTCATGGACTAACTACTAGGAGTAGCTGTGTTCTCAAAGATCAATCTGAGATCCGGGTATTATCAGATAAGAGTGAAGGAATAAGATATACCTATGATAGCTTTTAGGACAAGGTATAGACATTATGAGTTTACAATGATGTCTTTTGGACTGACTAATGCCTCTACCATTTTCATGGATTGTATCAATAGAATCTTTTGACCTAACCTAGATAAATTTGTAGTTGTTTTCATGGATGATATTCTCATCTATTTAAGGATAAAAAGGAGGAACACAGAGCATCTGAGAGTTATGTTGGAAACCTCGAGAGACAAGAACCTTTATGCTAAGTTGTCGAGGTGCAATTTTTGGATGTAAGAAGTGAAGTTCTTAGGGCATGTGGTGTTACAAGGTGGAATTGCAGTAGATCCTAGCAAGATTAAGGCTATGATGAATTAGGAGAGATCGAACTCAGTAACAGAGCTAAGGAGTTTCTTGGGTTTGGCTGGATATTATCGTAGATTCATTAAAGGATTTTCTCAGATGTCCATACCCTTGACTAAGTTGGTGAGAAAGAATGCCCCTTTTGTTTAGACCCTAAGTGTGAGAAAAGTTTTCAAGAGCTTGAAAAAAAGTTGATCTCCACCCCTATATTAGTGTTACTTGACCCAAATGTACTGTTTGAGGTTTACTGTGATGCCTTTTAGAGAGGTTTAGGATATGTCATGATGCAAAATTGGAACGTGGTGGGCTTATGCCTCTAGACAGCTGAAACCCCATGAAGTGGACTACGTAACCCATGACTTGGAGTTAGCGGCTGTAGTGTTTGTCTTGAAGACATGGAGGCATTATTTGTACAGAGTAAGGTTCCAAGTGTTTTAATCATAAGAGTTTAAAGTATCTCTTCGATTAGAAAGAGTTAAATATGAGGCAAAGGTGGTGGATGGAGTTTTTGAAGGATTAAGAGTTTAGGTCGAAATATCATCTTTGGAAAGCCAATGCGGCGGTAGACGCCTTAAGTCAGAAGTCATTGCATGCGTCTTGGATGATGGTCAAAGAGGTTGACCTAATAGAGAGTTTCAGATACCTTAACCTAGGATCTTCCTTAACCCCCTGTAGTTTAAGATTGAATCAGATTGAGGTGATGAGTGATTTCAAGATTCAAGTTGCTCAAGCCCAAAGGAAGGATAAGGATTTCCTAAAAATTATAGCCTTGGTGGAAGAAAGGAAGATAAAGGGTTTTGCTCAAGGTATGGATAGATTATGGAAGTATGAAAAAAGGGTTTGCATACTTGTGAGTAGTGACCTTTGAAGAAAGATCTTGGAGAAGGCTCATAAGAGCCATTTCACCATACACACCAATGCAACAAAGATGTATCAAGATGACAAGAGGATGTTTTGGTGGCCAGGAATGAAGAGGGACATCTGAGTTGGTGAGTAAGCATTTAGTCTACCAAAAAGTGAAAATTGAACACCAAAAACCCTTTGGTATGTTTCAACCATTGGAGATGCTTGAGTAGAGATGGGAGAGTATCTTTATGGACTTTGTGATGGGTTTACCCAAAATGCAAGCTGGTCATGATGAGATATGGGTGATTGTTGTAATACCCTAATAATACTATACTATGCTTAAGTCATTTTATGACATTACTAGTTGTTACTCTTAACTAGTGGAAGTTTTTCTAAATGAAATTACCAAAATATATTAAAATAGCATGTAATTTTTTTTTCTCAAAATAAGATCATTTATACTTAAAAACTGAGTCTTTAAGCGTTTACTTACTTATATAAATGTAGACACGTGTCACAGTGTTACAAAAAGGTGTATAACAAAATAGAATAATATAACAATCAGCCTCGATTCATTAACATAGCCATAGATAAAGTTGGAATCATAAATCATGCATACTATTCATCATATACATATTAGGTCAAATTAAGAAGCAAAACTTCCGACATGCTCTTAATTACATATAAATTGCTTAACTAGGGCTCTTAAGAAAAGAAAAATACTACACAATTATCTTGATCCTCCTTAGCTAAAGGTGTATGGCATGGCAGCTCCTCGTCACGTCCAGTCAGGTGCCTCCAAAAGTACTGTTGTGGATGCCATCAACTCAGTCTAAAGATGCCATGGGAGTAGGGGTGAGAAATAAAATTTCTTAGAAGGACTCTAACTAGATAGTTAAGTGTCATTGTTATCGTACCAGCTACTTCAGGTTTAATTATAAAAAGGGGTAAGCATGCATAAGTTGAATTTTAAAGAGTTTGAAACTCTATGCTCTTGAAGTGGATTTTTTTTTAATCTTTCTCCTATAAACATAACATAATGAACAACAACATCATAAGGCATACATAACCATGAATATAGAAGAAAAAAAGATACATGCACGTTTTATGCAACTTTATTAACTTTGACTTTCCTTTAACTTTAGCTTACTTTGACTTTGACTTAGCCAGAGTCTTTTTTTAACTTTACTTTTATTGTAACATCCCGCTTTCACAATGAACATTGTTAATTAATTTATTCCATTGTCTTAGAAAAATAAGAGTAATTAGGAATTAAATGTAAACATTAGGATTAGAAAGAGTTAAGTTTATTATGTAGAAAATTTAAAAGAGACCTTTGGCAATATTTTGAAAATAAGGGAAACGGTAACGACTTCTGTAACAGAATATATTTAATTTACGCTGTTAATCAATTTATTCGATTTTATAGGATTGTAATGTTAACTAGAAAATAATTAGAGAGTAATTAGAAGTTAATTAAAAAGATTAGGATTAGGAGAAAATTCTAGCAATACTTAGCCAGTTTGAAAGAAATCGGTTAAGATTTGGTATTTTAAATTGCCAGAACTGAATTAGTAAAAGTTATACCATTTAAGACTTCAAGAGGGGTGACTAAACCTCAGCCACTTACCCCCTCAAAGTGGCGCACAATCAGCCACAAATATGAGCTACCAAACCAAACACAAGTCACACAACACACCTACCTCACACCTTCCATTCTACTTATGATTCAAACTCACTATTTCTATTCTCCCTTCTTCTATTTTTTGACGCTAGCAAGCTGAGCACTTCCTCCTCATTTTTCTTTTCATTTCACATCATCTTTCTCACTTCTTCATCTTCGAATCCTAATCTTCTCACATTGCTTAGATCACCAACACACCTAATGAAGGTATTTTGTGTAAAGCAAGAGAAAGATGGTGGGAAGAGCTTGGAGCCTCTGAAGAAGAAGTGGCTAGTGTTCTGACTAGAACATAAAAGATGCATGTAAGAGAGATAAGAACCTCTAATTTACTTATTCCAATTAGGGTTATGTATTTTGTTGTTTAACACACTGTGCTACCAAGATGGATAACACAGATGTAATGATAAAGGTGGACCAAATGGTCATGTTTTGCCTCATGACTAGGAAAAGGATCAACCTAGTAAGGTTAATCCTTGACTTCATTCTTTCAATTGTGGATATTACAAGAAGAAGTCATGCAACTCTACCCTAAAGCATTATTCTCACAAGAGTTTTTACTGAAGCCTAGCTTCTTATTAATGGACACAAGGCTGCCAACAAATGCCTTACAACCACCATAAAGACATTCTCAACCTTGGGATTAAAGTCTCAAGGCTCTAAGAAAGAGAAGAAAAAGGAGAATGAGAAATAAAAGGAGAAGAAAAAGAAGAAGGAAAAGGATAAGAAGCAGAAAGCTTCTTTTGTCTAGAAAGATGATGCTATTGCTCAGAAGGTTAGATCCTAGCCTTCTAAAAAGAAGAAAAAGAAAAAAAAAAAGAGACCAAAAATGAGTCTTTCACCAATTTCAGAGGAAAAGAAAGTAAGTAAGAGAAGGCTATTGAAAATTGTTGAAGAAACCTCATCCTCATCTGATGTAGAAGATGAGACATCTGCTATTGTAGCAAAAGTCATGAATGCTGCTACTCCTGCTAAACCTGCAACTAGATCCTCCAAACCCATTCAGAGGGGTATTGTAATTAGGGAGCCAATTCCTCAAGAACAACAAGGAAAACAAATTAAAGCAGCAACTTTTGATGAAGATGAGGGCCCTAAATACAAAAGAAGGGGGAAGATGAAGCTGAAAAAGGCCCCTGTAGAACCATCCAGAGACTCTACTCCCTCACCTTTGAGAAGAGCCAAGAAAGAGCTGTTGAGAACAAGATTAGAGAGGAGGCATGGCTTTAGAAGTAGAAAAATATAGTTGTTGGTATTGGTGCTTTAGAACAAAGAAGTTCTTCAATATCTCTGGAAGTGAATCAACATTGTATGGTTATTGAAGAAGTAAATCCACCTTCTGAGATAAGAAGGGTCATCATACCTTCTAGAGAGTAAGGCGAAATGGCAGAACAGCTGACTGCACAGCCTTTAAGCTTGCCATTGGTACCCTCAATTCAAGAAAGATCAACGGTTGAAAGGGCTAAGCATGCACCAGAAAGATAGAGCCAGAAAAGGACACCTACTTTGGTGACAAAAACTGAAAATGCAATTCCTGTCTTTGAACCAAGATTGCACAACTAAGCACTTCAATGTCTTATACAGCCACTGCCATAACCTCCCAAGAAATTCCTGCTACCCCAATTATTGCCAAAACTTTGTTGCTACTGACTTTTGGACCTCAATTTGATATAACAACAACTCCAGCTCATTCTAACCTTGCCTAGTCATCAGTAAGTTAGAGCCACCGCACTATCAAACTACCTTCTACAATGCCTTCAAATGTAGAAGCTTTTCCAGATGCTGCTGAAGTCCAGATGGATTTGATATGGCCAACCAACATATAATTATGGCTAATCAATTGAACTTCAAGCTCATCAGCAGGCATTGGAGAGAATGATGGATAAAATGGAGCATTTCATGTTGCAGATTCCAAAGGCTCTTCAAAAAGGAAAAGGCGATCAGTGATAGTCTTTCTATAATTCCACATCATTTTTTTTTTTAATGATACCAAGGGGGAGAAGTATAAAGAAAACCTCAAACTAAGGGGGGAGCATATATCTAATGGAAGCTAGAAGCATTTGCATTTGCTAGAAGCATTTTTTGTTATGCTGCTGCATTCACAATTTTTATCATATACTTTTTTCTTTCTTTTGGAATCAATTCTTACATTTTTTAGTCATAATTATCACTGCTAAATAATTTTTATCAGGGTACATTATATTATTAATGCACTATTATCACATTATTGAATAGCTTACTTTTTATTTAATGCTTTGATATCTAAGCTTATAATTTCTCAAGACATAACATTTGCTATCTCTTTACTATTCATGCTCTTGTGATTATTGCTTTGATATTACTTTGATGCTTTTGCCATTACATTGAAGTTATTGTTCTGATGCAATTATTTATTGTTATGATACAACTACTCTATGGCATGATATTTGTAACATCCTCCCGAAATATAGTACTATGCTCAAGCCATAGTACCATACTTAGGAGTTGTTACTATTACCTGAGCAGTTCTCTTCTGACAGCAACTTCAGCTGTTTCAAAACTTCTCGAGCTATCTGGAGATAACACGAAAATAGAAGTGAGAATTTTAAATTCTTAGTAGGATTCACTAAGAAATTTCATACCGTGTCATCGTTATTATCTTCAACTGCTTCGGTTTATTATAAAAAAAATGAACATGTTATACGAACTGTTCCTTTTTATAGTTTGAAAACATATAGTCCGAAGCAGAGTTCATTTTATTCAAGCACTTGAGTCACATTGGCAATATTTAATATTTAGAATAATAATCACAGCATAAGTAGATAGAACAGTCTTAGCATCAATAAAACATGGGATATAATTATGCAAATACTCATATTTGAATTCATGCAAATGCACTGGTTTTTTTTCTTTAACTTTCTTTGCTTTTTTTTCTTAGCACAGCTAGGCGTTACGTATCGCCGTCCCTAGGGTGCCTTCATGGATCTGCACTTGAGCGTTACATACCGCCATCCTCAAGTGCTTTCTTTACTTATCTTTCTTTTGGCTTTGGTCACCTTCTTTAACTTTCTTTAATCTTTACTCTCCTTGGGTAACCTGATCTAGGAGTGAGCTCAACTCGTGACCGTCGTTGTAACATCCACCATGAGTTCCAATTTCCGACTTCATCTTCAAGTTCCAAATAAAATGGATTATTTCCGATTTTCGACTTAATCTTCAAGTTCGGATTATTTCTGATTTCCGACTTTATCTTCAAGTTTCAAATTAAATAGAGTGGTTTCTGAGTTCCAACCTCCGACTTCGAGATTTAAATATATTGTACATAATTTTCGACGTCCGACTTCATGGTTCAAAATAAAGTGTACACGGTTTCCGATATCTGAGTTGATAGTTTAATAGAATGGTCACAAGTACCGACCTCTGGGATGATTGTAATGAGTTCCGACCTTAGAGTTGAACTCAACTAGAATGGACACAAGTTCCGATCTCCTACCTTATTCCCAAGCTTCAAATAAAACGGACGGGATTTCCGATCTCCAAATTTATTTCCAAGTCTCCAATAAGGTTTGCACGAGTTTCGACATCTGACTTCAACTCTAAGTTCAAATAAAATGGACGCGGGCTCCGACTTTACACAGAATAAGAACGAGTTCCGATTTCAGATAGAATGGAAGTGAGTTCCACTTTTTAGGCGATGTGGAGAATAATTTAGCCACAAAAGAGGGAGACATGGCTAAACTTCAATCACAAAATTTCAACCAATCAAAACACACCAAGCCAACCACCTCTTAAATGCTTAAATCAGATTTTTCTCTCTTATTCCCATATTGATTATGCCACTTTCTCTTCTGATTTCAGCCTTCTTCTTCTCTTCTCCTCTCAATAAACTCCATCACTCCTTCAAGTTTAACAAGGTTCTATTGATTCAAACTTCAATACTTAGCTCAACACCTAGCAAAATCACACTCCAAAGAGGTAGAGGTTCAATTTATTCTTGTTATTCTGATTGTGGATGGTTGCCTTTAATTTTATTTTCTTACTTCTTGATATGATTAATCGATGAATATGATGATTTGTGGCTGGTTTATTAAGTATTTGGAGGGATTGAGATTGAATCTTGCATGGAACATAAGATAGAGAGTAAACCAGAAACTGAAAACCTAGGAGAACCTACGACGGTCCGTATGGTGGAGTGTACGGCTCCGCCTACAGCTGGTTAAATCCAATGATGCTATTTTTATATGAAAGTAGACATTCAGAGCTTTCCATACATGTATAATATAAGGCCATTGGATTAATATTGAGAGAGATATGAATTTTTGAAATTTGACCTAGGAATCAAGACTTATATTCGAGCAGTGAGACTTGAGAAGGGTGTAACTCACCCTACACAACTCCAAATTGAGTGAAACTAACTTTTTTGGAAAGCTTACACATAGGAGAACATTCCATAATAAAATTCTGACTTTGGTAGGGTCCCATTAGCTCTCAGTAGTTCAAAAAAGTTGCCCTATGTCCAAATCAAGCCCAAATAGGGTAGTTCAGGAAGGTTAGATTTCGGGGCTTATAAATCAAGCTCCACTAAAGAAAATGAAATGAAACTTATTGTAAATGAAAGCTTGTCCTGTTAGCTCTAATATGACACCAATTTCATATGATTTAGACTTGTTTTCGATTTTTAATGGATTTTTACTTTTAGGTGTGTAATTCTGGCCAGCCATAGGGCAGGCCGGGTTAAAATGAAAATAACTTGAGTTATAGTTATCAAAACTAGATGGGACCAAAGAGGTTAGAAAATAGACACATAACAATTTGACATATCTGAAATTCAGATCCAAATGAGTTAAAATGAATTTAGGGCTTAATTTCCGAAAACGGGTAGAGTTGAAGGATATGAGTAGGATTCCCAAGGTTAAAGGATTTGGCACTTTAATTCACATATGAGTTCAAGTAAAGTCTAATTGTTGCAATTTCATGTTGGTGCTTGAAAGATTAATGCATTATATTTGATCTCTTACTGTGACTGACTATTGCTGAAACTGGCACCATTCATGGGGAAGCGAACTCGATCCGTTATGCTGCCAAATTTTCAGCAGGAGTCTATGAAACTATGAATGTTTATATTATAAGAAATTTATGATATGACTAACTATACAATTATGAATATATTACAATGATATGATCATGAATCATTCTTATAAGCGCATGCATATCTGCATATGAATGAAGGAAGAATATATGAGATCCCTTCACTTGGAGGCAGTTATTTGGGTCCCTCCTTGTGAAGGCAGTTAAAAGATATAATGAAGGTTCCATATTCCTAAGGGACGCGACATGACGATCACGCTTTGATGGGGTATGACATGGCGATCATACTCTGGGGTATGGCATATAAAGATCCTATGATGAAAGGTATGATGATGAGTCCATATTCCGAAAGACGTCACATGACGATCACGCTCTGATGGGGTATGACATGGCGAACATACTCTGGAATGTGGTATAATGATTCCACACCCTAAGGGATGTGACATGGCAATCACACCTGATGGAGTATGACATGGCGATCATACTCTAAAATGTGGCAGGAAGAACATGTTCCCAAGGAGTGTGACATGGTCATGACACCCTGATGGAGTATGACATGGCGATCGTACTCTGGGATATGTATGACAAGTAAGGGAAGATGAGTAAGGTTGCACTTGAGGACGGCGATACGTAACGCTCAAGTGTAGGCAGATGCAGACACCCTAGAGATGGCGATGCGTAACGCCTAGGTGTGTCGAATAAAGAAAATAAAGAAAAGTAAATTTTATGTATCTGCATAAATTCAAGTACAAGTAAAGGCATGTGCAGAATTTTATGTGTTCAGTATATTTGTGCTATTGTATTTTAAATTTGTTTCAATTATTCTTCATAGTATAATTCATGAATTGATTTTGTATGGACTCTCCCAAATGCCAAGTGTATGAGTAAAATGAACTTTGCTTCGGATAATATTTTTTTTCGAACTATAAAATTATACAGTTTACATGACATGTTCACCTTTTTCATAATAGACCGAAGCAACTAGAGATAACAACGATGACAGTATGTATGATAGTTAATGAATCCTACTGAGAATTTTAAATTCTCACTCCTGTTTCCGTGTTATCTCCAGATAGTTCGAGAAGTTGCAAAGACGGCTGAAGTTGCTGTCAGTTAAGGTCCGTTCAGGTAACAGTAACAACTCATGAGTATGGTACTCTGACTTAAGCATAGTACTGCATTTCGGGAGGCTGTTACAGTCGTCATACAGAACTAACCTACAAGGGGACCCATGTGCCTCTAGTCTTGGAGGGATCTCATTTTTTGCCACGTGCCTCGCAGGTAGAGGGATCTCATAGTTTTATACTGCCTTCACAAGGAGGGACCCACATAACTGCCTCCAAGTGAAGGGATCCAATCTTATCTTATTTAACTGCCTTCAAAAGGAGGGATCTCATAACTGCCTCCAGGTGAAGGGATCCACATTTAGTATGTTCATATCCTTTTATTCTCATACATAATCATGCATAGATATGCTGAATGCACTCATGCATATGCTTCATCGCTTACTTTCATATATCCTTGCATGCATGACTTCCACATACATATTCATAATATATAAATGTTTATAACTTCCTTACAATTCTACTGAAAATTCAGCAACATAACGGATTAGATCCGTTTCTCCATGAATAGTGCCAATTTCAACAGATAGTCAGTCATAGTAACAGGTCGAGTATAATGCATTAATCTTTCAAACATCAACATGGAATTGCAACCCTTAGACTTTAATTGAACTCATATATGTATTAGGATGCCTAGTTCTTCAATTTGGAGATTCTGCTTATGTTCTTCAATTCTGCTCGATTTTGTAAAATCTGCCATAAATTCTAGTGAACTCCTTTAGACTTTACTTTTGAATATTTTAGAGTGTTATGTGTCTATTTTCTAACCTCTTTGGTCCCATCTCGTTTTGATACCTATAACTCAAGTTATTGAAAGTTTAGCTCAACCTGTCCTGTAACTAGGCAAAATTGTACATCTAAAAGTATAAACTCACTAAAAATTGAAAACTAGTTGAAATCATACGAAACTTATATCATATTAAAGCTAACAGAACAAGCTTTGAATCATCTCATTTTCATGAGCAGAGCTTGAGTTATAAGTTTCGTAAGTTGACCCTTCTGGATTACCCTGTTCTAGCCAGGTTTGGACTTAAGGCGATTTCATTGAATTATTGAGAGCAATTGGGATAAAATCTGACTCTAAAATTTTTATGGAGTATTGCTCTATGTCTTAGCTTTCTAAATAATTTTACTGGACCCAAATCCAAATTATATAGGGTGAGTTATGCCCTGAACATTCTTCCCTGCTTAGAATCAAAGTTAGAAACTTAGGGCAAATTTCCAAAATTCATATTTCTGTCAATACTAATCCAATGTCTTATAATTTATATTGTTTGAAAGAGCTAGATGTCTAGTTTCACATAAAATAGGTTCATAAAGTTTTGGTGGCCATAGGCAGAGCAGTACACTCCGCCAATACGGACACTGTGGGATCCTTTTGGTTAAACCCACTCTGTTTGCTTTCTATTTAGATATTTTATCAACCAATCTACATAGACACAACATATTCCTCACAACCCAGCCAAGAACACTTATATAACCTCAAGAAAACAACAAATACTTGCATATAATTGAATGATCCAATAGCCACCATTCATAAGAAAATCAATTAAAAGGGGTGGAATCCTACCCTAATTTGGTAGAGTAACTAGTAAGAAGGAATCTTGAGGAGGTAGAATGATCAAAGCTTCAAAGACAAGGTGAGATGTTGAAGAGAAACAAGGTGAGGGAGCTTGCAAGAGAAGAAGAGAGGGCCAAACTTCTGCTGGGAAAAAGAAGGAAAAGACTCACCCAAAAGCTAGATGAAGTGCTTGGCAAGTTTTATTCTTATTTGCTGAAATTTTTGTGGCTGAATTGCAGCCAACTCCACTCATTTTGGGCCTATTTTGTGCCACCAATTAAATGGTTATGTGGCTATGTATTTAGCCATTAAACATAGGGTTTAGAGTGTGCAATTATATTGATTTGGTTCTGACAGTTTAAAATACCAAATCTTTACCTATTTCTTTCAAATCGGTAACATAGTTTGGAAAATTTTTGTGAAGCTTTCTATATGTGTATTCTAATTTATTCAACTCTAATCTTTTTAATTAATATCGAACTAATTTCCAATTAGCCTTTAATTGGCTTCCGATTAAATATCAGATTAATTTCTAATTAATTTCACTGATTAGTTAAAACCGAACAATTCGGTTAAAACAATAAAATTTTTCGGATGTTATAATATTAGTGCTCTGATAAAATTGCTCTGAATAGATATCTTATGAATGTTTATTGCATGATGATACTAATTCTTGAGCTGCTCTAATTAGTTATGTTAATCTTTTTGCTTTGATACTCTATTTTTTTCTTTCTTTTCTTTTTGCTTTGATTACCTCAATTTTCTTTGTACTATGGTTAATCATGAAACTTCTTAGTTATTTGAATAAATTAAAATGATTGTTGATTTAAAATGTTCATGATCTCTCAATTAAAATAATCTCTCTGATTAATTGTTCTACTACTAAAGTTTCTGGATAAATTACAAATTGAGAACAACTTCAGAAAGTAAAGTTTTTCAAATCAGAAGATTAAAACAAATGTTAGTTTGAACAACTATGCACTTTCAATTCTTTATTATACAAAAAGCTTTTCTTGAACACTAATTTGCCATCATCAAAAAGGGGAGATTGTTAGCTCCAAAGCGTTTCAGAAGCCACCTTGTGGTTTGAACCTTATAAGCTAAAAGGTTTTGATGATTAACAAATCAAGGTTTAATAAAGTCTTTTGCGCACTAACTGTATGTTCAAGTTTGTTAAACATTTCTTTGAGTTAGATCAAGCAAATTCGCATAGAGATATATCTCAGTCAGAACAAGGTTCAAGTTCTTTCAGGAATCTTCTTCTTTCAAATTAAGAGAAAAGGCATTTTGTCAAATATATGATCCATTCCTCAAGGAACACATTAAAAAGTTCAAAAAGGAATACTTATGACTTTAGAAGGAAAAGCATGTGATGCAGAACCCCAAGGATATTATGATCCCAAAACCCCAGACACACTTTTTGATAGGAAGCAAACAATAGGATAAACACCCTCCCTACTAAACCCCTAAGAAACCCATTCTTAGAAACTTAGATAACTGGGAAAAAGATTGATGAAATTGAACAAATATCACAAGACAATTTGCCTTGGTAATAGCCTATTCAATTTCTTGATGCACCAAGTAAATATAATCACTCCTTACTTGCTCACAATTGAGAGTTTCTTTAGAAGAAACCAGAAAATATAATTCTCATTGAACAAAAGCTACTGCTGTACTACTGTTTATGAGGTATTCATATGTCTTACATTAGTTTAAATATTTCCTAAACCTACTAAACTAACAATCGGGCTGAATAAATACCTCAAAATAAATACATATCTTTAAATAAAAAGCAACATAATTAATAAATAAAACTTGGCCCAAAATGAATGTAATACATTTTATTGCCATTGCGCCCTAATTAAAGTTTTGGGCTGCCTACTTTAAATATTTGGCCCATTTAGTTTTGTCTTCTCTTCCCTAGCCTATTCTTGATGCATCTCTTCCACAAATGACTTAGTTAAGTTCCCAAAGCTTTCTTTCAGCATCTTTGCTCTTGCCCTTGTGATAGGTCCTACGGGCATGTTGAAATTCCCATCTTGCCTTCTGTGCTGGAATGTCCAATTTGCCCTCCAAGTGCTATCTTTCTTTGGAACCAACAAAATTGGAATAGCACATAGACTCATACTTTCCTTCACGTACCTTTTAGCTAGTAATTCATCCACTTGCCTTTGAAGCTCCTTTGTCTCCTTAGGATTACTTCTATAGGCTGGCCTATTTGGAATGCTAGCCCCAAGCATGAAATCAATCTGGTGCTCAATTTCTCTCAATGGTGGTATTCTACTCGGCACCTTATTAGGGAAAACATCCTCAAATTCCTGCAACAACGAAACAAATCCACTAGGCAAATCTGGGTTAATATTAGTTTCAGAAAGGAAAACCTCCCTAAACCTTATTAAAACCATTGCTCTTTTGCCTAGAAAAGCACCTTTCAAGTCACTCTCTTTTGCATAAAACCATGATTTTCTCTCAATTCTTTCACCTTCTACTTTTTCTTCCTTTTCACTCTCTTCATGTTTCTCACTTTTTTCTTTTCTTTCACTCAGCTCTCTTTTTTCACTCACCATTGGGCCCTTATCTTTATTCTTTTCTCTGATGACCTCTTTTTTCTCTTCTTTTTCTTGTGCTTTACTTCTTGAACTCCCAAGTGAAGATTGTTGAAGTTTTACTTGATCAAGATACACCTCTTTGGGTGATAACAGAGAAAGTGTGAACTTGTGACTATTATGCTCAAAGAAGTACCTGTTCTTGTACCCATCATGTAGCACATGTCTATCAAATTGCCATAGACTCCTTAACAACAAATAACTAGCTTGCATGGGTACTACATCACACACCACTTCATCATTATACTTCCCAATGGAGAATGCAACTGCAACCTGTCTCGTAACTTTCACTTCTCCACTATCATTCAACCACTACAACCTATATGGATTAGGATGCCTATCACATTTCAACCCCAGCTTCTCAACTAAAGTAGTACTAGCAACATTAGTACAACTTCCACTATCAATGATCAAGCTACACATGTTTCCACCAACTAAGCACCTAGTGTGAAATATATTTTCCGTATGTTCCAAGCTATCCTTCTTAACCTGTAAATTCAATGCACACCTAGCAACAAGAGATTCACCATGCACAGCATACTCCACATGTTCATTAGCATCAGAACAATCCTCCAAAGTGGCATACTCTCACTCACATCAAACTCATTACCATCATTAGATTCAAATACAACTTCTCAACCCCTTAATCACATCCTCTTATTTGGGCAATCATATGCATAATGACCAAAACCTTGACACTTGAAGCATTTAATATCTCTATGTCTAGAAGTAGCAATAGAAGAAAATGAGTTAGAAGTACCTTTCTTCTTTGCTGTATTTAGCCCATTTTCCTTGGGATCTGAACCTTTATTCTTCTTTGTGTCCTCATATTTTGGCCATTTAGAACTCTACTTTGAGTTGGAATTTGGAAATGTCTTGATTGCCTTCCTTTGGTTTTGTTGCTTCTCCACCTTTATTGCCATGCCAGCCAAATCCTCCATCTCCACAAAATGTTGTAATTTCACCACATCTACAATTTCTTTGTTTAGACCAACCATAAATTGTGCAATAGTAACTTCCATGTCCTCTTCTATGTTGGCTTTGATCATGAGCATCTCCATCTCTTTGTGGTAATCTTCCACTGACTTAGAGCCTTGTGTGAGCCTATGTAATTTCTAGTGCACCTCCCTATAGTAATAAGAAGGTACAAATCTCTTCTTCAACACTCACCTCGTCACTTCCCAAGTCTCAATAGGGCGTTCACCATTCCTTCTTCTAGATTTTACTAGCTCATCCCACCAAACTTGGGCATAATCTGAAAACTCCACTGCAGCCAATCTCACTTTCTTTTCTTCAGCATAGTCATGGCATGCAAAGATTAGCTCAACCTTCCTTTCTCGTTCTAAGTAGGCTTCAGCATCATTTCTTCCCTTGAACGAAGTTATTTGCATCTTGATAGTATTAATGTTGGTATCCTATCTTCCTCTGTTCCTAGCTCTCCCATTTCTAACTGACTTAGCTTCGTCAGATTCCTTCTCAAATGGTTTACAATTGAAATCATTGTGATTTCGTCTATGTCACAGATCACCTCATTTGCTACTTTTCGGAGATGGCTTATGTCACTTCCCTTCTCCACTTATCCATGTCATCAAGTCTACTATTTAACTTCTGAAATTGAGTAAAAAAGGCTTTGTACATCACCTTCATATCCGGTGTCATGGAAACTTCCTCTTCAGCCATTTGAACAACCTGCAAAGTGTTAATAAAAATAGCCTTACAGTTCACCCTTTGATGTGTTTCACTCAAAAATTTGAGTGCACTCATGTTTACACTCAATTTAGGCTTTTACCTTCTTTTGAGCTACCACTCTTGCCTTTTACCTCCCTTGACCACTTTTGATTGTTGCACTTCACAAATCAAACAAACTCTAAATAAAGTCAAATTCACAAGCAATATTTAGGATAGAAAAGGAATGATAAATCAGCAAAATAAAAGTCAAATTTAGGACTAACAAAAATGCAAAACCAGCAAGGAAAAATAGACACTAATATACGAAGAAAAATGGTGCAAATTAAGATCAAGAATGTGTGAAGAATACTCAAAACTAGGATCAAAGAAATTAGATGACTAGTAGAAAAAAAAAAGAAAAGAAAAAACAAGAAACACACCAAAACTAGTTTCAAATCGGATTAAAAGTGATGGAACACAGAGTTAATGCAAGGACTCAACCCAAAATTCACAAGAACATTAACAATTATTAAAACATAATTTTGGAATTTTGCAGTTTATTTTTTGCATTTTTTTTCACATTTTTTTCACATTTTTCTTCTCTCTTTTTTTTTTTAATCTAAATAACCAATTCAACAAAATAAACAGAGATAGAAAAACACACAGATAGCAGAAAACTAGAACAAAATAGAAACACAAACAAAAAAAAAATGATAGAAATGCAGCTAACACAAACACAGATAAATAGGAATTTATCTATAGCTTGCTTTAATATCCTCTCTACTAAACCTTTAAGAAACTCGATCTTAGAAACTTAGATAATTGGGAAACAGATTGATGAAATTGAACAAATATCACAACAAAATTTGCCTTTGTAATAGCCTATTTAGTTTCTTGATGCAACAAGTAAAGATAATCACTGCTCACTTACACACAATTGGGAGTTTCTTTAGAAGAAACCAGAAATTATCTCATTGAACAAAAGATGATGATGTTATAGTTTTTATGAGGTATTTATACCTCTTATATTAGGTTAAATATTTCCTAAGCCCACTAGAAAAAAGGCCCAACTTATTAAACTAACAATTGGGTTGAATAAACACCTCAAAATAAATACATGTCTTTAAATAAAGACTAACAGAGTTAATAAATAAAACTTGGCCTGAAATAGATGTAATACATTTTATTGCCATTGTGCCACAATTAGACTTTTGGGCTACCCATTTTCCCCATATTTGGCCTATTTAGCTTTGTGTTCACTTCCTTGACCCATTCTTAATGCATCTCTTCCATAAAATGACTTGGCTAAGTTCTAAAGCTTTCTTTCAACATCTTTGCTCTTGCCCTTATGATAGGTCCCACAGGCATATAGAAATTTCCATCTTGCCCTCTAGTGCTAGAATGTCCAATTTGTCCTCCTGAGCTCGTATCAACACGCTATCCAATGGATGATGCATTCAGAAGGCTACATCTAGAAGGGTGATTGTCAGAAAGATAACTCTCATGAACCACCTTACCCTCAAGGCTTCTTCTGCATGATTCAAAGATAAAATCAAAAAGTCAAACATGATTTGACAAGATTCAAAAGAAGCGCTGACAAGTCTAAAAAGTTAGTGAACCCTTCAACGGTTATTTTTCTTCTTTTGTGTCACTTCTACTTATTGAAGAAGAAAGTTGCATTCTCTCTTTCCAATCTTAGACTAGTGGATCAAAGAGGCACAAAGCTAAAAATTTGCAAGCATAAACGGATATTTTTCGTAGGTCTATATAAACCTGGAAGTCGAAGAAGAGATGGTTAGACTGTTTGGATATTTCTTGTCATTCAAAGCTTTCATTCTCCAACCTTCTCAACCTTCTAAACTATTAGAAGGTTACATTTTGTAACTTCTATTTGAAAAATCTTCTCTACTGATTTGTATTACATAACATTCTCTCATTGAGAATTTACAGAAGTCACACACATTGTATTTTAGTGTTCATTCTCCGTTGTGAGATTTAGCTTAAAGAGCCTGGGATCAAACACTACTCGATTTAGCTTTGAGAGGCTTAGTAAATACTACTCGTTGTAAAGCTTGGTGAGGCTTAAGAAATACTACTTTGCTGTAAAATCTTGGAGAAGTTGGACAAAGAATACTCGTAATATAAAAATCTCAACAAAGTGTTAGGGACTGGACATAGGCACATGGTTGGCCAAACCAATATAAAAACCTTGCTGTGTGATCTTTCTATCCCTTATACTTTTCATTGATTTACTTCATCTCGTAATTAAATCTATATGCTAAATATCATATTGCTTGAACAAACTTTCTGAAAGTAAAACTGTTTATAATTCTAGCTAAATCACTTCCGCATTCCGAGTTTCAGACTTGAAAAAATTGTTTTGCAAAAGATTTCAGGTTATAAAGTTCATTAGAAGCACAATTCAGCCCCCTTTCTCGTGTTATTTTAACCTACAAAGTTTTCTCTCTTGGAGTTGAGAAGATATGAGAGTGACTTGGAGAAGAAGGGGTATGTTTGTGAAAAAAGTGAATGTGTGTATGGGTGAGGGGTAAAGGGTGTGGTCGTGGGTTATACTAAGGTTAGAAAGGAAATATTTTTCCTTTTGTTGCAATTAAGGGAACAAAATGGATCATTAAGGGGTTTAGTTTAGACAAACCCTAACGCTTCTCTTATGTAAAGCAACATTGTCTCTTACCTTTTCACTTTAATGATGTCATAATTGCTTTATTATCTTATTGACTTAAATTTGAATTTGATGATAAGATTAAGTATTCTTGCTACTTAAGTGACTTAATTAATCAAGGATTAGTGATTAACTTATATTTCCATGATTAGTGAAATTAAATTTTTTTATTATGTTTAATTAACCTTATTTAACCTCAATTAAGCTAATTATTGGTGATTAGTGCTTAATTAGTCTCTTAAGGGTTCAATTCACTTAATTAGCAAATCTCTAATCTTAATTAAGCATTCTCTTAATTTTTCTCTTCTTAATTACATTTTTATCCCTTGATTAAGCTTTTATTATTTAATTCTTCATTAAGTTTCTAATTACTTAAGGTCACTGAGGTAATTTAGCATAGGAAAAATTGGAAATGTTACAATTGTTAACAAGCTAACCAAGTCTACTAACTTTGGACCCATTTGAGCTACTTATCCTTTGGAAAAGTTAGCTTAGCTGTATGTCCAAGAGATAGTAAGACTCCACGGTCTACCCTCAACCATAATCTTGGATAGAAACTCGAAGTTTACCTCTAGATTTTGGGAAGCCTTGCAAAAGGCATTTAGGATGAGACTTTGCTTAAGTACAGTTTGTCACCCCTAGAGTAATGGACAATCAGAGAAGACTATCTAGACTTTGGAGGATATGCTAAGAGCATGTGTGTTGAATAATCGAGGAAGTTAGGACAAGTACCTACCTCTGATAAAGTTTGCATACAACAATAGTCATCATGCAAGCATCGGTATGGCACCCTATGAAACTTTGTACGGAAGAAAGTGTCAATCTTTCTTGTGTTGGTATTAACTCGATGAGCAAAGCCTTTTAGGACTAGGTAAGCAAGTGAAGAAGATTAGGGAAAGGATTCTCATTGCACAAAGCCGACAAAAGAGATATTTCGATAAAAGGAGGAAACACTTAGAGTTCCAAGGGGGAGAACATGTACTCCTAAAAATCACTTCTATAGTAGGTATACGTACAGCCATAAGAATCAAAAAAATAAACTCCTATTTTCTTGGTCCTTTCCAAGTCCTTAAGCGAGTGAGGTCAGTCGCTTATCGAATGCCCTTACCTCTTAATTTGTCAAAGCTTCCATGATGTCTTTGATGTGTCTTAATTACAAAGTATAGTTCCAATTCCAATCATTTACTTGAGCCTAAGCCTACACAGTTACAAGAAAACTTGACCTACAATCTACCACTGCTATGGATTGTGTATAGAGGAGTCAACAGTTCAGGGATGAGTCTATGTCTCCAATAAAGATGGCCTATGGTAGGAGGAAGATTTGAAGAGTACATGTAGGAGCCCGAGCCTAACACGAAGAAGAATGAACCCGACCTGTTTATGAGTAACAAATTTTAAGGGCAAAATTCTTTTAAAAAGTGGGGAGTAATGTAACATCCCCAATTTCCTTTGCACTAAATTATCTTAGTGACCTTAAATAATTAGGCACTAAATAAAGAAATGAAAAATAAAGCCTTAATCAAGGGATAAGAAGGGTAATTAAGGAGAGAAAGATTAAGAGAATGCTTAATTAAGATTAAAAATTTGTTAATAAAGTGAATCAAATCCCTAAGAGACTAATTAAGCATTAATTACCCACAATTAGCTTAATCAATATTAATTAAGATTAATTAAGCTTAATTAAGATTTTAATTTCACTAATCATGAAAAAATGAGTTAATCACTAATTCTTAATTAACTAAGTCACCCAAGTAGTAAGAATACTTAATCTCATCATCAAATTTAAATTAAAATGTCAACTAGACAATAAAATGAGGATGACATCATCAAAAGCATAAAGTAAAGACAAGGTTGCTTTTTGTAAGCCAAATACTAAGGTTTGTTTAAAGTAAAGCCCTTAATTATCCATTTTGTCCTCTTAATCACAACAAAAGTAAAATAGCTCTCCCCTAAGAGCATTAGAAGCCCACGACCACTACCCCCTTCCCCATACTCATTCACATTTTCATTTCACTCACTCCTCACTCTTCAAGTTCTTTCTAAATTCTCTCATCTCCAAGAGGGAAAACTTTCTCAACTTCTCCATCTTCTTTATTCTTCTTCTTCAAGGTTCTCCACCTTCCATAACCACTCTCATCAAACTTCGTGAGAGCTACAACTTCTAGCTCTTGCAAACACACATATACACACTCTCATCCAAGCAAAAAAAGCAACAAGTCTTATCTTGCCTCAAGCCAAAAATCGTGAGCCTTTCTTGGAGCTAGGATAAGGATTTTTGCTTCACGCTTCAAGTTTCTTGCTTGGATTCATCATCTTGTGGGTAAGAATCTCTTTCTAGACTCTCTTCTTTTTATGACAAGCTATGAATGCTCATGCTTGACTATAGCTTTGAGTTTCAAGCATTGTCTCCAAGTTTCTATCTTTTTGATGTTGAGAAAAATACTATCTTTTGTGTTTCTACTACTTTTTTTGAATTTCTATGTGTTCACCTTTGAAAAGAGTGTGTAAAGTTTTGATCTTTACTTACTTGTAGTCATGAGCACTTAGCCCTAGCCTGTTATGATGTTCTTGGCTTATTCCTTATGTTTACCTCTTGAAAAAGTCTAAAGTTGCCACCTTTTTTAGTATTGGTTTGATTCTTTAGCTTGTTTCTCATGTTTGTGATCACATTAATAAAGTTGGTCTCTTAAGTTGTTTGGTTGAGTGTTGGAAAAGTGGCCATGAGAAAGTGGTTTTAAGACATTGACCAACGAAAAGATTTAATTTTTATCAAGTTTCTCATAAGAGTAAAGCTTTTTAAGCTTACATTTATGTCCATAAGCCTCAATATGACATAAACAAATGAAATCATGAAGTAAAACAAAATAAAAATTGATGCTTGGCAACCATATAGGCTTCAACTACTACAAAGGAAAATACAAAGAACAATGAGTTGAAACTTTAAAATGGTTGATCTTGGATCCCCATAAAACTTAGTGAAACTTGAAGCAAGGAAATGAAAATTTAAGGACTTAGGCAAATTCTAGGTATAGATTCGGCCATGAAGAGAAAAGAAAGAAAAGAGATGTTTTTAATTAAGTACAAAACTTGATAAATCTAAATGATTAAATAAGTGTTGTTCCAAGTATTATGACTTAGCCATGAATTGTCATAATCCAAAGAGAGGAAAGTAATGTCCTTGTAGCCTCCTTGCAGAAATGATTAGGGTTGTTGGTTTTGTCATAAAATTTGGAATACGTGCATGTCTCTGGATTAAGAATCACAAGATAAAAATTTGCTAGAAATCCTAAGATAATTCACAGCCTTGAAAGATTATCAAGAGGAAATATAAAAGTTAAAAGATTATACTAAATAAAAATGCAAGCTTTGAGGATCAATAAGCAAAGGAAATGAATTAAAATCCCTCTTCAAGATTAAATTAAGACTTAAGGATAAAATGATAATTTAAAGGATTGCACATAATTACCGAATTGTGTACATAAGACTCTTGTGTGCATTGGTGTGCTTTATTCCCTAATCATGTGGGAAATAATGAAGTTACTTGTTGATGAAAATATTGATCTTTGTATTATAGCTGTATTAGGATTAAGTGATGGGATTCTTGAGGTGAAACCCACAAGAATCATGGTCTTTGCATGTGATGGATTGTTTGTGAATGATTAAATATAATATGAATGCTCCATATGCTTGTTACATGTAGGTTTACAATTTTGGAAAATCTCCCAATTTAGCCGTTATGCTGTTGGATTTTCATCAAAATTGTGAAAAAATATCTGTCCATGCATGTTTTTATCTTATGTTAAGATAAGAAAAATTTAAGTCCTTTATCCTAAAGGACTCATGACATAAGACTTAACACTAAGTTCCAAGATAAAGAAAGATAATTGGATATGATCCTTAGATTACTTCAGTAAAAAAAGGTGATCCACAAAGATAAGATAATCAGGTATGATCCTTTGGTCACTTTGGTAAGGGAAGGTAACACACCAATGCACCCCTTGGCTCATAGATGTAAGTCAGGTGTAATGGGTGATGACAATCATTATTAGGAATGAGCTCATCTATTAGAAACTTTGGTTCTTTATGAGGATATATAAAGGAAAGATGCACGTGCTAAAAGTAATAAAAGTTAAAGCATATGCTAATGACTAATCAAGTCAAAGTAAAGTAAAATCAAAATAAGACTAAGGTCAAAGTCAAACTCAAAGTATGCTAAAGTCAAAGAGGAGTCAAAGTCAGTGGAATTGCATAAAGTGTTCTTGTATTTATGTTTACTATATTCCCTATTATGCATGTCTCAAGCTTGCTTATGTATGCCCTATGATTCCATTATTTATGATGATATGCTTATGCAAAAGTAACTAAAAGCAATCCACTTTAGGAATAAATGATTTCAAACTTATTTAAAATTGAACTTATGCTTCTCACCTTTTTATAAGAAACTCGGAGTGGCTAGGATGATATGATGACATAACTGTCTAGTTGGAGTATTTCTAAGAATTTCTATTTCTCACTCCAATTTTTGCATCATTTTTAGACCAACCTGATGGCATCTGTAACATCCACCATTTTTCGCCTAATTATTTGGTTTTATCGAATAATTGAGAATAATCAAGATTCGGTTAAACAATTAATTATACTCAATTGATTAGCAATTACTTGAGTTTAGATAAGAGAGAATTAAGTTAGAGTATAGGAGATTTTATAAAATTTTATTGAAAACTGATTTACCGATTTAAAGGAAATCAGTAAAATTACGGTATTTTAAACTGTCGGAACTGGACCAATAGAATTTCAACCCATTAACCCTACTTTAAGTGGCTGAGAACTCAGCCACTTAAGCCCTCAAAATGGCGCAAAGAAGGCCATAGAAAGTGAAGAAGGCTGGCTAAATTTCAGCCAAGTATTTTGAGCCAATCAAATTCAAGCAAAAATCACTCAAAACAATTAGATTTTTCAGCTTCTTTAACACCCATTCAGACCCCTTCTTATGCCACTTTTCTCTCCTCTCATTCAGCTCTCTTTCTCTCTTCTTCACACACAAAAACTCCAGCTAACACCAAGCCAATTCAAGCCTTGCTCATTCAAAAATCCAGCACAATCACTTGGAACAAAGGTAGGAGTTTAATAATTGCATCAAATTTGTGGTATTGGCTGGCTGAGCTTGGATTATTTTCATGATTTTTGATGTGTTAAATGGATGATTATGATGATATGTGATTGGTTTTGGGCTGTTGGTTGGGTTAAAATCGAATTTGAAGCAAGAAAGAATAGAAATAAGAAGAGCTAAGGGGCTGGAGAACCAAAACCCCTCGGTAGTCCGTACGGCAGAGTATACGGCTCCGCCTACAGTTGATTAAATTTGATGAAACCAATTTTAAATGAAAATAGACATCCAGGGCTTTCCATATATATATCATATAAGGCTTTTGGATTAGTATTGAGAGAGTTATGAATTTTTGAATTTCGACCTAGGGTTTTGACTCTGGCTCCGGGCAGATTAGGTTGTTTAGGGTAGAACTCGACCTACACTACTTGAAAATGAATGAAACGAACTTTTTTAGAAATCTTACACATAGAGAATGTCTCATAAAAATTCAGAATTAGATAAGGTCCCAGTTGCTCCCAGTGATCCAAGAAAGTTGCCCTATATCCAAACCGGGCCAGAACAGGGCAGTTTAGGAAGGTCAGAATTGGGGGCTTATAACTCGAGCCCTGCTAAGCCAAATGAAATGGAACTTTTTGAAAATGAAACTTTACCCTGTTTGTAACGTCCCAATTTCCGACGTTATTCAACTCCAACAACGGACGTCCAACTTCACCTTCAAGTTTGATCAAATCCCATTCCCGACTCAATCTTCGAATTTCAGATAGAAGGGATTATTTCCGAGTTCCGAGTTCATCTTGCACAATTTCCGACTTCATGACATCCGATTTCCGATTTCATCTAGTCTTGACTACTCCTGATTTCCGACTTCATCTTATGATATTCTCCGATTTCCGAGTTCGTCTCACCTATGTCTACGACTTCCGACTTCATTTGGATTACTTCTACAACTTCCGAGTTTAACATTCGAGTCCGAACAACATGAACTGATTCATCGGTATCCGACTTCATGTCTCAAAGATATTGTACCCGGTTTCCAATCTCATCAAATGTAAGATACCGACTTCCGAGTTTAAGTACTTGTGTTTGGAAATGTGATTCGAATCACCCGAGTTTCGACCTTAAGAACCCTCATTCCGACCTCATACCTCATGCTTCATCTGACCTCAGAAGTTATAGTTTAACACAATGATACAAGCACTGAACTCCGAGTTTCATGTAACGAGTTCCGTCCTTGGAGTTGAACTCAATTAAAATGGACCCCAAGTTCCGATATCCTAGCTTATTACAAGGAGTGCCGACTTTGAACTTGGAGTTCCGAGATCAGTCGATTGTCAGCTGCATGACTTCTGACCTCCGACCTTGATTCTAAGTCTCGAAATAAACTAGACAAGATTTCCTCAAGTCACAAACAAGATGGAACGAGTTACGACATCCAGCTTCAGCTCTAAGCAATGTAAAAAGGTCACGAGTTCCGACTTCGAGTATTATGGGGATGATTTCCGATTTCAGGTAGAACGAAAGCGTATCCCACTTTGGGGACGACGTGGAGAGCAACTCAGCCACAAAAGTAGGCATCATGGCTGAATTTCAATCACAAAACTTCAACCAATCATCACCCACAATTCCAACTACCTCCATCTATTTAAGTCAGACCCTTCCCCTCATTTCTGGCTGATCTATGCCACTCTCCCTCTTCCTCTGGTTCCAGCCTCCTCCTCCCCTTCTCTCAATCAACTCCATCATTCCTCCAAGCTTAGCAAGGTTCTAACACTCTAAGTTTCAGCACTTAGCTCAAGTCATACTCCAAAGAGGTAGGATTCTACTTCTATTCTTGAATTCCTTGTACTATGATTGCATGAGATTGTACTCTTCTTTATATATTTGATGAATTATTGGATGTATTATGATGGATTATGATGAATTATGATTGAATTCATAGGAGATTTTGAGTTAGAGTTATGATTAGAAGGAGAAAATTAGAAGAAATGGAGAAGTGGGATGCTGTCTTGGTGAGGAATTCCACGGCAGTCCGTACGGCGGAGTGTATGGCACCGCCTACCACCGGTTAAATCCGATGGAACCATTTTTAAATGAAAGTAGACACCAAGGGCTTTCCATACATGTATCATATAAGGTCATTGGATTAGTATTGAGAAAGATACGAATTTTTGAAGTTTGACCTAGGGTTCAGGATTTTCATCTGGGCAGGGTGACTTGAGGAGGGTATAACTCACCCTATACAACTCCAAATCGAGTGAAACTAATTTTGTTAGAAAGCTTACACATAGGGGAGCATCCCAATATGAGATTTCGAGTTTGTTATGGTCCCAATTGTTCTCAGTGATTCGAGGAATTTACTCTATGTCCAAACCGAGCCAAAATAGGGTAGTTCAGGAAGGTCGACTTTCAGGACTTATAACTTGAGCTATACGATAGAAATGGAACAAAACTTGTGGCAAATGAAAGGTTGTCCTGTTAGCTTCAATTTGAGGCCAATTTCGTATGATTTGAGTTTAGTTTCGATTTTTAGTGAATTTATACTTCTAGGAGTGTAATTCGGGCTAGTAACTGAACAAGCTGAGGCAAAGGTTGAATATCTTGGGCTATATAAATCAAAATGATATGGGACCAAAGGGGTTAGAAAATAGACATATAGAGCTATGATATACCCAAATTTCAGATTTAAATGAGTTGAATAGAAATAAAGGTGGTTCATATGAAATTCGGGCAGAACCGAATAGAATGTGGCAGAATGGCCAAAGTGATACTTTCACAAAGTGACCCCATTGAAGATTTCACAAGTATTAGGGGAACCATATAAAGTTTGAGTTGAGGATTGCCAGTTTGACATTGATATATATGTGTTAAGTTGATTTATGTTGCTATGACTGATTTGTCCGTGAGAGCTGGCACTATTCATGGGGAAACGGATCTGATCAGATTATCTTTTGATTCTGGCAGAAGTTTAAAAAGCTATGAATGTATAGATGTAAGGATGAATTTTAAAATGATATGAGTTACCTAGGATGAATTAAAGTATGAATGGGTATATAGAAACTCTATATCCAAGAATGACATAATTATATTATGAGGTATGTGAGGGTAAACGATGTAGCATATGCATGAGTACCGGTAAACTGGTAAGGAGGCTACGGACCTTTATACGTAATGAACATGTACGTGAAGATCATATGTGCAAAGATATATGAAAATAAATGAAGTATATATATATACAAGTACACTCAGTATGACTATGCTTGAATATACTGAATGTGAGTCCCTTCACTTGAAGGCAGTTAATTGAGATCCCTCCTGGTGAAGGCAGTTAAATGATAAAGATATGAATCCCTTCACTTGGAGGCAGTTGCACTTTGAATCCCTCCTTGTGAAGGCAGATACCCTCTACCTTGGAGGCACGTGGTCAGATGAGATCCCTTTATGTTGAAGGCACGTGGTCAGATGAGATCCCTCAATTTTGAGGCACGTGACCAGAAGAGATCCCTTCACTTAGAGGCACGTGACCAGAATGAGATCCCTCCAAGACTAGAGGCACGTGGGTCCCCTTGCGTGTGAGTCGGTGTGACGACGGTCACGGGTGAAGCTGACGAGCTCACTCCAAGGCCAGGCTACCCAAGGGCAGTAATAGCACCCTAGGGATGGCGATACGTAACGCCTAGGTGTGCCAAGTAAAAGCTAAAGATTAAAGACTAAAGACTAAAGATTAAAGCATATGCAAATATCCCACTCACATGAGGCATGGCATCGACCCAGCTAGTGTGAGTATAGGGGACAGAACTTACATGAGGCATGGTATGACCTAGCTAGTGTAAGTACCAAAGGAAGATCCTATATTCCTAAGGAACGTGACATGGCGATCACGCTCTGATGGGGTATGACATGGCGATCATACTCTGGAATGTGGCATGTAAAGATTTTATGATGACAAAGAAAAGAAAGATGAAAAAAAAAAGAAAAGCAAGTTTTATGGCTATGTATGAATTTAAATACAAGTTAAGTTATGTGCAGATGTTATGTTCTCAGCATATTGATGCCATGTGGGCATCATCTTAATATACTGTAGTTCCAGTCAAGTATATGTAGAAGTTATGCCTCTAGTACATTGATGCTATCGTACTTTAATGTACTTCCGTGATTAGTCCCAATATAATTCATGACTTGATTTCTATGGATCCTCTCAGATGCCAAGTGTATGATAAAAATGAACTTTGCTTCAGACATGATATTTTTCGAACTGTAAAATTAAACAGTCTACATAGTATATTCACCTTTTTCATAATAAACCGAAGCAAACTGGAGATAACAATGATGATATTATTAATGATACTTAGAGAATCCTACTGAGAATTTATAATTCTCACTCCTATTTCCGTTTTGTCTCCAGATAGTTTCAAAAGTTTTGAAGACGGCTGAAGTTGCTGTCAGACAAGGTCCGCTCAGGTAACAGTAACAACTCTAGGGTATGGTGCTATGACTTAAGCATAGTACTGTACTTGGGAGGGTGTTACACTGTTAGCTTTAATATGAGTCCAATTTCGTGTAATTTGAGTCAATTTTCGATTTTTAACGAATTTTTACTTTTAGTTGCCTAATTCTGGCTAGCCATTGGGCAGGCTGGGATAAAACCTGAATATCTTGAGCTATAGATATCAAAATTAGATGGGACTAAAAGGGTTAGAAACTAGACACATAAGGCTACAACATATCCAAAAATCAGGTTTAAAGGAGTTAAATTGAAATAAAGGTGGGATATACCATAACCGGGTAGAATGAGGCAGAATCAGCTAAAAGCCCTATTGAAGCTTGTTGAAACTAATGAATGAATTTATGAATGTATGTGCATAATTGCTGCTCTATATTGAAATTGCAAATTGTGTAAATGTATTGGTTGGCTGGCACTATTCATGGGGAAGCGGACACATTCCGTTATGCTGCCGAAATTCGGTAGAACCCATGCACAAGTTATGAGTTACATGTTAATGCATATGCATTTCAAAAAAGCTAAGAAGGTTATGAAAAAAAGAATTATATTACTATGAAAATTCCATGCTGCTTGGGCCAGCCCCGGATAAGAAGTTAAGGGGAATAGATCGGTGGGAACGTCGGGAAAAGTCAACCCGGCAATTCTTGTATAAGAATGAGCTTGATCCTGAGAAGCAGACTATTACCCAGGAGTCTAAATGGCCAAGAACTCCCAGGGGACCAAGAGATGGAAAATGATGAAAAGTAATGAAAAAGGCATATGACGAAAGGTTTATGATGAAGTCTGCATGATCACATGACTGCATGGCTACATGGAATAATTATGTCAAAATGTTTACAGTTGTCTATTATGCCTGCTTACAGCTATTTATTTATTTACTTTGTTTATTATTCTATGCATTATTATTAGCAATCTATTCTATTTCTTGTGCCGTATAAAGTAAAAATGAACCTTGCCTCGGACCAGATATTTTCTCGAACTCATTAAAATGGATATTTCAGTTTGAAAACATGTTTTTATAATGAAATAAAACCCGAGGCAACTGAGAATGTATGTGACATCAGTTAACCAGTATGCCCGAACCCTACTGAGAATTTCTTGAAATTCTCACCCCATTTTGTATCTTCCGCATCATTCTCAGACACTGTCGATGGACTCCACTGCTACCCTCTTCATTGAGATTCCAGCTTTGCAGCTTCACCATGACCCAGAGTTGGATTCCCTGTATATAGCCGGCTCGTGTAACTTTCATCTCTACCTTTTCAGCAACAGAAACTTTGATGTTCCTTTACATCATCCCATTTTCGACCCTGCTAGTCCTTACATTGCCGTCCCGTTGCACATGGCGCATCCACCTCCTGCTCCTCCTGCACCCGCAGCCCATGCATCACCTGCTAACCCTGCCCCTGAGTCACCACCGCAGGCAGTCCCTGATATCCCATTGAGTTTAGAGAGTGACCCCTCAGAGGCCACTGGCTCGTCACCCTCTTCCTCCTCGGGACCCAGTGCAGACTACTCACCGGCCGAGCCTGGCATGGCTAATGGCTATCTGACAGAGTAGCTTAGCAGCAGGAGATGTTGTACAGTATGACCCTCTTTTGGATAGCACGTAGCTCTAGGTCATAGACTTGACTGTAGGGTTAGCAGTAGGTTATGAAATGTCCTCTGAGGACCCTAGGATGTTTTGCCTGATACGGGCATCATTGTCTTTTTGATATTCAGCCCGCTTATGTATTTTACTTTGAAACTTTGTACATAAACTGAAGCAGAGGCTTCAGATATATATATATATATATATACATATATTTGCACGTATATAGTAACGCTATTGCACTATTCTTGTCTTTGGTGATATTTTGTTAAATACGTTTCGCTTTTAGTATAGCAGCGCCCCGTTTCGTTTTGTTCAAAAAGGAAAAAAAAATAATAATATGATGATGACTGTTTAAAGAAGAATAAATCAGGAAAGGTAAGCAGAGTGTTAACACGGTAACATAGACTACCTAATTTCATGCTATGACTTAAGCATAACATTAAATTAGTAGGGTGTTACAGCATCCATGGTAGTGCTTATATAGGCACTTAACTAGGCATGATGAGAAGTGGTCGGGCTATACATCATTAGCTAAGGAGAATCAAGACAGTAGTGTAGTGATTTATTTTCTTAAGAGCCCTAGTTAGGTAGTTTATGTGTAATTAAGAGTATGTTAGAAGTCTTATTACTTAATTTGACCTATTACATATATGATAAATATTATGTGTGATTAGGAGCTCTGACTTATCTATGGTTATGTTAATATATGTTGAAGTTGGTTGTCATGTTACCATACGCTTTTAGTAATGCAGCCATACAGGAAATGACATCCGTAATTATATAAGTAAGCGCTTAAAAACTCAGCTTTCAAGAATAAATGATTTTATGAAAAAAAAATAATCTGCTATTTTCATATATTATGCTAATTTTAGTTAAAAAAAACTTCTACTAGCTAAGACTAACAACTAGTAATGTCATAAAATGAATTAAGTATAATATGGAATTATTAGGGTTTTATAAAAGCTTTGGATGTGTACTTTCATCTCTAAGTTAAATCGTGTCATCTTGACTTCTGACAAGAAAATTATGCCCTTTGAAAGATATACTGCTCAAGTTGTCTAGCACAAGATCCTTAACATGTCCTTCAATTAGGTCTAAATTAAGCCATTTTGTACTTGTTTAGCACAAAATCATCCTTATGCCTTATTTTCGTACAAAACACAAATAACAAAATAAAAACACTATATTTGCAAGATTAAAGCTATGAACAAGCATAGTAAAAAATATAAAATAAGTTAATAAAATGCAATTATCAATATTTCATCTTTTCCTATCTTCAATCATGCAATCTCAATTAAAATTAATAAATAAAATAATTATTTTTGGATACTCCTATAAAAATCAAAATATAGAACTTTTGCTAAATTGATTAAAATTATTTTAAAATAAAATTTATTTCATTTTAAAATATAATAAATTTATTTGACATGAAGCTATTTTGAATTTAGTGGCGACACATTTTTACTAGATTTAAATTAATTTTTATCATCAATATACTTAATTAAGTTATTTTTAATTAAAAATAAAGAATACTTTTGAAAAGATTATGCATGAAAAGTACTTTGTTATCCAAATATATTTCTTGGGAAGTGATTTTTCAAGTAATCAATTGTAATTTTATAAGAGGAAAATACTTTATATTTGTTCCATCCAAACAATTTAACAATTTTTTCTAATAAAAGTACTTTCGTAATTATATCCAAGCATAAAACAACTTTATGCTTTTGCTTCTACTTCTAATTCTATTTTTGAGAAAGTATTTTCACTACTACAAATTTGCAAAAATTGATAGGTTTTAGTAACGGCATAATCCATCAGTATTTCTATCAGATTGACTGTCGGCAAAGTTAAAAAAAATTTCACGTCAAAATTTACAGAAGGAAAGGACAATCCGTCGGTATAAATTTTCGCACCTAATGGTGCCAAATGATTATCGACGGATGTGTCGTCAGTAATATTTTGTTTTTTCTTTTAATTTTATTTTTAATTTTAAGGGAGAACCACCAATTTGGCCTCCCAAAAGATCAAAACATTGACAATTTATTCCCAAAAGCTACTATTTTCTCTCATGGTATCTCAATGATGAATGTATTGATAAATTAGTCCCTAAAAAATCAATTTGCTAACAAATTAGTCCTTAAAACGTCTTTTGTTAACACTAACAAAGCCCATTAGCAATAATAGAATTCATCACTCAGGTACCACGGATTGATAAAATATCTTTTGAGGGTTAAATTGTCAACATTTTGATGTTTTCGAGGTCACATTAGTCGTTCTCCCTAATTTTAAAAAATTACCGACAAGTATTACATCGACAAGTAAATTAAATTACCAATGGAATGTCCATTGGTATAATTTTGTATTTTCATTTTGATTTAATTTAAAAATTTAAATAATTACTAATGAAAAATTCATCAGTAATTAAAAGAATTAATTATTCCTTCTTCAAGTTATTGATGAATTGGTTGTCTGTAACATTTTGTATTTTGTATTTTATTTAATTTAAATATGTTAGATAATATGCCGGTATTTGAAATTTAAGCGTTACCACCTAAAGCATTTTATTTTCCATATTACTGACGGATTTCTAGTAGTAATTAGTGATTAATGAAACAATTTATGTCATTAACTTACTACCAATGGAAAATCTATCAGTAATATGTGATTAATGAAACAAATCATTTTATTAATTCATTATCGACGAAAAATCCATCAGTAATAATAACACAAAATGTTAAAACATGAATGTTCCCTTCTTCCTTATTTGTGCAACTCTTCTCTCTCTCTCTCTCGGGCGCGCACGTGCACGCACGTATGCCCCCTACATAGCCATTGGCCATTTCACCACCGCTAGTGTTATGAACCATTATCCATGAATCCTAAGTTCTGGTGTATGTTGGTTGTAATTCAATCAAGGAGAAATACAAATCACAAAAGGATGGAAGAGATAAGGAATGGAATAGATTGAGGGCGCCACAATCAAGGATGATTGATAAGCCAAGGGTGATCGCCACAAGAGCAATTGGAAACTCTTGATAAGACCTAGGGTTCCAAGCAAGAACCAAAGAGACACTTTTCCTGAAAAAAAGTAATCTGATTTCAATTTGCCAAAAACTTCCCCTCAAAAGGTGTGTACAAGGTTTATAAAATAAACTGAAGTTTAGCAAATGGGTTGCAACACTTAACCCAAGATAAAAATCTAAACTTATTAAAAATAAGTAAAGGACCAAATAGCTAAAAACAAGTGACGGGCTATATGAAATTACAAGCCCAATTACATTATTACTAACTTAAAATTAACAAGCCCAAAGATATAACTAAGTTTGTTCAGCCACGTGAATGCAATGGACTAGTCTTGATTCGTCATCTTCTTGAATGGGCTTTGCCTCAAACAAACTTGAAATCATTTGGCCCAAAGCTTCCTTAGCTCTCTTTGATTTGGATCTAGTCATTGGTTCACCAAGTCCTTCTAAAAGATCTCCTCCTTGCCTTTGCTTTCGTGAGTCTTCTTTATCTTCCTTGATCACATCATCCCCTCCTTCTTCAAGAGAATTCGTCCTCGAATTTAGCTCCTCATTACCTACATCAAATAAGGACAAGTCAGCAACATTGAAAGTAGCACTTATCCCATACTTACCAGGTAAGTCGATCTTGTAGGCATTGTCATTTATTCTCTCCAAGACTTGGAAGGGTCCATCACCCCTAGGTTGGAGTTTGAATTTCCTATGAGATGGAAACCTCTCCTTTCTTATGTGTACCCAAACCCAGTCATCGGGTTCAAATACAACCTTCTTTCTGCCCTTATTGGCTTACTTTGCATAACTCTCCATTTTCTTCTCAACTTGGGCTTTTACTTGTTCATGCAGCTTCTTTACGAAGTCAGCCTTAGCCTGCGCATCTTTATGCTTAAAAATAGAAATGTTAGGCATAGGCAGTAAATCAAGAGGAGTTAAGGGGTTAAATCCATACACTATCTCAAAAGGAGAGCACATAGTAGTGTTATGGATAGCCCTATTATATGCAAACTTTACATGAGGCAAACACTCTTCCCATGACTTAATATTTTTCTTGATAACAGCCCTAAGGAGAGTAGTAAGAGTTCTATTAACTACCTCAGTTTGCCCATCAGTTTGGGGGTGACAAGTAGTTGAGAATAGCAATTTAGTACTAATCTTACCCCATAGTGTCCTCCAAAAGTGACTTAGGAACTTAGTGTCCCTGTCACTCAGAATGCTCCTAGGTAACCCATGTAGCCTCACTAACTCTTTGAAAAACAAGTCAGCCACATGACAAGCATCATCCACCTTCTTGCAAGGTATGAAATGAGCCATCTTGGAGAACCTATCCACCACTACAAAAATGTGATAAGTGCATTTTATTCACTTATTTTATATTCTTTTCTATGCTTGTTCATAGCTTTAATCTTGTAAATATAATGCTTTTATTTTACTCTTTGTGTTTTGTAGGAAAATAAAGCTTAAGGATGATTTTTGAGCTGAACAAGAGTAAAATGACCCAATTTGGAGCTAATTCAAGAAAATGCTAAGAATTGAGTGCTGGACAGCATGAGCAGTATGTCTTTCCAAGGGCATAACTTTTTGGTCCGAAGTCAAAATGACATGATTCCACTTGGAAATGAAAGTAGACATCCAGAGCTTTAATTTGACACCAAGATCACTCCAAAAGTCCAACGGATCAGAGAGATTGAAGCTGCCAAAGTTGGGCCTGGCGCTCACCCGTCACTACATTCAATGCAGTTTTGCTCAATTCAGTTCTCCCTTGATATAAGCCCAAATGGGATGATTCCAGAGCCAAAAATGAAGCCCAAGATGTTAACTTTCCAATGGTGGTCGAATTACTCTCATCCAAGTCCATTTGGTCAATGAAATTTACGTGTGAAGTAGAGCTGCCAGAAAAAACCGAAACTGTCAATTTTGATTAATGAATAGTGGGCCAATTGAGTTCAATTCATTTGTGGGTTTTCATTGTCTGATTATAGGCTGTTAGAAACTTAAGTATCAGAATTATTTCTGATAATCACCAAGGCTTTGTGAGAATGTAACCTATGAAGCTAGTTTAATGTGGAGTTACAATGGGAGCAGTTACAATTTGGATGGCTGAGATTATATTTTGACAAGAAACCAGAGAGAGGGGAGACAGATGAGCTTTTTGGCTCTTGCTAGAGAGAGAAATTTTCGTGGAGAGAGAAGGAGGTTTCAGCCACTCATCCTTACAAACCATAGTTACAATATTGGAGTTGGAGAAGTGACATTTTCACCAAGCTTGTGTGGACATCACTTTTTGTTGCTCTTTAGGGATTTAATTGAGGACAAGAAGAAGAGATAGGGTCAAGATTAGAGTTTGGGCAACTTTGCTTTCACCCTTTAGTCTGCACATGTTTTCTTTCTTTCTTAACTCATGTCATGTATTCTTCAATTTGTGATATGGTTTTCTTTAGAATGTTAGGCTAAGTTATTTTCATGGTTATGGGTGAACTTTGAACCCTAAATTATCATGTAATTAATTGATTTTCAGACCTCTATTTTCCTGAAGAGTTGATTATATTCTCCTACTCACTTCATGATTATGGTAGAAATGTGACATGTTTGGATTGGCCACCCTTATATTTCATGTTATAGCTGATTGCTAGATTTAGGATTATGATGTTCATTATCCTTTATCCATATGTAGTAACTTGTGTGCAAACTTAATGGTCAAGTTTTGATTGTATGCAAGGGAGAATATAACCTAAGTCACTTAGTCCTATGTTAGAGACCAACACTTAGATCAATCTGTCCTTCTTGTTGCAATTGTTAATTGAACTTAGTGGATGTTCCCTATGTCAATTAGTGATTAGAATAGGTTAATGGATGTTCCTTAATCTATTTAAAAGAAGGTAGGTAATAGAATGTTTCATTGCCTAAGATTGGTAACTATAAAAGGAGAATTGGAGGCTGAAATTGAGAACTAATTGCATGATGTAATTTGGTGGGGAAAAGGGATGCCATAACTAGTTTTAATTGATTTCAACAAAACAACATCATTTGCTCTTGTTTATTTTTTTTATTTTCGCGTAATTTTTTTTTATATAATTTTTGTTTGATTTATAGAAACAACCAACCCCCCCCCCCATTTTGTGTTACTTTGTCTTTTTACAGTTTATTAGAATCAGAATCTAAAAGAAGCTAAATAATTAAATTAATTCAATTCCTAGTGGATCGACCCTTTGCTCATTACTAAACTAGTTTTTCCTAAACCAAGCAAAGGTTTTTAATTTGGTAGTTTAACGACATATCAAAATGGAATCCTTGCCATTCTTTGTCCGAGACAGTCCTAAAATAAAGTCCATAGATAAATCAATCCAAGGAAAATCAGGAATTGGCAAAGGAGTATAGAGTCCATGAGGCATTACCTTTGATTTAGACTTCTTACAAACAATACATCTTTCACAAAATTTATGCACATCATGTTTCATGTGTGGCCAATAAAAATGTTCATGCAGTATGTCTAAAGTCTTTTGGACCCCAAAATACCCCATTAAACCCCCCTCATGTGCCTCTCTTACAAGCAACTCTCTAATAGAACATTTAGGCACACATAACCTTTTCTCTTTAAATAAATAATCCTTATGCCTAAAGTACCTATTTTGGATAGCATGCACACAATTCTTATAAATTTGAGAAAATTTTGGATCATGCTCATACAATTCCTTTATATGCTCAAAACCAATGAATTTAGTTTCAAGAGTAGAGAACAGAGCATACCTTCTTGAAAGCACATCAGCAACCACATTAGCCTTACCTTTCTTATGCTTGATCACATAGGGAAATTGCTCAAGGAACTCAACCCACTTGGCATGCCTCTTATTCAGCTTACCTTGTCCTTTTAAATACTTCAAGGACTCATGGTCACTATGAATCACAAATTCCTTGGGTAAAAGGTAATGCTGCCATGCTTGTAATGCCCTTACTAATGCATACAACTCTTTATCATATGTGGGATAGTTAAGAACAGCACCATTTAATTTTTCACTAAAATAAGCAATTGGGTGCCCATCTTGCATCAAAACAGCCCCTATTCCCACACTAGATGCATCACATTCAATCTCAAAAGATTTAGCAAAATTAGGCAATGCAAGTATAGGTGCATGAGATAATTTTTCTTTGAGGGCAGCAAAAGCTTGCTCTTGTTTTTCACCCCATTTAAATCCCACATGCCTTTTAATTACTTCATTCAAGGGTGCAGCCAATGTACTAAAATCTTTAACAAACCTCCTATAGAAACTAGCTAAACCATGAAAGCTTCTTACCTCACTAACATTCTTAGGAGTTGGCCACTCTTGAATAGCTTTCACCTTCTCTTGATCAACCTGCACTCCTTGTGAGTTAACAACAAAACCAAGAAAAACCACATGATCTGTACAAAAGATACATTTTTCCATGTTGGCATACAATTTCTCATGCCTAAGAGCTTCCAAAACACTCCTCAAATGCACATGATGATCATCATAGGATTTGCTATAAATCAAAATGTCATCAAAATAAACCACAACAAACTTTCCTAGGAATTCCCTTAACACATGATTCATCAATCTCATGAAGGTACTAGGAGCAATTGTTAATCCAAAGGGCATGACCAACCATTCATACAATCCATATTTGGTTTTGAAAGCAGTTTTCCATTCATCCCCTTCTCTAATCCTAATCTGATGATATCCGCTTTTAAGATCAATTTTAGAAAACACACAAGCACCATGCAATTCATCCAACATATCATCTAATCTAGGAATGGGATGTCTATACTTTACTGTGATGTTATTGATGGCTCTACAATCAGTGCACATCCTCCAAGTTCCATCTTTCTTAGGCACTAGAATGACTGGAACTGCACACGGACTTAAGCTTTCTTGCACCCACCCTTTTTGCATCAAGTCTTCAACTTGCTTTTGAATCTCCTTGGTCTTTTGAGGATTACTCCTATAGGCTGGCCTATTAGGCAATGAAGCTCCTGGAATGAGATCAATTTGATGTTCTATGCCTCGTAGAAGGGGTAGACCGTGAGGTAACTCCTTGGGAAAGACATCTCCAAATTCCTGCAACAAAGAAGAAACTTCACAAGGAAGAGAGTTATTAGCACCTGCTTCATGTAATTTACTTTCTTTACTCAAAAGTAAAAGCATTGGCTTTTTCATGAGCATAGCCTTTTTCACCTCTTTTTCTTTAATAAATAGATTTTGCAATTTTTCCTCTATTTTTCCACTCTCTTTTTTCTTTTTCTTTTCACTCCCTTTTTCTTTTTTCTTTTCACTCTCTTTTTCTTTTCTTTCCTGTTTTCTTTTATCTCTCATTTTGGATTGATCCTCACCAACCTCTCTTGGAGACAAAGGGGCAAGAATAGTCTTGCGCTCTTTATGTACAAATGAAAACTTATTTGTGAACCCATCATGTAGAGCTTTCTTATCATACTGCCAAGGCCTACCAAGAAGTAAATGGCAAGCCTCCATTGGCACCACATCACACAAAACTGCATCATCATACTTCCCTATGGAGAATTTCACCTCCACTTGCTTACTTACAGTCATTTCACCATCCTCACTAAGCCATTGAAGCTTATATGGCCATGGATGTGGTTTAGTCTCCAAATTCAGTTTTGAGACCATCCTTGCACTAGCAACATTAGTGCAGCTCCCTCCATCAATAATTAAAGAACAAACCTTCCCTTGGATGATACACCTTGTGTGGAAAATATTTTCCCTTTGGCTTTCATCCAAATCTGTTGCTTGGCTGCCCAACAACCTCCTCACCATGAACAAATCTCCTTCGAGTGCAATTTCCTCATCATACTCATCCTCACTAGTTGGGGCAGATTCGAATGAGGACTCACTAGTGATTTCTCCATTGTTTTTGAGAAGCATAATCTTCTTGGTTGGGCATTCGGATGCTATGTGTCCTCTCCTCAAACACTTGAAGCATTTTATCTCACTACTCCTTGTCTTTTTAGAGGTCTCATTGGACTTGAGTTGAGTTCTTTGAGGTGCAGCATTGGTGTTGCTAGAAGAGGTACCTCCCTCCTTCTTATTTCTTTCCTTCCAATTTGAAGAATTGAAATTAGAAGAGCTCCTCCTCAATGTACCTTTTCTCTTAAGTTGCTGCTCCACTTTGGTAGCTTGATGTACCAATTCCTCTAACTCCACATAATTTTGTAGCTCAACCACATCTCTAATGTCATTATTCAACCCATTCAGAAAGCGTGCCATAGTAGCCTCCCTATCTTTATTCACATTGGCTCTAATCAAAGACACCTCCATCTCCTTGTAATATTCATCAACACTTCTATTACCTTGTGTGAGTCTTTGGAGCTTGTTATGAAGGTCCCTATGATAATAGGAAGGGACAAATCTCCTCCTCATTAACCTCTTTATTTCAACCCAAGTATCCACCAAAGGTTCTTCATATCTAAGTCGCTCTTTTTGCAATTGATCCCACCAAATGAGAGCATAATCTGTGAACTCCATGGCTGCCACCTTCACCTTTTTATCTTCAGTATAGTTGTGGCAAGCAAAAAATTGCTCAATCTTCATCTCCCACTCTAAGTATGCCTCCGGATCACTTTTCCCTTTAAAAGAGAGAATGTTGAGTTTTATTCCCTCAATTCTATCCTCCCTAGCATCACCCTCATTGTAATGTCCGATTTCCAACTTCCGATCTCATTTGAAATTTCCGATTTCCGACCTTGTGTAAGCGTGTAAGAATGTCGACCTCATCAGTATGGATTTCAATTTCCGATTTAATTTCAAGTGGCTGATGTTTCCAATTTCCGATCTTAAGATTTTCGACCTAACACTAAGTCCGACGTCCGATTTTATCTCGACCAGAAATGGACACGAGATCAGATTTTTGAACTTGTCTCCCGGTCCGAGTCAAATTTTCACGAATTCCGATCTCGGGTTTAATACCAAGAGCTCTCATTTCTCTATCCTTCCGAGTTCCGCGATCGAGGTCCTACAATTCATGACTTCCAACTTTAAGTGCTTGGCTTCACATCAGGCTTTGCTTTCAAGTTTCAAATAAACCGGATACGCTTCCCCGAGTTTCGACTTCATATGGGGATGTTCACGAGTTCCGATTTTATAAAGAATACGAGTTCCGACTTCATTTTCAGAATATACTGGAAACTAGTCCCACTTTAGGCGACGTGGAGAGCAATTCTACCACACAAAGAGGGTGACGTGGAGAGCAAGGCTGGCTGAAACTCAGCCTTATGTTTTGAAGCCAATCAAAACCTTCCAAGTTAACTCTCACTCATGCCTATATAACACTCTCTCCTCCTCTGATTCAGACCCCCTTCTACGTAACTTAGAGCTCACTTCAGCTCTCTCTTTTCTTTTTTTTTTTTCACTCAACCAACTCCACCCAACTTTGAGATTCACTCAAGTTCCAGCTACAAACTCAACCAAAATCATTCATAGTAAGAGGTAGAGGTTCTAAATTCTTACTTGACTTTTTGATTCTTGAAGGATTGATAGTGGTCCAATTGCTTAATTTTGATATGTTGATTGAATAATTATGATGAATTATAGCTGAGTTATGGGATGTTTATGAGGTTAACACCTGAATTGAAAGTGAGAAGGAATGAAGATATGAAAAAGTTGGGAGGCTGGAAAACTCAAAAAAAAAACCCTCGGCAGTCCGTACGGCGGAGTGTACGGCTTCGCCTCCCGCCGTTAAAAATTAACGAGACCATTTTTAGGTGAAACTAGACATTCAGGGATTTCCACACATATATCATAATAGGTCATTGGATTAGTATAGAATTAGTTATGAATTTTTGAAGTTAGACCTAGAAATCTGGGTTCTCACCCGGACAGCATGGGTTGAGAAGGGTGTAACTCACCCTATACAACCTCAAATTGAGTGAAACTAAAGATGTTTGAAAGCTAACACATGAGAGAACATCCCATAAAAATTTCAGAATTTAATTCGTTGTCATTTGTTCCCAGCACCTCAATGAAGTTGGCTTAGATTAAAACTGGCCTAGAACAGGACAGCCCAGTAAGGTAATGTTTCGAGACTCATAACTCAAAATCCACTTAAGAAAATGACATGAAACCTAACTCATTTTAAAGCTTGTTGTGTTAGCTTCATTTTGATATAAAATTCGCATGATTTTATCTAGTTTTCGATTTTTAGTGAATTTTATTCCATAGGAACCCCATTCTGGCTAGGAACAGGACAGGCTGAGATAAAATGTTTATATCTAGAGTTATACAACTCAAAACGAGATGGGACTAAAGAGAGTAGAAAGTAGACATATAAGGCTATAACATATCCAAAAATGAGAATTTAATGAGTTGAATTGAATAAAAATTGGAGCATGCCAAACTCGGGCAGAGCAGGGAAGGACAAGCTGAAACCTTCTTAATGCTTGATTTGAAATTGTTGAATGATGTTATAAGTGTTTATACATATCTGCTAGCCTATACTAAAATTATTAGTTGTGTGACTGTACTGATTGTCTGGCACTATTCATGGGAAGCAGACTTGATCCGTTATGCCGCCAAAATTTCGGTAAGAAGTTCATATGTTGTGAAACTTTATGATATTTTGAATGCATCATATTCAAGAGACAAACTAGATGTGCATTCTTTTCATGATATTACAAGAAATTCCATATCACTTGGGCCAGCCCCGGAATAAATTAAGGGGAATAGATCAGTGGGAAGGTCGGGGAAAGTAAACCCGGCCATCCTGTATAGGAACGAGCTCGGTCCTGAAAAGCGGACTATTACCCAGGAGTATATGGCCAATGACTCCCAGGGGACCAAGGATGGAAGTAAGTTATAACAGGCGAAAGCCTCCAAGAATAAGATGCATCTTCTCATTGCACATGCATATGTATGATGTAATACTTTTCTATTGATTGTTCTAGATCTCTGTTTGTTATTCATAACATGCTATTGTTCCGCTGTGATTACTGTTGAGTACATTAGTATATCTGTTAATTAAAATTGAATTTGTTTCGGTGTATGTTGTACAAGCAAATATTTAAGTTGAATATTATCGTTTTATGATACTATTTGAAAAAAAATGTTGTACGGCCGAAACAACTGGGAATGACAGCGATGACAGATGTATAGAAGTTAGGATTTTCTACTGAGAAATATTCATTTCTCACCCTATTGTATGTTCTGCGTCATTCTCAGACCATGGAGCACGCGGCAACCGGGGTTCTATTCATTGAGTTTCCTGAGCTTCACATCCACATCGACCCTTTTCTAGACTCTATATATATATCTGGCAGGTGCCAGTTTCGTTTGTATTTCTTCTTCCAGAGGGACTTTGCTGTATCAGTTATGCACCCTCTTTTTGATCCTGCTGTCCTCTACATTGCTATACCTCTTTATATGGCCCATCCATTTCCACCGCCACCAGCAGCAGCACCAGCCGCACCAGCAGCTCCAGTTCCCATGGCCCCTCCTGCTTCACCACCGCAGCCGATGTCGTCGGCCTCGACCCCAGAGGAGGATCCGTCCGAGGCAGCTAGTTCTTCGTCGTCCTCTGCTCCCGGTGCCGGGCATCCTCCAGCTGACGCCGCCATGGCGAACGGGTTCCTTTCATCGGACTCTGTTTAGATAGTGTGCATGCTGTAGTGGGGTTAGATATACAGAGTGACCCTCTTTTGACAGTTTGGGTCATGGTTGGATGGGTAGATATTAGGAATGTACATGAAATGTCCCATGGGGACCAGTTAGGGTGCAGTTCATAGATACTGGCCGTTTTATTTTGCATTAGCGGCCTCATTTTGACAAACTTTAAAATCAGATACCTATGTACATATCTATGACGCCATTTGCAGTTATTCTGTTCTTATTGTATTTTTATTTATGTTAAATTATTTTCAGTTTACCGATTGATTAGTATCTATTTCGCCATCACGCAGAAAAATTTGTTATGAGATCAAGTATTCTTATGCGAAACCTTAATACTAATACAGAAAGAGAAATTTAACCAGTATTACACGTAATCTCTCATCAGATAGATTATTATGACTTAAGCATAGTACTTTGTCTGGTAAGGTGTTACACTCATTATCTCTTCTCCTCCTTCCGTCAAGCCTCCTTCTACCTCCATCAACATCATGATGTCCTTGATTTTCTAACCGCTCAATTCTCACATATAACTCCTCTGTATGCTCCCTCATCATCCTTTCCATTTGAGCTGTAATAGCCTCCACTAACAATCTGTTGTTTCCTTCAGGAGGAGGGCTACCACTACCACCTGTTCCTGCCATCATTCAAGTAAAAGAAAACAAAAGTGAAAGCAATGGAACCTCACCACACTTCTCACGTGTTTACACTCTTAAAGATGTATCACTCGTGTTTGTTGCTCTCTAATAGGCTTTTGTGTAAGGTGCTCTCTTGCCTTTTACCACTCAAGTGCTCTTGTAGGCTCTTAAATGGAATCACAAGTCAATTCAAAGAGAAACTCCTAAAACACTTATGTCAAATCACAAAACAAACAAGAGGTCAAATAAAAAAGAAAACTCTAAGACAAAACTTTTAAGATCCAAAAGAGATAAGCAAGAAAAAAAAAAACTAAACAAGGACAAGCACACTTAAATCAGAGACCAAACAAGACAAGAACAAGCTAACGGTTTGAAGAACAATAAGAAACAAGCCAATGTTTTGACCTTTTTGTTTTCTCAAATTCTGCATTTTTTTTAATTCTTTTTTTTTAATCTGTTCTTGATGATTGTAGATGAACAGACCAACTGGAATCACATCAAAACAAGCACATATTTAACAGCTAAACATCAAACTAACAAAGCTTAGAAAGATTAGAATGAAACAATTCCCAATACATGATGAACATTCTGCACCTTTTTTGTTTTTTTAACCCACTGATCCAATGTAATATTAACAAAGATAGAAATGGAAATTAGAAGAACATCAAGAAATTAATCAAAGTAAAAAGGATGAATCAAACAGGAACTCAAAGAAAACAAATCGCAAAGTCGCACTAGACTGAGTTCGAAATAAAAAATCGCTGTATCTCGAGCTACAAAATTCGGATTGTAATGATTCAAAAACGAGATGAAAGATGAGATTCTGAACTTCAGAAAAGACCCAAGAAACACCGAAAAATGATGCATAAAACTCAAGATATGAACCAAAGAAAACTGACCGATTTTGCAACTTGAAGACGCTGGCTCTGATACCAAATGTTATGAACCATTATCCATGAACCCTAATTTCTGGTGTATGTTGGTTGTAATTTAATCAAGGAGAAATACAAATCACAAAAGGATGGAAGAGATAAGGAATGGAATAGATTGAGGGCGCCACAATCAAGGATGATTGATAAGCCAAGGGTGATCGCCACAAGAGCAATTGGAAACTCTTGATAAGACCTAGGGTTCCAAGCAAGAACTAAAGAGACACTTTTCCTGAAAAAAAAAGTAATCTGATTTCAATTTGCCAAAAACTTCCCCTCAAAAGGTGTTTACAAGGTTTATAAAATAAACTGAAGTTTAGCAAATGGGCTGCAACACTTAGCCCAAGATAAAAATCTAAACTTATTAAAAATAAGTAAAGGACCAAATAGCTAAAAACCAAGTGACGGGCTATATGAAATTCCAAGCCCAATTACATTATTACTAACTTAAAATTAACAAGCCCAAAGATATAACTAAGCTTGTTCAGCCATGTGAATGCAGTGGACTAGTCTTGATTCGTCATCTTCTTGAATGGGCTTTGCCTCAAACAAACTTGAAATCATTTGGCCCAAAGCTTCCTTAGCTCTCTTTGATTTGGATCTAGTCATTGGTCCACCAAGTCCTTCTAAAAGATCTCCTCCTTGCCTTTGCTTTCGTGAGTCTTCTTTATCTTCCTTGATCACATCAGCTAGAGCTTCCACTTTGCCATTGGAGACCACCATTGTGTTCATGGTGTTATTAAGCATTTTAATCGGTTTATCTTTTTTTTGGTTTAGCCTTTTTTATGATTGACTTATTGATCTGTATGATTGCATGTGTTTGTTATTTGTGTTTGATTGATGAATTAATTTTTGAAGAGGCTCCTAATTTAAGGGGAGACTTTACCCAAGTTTTTTTTTTATCATTTAGAATATTATTTGAATTAAATAATTGTTGTAATGAAATAATTGGAGGCTAGCTCCTTATTTAAGGAGCGCCTTTGCCCTGATTTTCTTTTAGTTGTTTAGAATGTTCTGTAAATTAAATAATTGTTATAATGTAATAATTGTTAAGTGTAACACCCTACTAATTTAATGTTATGCTTAAGTCATAGCATGAAATTAGGTAGTTTGTGTTACCGTGTTGACATTCTGCTTAAATTTCATGATTAGTATCACAAAACAGTCGAAACGGCGCATTGTCATGTAATAGACGTGAATAGCATCATAAAACGTAATAAAGTTTAATATAACATAACAGAAAAGATACGAATAAGTGATATATTCTCAGCTGTATACGTACATATGTAGGTCAGAAGCCAATGCTTCAGTCTATATGTCTATATTAAAAACAGATGAAACAAAGGAACAGCAAAATTTCTATTGCTAAAAAGCAGAGGCAGAAATGACAGAAGCAGGCTATGTTCAACGAACCCAACTCGGAGTAATGATGAAGCTGCAAATTTGGGATCTCAACGAAGAGGGTGGCTGTGGAGTCCATCGCCAGCATCTAAGAATGATGCGGAAAATATAGAAAGAGGTGAGAATTTCAAGAAATTCTCAGTAGGGTTGCGTTTAGTGGTTATCTGACGTCACATGCATTCTCAGTTGCCTCGGGTTTTATTTAATTATAAAAAAAACATGTGTTCAAGCTAGTTATCCATTTTATTAAGTTTAAGGAAAAGTCTAGTCCAAGGCAAAGTTCAGTTTTACTTTAGTGGACATAGGAAACAGAATAACTCACTAATAAGATTACACAGAATAGTAAACAGTATAAATAAATAAATAAACAGTAGTAAATGAACTTAATAGACATTGCATTCATCTTGGCATAATTATTTCATGTAACCATGCATTCATGTAATCATGCAAACTTAATCATGAATCTTTCTTCGTAAGACTTTCCATTACTTTTCATCTTTTTCCATCTCTTGGTCCCCTGGGAGTTCTTGGCCATTTAGACTCCTGGGTATTAGTCTGCTTTTTAGGATCGAGCTCGTTCCTATACAGGAATGCCGAGTTTACTTTCCCCGACCTTTCCACCGATCTATTCCCCCTAACTGCTTATCCGGGGCTGGCCCAAGTAGCATGGAACTTTCATAGTACATAATCCTTATCATAACTTTCATAACTTTCTTGAAAATACACATGCATTAACATGTAATTCATAACTTATGTATGGGTTCTACCAGAATTTTGGCAGCATAACGGAACGTGTCCACTTCCCCATGAATAGTGCCAGTACATCAGAACATCAATTTATCATAAAGGTCACAACATTTCACATAAGCTTCAATATTGAACTCATAATAACATTGAACTCCTTAAGGCAGAGTTTCTGTCTTAGCATAGTCAACCAACCTAGTTTTTAAAATTCAAGCCATAATTTCTATTTAACTCATTTGGACCTCAAATTTGGGTATATTAAAGTGTTATGTGTCTAGTTTCTAACCTCTTTGGTCCCATCTAATTTCGATATCTATAGCTCAAGATATTTAGATTTTATTCCGACCTGCCCAGTGGCTGGCTAGAATCAGACACCTAAAAGTAAAAATCCACTAAAAATCGAAAATTGATTTAAATCACACAAAATTGGTCTCATATTAAATCTAACAGGACAAAGTTTCATTTACAAAAAATTCCATCCCAATTGACTTAGTATGGCTCGAGTTATAAACCCCAAATTCTGACCTTCCTAAACTGCCCTGTTCTGGCCTGATTTGGATATAGGGAAACTTTCTTGGATTACTGGGAGCAAATGGGACCTTATATAATTTTGGAATTTTTATGGGACATTCTTCTATGTGTAAGCTTTCTAAAAAAGTTTGTTTCATTAAATTTCAAGTAGTATAGGGTGAGTTCTACCCTGAGGAACCTAATCTGCCCAGAATCAAAGTCAGAAACCTAGGTCAAAATTCAAAAATTCATATCTCTCTCAATACTAATCCAAAATCATTATATGATATATGTATGGAAAGCCTTGCATGTCTAGTTTCATTTAAAATTGATTTCCTCAAATTTAATTGGCTGTAGGTGGAGCCATACACTTCGCCGTATGGACTGCCGAGGGTTTTTGGTTCTCCAGCCCTCCAATCCCTTCCTATTTTCATTCTTTCTCACTTCCAATCCGGTTTTAACCAAACAAACAGCCATAATCCAGCCATATATCATCATAATCATTCATTTAACACATCAAAGATTGTAAGAATAATCCAACCTCAGCCAGCCAAAGCCACAAAATTTGTGCAAGAATTAAACCTCTACCTTTGTTATAAGTGATTTTGCTGGATTTTTGAAGGCTTGGATGAGCAAAGATTGATTAGGCTTGATGTTGGCTGGAGTTATGTGAGTGAAGAAGAGAAGAAGAGGGCTAGGGCAGAGGAGAAGAAGGCGCAATCTGAATGGGAGAAAAAGGGGAGGAAAAATCTGGTTGAAGGGGTATAAATAGGTGGCTTCTTGGCTTGTGATTGGTTGGATTTGCATGGCCGAAATTCAGCCAAGACTCTCCATGTATTGTGGCCCTTGTTGCGCCACTTTTGTGTGGCAATGTGGCTAAGTAATCAGCCTTGGGTTCTAGGGTTTAAAGCTTGTAATTCCATTGGTTCGGTTCTGACAGTTTCAAATACCGTAAACTTACCAATTTCCTTTAAATCGGTAAATTGGTTTCGTGAAAATTCTTATGAAATCTTCTATATTTCTAACCTAATTAACTTGTACCTAATCTCAATTAATTGCTAATCAATTGATCCTAAATAATTATTTAACCGAATTTTAATTAATCTCAATTATTCGATAAAAATCGAACAATTGAACAGAAAACGATAAAAGAATTTCGGTGGATGTTACATTAAGCTACTAGGATTGGTCTAATGGTGAGGGGCTTAGGTAGATTGCATAAGGTCGTAGATTCAAACCTCATTGCCGACTGTAACCAAAAAAAAATAATGTAATAATTGTTATAATGTAATAATCATAGGCTCCTATTTTAAGGGGAGGCTCTATCAAAAATTTTTTGATAGTATAAATTGCAGTAGATCAAAAAATTGTTGTGATAAGAATTAGTGGGGACTCGTAATTTCAAAGGAGACCCTGTCTAATTCTTTTAATTATTGTGTGATTATTATGCTCTATAGGTGTGTGATATTGTTGAGACACAATGTTTGCTCCAAATCGAGTATGAATGTATGATAGATTGCACCGAGGTCGGGGGAATTAAACCACAATTTTTATGAGGGGATTGAAGAATTCATAATTGTAACACCTTGCTAGACAAAGTACTATGCTTAAGTCATAATAATTTATCTGATAAGAGATTACGTGTAATACTGATTAAATTCTATTTTCTGTATTAGTATTAATTACTCGCATAAGAATACTTGATTGCATAACAAAATTTCCTGCGTGACGGCGGAATAAATACTAATCAATCGGTAAACTATAAATAACTTAACATAAATAAAAATACAATAAGGACAGAACTACTGCAAAAGGCATCATAAATGAATACATATATATCTGATTTTTAATTTTGTCAAACTGATACATGGTGACAAAATGAGGCCGCTAATACAAAACAAAATGGCCAGTTCCTATGAACAGCACCCTAAGTGGTCCCCATGGGATATTACATGTACATTCCTAATATCTACCCATCCAACCATGACCCAGGCTGCCAAAAGAGGGTCATTCTGTACATCTAACCCCACTACAGTATGTACGCTACCTAAACAGAGTCTGATGAAAGGAACCTATTCGCCATGGCGGCGTCCGCTGGAGGGTGTCAAACCTTTGGGAGCGAGAGGATGATGAAGAACTAGCCGCCTCGGACAGATCCTCCTCCGAGGTCGAGGCCGATGACATCGGCTGCGGCAGTGAAGCAGGAGGGGCCATGGGAACTGGGGCTGCTGCTGCCGCTGGCGCTGCTGCTGCTGTTGGAGGAGGTGGGAATGGATGGGCCATATGAAGGGGTATGGCAATATATGGGACCGAGGGGTCAAACAATGGGTGCATAAGTGGTACGGCGAAGTCCCTCTGGAAGAAGAAATAAAAACGAAACTGGCACCTACCAGATATATATATACAGAATCTAGAAACGGGTCGATGTGGATGTGAAGCTCGGGAAACTCAATGAATAGGACCCCGGTCGCTGCGTGCTCCATGGTCTGAGAATGACGCGGAATATACAATAGGGTGAGAAATGAATATTTCTCAGTAGAAATTCCTAGCTTCTATACATCGGTCATCGCAGTCATTCCCAGTTGTCTTGGTCGTGTAATATTTTTCCAATGGTATGATAAAATGATAATATTTAAGTTAAATACTTGTTTGTAAAGTATACACCGAAACAAACTTAAGTTTAGTTAACATATACACTAATGTACTCAAACAATAATTATTGTGGAACAATAGCATATTAATAATAATGAACAGGGATTTAAAACAATCAATAAAGGAGCATTACACTATACATATGCATGTGCAATAATAAAAAAATTATGCATCTTATTCTTGGAGGCTTTCGCCTATTATAACTTATTTCCATCCATGGTCCCCTGGGAGTCATTGGCCGTATACTCCTGGGTAATAGTCCGCTTTTCAGGACTGAGCTCGTTCCTATATAGGATGGCTGGGTTTACTTTTCCCGACTTTTCTACTGATCTATTCCCCTTAATTTATTCCGCGGCTGGCCCAAGTGATATGGAACTCTTTATAATATCATGAAATGAATGCACATTTAGCTTGACTCTTGAATATAATGCATTCAAGCTATCATAAAGTTTCACAACATATGAACTACTTACCGAAATTTTGGCGGCATAACGGATCGAGTCCGCTTCCCCATGAATAGTGCCAGACAATTAGTACAATTGCACAACTAATAATTTCAGTATAGACCAGCAAATATGTATATACATTTATAGCATCATTCAACAATTGCAAATCAAGCATCAATAAAGTCTCAGCTTGTTCTGCCCGAGTTTGGCATGCTCCAATTTTTATTCAATTCAACTCATTTAATTCTCATTTTTGGATATGTTACAGCCTTATATGTTTAGTTTCTAATCCCTTTGGTCCCATCTCATTTTGAGTTGTATAACTTTAGATATAAACATTTTATCTCAGCATATCCTGTTCTTAGCTAGAATTGGGTTCCTATAGAAGAAAACTCACGAAAAATCGAAAACTAGGTGAAATGATGCAAATTTTATATCAAAATGAATCTAACACAACAATCTTTAAAATGAATTAAGTTTCATGTCATTTTCCTAAGTAGATTTTGAGTGATGAGTCTCGAAACATTACTCTACTGGGCTGTCCTATTCTAGGCCAGTTTAAACCTTAGCCAACTTCATTGATGTGCTGGGAACAAATGACAATGAATTAAATTCTGAAATTTTTATGGGATGTTCTCTCATGTGTTAGCTTTCAAAATACGTTAGTTTCACTCAATTTGAGGTTGTATAGGGTGAGTTACACCCTTCTCAATCCATGCTGCCTGGGTGAGAACCCAAATTCCTAGGTCAAACTTCAAAAATTCATAACTAATTCTATACTAATCCAATGGCCTTATATTTTATATGTATGGAAATCCCTAGATGTATAGTTTCATTTAAAAATAGTTGCATCCAATTTAAAAGGCGGGAGCCAGAGCCGTAAACTCCGCCGTACGGACCGCCGAGAGAAAACCCTAACAGCCTCTAGATCTGTCTTCCTCCTTATTTGTCCTCAAATCCAATTTTAATCACAACATACATCCAAAATCATTCATAAAACATCATCATCACTCTATAAAAACACCAACATCTCAGATTATGCATATCCAACATGCTGCCCCAATTCAGAGAAACAAGAGGAAAAGTAGGATTTCCTACCTTGTCTTGTGTAATCTAGGCTGATTTTGTGTCTTGGATGGTGGTGGCTTGGGATGAGACTTGAAGATGGATGAGAATGGAGTAGAAATGAGAGTAGAGAGGAGAGAAAGAGAAGAGCTTCAACTGAGAGAAGGTGGCCGAAATTTGTGAGAAGAAAAAGAGATAAAAAGTGGAGATATTTGGAAAGGTGAAGGCATGTGATTGGTGGATCCAAGTTACTCATGAAATCTGATTTAGCTTCCCCATCAAGGGCTGCCTTAGGCGCCACTTGGGTGGGTTGTTTGGCTAAATCTTAGCCGTTGATTCTAGGGCACTCATGATATAATTTCTACCGATCCAGTTCCGACAGTTTAAGGTACCGAAATCTTACCGATTTCCCTTAAATCGGTAAACCGGCTTGAAAATTTTCTGTGGGGTTTTCTATGCTCCTAATTTAACTTTATCAAGCATAATCCGTCTAAATCACACTTAATTGACTTTAAGTAAATGTCTAATCAGATTCTGATTAAACTCACTTATTCGATAAAACCAAACAACTCAGTTGTTAACGATAAAATCTTTCGGACGTTACAATAATGGCTTGTGGTCAAACAGAGCACTTTATACGTGAAAAGACAATTAGGTGTTCCTATGCTAAATGTAAATGTAGGAGAATTTTGGACATTGAGTCCATTAGATATCACCTATACAAGGTTGGCCTTAAGCCTGATTACTAGGTTTAGATTGAACATGCGGAAGTCTTTTCTCCAAAGAATCAATTCTATGTGGGTTATGTTGAAAGTAGTTCCACTACAATTCATGTAGGTAATATAGAGGGTGGTAATGTGACTTGGGAGGATAACTTTAGTTGTTATCAGGGAATAATTTTTGATGCTGCTGGTCATGAGTTTGAATGTATTCTAAACCTTCAGAAGATGATCTCAATCTGGATACTAACAAAGTTTATAGTCTGTTAGAGGCAGTGAATAGGCCTTTTATGGGAAGAGTGTGTATATTTACAGTTATTTTTGGTAGTAAGAATGTTGACTAATAAGTCAGCGGTGAACCAAAGTCAAAGTTCCTTTGATTAGTAGGCTTCATTAATGAGTGAGATTAGTCCATAACCAGAATCTATCCCAAAGGACTTTTACCAAGCCAAAATGTTAGTTTCTAAGCTTAGGTTAAATGAAGTAAAGATTGATTATTATTTGAAAGGCTGCATACTCTATTGCAAAGATGATGCTGCCTTAACACATTGTAAATTCTGTAGAAAGCCAAGATTTAAGCCCAAGAAAGGGGAAAATGTGGTGTACAAGGATGTTCTGCATAAGAAAATGCATTATCTGCCCCTAGTCCCTAGACTTAAAAGGTTGTATACATCAATGAGTTTAGTGCCTTACATAAGATGGCATTTTGAGAATCAAAGAAGTGATGTTGTAATGACACATCCTTCTCATGTGAGGTTGTTAGGTGTGATGGTGTGGGTGAAGGGAGCCCATGAAAGGTTGATGAGGCAACGACCTTGAGCAAGGTGGTTAAAACGGAGGATCGTTTGTACTCTTTCTTTATTTTTGTAGCGGTTTTTCCCCAATATACCAAGTGGATTAGATAGTTATGGTTGAGCTCCCTTTGGCTGTCAACTGGGATGAGTCAGTGACTGGTGGCACTGCATGGCCAGCAGTGTAAGGTGAATCGACCCATGATGCTACTTGGCCCTCATTGCATGGGAATGGCAATAATTGTAGGATGGCTATTGAGGATGATTTCATGCCTAACATGGTTGTCAATAAGGACATTATTCCTATGCAGCATTTGTCGAGGAGTAAAGCACGTGCAGAAGCCGAATTAATTGCTGAGACATGTACGAATTGGATGAGCTGGACTTGAGTATGAATTTGGAGTATTTGGAATAGGGCACTTTGGACTGTGAACATGTGAAAAGCCCAATTCCCAACATGGATTGTGAAAATAATCATGTGGTTAGTGAGTCTGAGCCTCACAAGAATAGAGACAAGAGATGATGAAAAGAACAAACTGTAAAAATAAAACCTAGTTGAGATGCATACTTTCATTTGATGTTAGAGCATGTTATTTGTGTAGGCTTTATTTTATTACCCTCAGTTGTCTATGAGATAGTTTTGGGTATTTGTAAGAGCTTTCTTATCATTGAGATACTATAATATAATACCGGCTCTATTCTTAATGAATGTTGAGCTTTTTATTCAATTATCGAAAAAAAATGACAAATCCTTCTCATGGTAAAGCTTGGCAACATTTTGATCGATCCTATTCTAATTTTGCATCTAATCTCCATAATATTAGGTTAGGGCTTTGTGTTGATGTTTTTACTCTTAACAATTTGTTGGTCTATGGTTGTTACTTACAATCTTCAGCCTGAAATATGCATGCAAGATCCTTATTTGTTCTTTGTATAATCCTTGGTCCCAATAATTATCATTTTTTACACTCATTTAGTTATTTAATTTCTGTATTAAATATTGTATCATCATGTGAAAATTATTTGCAATGTAGGAGAAGACAATGAACAGTCTACCTACTCAAGGGTGATTTAATTTAATTTGTTTTATTTCTTCCAATTGTAGCATGAGTTCTCCAAGCAACTGATTGAGCCTTGATCGCAGCAATCCTAACAGGAGGATGGAGCACTCTTTGTAACGTCCCCTGATTTCCGACCTCCGACCTCATCTCCAATTCTAGTGAAATGTTCAAATTTCGAACCTCCAACTTCATCTCCAAGTCTTAAATGAAATGACAATGATTTCCGATTTCCGACCTTATGTACAAGTTCCGACTTCATGGTTAATTGTTCAAATATGAGTTCCGACTTCATGGTTGATTGTTCAACCAGAAGAAGACACAAGTTCTGACCTACGAGTTGATCTCAACCAGAAATGGACACGAGATCAAATCTCTGAGTTGGTCTCCAAGTTCGACCAAAATTTACACGAGTTTCGATCTCCTACTTTATTCCCAAGCTTCAAATAAAACTGACATGATTTCCGATCTTCGAATTTATGTCGAGGTCTCAAATAAGGTGAGCATGAGGTCCGACATCTGGCTTCCTTAGTTCCGATTTTACACAGAATAGAGACGATTTCCAATTTCCGATGGAATGGAGGCAAGTTCCACTTTTAGGTGACGTGGAGAATAATTCAGCCACTTGATCTATGAAAATGGTGCCACCTTGGCCACAAGAAAGGAGGAAAGTTGGCTGAAATTCAGCCTTGCATTTTTGAACGAATCATGTTGCAAAAAGCCAACTACCACCTCAAGCTTATATGACTCATTTCTTTTTCTCCTTCAGCCCCATTTTCTGCGCTACCTTCTCCCCTCTTTCAGCTCTCTTCTCCTCTTTTCCACTCACCCAACTCCATCCAACCTTCAAGCTCAATCAAGTTTTATTGATTAAAACTCCAAACTTAAGCTTAATCACATAACAAGAGGTAGAGGTTCAAATTTTGTTCTTATTGTTCTGATTGTGGGTGGCTGATTTTGATTTTATTTCCTCACTTCTTGATGTGATTAGTGAATGAATATGATGATCTATAACTGTTTTGTATTTAAATTTGATTAAGGAATAGGAAAGGGTGAGGATAGGAAGATGTGACAGGCTAGAAGACTAATTTCCCTCGGCAGTCCATACGGCGGAGTGTACGGCTCCGCCTACAGCCGGTTAAATCTGATGAGACTATTTTTATATGAAATTAGACATTCAAGGCTTTCCATATGTATATCATATAAGCTATTGGATTAATATTGAGAAATATATGGATTTTTAAAATTTGACTTAGGAATCAGGACTTACCTCCGGGCAGTGTGAGTTGAGAAGGGTGTAACTCACCCTATACAACTCCAAATTGAGTGAAACAAACTTTGTTAGAAATCTTATACACAGCAGAACATCTATAAAGAAATTCTGAGTTTGTTACTATCCAATTTGTTCCCAGTGATTAGAAGAAGTTACCCTATGTCTAAATTGGGTCAAAATAGGGCAGTCTAGGAAGGTCAAATTTCGGGGCTTATAACTCGAGCCCTACTAAGGCAAATGGAATGGAACTTTTTGCATATGAAAGGTTGTCCTATTAGCTTTAATATGAGACCAATTTCGTATAAGTTGAATTAGTTTTCGAATTTTAGTGGATTTTTACTTTTAAGTGTGTAATTTTGGCCAACTGTAGGGCAGGCCGGGATAAAACGTGAATAAACTGAGCTATACTTATCAAAATTAGATGGGACTAAAAAGGTTAGAGAATAGACACATAACACTTCAATATATCCAAAATTTAGGTCCAGATGAGCTAAATAGAAATTATGGCCTGATTTACAAAAATCAGGTTGAATGTAAGTGTTGAGACAGCAACCATGTTTTAATTACAGTAATTGTGCCATGAATTTGATGTTTGGAATATGAATAAAGTGTTATGACTTTTCTGAAAATTTGATGTTCTGAGTACTGGCACTATTCATAGGGAAGCGGATACATTCCGTTATGCCGTCGAAATTTCGATAAGACCTATGCATGAGGCATAACATACATGTGCATTTTCAAGAAATTCATAAAGATTATAATATGATGAGCATAAAAGTTATGTCATGATGAAAGTTCCATAATACTTGGGCCAGCGCCGGAATAAAGTTAAGGAGAATAGATCGGTGGGGAGGTCGGGGAAAGTAAACCCAGCATTCCTGTATAGGAACGAGCTCGATCTTGAAAAGCAGACTATTACCCAGGAGTCTAAAATGGCCAAGAACTCCTAGGGGACCAAGTAATGGAAAAGTTTATGAAGAAAGGTTCAAGAATAAGATTTGCATGATTACATTAAATGCATGATTACATTGAACAGTCATTACAAGATATTTACAGTTTGTCTGTTATATTTACTTACTGTTGTATGTTCATTTATTCTGCTTATTATTTTGTATTTTACTATTAGTAGTCTATTCTGTTTCTTATGCTATCTTAAGTAAAACTGAATCTTCCCTTGGATCAGACATTTTCTTAAACTTATTAAAAATAATTCTGTTTGAACCCATGTTTTGATAATTACATAAAAATCGAGGCAACTGAAAATGAATGTGACGTCAGCTAAATACCATACGCGAATCCTACTGAGAATTTCTTCAAATTCTCACCTCGTTTTGCATTTCCGCATCATTTTTAGACGCTAGTGATGGACTCGACGGCCACTCTGTCTATTGAGCTCCCTAACCTGCAGCTCCACCAGGACCCCATGTTGGACTCGTTGTACTTAACTGACTTTTGCCATTTCCGTCTCTACTTTTTAGCAATAGGAATTTTGCTGTTCCTTTGTTTCACCCGCTCTTGAATATACATAGATAAATTGAAGCGTTGGCTTCCAACTTACATATGTATATATATGACTGATCATATACTATCTGTCTTTATTCCTCTCTGTAATGCTTTTATTTAAATTTTGTTACGTTTTACAATATTGGTTATGTTTATTATATACTACGTGCCGTTTCGTAGGTATATTCGTCAAATATATACATACATATATTAGAGAAAAAGGCGAATATAAAATAATAAATATAGCTTTAGATGGAGAACTAACACGGTAACGCAACCTATCCAATTTCATGCTATGACTTAAGCATAAAATTAAGTTGGTAAGGTGTTACACTCTTGACCACCCACCCATCAGTGATGACAAGATATAGGTCTAGACGGTTGGTAGTCACTATAAGGGTCGAATTTACGGTATGGGGACTACCTACAGCAGGTCATATTCTCCGGCCTCTATGCCTGGAGCTACACGCACTGAATGAATCCATGTAGAAGCAGCTCAAGGAGGCAATGGAGGTACATGGAGCTGCATGAGTGACACGAGAAGAAGAAGAAGCAATGGATACAACACATGCAGTCCATGGAATAGAGGATAATGACTATGTATAACTATTTTGAGCATAACCTCCATTGCCTCCACCATCTCTGCCTCCACCACCTCCACATTGCATTTCGAATACTGACAACAATCAATATTCGTAGTTTTTAGGATTTTTTCCTTTTTTGAAATTGTATATTGACAATTTATATTTTATTTGTTATTTTATTGACAATTTTTATTTTAATTAACAGTTTATATTTCTTGTATTTTATTACATTTTTAATTATATAGATCTATGAATAATTAAAACTATTATTTTTCTTTTACTGAAGGAATATCCGTCAGTAATTTAGTTGGAATAAAAATTATAAATTTAATTTACTAGCGATTAATCTATCGGTGATTATAAACACTTCGTCGGTAAAAATTTGTCATTGATGTTTTCTAACACTGACGCTTTTCTTAATTATACTGACAAATTTTTCCATCGGCATAATTAGCAAAAGTACTCGAATTTTTTATTACTGACATGTTTATTACTGACGAATCATATCTGTTAGTAATTTTGTTGGTAAAAAGAATACCAATGAAATTTTGTGACTTTTCCGTCTATATATCTGTTGGTAATTAGTGTTTTTCTAAAATTTTTTTAAATAAAAAGTTTATCTAAATGGATCTATAAATCTGTAAGAAAAACAAAGTTGATGGATGATTAGTCTACTCATTTATAAGCTAACAAAATCTTATGGTTAAACTATAAATTATCTCCTGAATTTTTCAGAGCACGTTGACATGCCAAAGCATTTTTCAAAATTTTGAGTCAGATGTTGTTTGTTCCCATCCATGTAAGACATAAGTAAACTTCAAATCAAAAGAATATGTTACTAAGATATTTTAGAATTGGTAAGAACAAATTAAAATTAAAAATTACTAGTTCAATAATACCTTTCTATGCAAAGCCACCAAGGGATTAACACAATAAACACCACAACGAAAATACACTTTCGAATAATTTTATAAATATATAACAAGGTATAAAAATATAAAACACTATTCTTTACCTAAAAAATATTTTTAATTCCCCTCATCCCATCCTAATTTTTGGAGGACAAATGATGAGCTTTTAAAGAGGAAAGAGTAAAAATTACTCACCATAAGTTCTTTTCATTCCTACATATTATTAAACTCCCAATCATAAAAACTTATTCCCTTTTTTCATTATTTCACTTCCCGTTCTTCATTATCCATCATCCAAACATAAATAATAAAGCTTTTACATTAATTCTATTTAGAAAGAAAATAAAAGTAAATTGATTTTGATTTAAAAATAAAAGAGCATTAGATATCATACAATTGCGACGAAAGATTGAATCTACTAGAACTATCCACATGCATGAGCTATTAATGGTGCCCATTCTCTTTATGTATAATATATTATCCTATAGAACGGATATGTATTGATCTTAATCAATCAACGATATCATTGTTTATCTATCGCGCACAAGGGTCCACAGAGACTAATCGTGCTTGCCACTTTTGACAGAGCTGCGAATAAAGAATCATAGAGGCGACAAAATTATTGGTGCCCACGTGGCACGAACCATAATTTTTAACAAAATATATCATCTATATTTAATTTGTCATATAAACGAAAATAATTCATCAATACAATATATATTTTCGACTTTTTACTTCTGTTATAATTGTTACTCCATTTCGTGCATCAGCTCGTCAAATTTTTAAGTTTATTTTATCTTGTATGCGGTACGTTGGCTTTTTGCGTTTTTTAATGATTTTTTAAAAAAAGAGAAATTCAGGTTTGGTGTCATGTTTTGCCGCGTGTCTCTTGTTGTCAACGTGAATTTGACGCATAATTATATTGATTGGGTTTTACGATGATATGAATTGGGTCGTTAAGAGTGCGTTTGGGTTGAATTTAAAAAAAAATCTTATTTTTTCCTAATTTATTTAGTAGAGTTTTTTTGTCTAAAAAATTTATTTTATATTTAAATAGATAATTTAAGAAGTATTTTTAATTATTAAAAATATTTATAAATTTATTTAGATAAAAAATTAAAAATACTTTTTCATAACCAAATTACATAAAAGAACAAATATATATTAATGAACTTATAAACCAAACAGATTTATAGGAAGACTTTCTATTCGGTCACAAGAAATTAGGCACACTCTTAAATCTCAACAAAACTTTCCATTTCTTTTTTTTCAAAACCTTTTCTATGTTAACTTTTTTTTTTTTAAATAGGCTTCACCCTTTAATCATCTTCCTTTTATAAACATGTGATATCACTAACTTTTTCTCATAATCGTGGCCAGTAGTACGGCCTGCATGATATGTAAATATGCTGTCTATCCTTTAATGTCTTAATTGGCAACGCAGGCTTGCTAATCATCTAATATAATTTGGAAGGAAAGATTATTCACTGCAAAAAAGGGAATCAATGAGTTCTGGACGGTGCAAACGTTGTGAGAGTTTAGGCGTTTAGATGCTTTGAGCAAGTGAGAGTGAGAAGGAAATTTTCTTAGAGGCTTGAGAAGGGATAAGGGTGTAAATATAAATATTATCAAAGGATAATTTTAAAAAATAATTTTATTAAAAATTATTTTTATTTTTATTTTTATTTTTGAAAATTAAGTATCATTAACTTAAAAAAAATGATAAAAGAACTCTCTTTATTATAAATACTTTTTTCAAAACATCAATCTAAATACTCTAAAAAATATAAAAGAAGTACTTTTTTTTTTAAAAAAAGTGATTTTTTTCTTCCCAAAAGCCAATCCAAACGGACTCTAAATGGTTTTGGCTCTGCTTCAACGTGAATATCAGAATTTGTTTGTGTTGTTCACACTCCTTGGTTATGTCTTCCACCTCATAACTCAGAGCCTGGACTATCTGGCTGCAAAAGACAATGTTGGCGCATGGCGAGGCCTTGTGAGTTTGATTATAAACGATGTGTAATCACAACGTTATTCAGTTGTTTTGTTATTGATTAGAGGCAAACGGTTGTTTCAAACTTATTCATCGGATTATATAATAAACGTTGCCAAGATTCAAGAATATATAATTTATTGACCAATGATGAGGTAAGGGGATTGGTGATATAATACAATACTAATATAAATAGGTGAGTAGTTTCATTGGTAGGGAGGAGTGAATTGTTATCCTTTCGCTAATTGTACTTTTCTCTCTGAATTCTAAGTCTCTTTCCCTCTATTAAGCTCTCGTCTCATCTATTCCACTCTATTCTTTTCACACTCTGTACTACTTTGTATCAATGGTGCTTTCGTTGAGAGGCTGCACCGCCACTAATAGTGGAGAAAACTCATCATCACTTGTTCGAATTCTGGAACTCATGGACAATGTAAGTGCAGAATTGCAGAGTCTACGAGAAGACTTCCGCAGTTTCCACATAGATCCTATCCACATAGATCCAGAAACAACTCAAAATTCAACAAAAACAGATCAAGAATTGGAATCAACAAAAACAAACTAGCAACATTAGATCTGGAGTCAACAATAGCAGATTCAGAATCAACACCACCAAATTCGAACATCGGCGTCGATGATTTGAGCCACAACGGTGGCGAAATAAGTAGCATCGACGAAGCTCCTCGTAGAGGAAGCAGCGCCGTGGAGGTGGAAGTCGTTGCTCCAACGGCGGCGAATAGCGCAATGGCATGATCTTAGTCTTGGCGGCGGCAATCGCATCGAGCACCATTGTAGTGAAAGAAGCAGCCGCATAGCTCCCTGTCATGATGGAGACAGCGACAACAACAAACGGTCTCATGAAGGAGGCGGCGACGAGCTACACAAACCAAGCGGCAGCAACAACCACAGTCACGTGTGGCTACATGAAGAAGAGAGAAATCCGCGAACCTGCACCATGTTTGGTCTTCAGCGGTGGTATAACATCCACCAGAAATTTCTTATCGTTTTTTGTCCAATTGTTCGATTTTATCGAATAATTGAGATTAATTAAAATTCGACTAAATAATTAATTAGGATCAATTGACTAGCAATTAATTGATTTTAGATATGAGGGGATTAGGTTAGAAGTATAGAAGATTTCATAAAAATTTTCTTGGAACCGATTTACCGATTTAAAGGAAATCGATAAGATTATAGTATTTTAGACTGTCGGAATCGGACCAATAGGATTTTCAACTCATAACCCTACATTAAGTGGCTAATTACTCAGGCACATTAACTCATGAAAGTGGCGCTACTTTGGCCACAAAAATGGGGAAGGTTGGCTGAAATTCAGCCTTGTGTTTTTAGGCCAATCAAAGCCACCCATTCCAACTACCTCCTCCATGCTTTTATGATACAATTCCTTCTCTTCATTCAGCAAAAATCTGCATCCCCTCCTCTCCCTTGCTCAGCTCTCTTCTTCTCTTCTTCACTCATCCAACTCCATCAAACTATCAAGCTCAACCAAGTTTTATTCATCCAAACTCCAAAATCAAGCCAAATCACACATAACAAGAGATAGTGGTTTAATTCTTATCTTAATTTTTTGATTTAGGTGGCTGAATGGTGGTTTATTTTCTCAATTTTTGATATAATGATTGAATGATTATGATGGTATTTGGCTCGTTTATTGGCTGTTTGTGAGGTTAAAATCGAATTGGAAGCAAGAAAGGATGAAAATAGGAAGAGCTGAGATGCTGGAGAACCAAAAAGCCTTGGCAGTCCGTATGGCGGAGTATACAGCTCTACCTACTGCCATTTAAATTTGATGAAACAAATTTTAAATGAAACTAGACATTCAAGGCTTTCCATACATATATCATATAAGGCCATTGGATTAGTATTGATTGAGATATGAATTTTGGAAGTTTGACCTAGGTTTTTTATTTTGATTCTAGGCAGAATGGATTTTTTAGGGTAGAACTCGTCTTATACTATTTGGAATTGAATGAAACAAACCTTGTTAGAAAGTTTACACATAGAAGAATATTCCATAAAAATTTCAGCATTAGATAAGGTCCCGTTTGTTCCCAGTAGCACAAGAAAGTTGCCCTATGTCCAAACCGAGCCAGAACAGAATAGTTCAGGAAGGTTAAATTTCGGGGCTTATAAGTTGAGCCCTACTAAGGCAAATGGAATGGAACACTTTGTAAATGAAAGGTTATCCTGTTAGCTTTAATATGAGATCAATTTCGTATGATTTGAATCAATTTTCGATTTTTAGTGGATTTTTACTTTTAAGTGTGCAATTCTGGCCAGCCACTGGGCAGGCTAAGATAAAACCTAAATAACTTAAGTTATGGTTATCAAAATTAGGTGGGACTAAAGAGGTCAGAAAATAGACACATAACACTTTAATATATCCAAAATTGAGGTCCAGATTAATTAAGTAGAGATTATGGCCTGATTTACAAAAAACAGGTTGAATGCAAGTATTGAGACAGCAACCATATTTTAATTTTAATAATTGTGCCATGAATTGATGTTTAAAATATGAATGAACTATGTTGGTTCCTATGAGAAATTGGCTTTGAGTATTGGCACTATTCATGGGGAAGCAAATACGTTCCGTTATGCCACCGAAATTTTGTTAAAATATATGCATGAGTTATGATATACATGTAGACACATGTGCATTTTTCAAGAAAGTTATGAAAGTTATGTTATGATGAACCTAAAGATTATGTTATGATGAAAGTTTCATGAAACTTGGGCCAGCCCCAGAATAAAGTTAAGGGGAATAGATCAGTGGGGAGGTCGGGGAAAGAAAACCCGGCATTCCTGTATAGGAACGAGCTCGATCCTGAAAAGTAGACTATTACCCAGGAGTCTAAATGGCCAAGAACTCCCAAGGGACCAAGTAATGGAAAAAGTTTATGAAGAAAAGTTTAAGAATAAGCTTTGCATGATTAAATTGAATGCATGATTACTTTGAATAGTCATTACAAGTTGTTATAGTTTATCTGTTATATTTACTTGCTGTTGTATGTGCACTTAATCTACTCATTATTCTATGTATTACTGTTAGTAGTTTATTCTGTTTCTTATGTTGTCTTAAGTAAAACTAAACCTTGTCTCGGACTAGACAATTTCTTAAACTTATTGAAAATGGATAGTTTAGTTTGATCCCACATTTTTATAATTAAATAAAAACCGAGGCAACTGAGAATGAACGCGACGTCAGTTCAACACCATACGCGAACCCTACAGAGAATTTCTTCGAATTCTCACCTCATTTTGCATTTCCGCCTCATTTTCAGACGTGGACGATGGACTCGATGGCTACCCTCTTCATTGAGATTCCAAACTTGCAACTCCATCACGACCCCGCAGTAGGCTCACTGTATATAGCCGGCTCTTGCCATTTCCAACTTTACCTTTTTAGTGATAGGAATTTTGTTGTTCCTCTATTTCATCCTACTTTCGACCCTGCTGCCCCTTACTTGTGGTCCCTTTACACGTGCCACACCCTCCCCCAGCACCTCCTGCACCCGTAGCACCTGCAACCCCTACTGATCCTGCACCAGAGTCACCTCCGCAGGTGGTACCAGACGTACCGCTCAACTTTGAGAGTGACCCTTCTGAGGCCACCGGCTCATCACCTTCCTCCTCCTCAGGACCCAGTGCAGACTACTCTCCAGCCGGGCCTAGCATAGCCAACTGACCATCGAGTAGGTTAGCCGCAGGTGGCGTTGTACAGCGTGACCCTCTTTTGACAGTACGCCATTTTGGGTCATAGACTTAGCAGCAGATTTAGCAGTAGGTTTGAAATGTCCTCTGAGGATCCCACAGGATCATTTTGACTGATATGGGCCTTATGTCTTTTTGGTACACCGGCCCCACTGTTGTATCCTGTTTTGAAATTTGTATATAAAACTGAAGTAGTGGCTTCCTACATATATATATATATATATATATATATATATATATATATATATATATATATATATATATATATATATATATATATATACATGCACATATACAGTTGACAGTATACATGTTATCTGTTGTTATCTTTTCTGTTGTGGTATATTAAACTCTGTCACATTCATTATATACAACGCTCCGTCTCTTCTATTGCAAAAATAAAATAAATTAAAATAAAGTGATATGATAAACGAAGCGTAAGCAGAGTATTAACACGGTAACACAATCTACTTAATTTCATGATATAACTTAAGCATAACATTAAATTGGTAGGGTGTTACATTTTTGGCATCAGAGCCTGGTTTGTCCTAGTTAAGGCCTGAGAATTGGACTGACTATGCTTCGTGCATATTCTGTGTTTTTAGTTGTTAACATGCACTAAATCTCATCTGTACGGTTGAGATACAGGTGTGCATGTGTAAGAAGTGCCTGACTATGTGAGCTATTATTTACTAGCACATTAGACTTAGTGTTAAGCCTGATCAACTCAATAACTTTTGTTTTGTGTGCTCAGAACTTAATAGCTTCCGGAAGACGAGGTATACCACGCACAGAACCTGCTCAAGGGGATATTGCTAACCTTATGGACACGGTATGAGAGATGGCTCATGCAATGTGGGAACAGCCTGCAGCAGCTCACCAGATGATGGATCAACTAGGCAGGCGACCTACGGTAAGCTGTGAAGGAAACCCTCATGGCCCAGGAGTCGATCTAGATTACCTTAAATTTGCTGAATTCAGGAAGGTGAATCCGCCCAGCTTCCGAGGGGCGTATGAACCTGATAAAGCCGACAAATGGATAAAAGCTATGGAGAAGATTTTCTCTGTCCTGGATTGCTTGGATCATCAGATGGTGACCTTTGCCACCTACATGCTCGAGGCAGATGCCTAGTTCTGGTGGAACAGCATATGAAGGCTATTTGAAGAATCCCAGACGGTAGTCACCTGGATGGTGTTTAGGGACGTATTTTACCAAAAGTACTTTCTTGCCTCTATTCGAAATGCCAAGGAACTCAAATTTATGCAGCTTCGTCAAGGAAACCGGACGATATATGAAGATATTACCAAATTTGAGGAGTTGTGTAAATTTTCTACAATTTATCAAAGGAACCCAGATGAAGCCTAGAAGTGCGTCAAGTTTGAAGGAGGGTTACGGGAAGACATTCTTACTGTAATAGGGCCAATGGAGATTAGAGATTTTCCTACATTGGTTAATAAATGCTGACTTGTGGAAGATTGCAATTTGAAACTGGCTGCAGCTAAAGCATCTAGCGGTGGTTTCAGGAAGGGGTTGGCCCTGCAAGGCCCAAGGTTCAAGCCTAACTTACAACAGCAGAAGAGATTCCCACTGGCAGGCAACAAAGGCAAGCAGCCTCAAAGGCCTTTTTTGAATCCGACTTGCACGAAGTGAGGTAAGAATCATGGTGATCGGCCGTATTTGGCAAGCCAGAATGCCTGCTATGGGCGTGGCAAGCTAGGCCATAAAATTTACGAGTGTCCAACTAGGAATCCACCACAGCCGTCTCGACCCCAACGTCAAGGACGAGTTTTTACAATGAATACAGAAGAAGCTGACAAGTCTAAAGGACTAATCCAAGGTACCTGTGAGGTGGACGGTGAGACTCTAATTGTACTCTATGATTTGGGTGCCTCACATTCATTTATTTCTCATAATTGTGTGGCTGTTTTGCAATTGCCAATTTCTGAATTGCCTTATGATCTACTAGTTTCTACTCCTACCAATGAGCCTGTTAAAACTAGTCAAATATGCATCAATGTGCCTCTTCAAATTGAGGGTAGGACCTTTACGACTAATTTGATTTGTCTTCCTCTGTCTGGCTTTGACATAATTCTGGGCACGGACTGGCTTTCTGCCAATCGAGTCATGCTCAATTATTCCGACAAGATGGTGGTATTCCCCTCTGTCTCATTTTCTGAATCCCAAGCCTCAACACTCTTCTATCAGAACTCTTTATTAGTAAACTGTAGTGGGTTGAAGAGTTAGGGATACATCCTCTTATAAGCTAATGTGACGGAAGTTGAACAGCAATTAGAGGAGATTCCAGTTGTTAAGGAATATCCTGATATTTTTCCAGAAGATATTCCTCAATTCCCTCCTGAGAGAAAAATTGAGTTCGCCATCGAGTTGGTTCCAAGTGCGGGACCAATATCTATAGCTCCGTATCGAATGTCACCTTTGGAGCTGACAGAACTAAAAAGACAAATCGAAGAGCTTTTGGAAAAAGGATTCATATGACCAAGCGCGTCGCCATGCGGAGCTCCAGTCTTGTTGGTCAAAAAGAAAGATGAGAGAATGTGCTTATGCGTGGATTATAGGCCACTGAATAAAGTGACCTGCCAAGGATCAATGATCTCATGGACCAGCTATAAGGTACAATGGTATTTTCCAAGATCGATTTGCACTCCGGATATCATCAAATTCGAGTTCGGGAACAAGATATCCCTAAGACAGCCTTTCAAACTCATTACGGACATTATGAGTATACCATGATGTCCTTTGGACTGACAAACGCACCAGCAGTATTCATGGATTACATGAATCGAATATTTTTCCCATATCTGGACAAGTTTGTAGTGGTTTTCATCAACGACTTACTTGTCTACTTGAAGACGGAGCAAGAGCATGCGGAAAACTTGTAGCTGGTTCTGCAAATTTTGAGAGAAAAGAAACTTTATGCTAAGTTATCCAAATGTGAAGTTTGGATGAAAGAAGTAAAATTTCTCGGCTATGTAGTATCCTATGGAGGAATCTTAGTAGACCCCAGCAAAGTAGAAGCAGTTCTAAATTGGGAAAAGCCGACCATAGTTACTAAAGTCAGGAGTTTTCTGGGCTTAGCTAGATATTACAGGCGATTCATTAAGGATTTTTCTCGAATAGCTTTGCCTTTGACCAAGCTAACACGGAAGAATGTCCCATTCGAGTAGACGCCGGAGTGCAAGCAGAGTTTTCAAGACTTGAAGAGAAGGTTGACTACGACACCAGTGTTAGCCTTGCCAGACCCTCGTGGACCAATTGAGGTCTATTGTGATGCATCCAAACAAGGATTAGGGTGCGTGTTGATGCAAACCGGAAACGTATTTGCATATGCCTTTCGACAATTAAAGCCACACGAAAGGAATTACCCTACTCACGACCTTGAATTAGCAGCAGTAGTATTTGCTTTGAAGATATGGAGACATCACCTATATGGTGTAAGGTTCAAGGTCTTTTCTGATCATAAGAGTTTGAAATATCTCTTTGATCAGAAGGAATTCAATATGAGGCAGCGGAGGGGGATGGAACTTCTTAAGGACTACGAATTTGAATTGAAGTACCACCCAGGTAAGGCAAACAATGTGGCAGATGCTTTGAGCAAGAAATCGTTAACCATAGCCTGGATGATGATTAAGGAGATGGAACTTATTGAGAGCTTCCAAAATCTTAATTTGGGAATCCTTATGACTCCCAAGGCCCTTCAGCTACAACAAATTAAGATAGCCAGTAGTTTTAAGGAATAGATTCGGCAGGCACAGCAGCAGGACGCTAATTTTCAACATACAATTCATCTTGTGCAATTAGGGAAATTGACGGATTTTGCTCAAGATAAAGAAGGCATATGGCGGTGTTGTAACAGGGTGTGTGTACCCGAGGGAAATGATCTTCGAAGGAGAATCTTAGAGGAAGCACATAAGGGTGAATTTACTGTACATCTCAGCATTACCAAAATGTATCAAGACCTCAAGAAAATGTTTTGGTGGCTAGGCATGAAATCAGACGTGGCAAGCTTCGTAAGCAAGTGCTTGACTTGTCAGAAGGTGAAAGCGGAACATCAAAAACCCTCCGGGATGTTACAACCTTTGGAAATCCTTGAGTAGAAGTGGGAGAGTATCTCTATGGATTTTGTAATGGGATTACCAAGGACATCAACTGGATATAATGCCATATGGGTCATTGTGGATAGATTAACCAAATCTGCTAACTTTTTACCCATTCGAGCAAATTATCCGTTGGAGAAATTAGTACAACTGTACATTCAAGAGATTATAAGGCTGCATGGAACCCCTTCAACCATTATCTCTGATCGGGACCCAAGGTTTACCTCACGATTTTAGGGAGCCTTACAAAAGGCGTTTGGTGCTAACTTGTGTCTAAGCACTGCATATCATCCGCAAACGGATGGTCAAACAGAAAGAACAATTCAAATCTTAGAAGATATGTTACGAGCTTATATAATGGAGCAACGCAGAAATTGTGATCGATACTTGTCGTTAGCCGAATTTGCATACAACAATAGCTATCACGCTAGCATCGGTATGGCTCCTTACAACCCATTGTACAGACGGAAGTGCCAGTCTCCACTGTGTTGATACGAAATAGGAGAATCAACTCTATTGGGGCCTGATTTAGTTGAGCAGACCACTGAGCAGATCAAGAAAATACGAAGTAAGATGCTTACCGTCCAAAGCTGTCAGAAAAGTTACGCAGATACCAAAAGGAAACCTCTGGAATTTCAAGGAGACCACGTATTTCTGAAGGTTACGCCTACATCAGGGATAGGTAGAGCCATTAAGGTCAAGAAGCTAAATCCTCGCTTTATTGGTCCCTTCCAAATCTTGAAGCCAATCGGAGCAGTTGCGTACCAACTCACTTTGCCTCCACATTTGTCAAACCTTCATAATGTTTTCCATGTTTCTCAACTTAGAAGATATCAGCCTGACCTTACACACTTGCTAGAACCCGAATCAATATAGTTAAAAGAGGACTTGACTTTCCACGTAGACAGAAGTAGCAGGCAACTTCGAAACAAAACCGTGCAGCTAGTAAATGTAGCATGGGGAAAAGAAAGTGCTGAAAACTACACTTGGGAACTGGAATCAGATATGAAGAAACAGTATCCTGAACTATTCTCAGGTACTAAATTTTGAGGACAAATTTTTTTTTTAGGAGGGTGGTAGTGTAACATCCACAAGAAATTTCTTATCGTTTTTTGTCCAATTGTTCGGATTTATCGAATAATTGAGATTAATTAAAATTTGACTAAATAATTAATTAGGATCAATTGACTAGCAATTAATTGAGTTTAGATATGAGGGGATTAGGTTAGAAGTATAGAAGATTTTATAAAAATTTTCTTGGAACCGATTTACCGATTTAAAAGAAATCGGTAAGATTACGGTATTTTAAACTGTCGGAACTGAACTAATAGGATTTTCAACTCATAACCCTACATTAAGTGGCTGACTACTCAGCCACATTAACCCATGAAAGTGGTGCCACTTTGGCCACAAAAATAGGGATGGTTGGCTGAAATTCAGCCTTGTGTTTTTAGGCCAATCAAAGCCACCCATTCCAGCTACCTCCTCCATGCTTTTATGATACAATGCCTTCTCTTCATTCAGGAAAAATCTGCACCCCCTCCTCTCGCTTGCTTAGCTCTCTTCTTCTGTTCTTCACTCACCCAACTCCATCAAACCATCAAGCTCAACCAAGTTTTATTCATCGAAGCTCCAAAATCAAGCCAAATCACACATAATAAGAGGTAGAGGTTTAATTCTTGTCTTGATTTTCTGATTTGGTTGGCTGAATGGTGGTTTATTTTCTCAATTTTTTATGTGATGATTGAATGATTATGATGATATTTGGCTGGTTTATTGGCTGTTTGTGAGGTTAAAATCGAATTGGAAGCAAGAAAGGATGAAAATAGGAAGAGCTGAGAGGCTGGAGAAGCAAAAACCCTCGGCAGTCCGTACGGCGGAGTGTACAGCTCTGCCTACTGCCATTTAAATTTGATGAAACTAATTTTAAATGAAACTAGACATTTAGGGCCTTGCATACATATATTATATAAGGCCATTGGATTAGTATTGAGTGAGATATGAATTTTGGAAGTTTGACCTAGGTTTTTGATTTTGATTCTAGGCAGACTGGATTGTTCAGGGTAGAACTCATCCTATACTAATTGGAATTGAATGAAACTAACTTTTTTAGAAAGCTTACACATAGGAAAATATCCCATAAAAATTTCAAAATTAGATAAGGTGCCGTTTGTTCCTACAAGAAAATTGCCTTATGTCCAAACCGGGCTAGAATAGGGCAGTTCAGGAAGGTCAAATTTTGGGGCTTATAACTCGAGCCCTACTAAGGAAAATGGAATGGAACTTTTTTCAAATGAAAGGATGTCTTGTTAGCTTTAATATGAGATCAATTTTGTATGATTTGAATCAGTTTTCAATTTTTAGTGGATTTTTACTTTTAAGTATGCAATTTTGGCCAGCCATAGGACAGGCCGGGATAAAACCTAAATAACTTGAGTTATGGTTATCAAAATTAGGTGGGACCAAAGAGGTTAGAAAATAGAAACATAACACTTTAACATATCCAAAATTAAGGTCCAGATGAGTTAAGTAGAGATTATGGCCTGATTTACAAAAAACAGGTTGAATGCAAGTATTGAGACAGCAACCATGTTTTAATTTCAATAATTGTGCCATGAATTGATGTTTGAAATATGAATGAACTATGTTGATTCCTATGAGAAATTGGCTCTAAGTACTGGAACTATTCATGGGGAAGCGGATACGTTCCGTTATGCCGCCAAAATTTTGTTAAAATATATGCATGAGTTATGATATACATGTAGACACGTTCATTTTCAAGAAAGTTATGAAAGTTATGTTATGATGAACCTAAAGACTATGTTATGATGAAAGTTCCATGAAACTTGGGCAAGCCCCGGAATAAAGTTAAGGGGAATAGATCGGTGGGGAGGTCGGGGAAAGTAAACCCGGCATTCCTGTATAGGAACGAGCTCAATCCTAAAAAGCAGACTATTACCCAGGAGTCTAAATGACCAAGAACTCCCAGGGGACCAAGTAATGGAAAAAGTTTATGAAGAAAAGTTCAAGAATAAGCTTTGCATGATTACATTGAATGTATGATTACTTTGAATAGTCATTACAAGTTGTTATAGTTTATCTGTTATATTTACTTGTTGCTATATGTGCACTTAATCTACTCATTATTCTATGTATTATTGTTAGTAGTTTATTCTGTTTCTTATGCTATCTTAAGTAAAATTGAACCTTGCCTCGGACCAGACAATTTCTTAAACTTATTGAATATGGATAGTTTAGTTTGATCCCACATTTTTATAATTAAATAAAAACCGAGGCAATTGAGAATGAACGCGACGTCAGTTCAACACCATACGCGAACCCTACCAAGAATTTCTTCAAATTTTAACCTCGTTTTGCATTTCCGCCTCATTCTGAGACGTGGACGATGGACTCGACGGCTACCCTCTTCATTGAGATTCCAGACTTGCAGCTCCACCATAACCCCGCATTGGGCTCACTGTATATAGTTAGCTCTTGCCATTTCCAACTTTACCTTTTTAGTGATAGGAATTTTACTATTCCTCTATTTCATCCTGCTTTCGACCCTGCTGCCCCTTACTTTGCGGTCCCTTTACACGTGGCACACCCTCCCCCAGTACCTCCCGCACTTGTAGCCCTTGCTGATTCTGCACCAGAGTCACCTCCGCAGGTGGTACCAAGCGTACCGCTTAGCTCTGAGAGTGACCCTTCTGAGGCCACCAGCTCATCACCCTCCTCCTCCTCGGGATCCAGTGCAAACTACTCTCCAGCCAGGCCTGGCATGGCCAACGGCTATCTGACGGAGTAGGTCAGCCGTAGGTGGCGTTGTACAGCATGACCCTTTTTTGACAGTATGCAGTTTTGTGTCATAGACTTAGCAGCAGATTTAGCAGTAGGTTTGAAATGTCCTCTAAGGACCCCATAGGATCATTTTGACTGATACGGGCCTTATGTCTTTTTGGTACACCGGCCCCACTGCTGTATCCTGTTTTGAAATTTGTATATAAAACTAAAGCAGTGGCTTCCTACATATACATATATATACATGCACATATACAGTCGGCAGTATACATATTATCTGTTCTTATCTTTTCTATTGTGGTATATTAAACTCTGTCACGTTCATTATATATAGCGCTCCGTCTCTTCTGTTGCAAAAAAAAAAAGTGATATGATAAATGAAACGTAAGCAGAGTATTAACATGGCAACACAATCTACTTAATTTCATGCTATGACTAAAGTATAACATTAAATTGGTAGGGTGTTACAGGCAGCGCGTTTACACTAGCGATGGCAGTGAACTGTCTCGTGGAGAAGGTAGCGGCTCGTGACGGCCAGCATGGCCCTTAGCTTGTGGTGGTTGCTGTGAAGGTGAAGTAGAAGGTTACTAAAGTAGAGGAGAGGGGTACTCTTGGTGGTGTTAGGGCAGTTCATGAATTGCTGTGTTGTGCTTGGTTGGGCCAACTACAACCTGGTTCAGTAAGGATGGGCCAAGCCCAAAGCCATAAGGGCAAGGATGGGGAGTTTGGTAAGTAAGTTGGGTTACTATATTTCATGGGCCAAGCCCAATCTGAGCCCAATTTCAATTTAGCATTTGGAGACAAAGAAGCATATTGGATCATGGTCAATGGGTTTTATTTTAAACAATGGAATCCTGGTGGAATTTCCTTTTTTTGGTGCAGTAGGATAATTGTAATTAGAAATATTTGTGTTGAAAAAATATGTAATTAGGATTAAAATTGTATTTTTCTTTTAGCAATCTTGAGGGCAAGGTTGGTTTCTAAGGAGGGGATAATAATACAATACTAATATAAATAGGTGAGTAATTTCATTGGTAGGAAGGAGTGAATTGTTATCCTTTGGCTAATTGTACTTTTCTCTCTGAATTCTAAGTCTCTTTTCGTCTATTAAGCTCTCTTCTCATCTTTTCCACTTTATTCTTTTCACACTATGATACTACTTTGTATCGTGATAACTCTCCAATTATTGTTTTTGTAGTTTTCCATTTAGTCTTAGGTTCTGTTTGCATGTTTTAGTTAGTTTTGGTGTTTTTTTTTTTTTTTTTGAGTTAATTAGAATCATATAGTTGTTTTTAGTTTCAATTGTTATTTTGATATTTTATTATCCTTATTTGTGTTTTGGTTCTCTTTTTGGTTGGCTCAAGCATGGGAAGTGAGAAGAAAAAGTCATGGATGGAGGATTTTAAAGCAGCAAAATGAGTTGTAGCGCGATAAAACGTATTGTAGCGTGTTTAACAGTGAACACCAATTTTTGCAACTTTGCTATCACGTTTTAGTGGGATAGTTTGTGAAAAAAAGGAAAGTTTTATTTTGGCTTGCGATTTAAGTAGCTAAATTGAGGGATTATAAAATTGCATTCTGAGACTTTCATCTGAACCTTTGGCACTAGGAGGTAACCCTAGGAGAGAGATATAAGAGAATTCAAAGATTCCAAGGTCCAGCAAGAAGAAGACAACCTTTAACCTCAAGCAACCTAAATCCTAGTTTTTATTATTAAATTCCTATTGTTGAATGGAATAGCACGAGAAGGGAGGTTGAATCGTGCTTTCAAGATATTTTAATATCTGAAAATTATTAGAAAAAAAATCTTTCTTAAGTTTAAAACTTGGATTGCAGAAGCGATTATGTTAGTTTATAAAATAGTTGAGTTCTATATAAAACATAAATAAACTTTGCTTCAAATAAAATTTAACTAGAGTTGAATCTATGTGATAAATTCAAATAACAAGATCAGAGATAGAGATAATCACACAAGAAATTTTTATACTAGTTTGGCTAAGCCACTTGCCTACTTTCAATCCCCAACTCTTTGTTGAGATTTTATATTTTAGGTATTCTTTGTCTAAACTTTTCCAAACTTTACAAAAGAGTAGTATTTTCCTAGCCTCTCAAGGCTTTACAACTGAATAGTTTTTTCTAGCCTCTCCAAGCTTCTCACTGACCACTACTAGGTCCTGATGCAATTGATGTGAATATTATGTTTTGTTTAAGCATTCACACTAACTTTCTCAACAGAGAATAGACTATGAAGTACTTCATGTGAAATTTCTCTAAATTCTCAAAGAGAGAATATTATCTATTACAGACCAGAAGAGAATATTTTCTTTTAGATTGAAGTTATGATGAGTAACTTTCTAGTGCTCTAGACAGTTTAGAAGATGAAAGAAGAAAGTTCTTTTTACATAGAAAATATTCAAACAGTCTAACTATTCTTTCTTCGATTTCCAGCCTTATATAGACTTCGAAATATGACCGTTGAAGCTTGCAGGCCTTGATTCTTGTGATCCTTTTGGTCTGCTAGTCTATGATAGGACAGAGAAGAAATAGCCTTCTTTTTTCCCATTCTTCAAAACTTACACAGAAGTAGAAAAGTAGCTGTTTATTAGTTTGCCAACTATTTAGACTTGTCAGCGCTTCTTCTACATCTTGTCAAATCACTTTTTTGACTTTTTGAATTTGTCTATTGAAGCATGCAAAGGAAGCTTTGAAGGTGTAACACTTCATGAGAAGCATGTCTCTAGAGATTTTCCCTTCTAGACAAAGTCATCTTTCTGAATAAATAGTGTTCGCTCTTGAGGCACTATTTTCCCTTCTGATGTTGCAGTTTCATCCTTCTGAACCTTCTTTCTTGTTTCTTTTGTGATAACTCAAGAAGTATACAAAAGCATATATTTCATATCAAGTATATTCAATTTAAAGTACCAATGAATAACATGGCTTTGTTGATTCTCAAGCATATAATGCACATGATTAATAAAGAAACATTTCTAGAAATAATTCGTTCATATATATAGCAAGATTAGCTTAAACTCTGATTTGATATTCATCAAAACCTTAATGCTCATTCTGGTTTACAACCATAAAATGGTTTCTGAAGGGCATTGGAGCTAACACCTATGGCTACTCTCTTTTGTCTTTCTTCTTCTATCTTTTCTTTTTGCTTTTCCATATTCATCATAAACTAGTCCCTTTTGCTAGGGCGTTAATAGATCCAACTATATTATGATGTTACTCATAAATTGATTTTATTTATGTTTTTATCCTAATAATTAAGTATTTATAGTTATTCTTATTGTTTTTGAGTGATTGATCACCGTTCAATTGATTTATTAGTTTGCAATAGCTAGACATAAAGTTTGTAAACAAAGCTTCAATTATAAATACCGTGAATTGAGCCAAAACTATAGATAGATTAACATAAGTCATGTGATCATGTCAGGAATCCATAAAGCTTCATCTTTTCTAAATTACTTTATAACTAAGAGATTAGGTGATTAATTTAGGTTAAAGAGAATTACTTAACCTTGGGAAAGGCTTGGAATTAATTTAGAGAATATAATCATTAATCAATTAAGATAAAAATTAGATAATTGAGATCTATGGTAATTAAGTCCATAGTTAGGTGAAGTCAATTAGTCCTAGTGTCCAACCATCTATTTTACTCATCTTTCCGTGTTTTATTTTCCTTATTTTATTTAATCATTATTTTATTTAATCAATTTTTATTCATTTGATTTTTATAGTCCCAAATAGCAATTCCTATTAGCTAATTCGGTACTAGATCTATCATCATGACACGATAATTTTCTCATCACTTTATTATTTGTGTAACACCCTAATAATACTATACTATGTGCTTAACTTGTAACACCCTAATAAACCCATACTATGCTTAAGTCGTATTACGGCGTTTTATTAGTTGTTATTTATGCTCGTAGAAAACTAAACTTCACTTGAAATTAAGTTACGCGGAAAATATGATAAGATTTTTTTCTTGAAATACGTCGTCACTTTGCAGCGTTTTGAAAAGTAAAGCCTTAAGTGAGAAGATAGCTAGAAAAAGAGCGTGTCGCATAAAATATATACCCCAAAATCATAAAACATGAGAAAGGCAAACAAATAATAATTCACAAATACATTGCATTAAATAACTAACCATTACATTCATATGGGTTCATAATATATATATATATCAGCATTACATCGAAGGAGGCTCATGGTCATGCCATGATCCAAATACTAGACACAAACTTAAATTGACATCGTTCGTCACAAAAAGGAATGTATGAAGATGCAGAGCTACGGCAACTGCAAGTCCACATCAGCATTGTCTGACATCCCACATCATACGCCCGCTCACAGTGTGGGGGATCCATGCTCCACTCCACCGGATGCACCATCGAGATCTAGTGACGATATGGAAGAATAATTAGGGTGAGAAATGGAATTTCTCAGTAGGACTCGAACCCGACACGAAGGTGTCATCGTCATCGTCCCAGCCACTTCAGTTTTATTAATGAAAATAGTGAGCATTCATAAGGTTCCGTTCTTAGGTTTTCGAAAACATGAATATCCGAAGCGGATTCAATTTTAACATACTCTTTAATCATTTAGATCATAACATACATGGGCACAAGTATAATTACATAAAACATGCATGGCTATGCTATAAGCTTCTCTTAACTTCTTCCCTTCAAGGGTTTGAACCGAAGTCCCTTTTCTTTTCTTAGCTTGACTTTATCTTAAGTCTTATCTTTTCACCCACTAAACATAAGTGGTAATGAGCTTATACTATGGCCATCGCCACCATAACTTTTTGGTACTTACACCAGCTGGGTCTTGCCATGCCTCATGTAAGCCCTATCCCTTATACTCACACTAGCTGGGTCATGCCATGCCTCATGTGAGTCGTGGGTGAGGGGAGCTTAAATTAGGTCACCTTCCCTTTTGAAGAATCACACTCTTTGTTCATTTTCTTCTTATTAAAGCTTATGATGCAAAATTATTCTAATTCTTTTCCACATTTAGGCATTACGTATTGCCGTCCCCAAATGTGATTCCTTTATCGCATATTAAGCATCATATCATCAACATATCATCTTCCTATTGTCATCATACCGTTACCATAATCATCATCATCATATCATATCATTATCATTATTATCATCATCATATCATTGGCATAATCATCATCATCATCATATCATATCATCATATGGACACATAGAGGCATACCTATCACACAAAGTCTTATGAGTTTAGCTTAGTAAATTTGGTGCAAGCTTTCAATTGAGGTTGCCTCTTGTATAAATTCTTTTATTAGGCATAGGGCCAATTCATCCATTATCCTTTTTGAAACTTTTAAGTTGAATTATGAGGGTTTTTCCAATGCTTAGTGTAAAGGTCTTAATGTCTTAAAGCTTATTTCTCATTATTCTTTAACTTTCACCACAACTAGTTTTACTTTTTCAGTGGGGCAGTAACTTTAAAAATTCACCATAATTTCATCTTTTACTCTTTTGTTTCAAATTTTCGTGTAAATATACTTGTCTAAGTCTATTTTTAAACAAATGAAACCCCACTCAAGAATTCATTTTGTAACTTGAGTTATGCATATTTTATTCTAACTGTTCAGACTTGAAAGTTCAACTCGGGTCAGTGGATTTTCCACTTCACTGGGAGTTCCTTACATGTAATATGATAAAACTGTTTTATGGGAGTGTTCCTCTATGTCTTAGCTTTCTAAAAAACTTAGTCCCACTCAAAAATAATTTTTGTAGCTCCAGTTATAAGGTTTTTATTGCAGACTGCCCAAACAGAAATCCATCCAGGAACAGCCAACTTTGAAAAATCATATCTCCCTCATTTTAAATCCAAATTTCATGAATTTTATATGTGTGGAAAGCTCTTTGAGTCTACTTTCACAGAAAATTAGTTTCATTATATTTTGAGTTTTTTAGAATGATTTATATAGTACCCATTATAGGCTGCCAGAATTCCAGCTTAACTAGTTTTCATGTTTTACATATCAAACTTGTGGAGATGTTGCTATACCACTTCAAATCACCATTTTTATGTTTTATCTCACCATCATATTCAAAGTTTTAATCACCAAATCAGTATTTTAAAACAAAATAAAGCAAGATATATAAAACCATCATGCCACATAATCTCATTTTAAGACAACATTTTCAACAAGGCAAGAAAAACTCATAGAGCAAGATATGGTCATGAGACCTTGAAGCAAGTCCTAAAACCACCTGGCTATGAAGAGCTTAGGAGTTCTAGAGCTTAAAAAATACATGAAAAAGAAAGGTTAGAGTCACTACCAAATTAGGTCTCTCTTGGAAGCTTGAAGAATGAAAATGATTTGAGATGGCCTCCTTCCTCTTAAGCTAGCAAATGGGGCTAAATGAGTGTTTGTTTTGCTCTACCAAAGACCAAAGAATGTGATCCTTGATAAGTTAGTGAGGGTGGTGATAGAAGATGAGGGTGATGGTGGTGGAAAAGTGATGACTTAGAGTAGGAAAACAAGAAGAACAAGAAGAAATTTAGGAAGAACAAAGAGAGGTTTAGAAAGAGAGGTGAGAGCTTTGTGTCTTGAGAGAGGAAATGAAAAATGAAGTGAGGGGGGAGAGAGGAGAGGTTGATGGCGCAAATGAGGGGGAGAGAGTGATGTGATTTTGCTTCTTACAACAAGCAAGAGAGTAGGAAAAACCTTGGGGCAAAAAAGAGAGTTGTGTTTCCTTTGAGTCTTGACACTTGGGTCAAGACCATTTAGTGTTTTTCAAGTGGTTAAAAGCATGACCTATCTTAGGATTGTCATTGGATGAATATGATCACTCCAAATGTCACAATCTTGATGGAGGAGAGTAGATCTTTTGTCTTGACTCAAGGAATCTACTAATATGGACTCTTGATCTAATGGTGTATGATGAGAAGGCAAGTGGATGGTTGGATATAGCTCTTGCCTTGACCAAATTTTCAAACAATAATTAAAGGGAAGTTTCTAAATTTTTACAATTGTTACAATTATCTAAATGCTAATTAATCCAATTGGTTTAATTACACATTAGCACATTTTCAATGAAAAGGATTTTCCTCATTAATTAAGTAAAGAAGATGTGAGGGTTAATTTTCATGTGATTAAGATGTGATACTTATATGCTCTTAGTTAATTAGGTTAGATCACCTTGATTTTATGCTCTAAATCATGAATTAATAAGGATTGGGCAATTAGGCTTTTAATTGTAACTTTTAATGCATTATGTTTCAATTGTTGACTTTCACTTATCTTGTTGACTTGCCTTTAATTTACTAAGCACTTGCTCTCGAGATTAGCCGATTAGTTCTTAATTAATCGCTAACCCCTTTAATTAGCCGGAGACACCGAGCTAATTAGCTTAGACAAAAATTGGGGATGTTACATAAGTCATTTTATGGCAATACTAGTTATTACCCTTAACTAGTGGAAGTTCTTATAATTGAAATTAGTGTAATATATGAAAATAACATTTAATTTTTTGTTTTTGTAAAACCATTATGCTTGAAAAGCCTTTAAGCACTTATTTACTCGTATACATATGGACACTGTTCCATATATCGCTGAGTTACTAAAAGGCATATGAAGAAGTAAAAACAACATAACATAATATTTTAAGACAATAATGTAATCATAGATAAATCAAGAGTCATAATCACACTTAATTATTATTACATATGCAATAGGTCAAATTAAATAGCAAGACTTCCAACATACTTTTAAAAATATACATAAACTATCCAACTAGGGTTCTTCAGAAAATAAAAATGATATGCTACTATCTTGATCCTCCTTAACTAGGTGTCGTAACACGACAACTCCTTATCACATCCAATTAGGTACCATCAGAAGCGCTGCCATGGATGCCATCAACTTTGTCTAAAGATGACACAGAAATATAGGGGCGAGAAATGTAATTTCTTTGTAGGATTTCGACTAGACAAGTAAGTGCCATCATTATCGTCCTAGCCACTTTGGGTTTAATTATAAAAACAGGTGAACATGCACAATTATAGTTTTATATAAGTTTGAAATTGTTTAGCCCCGAAGCAAATTGCTTTTAGTCTTTCACTTAGGAGCATATTGTGATAAATAATATCATTATAAAGCATTCATGTACTTGCATAGACATAGGGATAAGACATTCATGATAATGAATGTAACAGAAGTATAGATGCATGGGCATTTTATGCACTTTCATTAAATTTGACTTGATCAGAGTCTTTCCTTAACTTTATTTTCATACTTAGCACGTGCTTAACATTCTTTACTTTATGTGCCCTTGGATAGACTACTATTAGACATGAGCTCATTCTGTGACCATCGTCACATAGTACTAATCTAAAATTAGACTAAGCTGACAAGGGGTTACCTCTAAATTGGAAAGGATCTCAACCGCATACCTCCAAAGTAGAGAAGTCTTTTAATTGGTCACCTTCCCTTCTGAAGGATCATATTTGGTTATCTTGTCTTTGTGGATCACCTTCCCTTTTGAAGAATTATATCCAATTACCACTTTTCTTCTCTTATCATAAAACTTAGTATAGGTTCAAAGACAAGACATATATATGCATGTGACAAATGTTTCAAAGTCCACAACTTTGATGAAAATCTGGCAACATAACGGCTAAACTGGAGTTTCCTCAAAATTGCCAAGTATGGAAATTCAACCAACAACCAACCATATTCATTTCATATCATCATATCACATACCAACAATCATTCCAATCATGAGTCAATAACCAATGAGTCAAACTCCAATTGTTCTTGCTAAACAACAAGCATAACAGCATCATACATTCACACCCTAAAGGAAGTCTGCGATTTCCTTGTACTTTGTGAAGAATGTTATGAATGTTATGAATCATTATGGGAATCCTCATGTCCACTCATTAGAGAATCATATAACTTGGAGTAAATATGTGTTGTAAGCTTTTAGTTATTTATACTTCCAGTTAAGTTATACTTTATTTAATGGTTTCTCATAATTCGTACTTCATTTTCTTCTTAAGTAACTGTCAATTTATCCGATCATATATCTTGGGTCTTAGTTATTTCGAGTTTTAGGATTAAACATCTTACCTTCTTACATTATCATTTAAAATCATGGTCATGATTATAATCTTAGATTTCATATTTACCATGTAGTTTACTAGGTTTCTTATTTACACATTTTAAGAGTTAGATTTCTTGAGTTAAAAATTTGACCACTTTGTTTCCACTTTTCTTCTTGTTAGGGTTGTGACCTTGGCTGGGATTACCCACCAAAATTTTGTCTTCTAATTTTTTAACTTCCTTAAGATGGTACACAAGTGACTCTTAGGTTCATGGCATGACCATTGGAGTCCTAATATACTTCTATTCCCAAAGGATTTCAAGATCCCTCTGGACTAGCTCCAAGAAGCCTTATTAAGACTAAAACCAAGAGGCCCAACTCGGATCCACACCCGCCATTACCCATGGCCCAACTCGAAGCCCACGTATACCTGTCTGAGGCCCAGCTCGGAACCCAAGTGATAAAATCCTTTACACCGCGCAAAGATAAGGTCACTTGTGCGATGTCAACTATCTTTCTGGAACGGAGCTAACCTAACGTGCTGTCGCCCACTTCGGACCCATCAATGAGCATCAAGCCATTGGAAGTCCCGAGACATTTCTCGGAATCATGGAATACCCCCATTCATTCTTAACTACAAACCTCCATAAATAGGTATCCAATCATTGAAATCAAGTGCGCCATATATACACTACCTAGTACCTCTTGCACTCACTGACTTGAGCATTGGAGTCCTTGCAGGTATAACCCCACCACTATAGAGATCCAGACTTAGCCTACCAGAATCTAAAAGGAACCTCTAATATTAGATCATTGACAACGCCCAAAAGGAACCTCTGATCGAACATAAGCACTATTGCGCAGAGTGCTCCGAGTCTAGACCTTCTTGAGGAAGGAGCATAGATCGACAATCAAGGAGATACTTAGAGTGGTATAAGGACTTTAAGGATGGGGATGAGATGCCGTTTTTAGACTATATTATGGGGGGTTCAGCCCCCTAAGGGTTTTAAGCCCCTAACTGACATGGAGCCCTATGATGGGAGTACCGACTCCTAGGAGCACATGGATGCCTTCAAGTTGAGAGTGGCCTTGGTCGGGGAGTCAAACACCGTTAAGTGCCGAGCTTCCTTGATCACGTTGAAGAAAGCGACACTTAAGTAGTTTAACTCCCTTCCTCCAAGGTCTATCAACTGATTTCCAGACCTCTCATCACTTTTCTTAGCTCACTTCACAACCTGGAAGTTTAACCTGAAGCCAATTTCCAGCCTGCTTGGAATATCCCAATGACAAGGCTAGATGCTCCGAGATTTTCTCAAGTAATACAATGCGGAGATACTGCTCATAGAAGAACTGCAAACCCAGGTAGCTGTCCTCACTTTGCTCAATAGGCTATGACCTGTGCCTTTCAAAAGTTCGCTGTCATAGTGCCAACTAGAATGACTAAGGAGATTCAGATGAGGGTTGAAAAGTACATCTTCCTCCAGGAAGTGGAGAAAGCCATAACAAACCCGGGAAGGAGCCAGTCCGAGAAGAAGCCGAACATGTAGCATCTAAGGAAAAAGGCACACACGAGGATCAAAAGATACCACAAGTATACTCCCCTCAATGTCTCTATCATTGACCTGTACAAAGAAGTTAGACAAGTGGAAAGATTTCCCAAACTTGATGTTCTTAAGACAAGGGCTAGCATTAATAAGTCCTTGTTTTGTGAGTGTCACAATGGTTTAAGGTACAGGATGAAGGATTATTACGACCCCCAAGATGCTATCAAGTAGCTAGTAAAGGAGGGAAGATTGGCAAAGTATACCACCTTACAAAGAAGCCCAATAAAGAAGAGAGCATCCTTTACAAGGGATGAGGAAAAAAGAAACCGGGGGAACCAGAAAACTTCGAAACCCGAAAAGAATGGAGATGGAGATAGAGATTGCGAGGATGAACTAATAACCAGGACCATAAATGTCATTGCTGGAGGCTTTGCGAGTGAAGGCAGGACAAAGTCAACCCACAAAAAGCACCTCCAGGAAGTCATGAGTTTGTTCTCCAAAAAGATGAAGACATAAAAGCCATCACCTACTCCTGAGATAATTTTCTGAAGCTTAAACCTCAAAGGTGTCATCCTTGGACACGACAACCTCATGATCATTTCAGTAGTAATGGTCAATGCCGAGGTAAAAAAGGTCTTCATGGACCAAGGGAGTTCAGCAGAAATCATCTTCTAAGATGCCTTTAACAAGCTAGGACAAAAGAATTCCTATTTATAGTCTTACAAAAAAAGGAGCTTATCGATTTCTCCGAAGTAAAGGTCCACCCAGATGAGTTCATCACCCTCCATTTGACTTAAGGAACTTGAACTTAGACCCGAATGATTAAAGTTGACTTTTTAGTTGTTAATTGCCCCTTAGCCTACAATGTCATCCTCGGTAGGCTGATGTTGAACAAGATTGGCACTGTCATATCAAAGGCATGCTTAACAATGAAGTTTTTCACTAGTAATGGAGAGATCACCACTCTAAAAGCCAATCAAGCTGTAGCTTAACGATGCTAGAACGTCAGCCTTGAGATCCAGAGGGTTAAGAAGGAGGGATGTTGAGATAGTTCTCGACCTTCGAGTTCATCAAAGGTCATGATGGTAGGCCTTGACGTGAAGCAAAGGCAAGAGAGAAGGCCAGAGCCAGATAGTGAATTAGACGAAGTCCAAATCGGGAAAAAGCCAGGCCAAACAACCTGAATTCATAAGGCTCTCCTGACTTCACTAAAGCAAGATCTTGTAACCCTACTCAAGTCCAGTGCAGACCTATTCGCTTGGATAGCTACTAACATGCTCGGGATTAACCCAAAATTCATGTCTCATCAACTCTCGGTGTTTCCTAGAGCTCGACCAGTGGCCTAGAAAAGAAGAAGAATGAGTCTGAACAGAGCCTTTGCAATTCAAAAGCAAGTACAAAGCCTCTTAGATGCTAGATTCGTCCGTGAAATTGTCTACCCAATGTGGTTGTCTAACATCATCATGGTAAAAAAGCCTAATGGGAAGTGGCAAATGTCCATTGATTATACTGACCTGAATAAAGCTTGCCCAAAAGACCCCTACCCATTGTCGAGTATAGACGGGTTAGTGGACGCTACATCAGGATTTCGATTCTTTTCCTTCATGGATGCCTACTCGAGATACAACCAAATCCCAATGCACCTCCTCGATGAAGAAAAGACATCGTTCATAACAACAATGGCGAGCTATTGCTCCAAGGTTAAGCTATTCGGGTTGAAGAATGCAAGAACCATGTACTAAAGACTAATGAATAAAGTCTTCTCCTGCTCTCTGATATCGAGCAAGTCGAAAACTGACAAGCCTTTGTTCTTATACTTCTCTGTAAGTGACGTGGTCATAGCCGGTGCTTTAGTTTGGGAAGATGCTCGACAACAACACCCTATGTACTTCATTAGTAAACTAGTGCAGGGACTCAAGGTGAGATACCAGAAGTTAGAAAAAGTTGCCTTGGCCCTAGTTATCCTTATGTGAAGGCTTCGCAACTATTTCCAAGCTCACACCATCGTGGTTAGAACCAACCAACTAATTTGGCAAATCCTTTAAAAGTCGGACTTGGTTGGAAGGATGGTATCATGGCTAGTCGAGCTCTCAGAATTCGACATCCGATACAAACCAAGAAAGGCCACACAAGCCCAAGCCTTAGCAGATATTTTAGCCGAAATGGTGGAAGACGAGGAGCCACAAGAGCTGAGGTGGGCACAACATGTTGACGGGGCCTCTAACTCCAAAGGAAGCAGAGCTCGAATAATATTGGAAAAGGAAGAGGAGATCGTAGTTGAACTTTCCATAAAGTTTGATTTTCCTATTTCAAATAACGAGGCTAAGTACAAGGCTTTAATAGCTAGGCTAAAGCTAGCCAATGATGTTAGTGCCACCTGACTCACGATTTGCAGTGATTCCCAAATCATGACATCACAAAGCAACTAGACATATCAAGTAAAAGATGTCTTGCTTTAAAAATACCTGGCAAAGGCAAAAGATTTAATGAAGCCACTTGATGCCCCTGACATCCAACATGTCCTGAGGGAAGAGAATATCTGGGCCAATATCTTCTCCAAATTGGCCAGTACGAAGCTTGGAGGGAACGACTAGAACCTGATTCAAGAGACGTTGAAGTCCCTCTCCATATTGGTAGCTATCCCGACCTTGGCCATTAAAGGAATCCCGAATTGGATGACCCAATATTTGCGGAATAGTACCTGACCAAAGGACCCTATAGAGGCAAAAGATTCACCAAGGAAGGCACTTATTATACTATCATTGACGGACAGTTGTACAGAAGAAGTCTGTCCCAACCATTATTGAAGTGCATGGGTCGAAATTGGATTTTTTTCATACTCGAAGAAGTCCATGAAGGATCTTGTGATCATCATCTTGGAGGAAAAGCACTGGCCTTGAAAATCTTACAAGCTGGCTACTATTGACCCTCTATGACCAAGGACTCAATTGACTACATGAAAAAGTATTCGAACTATTAAACACACGCGGATTTCAATCTTGCTCTGGCTAAGAAACTTTCTATGATCATGTCCCCCTGGTTGTTCAGTAAGTGAGGAATCGGCCTCCTATGTCCTTTCCCACTTGCCTCGAGACACATGAAATACTTAATTGTGGTAATTGACAATTTCACTAGGTAGGTAGAAGCGGAACTGCTATCCACCATCACTGCTACCTAAGCTTGGAAGTTCGTTTTGAGGAACATTTTTCACTTGCTTCGAGATACCGGATTCCAAGGTAACTAACAATGGAACACAATTTATTGGTGAAAAGTTCCAAGGTTTCCTCGGCAACTACAAAGTAAAGAATCACTTTACTTTTGTTGAGCACCCCTAAGCTAACAGCCAAGTAGAAGCAGCAAACATGGTTATGCTCCAATGATTGAAGAAGAGACTCGACAAGATGAAAAAGGCATAGGCTGATGAAGTCGGTAGTGTCCTATGGTTTTACCAAACAACCCCACAATCAACGACGAGTGAAACTCCCTTCAAGCTTACCGATGGGGTAGATGCAATGATATCAGTTGACGTTGAAGAGCCCAGTCCACAAATTATTTTCCGATCTATGAGTTCACGAGCCCTCTGAAAGGAAGCCGATCTTGCCAATGAGATAAGAGAAATGGCACACATACAGGAAAGGGGTATTGAAATATCAGATAGCTAACAGATACAATGCCGATGTCATTCCTCGAAAGTTCTAAAAGGAAACATGGTACTCTGACGTGCCAACATCGGATGACCTTCTCCCAGGCAAGGAAAGCTAGCGGCTAATTGGAAAGGCCCTTATAGAATCGTTGAAGTTTTGGGAAAAGGAGCTTACATGCTCTCTACACTATCAGGGTTCAAGGTTCCAAGGTCATGAAATTTCTCAAACCTTCGAAAATTTTTTATTTGATGTAAACCACATTAAGTGAACATACTCTTTTTCCTACCTTGGGTTTTGTCCCATTGGGTTTTCCTCTAACTGCTGACCTCTCAATTGCAACTACCCTCTTAACTCCTCGGCCTCGGCTTGCTTGACCTTCTCTAGGCCTAGCTTCTTATCCTAAAGAAGAGTTATATTCTTTTTTAGGTTTTTAACCTCCTTAACAACTCAAACGCTGGAAGTAATCACCGATTCTGAGTATTTGATTACCACTACCAACTTCAGCAACACACGGCTAATCCATTGAAATTTTTCTGCCAAGTTATCATCATTTCCCCAGAGTTGCTTAAGGAAGGCAGGAGTCGTAAACTCCTTATCCATGAATTTCGGATAAGGAAAGTCCTTGGCCAGCACACTAACATTCGACTTCCCCTCCAAAATTGGAGAATCCTTAGGATCCACCTGGATGACTTTCTTCTCTTTTTCTATCCTCTTTCCCTTTTGATTTTTGGGAGCTTGGACCTCAGGAGTAGCGATGTCAGGAGCTGTTGTGAAAACCAGTTTCCTGAAACCTACAGATTCAGGGCTGTTACTATTGTCCCCCTCGAGCGGCCTCTTGAGGACATGACATCATAACTTGGCTAAAGTTGATTTCGAGGCATTTCATCTGCAAAAAGGAATAGAAGTTAGTTATAATAGCTTGAAAGAAAATGATAAAAAAAACAAAAGGAGAAGTAGAAACCTAAGTATCTCCTAGCCACCATAGCATCTACACCGACTATGTTCTTCAGATTCACATAATTCTTCCCAAAGCTTTGAAGAAGAAACTACATGACGGCTTGCTTCTCGGGCTTGAAATTATCCTCATCTATCTGAGGTGCATTGAAATGCTTACACCAGTAGTAATTAAATCGGAGCTCGCTTTCCAAACTCTCCCAAAACAAAAATGTGCTCGAAGCCCCAAAAACCTTGAAGTAGATAGGTTTCAAGTGGTGGAAGGATTCCTCACAAAGAAGGAACGCCCTCCGATTAGTGTGGGCTCGTAATAACAGCCAGCTTGTGGTTAAGCCACCACTGATAGGGCGAGCGAGCATAAAGGGGAAGAAAAGGGCATCAAGGGAAGATAGCACTTTGAGATACTCACAGACGATCTTAAAGCCTTATATCATGGCCCAAATATTTGGATGCAACTGAAAAGAAGTGGCCTCGGTTCGCTATAAAATAGTAACTTGGAAGTGAGTTAAAGGAATTCGGACTCTGAATTTGGTGATGAGGACGTCATGCATTCACATCCAACTCGGGCCACTTTCATGGTTGTAATAACATAGCTTCTCGTTCAGACTAGGGGCCTCCAAGACATATTCCTCTTCATATTTGCCCTTCGGTGTGATCAAATTCTCCTCCCTAAAGTGAGTTAGGAACTCGGAGGTCACAATTAATGGAGTTCCTAACACCTCCAGTTCCGCCCATCAATAAATCCATTGGATTGAAGGAGGAAATACTAGTGTCTTTTGCTTTTTTGCTAGCTTAGGCTCCAGGGTGAATCTACAAAGGAAACCACCTCTAGGTTACAAACTCGGGACAACAAGATCAAAAAGTTACGAACAAAACAAAAGGAAAAAAGGGAAGCGCCTTATAGTGGTTTCTTGCTAAAAGGTGAAGTTGCCAAGCAAGTGTAACGTCCTCCTTTGTACAATACTATGCTTAAGTCATAGTACCACAATCTGGAGTTGTTACTGTTACCTGAGCAGACCTTATTTGATAGCAACTTCAGCCGTCTTTGAATCTTCTCGAACTATCTGGAGATAACACGGAAATAGGAGTGAGAATTTTAAATTTTCAGCAAGATTCACTAAGAAATTTCATACCATGTCATCGTTATTATCTCCAGCTGCTTTGGTTTATTATGAAAAAGGTGAGCATGTTATATAGACTGTTCAATTTTATAGTTCAAAAATATATTATCCAAAGCAGAGTTCATTTCATTCAAGCACTTGAATCACATTGCAATTATATGATCAATTCCTATTTCATAATTAGCATGGCAGTCACAATACTCACAAATATAGTAAATTTTAGCATAACAAGAATATCAGAATATATATATATATATATATATATATATATATATATATATATATATATATATATATACACACAAAGGCACTTATTTAACCTTCCTTGCCTTTTCTATAACTCTCTTTCTTGACACACCTAAGTGTTACATATCGCCATCCTCAGAGTACAGTTTTTCTTAATTTCCTTTACTTGTCATGCACATTCGAGAGTATGATCGCCTTGTCATACTCCATCGGAGTGTGATCGCCATGTCACATTCCTTAGGATGTGCTCATCATACCGTATTCCAGAGTATGATCGCCATGTCATACCCCATTAGGGCGATCGGGTATGACCGCCATGTCACACTCCTTAGGATGTGCTCATCATGCCATATTCCAGAGTCTGATTACCATGCCATTCCCCATCTAGGTGTGATCACTATATCATACACCTTAAGAATATGGGACCTTCATCATATCTTTTAACTGCCTTCATAGGGAGGAATTCAAATAACTACCTCCGAGTGAAGGGATTTATCTTCACATATATATATCTCTTCCTTTGCATGTAAAGATGCTATCTTTCATAAAAGGAATCATGATCATATCATCATACAATGTTTATATGCATTATAGTGTATTTACTTTCGAACATTCTTGCTTTTAGAATTTCATATTCATAACTTAAATTTTCCTAGCACAAGCTATCATAACTTCACATGCTTCTGCCGAAAATTTGGCAATATGACGGATCAAGTTCGATTCTCCATGAATATTACCAGTCAACTAGAGAGTCATTCATACAGAAAAATCAATGCAAGGTATAGATGCTCCAAAAATCAAACAAAGTTTCATAACCTTGATCTTGAATTAGTTTTCTGCCACTTCCTTTTGATTCTACCTGGTTTTTGTAAAATAAGCCACAATTTCTATTTAACTCATTTAGACCTAAAGTTTGGATATGTTGGAATATGGTCTGTCTATTTTCTAACTCCTTTAGTCCCATCTAATTTTGATAAATGTAGCTCAAGATATTTAAGTTCTATCTCAGCCTGCCCTGTAGCTAGCCAGAATTACACACTCAAAAGTAAAAATTCACTAAAAATTGAAAACTAGTTGAAATCATACGAAAGTTGTATCATATTAAATCTAACAAGACAAGCTTTCATTTATAAAAGTCCCATTTCATTTTCTTGAGTAGAGCTTGAGTTATATGCTCTGAAATTGGACCCCTCTCGACTGCCCTATTTTAGCCCGGTTTAGACTTAGGGTGACTTCCTTGAACTACTCGGAACAATTGAGATCGAATCTAACTCTGAAATTTTATGGAACTTTTATCTATATCTTATCTTTCTAATAAAATTATTTTCACTCAATCTGAAAGAGTATAGGGCAAGTTATGTCCCTCGAATTCTAGTCTACTCAGAATAGGGGTCAGAATTCTAAGGTAAACTTTAAAAATTCATATCTTACTTAATACTAATCCAATGCCTTATAATTTATATGTTGGAAAGCCCTAGATGTCTAGTTTCGTATAAAAATAATTTCATAATATTTAAACGGCTGTAGGCGGAGCCATACACTCCGCCATATGGACTATTGTAGGGTTTCTCACCTAGACAGCATCTTGATTCCCACTTCTTCTAATTTTCTCCTTCTAACTTTAATTCGAACTCAAGATTTCATGATCATCCAACCATAAACCATCAAATACATCCAATATATCACCAAATGAATAAAGCAAAGTAGAATTTTAAATAGCCACAATCCATAGAAATCAAGAACAAAAGTTGAATCCTACCTCAAATTGATGTAGAAACTAGCTAGATTTGAGTTTTCGGTGGAGGAAGTAGGTAGAGCTTGGAGATGGGAAGAAGAAGGAGTGGAATTGGAGAAGAGAGAAAGAAGAATGGGCAGCTGATGGAGGGAGCACGAAAATGAGGGGAGTTAGGAGAGATTTTGATGTTTTAAAACATGGTTAGTTTGTGGCTTGTGATTGGTGGAGGCTTTGGTGATGGTGAGTGACCCAAGTTTCTCCACTCTTTGGGCAGCTACTTGGCACCACTTAGGTGGAAGAATGGTCACTGAATTTCAGCCACTTATCCTAGGGTTTTCATCACATGATCCTATTGATTTGGTTCCGACAGTTTAAAATACCAAAATTCTACTGATTTCCTTCAAATCGGCGAAGCGATTATGAAGAATTTTATGAGGTTTACTATGTTTATATTTTAATTGTTTCTAATCCAAATCTCTCTAATTAATATCTAATTAACTCCTAATTAACCTTTCATTAACTTCTAATTAATTCTACACATTTAATAAAGTCAGATAAATCGATTAATAATGTATATTAAACTTAGCGTAATTCCGGACATTATACTAAATAATTTCTCATTGTCTTTTACACAACAATCTAAATTCCCATTTGCTCTAGTATTTATAATTCATCCCTATTTACTCTTACTTTTCTAATAAATTGATTAACAGCACAAATTAATTGCACTATTTTTTTGGGATTGTTATCTTTTCGCTTTTTCGTAAATTCTTTAATATTTTCTGTTTGGTTTACATAAGTAATGGCATTTTTGTAATTATGGGCAAGTCTAGGGACATCCCACGTCATTTCACATGTGGACACCTCCGTGGCCCAATTGGCCAAGAATTGGGTTTCTACTTTTTCGCTACGTGGTTCTACTTCGTTTAAGACCTTATTCTGCTAATTCTATTAATCTAGGGACCTAAATGTCATTTTCTAAAAAGTTTAGGGGTAATTATGAAAAAAAAATCTTTAGGGGTCAACATGTAATTACTAAAAGTTCTGGGCAAGGCTGCTATTACCAAAAATTTACACAGGGGCATTTTTTCTCATTTCTTAATTAGATGTATCTCTTTAATGAAACAAAATAATTCAATTAACAGTGCTAATTAGAAGTATCATTTCTTCAAGATGTTACAGCAAGCAGTAGAGGAAATTGAAACTAAAGAATTAGGGGCAGTAACCATCCCCCCAGCAGCCAAAAAAACCCTAAACAAGGCAATGGGAAACTAATCCTACTACCATGGACCTATTTTGCCAAAAAATAAACTACAAATATAAAAGGCAAAACAAAGAAAGAAAGGCTATAGGTTAAGGTAGCACGAGAAAGGGGGTTGAATTATGCTTCAAAAGTAATTTAAAACCTAAAAAGCTTTCGCAAAACAACTTTCTCAAGTCTAAGACTTGAAATACGGAAGCAAGTTAGTTAGAACTAAAAACTATTTTTGTGTAAAAAAGTTTGTTCTTGCAGTACTATACTTAGCACACAGGTTATATCACGTGATGAAGTAAATCAATAAAAAGTAGAAAAGATGAAAGATCACACAACAAGGTTTTATACTAATTCGACCAACAACTTGCCTACGTCCAATTCCCAACTCTTTGTTGAGATTTTTATATGTCAAGTGTTTTTTGTCCAAGCCTCTCCAAGCTTTACAATGAGTAGTATTTACTAAGTCTCTCCAAACTAAATCAAGTAGTGTTTGATCCTAGCCTCTCCAAGCTCACAATGACCTCCAACAGGTCAGGCTACAATATTCAGGAATTTGAATCTATGTTTAAACACTCACATTAAATCTCTCAATAAAGTATATTCAATGAATTATAGTGTATGTCTCTAAATTCTCAATATGAGAATGTTATCTATTACAAGTCAGTAGAGAAGATTTTTAAACATAAATTACAATGTGTAACTTTCTAATAGTTCAGAAGATCAAGAAGGTTGGAGGATGAAAGCTTTGAGAGTGTAGAAATATTCAAAACAATCTAATCCATTCTTCTTCGAGTTCCAGCTTTATATAGACTTCAAAATATGACCATTGAAGCCTACAGATCTTGAGCCTTGTGCTTCCTTGATCCACTGGTCTAAGATTGGACAGAGAAGAAGTTGCTTTCTTTTCTTAGCCTTTGGAAATATCATAGAAATGGAAAAGTAGCCATTTGATGGTTCACCCACTTTTCAAACTTGTCAGCGCTTCTTTTGGATCTTGTCACATCATGTTTGACTTTTGAATCTGATATTTGAATTGTGTTGAAGAAGCTTTGAAGGTGAGATACTTCATAAGAAGCATTTTTATGATGATCACCCTTCTAGATAGAGTCTTCTGGATGTGTCAACCTTTTGAATGGTCTAAGTACCTTTCTGAGACTTATTTTCCCTTCTGATGGTGTAAATCCATCCTTCTAAACTTTCTAATCCATTTCTTATGTAAGAGATCAAATATACCACAAAGTATTTATTCTAAGAGATGTATATTCATAAGAAATATGAAGGAGTAAAATGCTTTATTCTGTCAAAAAATAATTTTTAGTTTGAAATGAATGATTTTGCTGACAAAAGAATGCATTTTTTTTATAACAAATTGTTAGTTGGCATAAGATTTGACTTAAAGTTTGATTTGTCATTCATCAAAACCTTAAGGTTCGATATGGTTTAAACCACAAGATAGTTTTTGAAGGGCATTGGAGCTTACAATCTCCCCTTTTTTAATGATGGCAAATCAATATTTAAGAAAAGCTTTTGTCAGGTAGTTCAGAAACATATGATTTGTTATTTGTTTCAACTTTCTGATTTTAAGGAAAAACTCACTTTCTAAAGTGAGTGAAGAATAGCATGTTTTCCAGAAACTTAAGTAGTAGTTAGAAACATCCAAAATGATTTTCATGAAATCATTTTAAAACCTGAGTAAGGTTGATTTGGAACTTTCTAAACTAAAAAGATATTTGTGTATCAGAGCAAAAATGTTGCATCATTTTTCAAGCAGAACTAGTTACAAAAGATTCTTGATACATCAGAATAAACGAATAAGTAGATTATTATCATTATAGCAAATTATGAATACATCATAAACACAATAGAGCAATTCAATACACAGTAATTATCTCGATAATGTAAAATAGATATATCAGAACAATAATAATTCAGAATAATTGTATTAGAGGAATGAGTAATTGTATTAGAATAGTATGCTCTAAATGCTAGCAATAATATCAGAGCACTATTTATCAAAGCAGATATACTTAGAGCAGTATAAATGCATCAGGGCAATAAAATAATATTGTTAATAATCTCAAAATAACCATTATATCAGAGCAAGAATAATGAAATTTTGGCAACAAATATAATAGCTTTTGAGATAAACTATAATATATCATGTTCAACAATAATAACCATAACTTCAATAAGAAATGATCGCAAAAATTAAAAATAAAAACTAATTCTAAATGAATGAACTATATGAATGCACTTGACCTGTAAATACGTGCTCTACCTCAAATAGTGCTTTTCTTCAATCTTCTCCCCCTTTGACATCATCAAAACAAAATAATGATCTGGGACCATAGAAGGACTATCACTGATTGCCTTTTCCTTTCTGAAGAGCCTTCAATAATTATAGTATTAGGTTCTCCAGTTTGTCCATCCTTCTGTCCAAATTGCATTGATTGGCCATAAGTGTGTATTGATTGGCCAGAATTAAGTCCAACTAAATCTCAAAAGGTTCTGGAAATGCATCTATATGTGAAGGTGCTCCAAAAGGTAGCTTGGCATGCTCAGAATAAGCTGGTGTTGTCGTTTCATCAAATTGAGGTCCAAAAGTCAGTAGTAGCAGAGCTTTGGCAGTTGTTGGAGTAGGAACAATGTCTTGGGAGGCAATGACAAAGGTTTGAATGGGCATTCGAGTGGTAAGAGATGCAGTCTCTAGTTCAGAAATAGCCACTGCAGCTTCAAGATGTGTCACTGGAGTGATTGTTCTTTCTAGTGCAAGTTGTGCTCTTTTACCAATGGTTCCTTCTTTATTTAGGGTCACCAATGGTAGGCTTGATATTTGAGCAACAAGTTGTTCTTGATAAAGTTCAAAGGGTAGAACTACCTTTCTCATTTCTAAGGGAGGATTTACTTCCTTAATGACCACATAATGTTGTTTTGCCTCTTGGGAGATAGATGAGCTCCTAAAGCACCAACTCTAGTAGCCATATTTCTCTATCTTTGTAACTAAACCTCTTCTCTGAGCTTGTTCTCAATGGCTTCTTTCATGGCTCTCCTCAAAGGTAAAGGAGTAGAGTCTCTAAAAGGTTCTGTACGAACCTTTTTCAGTTTCTTCTCCCTTTTTCTCTTGTATTTGTGGTCCTTATTTTCGTATGAAGCCTCTGCTTCAGTTTGTGTTTCTTGTTGTGCTTGAGGATGGGCTCCCTGATCACAATACCTCTTTGAATGGGTTTAGAAGGTCTATCAAATTACCTTTTCAGTCTGAAACTTTTCATCTTTCAAGTTACAAGAAACCCATACACTGTTCATCTTCTTCATCCAACTTTCACCTTCTACTCATATTCGCTCTCCATACACATTACCTTCTCTTGTTATAAGCCTTAACCTTTGCCATTAACATGTCTAGAAAGGGTGACTCATGTGTTCATTACATTTAAGATGATGAAAAAATGCAAACAAATTTCCACTAAAACTTCTTCATCAGACCCATAGCCAGAAGGAGGAGTTTCCACTTGGAGATCTTCACAACTCTCCCAGAAGTTAAAGGATGTGAACGGTTTCAAGGTTATAACAACATCGTCTAAAGGTAAGTGAGTCTTTTGGTTTTTTTGCTTCATATGGAGATGGCAACATGGCATAGTGGGAAGTTACCAAATCGTCCCACGTTTCAGAATGATCACAACTCTTCATTATCTTTGATCAAAGACTATTATCATCTTTCTGATTAGTTACTACTTTCTAAACTCATGATATAAGTCCTTTCTCTGACTAAAATATGTTGTACCCTTCTTTCTCAATCTTTTTGAATCAAAGTTGAACCCATCTTTCTCAATTGATCTTCATACTCTTATGATTTACTCTGTCTGAACCCTTCTGAATCCATCTTTCTTAACACATTCTGTAGTTCACACTTATTTGACCTTTGTGACTCTATTCTGAGTTGATCTTTCTAAACTTGTTCTAAGGTCATTCTTCAAGAATCTTTCTTCAGAAAAGAAATCTACTTGTGTGGAGCAATCTCAGCTTCAGGCTTTCACTTGAGAAGGGGCAGTACATATGCAATGTGAATGCATGTTCAGAAATTTGTCATGTTTAGAAGGTTCTTTATGTAATAAAAACAATCTTTAGCTAAGGGTTTTGTGAAAATGTCAGCAATTCAATCTGCCAAATCTGTATGCTTTGATCTAGAATGCTGAATGGGATTTTTGGCAAGATTATTAGCACTAGCATTGTCGCACAAGATAGGGATCTTGGTATACCTCAAGTTAAAGTCTTCCAATTGATGCTTTATCAACATAATCTAAGCACAACAATTTACTACATATACATATTTAGCTTCAACAGTTGAAAGAGCAATTGTGTTCTGCTCCTTGCTTGACCAAGTTATCAAGGATTTTCCAAGAAAACAGCAATAGCCACTAATGTTTTTCCTTTCAACTTTGTCTCTAGCGAGTTCAGCATCATAATAATCTATAACATCACAAGGAGTACCTTTCTTATACTAAAGATTGAGATTAGTAGTACCTACTAAATATCTCAAAATTCTCTTGGCAGCATTCAAGTGTGATTATTTTGGGTTAAATTGGAATCTAGCACAAATTCCCACACTTAATTGCAAGTCTGGTCTACTAGCTATAAGATAAAATAATGTTCCAATCATACCTTTGTAAAGTTTATCAAAAATTTCTCTCCGTCTTCATCAGCTTCCAAAACTTGAGAAGGGTACATGGGAGTACTAATGCTCTTGGCTTTGTCCATTTCAAACCTTTTGAGCAGATTCTTAGCATATTTCTCTTGATGAATGAGAATCCTACCCTTTTGTTGCTTGGTTTGCAGCCCCAAAAAGTACTTTAGTTCTCCCATTATACTCATCTCAAAATTTCCCTGTATAAGCTTAGAAAAATTCTTACACAAATTCTGATTAGTAACATCAAATATTATATTGTCTACATAAATTTGTACAATTAAAAAAATCATGTTTCTGATGCATGATAAACAAGGTATTGTCAACTTTTCCTCTTTTAAAACCATTTTTAAGAAGAAAAGGGATAAGTTATTTCATACCAAGCTTTTGGAGCTTGTTTTAGACCATATAAAGCTTTTGAAAGTTTGAAAACAAGATGAGGAAAGTTTTCATTTTCAAAACCAGGAGGCTGTTTAACATAAATTTCCTTATAAATAAAACCATTTAAAAATGCAGATTTTACATCGATCTGATGTAAAACAAACCCTTTATATGCTGTGTAGGCAAGTAACATTCTGATAGCTTCAAGTCTTGCTACAAGAGCAAATGTCTCATCATAATCAATGCCTTCTTGTTGGTTGTATCCTTGAGCCACTAGTCTTGCCTTGTTTCTAATCACTTTCCCACCTTCATCAAGATTGTTTCTAAACACCCATTTAGTGCCTATTACTGAATGTCTCTTTGGTAAAGGCACAAGAGTCCAAACTTTGCTCTTCTCAACTAATTTAATCCTTCTTTCATTGCATCAATCTAGCTTAGGTCTTGCAAAGCTTCATCAACACATTCAAGTTGAATTTCTAAGATCAAGGATAAGTTGGATTCTATTATGAAAGAGGATCTAGTTTTGATTCCTTGAGAAGATTCACCAATAATTTGATTTTGAGAGACAGCTCTCAAATCTCTTGCTCTAGTGTATCTTCTCTTAATAGGTGATTCTTTTAGTTCTTCTAATATATCATCATAAACATGTTAATGAGTAGGAAGTTTAGAAACATCATTCTCATTCCTTGTGGCTACTTGAAGGTCTTGATGATTATGAGTATTGTTATTTAGAGATAGATTCTCCATTTCTTCCTCCAGATCTGCAACTTTCTGATCTATGTCTTTCTTTCTTTCTTTGAAAGTTATGCATATGGTTTCCTAGGAATATTCCAGGATCAGACTTTGAATCAAACTTTGATAGTTTGTCCTTGGTGTTAAGAATAAAGCAATCAAATCCAAAGATATGAAACTAAGAGATTTTGGGTTTTCTTCCTTTCCATAATTCATAAGGGGTTTTCTTGAGTATTGGCCTTAAGAAAACATGATTTTGAATGTAATAGGTAGTGTTTACTACTTTTGCCTAAAAACCTTTTAATAAACCACTTTCTAAAAGCATGGTTCTGGCCATCTCTTGCAAGGATCTATTCTTCCTTTCAGCAACCCCATTTTGTTGAGGAGTTTTAGGAGAAAAGAAATTGTGAGAAATGCCATTTTCATTACAAAAATTTTCAAAAGATTGATTTTCAAATTCACAACCATGGTCTGATCTGATGGAGGTAATACAAAAGCCTTTTCATTTTGAACTCCTTTTGAAAATATTTTAAAGGCCTCACAAGCTTCATCCTTATGGATAAAAAATATAACCTATGTAAATCTAAAGAAGTCATCCATAATGACTAGACCATATTTCTTACCACCTAGATTGGTAGTTCTAATTGGTCCAAACAGATTAATATGTAAAAGCTCAAGTGGTCTAGTAGTTAAGACTATATTTTTGCTATGAAAAGAACTCTTAGTCAGTTTACCTCTTTGACAATATTCACAAGTTGAATCATTGTCAAAACTAATCTTAGGCAAACCTTTGACTAGCTTTTTTTGAGAAATCTCAAAAATTAATATCATATGAGCATGACCAAGTTTCTTATTCCATAACCACTTTTCATCCACAAAGGATGCTAAGTATTTTACATTCTAATCTAGAAGGTCATCTAGATACAATACATAGGTATTATCATGCATTCTAGTAGTGAGAATGATTTTATCATATGCGTAATCTTTAATGATGCAACAAGAAGGTTCAAACACAACTCTGTAGCCTCGGTCATAAAATTAACTAATACTCAGAAGGTTGTGTTAATCCTTCAATCGACATAACATCAGTAATTACATCAAAATCATTCTTACCAACATTACCTATTCCCATGATTCTGGACTTAATGCCATCAACAAATTTTATAATTCCACCATCTTTGGGTCTGAGGTTTATGAACCAGGATTTGTTTCCAATCATGTATCTAGAGCATCCACTATCTAGATACGACTTTATTTCCTTTTGGTGATGTGATTTAAGACACACTTGCATCAGAAATAATCTTTACTTTAGGTAACCATATTTTCTTAAGTCCTTTTGGGTTAGTTGTCTTCTTGGGCCTTTTCACTTTCTACTTTTTAGTTTTCCTTTTTGAGAAGCATTTTTCAAAAATGTGTCCCTTTTTGAAACAATAAATATATGCAGGAATATTATTTTGGGACTCTTTGGATGATTTCTTATCGCTTTCCTTCTCAAAACAAAGTATAGTCTTATCAAGATATGGTTTCTAGCCACCAAGCATCATATCCAGATTTTCAGAGCCATTTACCATCTTCTCAAGATCTGATTTGAGAAGTTTGACAGTTTTCTAAAGTTTAGAAACATCAAAAGATACTTTCTGACGAGTTTCAGAAACTTTATCTCTCAGGGCATTTACATCCTTCTAGAGAAGGATATTATCATTTAACAATTTTGTTCTTTCATCCCTAAACTTCTCATTCTCATTCTTGAGGTTTTCAAATTTAAGGGACAATTTTTGAAAATTTTTCTTTAGAGAGACATAGTGAGAAGCAAGTGACTAGGAATCATCTAATAGTTCATCATAAGCTTTTTGAAGATTTTCAAATGATAGTTCAAGTTCAACGTCAGATACCTTAGTTTCTTCCTCTAAAATTATATTAGCCATGAAACAGAGATTTGCCACTATCTCTTCGTCTTCTTGTGATTTAGTATTCTCTTACTCTTCATCCAAATCTTCCCAAGTGGCCATTATAGCCTCTTCTTTGGAATCTTGTTCTTTGAATCTTTCTTCAATCTTGAACATTTTGATCTGACATGTCCAAGCTCTTTGCACTCAAAGTAAATGACTTTATCTTGCTTTACTTTTCCTTTTTGGTCCTTTTTAGTAACAAAGCCTTTCTTCTTTCTCTTAATCCATGCTTTTGATATCCTCCTTGCTAGATGTGCAATCTCATCCTTTTCATCATCATCATCTTTAGAGAACTCATCTTCATCTTCATCTAAGTCTTCTGAAACTTTCATGGCCTTAGATGAGCTAGTCCATTTCTGAGTACACTTCAGTGTAATGGATTTTCCTATTCTGTTTGACTCTTCAAAGGCTTCAAATGTGTTCAATCTCATGAGTCTTTAAAGACCCAATGAGTGCATCCAAGCTGAGTACATTCAAGTCCTTATAGCTTCTTGAATGGTTTTTACTTTAGGGCACCAAGTCTTAAAAATACTTCTTAAAATCTTTCTAACCATTTCAGCATTTGAGTATCTTTTCCCTAGTGCCTTCAACTGATTTATAATGTGCATAAATCCAGTTGTCATCTCCTCAATATTCTCATGTCCTAACATTTTGAACATTTCATATTGATGGGCTAGCATGCTGATTTTAGTTTCCTTGACTTGATCAATCCCTTCATAAAGATCTTAGAGTCTGTCCCAAATCTCCTTAGCAAAGTCACATGATATGATCTTGTCATATTCATTCTTGCTTAAGGTAAAGGTAAGAAGATGCTTTGCCTTAGCATTCATTTGGACTTTTGCTTTGTGCTGATCATTCCATTGATTTCTTGGTATTGTAGTGACAACTATTGGTAGAGGTTGATTTGGATCAATAACCATTTGAGGCATAGGTTGCTTAATAGTGGATATATAGTTACCATTTTCTATGATCTCCTACATGTTAATGCTTGTAGACTCAATAAAGAGTCTCATTCTGTCCTTCTAGTATGGATAGTCTTTACCATTGAAGTAAGGAAGGCGGTTGATAGAGTGTCCCTCAAGAATATGGTTGATTTGTTGTGCTATTTGTAGGATCTTTACCCTATACAAGCGTTAGGAAGCTCAACCGTAGAGATAGGCTCTGATACCAATTGCAAGTTGAGGTAGCACAAGAAAAGGGATTGAATCGTGCTTCAAAAGTTGTTTAAAACCTGAAAAACTTTTGCAAAACAACTTTCTCAAGTCTAAAACTTGGAATACAGAAGCAATTAGTTAGAACTAAAAACTGTTTTTCTTTCAAAAAGTTTGCTTTTACAGTACTATATTTAGCACATAGATTTTATCACGTGATGAAGTAAATCAATGAAAAGTAGAAGGGATAGAAAGATCATACAGCAAGGTTTTATACTGGTTCGGCCTTGCCTACATCCAGTTCCCAACTCTTCATTGAGATTTTTATATACCGAGTGTTCTTTATCTAAGCCTCTCCAAGCTTTTACAATAGAGTAGTATTTCTCAAGCCTTTTCAAGCTTTATAATGAGTAGTATTTACTAAGTCTCTCCAAACTAAATCGAGTAGTGTTTAATCCTAGCCTCTCCAAGCTCACAATGACCTCTAATGAGTTAGGTTACAATATTCAGTAATTTGAGTTTGTGTTTAAACACTCACACTAAATCTCTCAACAAAGTATATTCAATGAATTACAGTGTGTGTGACTTCTCTAAATTCTCAATTTGAGAATGTTATCTATTACAAGTCAATGGAGACGATTTTTAAATAGAAGTTATAATGTGTAACTTTCTGATAGTTTAGAAGGTTGAGATGGTTGGAGGATGAAAGCTTTGAGAGTGTAGAAATATTCAAAATAGTCTAACCCATTCTTCTTCGAGTTCCAGCATTATATAGATTTCAAAATATGACCATTGAAGCTTACAGGTCTTGAGCCTTGTGCTTCCTTGATCTAGTGGTATAAGATTGGACAGAGAAGAAGTTGCTTTCTTTTCTCTGCCTTTGGAAATATCACAGAAATGGAAAAGTAGCCTTTTGATGGTTCACCCACTATTCAAACTTGTTAGTGCTTTATTTGGATTTTATCACATCATATTTGACTTTTTAAATCTGATTTTTGAATCCTGTTGAAGAAGCTTTAAAAGTGAGGTACTTTATGAGAAGTATCTTTCTGATGATCACCCTTCTGGACATATTCTTCTGATGTGTCAACCTTCTGAATGGTCTGAGTACCTTTTTGAGGCTTGTTTTCCCTTTTGATACTGTAAATCCATCCTTTTAAACTTTTGAATCTATTCCTTAAGTGAAAGATCACATATACCACAAAGTATTTATTCTAAGAAATGTATATTCATGAGGAATAGGAAGGAGTAAAATGCTTTATGTTGTCAAACAATAGTTTTCATTTTGAAAGCAATGATCTTGCTCACAAAAGAATACATTTATTATAATAAATCATTAGTTGGCAAAAGATTTGACTTAAAGCTTGATTTGTTGTTCATCAAAACCTTAAGGCTGGATATGGTTTAAACCACGAGATGGTTTCTAAAGGGCATTGGAGCTTATAGAGGCCTAGCACTAGTGGAAGATGCTGACAAACCACGAAGAACACTTGAGGGTGTTGAACCTTCTCCAATGAACACTTCCCTCTCATACAAGTAGAACGCAGAAGCAGTAGAATGCAGAACTAGAAAGTGAAATGGAAAAATGAAGGGGAGATTTATAAGAATAATGGTGTCTCTTACCGTGCATTCCAAACGTCGCTAAGGGCATGTCACATCTTTTCACATCATCAAGTTGAGGACAAAATGGGCAAAGCACCCTATTTCAAATAATGAGGGTGCATAAAACAAGGTGCCAAGATGCCACATGTCCCCTCGAGGTAAGAAGAGGTGACCTATGATGTGACACCCTGTAACATCCTCAATTTCATGTCGTGCTAAATTACCTCAGTAACCTTGAGTAATTAGGCACTTAATGAGAAATTATGAGATTAAGGCTTAATTAAGGGGTTGACTCGGATGAGAAGAGCCAAGAAAATGCTTAATCGAGATCAGATAATCCCTAATTAAGCAAGTTAGAGCCTTATAGCTTAATTAAGCACTAATCGCCCTTAATTAGCTTACTCGAGTTTAATTAAGCTTAATCATAAGATTAATTTTTGTTAATCGTGTTTTTGTGTGTTAATCACTAATCCTTACTTAATCACCTTAATTAAGTTGTATGAGCACTTAATTACATGATTAAATTCAAATTTAATCAACTAGATAATAAAGTAAAGAGTGATGTCATAAAAGCATAAAGCATTAGACAAGACTACTTTATGTAAGAGTTTGACCATGCTTTGTTTCCCTATCATCCCATTTGTCCCCTTAAACCTTAATTAACACAAAATTAAGAAAATATCTCCCTCCTCCCCTTTGAATACGTGGACACCACTTTCCCTTCTCTCCCTTCCTCATCCATTTTCATTTTCACTCATCCTATTCTGCCTCTTCAAGCCAAATCCTCCAACTTCTCTCTAAACACTTCTTCATCTTCTTCTTCCTTTCTCCACCACCACCACCCTAAACCACTCACTTAGCCCTTCAAAGACCTCATCTTTTAGTCTTTGGAGATAAGATCAAAACACTACAACCTCCATTTTCACAAGATTTCAAGAGCTTCTCCTTCCTTCTTGCAAAACTGCCACCATCATCACCAAGAGGAGTCATCATCTTCTTCTTCCTCCTCTCTTGTTTTTGTGCCATCTTCAAGAAAGGTAGTGATCTTCATCTTTTTCATTTTGTTTACTCAAGAAAGCTTGGAGCTTGGTTCTTTCATGACCAAGATTTCTAAGTGAAAGCTTGAGAAGATCCTTCATGCTCTTCAAGAGCCAAAGTTTTCATTTTTAGTAAAATGTGTTCTTGATGTTCTTCATGTGTTCTTAAGTTTCCTCTTTTGGAAAAATGTGTTCTCGATGTTCTTCATGTGTTCTTAAGTTTCCTCTTTTGGAAAAATAAGTTCTTGATATTCTTCATGTGTTCTTAAGTTTACTCTTTTAGAAAAATATGTTCTTGTTGGTATCTTGCTTAAAGTTGTTCCTTTCTTTTTATGATGAGTTGATGATTAGAAAAGCTTCACCTTTTTATGTTTTCATGATTTGATAAGATTATGAACATTCTAAAAGCTTTAAACTTTAAAAAGTTTGCTTCTTGATGCCCAAAAAGTGGTGCAAGTTTTAGTGCCATCATAAAGTCTTCTTTTGTTTTATTTTGAAGATAAAGATACATGAAAAAGTCTAAGCTTTCTAGAATAACAAGCCTTTTTGAGTTATAAAGTGATATCTTGTTACCTTATGTCTTAGAAAATCCAACCTTTAAGAAAAGACCTTTCATAAAGTTTCAAACTTTAATCAAGAATGAAATCTTTAAGTCATAAAAGTGTTGTTTTGTAACATTTAATTCATAAAGTTTAGACTTTGAACCAAAACAATGCAAAAAGGTGTTAACTTTTATAAAGAACAAGACTTTTTATTCAAAAAGGCTAGTAACTTGTATCATTATTTCATAAAGATCCAATCTTAAGATAAGAGCTTAATGTCAAAGGCACTTACTTTCATAAAAAATAAAACTTTATGACTACTTTATAAAGAATGATAACTCTAATAATGTTTAAGGTAAAAGCTTGATATGTTATTAATGAAAGCTTAAAACTTCGTAAGTGGGATAAGTTAAAAATCACCCTTGGTGATTAGTGAACATTGGTGTTGCTGGGTTCATGATGTAGTTATGCGTTGTCATGACCCAAGGATTAGAGGGATCTCGAACTCCTTGGGAACAGAAGTATGATTAGGGCATCTGAGCATACCATGAACCTAGGAATCACTAAGTGCACTATCTCAAGGAAAGGGAACAATCACTTAACTTAATTAATTTGAACAAGCATTCCATAAGACATGTACTTAAGTAAAGAATACTTCCATACGAGGACTAAGTAACTAAAAGACCCAAAATGTATATCCTAACTATGTGCTCCTCTCATGGGTAACCACGAGAAATCATATGATGATTCATAATATTCTTTGCAAAGAAAAACACAACTATATACCCCTTTAGGGTATGAATGGGTGATGCCATTCGGCATGACGAATGATGAGTTTGATTGAGCTTTGTCTCGTGATTGAATGATGAGTGTGATGTTATGATATAGATATGATGAACTGTTAGTTGAAAGTTTATGATTGGCATTTTGGGGAAGCTCCGGTCTAGCCGTTATGTTGCCGGATTTCCGTCAAAATTATGGACTTAGTTATATCATTGCATGTGTCTAGTCAGAGAAGTATGATGCATGTAAAGTATAATGATAAGCAAAGAATTAATGGGACATGACCCTTCAATCACTTCGGTAAGGGAAGTAAGAGATGGCGATCCACAAAGACTCAATGAACCTCTATGAAGGAGGCAAGGGTGACATGGAGGACCCTCCAACTTAGAGGTAACCAATATCGGCTTAGTCTGATTTGGTTAGTACTGCGTGACGACGGTCACGGAATGAGCTCATGTCCAAAAGCAGTCTATTTCAAAGGAAAGTAAAGAATGTTAAGCACGTGCTAAAAATGAAAGTAAAGTCAAAAGCATAACCATGGTTAAGTCTATGATGATGCATGTCCTTGCATGTACTTATGTTGCCCCTTTGCATTATGAATGTTTACTCTATCTTTCAGTATGTATGTTAGATTATGATGAAGTAGTTATGATGTTAAGTTTAAAAGCAACCCATTTTGGAGTTTAAGTTTTCAAAATCATTAAAATTGAAATCATATCTGTCCACTGCTTTTATAATTAAACCCAAAGTGGCTGGGACAATGACGATGACACTGTATTTGTCTATTCGCGATCCTACTGAGAAATTTAGTATTTCTCACTCTTACGTTTCTGTGTCGTCTTCAGAGGATGCCAGCGTCGGGCATGATGGTGATCTTCATTGAGTTTCCAGTGATGCATTGGCACTTCAACTTGGTGCTAAATGCATCTGTGCTAACTGCTTAGGCAGCAATGCGGGTCTACATGTTCCGTAGCCGCCAGTTCTGTGCACCCATGATGAGTCCGTTTTTCCGCCCTTATGAGCCATTTGAGCACATCACTATGGATGACATTCACTCACCCTTTCATCCTCCGAGGTACCCCACTGATGGAGATTCCGATTCAGACACCCACCTGACACCGACAGTTTCGTTGGATTCAGATCCTTCGGAGCCTTCTTATCTGAGCTATCATGTGGAGACGGACCCATCTGAGCCTTCCTACCCATCTGTGATCCGTCTGTCATCCAACTCATCTTCTTCTTCTGCAACCCCTTGTCACACACCACCCCCAGTTCGCGGTCGTGGGTTCATCCGTACTCGTGCCGTGCCTCGTGGGCGTGGCCATGCTCGAGGAGGAGGACGTGGTGACATTCCTCCCGGTGGAGTTGGGAATGGCTACCTTCCGCCAGATGAGTGAGGTGTTGATTTACATGCGGAGTCGAGCATGAGGATAGCCCCTTTTGGTTGTACCTAGGGTTATCATTTTTCTTGTAGCATGTATGGGTGTATGGGATTGCTTATGTACTTCCTTTTATCATGTATTTCGTTAGGTTACTTTATAGGGCTGATAGTAGGCATCGAACCCATTGCTATCAGTGTGTATGATTGCTGCTATTACTACTACTATATTAACTATGGGATGGCTATGGAATGAATGTTATCTTCACCTAAGATTGTGATTATTCTTATGATTTCTATGTATGTTAAATGCAATGTGTGAATGAGATAGCGATGTTTGTATTATATGTTCACGATGCGCTCATGGCTCTCGATTTCAGAAATGGTTTACTTGTTTTATTCAAAAAAAAAATTTACCCCTATTTTCGTTTAAAAAGTAATTTATAAAAGGTAACATTAGTTCCGCGAGCAAAGGTAATAACTAGTAATTCCACAATATGACTTAAGCATAGAATGGAACTATTAGGGTGTTACACACCTCATCAGGAAGGGAAGGAATGAGTCCACAGGAAAAAGTCAGTTCGCATGAGAAAAAGTCATCCACTCTCCGATATCTAAATCAAGAGCTGGAACTTTCAAGAAACTCGGCACCTGACATTATCACCTTAGATACCAAGAGGCCCAATGTAACACCTTAATAATCCTGTATTACGCTTAAGTTGTATTTTGTCCGATTATCAGTTGTTACTTATGCTTGCGAAAAGCTTAAACTCCTTTGGAAAATTGGTTAAATTTTATTTTTTAAAATACATCGTTGTTTTTGGTGCATTAAAAACTTGAGCCTCAAGCATCAATAGAAAAGTCAAGTAAGCGCAACGCATAAGAAATCTCATTATATTGAAATAAAGCATAAAGGTATAAAATAGAGCATTAATATATATCAAAGCTTAAGCTTCAAATTCGACAAACTATAATACATAGTGTAATGAAGTACAATAATGACGCATGGCTATGCCATGGCTTTCATAATACCTGCACAGATACAATAGAGTTCCAACATATCATAAAAATACATGAGGAAAACATAAACTAGAACAAACTATTAGCATAACACCATCATAGTCATAATAGTGGATGTCCACGAACTTGTCCCTCAGCCCACCGAGCATCGTGACCTAGAGCGACTGCGTCCCCTAACTCCTTGCCCTTAGGGAATGAAAGGCATACGAATAATGCACGAGTGCTTACTGAGCACTACCACACAGAGAACACGACTAAACTCGGCCATCAGAGAGGTACAGCTGGTAGCAGCAACATCTAGAACACGGCTCGCAGTCGTCGAAGCCTCCTCAGAGTGGTCCTCCTCGCACGTGAGGTTGCCACCTAGGTGGTACTCAAGAATCGGGGGTAAGGCTGCCATCAGGACCGAGGTAACAGTCAAACTCAACTCCATAACCGGGATGGCGGGCTGGGGCAGCATCTCCACAAAGGGCAGTCCAAGAGACATAGGCTCGATCTCGATATCCAATAAAGGAGATAGTGGAAAGTCTTAAGGAGCTAATGGCTGAGCAAGGGCTGCCTCAAGAATGATGACAGGGGCTAGCGGAAGATTTGGCTCTGCTACCTCGTGCATACAACCAAGGTGGAAGTATGAATGGACAACCGTGGTGGTTGTTGCCACGATTGCATTTGCATCTACATCATAGAACCACTCATACTTTTATGGATCCATAATCCACTCCACCGGGTATGCCATCAGGATTTGGTGATGATACGGAAAATAAATAAAGGTGAGAAATAATATTTCTCGGTAGGACTCTAACTCGACCAAAAATGTCTTCGTTATCGTCCCAACCACTTTGAGTTTTCCAAAAAAAATTAGTGAGCATGCATATAGTCCAATTATTAGGATTTTCAAAAACATAATTATCTGAAGTCTGTTCCATTTCAAACATACGTTCTTATCATGGAAATTACATTAGCATAGACATAAAGAGGAAATATAAATAGAGACATCATGCATAAACATCTTGACATTTTCTTTCTTTTCCTTTCTTGGGTTGGACCGAAACCCCTTTCTTTCATTAGACTTTGACTTTATCATGAATCTTTTATTTACCATCCTCTTAACTGGAATGGTAATGAGCTCATACTGCAGCTGTCGCTACTATGAATTCCCGAAACCTTTGCAAGAGAAGGGGAAAAATAAGTCTCACCTTCTATTACTAAAGAATCACCTACAACTTAAGGATCACCTTCTCTTTTGAAGGATCATATCCTCTTATCTTGTCTTTGAGGGTCACCTTCCCTTTTGAAAGATCACACCCTTAGCTCTATCTTATCTTAATTAATGCACATGATGTTAAAATTATGCTAAGTCCATAATTTTTACGGAAATCTAACAGCATAATGGCTAGACAAAAGCTTCCCCAAAATTTGCCAAATAGAGAATTTCAACTCTCACTCATCATTATGCATCTCACAATATCATAATCATCACAATTAGCATAGTCATCATCATCATCATTACCATCATACTTGAACATAGAGACATAATTCACAAGCAAAATCTAATGAGCTTAGCTTAGTAATTTAGGTGCAAGCTTTTAATTAGATTTTCATTTTGTGCCAATCTTTTATCATTCTTGAAGGCAAGTTTCTGCTACTTCTCTTTTAAATCTTTCAATTTGAATCATGAAGTCTCAATGTTTTAAGTTGAGGGTCTTTAGGGTCTTCATGTTTGTTTTTTACTTTACCTTAATCGAATTTATGTTTTCACTATGGGCAGTAACTTAGAAATTTCATGATAATTTTATATTTCATTGTTTTAAATTGATTTTTTGTAGGATTATACTTCTCTAAACCCTCTTTTAAACAAAATAAATTCCACTAAAAAATTCAAGGTTTAACTTGAGTTATGCACTAAACAATATTACCATCCAGTTTTGAAGTTTACCCAGGTAACTATAACTTCACGAATTCACTAAGAGTTGCACAAAAGGAATCTAACCAAAATATTTTATAGGTTACTCTTTTATGTCTTAGCTTTTTTACAAATTTGGTCACATTCAAAAATGTTTTACATAACTTGAGATATGAGGATTTTAGTGCAGGCTATCTAAGCAGAAACACTATTGGGTATAGTCCACTTACAAAATTCATATCCTCCTCATTTTAAATCCAATGCTCACATATTTTATATGTATGGAAAGCTCTATGATTCAATGTTCATTTAAAATTAGTTTCGTTGCATTTCGAGTTATATATAATGAGTTATTACTTTTGCCTCATAAACTATCAAAATTTCAGCATTTTCTAGATTTCATTTTCTTAGCTTATTTTGTAGAAACATTAAGGATCCACCACAAGTGACCATTTTTATCTTTCATTTTACTTTCATACCTTGAAATTTTAGTGATAAATCAATATTTTAGAGTTGTACAAACATCGTCTCATAGGTTCTTGTACATCTAAAAGTGGTAAATACATGAAACAGGGTCGTCAAACACAATAAGTCGCTCTATGCTTAGAAGTACTGCTGTAACCTCAGTAGCTCAGAACTAAGGATGATGGTTGCCACCACGTCCAAGGTTTGAGAATGACGTAGACATACATAATAGGGTGAGAATTTAAAGAAATTCTCAATAAGATTCCTTCAACTATAAGATACTGACATCGCAGTCATTCCCAGTTGCTTCAGTTTTTATTTAATTATGAAAAAGGTCAATAACAAAATAAACTGCCCTCATTTATTAAATTTAAGAAAAACCTAATCCGAAGCAAGATTCAATTTTACTTAAGATAGTAAAAACAGAATAAACAATTATATGACAGCATGTAGTATAAAGAGTAGAATGAATAAGCAGGTAGCAGTAAAAGATCATAATAGTCAACTTATAAACAGCTAATATAACTATGTAATGCAATCATGCAGGTACTCATGAGTTCTCTTTTTCTCATTAGTTCTTAAACTTGGTACCATAACTTTTCCGTTACTTGGTCCCCTGGGAGTTCTTAGCCATTCAACTCTTGGGTAATAGTCTACTTCTCAGGATCGAGCTTATTCCTATACAGCAATGTCGGGTTTACTTTCCCTAACCTCCCTATGATCTATTCCCCTTAACTTTAATCTGGGATTGGCCCAAGTATTATGGAAATTTTCTCATAATACATGTCTTAGGAATTTCATGCAATTGTCACATATGCGAAGTATATTTCATGAATCATACATATTTTCTGCCAGAATTTTGGCAGCATAACAGATCGAGTCCGCTTCCACATGAATAGTGCCATTCTAGAACAAAACAACCAGCCAAAGTACCAGCACCAGTATAGCACATTAAAATTCAACATTAACATGGAATAGCAATATTTAGGTTCTAATTGAAAACACATATGCCTTAGAGTGCCTAGTTCTTCAATTTGAATATTCTACTTATGTTCCTCAATTCTACTCAATTTTGTAAAATCTACCATAAATTCTAGTAAACTCCTTTGGATCTAAATTTTGAATATGTCAAAGTGTTATGTGTTTATTTTCTAATCCTTTTTGTCCCATCTCATTTTGATAAGTGTAGCTCAAGTTATTATGGTTTTATTTTGGCCTGCTACATACCCAAAAGTAAAAATTCACTAAAAATAAAAATCTAAGTGGATACCTACCAAACTAATGTCATTTTGAAGCTTATTGATCAGATTTCATATTTGATAAGTTTCGCCTTATTTGAGTAAGTAGAACTCGAGAGTTCAACTCTTGAAGTTGGAAAATCTACATTGCCCTATTCCAACCCAGTTGGAGCTTAGGGTGATTTTCATAAATTACTAGGAGCAACAAAAATTGAATTTAGCTCTAAAATGTTTATGGCATGTTACTCTTTGTCTTAACCTTCTAAAAAAATTAGTTTCACTCAGATTGGAGGAGTATAGTACAAGTTATACCCCTTGAAATCCAGTCTGCTCAAAATCAGGGTCAGAATCCTAAGGTAAATTTCAAAAATTTATATCTCACTCAATACAAATCCAATGGCCTTATATCTTATATGGTTGGAAATGTCTGAATGTCTAGTTTCACATAAAATTAGTTTCATTGAGTTTCAACAACTGTAGGCAGAGTCGTACACTCCGCTGTATGGACCATCGCAGGGTTTCTCAACCTAACATATTCTATTTTGTGGCTCTTTGTGTTTTCTCATTCTAACTTCAATTCTAACTCAAAGTTTCATGTTAAACCAACCATACACCACCACCTACACCCAATATATCATCAAATAAATGAAGAAAATTAGAACTTTATATAGCCACAGTTTATGGAAATCAAGAACAAGATGGAATCCTACCCTTATTTTGATGCAACAACTAGCTAGTCTTGAGGTCTAGTGAAGGATATGGGTGCAAGAGACTTGAAAGAGGCTGAAAATGGAAGAAGGAGACGAAGAAGATGAAGAGAAGAAGGAGAGAAGCCTACTAGAAGAGGGGGGATGAATTCTGCTAGCTAGAAAAGGAATTAAAGCAAGCAGAATTTTGGGGTAGTTAAAAGGAAAGCTTCCCATTGGTCCTTGGCATGAATGGCTAAGAAGGAGCCAACTCTCTTCCTCTCTTGTGGCTGTCTTGCACCACTTTTAATAGGTTAAGTGGCTGAGTTTTAAACCATTTCATTTAGGGTTTTGAGTGTATAATTCTGTTGATTCAGTTCTGATAGTTTAAAATACCGAATCTCCACCAATTTCCTTTAAATCGGCAAAATGGTTTGGAAAATTTTGTGAGACTTTCTATGTGTCTACTCTAATTTCCTCATGTCTAATCTCTCTGATTAATATCTAATTTGCCTTTAGTTGGCCTCTAATTAAATATTTAGTCAATTTCTTGTTAATCTCACTTATTCATTAAAATCGAACAAATCGATTAAAAAAGATAAGATTTTTCGAATGTTACATTACTACCCTCTTTTAAAAAAAATTGTCCTCAAAATTTATTACCTGAGAATAATTCAGGTACTCTTCCTTCATATCTTACTCCAATTCCCATGTGTATTCTTCTATGCCTTCATTTCCCCATGCTACCTTCACTAATTGAACGGCCATGTTTCAAAGGTGTTTAGTGTTCCTATCTACTATTTGTGCTAGGGGTACATGAAAAGTTAAATCATCCCTCAGCTACACTAATTCAGGTTCTAAGAAATGTGTAGGGTCAAGTTAATATTTTCTGATTTGAGAAACATGAAAAATATCGTGAAAATTTGATAGATGTGGAGGTAAAGTGACTCGATATGCAATTGGTCCGATTCACTTCAAGATTTGGAAAGGACTAATAAAGCAAGGGCTTAGCTTATTGATCTTAATGGTTCTACCTATTCTGATAGTGAGCATGATCTCCAGAAACACATGGTCTCCCTTTTGAAATTCTAATGGTTTTGTCCTTACATCCACGTAGCTTTTCTGACAACTCTGGGTTGTAAGTATCTTGCTACGAATCTTCTTGATTTGTTCTGTGGTCTGCTTGATTAGTTCCACTCTTAACAGACTCTACTCTCTTAGCTCATAGCAACATAGCGGGGATTGACATTTCCATCCGTATAATGCTTCGTACGGAGCCATGCCGATACTAGCATGGTAATTGTTGTTATATGCGAACTCGGCTAGTGGTAAATACTGATCCTAATTCCCATCCTGCTCCAAAATATACGCTCGTAGCATATCCTCCAAAGTTTGGATAGTTCATTCTGTCTGACCATCCGTTTATGGATGATGCACAGTGCTTAGACACAGCCTAGTACCGAACACTTTCTAAAACGCTCCCCAAAATCGCAAAGTAAATCTTTGATCTCAATCTGAGATGATGGTTGTAGGGATCCCATGTAATCTTATAATCTCTTGAATATACAGTTGCGCTAATTTCTCCAAAGGATAGTTTGCTCGAATGGGTAGGAAGTGAGCAAACTTGGTCAACCTATCCACTATGACCCATATAGCATCATATCCTATCGGCGTTCTTGGTAATCCCATTTCAAAATCCATGGAGATATTTTCCCATTTCCATTCAGGGATTTCTAGAGGTTGTAGCATTCCAGAAGGTCTTTGAAGTTCCACTTTCACCTTCTGACAGACCAAGCATTTGTTCACGAAGCTCACCACATTTGACTTCATGCCTAGCCACCAAAACATTTTCTTGAAATCTTGATACATTTTAGTAATGCTAGGATGTACAGTAATTCACTTCAGTGAGCTTCTTCTAAGATTTTCTTTCGAAGATCATCTTTTTCTGGTACATAGATCCTATCTCAATATCTCCATATGCCTTCTTTGTCTTAGGTAAAGCCAGTTAACTTCCCTGATGGCACGAGATTGATCATACGCTGAAAGTTGTTATCCTGCAATTGTGCCTGCTGGATTTGCTCTTTAAAGCTACTAGTTATCTTGATCTGGCATAGTCAGACAACATGAGGAGTCATAGAAATTCCTAAGTTAAGATCTCAAAAACTCTCTATGAGTTCTATCTCTTTAAGCATCATCTAGGCTATATTTAGAGATTTCCTATTCAGGGCATTCGCTACAATATTTTCCTTACCTGGGTGGTATTTTAGTTCAAATTCATAATCCTTTCCATCTATCTCTGTTGTCTTATATTTAGTTCTTTTCTATTAAAGAGGTATTTCAAACTCTTATGATCAAAGAAGACATCAAATCTCACCCCATAAAGCTGGTGTCTCCATATCTTCAAAGCAAACACAACCGCTGCTAATTCGAGGTCATGCGTTGGGTAATTCCTTTCATGTGGCTTTAGCTGTCTAAAGCCACACATGACCACATTCCCATTTTGCATTAACACACACCCTAATCCTTGTCTGGAAGCATCACAATAGACCTCAAACAGTCCATGAGGGTCTAGCAAGGCTAACATCGATGTCGTTGTTAACTTCCTTTTCAAATCTTGAAAACTTTGTTTGCATTCCGGTGTCCATTCAAATAGAGCATTTTTCCTAGTTAACTTCGTCAAAGGTAGGGCTATTTGGGAGAAATCCTTAACAAATCCCTTATAATATCCGACTAAGCCCAGAAAACTTCTAACTGCAGTGACTGTGGTTGGCCTTTCCCAATTTACTACAGCTTCCACTTTGCTGAGGTCTACGGAGACTCCCCCTTGGGATACTACATGCCCAAGGAACTTCACCTACGCCATCAAGAACTCATACTTAGACAGCTTAGCATAGAGTTTCCTTTCTCTTAAAGTCTACAATACCAGTCTTAAATGCTCAACATGTTCTTGCTCAATCTTTGAGTAGACGAGTATGTCTTCAATGAAAACTACTACGAATTTGTCCAAATATGGTCGGAATATCCGATTCATATAATCCATAAACACCACCGGTGTAATCGTCAATCCAAAGGACATCACGGTATATTCGTAGTATCCATAGCGAGTTCGAAAGGCCATCTTGGGGATGTCCTACTCCCAAACCCGAATTTGATGATACCCGAAGCGCAAATTAATCTTGGAAAACATAGTTGCTCCTTGCAGCTAATCTATGAGGTCATTGATCCTTGGCAGTGGATATTTATTCTTAATCATCACTTTATTCAGCTGCCTATAATCCACACATAGGTGCATGCGCCTATCCTTCTTTTTGACCAACAAAACTAGAGCTCCCCATGGTGATGCATTTGGCCGTATGAATCCCTTTTCCAAAAGTTCTTCAATTTGCCTTTTGAGTTTTGTTAACTCTAAAGGTGACATCCGGTATGGAGCTATGGATATTGGTCCCATTCCTGGCACCAATTCGATGGTGAACTCAATTTCCCTTTTAGGAAGGAATTCAAGAATATCTTTGGAGAAAATATTGGGATACTCCTTAACAATTGGGATTTCCTCTAATTTCTATTCAACCTATGTCACATTAATTGATAGGAGAATGTATCCTTGACTCCTATTCCCATGGTGGTATATTGCTAAGGAGCTTAGGTAAAGATTTATAGGGGTCACAGACTCAGGAGGTGAAATAGAGGAAAACACAATGGTCTTATCAGAACAATTTAACATAACTCGATTGGCAGAGAGCCAATCTATTCCCAAAATTATATCAAGTTCGGACAAAGGAAGACAAATCAAATTGGCTGTAAAAGTTTGTCCTTTCATCCGCATAGAGACATTCATACAAATATGATTAGTCTTAATGGTTTCATTTGTAGGAGTAGAAACCAATAAATCATAAGGTAATCTGGAGATAGGTAGCTGCACAGCTTACAATCACAAGAAACAAAAGAGTGTGAAGCACCCGAATCATATAAAACAGTTAGGATCTTACCATTTACTTCACATGTACCTTGAATCAAATCTTCAGATCCGTCAATGTCTTGTGCGTCCATGGTGAAAACTCTCCCTTGGCGCCACAGCCTGGGGGTCGGCTAAGGATTTCTAGTTGGGCATTCGTAGATCTTGTGGCCTAGCTTGCCACATCCCTAATAGACATTCTAGCCTACCAGGCACTGGCGATTGCCATAATTCTTTCCATACTGGGTGCAAGCCTAGTTCACAAAAGGCCTCTGAGGTTGCTTGCCATTGTTGCTTGTTGGCTAAAACATTCTCTGCTGCTGCGAGTTCGGTTTGAACCTTGGGCCCTATGGTGCTAATCCCCTCTTGAAGTTACTGCCAGTGGACCTAACAACAGTCAACTTCTTATTGCAATCTTCCACCAATCGGCATTTGTTCACCAAGGTAGGGAAACCTTTGATCTCCATTGGCCCTATGGTTGCTAGGATGTCCTCTCACAGTCTGCCCTCAAATTTCATGCACACCCAGGCCTCATCGGGATTCTATTGATAAATTGTAGAAAATTTACACAATTTCGCAAATTTAGCAATATACTCCGATATGCCACTATTTCCTTGATGGAGTTGCGTAAACTCTAACTCCTTGGCATTGCGGACAGAGGCAAGAAAATATTTCTGGTAAAATGCGTCCTTAAACACATTCCAAGTGGCCTCCTTCTGGGATTCCTCCAATAACCATCGTACGCCCTTCCACCAGAATTATGTGTCAACTTCAAGCATATAAGTGGCAAAAGACACTTTCTGGTGATCAATACAGTGCAGGATGAAGAAGACTTTTTCCATGGCTTTAATCCATTCATCGGCCTTGTCAGGGTCAAATGTAACACCTTACCAGACAAAGTACTATGCTTAAGTCATAATAATCTATCTGATAAGAGATTACGTGTAATACTGATTAAATTTCTCTTTTCTGTATTAGTATTAATTTCTCGCATAAGACTACCTGATCTCATAACAAAATTTTCTGCTGGATGGCGAAATAAATACTAATCAATCAGTAAACTGTAAATAACTTAACATAAATAAAAAAATACAATAAGAACAGAATAACTGCAAACTGCGTCATAGATATGTACATAGATATCTAATTTTAAAGTTTGTCAAAAAGTACAAGGTGTCAAAATGAGGCCGCTAATACAAAATGAGACGGCCAGTTTCTATGAACAGCATCCTGAGTGGTCCCCATGGGACATTTCATATACATCTCCTAATATCTACCTATCCAACCATGACCCAAACTGTCAAAAGAGGGTCATTCTGTACATCTAACCCCACTACAGCATGCATGCTATCTAAACAGAGTCTGATGAAAGGAAACTGTTTGCCATGGCGATGTCAGCTGGAGGATGCCCGGCCCTGGGAGCAGATGACGACGAAGAACTAGCAGCCTCGGACGAATCCTCCTCTGAGGCCGAGGCCGACGACATCGGCTGCGACGGCGAAGCAGGAGGGGCCATGGGAACTAGAGCTATTGGTGCGGCTGGTGCTGCTGGTGGTGGTGGTGGAAATGGATGGGCCATATGAAGAGGTATAGCAACGTAGGAGACAGCAGGATCAAAAAGAGGATGCATAAATGGTACAGCAAAGTCCCTCTGAAAGAAGAAGTATAAACGAAGCTGGCATCTGCCCGATATATATACAGAATCTAGAAAAGGGTCGATGTAGATGTGAAGCTCAAGAAACTCAATGAATAGGACCCCGGTCGCTGCGTGCTCCATCGTCTGAGAATGACGTGGAATATATAACATGGTGAGAAATGAATATTTCTTAGTAGAAAATCCTAACTTCTATACATCTATCATCACTGTCATTCCCAGTTGTTTCGGTCGTGCAAGATTTTCAGATAGTACGGTAAAATGATAATATTTAATTTAAATACTCATTTGTAAAGCAGACACCGAAACAAGTTCAATTTTAATTAACAGATATACTAATATACTCAAACAGTAATCACAATGGAACAATAGCATGTTGTGAATAATAAACAGAGATCTAGAACAATCAATAGAAAAGTATTACACTGTACGTATGCATGTGCAATGGGGAGATGCATCTTATTCTTGGAGGCTTTCGCCTGTTATAACTTATTTCCATCCTTGGTCCCCTGGGAGTCATTGGCCATATACTCCTAGGTAATAGTCTGCTTTTCAGGACCGAGCTCGTTCCTATACAGGATGGCCGGGTTTACTTTCCCCGACCTTCCCACTGATCTATTCCCCTTAATTTATTCCGAGGCTGGCCCAAGTGATGTGGAATTCTTTATAATGTCATGAAATGAGTGCACATCTAACTTGTCTTTTTTCATATGATGTACTCAAGTTGTCATAAATTTCATAACTTATGGATTTCTTACCGAAATTTCGGCGGCATAACGGATTGAGTCCGCTTCCCTATGAATAGTGCCAGACAATCAGTACAGTTGCACAACTAATAATTTCAGTATAAACTAGCAAATATGTGTAAACACTTATAACATCGTTCAACAATTGCAAATCAAGCATTAAGAACGTTCCAGCTTGTCCTTCCCTGCTCTGCCCGAGTTTGGCATGCTCCAATTTTTATTCAATTCAACTCATTAAATTCTCATTTTTGGATATGTTATAGCCTTATATGTCTACTTTCTACTCTCTTTGGTCCCATCTCGTTTTGAGTTGTATAACTCTAGATATAAACATTTTATCTCAGCCTGTCCTGTTCCTAGCCAGAATGGGGTTCCTATAGAATAAAATTCACTAAAAATCGAAATCTAGATGAAATCATGCGAGTTTTATATCAGAATGAAGCTAACACAACAAGCTTTAAAATGATTTATTTCATGTCATTTTCCTAAGTGGATTTTGAGTTATGAGTCTCGAAACATTACCCTATTAGGCTGTCCTGTTCTAGGCCAGTTTTAACCTAAGCCAACTTCATTGATGTGCTGGGAACAAATGACAATGAATTAAATTCTGAAATTTTTATGGGATGTTCTCTCATGTGTTATCTCTCAAACATATTTAGTTGCATTCAATTTGAGATTATATAGGGTGAGATACACCCTTCTCAACCTATGCTGCCCGGGTGAGAACCCAGATTTCTAGGTCTAACTTCAAAAATTCATAACTAATTCTATACTAATCCAATGACCTATTATGATATATGTGTGGAAAGCCATGAATATCTAGTTTCATTTAAAAATGGTTTCATGAAATTTAAACAGTGCTAGGCGAAGCCGTACACTCCGCCGTACGGACCGCCGAGGGAAAATCCTATCCTGCTTCTAGGTTTGTCTCCTCTTTTCAAGCTATTTGCCCCCAAATCCAATTTTTATCACAACACACATGTAAAATCAGTCATAAAACATCATCATCACTCTCTAAAACATCCAAATCTCAGATTGAGCATGCTCCTCATACAGCCCCAAATCAGAGAGAATTAAAGAAGAAGTAGGATTTCCTACCTTGTCTTGAGTAGATTAGGCTGATTTGTGTTCTTGGTGCAAGTAGTTTATGATGGGGCTTGAAGAAGAGATGCAAATGGAGTGGAGGAGAGAATGAGGAGAAGAAGAATGAAGAGAGGTCAGCTGGGGGAGTGGCCGAAGTATTTTGATGAGGATGCAAGGAAAAAGTGGAGATATTTCAAGTTGGCTCAAATTTGATTGGTGGACCTTCTTTGGTCATAAAATCTGGTTCAATCCTCCTCATCCATGGCTGTCTAGGTGCCACTTGGGGTAGTGTTTGGCTAAATCCTAGCCATTGATTCTAGGGCACTCATAAAAAAATTCTACTAGTTCGGTTCCGACAGTTGGAAATACCGAAATCCTACCAATTTCCTTTAAATCAGTAAATCGGTTTGAAATTGTTCTGTGAAGTTTTCTATGCTCCTAATCTAATTCTATCTAGCCTAATCCATCTAAATCACACTTAATTGGCTCTGAGTAAATGTTTAATCAAGTTCTGATTAAACTTACTTATTTGATTAAAAACCGAATAATTCAGTTGTTAACAATAGATTTTTCGGTCGTTACATCAAAGACTCCCCTGAAACTAGGCAAGTTTGCCTTTCTGAAATCAGCAAATTTGAGGTACTCTAGGTCCACTCCTGGACCATTAGGATTCCCTACATGACCAACTTTGGGTTGCCTACCTAGTAAGTTCATCATCTGGTGCACAATAGTAGCTTGCTCTTGCATCGCATATGCCATCTCCTGCATCGTGTCCATAAACTCATCAGGTTCTTCTTGAGTGGGCATCGTTTGTGGCCTACCTCACCTTCCGGAAGCCATCAACTTCTGAACACACAAAACAAAAGTTATTAAGTTGATTAGGCTCAATACTAAGTTTAGTGTGCTAGTAAATAATAGCTCACATGCTAAGACAATTCATACACATGCATTCCTATATCTTACCCAAATAGACAAGATTCAATGCCTAATATTGTCTAAAAAGACAGAGTGTACGCAAAGCATAGTTAATCCAATCCTCAGGCCTTAACTAGTATGAACTAATCTAATACCAAAATGTAACACCCTACCAGATATAATGCTATGATTAAGTCATAATATTTTACCCAATATTCTGTTACATGTGATTATCTCTTATATCGATTAATCTTAATTCATTGACTAGGTCAGATGAATGCTTATATCGAAACATAGTGATTTATTTGAAATTAATTTAATTAAGTGGTGTGTATATATATATATATATATCTCGTACGGGTGGGGCATAATAAGAGAAGATTTAGTAAGGTGAGTGAAATTAATCTCAAAATTTTTTTGATGTATATACATAAATATGTATAAAAACATGGTCTCATAGGTTCTTGTACATCTAAAAGTGGTAAATACAGGAAATAGGACCGTCGATCACAATAAGTCGCTCTGTGCTTAGAAGTACCATCGTAACCTTAGTAGCTCAGAACTAAGGATAATAGTTGCCGCCACATCCAGGGTCTGAGAATGATGTGGACATACATAATAAGGTGAGAATTTAAAGAAATTCTCAGTAGGATTCTTATAACTATAAGATATCGACATCGCAGTCGATTTTTATTTAATTATGAAAAAGGAGAATAACAAAATAAACTACCCTTATTTATTAAATTTAAGAAAAATCTAATCCAAAGTATTTTCTGAGCATAAAAGTTTGAAGTATTTCTTCGATCAAAAGGAGTTGAATATGAGGTAGAGGAGATGGATGGAACTTTTGAAGAATTATGAGTTTGGGTTAAACTATCATCCCAGGAAGGCTAACGTGGTAGCTAACACCCTGAGTCGGAAGTCGCAACATGCATCCTAGATGATGGTCAAGGAAGTTAAGCTGGTGGAAAGCTTTAGAGACTTGAACCTTGGAGTTATCCTGACCCCTTATAGCTTAAGATTAAATTAGCTTTGGGTAACAAGAGATTTCAAGGGTCAAATTATTCAAGCCCAAAGGGAGGAAGAAGATTTCCTAAAAACCATAGTATTGGTGGAAAATGGAAAGTTGAAGGGTTTTGCTCAAGGTACAAATGGACTATGGAGGTTTGAAGAAAGAATTTGCATACCCATGAGTGGTGAGCTCCGAAGAAGGATTTTGGAAGAGCCTCACAAGAGCCACTTCACTAAACATCCTGATGTGATGAAGATGTATCAAGATGTCAAGAAAATGTTCTAGTGGTTGGATTGAAGAGGGACGCTGCTAAGTTGGTAAGTAAGTGTTTAATCTACCAAAAGGTAAAGATTGAACATCAAAAGCCTTTTGGCATGTTACAACTACTGGAGATCATAAAATGGAAATAGGAGAGTATCTTCGTGGACTTCATGATGGGTTTACGCAAAATGCAAGCTAGTTTTGATGTGCAAAAGGTAATTATTGACAGATTGACCAAGTTTGCTCACTTTTTGCCCATTTGAGCTATTTATCCTTTAGAAAAGTTAGCCCATCTTTATGTTTAAGTGATAGTAAGACTGCATAGTGTACCTTCAACCATAATCTCGGATAGGGACCCAAGGTTTACCTCTAGATTCTAGGGAGCCTTACAAAGGGCATTTGGGACAAGGCTTTGCCTAAGTATAGCTTATCACCCCCAAACTGATGGATCGTCAGAGAGAACTATCCAAACTTTAGAGGATATGTTGAGTGCTTGCACGTTAGATAAGCAAGGAAGTTGGGATAAGTACTTGCCCCTATTGAGTTTGCTTATAACAATAATCACCATGTGAGTATTGATATGGCACTCTATGAAGCTTTGTATAGAAGGAAGTATCAATCTCCCTTATGTTGGTTTAAACCTGGTGAACAAAGTTTACTAGGACCCGATCTTGTGAAACAAACCACTAAGCAAATAAGGAGGATTAGGGACAAGATCCTTATAGCTCAAAGCCACCAAAAGAGTTATGCAGATAAAAGGAGAAAGCCTTTAGAGTTCCAAGAAAGAGAACATGCATTCCTGATAGTCACTCCTACAATGGGTATAAGTAGAGCCATGAGAGTCAAAAAGTTGATCCCCCATTTTCTTGGTCTTTTCCAAATCCTAAAGCATGTAGAGTCAATTGCTTATCAAATGGCCCTGCCTCCTAATTTGTCAAACCTTCATGATATCTTTTACGTGTCTCAATTAAGAAAATACCATTCTAACCCTAGTTATCTACTTGAACCTGAAAGTCTACAATTAAAGGAGGACCTAATCTTCAATCTACTGCTATCTCGGCTCATGGATTGTGGGGTATAATAGCTGAGGAACAAGACCGTATCCGTGGTTAAGGTGGCTTAGGGTAGAGGAAAAATAAAAGATTATACATGGAAGCAGGAGTTTGAGATGAAGAATAAGTATCCTGACCTGTTTATAGGTGACGAATTTTGAGGGAAAAATTCTTTTTAAAGATAAGAAGAAATGTAATATCCTCAATTTTCCTTCGTGTTAAATTATTCTAGTAACCCTAAGTAACTAAGCACTTAATGAGAAATTAAAAGATTAAGGCTTAATCAAATGATTTATGAGGCAATTATGAAGAGAAAAGCTAAGAGAATGCTTAATTAAGATTAAAGAATCTATAACTAAGCGAGTCAAACTCTTAATAGCTTAATTAAGCACTAATCACCAATAATTAACTCAATTGAGTTTAATTAAGGATAATTAAAAGTTTAATTAACTTAACCAATTAAGCTAATTATTGGTGATTAGTGCTTAATTTAAAATTCTCTAATATTAATTAAGTATTTTCTCAAATTTTCTATTCTTAATTACCCTTTTTATCTCTTAATTAAGCTTTTATTATTTAATTCTTCATTAAGTGCCTAGTTACTTAAGGTTACTAAGGTAATTCAACACAAGGAAGATTGGGGATGTTACGGTTCCCGAGTTCTGAGTTCAAGTAGAACAAGCACTCTTAGGTTCCGATCTTTGAGTTCAAGCAAAACAAATGGCCTCAAGTTCAAAGCTCTACATTTATCTCTAAGTTCGAGTAGAACAGATGCTATTAGATTCCAAGATTAGAGTTCAAGCTGAACAGATGATCTTAGGTTTTGATCTTCGAGTTCAAGTCATATGGTATTGGGTTCCAAGATTAGAGTTCAAGCTGAATAGATGGTCTTCGGTTCCAATCTCTGAGTTCAAGCAAAACAAATGGTATCAGGTTCCGAGACCAAAGTTCAAGCTAAATAGACGGTCTTAGGTTTTGATCTCTAAGTTCAAGCAAAATAGACAGTGTCAGGTTTTGAGATCAGAGTTCAAGCTAAACAAACAGTCTCATGATCCGATCTCCAAATTCAAGCAAAATAGACGATATCGAGTTCCGAGATCCGAGTTCAAGCTGAATGGAAGGTAATTAGTATAATGGAAATTGGGGATGTTACAACTTGCACAAACTAGTGTACTTGCTAGCTTTGCACCAAGTTTTTAGCATTGTTGTTGGATAGTGTCAAGATCACTCCTAGCTAATAGGATATTGGATTGGACTTGTTTTTATTTTTCATTTTAAATGTTACTTGTGTCTTTACTTGTTTTTCTTGATTTTTTCAGTTTATTTGAATGAGTAAATCTCTTGGAGAGGTACTCTTTGATTTAGAGATTGAAAGGACTATACATCAAATAAAGAGATAAGGGAGAACTTTTGCACTAGAAAAACACCATAGCGAATACGAATCAGCAGAATAATAGAACCATGAAGGATTTTTTGGCACCCACTCTTGAAAGGTGTTCATCTAACATTATAAGGGCACTAATTTAAGCCAACAATTTTGAGCTTAAGACTTTGCTCATTCAGTTTGTCGAATAGGTCAGTTTGTAGGAGTGCAAAATAAGGACCCCAATGATCATATCAATAATTTTCTAGAGACTTGTGACACTATCAAGATCAATAGGGCCATTGAAGATGCTATTCAATTGAGGCTTCTCCCTTTCTCATTGAGGGACAGGGGCAAGGCTTAGATCAAGTCTCTACCTTAGGAAACACACTTGGGATATGGTTACTAGAAATTTTTTGAGAAATACTTCCCTCCTTTGAAATATGCTAAGATAAGGGGTGATATCACTTCTTTTGCTCAATTAGAAAGGAAGTCTTTTTATGAGGTTTAGAAAGGATACAAGGAGATGTTGACCAAGTACCCTCATCATTGCATCCCACTATGGATGCAGATTCAAACTTTTTACAATGGTTTTTCCGCACAAATCATGATTGATGTAGCTAGTTCTTTGACTAACAAGACACCTAAGGAGTCTTAGGAACTTTTCAAGGTGACAGCTAGTAGCAATTATTAGAGGCCTAGTAAAAGAGTTTAAAAGAAGGAAGTCTTGGAAGTTGATACCACAAATGCCCTCTTAGTATGAATTTAGGCCCTCTCATTGCAAAATACAACTATTTAGAAGTAACTGGGGATGCTTACTAATGCTCCTCCTGCACAAATTATGAGTTATGACTTTTGCAAGGGCAACCATCATAATGGGGAGTATGCTATGGACCCTTATTTAGAAGAACAATTCAACTACATGGGTAATAATTCCAATAGTTACACCTATTCCAACACTTACAATCTGAGTTAGAAGAATCATCCTAATTTCTCATGGAGCAATCAAGGTGCACTAGGCAGTAGTTCAGCCATCCTCCTTAAGAAAAGAAGCCCAGTCTAGAAGGTATGTTCTAATAGTTTATGAAAAGCCATGTATAATTTGTGGAGAGGACTGAGAATCAATTTAGAGCCATGATACATCAATAAGAAATAGCGAGAATTAATTGGGCTACAGGGTCCCTTGCCTAGCAATATCATTGCAAATCCAAGAGAGTAAGTGAATGTAATCACTTTAGGAAGTGGAAAAAGAGTTACCTGGACTTGGGAAAGAAGAAGCAAAGGAAGAACAAAGGCCTTCTAAGGACGTTGATGTAGCACAACCAAAAAAGAAGAACTGAAGTATGTGGTGCCTCCAGCCTATGTCTGTAACGTCCAAAAAAAATCTTATCATTATTAACCGAGTTATTTGGTTTTTATCGAATAATTATGATTAATTAGAATTTGATTTAGTATTCACTTAAATCTAATTAAGTGTGATTTAAAATGATTAGGCATAATGAAATTAGATTAGAACCATAGGAAACTTCATAGGATTTCTTTCTAAAACCGGTTTACCGATTTAAAAGAAATCGGTAAGACTTCGGTATTTTAAACTGTCGGAAATGGACCAATAGAAGTTATGCTATGAGTGCCCTAGGATGGATGGCTAAGATTTAGCCAAAACACCCCTATATGTGGCACTACATCAGCCCATAGAGGGTAGCCACAAATCAAGTTGAAGCTCCAACACACATCCACCAATCATATGAATTCTTGCTTCACAAGTTTGTGTTTAATCCCTTCTTTGCCCTTGTGAATTTCGGCCAATGTAAGGTGCTGACCTCCCTTTATTTCTCTTCCATTCACACTTATCTCTACTCCATCTTCAACCTCTCTTCAAGTCTCATCAATCTAAGACACCAAACCACCAAGAATTCAAGTAGACAAGGTAGGAATCTTAACTTCCTTCTTCTTTTCTTTGATTTGGGGCTACCTAGGGTTCTTAGTTCATCCAAGAATCTGATGTTGTGAGGTGAGGAGAAGATGAATTAAGGTTGGTTTTAGGTGTTTATATGAGTTTGAATTGAAGACTTGATGGTTTAATTTAAGGAAAGCATGAATTCAAGAAGAACCCAAGAAGCTGTTAGGGGTTTTTCTCGATGATCCGTACGGCAAAGCGTACGGCTCTGCCTAAAGCCATTTAAATTTGATGAATCCATTTTTATGTGAAACTGTACATTCAGAGATTTCCATACATATAAAATATAAGGCCATTGGATTAGTATAGAATTAGTTATGAATTTTTAAAGTTTGACCTAGAAATCTAGATTCTCATCTGGGCAGTATGAGTTAAGAAAGGTGTAACTCACCCTACAACAAATTTTTTTTGAAAGTTAACATGTAAGAAAATATCCCATAAAAATTTTAGAGCCAGATTCATTGCCATTTGTTCCCAGCACATCAATGAATTTGCCTTAAGTTCAAACCAGGCTGGAATAGGGTAGTCCAGTAGAATCAAGCTACAGGGCTTATATATCAAGATATACTTATGCAAATGATATTCAACTTATTTCATTTGAAAGCTTGATCTGTTAGCTTTAATTTGATAAATTTTGTGTAGTTTCACCAAGATTTCTATTTTTAGTGAATTTTCACTTATAAGGGTGCAATTCTAGCTAAGTACAAGACAATATGAGGTAAGATACTAATAGCTTGAGTTATACAAATCAAAATGAGATGGGATCAAAAGGATTGGAAACTAGACACATAGAGCTATGATATATCCAAAATCCAGATTTAAATGAGTTGAATTGGACTAAAGGTGGATTATACAAAATTTCAGGCAAAATAGGATGAAGTAAGCAGAAAACTCTATTGATATTTATATTGACTTTGATGAATGATACTGTGAACATATAATTGTTGTTCCATATTGAGTTGCATGTTTGAATGATTTTACTGGTAGTCTGGCAGTATTCATAGGGAAGCGGACTTGATCCGTTATACTACCTAAATTTCGGTAAAGAATTCATATGATTGTGTAAGTTATAATTGCCTGATCACATGATGTTTGAAAGGATAAAGTTAATTGTGCATGCAATTCATGAATATTATGAAGGATTCCATATTACTTGGGGCCAACCCCTGAATAAGTTTAAGGAGAATAGATCAATAGGAAAGTAAACCCGGCAATCCTGTATAGGAACGAGCTCAGTCCTAAAAAGCAGACTGTTACCCAAAAGTATATGGCCAATAACTCCCAGGGGACCAAGTATGGAAAATAAGTTTTAGAAGGTGAAAGATAAGATGCATTTCCCAGTTTCACATTTATATGCACTGTATGATAAATCTTAATTGATTGTCATAATTATCTATTTATTTCTCATGATATGTTACTGTTTAATTATGGTTACTGTCTTAGTTGCATTAGTATACCTGTCAATTATATTTTCCTTGTTCCAATCTAAAATTTAGTTTGTTTCGGTGTATGTTTTTAAAATAAAAATTTAAGTTGATTATTACCCTGTCGTCGTACTATTCAAAATTAAGAAAAAATTGAAATAACTGAGAATCACAGCAATGACAGATATGTATAAACTTAGGATTCCTACTGAGAAATCTTTATTTCTCACCCTACTACATGTTTCCGCATCATTCTCAGATCATGGAGAAAACGGCAACGGGTGTCCTATTCATCGAGTTTCCAGAGCTTCAAATCCACCTGGACTCATTTTTAGACTCTATATATATGTCTAGTAGATGTCATTTTCATTTTTATTTCTTCTTTCGTAGAGATTTTGCTGTTCCCCTGACTCACCCACTCTTCGACCCCGCCGCACCTTATATTACTATTCCGCTATACATGGCCCATCCTTTTCCACCTCCACACGCAGCAGCAGCAGTAGCACCGGTAGCAACAGTAGCTTCCATGGCTCCCTAGCTTCACCACCGTAGCAGATCCCCTCGATCTCACTGTCTGAGGAGGATCCGTCAAAGGCGGCAAGCTCGTCTTCCTCGTCCTCTGCCCCGAGCATAGACTATACCCCAGCTAACGCTGACATGGCAAATGGATTCCTTTCCTCGGAGTCTATCTAGAGTGCCCGTGTAATGCTGTAGTAGGAAATGTATAGAGTGACCCTCTTTTGGTAGTATGGGGTCATAGGCAATAGTTTAGTGTATGTTGTATGTGTAAGGGTAGTACACGAAATGTCCCTTGGGGACCAATTAGGGTACTGTTCATAGAGATAGGTCGAGTTATTTTGTTTTAGCGGCCTCATTGTTATACCATGTACCAGTTATGTACTTTTGAAAAACTTGGAAAAGCGATTTCTATTTGCATATATATATGATGTAGTCAGATAGTTCCATTTATTCTCCAAATTTTCTTTATTTATTGATTTATTATTTCTGATACAAAACTCACCGACAAATTAAATGGTTTATTGAACAATTAACGTTCTATGGATTACTATTATTGAATCAGAATGCAACGTAATCAGGTAACCTCACGTAATAACTTATCAGGTAATATATTATGACTTAAGCATAGTATTTTTCTGGTAAGGTGTTACAATGTCCATCCTATTGCTTTTTCTCAAAGGTTGATACAACTAAAAAAGGAAGAGCAAGAGAAATAATGGGCTTGTTTGATAACTATTTTGTAAAATAGTTTTTGATTTTTAAAAACAAAAAAACTTGTTTGAAAAGGAAAGTTTTTCAAATTGTTTTAAAAAACATAAAACACAATTTGATTTTTAAAAACAAAAAACTGAAAACAACTTTGAGATGTTTTTCGTGTTATTGTTCTGAGAAACAGGAAAATAGGCGATGGCAATTTTGTAGTTATGTTGTTTTATTGTTTTGAAGCACATCTCATTTCAGCAAAAATTAGAAACTCATCGTGGTGCTATTCATTGGTTGTTCTACATTTGATAAAGGTACTCTCCCTTTGACTTTCCCCTTTCCCCTTCCCCTTTCCCCTTTCTCCTTTCCTCTGTCCCATTCCCGTTCTCTCTTTCCCCTTTCCCCTTTCCCCTGTCACCTTTCCTGTTCTCTCTTCCCCTTTTCCCCTTTTGCCGTCGATCGCCTACCCCTCCAAATTCATCCACTCCGCCGTTGGTCTTCCCCCATTCTTTCTTGCCATCGGTCTCCCTCCTAGCCACTTATTCTTTCTTCTCTTTCTTCTCCGCCACCGCCAACTGTAACATCCCCATTTTCACTTAAGTTAATTAGCTCGGTGTTCCCGGCTAATTAGAGGGGTTAACGACACCGAGAATTAACTCGATTAATCTCGAGAGTAAGAGCTTAGTAAATTAAAGGCAAGTCAACAATTGAGATTTAATGCATTAAAGGTTACAATTAAAAGCCTAATTGCCCAATCCTTATTAACCCATAATTTAGAACATAAAAATCAAGATGGTTTAATCAAATTAACTAAGAGCATATAAGTTTCAAAACTTAATCACATTAACCTTCACATCTTCTTACAAAATTAATGAGGAAAAATCCTTCTTAATTAAAATGTGCTAATGAGTAATTTAAACCAAGTGAATTAATTAACATTTAGATAATTACAACAATTAGAAAGATGTAGAAACTTCCCTTTAATTATAGTTTGAAAGTTTGGTCAAAGCAAGAGCCATATCCAACTATCCATTTACTTTCTCATCATACACCACAAGAGCAAGAGTCCACAGAAGAGGGATCCCTTTAAGCTTATGACAAGAGTTGTACTCTTTCTTCACCAAGATCATGACACTTGGTGTGATCCTAGCCATCCAACGCCCAATCCAAGAGAGCTCATGCTTTTAACCACTTGACAAAAACACTACATAATCTTTACCCAATCAAAGACTGAAAGGAAACACAACACACTCTTTTGCCCTACTGGTTTTTCCCACTCTCTTACTTGTTGTAAAGAGGCAAAGTCACCTCATTCCTCCCCCCTCATTTTACGCCAACTTCAGCCTCTCTCTCTCCTCATTTTCATTTTTCATCTCCTCTCTCAAGACTCACACACAAAGCCTCTCCTCTCTCCAAGTCTCATACCCACTCTCTTCTTCCTTCAATCTTCCTTGTTCTTCTTCCAATCTCTACTACTCCTCACCTCATTTCCATCACCACCATCACCATCCCTTCCAGGACCACCATTTTTGGTCTTTATAAACAAGATCACTCATACATGCCCCATTTCCAAGCATTCAAGGAGGAAGGCTCTCTCCAACCTTCTCCACCTTCAAAATCCTTCAAGAAAATCTCTTTGGTAGTGGCTCTAAACTCTTTTTCTCTTGTTTTTCAAGCTTTAGAACTCCTATGCTCTCCATAGCTAGGTGATTTTAAAGATTGATTATGGGCATCATAGCCATTCTTGTCAAAAATGAGATGTTGTTGCTTGTATGGTTGTTTGTTGAAAACATGTTTTCGGTTTGGTGTGAAGCATGGTTGAACTCAATATTTTTGAACTCCAACATGTTAGTTTTTCACTAATCTTTCATGGTATATGAGTGTTTTATAACTTGAGAATGTTTTCTTGAAAGTGAGGTTGAGTGTTTTGGAGAAAACATGAGAAAGATCAAAACGTAAAAATCTGGATTTTCTGGCAGTCTGTAAAGCGTGCGGTATGTTTATTGCTACAAAACTCAAAATGGAACGAAACTATTTTTCTATGAAAGTAGACTCAAAGAGCTTTCCATACATATAAAATACATAAGATTCGGAGTTAAAATGAGTGGAGATATGATTTTTCAAAGTGGACTGTTCTCGGATTGGTTTCTGTCTGGGCAGTCTACACTAAAATGTGTATAACTCGAGCTACAAAAATGATTTTTGAGTGAGACCAATTTTAAATGAAAGCTAAGACATAGAGGAACAAACCCATAAAACAGTTTTCTCAGATTCCTTCTGAGTAATTATAATGAGAAGTAACAATCCACTGTACCGGGAGTGAACTTAGAAACTGAACAGTCAGAATAAAATATGCATAACTCAAGCTACAAAATGAATTTTTAAGTGGGGTTTGTTTTGTTTAAAAATAGACTCAGAGAAGTATATCCACACAAAAATTCGAAATAAAAGAGTAAAAAATGAAATTATGGTGAATTTTCAAAGTTACTACCCCACTGTAAAAGTAAAACTGGTTATGGTAAAAGTCAAAGAATAAGGAGAAATAAGCTTTAAGACATTAATACTGTTACATTAAGCATTACATAACCCTCATAATTCAACTTAAAAGTGTCAAAAAGGACATTAGACAAAAGTGGCATCATGCTAAATAAGATGTTTACACAAGAGACAACCTCAATTAAAAGCTTGCACCCAATTTACTGGGCTGCTTCATAAAATGTCATTTTTCTTACGCCTATGCTTTATGCAAGCATGATGATATGATGATGATCATGATGATGATGATATGATAATGATAATATGATAGGATGCTTGATAATACTATGATATTGGTTTCTCTGTTTGGCAAAATTTTAAGCTTCTGCTTAGCCACTTACATGTCACAAATTTTGTAAGAATTATGGACTTAGAAATATTTTGCTTCATAACGCTTAAATATGAAGAAGTTTAATTCAAGTAAGTGATCCTTCAAAAGGGAAGGTGACCTAATTTAAGCCCTCACCCACGACTCACACGAGGCATGGCACGACCCAAATAAATACTGAAGATAGTGATAGGTCTTCATACGAGGCATGGCATGACCCAAATGCAATGTAAAGGGCACTTAAATTCTATGGTGGCGACACCACTAAGATGAGCTCATTACCACTTATGTTTAAGTGGGTGAAAAGACAAAGTCAAGTTAAGAAAAGAAAAGGACTTCGTCCAAAAACCCTAGAAAGGAAGAAGTCAAGAGAATTTCATAGCTTGAATATGCATGTTTTATAAATATGATCAGTGTTCATGTATATTATGACGAAATGATTAGAGAGTATGTAAAATTAAATCCGCTTGGATATTCATGTTTTCAAAACCAAGAATTGAACCCTATGCATGCTCACTATTTTCATTAATAAAACCAAGTGGTCTGGGACGATGACGATGACACTTTCGTGGTTCGAGTCCCACCGAGAAATCTTATTTCTCACCCTAAACTGCTTTTCCGTCCTCACCAGATACTCATGGCACGCCCGTGACATGGAGCATGGAGCCTCCCCACCATGAGTGGGCCTATGATGAGACGCCCACGCTTATCGCGTACACGACCACCACGATAGTTCGCACGCATTTCTACCCGGTCGAAGCTTTTTGAGCAGAGGAGCCGAGGTCCCGCCACTCGCAGATCTCATCGGCTTCTTGACAGCCCCAGCCCTTGGGACTTTCCGCCGAGCCATTACCCGACATCGTGATGGAGCCGATGTCGCCGGATTACCCGTAGCCGAGCCCAGCCACTACCAGAGGTCCCGGCTATCGGCGAGCTCAACACTTACTCGCTAGTGGCGCACGGCCGCCGCTTCCCTCGAAAGTACCATCCGGCCGAGTCCAAGGAGGATCCCTTCGAGGAACGCGCTGGCCGCCGCTATATTCCTACCGCCGTAGATTCGCCGCGTGGAAGTGATCACCGACACCTCAGATCATCCGCGACTCCTCACGTCCCCCGAGGCCGAGGAGCGAGGGGAACCAGGCACTCGAGGACCTAAGTTCATTCGATGGAAGGGCATGGAAGGGACCAAGAAGCCAGCATGTGTCTACGTGGTCTATTTCATTAGTGCTCCTTATCCGTTGTATTTCATTTTGTATCGATTTATGTACCTTTGATTTTGGGACTATGGCATGACCATGAGTTCCCTTTTTATGTATTTGTTGGATATTATGAGATTAATTATAATTATGTGGTTGTAGTACTAATGTGAATGTATGGTATTTTGATTTATCTCTGCTCCTTTAATTTATACTGAAATCTTTGCAATACGCTCGTTTATCTCTCTATCTTCTCGCAAGGCTTTACTTTCCAAAAGTGACGATTTATTTTAAAGAAAAAGAAAAAAATTTACCGTATTTTCCGCGTGAATCTAATTTCAAGTGCTTAGTTTTTCCACGAGATAAGTAACAACTAATAAAACGCCGTAATACAACTTAAGCGTAGTAGCGGGGTTTATTAGGGTGTTACATTGGTATCGAGCGCTTTATCCCGTTAAAGCTGAGGTTGGATCGACTATGCTTCCAAGCATAACTCTACGTATGCGCTATGTTAAGTTATGTTGTGGATCCCGCCTATATGACGGGACGTAGGACTTAGAATGCATGACCGCCATGAGATTGCCTATAGTCTGCCATGCTTATGCTTAGTATTCAGGGCCCGATCAACTCGATATTTTGTTTTGGTGTGTTCAGAACTAATGGCACCGCAGACGTACGCCAACTAACTCCAGCCGACAAGACATTAACATCGGGCCGACTTCATGAGGACCATTCAACAAATGGCGAACGCCATGCAAGCTCAAGCTACGGCGGCTGAACACATGATGGATCAACTAAACCGAAGATCCGAAGAGTCTGTTGGTGGAAATGGAGCGGACGCCGAGTATCAGAAATTCTCGGAGTTTCGTAAGGCAAACCCACCAAGTTTCGGGGACTTTTAACCCTCGACGGCCGAAGGAGTGGATCAAAGAGATTGAGAAGATCTACTCTATGTTGACCTGCTCGGAGACCCAAAAGGTGGCCTTTGCCACTTATATGCTGAAGGCGGATGCCGAATTTTGGTGGAAAGGGGCGAAGAGCCTGATGGAGAGCGACCAAAGGGAAATCACTTGGGACGTCTTCAAGACAAATTTTCTGAAGTATTTCCCGATGTCCGCAGGAACGCAGCGAGATGGAGTTCCCGGTGGCTTTACCAGGAGGTATGAGCATTGCTGGCCATACACGGCGAAGTTTGAGGAGCCGTGCAAGTTCTCCACCCTTTTATCAGCGAACCCCGACGAACCTGAAATGCATGAAATATGAAGTGGGTTTAAGTGGTCGACATCCTGGCATCCGTGAGTCTCATTGAGATTCTGAACTACGCGCCTTGTCAATAAGAGTCGCGGTAGTGGAGGAATGCAACCGTAAGTGGCAATTCAGAGGTCGACGGCCATAAGAGAAGGCAAGCGCCTCAAGCGGCAAAACCCGAGGTGCCCGCCAAAGAAGCCCTACCATGGTGAAGGTTCTAAAGGCAAGCGCCCACTAGATCCTCCGCTAACCCTCCAAGACCCGGGCCGCCGCCCTCAAGCTCCAGAATAAATTTCTGCCGCTGGAAGGTGGGAAGCAACACAGGGGTTCGCTACGCGGACAAAACATTTGCTTCAGTATGTGACAGCCCGCCATTTTGCCAAGAATCAGAACAAGGACACGCCGCTTCAAACCGCAACACCAAGGAAGGGTTTTCACCATGAACGCCGAGGAGACCACGGAGTCTCCGATGATCTCATTCGAGGTACATGCTAAGTGAACGGTAACATCTTAACTGCATCAGATGATTCTCGGGCGCTACGCATTCTTTTTATTTCCCATGATTATGCGAGTGTAGATCAGTTGTCTGCTTCTGGAAATGCCTTACATGTTGCTTGTTTCTTACTCCCACTGGAAACCAGCTTAGAACTTGTCCGTGTTGTTTAAAATGTCAAATTCATATCGATGGTAGGACCTACGAGCCGATTTAACTGCCTTCCTTAGTTGGTTTAGATCTATCTTAGGCATGGATCGCTCTCACCAACCATGTTATGTTTGATTGTGCCGCTACAAAACAATCGATTCCCCTTCTTTACCTTCTAACCCTATTAGTTTGCCTAAAACCTATCGAGTTATAATTGTTGTAAGACCGAGAATCAAGAATACGTTTCTCCTATCGACTAGTGAGGTTGAACCGAGCAAGCTCTTGATGAGATTCCTGTGGCTTAATGAGTACCCAAGTTTTCCCCCGAGGATATTCCCCTGAATTTCCCTGGAGAGATAGAGTTTTCCATAGAATTGGTGCCGTGAACTGACCGATATCTATTGCACCCTACCGAATGTCCCCCTTTGGAGTTGGAGGAGTCAAGACTCCAATTGGAGGAATTGCTGGAAAGAAGTTTGTGAGACTAAGTGCCTCACTGGGAGCCCCTGTTGTTTGTCAAGAAAACGATGGAAGCATGAGGTCAGGTGTGGATTATCGACAATAACAAGGTCACAAGTGAAGAACAAGTACCCCTTGCCAAGGATAGATGACCGATGGACCAACTCAGGAGCAAAGGTGTTTTTCAAAGATAGATCTCGAGGGTCGGGTTACCATCGATTAGAGTGAAGGAGGAAGATATCCCAAGACGGCCTTTAGGACTAGATATGGGCATTATGAGTTTAGAGTAATGTCGCTTGATTGACCAATGCCCCGGCTGTGTTTATGGATTATATGAACAGGATATTTAGGCCATACTTGGATAAGTTTGTGGTGGTCTTTATAGATGATATCCTCATCTATTCAAAGACGAAGGAGGAACACGAAGAGCATCTTAGGATTGTGTTGGAAATCTTGAGCGATAAGAAGCTTTTATGCAAAGTTGTCAAGTGTGAGTTTTGGCTAGAGTGAGTTCTTGGTCACGCCTGGGACTAAGTGAGTGGATATCCGTAGATCCAAGCAAGGTGGAAGTCAGAATGAACTCGGGAGAGACCTACGACAGAACTTAGATTCAAGTTTTCTACCAGCCGGATATTATCGGAGGTTTATAAAGGGATTTTCTCAGATATCCCTACCTTTGACTAAGCTCACTAGGAAGAATGCTGCTTTTGTATGGAATGAAGAGTGTGAGAAAAGTTTTCAAGAGTTGAAGGCGAAGTTGACTTCCACACTTGTACTGGTCCTGCCTGACCCTAAGGGAGCCTTTGAGGTTTACTGTGATGCCTTGGGAAGAGGTTTAGGTTGTGTTCTGATGCAAAATCGCAAAGCGGTGGTAGCATACGCCAGACAACTGAAACCTCATGAAGTTAATTACCCAACCCATGACCTGGAATTAGCGTCATGGGTGTTTGCCTTCTGAAGATAAGTGGAGGCACCATCTATATGGAGTTAGGTTTGAGGTGTTCTCGGATCATAAGAGTCTGAAGTACTTGTTTGATCAGAAGGAGCTCAACATGAGGCAGAGGAAGTGGATGGAATTCTTGAAGGATTATGATTTTGGGTTAAACTACCACCCTGGTAAGGCTAATGTGGTGGCAGATGCACTGAGCCGCAAGTCACTACATGTGTCGTGGGATGATGGTCAAGGAAGCAGAGTTGATTGAGAGCTTTAGAGACTTGAACTCGAGTTACCCCCACCCCTCCTAGCATAAGGTTGAGTCTGATCAAGGTGACGAGTGAGTTCAAAGGACAAATTATGCAGTGCTCGTGAAGAGGATGAAGAGTTCTTGAGGTTAGTAGCCCAGTGAAGGAGGAAAGTGAAAGAATTTACTCAAGGCATTGATGGCGCATTTGAGGTACGGGTGGAGGATATGTGTACCGCTAAGGATGACTTGAGGAGGGATGATTAGAAGAAGCTCACAAAGGTCATTTCACCATACATCCCGGCATGACAAAATGTACCAAGACCTCAAGAGGATGTTTTGCGGCCAGGCATGAAACGAGACGAGCCGATGTGGTGGGAAAGTGCTTAGTTTGTCAAAAAGGTGAAAATTGAGCACCAAAAACCTCAGCATGTCAGCTATTGGACATCCCCTGAATGGAAATGGATGGAATCTCTATGGATTTCGCATGATGGGTTTACCCCGAACCCAAGCTGGATTTGATGCCATATGGGTTATCGTGGATAGATTGACCAAGTCTGCCCACTTCTTACCCATTAGAGCGAATTATCCTCCTGGATAAGCTAGCCCACTATACATCCAAGAGATCGTAAGATTGCACTGAGTACCCGCAACCATCGTGGTTCGATGAGACCCAAGGTTTACCTCTAGGTTCTGGGGAGCCTTGCAAAAGGCCTTTGGGACGAAACTTTGTTTAAGTACAGCCTTACCACCCTGCAGACCGATGGACAATCGTGAAAGAACCATACAAACCCTAGAGGATATGTTGAGAGCATGTGTAATGGACCGACCTAAGTCGGGACAAACACCTACCCCTCATCGAAGTTCGCCTACAACAATAGTTTCCACGCTAGTATCGGGATGGCGCCTTATGAAGCCCAGATGGCGTGAAGTGCCAATCTCCGCTTTGTTGGTATGAATCGGTGAGCAAAGCCTCAATGGACTGCGGTTAGACAAACCACCGAACAAATTAAGAGGATAAGGGAAAGGATTCTCACCGCACAAAGTCGTCAAGAGCTATGCGGATAAGAGAGAAAGCCAATAGAGTTCAAGAAGGAGAACACGATTCTTGAAAATCACTCCTACAAGTGCATTGTTAGAGCCCTTGAGTCAAAAAGTTGAGCCCTCGCTGCCCTTTGAAATCTTGAAACGAGTAGGAACAGTTGCCTACCAAATAGCATTACCACCCCATTTGTCAAACCTTCATAATGTTTTCCATGTCTCCCAATTGAGAAAGTACAACTCCGACCCTAATCATCTTCTTGAGCCGTAAAGTATACAGCTCAGGGAAGACTCTAACCTTCGACCTACCGCCGCATGAGAATCATAGATAGGAAGGTCAAACAGTGAGACAAGTCCTGTGCTCCCTATGAAAGTGGTACTGGGAAGAGAAAGCTTGGAGAACACTGCGGGAGCTCGAGGCAGAGATGCAAAGAGATTTTCCCCACCTGTTTTCAGGTAACGAATTTTGAGGGCAAAATTCTTTTTAAGGAGGGGAGAAATGTAACATCCCCATTTTCACTTGCTAATTAGCTCTGTTCCTATTAATTAGAGGGGTTAACGACACTGAGAATTAATCGATTAATCTCGAGAGCAAGAGCTTAGTAAATTAAAGGCAAGTCAACAATTGAGATTTAATGCATTAAAGGTTACAATTAAAAGCCTAATTGTCCAATCCTTATTAACCCATAATTTAGAACATAAAATCAAGATGGTTTAATCTAATTAACTAAGAGCATATAAGTCTCAAGACTTAATCACATTAACCCTTACATCTTCTTACATAATTAATGAGGAAAATCCTTCTTAATTAAAATGTGCTAATGTGTAATTTAAACCAAGTGAATTAATTAACATTTAGACAATTACAACAATTATAAAGATGTAGAAACTTCTCTTTAATTATGGTTTGAAAGTTTGGTCAAAGCAAGAGCCATATCCAACCATCCATTTACTTTCTCATCATACACCACAAGAGCAAGAGTCCACATTAGTAGATCCCTTAAGTCATGACAAGAGTTGTACTCTCCTTCACCAAGATCATGACACTTGGTGTGATCCTAGCCATCCAATGCCCAATCCTAAGAGAGAGCTCATGCTTAACCACTTGACAAAAACACTACATAGTCTCTTTACCCAATTGCCAAGACTCAAAGGAAACACAACACACTCTTTTTCGCCCCATGGTTTTTCCCACTCTTACTTGTTGTAAGAGGCAAAGTCACCCTCTATTCCTCCTCCTCATTTGCGCCAACTTCAGCCTCTCTCTCTCCCTCATTTTCATTTTTCATCTCCTCTCTCAAGACTCACACACAAAGCCTCTCCTCTCTCCAAGTCTCATACCCACCCTCTTCTTCCTTCAATCTTCCTTGTTCTTCTTCCAATCTTCTACTACTCCTCACCTCATATTTCCATCACCACCATCACCATCCCTTCAAGGACCACCATTTTGGTCTTTGGAGAACAAGATCACTCATACACAAGCCCCATTTCCAAGCATTCAAGGAGGAAGGCTCTCTCCAACCTTCTCCACCTTCAAAATCCTTCAAGAAAACTCTCTTTGGTAGTGGCCCTAAACTGCCTTTCTCTCTTGTTTTTCAAGCTTTAGAACTCCTATGCTCTCCATAGCTAGGTGATTTTAAAGATTGATTATGGGCATCATAGCCATTCTTGTCAAAAATGAGATGTTGTTGCTTGTATGGTTGTTTGTTGAAAACATGTTTTCGGTGTGAAGGCATGGTTGAACTCAATATTTTTGAACTCCAACATGTTAGTTTTTCACTAATCTTTCATGGTATATGAGTGTTTTATAACTTGAGAATGTTTTCTTGAAAGTGAGGTTGAGTGTTTTGGAGAAAACATGAGAAAGATCAAAACGTAAAAATCTGGATTTTCTGGCAGTCTGTAAAGCGTGCGGTATGTTTATTGCTACAAAACTCAAAATGGAACGAAACTATTTTTCTATGAAAGTAGACTCAAAGAGCTTTCCATACATATAAAATACATAAGATTCGGAGTTAAATGAGTGAGATATGATTTTTCAAAGTGGACTGTTCTCGGATTGGTTTCTGTCTGGGCAGTCTACACTAAAATGTGTATAAGTCGAGCTACAAAAATGATTTTTGAGTGAGACCAAGTTTAAATGAAAGCTAAGACATAGAGGAACAAACCCATAAAACAGTTTTCTCAGATTCCTTCTGAGTAATTATAATGAGAAGTAACAATCCACTGTACCGGGAGTGAACTTAGAAACTGAACAGTCAGAATAAAATATGCATAACTCAAGCTACAAAATGAATTTTTAAGTGGGGTTTGTTTTGTTTAAAAATAGACTCAGAGAAGTATATCCACACAAAAATTCGAAATAAAAGAGTAAAAAATGAAATTATGGTGAATTTTCAAAATTACTGCCCCACTGTAAAAGTAAAACTGGTTATAGTAAAAGTCAAAGAATAAGGAGAAATAAGCTTTAAGACATTAATACGCTTACATTAAGCATTAGAGAACCCTCATAATTCAACTTAAAAAGTGTCAAAAAGGACATTAGACAAAAGTGGCATCATGCTAAATAAGATAAGTTTACACAAGAGACAACCTCAATTAAAAGCTTGCACCCAATTTACTAAGCTAAGCTCATAAAATGTTGCTTGAGAATATGCCTATGTTTATGTGCAAGCATGATGATATGATGATGATCATGATGATGATGATATGATAATGATAATATGATATGATGCTTGATGATACTATGATATTGGTTTCTCTGTTTGGCAAAATTTTAAGCTTCGTTTAGCTATGTCACAAATTTTGTAAGAATTATGGACTTAGAAATATTTTGCTTCATAATGCTTAAATAAGAAGAAGTTTAATTCAAGTAAGTGATCCTTCAAAAGGGAAGGTGACCTAATTTAAGCTCCCCTCACCCACGACTCACATGAGGCATGGCACGACCCTAGTGTGTGAGAGCAGGGATAGGTCTTACATGAGGATGGCATGACCCCAATAGTGTAAGTACGAATTTTATGGTGGCGACGCCACTAGATGGAGCTCATTACCACTTATGTTTAGTGGGTGAAAAGATAAAGTCAAGTTAAGAAACGAAATGGGACTTCGGTCCAAAACCCTAGAAAGGGAAGAAGTCAAGAGAATTTCATAGCTTGAATATGCATGTTTTATGTAAATATGATTGTGTTCATGTATATTATGACGAAATGATTAGAGAAAGTATGTAAAATTAAATCCGCTTGGATATTCATGTTTTCGAAAACCAAGAATTGAACCCTATGCATGCTCACTATTTCTATTAATAAAACCGGGCGGGACGATGACGATGACACTTTCGTGTTGAGTTCGAGTCCTACTGAGAAATCTTATTTCTCACCCTAGTCGCTTTTCCTCGTCTGCCACTGTGATACTCATGGCACGCCCCGTGATTACATGGAGCATGGAGCCTCCCACCATGAGTGGGCTTGATGAGACGCCCACGCTTATCGTGCGGCCCGACTCACCACGATAGTTCGCGACGCATTTCTACCCGGTCGAGCTTTTGAGCGAGAGCCGAGGTCCCGCCACTTCACAGACATCTCATCGGCTTTCCTTGACAGCCCCTAGGCCCTCGGGACTTTCCGCCTGAGCCATTACCCGACATCGTGATGGAGCCGATGTCGCCGGATTACCTCAGTCGAGCCCGAGCCACTACCAGAGGTCCCATATCGGCGAGCTCAACAGCCTACTTCCTAGGGGCAAGACGCTTTGGCCGCCGCCTCGAAAGTACCATCCGGCCGAGTCCAAGGAGGATCCCTCTGAGGAACGCTCGCCGCCGCCAGCTATACTCCTACGCGTCGATTCGCCGGGCGGAAGTGATCGGGCCGACACCTCAGATCATCCGCACTCCTCACGCCCCCGAGGCCGAGGAGTTTAGGGGAACCAGGCACTTGAGGACCTGAGTTCATTCGATGGAAGGGCATGGAAAGGACCAAGAAGCCAGGATGTGTCTACGTGGGTCTATTTCATTAGTGCTCCTTATCTGTTGTATTTCATTTTGTATCAGACTTATGTACCTTTGATTTTGGGACTATGGCATGACCATGAGTTCCCTTTTTATGTATTTGTTGGATATTATGAGATTAATTATAATTATGTGGTTGTAGTACTAATGTGAATGTATGGTATTTTGATTTATCTCTGTTCCTTTAATTTATACTGAAATCTTTGCGATACGCTCGTTTATCTCTATCTTCTCGCGCAAGGCTTTACTTTCCAAAAGTGACGACGTATTTTAAAGAAAAAAGAAAAAAAAAATTTACCGTATTTTCCGCGTAATCTAATTTCAAGTGCAGTTTAGTTTTTCCACGAGCATAAGTAACAACTAATAAAACGCCGTAATACGACTTAAGCGTAGTATGGGTTTATTAGGGTGTTACACCAACCCCAACCATCGTTTTCTTTTTCCCTTCGTTCTTCAACGCCAGCCCAAGCACCCTTTCCTTTTTCCGTTTCGGATAGGTTGCCATAGCCACCGTTCCTTTCTTCCCTTCCTTCTCCACTGCCAACCTAGCCACCCTTTCCTTTTTCCATTTTAGATCTGCCACGACAGCCACCACACCATTCCTTTCTTCTCTTCTTTCTCCGCCGCCAGGCCCAGCCTCCTTTTCTTTTTTCTGCTTGGTATCCGCCGCCCGCAGCCACCATGTCTTTCTTTCCTTCTTTGTCAGTTTATTTTCCTTCTTCCCTAGTTTTTTTTTTTTTTTTATTTGGATTGTGGTTGTTTTTGGTTAGTAATGCTAATTTTGGACTATTTGTGTTTATAGTTGACAGAGCTAATTTGGTAATTTATTCTGGACTAGGTTGAACTGTGGTGGACTGATATTAGCTAATTTTGTAATTTGGTTTGGATTGGTGATTTCGTTTGGACTATGCTGGACTAATATTAGCTGATTAGAAATTAGCTTTGGATTGGTAATTTAGTTTAGATTGTGCTAGATTGATATTAGTTGAGTTGGTAATTTGGTTTGGATCGATAATTTGGTTTGGACTAGTTTGGACTGTTATTACTTTATTTGGTAATTTGGTTTAGCTAATTTGGTAATTTGATTTGGACTGTTTTGGGCTGTTTCTTGTTTACTGCTTATGATTAGCATGGTATTTTATTTTTTTGGATTTAACCTCATTTTATAATTAGCATGCTTTCATTTATCTTATAATTAGCATATTAAACAATTGATGCCTTGGGTTAATTTAAGTTTAATTATACTAATGTTAGTAATATGCTAATTAAAACTTGTGGTTTTCTTATACATTTATTACTAAAGTTGTTGTTGGATATATTATTATCATTGTAGATGGAATATAACAGGAAAGAGACTTCACTTTGGTCCCTATTGGTGGTCAAAACTTATATAGACATAAAGGTTGATGAGGCTAACAAAGGGAATATAAGAAACAATGTATTTTCACCTAAAGTATGGCAAGTTATATTGCAAACACTGAATACAAGAACTGAACGTGCATTTGACATGAAACAAATTAAGCAAAAGTTTAATAGGTTAAGGCAACAATATGGTACCTTTTCTCACTTGCTGCAACAAACTGGATTTGGATGGGATGTAGAAACTAATACTATTACTGCTATAGAAGAAGTTTGGTCAACTTACCTTCAGGTACACAATAAATAGAACTTAACATTTTTTTATTATATATATTTATACATTTCTTAGATTTAGGATATATTATTTATTTATTTTTCTTATAGGCACACCCTGATGTTACACCATTTAAGAAGAAAGGTTTAGAACATTACAAATTGTTGGGAATGATTTTTAACAAAAGTAGTGCAACTGGGGTGCTTCATCATTCATCCACTCAAGATCCACCTAACACAGATGATAAAATGGGCTTGACAATGAATACTTGTATGATGGGATTCATGTAAATTTAGATGATGATGAGGAGGAGGAAGAGGATAGCCCAATGATAGAGAGAGTTACCCGCAGTGGTAAGAGGACAATTGAAGTTCAGGATCGCAAAACAAGAAAAGAGTGTAGGAACTTTCAAGTGGGAGATGCACTTCAAGCATGAATTAAGTCATCTAAATTGAAAGCAGAAACTTTTGTTGAGGCATCTAAATTGAAGACTAAAACTTCATTGGCTAGAGTTGAAAGATATAGGGCTAAGAGTGTGGAAGCCACTAGTTCTGCTGTTACATCATTTGAATACACTATAGCTAAATATATAGCTGAATTTAATGAGATAGAAAACATCTCAGATGACTCTTACACGAAGGCAGTGGACAAATTTAAAGATCCTGATTATAAAGAGGCATTTTTAACCACGACCAAGGATAGGAAAAAGGCATGGATTGATAGACTTGTGTGACTGTTTTGTGTTGTATGGTGCTCTTGGATTAAATGAATCAAGTTGTGCTCTTCTATTTAAACTAGTTATTATATATGACTTGTGTTGTTGGTTTGTAATTTGGCTTACTTTGTTATTTGGAACAAAATGTAATAGCTAAGACTATTTTCTTTGTGTGACTTTTGTTGTTGGTTTGTACTTTTGCTTGCTTATTATCTGGGACAAGATGTAATAGCTAAGACTATTTATTTAAATGCATATTATGTTTGATGGTAGGTTTTATTGTAATGGAAATAAATAATTATCCTTCAGCCAGTGATAGTATATCAACAGATACTTTTGAAAGGTCTTCATCTTCATCTGACTCTAGTGATGATGATTCTGAGTTTGTTGAATTATTGATACTTAACCTTATTGGTGATTATGAGTATAAATTTTATAGCAAAGCTCCTATTAGAATATCTGCACTATGTGGTCAAGAATTTGTTAGTAAGCTTTTGAAGGAATTTGGAATAGTTTGCTATGAATTATTACGTATGAAAAAGGCATGTTATATTAATTTGTGCAATGAACTGAGCAGCGAGAATTATCTAGAAGATTCAAGAGAAGTGTTTTTAGAAGAGCAAATGGCAATGTTTTTATTCATCATAGGTCATAATAAGCGTCATAGAGTAGTAGCAGATCGATTTCAACATTCTACTCAAACTGTTTCTCACTACTTCAAGAATGTTCTAAGAGCAATTCGTCACTTAGGTAAAGAAATTATAAAATAGGATTCCACAGAACTACCTGATCATATAAAAAATTATCCAAAATATTACCCATGGTTCAAGGTTAGTCCTTTTTCATCACCTATTTTGTGTTATATGGTATATTGTGTTATTTTCTTTTGTCAAATTGATATGTTTCTATCATATGTTTGTATCATAATTGTATAGGAGCAATTAATATAGAAGTAGAAAAACAATCATCACACAAAATGTTATGTGCATATGTGACTTCAATATGCTATTCACATATGTGTATTCAGGGTGGGAAGGTAGTGCTCATGATTCAAAAGTTTTTCTGGATGCACTTACTAATCAAAATGAAAACTTTCCTTGGCCTCCTGAAGGTGATTTATCTTTATCTAATAGAATAACTATTCATTGGTTATGTGTTAAACTTGTTTATTGATTATTACGTAATGATATTGTTAATTTACATTCTTGCCAAAGTTAATGCTTGCTCATTGATTTAGGTTTATTTTATTTGGTGGATTCTGGTTACCCATATACTGGAGACTCTCTTCTACTTTACAGAGGTGAACGATATCATGCACAAGAATTTCATGGTCGAGGTAGACAAGCTAAAACTGCTAAGGAATTGTTTAATTTTAGGCACTCTTCTTTAAGGATGACAATTGAGCATTGTTTTCAAGTACTAAAGGCAAGATTCCACATTTTAAAGCTAATGCCACCATACAAGCCTTCTAGGCAACCTCTTATTGCCGTAGCTTGTTGTGCAATTCATAATTATGTGCGTAAGTGGGGAATGCGTGATAGATTATTTAGAGAATGGGAGAATATGGATCCTTCTGAAATTGAACCTTAGAATGACAACACAAATTTGAGGTGAATTTCAATAATGATAATACAATAAGATTAACTTATGAAGCTGCAAGGGAAATGGCAAGGCATCATGACCAAATTGCAAATTGGATGTGGCAACAAGAACATAATACATAAATATGTATCAAGTTGTATTAAGACATTTGTTAAGACTTTATGATAATATTATATACCAAATTTATTATTATATTAAATTATGCTATTATATGTTTGCTACTTTTAAGAATCATTTGCCAAACAAGTTTTTTGTTTTATTGCTTTTAAAACTTGTTTTTAAAAACAATTATCCAAACAGTTTTTTGTTTTATTGCTTTTAAAACTTGTTTTTAAAAACTAGTTATCAAACAGATTTTTTTGTTCCTTTGTTTTATAAAATTGAACTTAAACTTGTTTTTTAAAACAAGTTTACAAAACTAAAAAACAAAAACACTTTCAAACAAGCCCAATAGTTCTTTAAGATTCTAGAGTTTTTCAAGAAGTTACACATCAACCTTTCATTTACTGAGGCATTGGAATGGATGCCAAACTATGCCAAGTTCATGAAAGAGTTACTCTCCCAAAAAAGGAAATTAGATGTTGATAAGATTGTGCTACTCACTAAGGGTTGCTCTACAATTATTCAGAAAAACTAGTGCCTAAATTGAAGGACCCTAAGAGCTTTACTATTCTATGAACCCTTGGAGTAAGCATTAATCTAGTGCCCTTATCAATGATGAATAAATTAGGGATCACTGAAATAAAGCCTACAATCGTGTGCCTTCAATTGGCTAATAAGTAGATCAAATTTCCTTATGGCATTGTTGAGGATGTTTTGTTGAAGGTGGACTACTTTTGCTCCCCTGCAAACTTTCTAATGTTGGATATAGAGGAAGATGCCAATGTTCCTCTTCTAATTAGGAGGCCAATTTTGACTACTGGTAGAGCCGTGATAAATGTTCAATAAGGAAAGCTAACCCTAGGATTTTAAAACAAGAAGGTGAAGTTCAAGGTCTTCTAAGCATTGGCTATCGCACAGAGACAGCTTAATGCTATAGAGTGGATGTTAAGGAACCCTTGGTAAAAGAGGAATCCTAGCCAATCATGTCATTTAATCATAAAGTCACAAATTTGAAGAAAGGGAATTGCAAGCAAATGGTGCATAAAAAAGTCCCTGAGTTATGAGATCCAGTTGATAACTTTTGGGTTAGTACAATTCAAATGTTACATCATCAAGTCCTAAAAGCTAGAAGCATATTTGAGCTAAAGCATGATATAGGAGGGATAGTAGAAGGAAACCAATCTCTTATTTATTTCAACAAGACCAAGGCTTCAATCTCTCCTCACTCTCCTAGCAAAATTGCAAAGAGCATGTCCGACTTAGGGACATTAAACTAGAGGAAATCTGCATGAAATTGAGTAAAAGTATTTGCATATACATGTTCTATTTTCTTATTATATTAGGATTATTATATTTGAATATACTGCAACTAGTACGCAAGTCATGAGTAGTGAATTTATTTTGTAATAGCTCATATGACTCAAGTGTGTGAATAAAATGAATTCTGACTTCGAATAATATATTTTCAAACTATAAAACTAAAATGTTTAATAACATGGTCACTTCTTTCATAATAAACTGAAGTAACTGGAGATAATAATGATAACACTATGTGTGATAATTTAGAGAATCCTTTTGAGAATTTTAGATTCTCACTCCTATGTTTATTTCCGTATTATCTCCAGATAGTTTAGGAAATATTGAAGACAGCCAGAGGTTGCTATCTGACAAGGTCCATTCACATAACAGTAACAACTCCAAAAGTTGGTGCTATGACTTTAAGCATGGTATTATGCTAGGGAAGGTGTTACAATCGACTCCCCCTGAAGTTTCTTGAATGTGCAACCCGATACCCTAAACTTTCTTCAATATATGATATTTTTGTTAACAATTGATGGAAAAATTATATGAAAGGTCAATTTGCACATCCAGAAAAGTTTAGGGGGTTGATTTGCTCATAACCCAAAGTTCAAGGGGGTACAGTACACTTATTTTGGCTAAAATACACAATCATGAAAGTTCAAGAGGTCGATTTGTATATTTTTAAAGATAAGGAGCTAAAATACACATAGACTATAGTTCAAGGGGTAAAGTACAATTTTCCCTTAAACAAAAGTGCTTGTTAGGGATAGCCCAATCTTGACCCCAATCATCAATCAAGAGGGGATTAGTGATCTAACCTAGGGACACTTTGTAACATCCTATATAATGTTATAGGAAATAATGAAAACGTATTTGGGCAAACTTTTATTATTTACAGCCTTGCCCCTGAACATTTTCGAAAATGATATTTAGGTCCTTATATCAATTGAATGAGCAAAATAAGATTTTAAACGAAGCAGAACCACGTAGCCGAAATATAGAAACCCAATTCTTGGCCAATTGGGCCACGGAGGTGTCCACATGTGAAATGACGTGGGATGCCCCAGACTTGTTTAAAATTACAAAAATGCCATTAGCCATTGAAAACAAAAAACAGAAGGCCCTAAATTTGCAAAACATTTAAGTTGCACCGTTAATCGATTTAGTCGATTTTATTGAGTTTGTAAAGTTAATAAAAGGTTAATTAGAGGTTAACTAGGAGAAAGGAGGAACGATTTGGGTTCTTTCTAACCACTCAACCTTCCTCGAATTACAAGCCTTCAATTCAACCACTTTTTACCTTTTAAAAATATCACAATTCTCTCTAATCCCTCCTCACTCATTCATTTTTGTTCTCCTCCTTGTAGCTGACCCCTCTTCATTCTCTCTTCCCCTATTTCACTTTATCTAGCTGCTATCTTCAAGCTCCACCCATATCCTTCACCAAAAACTCAAATTTAACTAGTTTCTACATCAATTTGAGGTAGGATTCAACTTCTTTGCATGATTTTATTAGATTAATGACTATTAGAAATACTTTCTTCTCTTATGTAACTGATGATATATGAGGTGGTGTGATGATTTATGGCTGATTTAGCAAATATTTGCTTGGGTTGATTGAGATTTGAATGAGAAAACACAAAGAGTCACAAAATAGAATCTGTTAGGTTAAGGAAACCTACGGTGGTCCGTACGGCGGAGTGTACGGCCCCGTCTACAGCCATTTAAATTTAATGAAACTATTTTTATGTGAAACTAGACATCTAGGGCTTTCCAATCATATAAATTATAAGGCCATTGGATTAGTATTGAGTGAGATACAAATTTTTGAAGTTTACCCTCGAATTCTGACCCGGATTCTGAGCAGACTGGAATTCGAGGGGCATAATTTGCCCTATACTCCTTAAAATTGAGTGAGACTAATTTTATTAGAAAGCTAAGACATAGATAAAAGTCCCATAAAAATTTTAGAGTTAGATTCGGTCCTAGTTGCTCCCAGTGGTTTGAGGAAGTTGCCCTAAGTCCAAGATGGGTTAAAATAAGGCAGTTCAGAAGGGTTAAATTTCGGAGCTTATAACTCAAGCTGCACTAAAGCAAATGAAATGGGACTTGTTGAAATGAAATCTTGTCCTGTTTACTTTAATAGGATACAAATTTTGCATGATTTGAACTGGTTTTCGATTTTTAGTGGATTTTTACTTTTAAGTGTGTAATTCTGGCTAGCTACAAGGCATGCCAAGATAGAACTTAAATATCTTAAGCTACATTTATCAAAATTAGATGGGACTAAAGCAATTAGAAAATAGACACACCACACTCCAACATACCCAAAATTTAGATTTAAATGAGTTAAATAGAAATTATGACTTATTTTACAAAAATCGGGTTGAGTGAAAGTGCTAAGACAGCAACTATACCTTAAATGCAACTAATGTTCCTATGAAATTGATGTTGAATTGTGATGAAGTGTTGGGAATTTCTATAAAAATTGGTTGTCTGAGTACTGGCACTATTCATGAGAAAGCGGACACGTTCCATTATGCTGCCAAATTTTCGGTAGAATTGTAAGGAGGTTATGAGTATTTATGTGTTAAGAATATGTATGTGGAAATCATGTATGCAAGGATATATGAAAGTAAATGATGAAGCATATGTATGAATGTATTCAACATGTCTATGCATGATTATATATGGGAATGAAAGGACATGAACATACTATATGTGGATCCCTTCACCTGAAGGTAGTTATGAGATCCCTCGTTATGAAGGCAGTTAAATAAGATAAGATTGGGTCTCTTCACTTGGAGGCAGTTAATTGGGTCCCTCCCTGTGAAGGCAGTTAAAAGATATGATGAAGGTCCCATATTCCTAAGGAGTGTGACATGGCGATTACACCCCGATGGGGTATGACATGGCGATCCTACTCTAGAAAATGCATGATGAGCACATCCTAAGGAGTGTGACATGGCAATCATGCTCTGATGGGGTATGACATGGTGATCATACTCTGGTATGTGACAAAATTATGAGATCCCTCTACCTTGGAAGCACGTGGTCAGATGAGATCTCTCTACATTGAAGGCAAGTGGTTAGCTGAGATCCCTCTATTCTTAAGGCACGTGACCAGGAAAGATCCATTCAATTTAGAGGCACGTAACCAAAATGAGATCCCTCCAAGACTAGAGGCACGTGGGTCCCCTTGTGGGTCAGTATTATGTGACGACGGTCATGAGTTGAGCTCACTCTTAGATCAGACTACCCAAGGGCAGTAAAGACTAAAGATTAAAACATATGCAAGCACCCTAGGGACGGCGATACGTAACGCCTAGGTATGCCAAGAAAAGAAAGCAAAGAAAGTTAGAAAAAAACACCAGTGCATTTGCATGAATTCAAGTATGAGTATTTGCATAATTATATCCCATGTTTTATTGATGCAGAGACTGTTCTATCTACTTATGCTATGATTATTATTCTAGATATGAAATATTGCCAATGTGACTCAAGTGCGTGAATAAAATGAACTCTGCTTCGGATAATATATTTTCAAACTATAAAACTGAACAATTTATTTGGCATGATCACCTTCTTCATAATAAACCGAAGTAGCTGGAGATAATAACCATGACACAGCATATGATAGTTTAATGAATCCTACTGAGAATTTATAATTCTCACTCCTATGTTTATTTCTATGTTATCTCCAGATAGTTCAGAAGTTCCGAAGAAGGTCCTCCAAGGCAGAGTTGACTAGTAAGATTGAAGGTGGCCAAAGGTTGCTGCCAGACAAGGTCTGATTAAGTGACAGTGACAACTCCTAGGTGAGATATTATGATTTAAGCATAGTACCATACTTGCAAGGGTGTTACACACTTGACATTTACACAATAAATCCTAATTTTGGGCGGAAGGTTGTGATACCAAGGAGGATAAGGAAAGAGGCAGCCACATTACCCTTAGGGCTCTTAGAAGAAAATCATTGTGTTCACGAAGGAAAGGAGATTGGCTATAAAGGATCTATCTTTATTCTTATATTCTTTTCTTCTCATGTTTAGAATGTCTTCTTCTATGTTAGGATTGCATATTTTAGCCTTGAGTGGCTAAAATCTTGTATGCTAGAGTGAAGATGTAGTCTAGGAATATGATGATGTATTGAACTTTCATCTTACTTAATGAATGTCTTTTTATCTATTGAGTTTCTATTTCTATTCTTAATGCTATTTGGAATTGGCTACCCATTAGGTACATAAGTGAGAAGATGTTATGGAAACTTTACAATCTAGTCATTGAGATAAGGGATTTTGTGGGACCTTGTAAAGGAAATCATGGATTATTCACACATCTTGCCTTGGGATTCAATTCCATACATTATTTGTGTTTTAAGGAATTAGAGTGAATTAGTACACAAAAGAAATTTAGTGCTAATTAGGATAGGGTTCCTTCCCATCAACTAGATAATTAGATTTAAATAGGTATAAAAGGTCATACTCATCATAATCCTAGATGAAATCAGACCCCTAGCGCTTGTCTTTTCTTGATGTTTCAAACCCCTTATTCTTGCCTTATTATATTTTTGCTTGTTAGTTAATTGTGTTTTCTATAGTTGCCATATCTTACATCTTTTTGTGAGCCTAAATAGAATTGTTGTTAGTGAATTGATACTTAGCTAGTCCAATCCTAGTAGGAATGATACTCTACTTACTATTTTGTTATTTAATTAACCCGATGCATTTGCTTGTGTGTGGAAGTAAAACAATCCCATCAAGTTTTTGGCATTGTTACCGGGAATTAGATTTTGGTTAATGTCATTAGTATCTATCATGAGTACTAGCTCACGAAAAAAATTTATCTTTATTTTTCTTTGTTTCATTTCATTTTATTTCAATTTTTCTTGACTAATTTTTGTTTAATTTTGTGTGATTTCTAGGTTCTTTTGAATTGACACAATAGGTGGTCACAACAATGGCATCGGCAAGAATACTATGGGAGAGTACATTGCCCTTTTGGTAGGAGAGTACACATTGATCATAGTCATTCCAACAATTGAAGCAGCTAGCTTTGACATCAACATATCTCTTGTTCGACTAGTGTCACAAGACCAATTTGGAGGACTCCCCTTCGAATATCCCAATCTCCACATAATTGACTTCTTACAACTATGTGACATAATGAAGATCAGAGGAATGAGTAGTGATTTGGGTTGAATCAGACTCAAGCCAAGGCACAGTTACAATCTCAAGCTCTTAGCAGTATTACTACATGGGAAGAGTTGACATGAAAGTTCTTAGCAAAATACTTTCCTCCATCAAAGTACTTGAAGCTAAAAAATGAGATCACCGATTTCCTCCAACAAGAAGGAGAATTACTGCATAAAGCATATGAGAGGTTTAAAGATCTATTGAGAAGATGCCTAACTATCCTTAGTCTACCGGTAATAGATTCAAACCTTTTACAACAGTCCCAACTATCGCACCCAGACTCTAGTTGATGTTGTAGCCGGTGGGTTAATAAACATTAAGACCCCTAAGGAGGCATATGAGTTGATAGAGATCATGTTTTCCAATGATTATTTGGATCATGTTAAGAGAACAAAAGAGAATAAAGAAGAATAGGAGGCAAATGCAATTAATTAAGACCTTGCAGCTCATTATTCTAAACTCACTCAGAAGTTAGCAAGCTTTGTTTAACACATAGAGATTCAGCAAGTCTATTTTGCTTCCTCACTTCCTTCAAAGCAGCTAAATCTCATAGGAAATCCTTCCTCTCCACAAGACAAGATGAATTCAGCAGAGTTGATAGGTTAAATAAACTATTAGCAATCAATTCTTGAAATGTTCATGGAACATACTTTAGAACACTTCAAGGAATAGAAAGCAACTATTCAAGCACCAAAGGTACAAATGAATCAAGCTTAGGCGCAAGCAATTGAAGAAAATGTGCACCTAAAGGACCATTGTAAAGCCATCGCATTAAGGGGCAGAAAATCCTTTGAAGGGTGAAGAATCAAAGATAAGTTAGATAAGGATGAGCATCCTCTACCTGAATTTGAGGGAGAGCCATAGTTGAATCAAGAATCAGAGAAAAGTCTTCCTAAAAAAGAGCAACTAAAGAGAAAGAAGAAGGAGGAGTTAGAATAGGACAGGCCTTATGTACCATCCTCTTATAATCTAATTCCCTATCCTCGGTTACTCAAGAAACAAGAGTATGATAAGCAATTTGAAAAGTTCATAGAAGTATGCAAGACATTTTAGACTAACATTCCTTTTGTGGAAGCACTTGAGTAAATGTTGTCTTATGCCAAATTAACAAAGGAGCTCCTACCAAAGAAGAGGAAATTGAAGGAATGAGAGGGTGATGCTGACAAAGGAATGTAATGCAATTATCTAAAGGAAAATTACACCCTAAAAGATCCAAGGATTTTCTATAACACCTAACTAGTTAACTATTTTTTTTACTATTAATTTTATGATAATAATAATTAACTAGTAGAATATTACTAATTTTCTTACTTAATTTTTTTAGGGCAACTTTTTTTTTTTTTTTGGCTAATTGTTGTTTCTAACTTTAGTTTACTAATTTAATACAATGAACCATCAACATTTTCAAATATCAAATATATTTTAAGTTGAAACAAAGTATAAATTGACAAAAAAAATAATGATAATGAACTTGCAGTAACAAAGTGCAAGAACAATAAAGTTTAAAAGAGAAATGAGATCAGGATTTTGATTAAGTAAAGATGAATGTAATTAAGTACAATGAGAAGAAGGAAGAGGAAAGGAATGATGAAATAAAGAGTTAAACTTAAAAGAAAAGAAATGAGTTCAAGAGAATGTACTTGATTTCCCATTGACTCCACATTGTTAGCATGACAAAGGAGTGTTTCAGAATGTTTACAAGTGTGTCCTGGATTGAACTCCCTAAACATAGTGACTCCTTGTAACATCCCCAATTTCCCTCTTGCTAAATTACCTCAGTGACCCTGAGTGATTAGGCACTTAACAAAGAATTAAAGAATAAAAGCTTAATCAAGGGATAAAAAGAGTAATTAAAAAGAGAAAAATTAAGAGAATGTTTAATTAAGATTAAAGAATTTCTAATTAAGTAAATTGAACCCTTAAAAGCCTAATTAAATATTAATCACCCATAATTAACTTAAATAAGGTTAATTAATGATTAATTAACCATAATTAAAAATTTAATTTCACTAATCATGGAAACAAAAGTCAATCACTAATCCTTAACTAATTAAGTCACTTATCACTAATCCTTGATTAATTAAGTCATTTAAGTAACAAGAGCACTTAATCTCACCATCAAAATTCAAACTAAGTCAACTAGATAATAAAATAATAATGATATCACTAAAGTGAAAAAGTAAAAGACAAAAATGATTTATGAAAGAACCTAGTACAAGCTTTGTCTAAAGTGGTTTCTTAAACATCCAATTTGTCCCCCTTAACCACAATTAACACAAAAATATCTCCCCTAAACTCATGATAAGGCCCATGGCCACCCCCTCTAGACACACTCACACACATTTTATTTCATTCACCTCACATTCTTTAACACAAGCACTCTCATATTCTCTCTTGCCCCAAGTCCTCTTTTCATCTTCTTCTTCCTCTTCTTTTTCAACCTTTCTCCAAGAAGAACCACCTCCATAACCAAACTCATTCAATCTTATAAGAGCTGCACAAACACATACAAACAAATCCTCACCCAAGCAAGGAAGCAAGGTCTTATCTTCCCCTCTCAATAGCTCAAAACTGTGAACACCCTCAAAAAGCAAGAAGGAGATTTTTCAGTTCAAGATCCAACATTTTCTTCTCTATATCATCATCTTGTGGGAGGATCCTTTAACTGTTCTTGTTTCCTCTTATGACAAGCTATGAGAGCTCAAATTTGTTCATAACTTGGGGCCTTAAGCTTTGTCACAAAGCTTCTAGTTTCTTGAGAAAAATAATGACTTTCATGTTTCTACCACTTTTTTTGTTCTTCTAAAGTGACCATCTTTGAAAAGAATGCGAAAATTTTTGGTTTTTACTCACTTCCATGTCAAGAGCTCCTAGCCCTAGCCATGGTCATGGTGCTTTTGGCATATCTCTTGTTTTTACCTCTTGAAAGTTCCTAAAGTTTGCACCTTTTCAAGTGTTTGAGTGTTTCCTTAGCATATTCTTGACTTTTAAGATCATGCTTGCTAAAAAATTGCTTTCTTGACTTGATTGATGGAATATTGAGAAGTGACCATGAGAAATGATCATAAAACTCAAAAAGTCTTAAACTTTATCTTCTATTTCATAGGGTCTACATCTTTTTAAGCCTAGAACAATGTTCATAAGTCTTGATAAGTCTTAAACAAGTGGAAACATAAGGTAAACCAAAAGAAAAATTGAAACTTGGCACCCATATGGTTTCGGCCATAAGGAGAAAGTTGAGGGAAAGTGAGTTTGATACTTTTAGAGGTAAGTCTTTGCTTCATATGAAATAACAACACACTTTATAATTAAGAAAGGAAAAATGAAATTTTACCCAATATTAAGGTATTAATTCAGCCATTAAAGAAGAAAAGAGAATAAAATGTTTTTAACTAAGACAAAAATGAAACTTGATAAATTTTAAGTGAATAAATGAATGTCGTTCCAAGTGTTTATGACTTACCCATGAATTGTTATAACCAAGGACAGTAAGAGAATCTTTGTAAGCCTTCTTACGGGTGAATGATTAGGGTCATTGGCTTTGTCATAAAATTCAGAACATATGCATGACTCTTAAATAAGAATCACAACATAAAATTCTCATTAGAGATCTTAAAGACAAGTCACAATCTTGAAAAATAAGAAGAAAAAGGTATATAAAGAGTTAAAAGACTATACTAAAATAAGAATGCAAGCTTTAAGGATTAGTAAGCAACAGAAAGGATTCAAAAGTCTCTTATCAAAATTAATTTAAGACTTAAGGGGCAAAATGGTAATTTAAAATATTGCACTTAACCACCCAACTATGTTCATAAGACTCTTGTGTGCATTGTTGTGTTGTTCCCAACTCATGGGAAAAATGATAAAAGTTGATTGAAAATTGAGATTATTGATCTATGCATTATATCTGTATTGAGATTGAGTGTTGGGATTCTTGAGGGGAAACCGCCAAGAACAATGATCTTTGCATGTGATGGAATAATTGTGGATGATTGGATATGGTATAAATATTACAAATGCTTGTCATTGTAGGTTTACAATTTTGGAGATTTTCCTAATCTAGCCATTATACTGCCGGATTTTCATCAAAATTGTGAACTTCGAAATATTTGTCACATGCATATATATATCCTGTATTAAGAGAAGAAAGACTTAAGTCCATTAACACTAAGTGTCATGATATGAAAAGAAAAGAAATAATTGGATATGATCTTTCAGTCACTTCAGTAAAGGAAGTAAAGGAAGGTGATCCACAAAGACAAGATAAATGGGTATGATCCTTTGGTAAGGGAAGATGACCCACCAAGAGACCCCTCTACTTTGGAGGCACGCGGCCAAGGTGATCCCTCCAAATTATAGGAAACCCCTTACTAACTAAGTCTAATTTTAGATAGGAACTATGTGATAATGGTCACGAAATGAGCTTATATCCTAGAATAGTCTATCCAATGGCATGTAAAGTAAAGAATGCTAAGCATGTGCTAAGTATGAAAGTAAAGTTAGAAAAAGACTCTAGTCAAGTCAAAGCCAAAGTAAGCTAAAGTTAAAGAAAAGTCAAAGTTCACGAAACTGCATAAAATGCCCATGTATCTATACTTCTGCTACATTCATTATCATGAATGTCTTATCCCTATGTCTATGCACGTACATGAATACTTTATGATGTTATTATTTATCATGCTCATAAGAGAAAAACTAAAAGTAATCTACTTTGGGGCTAAATGATTTTAAACTTTTATAAAATAGAACTTATGCATGCTCACTTGTTTTTGTAAGAAAAATTGTTTGGGATGACAATAATGACACTCAATTGTCTAGTTAGTATTCTATTGAGAAATTTTATTTCTTACACCTACTTTTCGTGTCATCTTCAAACTAAGTTGCTAGCATCCACAATAGAGTTTCTGGTGGCATATGACTAGATGTGATGAGGAGTCTTTAGCTAAGGAGGATCAAGACAGTAGTATAGAACTTTTATTTTCTTAAAAGCTCTAGTCGGGCAGTTTATGTGTAATTAAGAGCATGCTGGAAGTATTGCTACTTAATTTGACCTATTACATATATTATAAATATTGTAATTATGATTCCTAATTTATCTATAATTACGTTATTGTCTTAAAGTATCATATCATGTTATTTCTATTTCGTCATATCCTTTTTAGTAACTTAGCAATACAAGAAATGACTCTGTAACTATATAAGTAAGTATGCGCTTAAAGGCTTAGTTTTTAAGAATAAAGGATTTACAAAAAAAATTTATATGCTATCTTCATATATTCCACCAATTTTATTTAAAAAGAACTTCCACTAGTTAAAGATAACAACTAATAATACCATAAAATGACTTAAGCATAGTATAGTATTATTAGGGTATTACACCCCTTCCCTATTTATAGACTAAAGCGACATCATCAGATTTTGCCAAGTGTTCTTGACGGTTATTTCATCAAAGCTTCAAAATGCTCTCAATTTGAATTTCTAGTAACTATTCACACCTTTGTTTCAAAAGCAACTTCCATCTCTTATAACCGATACAACCATCTTGTTTCTGCCTTGTAACCGTTTAATGCTGCAACTTGCCACATAACTGTCAGCACCTCCTACTATTAAGTCTTTATTTCCGCGAGCCAACTCACTTTGGATCCACTTTGGACATGCACATGCTACTCATTGGACTAAGTTCTTGAAATTTTCCTATGTCCACTTCTAGTTTCTTGCACCAATGCTTAATATTGTCAACGTCAATCAACCTTTCGACACTTCAACTAATTTGGCCTCCAACACACTCTTATCCATGTTCAAAACTGTCAATGTCAATCAACTTTTCGACACTTTGAATAATTTTAGCCCCAACAATTCTATCATAAAGGAGAGAAGAATGGGGGAAGGGAGATTAGTGTGTGGCAAGACTAATGTGAATTGGTTAAGTAGAATATAGATTTGGAGTATTTTTTTTTCATTAATTTTGGAGTAAATTTGTTCGTACTGGAATCGACGCTGACCTGAATTGGGCTAGGTCACTCTGGCGGCCTGAATGAATTTTTCACTGGGCATGGTTGGCCAGCACAAACTAGCGAGCCCAATTGAACCCTTCGATCGTCCTGGGCTTATTCCCCCAATCACCATCACACGCCCGAGAGAGAGAGAGGGGGTAATGCCTCTCTGCTGATGTAAATGTAATTTCCAAGCCTACGCTTCCGTATCTTTCGAACTTGTCTGCTGAAGTCTTCTTCTCTCTATTTTCACTGTTGATAATTTTTTCTCCCGTACTATGCGTCAACCTTGCATGTTCAATGAGCGACGACTATGATTTTATAAAAGAACATCCTATTTCCTCGCTTCACTTAGGAACCCAACTTTAACCTCTTTTCGCGAGGTGCACTTCTAATCAAACAAAAGTTGGCAAATTCGGCTTAGGCGTGGTGCATTTCCGATAATAAGTAATGCTGTTTTGGTGATGGTGAATTATGGTTGCAAGGTTATCAACTAAAGTTATGAACATATGCATAGCCTCAATGTGTAGAGCCCAGCAACTGGCGAAAGCTGAAGCTGTGATAATCGATGGTATAAGATTAGGTGTGCTCCCTGATGTAGTCACGTACAACACCCTGATTGATGCATATTGTCGTTTTGTTAGCGTTGATGCTGGCTATTCTGTTCTTTATAGAATGAGCAAGGCAGGGATAACCCCGGATGTCATTTCCTACAATTCTTTGATTTCTGGCGCTGCCAGGAAATGCTTGTTGTCCAGGTCCTTGGACCTGTTCGAAGAAATGCTTCGAGCAGGTGTACATCCTGATGTTTGGAGTTATAATATGTTGATGAATTGTTTGTTCAAGCTAGGTAAACCGGATGAGGCGAATGGTGTTTTTAAGGATATGGTGCTCAGCGAACTGCATCCAAGTCCGGCTACTTTTAACATCATGATTAATGGGCTGTGCAAGAATGGATATGTCAATAATGCTCTGATGTTGTTCAGGAACTTGCAGCGGCGCGGATTTGTCCCTGAGGTATTGACGTACAACGCGCTTATTAATGGACTTTGCAAGGCTCGGCGAATGGGCACAGCAAGGAGGATTCTTAAGGAGTTTGGGGAATCAGGCTATGAACCTAATGCTATTACCTACACGACAGTTATGAAGTGTTGCTTCCAATGTAGGCAGTTTGAGGAAGGGTTAGAGATCTTGTCTGAGATGAGGAGTAAAGGGTATACTTTTGATGGCTTTGCATACTGCACAGTGATTGCTGCATTGATAAAGACTGGGAGGATAGAAGAGGCAGATGAAATCATCGAGCAGATGCAGAGTAATGGCATTGACCCAGATCTGGTGTCTTATAATACATTAATAAATCTTTATTGTAGACAAGGAAGATTAGATGATGCCATGAAGTTATTGGATGAGATAGAGAAAGAAGGTTTGGAATGTGATCAGTACACGCACACAATTATAATCGATGGTTTGTGCAAGGCTGGCAATTTTGTGGGGGCACAGCAACATTTGAATTATATGAACACATTGGGCTTTGGTTTCAATTTGGTTGCATGTAACTGTATGCTTGATGGCTTGGGCAAAGCTGGCCATATCGATCATGCCATGAAATTGTTTGAAGCCATGGAAGTTAAAGACTCTTTTACATATACCATCCTAGTGCACAACCTTTGTAAGGCTAGAAGGTTCCTTTGTGCCTCCAAGATTTTGGTTTCTTGTTTAAAATGTGGCTTTCAGATCTTCAGGGCTACTCAGCGAGCTGTTATTGATGGTCTCTGTAGTATTGGGTTTACAAATGAAGCCAGGAAACTGAAGTCTAAAATGCGATTAGCTCGACTGTTGCACTGATTACATGGCAGTTGCTTTTTGGAACTTTAGATATGTCCTGATTATCAGAGGAACCTTTGTTGACCAAATAAAAGAATGAAACTCTGAATCACAAGTCCCATTCTTTGATCCCATATCCATCATTCAAAGCGAGACTGTTATCATTTTGCTACAAGACATTTGGTAATTTATTGATTGAGTAGGCTAACTGCTATGTCTAATTGTTGCTTCATATGCTGGATAAATGCTTTTATTGTAATTGCTGAATGATGTTGTCCAATATAAGTCACATGACTGAGATAGAATTTGGATCTATGTAAAATGACAAATTTTGTACTTGTGGACATGCATGATGTTGTTATACTGATATTTGGAAGATTCTCTGCTATATGAAACAAGTGATATTGGTGAAACATGCGAAGAAAGCATGTTATATTCACCAGTATCTCCACTACCCCTTTTGGAAGCTGCAAGTTTATTCAGTCCCAAAGGAATATCTGGTCATATACGCTGATGTTGTTAAGTGTTCTTTTGAGCAGCGATCCTATACTAATGGGTCTTTCTTCACAGAAATTGTGTTATTCTCTATCTCGATTCTTTTTTTCTTTCTATTTTTCCATATTAATGTTATATTTTATTAGCCAATCCCTTCTTTTTAAATTGTTTTGCCATTGTATCTACACATCCTATTTTTTTAAGATGTCAGGTATTCTTGGTATAATATATATATATAGACCTACCGGGGTAACAGTTAACAAAATTGACAATCATTCTATACTTTCTGAGATTCAACTTTATAGCCCCTTTCCCAGGTGATAATAAAAAATAAAAGAGTGTCACTTTCTCTTTTTGTTATACATATTCCTCTAAAGAAGGGACTTTAAGAAATATCCTTGTGAGAAATTGAAGCTTTTGTTTGAATGAAAAATGATTGAGTTTTATTAGATGGCATAAAATACCATATTTTAAGCAAGTTTTATTTTCTTGTATTGTTTGCATTTTTTGACCTGGTTCATCAAGCTTTTGGTATTGGCAAAATCCACATTAAGGTGTAAAGGTAATCATGATTTTTCACCAAGCAGGATGGCCATTCCATAGGTTGCTCACTATTTAATGAAACTCATGGGAAAATTCTAATAATCTATACATGATATCTTAAGTGGCATATTCTGTGAGCACAAGGCCAGATATTTTGAAATTGAACTTTTTTTCAGAACATTGTTGTTGTGGACTACTCAACCCCACTTAGTGGGTATAGGTTTTGTTGTTATATTGTTCTGGACAACTCAGATCACAGATAAACGTTCCTGCTGAAAGTATGTGTGAAATTAGTCTGCTAATTTGTACTTTCATGAGTACCAAAGTGATTTTAATAACTCTTCAGATCTTGCAAAGTTGCAAGTTTCATCTTTCTGCTTGAAAGCCAAACTAACATATGAAGGGGTTAATATAGGCTTGAGCTACAAAGAAGGTATCCTATCTCTGATTATAGTGGCCTTGTTTACTATCGAACTCAAATTCGATAGTTAATATTGCTTCAAATTACCTTGGTTACTGTCTCCAGATAAATTCGATATCTCTGTTTGTCAGCAGAACAAATGAAAATGGTTACAATATTGGCTCAAGAATGAGGTTGAGTGTCATATTTCCCCAAACCTCAAGAAGGGGGAGCATAAAACTACCTGTTTTTTCTTCATTAACAAGGCCAATCTGTGCAGTACACTGCACTCCATCTGATTCAGGAGCAATAGCAAAGGCAATTTAGTACCGGGTTATTTTTATAATCTCCAAAAATTTTAATTAGTTTACTCTGCTTCTGGTTTTGGGTCGTATTTTAGGTCAAATCTATGTTATGTAACAATTCTTTTGTCTCAGCTTTAAGTCCCAAGGATTTCTAATTGTCTTGTCTTAGTAATAATAAGTGTCAAGGATTGCATTTTGGGACTTGTTTTCATGCAATTTGCTTTGGGGGAAGTTGTGCCTACTTGTAGTTCAATAATGATAACTTCGGAAGTCCTAAGATATGCAGGCTAGAAGGTCCCATAATCTTAAAGGTCTTACGTTGCACTATGAAGGCTAAACTTCAGCCTTTGTATGGCAGACCCTTTTTCTTAAATCTTAAAACCAGAGCTATTAAGAAGAATTTGCCCATTGCCTATGTTTAATACTTTCTTCTCTCAAACCTTCTTAGTTTATTTTTTGGTAGAATCCTAATGGGACTCTTTCTCCTACATTATACTTGCCCATTCCACAAAATTTTTCCTGCGCCATTGCCACTCACCCTTCATAGCCCTTTCCCAGAAAGCCTCATGCCATTCTCTGCAATATTAAGTTTAGAGAAACCCTACTCTTGAGTCATTCAATTGTCCTTCAATTTTGGCTCACGTTCACTGTTAAATCTCACAAACCCTTGTAGTTTTTCTGTCTGCCGGTTTCCGGCATTGCTTCATCCACTAACTAGGTTGGTTGCAGATTGCAGTAGATTTCATGCTTTCTGGAATTACAGAATTATTGTTCGGTTTGGCTCAATTGGCTTTAACAAATTGCTTCAATGTGCATTGCTGCAGACATGGAGTGAGCATACTGAAATTGCTTCTCATATATCAAATTCCCCTTATAGTTTCAATTACCATTTGTGACTCGTTGAATTTTAATTCTGTGTTTTATTGAGGATATGAAAAGATGTTTCTCTTTATTCTTTTAATTTCAGTGCTTGTTACAAATAAAAGTTTCAGATGTTCAAGGGATTTTGGTGAGAAGATTGTTGCCAAAGAAACAGTATTAAGCTCCTGAATAAACTTTGAGTCATATTCCTTCTTCAACTTCTCATCAATTCTGCATGGCATGTTCTATTTCCTGGTCCTAAAATGCCATATATGGCTTCTCATTCTAGAATTATTCCCTTCAGGGCCCATAGAGCTATGCTCACATAAACAGTAGAAGCCCAAGAATACCAGCTAACTCATCAATACATGTCACAGGTAAGATTGGGTCGGAAGTCTTGATCTAATCTTTGTCTTATTATAAATTAGGGTAATTGGCTGCATGTGGTGTGGTCATTTCTTCAAATTGATATTTCACCAACATTAATAAAGTTATCAGTAGTAATCAATTTCCTTTAAGAGCTTTCTTCTAGGACATATTTTGTAGAATTATACAATAAAAACAACCAAGCCTTGTCCCAGTAGGTGGGGTCAACCACATAGATCAAGCGACGCTATAGTATCCTGTCATAAATCATGTTTACATTTACATTTAAATCATTAAAATCTAAATCTCTTTTAATATTCCACTTATGGTTTTTCTAGGTCTCCCTCTACCTCTAGCTATTGGACTACTATCCATCTAATCTACTCTCCTTACTGGGACTTGTACTGGCCTTCTCCACACGTCCAAACTATCTAAGGCAAGATTCTACCATGTTTGTCACAATAGTGCTACCCCAACTTTTTCTCTAATGCATTTATTGCCAATCCTATCTTGTCTATTGTAATACATCTATTGCAACACTTTATCTTTGCAACATTTTGCTTATTTTCATATTGGTTTTTTACTGCCCAACATTCAATCTCATAAAACATTGCTAGTCTTATAGTTATATGGTAAAATTTTCCCTTAAGTTGTAGTGGTACTTTTTTTTTATCACAAATAGCACTCAAGGCACTTCAACCACTCAACTTGAATCTTATGGTTTACGTCTTCCTCTATTTCCCTATTATTTTGGATAATGAATCCAAGAACTTAAATCATTTGAGTTGTGGTATAATATCATTTCCAATTTTCATCTCTAAGTTAGAACTTGCATGTCTCTTGCTCAACTTTCATTCCATATACTTTGTCTTACTTCTATTTATACGAAATCCATGTGCTTCCAAAACTTGTCTCCACAATGCTAGCTTCCTATTTAATTCTTAACTTGATTCTCCTACTAGGACTATATCATCTGCAACATGCATGCACTGTGGCATCGGATCTTGAATATTTTCAGTAAGCACATCCAAGATTAAGGTAAAAAGATAGGGACTTAGAGTTGACCTTTGGTACAGTCCTATAGTTATATGAAAAATAGCTTACATATATATATTTGAAATACATGAGTCTTGTCAAATGCCTACTCTAGCTTACAAAACCATTATTTGGAGACTATGTAGGTGAACTGTCAGCAGTTTGTTTAGCCACTTCTTTTTACTGCCCAATATTGTTGGTTTTGCCATTGATTTTATTTGTTCATTCTCTTTCTCCTGCTCTGCAAAGTCTTACTTTCCATTTTCTTAAGCTACCCTGTGAAGTTGTCGTCTTCTAAACAATGGTGTCACTCTGTTTTGTCGATTTATAGTTGATACTTTATAAGTATTTTTGCTTTTGCTATAGCTTAAGTGCTTGGGTTACACTGTTCACTACTATTTTTTGACAACTAGCCGTGTTACAAACTCTGTTATTATACGTGAGAGCTTGAAGAAAGTTAGAAATATAAACTTAAAATGGTTAATTAATTAGATGACAATATTATGTTACTCCAAACAAATCAGGTGTGAAATATTTTCAGTGTTTCCCAAAAGCCTCTTATAATCGCAAGCAGTTTTGCGTTACCTCTTTATGCACGTAACAAAATAACCAACATAACAAGTGGCATGCATTGCCGGACCTTGTTAAGGTTCTTGCTAGCCTGACAATACCCACCAAAATAAGTTGTGCTATCTTAGCTGCGTATTGGAGATGAGGGGATGCCTTTTGGTCTTTTTGAGCACATCTTGATCGTAGTTTTCTATTTGTTTTGCAGTTGGAGAATTTTTATTTTTTCTCTTCTTTAACAAACCTAACAAGGAAATATGTTGCCAGATCCTGTTTGGGTGCTGAGAAAATAGAGAAAATCAAGTCGTAATCTTCACTGTTGATCATTGATTACCCAGGTAAATTCTAAATCTGGATTTTATTCATGCTGATTTTGAGTTACGGAGAATTGTTGTGTGAAAGGAACCCTGCACTCTATGCTTGGGTGACTGTCACATCATTATAAGCAGATTGTGAGATTGACCACTGCTGAATACTTTCATTTTTGCAGCAAGTTGTTGCAGATCACTACAAGCCTTGTATCTTTCCGGGTTATGGCAGACATTTCACTAGCTTGTTGGAATTTGGGAACATTGCATTCTCCTTTATCCGTAGCATGGGGATAACCCACAAGGTTCTGTTGAATGTGTTGAAAACAAATATACTTCCATCTATTTTGTCCTCTTCTCTCCTCCGGCTTGTTTTCATCCTTCATCATAATTCTTGCATTATTTCTGCTAGCAAATATAAAAATTGGTTTGTTGTGCATCTGATGCAGTGTGTTTAGAGCGATGTAACTTGATAGTTTGACACTTGAATGTCATATGTTCATGACTTCCTATCAGGTAATACATTGCATTAAGCAGTTTTTAATGATGACAATATGACTGAAGTTTTCCTAGTTAATTTAGTTACTTGAGACAAACATGAGAATTTTTATTCCTGTTATAAAACTTCGACGAAATTTTCCATTGACAGTGAACTTGTTTACTTTGTCATACTAGATTTTTCCACTTTTCACTTGCTGGTAAATAATGACAATCTGGGTTATAAACTCCACATGTTGATGTTCTTGTTGGTATAATTTAACCATGCTTTAAGTGCTGGCACTCTGACTCAGCAAGTTGTTTGAACTAATAATTTTTGGAACGTTGAAATATTGAAATGAAGCAAATTTACTGCAAGTAATAGGAAGTATTGTCGGGTGATTCTCTTCTTCTAGTACTGAACTTGTATTAGGCTCTTCTTGATGCCTTATCTGTGATCAGCATGTTTGCTATTATTTTATTTTCATTCTAACTACTCCATTGCCATTTTAATCTTATGAATATGTAACACTAAATTGTCCATTGCCAATATGCTATTGGCCGACGGTTATAATAATAATCAAAATGGTTATGATTTAATATCATATTATTCAAACAATGGGAGAAGTAAATATTTCTCTCTTGATAAATACTAACTTCATAAATATTTTCTAGGAAAAAATGCATTTTACCCTCCTAAACTATAGATTATGTTCACTTTACTCCCTGACTTTTAAAAATATGCAAATTGACCCCCTACTGTTTCTTAATCTTGCAAATGGGCTCCTCTATCACTTTTAGTGACCAAACTACCATTATCTTCTTCCATTCTCTCTCATCCTCTTTATTCTTTTTCAAGCTCTTCTTTCTCCATCTTTCCTCCGCTAGGAAAAAGGTCAAGTGGTGACTTAAAAACAAAAGCTTGGGTAGTTTGTTTTTACTTAAATTTATAGGTAATCCCAAATAGTTAATTTTTTTTCTCTTTGTTTCTAACATGCCTTGTAAAAAATAAATGGGTGTGAGGATTTTGATAGAGAATAAAAAAAATATAGATGAACAAGGGTGGATGTTCAGTTTTGGGTGGTTCAGTTTTGGTTTTAGAAATCAAGGTGATATAAGTGATGAGGAAGAATGTGGGGTGGATCAAAGAGGGAGGAAGAAAAGCTTGAAGAAATATAGAGAGATAGAGAGAGAAGGGAAGAATATGAGGGTAGTTTATTCATTAAAAGTGTCGGAGGGGTCAATTTGTATAATTAAGAAACATTAAGTGTATATAGCCTAAAATTCAAATTATTATTTATTAAAAATAAATTCAAAGATGTTATTTTTTCTTATTATTTTTTAAATTAATTATAAAAAACATAACGGAGAAATGCTAATTTTATATTTTTAAATATAATAATTTGTTAGTTTTTCTTTACAAATTAATAATAATAATATAATTTGAGAAACAATTTTTTATATTTCAAATATAACATTAGTTTTTGTTCAAAAAATAATAATATAATAATTTTTATTATAAATTGGTCTTTAAAAGAATATTTACAAAGTTGTCAATTATTGGGTTTAAAAAAATTAATTAATATTATATAAAATTATTAAAAAAATAGATATTTCAGTCAGAGGTGAAGCCCAGCCCTCAACTAACATTTGATGACATCATTGTCGTACATTGTTATATTTGTTGTATTCTTGTTTTTTGTTTTTTTTTTTTTTTTTTTGGACAAAAGTTTGAGTTAAGGGGGAAGTTTTTGAGTTGGTAGGATATTCAAATTCAATCTATCCTAATTAAAACTATTACATCAAACCAATCCAAATTGAAAATAAATCAAAATTGTAAAAGGTTTGATTAGATTGGATTTTGCTTTTTACGAACTGTATGAATTGGATCAAATTTCGGATTTAGTTTTGAAAATTAATCTATTCTAATTCAAATAGTATAATATTATATAATATAATTTTATATTATTAAATTTATATTTTTACTTATAATAATTGAAATCTATTACATAATTTTTTTTATTTATGTATTATTTTCATTTAAATAATATTTTATAAATTTTAAATGAATTTTTTTATTTATTCTTTTTATTAATTTATATTACTTTTATTTCATAATACTCTAAATTTAAAATCTTATTTTAAAAAAAATTAATCAAATCATTCCAATCCAAATCAATAAAATTGGATCAAATTGGATTGGATTCAAAGTTTAAATTAAATCGATCTAATCCAAATTATAATAATGTATATTATTTGGATCAGATTAATTTTTAACTTAAGATCGATCTAAATCAAACTGTGAACATCCCTAGTCTAAGGTTAAGGCATGTCTTCAATTTCATCGAATATTTATAAAGATGTTTATAGATCACCCGCTAACAAAGGAACCTAAGAATTTAACCCAAATCATAGCGATGTGTGAGCAAAAAGTCTGCCAGATGAATCAACCCCCCCCCCCAACAAAAAAAATTAGCTATTTCTTGTATTCTTCACGATCTTAAAAAAATAAAACATCAAAACTAAAAGGAAATAACAGTAAGCGAAACTGTAAATTTTAACCTAATACCGAAGTTATCATATGTAACTTCTATGTATTCTAAATTTACAAAGTGGCAGTTATCATATGTACGTAGTATGTATTTTGCAAAACTAAAATTATTACGCATGAATTTGGCTGGTTCATATTGAGCACATTTTATGATAATTAACTCACCTATACTTACTAAAAATTAAAAGGAGTGCTCCCTTTAGCTATTCTTCCTCTCTTCATTTTAATAAAATTCTTCTTTCATTAAGAAAAAAAAATTATAAGGGGACTTTTCACTTTTTTTGAGCTTAGGGGATTTTTTACTTTGATGTCTAATTTTATTTTTCTCAAAATATTATTATTAATTACTTATTTAAAAATTTAAATAAAAATATAAAAATAGATAAAATTATAAATATATTTCATAAGTAATTTAAAGATTTAAAGATAATCATTATAAAGTAAAAACTTGATTAATAATTTACAAGATTTAATAAGAGATACTATTATTCAGATATTTTTTATTTTCCAAATATAATTATCATCAACCACTTTTTAACTATATATTATTTTAAAAACTCTTTACTTTTACTTTTCTTTATCTTAAAATAAAAAAAATGCAAAAAGTAAATCGATAGATGTGTAATAGATGTTAATTCACTATAAAATTGTAATTTTTTTAATAAATATTTTAAGAATTTAATTTAAATGCACTCACAGTGTAAAATAATTTTACACTGTCAGCCAATAAAAATAGTGGAAAGTGCCAACTCACACAAATAACTACCTATTATAATGAGAGACCCACCATAATTTCTCACTTTCCCCTATTTCTATTGGTTGACTAATTAAACTCATATTTTAAATGGATGTAGTGGTAACCTAACTATATGCTCAAACACTGGATCAAAGTTTAAACCCCAAAAAAGATAATTGTTAAAAAAATCTTTTAATTGCAACAATACTCCAGATATGGAAATACCATAAAAACCAAAAAACAAAAGAAAATGTATTTGATTATCTAGTGCATGAAATTTGAAATCCCGTAGGCTTTTACATTATATATTTATAATTTTTCAAAAAACTATTACACTATATGCGTACTATTTTCCAAATAATTATGTGGATAATGATTTTTGCACACTGGCGAGGATATGTACAAACTACAAAATCTAAGCCATTTTTCAAAATTAAAATAAGACCTAAATCGTTATAATCATTGTTATACGTTTAGCCTTGCAATCAACCAAAAGGAAATTGTACCCTAAAAAGTTAAGACATTTAGCCGACGAAAAAAGCTATCGAATTTCAATTTAACATGGTATTTATATTTTAAGTTCACTAACATGCCTTGGTCGCAAACTATACAGTGCCAAGAACAATGCATTAGTTCCACACTAAGAAGAGCTCTGCAGCCCCCGTACACTTCGTTTTATGGTATAAATTAAATCTGTCATCTAAAATTCCAGACGCCCAGGAATTTTGGTTACTGTGGCATAGGGGGAGTCATAGTTTGGGTAACTAAGGCTTCCAGCCAATGACACCATAATGGACACATTTGTTTAGGTTCATATAAAACAAAACAAAAAACAATATTTTGTAAAAAAGTTCAAAAAAAGTTCCTCACAATAATTAAAAAAATCAAGTTAAATATTTACGCTGCAAAAAAGTCTAAACTAAATTTTGACCCTATAAAATCAACTCTATGAAAGATATCATATTCACTTGTGGTGAATTCTCCGGTAGCCTTGCACAAGTGTGTATTTTATGTATTTTTGTGATGAACGGCGAGGATCGTGTCATGTCTTATGGTGCGATTGTGAGGTGTATCAAATCTTGTAAATCACCTTTGATAATCTGTATAATAATATCTAATTTTAAGAAAATTTAAAAATATAATTAAATATATTTTAAAAATTAATTATCATACATCGACAGATAAAATTATATTGACAAGTAAAATAATTTTACACTGTCACAAGATAATCAAAAATTTTATCAGTGTAATTTTAATTATCATACATTGATAAGTGTAAAATTATCTTTGCGGTATAAAATAATTTTATCTTGTCGATGTAATCAAAAATTTTATCGTATAATTTTAATTATCATACATCGACAGTGTAAAATTATCTGCGATCTTGTAAAATTACACTGATAAAATTTTTTTTCACTGTCAGTGTATGATAATTAAAATTACACTGATAAAATTTTTTTATTACACTAACAGTATAAAATTATTTTATACTGCCAGTATAATTTTACACTGTCAATGTATGATAATTAAAATTACACTGATAAAATTTTTTGATTACACTGACAGTATAAAATTATTTTATACTATCAATATAATTTTATATATTTTATACTGTCAATATAATTTTATACTGTCAGTGTATGATAATTAATTTTTAAAATATATTTAATTATATTTTTAAATTTTCTTAAAATTAGATATTATTATAGTGCATCATAGGTGATTGGTGAATTGATGCACCTCACAATCTCACCATAAGACGTGACACAATCCTCACCATTTATCACAAAAATGCACAAAATGCACATTTTTGCTATGGTACCATAGCATTCACCTTCACTTGTACCCGAAAATTTACTTTAATTAGCCAAATCTATCCATTCATTTTCTCTTAATGGATTTAGCGGTAGACAACGAGTTGGGATTGCCTACTAACACACGGATTTCAACCTAACCCAATTCACAAATTACAAGTTAGGTTGAGTCGATGGATTGGATTGAGTTGAAAAATCTCTACAAAATATAGGTTGAGTCATTGATTTGAAAATTTTTTACTCACAGAACCCAATCCAACCCACCTATTAGAAGTTAATAGATCATGATTTATTATTGCAATGAGAATCTAGCGAATCATTTGAATAATATTGAATATCTTGAAAAGATTAATAATAAAGTTAATAACTATGTCAATTCATATATTATATACTGATTTCAATTGGCTCATGTATCTTATTATATTATTAAGGTTTATATATATTTTCTTAAAAACTACTAGAAATTAAATATGCATTTTTTGAAAAGTTGTATGACTTATGAATATTTTTTAAATTTATTAATATTGAGATTATCGTGTTTATTAAAAAATTTAATATATTTTTTTAATTTATTAATATTGAGATCACTATGTTTATTAAAAAAATTAATATTTATATTACATTTTATGTTGTATATGTTTAAATTTAGTATATTTCATTATATATTTTAACATATTTTGATAGGTAATTTTTTTTTTCAAATATATATCAAATCTATGAATTTGACCCAACCCACTCGATTGATTGGATTGAAAGGAAAATTTTACTTAATCTAACCCAACCCTCTTCAAAAAAGCAAATTTAACTAAAAAAATTCTTCAAATCCACTCAATTTAACCTAGTCCACCCCTAAATGGATTTGCACGTGACACAATATCAAGTGTAGTTGTCACTTTCTAAAGAAATAGAGCTCCTTTGACAATGCAAACATTCGGGTAGCACAGGCTAATATTAGGGATGTAAGTGGATCAGGTCAATTCGATAAACTCGATCAATCCAAATTGAATCAATTAAATTAATTTAATTTGGTTCGAATCATTAAACCAATAGAATAAGTTCTAGTTAGAAACAACCAATGTTTGATTTAGACATTGGATCTAAGATTTTGTTACTTGATGTCCAACCCAACCCAAAACCCCTATAGTCTTTTTTTTTTTATTAACAAAATTACATATTAAATTAACATTTGTTTAATATTTGTATTTTTTTCAATTGTGTTAATAACATTAATAAAAATATTAAAATGATTTAATCTTTAAATATTAAAATAGAATCTAAAATTTATTTATATGAAAATTTTGATATTTTGTGAATATTTTTTATTATTTTTTTGGCAAAAACTAGAAGAAAAAAAAAATTAACGAATAATCTAATCATTCAAACAGAACCAATCCGAATTTAATTGGTTCAATTTAGCTCAAATTTGGTCAAAACATTTTTATAAATCTGAACCAAACTAAACCAATTAAATTGATTAATTCGAATTTATTTTTCTCTTAAATCCAATCCATTTACCCCTCTAGCTACTATGTAGAGACTAATATACCTGCGTGTTAATCTTTTAAGAGCCAAAATACTAGTTTACTCAGCCAATAAATACTAACAAAATATACTGCATGACATCGTCGGATACGAAGAGTTGACGAGGAAAATGGAACGACAGGAAGCCACGAAGAATTTATACATCCGCTCAACACACGAAATGACTACATGAGTGCAAACTATAAAATTCAATTCCCAGTGTCAACTATCATATTGATATTGATACCAAAAATAAATGATCAAGTGAAAAACCATAAAACAGCTCATATGACCTGTTCGCATTAATATTCAATAAATTAAAGCTACTAATTCAAGAAACATAATTGCAATTACCAAAACTTGTAAACTCCTCTTACAATTACCCCAGTCTAACTACCAATTGTCTGCGACTTGTTGAGGATCACACCTTCGTATTTCACCTGGAACCACTTCATGGCATCCTCCTTTGTGACACGGTGTTGGATCCCAACACGAGACTTGCATCGCCGACGACGTCCAACACGATAACCAGGGCGCTCCAGAACAACATAGAAGTCCATTCCATAAATACCAGTTGAAGGATCATACCTGAAGCAAAACCAATGCTCAACATAAATACAACAATATTTTTGATGATTGGCTATCATTTGAACTATAGGGAATTACAGAAACAGCATACAAATAAAGGAGAAGAAACCAAATTCAGTGGAAACAGTCAGAGAAATAGCTAGTCAAAGACACAACTACACAGTGAATTTAAACTTTTCAAAATTAAAGAAAAAAGTATGCAAAGTCAGTTAATTAAATTTAGAAGACTGACTGTGGTTAAACCTTTATTATGATAAACAACTCTGCAAAGCACGTGCAAATCACTATCCCCAAGTGCAGCAACACTTGGCTGCTTATACCCACTACCATTAAGTACTATCCTTTATAGGATTGACAGATTAGTTCATAAATAAACATTTGCAGATTGCAGAGTTTAATACTTCAGCAAAACATAGCAGAGTTTAATACTAGAATATAACAACTTCACATACTGCCAAAGAATTATAACAAATAACACATTTTAGCAAAACATAACAGGTTTTCAGCTTACTTGATTCCCAAATCAATATGCTCCTGAATACCAAATCCAAAACACCCCGTATCGCTAAAGTTTCTTCGCAAAAGTTCATATTCCTTCACCTTCAAACCACTCTCCAACAGCTGCATAGCCTTGTCACCTCTAACTGTGACATAGCATGCAATCTTTTCATTTCTTCTAATACCAAAGGAACGGACAGTGTACCTTGCTGTCAACAAGCAGAGAGAAGGGTAGGAATCAATCAGTAAACAGCCCCAAACGACTACGAGATGTGAAAACATTTTACAGATTGCAGTTGCACTAGACCACTTTTTTTAGTTTCTGAGGATGGGGACAATGTGTCTTCAACACATTTGAGTTGAAACAAGCACATAAGCTAAGGCCAGGCAATCAGATAATCAATTAACAAATTCCTCTACTGTTGATGAATAATGGTCTATTGCATTGAGGCATTTCTCTTAACCATTCCACCATCCTAAACCATGCATTGAGGGATATATAACAAGAAAAAATCAAATGATTTTATGGGAAATCTGGCTGAGTTCAAAATTCTAATTTGCTTTTGGAATTGAAATACATTTCTTTCATTAAAATTTAAGAATTTAACCAGATAATTGTGTCTAGAAAACAACCAATGAATTTCAAGGATCTTCAACTGGTATTTTCATTTTGGCTCCAGGCGGCTGTCAAGTGGTCAATGTATGGACCCCTACTGCTGACTCAATTATAGAGCCCTTCTTATTTGTTATATTAGAATTTGGAACATTTGTTCAGCAAGTTCCTATCCAATTAACAAATAGAACTACTAGGGAAACCAATTTAAACTCCTTTTCACTCCATTTTCCAAGGAGATATGCTAATTTCTAACTGAACAACAAGAATTGTTTACTCCAGTGAACAGTGAACAACAAATAAAAACTCAAGGTCACCTGCAGCCGAAGTATTCACGCACATCTCAGTTTGGAAATGCCAAAAAAAAAAAGAGGCTTACATTAACACGTTAACTCTTTCCACAGTTAAAATGCAGAGAAAACTTGAGGGCCTTTTTTCAAGGCACACTTAGCAATAAAGCAAAACCATATATGAATACCCAATATATTATCAATCAACAAATTGTAAACATCATTATATTATTATACAATTAAATAGAAAGAAAAAAGCCTACATATTGTTACAGAAATATGGCAACAAAATTTGCAAATGTCACATTTGCAACTTACAAAGGATAAATTAATTGCCAAAAGTAATCCAAACAGAAATCCAACCAACAATAATATAGCTGAAAACCAACTAAGAAATGAAAGCAAAAGGAAAATAACCTTTGGAAAACACTGGGGTTTGGCCACTAAGCTGCTCCAGCACCTATATCATAAGCGAAAAAATGAGAGAAAATTTGAATATAGGGTTCAAACAACAAATAAAAAGAAAAGAAAAGAAAAGAAATTAAAAGGGCATAAAATAACAAGTGCAAAATAAAAGGGTAAAATACCTTGGCAGCCCTAGTGAGACGATCGCCACTCTCACCAACAGAGATGTTGAGGACGAGCTTCTGCACCTTGATTTCCCTCATGGGGTTCGACAGTTTTTTCTCTGAAGCCTGTTCTCCGTGCATTTCAGTTCACAACCCAACAGCAGAAAAAGCAAATAAGGGTTCTGAATTCATGAGAGAAAAAACTGATAGAGATGAACAAAAGAAAGAAAGAGAAGCAGAGGCGTACCATTGGAAATGGAATCCAAGGAGAAGTTGCAGAGTTTCGCAGCGGCAGAGAAGCAGTGCGGGCCGGAGGAAGAAGGACCTTTATACGAGAAGTTTGATGTGGTGACTAGGGTTTTGTTGCATTGTGACCATAATACCCCTGCTTAAGATTTGCGAATTTTTTAACATTAATATAAAATAAATTTAATTATAATTTGGCTTTTCTAAAGCATGCTTTAAGTTTTTAATAAAGGGCAAAAAAAATATACATGCACACTAGAAAACGAAAGAGCACGCACCGGAAAAAGTGCGTTTATATATTTTTTTTTTACTATAAATATTAATTAAAAAGAATTATTTTAAATTGATTGTCCACAAATATTTTTAGACTAACCAATTAGCAGGAGTTATTATAACTTAATCAAAGATCTTAGATTCGAATTATAAATATGCAATTGTATTAAAATTAGAAAGAAAAACTTGATCATACTCTACTTAAATAGAATTGCTTCTAAAAGTATGGATAGAAACAAGTAAATGGCCTTTTTAATAAATAAGTTAAATCCAGACCCTTTTTAAGGCTTGTTTACTTATTAAAGAGGCAAGGCTTACACTTTTTACAAAGCCTATTAAATCTAATAGGCCAACCTGTTTATGTATATATGTATATATTGCTCAAAAAATTACTTAGTCCTCAATAAGGTTCAAACCCACACCCTTGATGCTACCTGCCTGCACCACTCAACCAAGCTTAGTTGTTATACCTATTAATGCATATTCAATATATTTATTGGTTATTTCTTTTTAGAAAATTTAACCTCGACTGAACAGAAGCCAGCACGGCCCAAACCATCACAAATTGAAAACCCAAAATCCAAAAGCCGAGCTGCTGTCCCCCCACCCTAGAACCAAAGCAAAGATAGAAACCCAACTTTCTTCAGATCGCTGCTGTCCCACTCCCCACTGTCCACCTCGTCTAGCCACTCCGCTGTCGTTGCATTCCCCACGCAGCAATCGTTGTTCACTTCCACGCGTCCCTTGTCGCTATGTCCAGCCTCGCAACCATCGCTGGTGTCTAGCTCCATTGGTGAGCACCAGCCCTGCAAGGTCAATATGTTGATGTGTGTGTTTATTGTAGTTGCTGCTGCTGCGTGTTTTGTAGCCGATCTTGATATATTTTCCCTTTTGTTCTTTTTTCCTTTGTCGTAGTTGCTGTTGCTACATGTTATTTGTTTATTTTTATTTTTTACTACTGTGTGATTCAAGTTTATGCGATAATTTGTTAATGAAAAGTTGTTTCGCTGGAAGTGGACACAATGCACTATTTTTGCCGTTCAAAGTGCATCCTTCTAGAGTGATTGGAATTCTTTGAACCATTTTAGTTTAATATTCTAATGCAGACATTTTTTGTTATAGCTAGTGGTATTTATCAACATTTGTGCTCTATAAATTGTTTATTTTATAGCTTCTAGAGAGTAAGATACAGGAGACAAGGTCCAAGAAGGATACTCTGAAAGCTAGAGATGGAAGAGAAAAGTAAGAAAATTCACTAATTGGGTGTTGGATATATAGATAGAGAATACTAATATCCTGGTCTACTCTTGATGTCTGTCCTCAACCCCATATGAACTTACAATTTGATTGGCATTGCTAGGGGTTTAAGTGGATTGGATTAATCCAATAAATCTGAAGATCCAAACCTAACCAATTATTATTAGTTCGGTTTCGGATTTATGATATTTCAATCCGATTACCCAAACACCCAACTTGATCACCCGATCAACTATTTTCTTTTTTTAAAATTTCTAATATTTCAAAGTTTTGCACTTAAATTTCTAGTAACATAGTCATTTTTTATCATTTTGTTAATATTTATTTAAGAAATTTATCTATTTACATCATTATTAAGTATATCATAATCAAGCTTTACATTATTGCTAATTATTATAAAAATAAATTTAAAAAAAATATAATTATTTATTGTTTACTTCAATCCGATAACCTGAATCAAACCAACCCAATCTTAATTGGATTGGTTCGATTCGGAACCAAACCAATCCTATTAAATTTGATCAGTTCAGATTTATTTTTCACTTAAACCTGATCCAAACCAACCCGTTTACACCCCTAGGCATGGCACAAAAATATTTAAGGTTCCATGCTTCATATCTTGCTTCCTTTTCCTTTTTCTTTTGACCAACTGATAGCCTGTTAGTATTTGTATAAACTATTAAATCAGGGGAGAAATTTTGACCTCTCGAAGCTTCTGGCGATTTAAAACTTATGTTATTTGCATGTATTTCAACAATATGAAAGGGCTGTATTGCATAATCATGGGATATTATGATTAGGCTGAACCTATACCCTGTGATTTATAGGCATTTTGACCTTATGCATGCTCATTCTTAGTTGTCCTAGTTAATGTAATTGTAGTCAAAATATATGATAACAAGGAAAATTATGAGTAAAACAGAAGTTAATATAGTTGAACATGATGAGAAATGCTTAAAAACTATAGCCTAATCAACAGAATAAAAAGTATGTGAATATTCACTCTGTTTGTGCCTTCTATAGCATGTTCAAAGGCCTAGGCCTGTTTAGGCCTCCATGCTAGCCTATTAAGAGAGTTTTTATTGCAACAGGCCTTGTTAACAAATTTCAGGTCAGCCCAGGCCGAAAATAAAGTCTTTAACAGGTAACAGGTAGGCTCAGGCCCAATAATTATGTACAGATCTAGTCTGTTTAGAGTGTGGCTAGCCTGTTTCCATCCCTAGGTAAGAGGATACCTATAATTTTGTCCATAAATTATTTTTTAGCCTAGAATATAATTTATTCTTTTTTTATACTAAAAGTTTAGGAGGCTTTGCTTCCTGTGCATTTGACCTATTCACAATTTAAAGTGCAATTTATCCTATAAAATTTAAAGAAAAGAATATGTGGAACTTTTTAATTTTTATTTTTTTTTATAAATTGTTGTTACAAAGTTTAAAATATTTTAATTAGTTTATAAAATTTAATTCACAACTCAATAGACATTCTCTAATAAGAATTTGTTTACTAACTAAGCATAATATCACTTGATTATATTTTATCCCTCGATTAATATATATTGGTGGCTACTAACTTTTGCTCTATTATTTTAGCCATAATTTTTTTTTCTTTCTATCAAAATTATTTACCTTATGATCATTATTTATTGTTCTATTATTAGTTCATGATCTCCTTGGATAACTAGGTTAGCAGAAGCTACTATTACTTTTCTGTCCATTAATCCATACATAATTTTACTCGTCTAGTATATCAATAGAAATATAGGATTACTGCATATTGTAACATTCTAATAGTTAATTATTGATCTACTATTTTCTTATACTTAACTAACAATTAACTAATAATTGTTACCAACTAATATCTCATTTTTGCCATAGATTTTTCTTTTCCTTTTCTCTTCCTATTAACATGCAAGAGCTACTCGATTTTTATTTATTCTTTCTTAACACATGGCTATGATTACCTAATTCATTTATTATTGTGATTTCTATTATCTATCCAATTACTTTACCAAATCTTATTCATTTCCGTAAGACTAATGGAAGGTTAATTATACACTTAATAATAATAATGATAGACATGCATAATTTCATTTGCTAAGCTAACTAATGACATGTATATAGCTTTATGGTCATATCTACTACCTCCAAATAACTAGTATTGTATTTGTACATCTAGTAAGTGCATGTTTGGTTTAACTTTAGGAAAAATTATTTTTGAAAGAATTAAGTTAAAAAAAATACTTTTAGAGGAATTATTTTTAAAAGAATTGATTTGTGTTTGATTTGAGTATATCAAAAGTAAATTTAAAAGAATGATTTTTATTTGAATAGGATAAAGTAAAATTATTTATAGTTGTTAATATAAGGATAATAGTAAGATTCTATTTTAAAAGTACTTTTAGTTGCTTGAAAATTACTTTTAATTGCAGAAGAAACAAACCAAACACATTAAATTATTGTGCAACTTTATTCTCATTCTACCAAAATTACTTTTAGAGCCTTAAACTTTAAACCAAACAACCTCTAAGGCATCTTCAGAAAAATGCTACAATAATCTTATGAGTATAAAGCATCCAATCAACCATGATCCTCACTATCTTGTCATACATCTAGAAACACCAAGAAAAATGAGGTGAGATACTAATTATTTTGAGTTTAGCAAGTATATTGATCACACAAGTAATAAAAGTATGAGTAAAAGCATCATCCCACAGGGATTGGATAACGAATTATCAGTTCTCAAATTAAGACACTGTAACGCCCGAAAAAAAGAATTTTAATCATTTTTAATCGAAGTGTTCGATTTTTAGCAAATAATTGTGATTAATTAGGATTCGATTTAGTATTCACTTAAAACTAATTAAATGTGATTTAAGATGATTAGTTATAATGAAATTAGATTAGAACTATAAGAAACTTCATAGGATTCTTCTAAAACCAGTTTATCGATTTAAGAGAAATCAGTAAGATTTCGGTATTTAAGACTGTCGGAACTAGATCAATAAAAGTTATACTGTGAGAACCCTAGAATGGATAACCAAGATTTAGCCAAAATACCCCCACATGTGGTGCCATTTTTAGCCATGTAGAAGGGGAAGCCAAGCCAAATTGGAAGGCAAGATAGGATCCACCAATCAACATAAAGCTTGCTTAAAAAATCTCCACATTTTTCCTTCCTTCTCCCTTGGTAATCTCGGCTAGCATAAGGAGCTGACCACTCTTGATTTCTCTTCCATACACACTCATCCCACTCCATCTTCATCCCCTCTTCAAGTCTCATCAAAAGTTGCTTCCATCTAAGGCACCAAATCAACAAGATTTCAACTAGGCAAGGTAGGAATCCTACTCTCTTCTTATTTTCCTTGGTTTAGAGTTGTGTGTGGGTCTTATATACTTTGTGCTATTGATGATATGTGGAGTGATGATGATGTTTTATGGCTGATTTTGCATGTATGTTATGATTGGAAATAGAATTGGTATGAAAGAGCTTGTAAAAAAGAGAGAAAACTCAAGAAGCTGTTAGAGTTTTTCCTCGGCAATCCGTACGACGAAGTGTACGGCTCCACCTACAACCGTTTAAACTTCATAAAACTATTTTTATATGAAAGTAGACATTCAAGGTTTTCCATACATATATAATATAAGGCCATTGGATTAGTATTGAGAGAGATATGAATTTTTAAAGTTTGACCTAGAAATCAGGATTTTCATACAAGCAGTATGAGTTGAGAAGGGTGTAACTCACCCTATACAACTCCAAATTGAGTGAAACCAACTTTGTTAGAAAGCTTACACATAGGGGAACATTTCATAATGAAATTCCGAGTTTGTTACAATCCCATTTGTTTCCAGTGGTTCCAAACCAAGCCAAAATAGGGTAGTTCAGGAAAGTCGAGTTTCAGGGCTTATATCTGGAATTATACTCATTTAAATGATATGAAATTTACTTCATTTGAAAGCTTGCCCTGTTAGCTTTACAGAGGTATAAATTTCATATGATTTCACTCAGATTTCTATTTTTGGTGGATTTTCTTTTATAAGAGTGTAATTCAGGTTAGAGACATGTATGAATACTAGATCAAGCCCCATGATATCGGAAATCAGGACTTAGCAAACGAAGAGCTAGATAGGGTGTACTTAAAGTTGAACTTGGAATGATATACTTAAGGTTGAACTCAGAAAAGTGTACTTAAGGTTGAATTTGGAACTCTAGCAGATAGAGAGCTAGGTCCGGTATACTTTAGGTTAACCTCGGAACTTAGTAGAGAGAGCTAGATCGGGTATATTTGATGTTGAACTCCAGACTGAGCAAATAGGAACTACTCGGGCATAGTTAATGTCGTAACTCGGAAAATTAGGGAAGACGGGGTATGGTTAATGTCAGAATGCAAGACTTAGGAAGACATTCGTAAGAGTCTTGGAGGACCAATTATGGATTAAAGTCGGAAATCAGAATCAAGACATTGAACACATGATCCCGGAAGACGGGAATCAATACATTGACATTATATATGTAACTCCGGAAGTCGGGAATCAAGACATATGATATTGGAACTCGGAAGTCGATTATGAGCTCAAACTCGGGAACATCAGTAAAAGTTAAAAAGCTTGCGAGACAGCTTAAGGCTTAAGACTATAAAACTTGCACCTATTGATATTATTATATTCTTAGCATAATTACAATGTCTAATCCTGGGTTTGCTGTTTGATTAAAGTTTCTTGGTTGCCTGGCATTATTTAAGAGGAAGCGGACTCGATCCGTTATGCTGCCGAATCTTCGGCAGCAGTCTATGAAACTATGAATATTTATATTACAAGAAATATATGATATGAACAGCTATACAATTATGAATATATATTACGATGACATGATCATGAATCATTCTTATGAGCGCATGCAAATCTGCATATGAATGAAGGAAGAATATATGAGATCCCTTCACTTGGGGGCAATTATTTAGGTCCCTCCAGGTGAAGGCAATTAAGGGATAAAGATGTAGGTCCCTTCACTCAGAGGCAATTGTACATTGGGTCCCTCCCTGTGAAGGCAGTTAAAAGATATGACGAAGGTCCCATATTCCTAAGAAGTGTGACATGGCGATCGCATTCTGATGGGGTATGACATGACAATCATACTCTGGAATGTGGCATGATGAGCACATCCTAAGGAGAGTGACATGGTGATCACATTCCGATGGAGTATGACATGGCGACATACTCTGGAATATAGCATGATGATCCTACACCCTAAAGAATATGACATGGCGACCATATTCCGATAGAGTATGACATGGCGATCATAGTCTGGGATGTGGTAGGAAGAACATATTCCTAAGGAATGTGACATGGTGATCACACCCCGATAGAGTATGACATGGCGATCATACTCTGGAATATGTGTAACAAGTACAAGGCAAAGGGTGTGTGTAGATGTTATGTCTCCAGTATATTGATGCTATCGTATTTTAATATGTTATAGTTATTATTCATAGTATAATTCAGGAATTAACTTTGTATGGGCTCTCCCAAATGCCAAGTGTATGAGTAAAATGAACTTTACTTCGGATAATATATTTTCGAACTATAAAATTAAACAGTTTACATAACATGTTCACCTTTTTCATAATAAACCGAAGCAAACTAGAGATGAGAACGATGACAGTATGTATAATAGTTAAGAAATCCTACTGAGAATTTAAAATTCTCACTTCTATTTCCATATTATCTCCAGATAGTTCGAGAAGTTGCAAAGACGGCTAAAGTTGCTGTCAGTTAAGGTCCGCTCAGGTAACCGTAACAAATTTTGAGTGTGGTACTATAACTTAAGCATAGTATTGCACAAAGGAGGACGTTACAGACACTATCTAGGTTTCCAAATTGAATTAATTGCAAAATAAGATGAGAATCTAAAATCAAATCTAATCAAATATAGTCTAAACTAACTCCTAATCGACTAACTTGGGGCACAAGTAATCAATGAGCTTTGGAAAATTCAACAATGGATGATATGTTAAGGCTTTGATTCACCTAGTTGTTATTTCTTAATTTAATAAAGTTCAATCAATTCAATTGATGAGGGATTTCATATCTTAATTAATACTTAATTCCTTGGCCCACTAATTCTCTTTAAACCCTAAAATTCACTTAATTCCTTAATACGAACCCTAGAATTAAAGGCTTTAAGCTTTTGTGAAATCCTTGATTTATAATTCCTACATAATCATTAATTTCTATTCCTGAACAATTAATAATTATAGTTTCTAACCCTAGGTCTTATTTATGTACCAATTTTTTAATTGTCTACACAACTCATGACATCAATTCATGGGTGCCCAATCTATGAAAGCATTAAGAGCAGAATCAGAAACTCAATCAAAAGAATAAACATGCATTAGATTGAAGAAAATCAATATCCCATACTCCAAACATCGATCACATCATAACCCTAGCTAAAAATAGATCTAGCCACTAAACATGGTTACAATATTTGCAATCAATGGTAGAAAGAACATCATAGATATAGATCAAAGTAAAAGAAGAAAAAGATAAATAAACAATGAAGCATAAGCTATTTCTTCTTGAGATGGTCACCAAATCCTAGTAGAGCTCTTCTTGATCTCCTAATATGCCTAAAGATTCCCAGATAAGATATGTCATACAGGCATCACTCCATGTATAACACTTTATCTGTTTTTGGGCTTCATTAAGTCTTCATTGCTAAATATACGAAAAAAACAATAAAATCCACTTAAAATTGGCCGAACCCAATTAAATCATCTTCTATCATTGAAAAGATCATGGGGTTATGGTAATTAAGTAGTAATATTGTGGGATACTTAGTCTGCACCCAATTTGGTTGCTTTCTCACTATGTACAGCCTTTTATAGTGGTACTTAGGTTTGGATATCGTCATGAAAGTTGTAGCTCCGTGTCTTAGCTTTCCAACACCTCGTAAACCACCTCAATTGAACTTCTATAGCCCGAGATATGAACAATTTAGTGTAACAAGATCAAGGTTGACAAGAGCCAAGATAGAATGCATCTTCTAGCTTGTTTTCAATTTTTCTCTTAGAAGCCTTAGGAATTTGAGTAAGTGCTTGATAGTGAACTTATCTCTCTCTCTCTCTCTCTCTTTCTCTCTCTCTCTCTCCCCCTCCTTAATTTCCATTTGCCATGATTGTGCAAATTTGACCTCAAATCCTTATTTTGCACTGAAAAATCATCCAAGAAACATGAATTATAAGGAGTGAACAAATTTCTAAGAATTTACATATTCAATGGCTAAATTAATCATTAAAACCTTTCAAAACCATGTCAAAATTAGCAATAGATATATGCTCATCAAATACCCCTAAACTTAAACAATTGCTTGCCCTTAAGCAATGGAAAGAACAAAACATTAGGAACCTTAGGTGAAATCTTTGTCATCAAAACAAGCATTATAATGCAAGATTGTGGAGAGGCCTCAAACGAAATCCTCATGATTCAAGTTGATGCAAATCATGGTATTAAAAGTTCATTAGGCATGCTCATTTAATAAAGGGTAAGATCTCAAACTTAAGCATTCTATCATAACAATATCATGAATTTAATAAATGCTTGGAAAAGACTATGCACACCTAATAATAGCAGTGAACCCCATTATATGAATGACATGTGAATATGATGGGAATGTGAATGTGCTAATTCCCATAGACAAACCCTTTTTCCTTATCTCCACTAACGTAATGCACACTTTTCAAAGGATCAAAATGTCTTTTTTAGGCTTGTAACATGGCTGAGGGTTATGGCCTAAAAGAAGGAACAATTAAAAGAAATGCAAACGTAAGAGGATCATGTTGGGAAAGTTGAAACTCATTGAGTCTACAATGTAGGCGATCAAGGGGAATCACTCTAATTTGTAGGCTAGCATCTTCTTTTCTATCACTTCTTTTCTATTTTACAACTTTCTTTTCTTTTGATCTTTTGGCTTTTGTAGCTTTCTTTTTCTTTTTCTTCCACCCCACACTTGTTTTCTTTTAAAGCTCTTGGTGGTATTTTTTGTTTTTTTTTTTTTTTTTTCTGTTTTTGGTTTCCTAGCCTTCAACTTTTGTTGACACACTTTGAATTTTCCTTATGTTAGAATGATCCCAAATAAGGTTCTATTTCCACACTCACTCTCTTTCTCATTAGATTTTGGGTAGGTAAGTGTTTAGGCTATAGGCTAGGATTCTAATGTGGGTTAATGAAAGAAAAATATAAGGATGCCATAGGCTCAAAAAGGGTAAGCAAAGGATTCTAATGTAATGGGGGTGCTCTAAGACTATGATGAGGTTTAAGAACAAAATGGCTTAATCATCTCCTAAGTACACACTAGTATTTCGTCTCGACAGGGAATTGTAACACCCCAGTATGAGTTGCAATTACTTGTTGATACCGAAGCCTGAAAAATTCTGAGTCTGAATCCTATGCCTCCTTGGAGGGCTATAGGTTTGAGGCATTTTCTTAAGATCAAAAGTCCCCGTAATGGTTCTCCAGGCATCAATGAGTTGAAGAGGGATTTTTAACGAATTTTAGGGAATGGATAACCTCTTCATTTTCAACCCTCAAGTTTATAAAAATGCAAGTTTTCAGATAATTGTACTAAAACCCAAAAGTTGGATTCTAATCCTTAAGGATTTTGAATTTTTAGATATTTTTATTGAATCCAAATGGGGGGTATTCCCTTCTTTACATTTATGTTTTAAAGTTAATGGAGAGTAAAGTTAAAGTGGACATTAACTTTGTAAATAAGTCTGTGCAATATCCTGGACCTGGAAAAGGACTACAGAAGGAGGGAACTACATTTTTGGAGTTGGTAATTGATTATAGAGGACTTGTAATCGATTACAATCCTCTCTGTATGCCATGGGTTAAAATTTTTCGTGTGGTAATCGATTACCATCTAGGTTTGTGGTAATCGATTACCAGCCCTTGATAATCGATTACCACAGGGCAATATATAGGTCCGGACGCGTCCTACACCCTCATTTTCGAATTTCCTCTCTCTCTTTAACTCAAAACTCTCTCCCTTCTCTCTAAAACACATCTCCCTTCCTTCTTAAACCCAATCCTTCCTATCTTTCCATCAAATTACACCATTCCTGTTCACTTAAACTTAATTTCTTTCTTTGATCTCAAATTATACCCTCATCCAAAAATCAACACATTTGGTCTTGGAGCTTGGAGGAGGTGACACCAAGGCTCCTAAGGATTTCTTATTCCTCTTTCCTTCTAAGAGGTAATCTTCAAACTCCTTTCCTCTTCCTTTCCTTTGAATTATGAATTATTTCCCCTATAGTGAGTTCCTAGAGAACCCTAGGTTAGAAGAATTAGGAATTTCTTATCTGGGAGTAAAGTAGATTAATCCTTAGTTTAAGTGACTAACCTTGAATTAAATTTCCATATTATTGATAGTATATATCACTGGAGGACTGGCTTTGGCTCACAGAGTTCATGGGATTAGGATTTCGCTTTTGGCGTTAAGTCTGTGAGTAGATAGTTTATCTCTATCTTAGTTTTAACGTATTTTTGTCTATATATATTCATATGCAAATGATTTGGTATGTCTTAGCAATATAATTTACATTTTGATAGCTTATTTACTTCTACTTGATCACATGAGACAATGACTTGATTTTCGGGAAGAAAATATGACAAATGTTTGTTGCATTGGGTTCCTATTAAACTTTGTAAAATTATTCTTGTTTTGAAAGGTTTTTGGATAACAGTCTTGGACTTTTATTCCTTTTGATTTATTAAAGTGTTAAAACTTTACTTTTCTTTAAAGTTATGATTTTATTGTTTTATATAAGGTATATTGGTATATTTTATAAGAATCTTTATTAAATGTTCTGTGTAATGGAAAAGAAAGATTTGGGAAAGTCTAGACCAAGATCTGTAGGCTAACGGCAGTAGGCGTTAGCCCTGGGTGCACCTAGGAGGTTGTATTTCATGGCCACTTAAGAGAGTGGTACGTGCCTGATATTCATGGCCATACATATAGTGTGGTGCGTGCCTAATATTCACGACCACGGGAAGAGTGGTGCGTGCCTGATTACGGGATTCACATGAAGGAAAGGCCACCTAAGTGTGTTTCCTGACGGATTATCCTGGAAATAGATGGACTTTGTTTGGAAAAGAAAATTTGGAAAATATTCGATTAAGATTTCTATTTTGGTTTCGTTATACATATTATAGTATCACCTTAATATCTATAAATTTATTCATTGTCTTATGTAGGTTAGGGACACTCTATCTCTCACTAAGTTTCATAAACTCACCTTGTTGTTTTTCTTTCTCTTTTTCAGATGCAGGTATTCTGGTTGGATCTAATCCTTCAACCTTCATGATTAAACTCTGAGTTTTATGGATAAACCTTTTTCTACTTAAGGGTATATTGTAAATATTTGAATTTTAAGGAACTCTTAGATAGTGGTAGCTCCATAGTACTACAGGCAAGGTCCGACCTTGACCTGATTATATTGATTCTGTTGTTTTTCATTTGCTTATACTGTGTTGTTGAATTTCTTAAAAGGATTTGGTTTTCTAAATAATTCAAGCTATGTAATTTGGATGAGTATTTGTAACTATATATATATATATATATATATATATATATATATATATATATATATATATATATATATATATATATATATATATATATATATATTTAATTGTTATATTGCGTGCTGAGGGTGTATTCTGAGAATACCTGAATCCCCGATGGAAGGTTGTGTTTGTTTATCTTGTAGGGTAACCTTTTGTAATTGGAAAATATCCGGATTACAAAGGGGACTCTATCGAAATTTTTATAAAAATTTTGTGGTGAAAGGCTTGCGTGGGGACTTGTCCCTATGTGCTGGTCACGGCCCGGGTTAGGTCGTGACAGGAATAGAGGGATTGTTCTAGGATTGGTGGGGTCAATACTAGTCACTTTCTAATATCCTCCAAACATATATATCATGCTCGAGTCATTCCATGTGTCAGAGGAACTCTCTGAATGCTGTTGGATAACTTTCTTTCTATTCTTTATTGAACTGGAAGCATGATTTCCATTCTCACTTGTCAAAAACTCGTGATTAGAAGTTTGATATTATGAGTAAGATTGTTGTGTCAATTCTGCAAATTTAAAAGTAGTATAAAATTGAAAATTGTGTGAAATAAAGATCTACAAATTTATTAAAAGAAATGAAGGAATTGGTTTCAAATGACTTATGATTTCCAATATTTGATAGAGGAATTCTTTGATCTGTCAAACTTGAAATCATAGAAAGGAATAATTTCACTCTCAGAAGGGCGAACTATTGTTCTCAGTTGGAAGTTCAACCAATATTGATGCTTTGTGGTATAGAAAAACCTAGTATTACCACCAACACCAAAATATGAAATAATATAAACCTTAAAAGAGACTTGATCTTGCATATGAATGTCTTTCTAACAGTGGCATGCATAGTAGTACCCTACGTTAAGAATAAATAGCATTAGGAATTATTGAAACAACATTGAAGCAAGGTTTATTATTAAAGCAACACAATTAAACTATTTAACACAATTGAATTTAACTAAAAACTACAATAATAAACTAATGTTAAAAACTAATGGAATTGTTTATCACAATTATAAACTTAAAAGAATTGTAACAATATCCACAAATCGAATTCATATTTATATTTTAAATAAAACATAATCAGACTAATAGACTAATGTTAAAACTTTATATCCAAATACTAATTCAAAAATATAGCACACAAAGAACGTGGCAGATGAAGCAGACAAAGCCAAAAGCTTGATATATCCTTGACATATTAGTAATTACCACAATAATTTACTTAATTTTCAGAATTTCATGTATTAAAGAGTGAAATAGTAAAAGTAAATATAATAAATCTATAAACATACTCAAAATGATGGCACATGTCAAAAATAGAACCGGCAGTGTTAAAATCCCAAAATACAATACAAATAAGATACATTGAACATCGAAACATGTTTGTCTCAACTATTAAAACATAAAGAATAACTCACATCAAGTACACATAGATTGTCCCAACTCCTATCAGAGGGCAAAAAACCAAGATAGAAGTATATAACTATAAATGAATTAGAGCATGCTTAGAGAACCATAACAACAAATTAGAAGTAAAACCAAACTAAAATGTATCATATTCATGTGTAATGAATATAAATTGAAAAATGCCCCACAAACACATAAAGTCACAAATTGCAATTAAATTTACACTATAAATAGATGATTAATTTAAAAGGATAAAAATTTTCATATATATAACTCTATTATTAAGAAGTCCTTTTCATAAATAAATAATAATAACAACTGCAGTATAATAACTCAAGTATGTCAAAATGAAAACAAAAGATAAAGGAATCTAAACCCTAAATATAGTAAAGAAAATCACAAACAACAAATAATTATATCAATAAAAATAGCATCACAAAATCGATTAAACAGACAAAAAAGCTTTTTAGAAAACATTTGCACATTTGGAAAAGGAGAGTAATGATCAAATAACACGTAGACTCATCCATAAAAACCATCTCAATTGAGTTGATTATATCAGAGTTGTTGAAACTTGGCTGATGTTGTAACATTCCTAATTTTGTTTAAGCTAATTAGTTTAGTGTCCTTGACTAATTGAGGGGTTAGCGATTAACTGAGGACTAATTGGCTAATCTCAATGAGCAAAAGCTTAGTAAATTGAGTCAAGTCAACAATTGAATCATAATGTACTAAACATTTTAATTAAAATCTAATTATTTGAACCTCATTAATTCGTAATTTAGAAATATAATTAAGCTAATATAATTTTATTAATTAAGTACATCACAATTGTTTAATCTTAATCAATTGTGATAAATTAATTCTTACACCCTAAATACATAATTCATAAGAAAAAACATCTTAAAAGTGTAATTAATCGAAATTAACTAATGAGCAATTAAATTAATCAAATTAATTAACAACTTAGATAATTCTAATAGCTTTGAAAATTCAAAAATTTCTCCTAATTAATGCATGAAAATTTTGGCAAAGAAAGAGCCAAATCCAACCCTCCATTTTATCTCCTAAATCTTGCACCAAGCTTATGTTAGTAGCATCACCTTAGGCTAGACCAAAGAAAGGCTATCCACCACTTGGATCATGCCACATGGGTAAATCATACTCCATCAAGTAAATACCAAGAGTAGTACCTTCCTTTACCCCCTTGAGAAAACATAAAATGGTCTATGCTATGCACCAAGACTCAAAGGAAACACAATCACCCCTTTTACTCCAAGGTTCTTAACCTTCTTGCTTGTTGAAAGAGGCAAAAATCACCTGCTACCTACCCCTTGTAAGGCACCATTCAGCCCCTTCTCTCTCCTCATTTACAAGTTTTCATCCTCTCACTACAAGCCCAAACTCTTATCTCTCTCTAAACTTCATCCTAGCTCTTTTGTTCTTCCAACCTTTCTTGTTCTTCTTCCTACTTTCTCACTCCATTCAACCCTCTTTCCTATCACCACCCTCACAAACCCTTCAAGAACCACCTTCTTTGGTCTTTAGAGTAGCAACGTAAACACACATTAGCCCCATTCTTCCAACCTCTAAGGAAAGAGGCCATCTCCAACCACTTTTATCCTTCAAGCTTCCAAAAAAATTTTTGTGATAGTGACTCTAATCATTTACTTTTTATGTGTTCTTGAGCTCTAGAACTCCTAAGCTCTCCATAGCAAGGTGGTTTTAGAACTTGCTCTAAGACTTCAAGGCCATGCTCCTTGATATGAAGTGTTTTCTTGTGATATGGCTCTTTGCTTGTAAAATATTTCTAGTTATGTACATGAATTGCTTGAACCTAACATTTAAAACTCAAAATGTTAATTTATCATCAAGATCTCAAAGTATAAAAGAGGTTTGGAAGAGAAAAGTGGTCACTTGAGAAAAAGACTTAATGTTTTTTTACAAGAAAACTAATTGAAACAAAAACTATTGAAGCTGGAAATTCTGGTAGTCTTTATTGCATGACCAATAACCCATTCAATACAACTCGAAATGCAATGAAACTAATTTTAAATAAAAATAGACTCATAGAGTTTTTTATACATATAAAATACGTGAAATTTGGCCTTAAAATGAGAGAGATACGGATTTTCAAAATGGGCTGTCCCCGGATGTGTTTCTATTTGGGCAGTCTGTACAAAAAATAACTCAAGCTATACAAAATATTTTTGAGTGGTACCAAGTGTTTTAGAAAGCTAAGACATAGAGGAACACCTCCATAAAACAGTTTTGGCATACTCCTTGTGAGGAGCTCCTAGTAAAGTTTACAAGTCAATATTGCGAAATGAATCTAGGAGACTGAACAGTCAAAGTAAAACGTGCATATCTCAAGTTATAAAATGAATTTTTGAGTAGGGCTTATTTTGTTTAAAAATAGACTCAGAGAAGTATAATCATACCAAAATTCATGTCAAAATAATAAAAGATGAAATTATGGTGAATTTTTGAAATTACTGCCCCACCGTAAAAGTAAATCTAGTTATGGTTAAGTTTAAAATGTTAATGAGAAACAAGCTTGAAGACATTAAGACCCTCAAATTAAGACATGGGAAAATGTCATAATTCAACTTAAAAGTTTTTAAATGAATAATAGACGAAATTGGCCCTATACCTAATAAAAGAATCGTCATAAGAGGCAATTTCAATTAAAAGCTTGCACCAAATTTACTAAGTTAAGCTCATAAGACTCTATGTGTTATGTATGCCTCTATGTGCCAACATGATGATGATGATATGATGATGATAATGATACTTAATGATATGTGAGATTGAACTCTCTGTTTGGCAATCTTAGGGAAGCTCCAGTCTAGCCGTTATATTGTCGGAATTCCACAAAATTTATGGATTTAGAATAATTTTAATATCATAAGCCTTAAAAAAAGAGATTAAACTAAGGGTATGATCCTTTGAAAAGGGAAGGTGGCCTGTAATAAGAAATCCCTTCCACTCACGGACTCGTAAGAGGCATGGCAATAGACCTAGCTAGTGTGAGTACTGGGGAAGGGCTTACATAAGGCATGGCAAAGGACCCAGCTAGTGTAAGTACCAAAAATTTATAGTGGCGATAGCCACGGTATGATCTCATTACCAACTATATTTAGTGGGTGGTAAATAAAAGAATTATGATAGAGTCAAGTCAAATGAAAGAAAGGGACTTCGGTCCGACCCAAGTAAAGAATGAAACTCTCAAGATATTCATGCATGATACGAATTGTCATATAAACTCTTATGTACAACATGATGTTATTATTACAATGAGAATACATACTTAAAATTGAATCCGCTTCGGATATTCATGTTTCGAAAACCTAATAATTGGACCTTATGAATGCTTACTATTTTCATTAATAAAACCAAAGTGGCTGGGACTATGACGATGACACTTCCATGTCGAGTTCAAGTCCTACTAAGAAATATCATTTATCACCCTAGTTATTTTTCGTATCGTCACCAAATTTCGACAACACATCCGGTGGAGTGGAGCATGGATCCCTCACACTAGGAGCAGACATATGATGAAGGATGCCAGACTATACTATTTTGGACTTGTAGTTACTGTTACTCTACACCTTCACATATTCCTTTTTGCGACGAACTATGTCATTTTAATTTGTATTTAGTATTTGGGCCATGGCACTACCATGAGTCTTCTTCCATGTATACATTAACATTATGAACCCATATGAGTGAAATGATTAGCTATGTATTGCGATGTATTTGTGATTACTAATTATTTATCTTCCTTATGTTTTATGATATTATATTACGATTTATGTACAACATGCTGTTTATATCTACATTCTCACTCAAGGCTTCACATTCCAAAATGCTGCAAAGCAACGACATATTTCAAAAAAAAAAAATTACCTTATTTTCCGTATAACTTAATTTATAAAGTGATGCTTAAGTCTTCCACAAGCATAAGTAACAATTAATAAAATACCGTAATGCGACTTAAGCATAGTATGAGTTTATTAGGTTATTACAAATGTCAAAGTCTAATAATTCTCACCTTAACTCACCAAGATCCCTGATAGGGGAGATTTTGTCAAACAGATCGATTTGATTGGCCATAAAATCAAAACAAAATAGTAATAATCAAGAGAAACAGAGAGTTCAAGTATGATGAGAAACTTAAGAATCACAGAAGAAGATGGTGAGTAAAAAATCTTTATGAGAATTCATTGAGAATTTATAGGCAAGCATAATTGATAAGGAGGTAAGGCTAAAGTCTATCACCAAATTACATGCATAGAAACAATAATAAAATCTACAAAAGCCTAATCGAAAACCCATTAGTGGAATGTAAGGCACAAATAATTAGCAACAACTCATTGAAGATGATAAATCGAATATAGTGTACCAATGATGCACGCAAGCAAGAATATGGAGTGTGAGGTAGTAGTGAAAAATACGAGATAAAGGAGAATAGAGAGAGAAAAATAGGATTTCAAGTCCTGAGTGTTAAATAAAGAAGGTGGTTTAGTGAATCTTCTTTTCACATGAGCTAAGGTGCATATTAGATGAAGTTGGGCTGAATAATAAAAAAGGCTTCCTTAGCAAGTTTTGAGTGTGTAGAAATGAAGATAATTCATGTAGGGAGAGTATTGTAAATTTGCTCAAAAAAAGAATTAAATAGTTTTAGATTACCGAAATAATGGTGTACATGTATAGTAGTGGTAGTAGATTGATGTCAATACTGGGTATTATGTCTAATAACTTTCTTATTTTAGTAAGTGTTTGAAAATAGGGTGGAGAGAGAATTCATTAGAAGCTGCTAAGTAGCACCACTTTCTAAAAAATGGTTCTAAAATATTATAGTTATTATAGATATATATTATATAAATATAAATTTTTATATATTATTGTTATAACTTAAAAAAATAATTTAAACTTAGATTTTTTTCAAACCCTAATAGTTAAGGGTGTTTAAAACCTAATTGGGCCAAAGACTATAAAAAAAAATGCCCGAAAAAATTGAAAACCAAAAAATGTTGATTAGAAAAAACCCGAAAAAAAAAAAAACCAAAACAAAGACCATCTCATTTGATGGGGTTGAACTTTAACCCTTAAACTCGACCCGACCATTGCACAGCCTCGCTCTTGGTCACTCTTCTCCATCCTAGTCTTGCACCGCAAGCCACTCCACCCATAAAAAAGAGCAACTCTCAGCATCTTTGACCTCCATTCTGTCTTGCCATTGCCCCTTTGGGTCCCCATTGACACACCTCAGCCTAGTCGTTATCTTGTCTTGGTCACCGTCGCGCCTCCTTCTCTGACGCCATCCTCAACCCAGTCGCCTTCTTTGTAGCTTGCACGAGTCTCAACCTTTCAAGATTTCAAAGAGGGTAGCCTTCTTTGTTGATGATGATGAGTTCATATTTTTTAGTGGTTTTTTCTGTTGTTCTAATGTTCTGCACTTTACTTTTTAAGTGATTATTTGATTTATTTTTTATTTTTTGTTATTATTATTATTATTATTACTGATTTATTTATGGCTTTTTATTGTTCTATAGTAACAATACCTACCTAAACCTTATACATTGTCACCCTCTCGCCCTCCTTTTCTGGCCATGCTTCGCCACGTTGGTTGCTCCTTCGCTCATGACACTAGTAGCCACGCTTCACGTTGTCTAACTAGGTTTGCCGCTAGTCAGCATTAGGCAGTAGCTCTGCCTTGCCGTTCATCTCAATGAGTTGTAAGTTTGATGGTTGCTCTAATGCTTGGAGTCTTCATTGACCTAAGGAAAAAAATCATGAGAATGTTGATTTGCTTATCATGCTCTATTTGATATTCATTTCTTTGTTATGGCAAAGATTCTTGATGCGATATTGGTCGTGATAGGAATAGTTTAGTTCTTTGTCATACTCTTGATGGTCATTGTAAATTTTCAACTTGACTATTGTTTTATCTTCTATTTATATTGTGGGAGTGATGGAGAACCTTGCCTAAGTGCATTGTGTCCCCCTTTGTCAATGAACATCATATTCTCTTCAATAAATAATAAACTTTTGAAAAGGGCTTGGGCAAAGTCTGATGGCAAAACTGGTCAAGCTAAGCAGCCTATTATTGTTAATTGTGGTGTCAGTCATGTTCTATTTTTATTCTTAATGATCGCACTTTTTCCACTATTTAAGGCCTATTTATAGTCTTATGCTTGTTAGCTTATTTAGAAATTGTTAGCCTACATAGGAATAGACTTGTTCATCTATTTAAAGGCCTATATAGGAATAGGCTTTCATGCCACTCTAGATTTATAAAAAAGCCAAGTCTTAAAAATAAGTCTTTGTCCAGGTGCATGTTACCATGGTCCACCATCAGTTTGGGATCATGTTATAGTCCTACAAAATAATTAAAAAAGGTATCTCGTGCCTAAAGTTTAAAATTGCAAGTTGTTTTGTTTTATATTTGCTAAGAGAGTCACATCCTTTCATACTTGCAAAGAGGCTTGTCCGATGGAGATGAGCTTGGTCTGTGAGTACACATCTCCACTCTTGCCACACATCTCACATAGACCACCCAACCAATCTTTGGTCTTGTCTATGTGCCCAAACAGTTTGTATTGCCGATTTGGGGTCTGTATAGATAGTTTTGGGTATGCATTCAATGATTTCAATGGCAAGGCAACATAATCTAACCTATGCATTTTGGTTCTAGGCTTCCTCCTAATCATATTCTGGTAAAAAAATATAAACCAAAATTTTGAGCAATATCCAATATGAATACAAAAGCAAAAATTGGTAGAGAAGTAGTACTAGAAAAGGGCATTTGATAAAAGATAAGTCTCTGCTTCTACTACTATATATTATCACTGGTTACAGTATTGTTGGATGCTGGATTTGCTGCATTTGTTAGACAAGTTTTTAACAAAACAAATAACACTAGCAGAATATGATTAGCTAAATAGTAAAGGCAAAAGCATTGACTTTAGCTTTGCAAGATGATGCCAGCTGATCTACAATTAGTTTATCAAGGATTAGCTAGAGGCACTCTCCATTCTATGTTATAGACCTCATGTTGGAATATACACCATGGCTTAAGAGTAACTAGTAACTAGAAGTTACTAACTTTCCCCTTGAACCACAAAACCCAGAACCACAAATGCCATCTTTCCCCTTGAACCTTCTTAGCACATGCACCTCCAAAGATATCCCATCTTTGTACTTGCCTTTGCTCTCATAGTACTCCATGCTCCTCTTCCCCAAACCATGAATCTGTGCCTAAAGATCCTCAATCTTCCTATGGAGCATGAACATCCTATGATGATCTTCCCTCATCTTCAACATACACTTTGCTAGCTCCCCAACTTTCCTCTTAATAAACACTAACTCAGATGCAAGCTCTTTGTTCTCCTCCACCAATGTCTTGACCCTATAACCCAAACTAGCATTCTCATTCAATAGAACTGCATGACAATATTGTGTGGAGCTTTAAACACCCATGGAAATTTCACTACTTTTGCAGCTTTCAAGCCACAAATCAACTATTTTTTTCAACTCCTAAATCACCCAAAACCACAAACAACTTCTCAACATATATATACTACTCGTTTAAGCATACCTTCGAATCCACTGAGGTGATAAAACCAATTTAGTAGCATATACATATTAAAATAAGGACAAATTTTATATCACGAATTTAACAAATTTCCTAACAAATAATTCATTTCCTATTTCCTACTTGTCCAACCAGCACACATGTCTAAGTTTAATCACACAACCCATAAACCTCATAAAAATCATTTTTGAATTACAATGCCATGTCGGGTTTATGACTTTACGCACCCTAAAAATCATCACCGGTAACTACAGCTTTCTTCCGATTCATAACATAAGATGGACTCATTTGCAATATTGAAACATATTGTCCTTCTCTTAGTAAATATAACAAAATAAAATAGCTGATGCATTCTATATCGTTTGATTTTAATGAATGCTAATCTAACAGTCAAAAGATGTGGACCATGTCAAACTCCAAAACTAGTGCAGGACTATCGTATCTGGCACCCTTTATCCGATAATAGACTTGGCTCAAGCTTCATATTTAGAATTTAGGGCAAGCCTATTTTAAGTTGTAGCTTAACCTAGCCTATTTACGCCTCTACTCTCTCCCATACCATCTTTCCAAAAGATAGACGAAGTCTCTTACCCTCTTCACTCCTTGGTGTTGTCTAATTTAGGCCACCCCAAGTTCTGGCACTTCCCATAGTCCCAACATTTATTTGCAAAAATGACCCCACACAAGTTTTTTTAAAATGGCTTAATGGGGCTTTTTGTTTATTTTTAGCAATACTACTCCTAAATTCATATGAGCTGTTTTTGGTTGTTAGGCGAGTTGACGGAGGCCAAAAATGGTTTCTCAAAAGTGGTTTATTAGCTCAGTGGATTATGAGAGAACATGGTTTCTCAAATTCCCTAAATTAATATGAACTATATTTCTTAAACCAGTGGATTATGCTCATTCAGGTCATGTTTCAAAAGTCTAGAAAGCCATCCCAAGAGAAACGGGTCCTTTTTGCTAGTAGCTAATTTGCTATTACTTCTACTCTTAACTGTTCAAGTCTTCTTCAACAGCATCTTATCTCATGCCACCATCAACGACACCAAACCACCAGGTCTCTCTCTTCCTGAAATACCGCCATCCCTTATTGTTACTGCTGTCACGTTCTGGCTCCCATGGAGAGGAAAGGCACTGCCGTCCCAATCTTAAGCTTCTTCTTCAACAGCTTTTGTCTTGCTTCACCCACCCACCAATAATCACAATCAATCAAATGGTTAATTAATTGAATGGGCTTTAAATCAACAAGAACAACTGCCATTAATTTCTAATAATAATGCCTTGTAAAGGCCAACGTTGAGGCATTCTCGAAGGGCCAATCAAAGACCCTTTTATTGATGGGTGAAAATGGATGCTCAAGAAAGGTGTGGTGAGTCAAGGACGGGATTGGTGGTGGAGAAGCGAAGCCGGAGGTGGAGATATGGGTTGAAGCAAGACAGCTCTTTGAGAGTGCGTTGAAACTGACGAGGTTGACATGGACATAAGGGGTCGGAGTCGAAGATCTGCTTACGAATTCTGGTGGTGGTGTTGAGGGAGTTGGCGGTGGTGATGACGGCGTTGAGAGACATGATTGCGAAGCACACAACGGGAACAATGTGACGATGAGCTGTGGTGTGGGCGGAGGCCTCTCACTCCAGATCCCACGGACAAGGACAACCTTGCAAAATCTAAACAGTAGACATACCTCATGCCAATTTTAAAACAAAAAAGAATAAGATCAACGTAAATCATTCGATTCTCATTAATTGCAATCTAACGGGCAAAAGAACTGGATCATAAGAAGTGCCAGACAGAGTGGATCAAATTAGACGTCACCTCACTCTTCACCCCAACCCCGTCCTCCACAACTTCAGCCGCTACCCACCCTTCCCTAGTCCCCTCTGTCTGCAGCCACAGACGCTGCCTTTTACTTCCACTTTCAGTGCTCCTTTTCACTGGTTGCCCTCATCCTCGCTGCTCCTTGCCGTTGTTATTCTAGTGCTTCGTTCAAGTGTTCGACCACCGACCACCACGTTGTTGGCTCTGTGCAACTCCTCATCTCTTTCGGTCTCATCCCTCTCATCACCAACTCGTGACGCCTCCTCCTCCCCTTACGGCCTTGTCCTTCGATATTTCAATCTGCCATACCCTTTGCCTTAAGCTCTCTACCTCTTCAGTGTCTCTCTGCTCCGAAGCGCCCCCTCTCTGTTGCTCTCTGCTCGGCATCTTTAGTCTCCCTTATTGTTTGTGATCTACCAGTGGCATTTGACAAAGGTATGTGAATGTGCTTTGCCTCTCGCTCTGTGCTACTGCTTTGTGCTTGCCTTGCCTTGCCTTCTTTTATTATTGTTATTGTTTTCTGAACTATGTGTTCATAGTTTTGTGGGTCAAGAACTCTCTGCATTCAGCAATCTTTATCGTTGGAGTTTTAGTTTTCATCTTAATTCAAGTTAATATTTTAGCACTGGAATTTGGTTTACCAGTTTCGATTAAATTGTCCTGCATAAAAGAGAATATTCTGTGACATATTGTGTCACTCACCAATGAAAAGTAGAAGATTGACAGAGTAGTTGTCATGCTGTTAGCTCAGTAACACTTGATACTCCATGGATGATAATTCTTTGAAATAGAACCAAAACATGACCGAAAAATCGAGCCAAACCAATTAGGGTCAGTTCGGTTTAGTTCGGTTCCCTAGAATAAACCAAATCAATTGGGTAATGATATGTAGAAACTGATTGGTTTGGTTCAGCTGGGATTTTTCCCAAAAACTGAACCAAACTGGACCATAAACACTCCTACGTTCTATGAACTTATGCTAACTTCAGCGGATGCCCTTTTGTGATACAAAAGTCTAAGCTAAAATCTTAAGCAAATTATGGTTGAAGTTAAATTTTGTGACAATTGCAACAAAGACAGGCGAAATGTGCATTTCAATTACCTAGTTATCTTTTCATGCATATTTCTCACAAATGTTTCAACTTTTGGTGCTAAAACTTTGTTGTTTTATTTTATTTATTTAGTGGAGCAGACAGTACCTTTGGATCAACGGATGTCCCTTTCACAACATAAAATGCATGTTCTAATGAATTTATGATAACCTTAGTGGTTTCCCTTTTGTGATGCAAAAGTCTATGCTCAAATGTTCAGCAACATATAGTTTAAGTTAAATTGTTGCAAAAAATACTAACAAAGACAAGCAAAATGTGCATTTCAAATTTCTGGTTTGGCTGAATAGTAATTACTTATTTTTTATCTTGTCAAATGAAAATATAATCAAGTATATAATCGGATGAGGCTTTAGAACTTATTTACTTCTAAAATATTTAGATACTTATAAAACATAGAAAATATTTTATATATTTATAAGAAGTATTCCACAATATCCAAGAGCAGCATTCCTGGAAATGTGTTTCCACGGAATGTAATTAGAAACCTTGAAACAGACATATCCTTGGCATTATGGTTGGTTGTTATTAAAATAATATATTTAACCTATTTCTCGTAACAGGTTTTTCTTCATTCGATTTTCACCTTCACTGCCCAGCATTAGCAACTACCTACCGGAGCTCTCCACCAGTCATTACTGTTCTCTATGGAGCTTATCACCACCAACCAACAGTCTATATTGGCTAGCGTGCTTCTCTACTCTGCCGTGTGATTGTGTCTTGTTAGTCCTCTCATTCTTCCTAGTCCGTTATTCTTTTGGTATTTCAATTCCAATTTCACTTATGTTAAATTAAGGCTTTGTTTGGATAGTAATGGCTAGTGCAATATAATAGAATGAGGTGGAATGGAATGATATTGAATGGGATAAAACCCCGTACCATTTTTTGGATATTAAATGATGGAAGAGACAGAAATTTCCACTCCCTTGTTTGGAAATACAAGTTAAAGGGATGGAATTGTAATAATTATATTCTATTTATTCTCATTCCTTCCCATACTCCTCAATTTGGAGGGAAAGGAAAGGTGGTATGGAATGGAATTAGATGGAGTGGTTTCCATCCATTCCATTCCATTCCACCTTTTATCACTAATTCAAACAAAGCCTAAATGTTAATGTCACCGGTGTTTTTTGTCTTTCAGACTTTTCGTATTATTATTATTATTATTATTATTTTTGGCTGAATAAATGGGGCTATAACAATTAATTATGTGACAAAAAAGAATTATCTTGCACCTGGCCTATGTAACAAGCTGGGACTTGTAACTGACAATTACTTTTTCCTCTGTAAAAGATCTGAGGCTCTTTGCTGCCATACAACTGGTCGTATGAGCATTGACAATGGAAGCAATGGTGAAAAAGTTTCAGGGAAAATTCAGAAAAGTTAGGGAACAATTAAATCAATGGGATGAGCTTCAATCTTGCTTAATATCACAGTTTAGGAATGCTTCCCAGATTATTGATAGATTGCAGGTAATTTGACTACTAATTTTACAGTCTGCAGATAAAATTTTTATGCTGTTTATCGCTTTGATAATGTTGTAGTTCTGGAATTACTTGAGGGTTGAAGTAACTGGTCCGATTATGAACAGGTGCTTCAGAATTCCAACAGTTATGGTGGTTTAAAATGTAACAGTGATGTTAGAGATGCTCTTGTGACAAATCAGATTAAATCTTTGGATAACATTTGGGTTTCCATGAGAAGTACTTTGTGAGTTTCTATTTCTTTGTAGATTAATCTTGCCCTGGTCTTTATTAGTTCCAAAATTTCATGGGAAGGGATCTCAAGTCATGTACAATGTTGATAGGCATTTTTTATGTCATTGACTTTTCCCCCTTTTTTTTTGAGTGAATAACTTGTACTTATGATAGGGACAAGTACTAAATATTTGGTTAAATTCCTCAAGCAACTTAGGAAACAACTAGTCATCTTTGAGAATTGCTTTCTTAAACATGGGGTCTTGTGCTTTGTGTAAAATACCCAATATGTTTCCAGAGAATAATGTTTTGACTTTAGAACAACTGTTTATGGCTGAGGATTGTGTGTCTTCATAGTCCACAGAATGGTTCTCTATATACTAGAGACAGCATCTATTACAAAGATATGCAGTCCTAAACAAATCAGAAAAGAAATCCTATTATTTCTCCTAGTTGATCCTTCTGTATATACATGATATGATATCATATTTACATGGTATAGAGAAGATATATGTGGAGAATTATAACAATTTTTATGTTTATTTTGGGTTTTTTCTAATATTGTATTTTTTTTTAATATTTACTAAACACAAACATGCAATCGCTTCAGCTTTTTAAATGTTTGTACCAAATTTTTCTTTGAGAGTAGCTTTTAAAATTAGCTTCTTGAGGCAACTTTTGCCAGATTGGCAATATCAAATTAGCCTTATAATGCTAATCTAATGTCCAAAATATAAGTCACATATAACAATTATATGCACAAATTAAAGATGTTATATCAATGCAAAGGGGTAGATATTTGCCATCATGTTGATTATATGTACTCTGTAACATTGGTTTTTTCTACAATTTTCAATTAGTTTTATACATGCCTTGAATTTATCCTTCTCCCAGGGTACTCAGTGAAAATCTGAAATGAAGTGTTTCTTGGTTCATCATTTATAGTCAAGCTTATGAGCTTTAATGATCTTCAGATGGTGATGATTTTGTTTGTTTATAGTGATTTAATTGTCTAAATTTGATCTTGAATTGAACTTCCAGGGAACAATTTAATAATATTGTTTTATTTCTTGAGAAAACTCATCGTGATGGTAGACAACTGGTGAAAGGTAGTTCTTCTCACCCGGTCATGAAGCAACTGCAGCATCGAGTTGGCATTAAACCTAGCCTTATGGATTGCTTAGATGGCCTGTTGTTTCTACATGATGTACATCACTCTGAGTAAGGAATAATGCCCGGGACTTTTTTTTTTTTAACAAAAATTTTGTGCCTTTAAACCATCCAGAAATTTGTAAATATGACTGGTACAAGCTTAATTTTTAATAGATAAAAATAATATGATACAATAAGTTGGAGGATTGGCAGAAATTCAATTGATCTTGGTATTACTTGAATTATGTTTGCTTTATATTTCCTATGATGCTTAAATACATTTTTCAACACCATGCTACCTGTACTTTCTTTTCAAGACCCAAAAAAAAAAAAAAGCGCAGGTTAGATTTGTAATAGGTGTGCAGCATCTTAAAGCTTTTTTTTTTTTTTTAAAATGAAAATCAAGGTTTCTACCGTCTACGTTACCTCTTTAGTAAGACAGACATCCTCTGAAACGCCAAATGAAACACCTTGTCTGTGGTAATCTATAAGTTTGACTGAAGTGTACCAGAGCATAAAATGGTTGAGGGAATAGACATAGCAGAAGGTGGAAAGAGGCTGTTACCTGAAACTAAAGGGGAAAAAATACGAAAGGATCCTCAACTTATTGGAATAAAACTTTCTTCTTTTAAAGCTTTTGTGCAGAAGTGCTTTGTTCATTGGTTTTCAATGCAGATAAAACCGTATTTATTGAGTTATAAGTTTTTTAAAATAAGCTGTTTCTTTTTTTCCTTTCGAAACAGGTATTTGTTGAAATCCGCAATTATCTCAGCACTATCAGCAATTGCCATAAAGCCCAGGTATAAAATGCCAGTGCTTGAGTCTAACATTTTAGAAGTTGTTATAGTTATGGACACTTTCAGTTCCCCTTTATGTGCTTTTATTTGAAAGAATTTGGCAGGGCTGCCTTTCCTCTGTATATCCAAGATATCAACTCCCATAAAGCTGCTATGATCAGAACACCAAAGAGAAGACAAAAATGTAACTCTACCCCATCTTAAGTTTTGGGGCACAGAAACACCCTTAAAGATACATACATTCTTCTCCAATCATTCACCCCAAAGGATTCCCAAACCTGCACTTTACCATAAAATTTGAGGCTGTTTGCTTGAAACATAACCTTTATAGCAAACCATAACAAACTGTTCAAAGGGTCATACCTAGTGCCCCCAAATTTCCCAAAATGGCTTGTTCCAATGGAAAGAAGCCATCTTACTGTGCAATAGTGCAAAAGTAGGTGGCCTCCTGTCTTTGAGCTAGATCTGCACAAAGGTACATCTTAGGAGAAGGTGAGGTTTAAGGCCTATGAATTTACAAACCTGTTAAGTATCACAATCCAAACTTGAGACTTGACCATGAGGGAGCATTCGCCTGCCAAATGTCATCCTAGAAAGAGATCAAATTCCCAAGGTGACAGTGCTAAAAAATTTGTTGTCTAAAAGGAGATCAGTTGTCTAAAAATTTGTATCCTTGGGAATTGAACTGCCAAGGACTAGCATGAGTTGCAGTGATAACTGGATTGGCATCCTACCTGGATCGTTCAGGACCATACTTGCTCTGGTCTCTGAATTACTTGATACCACAAAGAAGAGGTAATCAGGGCCATTCGCTTCTGAAGCTAGGTTTTAAGACACCAAATTCCCAATGCCAGTCACTGTTCATTTTAGGCATAGCAAACCTCCCAACAAAAAAAAAGGTCTCTTCTCTGCACACATGCTCCTAATCAGTGAAGGTACTCACGATTTTCTCTATTCTAAGGGCCATGCCCACAAGGATAGTGGGGGGCATTGCAAGACAAACAAGTTTGAATGATGGAAATCCAAACACCCAAGAATAAAAAGTCATCCTCCAACTGTCTGGGTGCTTGGAGGACTTGTGAAACACAAGATCCCAAGAAAATGCTTGAGGATGACGACCTAGATAAACTCCCAAGTAAATGAGAGAACTTTCAGAACCAGCCATGATATCATTTAAAGAGAGTTTTGTTCTCCACAGTCAAACCTATAGGTCTGCACTTAATCAAATTAACCCCGAAAACCAGAAATAGCCTTAATAAAATATAAGTGATAGTATGAACATTCACGAAGGTATCATTGTCCTCTGAAAGGAGAGTTGTATTATTTGCAAACAGAAGATGTTAAACCTTAAGTTCCTCTGAACCAGCCCTTGTATGAGCTCTCTACCACAGTTCTTGCAAATAAGTGACTTCCCCCTTGCCCAACTCCTCATTTTATAGTTTTCTATTAGCCAAGATATACAGTCACTATTTATAATCACAGGAAAGAGTAGCACTTGAGATACTTCCTGAAATCCTCCTTCTTCATCTAGCATCATCAAATTTGTTACTATCTGGATCCTTATCTTGGAAACCCAACTCAAGTGATCATTTGCTTTCTCAAAATCCAACTCAAACCAAGCCAAATTTCATCTATTTTTAACATCTTCCACTATCTCCTACAAATTAAAACACTCTAGTTGTGATTCTTAGAAGAACATGAATAAAAAATAAGCATGGAATATATGGGAGAAAAGAAAAGAAAAGGGAGAAAAAAAAGAGAGAGAAGAAAACCAGGATGATAACTGGTTATCTGTGTAAACATTAGCTTCCCGTTTTATATGCACAGGCATTGCAAGATCTTTTATGTACTATATTCATGATGCTTACTTTTCATTTTGCAATGCTTATTTATTTCCATCTTTTTTTAAGTTTATTTTGATGCTGTCCAGCTTGTCTTATTCTGCGCTGTATGTGTTTTGTGTTCACTCTGCAATAACTGCATTGCATTGCAGAGCCAGTGATCTTGGTGGCTTACAACAACTCTTGGTTGATCAACCCAATATCCTTAGTGAGGAAGGTATGCAAGAATTATCTCGGGGGTAGAACTGATGTTTTGATGATTAACAATAAAAATGTTTATGTGCACATCCACACCATTGCTTAAATGCTTTAAGATATTCCTATTTATGACATGTAAGCCCAACACTAAGCACTGATTAATTTTAATGGGAAAAGAATATATGCATAAGCATGTTCTATTCCATTTATCAAAATGCAAAACAAAATATGAAAAAAGTACTAGACAAATTGTGCACCCCTGCATGAAATTCAGTCACACTTTTCTTTTTCTTTGAAAAAAAAAAAAAAAACCATGATGACACATCACAAAGATCCTGTCAAGCCATTCAATGGATCAGGTGTCAAATTTTGCATTAGACAATGACCCCAAGTCTCAATTCTCAACCCCTGATTCAGCATGCTAAACCAAGTGACATGAATATTCAGGACCAAAACTCCAAAAATTGTAAGGAAAATATATGTAAAAAAGAAGTAAAATGACCAGACCATAGTCGCTCTAATTCATAAGGTCCAAAAATAGGGTGTACAAGATAGAAATATGAAAGGTTAACCTAAAAGAGATAATGTCATGGGATAAAAATGGCATAACCACCATTTGGTGCTTGTGCGAAGGTAGCAATCAAATAACAACTATACCGTAATACATATGAACAGTGAATACTCCTCCATTCGATTTGTATTATTCAATATATATAAACAAATTTTCTGCAGAATTTTTTTCTTAGAAAAATGGACATAGATATGTTAACAAGCTCCTAAACTCTTTCCAATCCAATTGGAGTGCTTGTCCAATATGAGTGCAAGATAAAATACAGCCAATTTGGGAGGCTAATTCAAATTATTTCAAAACACTTTGGAATATTAAAAGGGGTAATGCAAATTTGTGTACAGAATTAGAGGGGAAGGCCATCTCCCTAGAAAAGGCTTCCCATCTTGAGAGACCTTTTGAAGAAAAGGAATTAAAAAGGGCAATTTGGAATATGGGTACAAATAAGGCTCCAGGTCCAGATGGGTATTTTGAGAGCTTCTTTCAAGCTTGTTGGGACATAGTAAAAGTGGATCTTTTAAAAGTGCTTGACGAGTTCCACAATACTAGAAAGATTGGTGTTAGTATTGTTGATAAAGGTAGCACGAGAGGGGGGGTTGAATCGTGTTTCAAATCTTTTTTGTGACCTGAAACTTTTTGTAATAAATTTCTCAAGTCTTAGACTTGGAATACGGAAGTTGTTTGGTTAGAAGTATAAGTTATTTTTAGTATCAAAAAGTTTAATTAGGTAGAATAAATGATTGCTCACAGATTTAATAAATGAGTGAAGTGAATCAGTAAAGAGATAAGGGATAGAAAAATTCACACGACAGAATTTTATACTGGTTCGGCCAACCACTTACCTACTTCTAGTTCCCAATACTTTGTTGAGAGTTATATATATCGAGTATTCTTTTTCCAAGCTTCTCCAAGCTTTTACACGTGAGTATTCTTTCTCAAGTCTCTTCAAGCTTAAACAATAGAGTAGTTTTCTCAAGCCTCTTTAAGCTAAGCACGAGGAGTATTTATCCTTGCCTCTCCAAGCTCTTAGTGACTATTAATGGGTTCGGTTACAATATGAGAAGGTTTGTGGTTTGTGTTTGCAACACTCACACTTAAGCTCTAAAAGCTCATATAATTAACAAAGTGTTTGTGACTTCTCTAATATCTAGAAATGAGAATATTAGCTAATATAAATCAATAGAGAAGATTTTACAACTTAAAGTTACGATGAGTAACTTTTTGATGATTTAGAAGATTGATGAAGAAGGTCTTTTATGCGCAGAAAAGTATTCAATCAGCCCAACCATTTCTTATTCAATTTCCAACTTTATATGGATTTCAAGATATGACCGTTGAAGCTTGCAGATCTTGAGCCTTGTGCCTTTTTGATCCATTGGTCTATGACTGGAAAGAGAAATTCAATTTTCTTCTTCAACTGGAAAGAGAGATTCAATTTTCTTCTTCAACTGGAAAGAGAGAAATGCAATTTTCTTATTCAACAAGTAGAATTGACACAGAAGAGAAAAAATAGCTGTTGAAGTGTTCCCCAACTTTTTAGACTTGTGAATGCTTCTTTTGTATCTTATCTAATTATATTTGATTTTTTGAATTTACCAATGAAGCATGTAGAAGAAGATTTGAAGGTGAGGTACTTCATGAGAAACATGTTTCTGATGATTACCCTTCTAGACGAAGTCATCCTTCTGAATGAACAATGATCTTTCTCGTGACACATTTTCCTTTCTGATGCTATAATCTTATCCTTCTGAACTTTCTGTCTGCTTCTTAAGTGAAAGATCATATAAACCACAAAGCGTTTGTTCCCATATAAGTATATTCAAGAGAAGTATTATGAATTAAGATACTTTGTTTATTTCAAAAACTGTTTAAGTATGAGATAAATGATTTTGCTCACGAAAGAATACGTTTAAACTAAACAAATCATTCACAGACAAAAGTTTTACTTAAAGTTTGATTTGGTATTCATAAAAATTTTAAAGCTTGAAACGTTTTAAGTTATGAGATGGTTTCAAAAGGGCATTGGAGCTTACAAGTATTAACTCCATATTTATTTCTTTGGTCCCTAAGGCTGGTAAGAGTTAAAGATTATAGGCCTAGTCACTAGTTTGTACAAAATCATTACCAAAATCCTTTCTTCTCGCCCCAATGAGGTTATTAGTGACACTATTTCGGAGAATCAAAGTGCTTTTATTGCAGGTAGACAAATTTTAGATGCTACCTTGGTGGCTAATGAAGTGGTTGATGACATGAGGGAAAGGTCAAAACATTGTCTTAACTTCAAGTTGGATTTTGAGAAGGCTCATGACAAGGTTAGCTAGAGTTTTTTCATACAAGGTTTTAGAGAGAAAAGGAATTTGGCCGTAGATGGAGAAGTTGGATTTCAAGTTGTCTTCCAACTAGCTCCTTTTTGGTGATAGTCAATGGTAAGCCTAAAGAATGGTTCCATGGCCAAAGGGGTGTGAGACAAGAAGATCCTTTATCACCTTTTTTGTTTACTTTGGTAATGGTCATTCTTAGTTGTTTGGTCTCTTGAGCAGTGGTGAGAGGGCTTATTGCGGGTGTCAAAGTGGGATCAAAGGGGGTTGAAGTCTCCCATTTGTAGTTTACCATTGACATTATCTTATTCCTAGATAATGATAAAGATGGTTTTTCGAATGTTTCATCTCTTCTGCAAATCTTTGAGTTGTCTTCTAGGTTGAAGATTAATTGGTCCAAAAGCGACTTAGTTGGTGTTAATATGGACTCAAACAACCTCTTCCTTTGCTTTGTTGGCAGGTTGTCAAATCTTGGAGTTACCTTTTGTTTATTTGGGTGTTCCTTTGGGTGGTGATCCTAGATCTACCTCTCTTTGGGATCTGGTGGTGGAGAAGATCTCCAAGTTTCTTGATACTAGGAAAAGGGCTTATTTTTCTTTAGGCGGTTGAATTACCCTTATTCAGGCTCATCTTTCTAGCATTCCTCTCTACTTCTTATCCTTGTTTTGTTTGCCGATGGGAGGTGGCTAACACAATTGAAAAGATTATGAGGGACTTTCTTTGATCAGGTGCTTCAGATACAAATCGTGATCACTTGGTGAGCTAGGATGTGTGTTGTCATCCTAAAAGGAAGGGGGTTTAAGTCTCGGAAATTTGGTGTCTAAAAATATTGCCTTTACAGTTAAATGGCTATGGCGTTTTCTTCTTGAGCCATTATCATGATGGCATCAAGTGATTGACGTAAAATTGGCCTTGACAGGATTGGGGGGGATGCTAATATAGCTTCTCATACTACTCATTCTAGCCCTTGGAAATTCATTTCCCAAGGTTACTCTACCTTCAAGACTTTGCTTTGCTTGAAAGTAGGGAAGACCACTGGTTAGGAGACTTCTCTTTTAGTATAGCTTTTCCGTGTCTTTATCGTTTATCTTCTCTCTGTAAATCCCCAATCCAGAATTTTTATTATGTACAAGACTCCACTTACTCTTGGAACTTCCACTTTTTCAAGAACTTAAATCAGAGTCTTTAGATTTAGCAACCCTTATGAATATCCTTGAATCCTTTGGAGTTTTTTTCATGTAAATTCTACTTTCAATTTCTAACCCATTCCTTAAACAAAACTCCTTTTTGTCTTAATACGCCCATTAAGCTTCCACGAAGGTCAAATCCTTTATTTAGACAGCTGTGCTTAATAGAATTAACACAAACGATATGTTGCAAATTCAAGATCACAAAAGGTAATTTCCGCTGATATGTGTTATGTGTGGTGCTAGTTTGGAATTGACTACACACCCTTTTTTTGTATTGTTCTCTGGCTGTTTATCCTGGAATTCTTTTTTTGGTATCTTTGGTGAGTGTTGAGTGGGTCCTAAAGCTTTGGATCAGTTCTTGTTGATTAGCTTTGTTGGTTTTGAGAGGAGGAACGAAGCCAAATCTTTGTGGCAATGTGCTGTCTATGCCACTGTTTGGTGCATCTAGTTAAAGCATAACACTCGCATTTTTAATGGCAAGCATTCAGACAAGCAAATCTTATGGGATAGGATTAGGCATCTTGCTTCCATTTGGTGCGAGGTGCGCAATCTTTCTAGAGGGGTGTCTCTGTTAGATATGCAGAGAGATTGGAAAGCATTGCTTTTTTAATGTTTTTCATCTAATCCTACTTTTTATATTGAGGATCTCTTGTCTCTATGCTATTTGTAATATCCTCCTTTTCTTGTTAATAATATTTCTCCTTTTGTCAAAAAAAAAAAATAAATAAATAAATAAAAAATAAAAAATAAAAAATAGCTTGGGTAGATGTTTGGGTTAGCATTGCTCCTCTTTCATAGGATTTTCCCTAGCTTTTTCACCTATCTTCTTTGTGTAATGCCTTTATTTGTTAATTTTTTTCTCAGGACAACTCTAGGAACTTCCTTTTTCCCGCCAAAATTTGGATAATATATAGATTACTAAGTTAGAGTCTCTTCTTCCTCCATTATATTCATCTTTACAATATCGGTGATTCAAGAATTTGAACTTGGACTCTTGAATCTTTGGGAGTTTTCTCCTATAAATCATATTTTCAGTAATTGAATTCTTGTCCTAATAAATTAAGATTTTTCTTGGATAAACCCATTTGGAAACCTAAAGTTCCCTAGGTCAAAGCTTTTGTTTGGATTGTTGTTCTTAGCAGGATTAACATAAATGACATGCTTCAAAAGCAGGGGCCTCACTGCCTTGTCCCTAAACATGTGTGTAACGTGCACTTTAGATTCTAAATTGGGGGAGCATCTGTTTTTGCATTGCTCTATGCTGAAGTCTCTTTGGAAGAGGCTTTTTGGAATCTTTGGAAGTCTTGGGTTTCCAACTTTTTCTTTTCGTCCTAAAACCTCCATACAAAAAAATCCTACATGACTGGCTAAGATTAACAGTAGCTCAAATTTAAACTTGTTTACTAATGTGGTTTCTTACTATATGACTTTTCGGTGCAGTTCAATATGTATTTGATATCATATTTGCTGAAGAACTATGTTGATGATCCTCTGTTATGGACAAATACTTTGTGCCGGGGGATGCTTGAGCTTTATGTACATCAATGGAGGCTTTTGATTCTACAGACATGATTAGAGCAACATGTTCTCTAATTTTGACCACTGAGATATCAAGTGATGGTAACAGAACCATGGGTAAAAGTTATGCTCTTTCCCATATGGAAAGGAAAGTAATTACTAGGATTTTAATTGCGATTATAAGAAAGAACCTCTACTCTCAATTGGCTTTTGCACCATGTTTGAATGTGTTTTTTTTCATTAATAGAACGAATCAGAAATAATAGAAATGAGTTGGAGAGGGAAGGGAAGGAATAGAATAAAGTTACTTTTCTTCTTGTTTGGAAGAATAATAAAGGAACATAATAGAACTTTATTAATCTTGTTTGAAACTTATATGGTAAAGGAATGAAAGAGGTTATAACTTTTTAGTTCTCTCCTTTCGCCTTTATCCTAACCCAATTTTGAGGAATGAAAAAGGGCATTATGAGGGAAAGAGTGTAAGGGGGAGAATAATTTCTCTCGAGCTTCATTTCATTCTTTTGTATATTTAAATTCCCAAACAAGGGAATTGATTCTCTTTTTCCTTATTTCTTTTTCATTTAACCCATTATCTATCATCCAAACATACTATTAGATTGTAAATCCTTAGGTACAGTAGAACTATGGCTTCTGTGTTGTGTTGAATTGTGTTGTGCTCTTTAGAAATGATGAAAAAAAAATGCTTGAACTTTTTTGCTTAGTATCAAGCAAACTTTGTTTCTCTCTTTGTTTTTCTCGTTATGTCATCGTGGCTAATTCTCATGTTTAATTAACGAATAGAATTTTGCCACATGTTTCAAAGGAACATGAATCATATGGTTCAAATTATAAGAAATTTGTTTGAATCTTTGGAATGGGAAAATGCATTACTAGAAGAGGCAGCATTATTGTCTTGAAAAACTATTACTCTCATATTTAAAGGATGTAAGAATATTCGACTGATAATATGAAAAAGAGAAAACAAAACATTGAATTAATCACCTCATTGTTTATGCCAATTTTTTGAGAAGGTTATCTTTAGATATTTCAAGTTTTATTATTATTATTATTATTATTTTAAATAATTATACTTTTTGGAAACGTTATCTGTCTCCGATGGGTATTGAGGAATTGATTAGGGCTCAAGGGTGAATGTACAAATATGAATGCTATAACGAATTTAGCCAAGCACTGTGCTGCGAAGTTTGTTTCTCTAGTGTTTCTTCCGTCACATGATATTGTGAAATCGCTTGCATATCTTACCACTTTAGTAGGATGGATATTTCCACCCCTCGACTAGGTTAAATATAACATTGATTAATCCTGTCTGGACAACGGAAATCATACGGCATGTGGAGGTATGTTTCGTGATGCGTTAGGTATCTGGTTGCTTTGCTTTTGTCGTAATATTGGCACAACTTCGGTGCTCATGGTTGATCTTTGGGGCATGCCTACAAGGTTGCAACTGGCTTGGTAGCATGGTCTGAAGAAAATCTTGCTTGAATGTGACTCAACTGTAGTAGTACGGTTGATAAACAAAGGCTATCCTCCTTATCAATATAACTAAATATCAGAACCGGATTGTACTGGCTGGTCGGACAGGTCCAACTAGGAATCGGATCCCAGGCTAGTTTGGTCTCCACCATAAAACCAGATGCGGTCAAGAATCGGTCAAAATCGGTGAACCGATGTGAACTGGATAGGTCAAACTGGTTGACCGGTTTGGTTTTTTTTCTTTTAAATTTTGGTAAAAATGCTATTATTTCTTTTATACAAAAAGAAGAAGCTCAGTTAGAACAAAAATTCATTTTTTTTAAAACTTTAATTCTTTTAGTATTCTTATTTGTTATATACTTTTAAATTAATTTAAAAATAAAAAATTAAAAATGATTATTATACTCTCTGTGAGTACTTTCCAAAAGAAATGTAAGTGAAAATTAAAATAAATAAATTTTATATTTAAAATATTTGATAAAGTTCCTCATAATAAATATTATTTTGCATTGGTTATGTTATTGTTAATAATTTCATATAATTTTTTATTTTTTAATTAATCATATATATATTATGTCCCAGTCGAACCCCCAATTGAACCTCTGAACCTTTGGACCCCTATCTTGATGGTTCGATACTCCGCTTTGGTTTTCTTAACCTTGCTAAATATACTTGGATAACTATATTTATATGTGCTTTAGATATTAATGAAGTTAATTAATGAGCATGCGTTCATATTTTTTTAGTCATCCTATCTAAATTCCTAAACTCATAAAATTTACTTTTATTAATAATTAATAATAGAGTAAGGATTTAATTTTTATGCAATATTAGGGTAAAAAAATTTTACACAGATATTTAATTATGTATTGTTATATTAGTAAAAATATTTGTTTAACTATCCACTATCTTAAATATTTTATAAACTCAAGCATTTGATTATATGATAGCGTAAAACTCTACTATTTGCTTAACAATTAAACTCATAAAATTAAATATTAAAACCTAAATATATTCAAAAGTGAATAGTTACATATAAAATTACAAAAATTTAAGGTTTGAAATACAATATAAATTAATGATACTATATTTTGTAGTCATTAATTCTCTGTTAATTACATTTTAATTAAAGATAAATAAAAGTAAATAACCGACTCTCTCTCTCTCTCTCTCTCTCTCTCTCTCTCTCTCTCTCCCCCTTGGACCTATTTTTCTCAAACTTTGGTCTCGGTTTTCATCGCCATCACGAGAAGCACATTGCAAGAGTACTTCTCATTCCTCTTGGCTTTAAATTATGAAATATGGAATATGAATAAAGAAATTTAATATTAAAGAAATTTGCCTCATTCCAAGTGCATTCTTGGAACGTGTACATTTCATAATCTAAGAGGAATGTTTTGTTTGTTCACCAAAAGCACTTAACAGCACATTTTAATAACATTCTATCATGTGACTAATATTGATTAGTATAAATTATTAAAAAGTGAATATAAAATAAAGTCATGTCATGCTTTATAATAAAACACTACAAGGTTTTAAAAATATGGTAACCAAATAAATTCTAATAATACCTTCCAGCTTTTCCATCTAAGTAGCATAATTATGCTTTGAGGCGTCCATAGAACTTTTGCTTCTCTTGTGTTGTCTAGAAGCGACCATGCCCAAACTCCGAAGAGATGTCAATAAACTTGAGTTTGATCTCCTCCCGTACAACATGGAAAGTCTGCTTAAGCAGTGATTGGCGCAATGTAAGAACCCTTTTCTTTGGACCAATAGTGCACCCCTTGACCATAACATAATCATCCTTCACAATTCCATTCATTCTTTCATAATCTTGTGTGTGCAGCAATGTCATCAACACCGTGGATGTGGTGGTTGTGGTCGTTGTCAACATTTGCCGGTGCCTGTTCCAAGTTGGTGAGCAGTACGGAATAAAATTGTGAAGCCCACAATCATGGAACCCATCAAAACCTGTGATGGAAATGAGGGGCTGAGGTGCAGCACAAGAGTCCCTAACCCAAACCTATGCTACATGAACTGCATGGAGTAACTGCTCATTGACATGAGTAACTACTCGGCTATTTGAGTGGCATTGACATGAGTAACTACTCGGCTATTTGAGTGGCAATATCTTCTAGTTATCTTTTATCTTTATCTTTATTTTAGGAAGTAATGATTTTTGCTAATTGTCTTTATCCTTTGGCCAAATATTTAGGAGTTGTAGTTATGTTTAGTAGTATTTAATACCCATTGTAATCAACTTGAAGTCATGAATAAAGTTTTACCATTGTTTATTTCTTTACATTCGCAATGTAAAGATCTCTCTGATACCAATAGATCACATTAATTGGTATCCAGAGCCAAGCTGCGATCACGCCAACGCTTTGATCGTCAATATGGCTACCAACAAGGAATGCCTTGAGGCGTTAAAAAATTCGATGGGGGAGATGCTCGAGTCAATTGATCAAATCTTCGACATGATGTCCAAGAAATCAAGGCGTAGGCGTCCATGTCGTCATCCACGACAACAACAGTAGCCAAAGTTTTGATTCAAATTCATCGGTGCAGAGTAAGAGGACAGACACAAGTGGAGACAGGAAGAACTGAACTAGAAATCCCATCCATTTGGTGTTTCCAAAGCTTTTTGGAGATGATCCTTGGGTGTGGCTGGATCGAGCATGACAATATTTTGCTGCCCAGAATGTTCATTGTAACACCCTACTACTAACTATTATCGTACCACTTTCATTTACTACTTTTATTTTTGTGTGGGTAAATTTTTTTTTTCGCCAATTGCTCTTACAAATTTCATTATTTTAGTTAATTGATTTACGCGGCGGAGTTGTTACTACCACATGTTAGGCAGAAATTCCACAGTTAGGGCAACTATCAACTAAAGAAAAGTATACATCACTACTATTGCATCATAGAGTACATTTAGCAATTCATAATACATAACCCCGAAATATAATAAGAGACAGGACGCCTATACTACTACTAATCATTCCCACCCGACCCATGTACAGTCCACAAAACTACAAAATCAAATATGTCGGATGAAGATGCTAAAAAGGGGCGTCCTCTACTACATGAAAGCCTATTTAAAGTCTAGTCATTAATAATAGTCATGGTAAGGACTCCATCCACAATGTCAAGTATAATCTTATTATTTAGCAGATTTGGCTCAAAGACCACGTCCATCTCAATATTGAGAATGATCCGTGATATGTCGTTAAACTACCAAATTAAAAACCTTTGCTTGGTTTAGGAAAAATTAGTATAGTAATTAGCAAAAGGTCGATCCACAAGGAATTGAATTAATTTAATTATTTAGCTTATTTTAGATTCTGATTCTAATAAACACTAAAAAGACAAAGTAACACAAAATGGGGGGGGGGTTTTGTTGTTTCTATAATTCAAACAAAAATTATATGAAAAAAATTACACAAAAATGAAAAAAATAAACAAGAGCAAATGATGCTATTTTGTTGAAATCAATTAAAACTGATTATGGGATCTCTTTTCCCCACCAAATTATATCATGCAATTAGTTCTCAATTTTAGCCTCCAATTCTCCTTTTATAGTTACCAATCTTAGGCAGTGAAACATTCTATTACCTACCTTCTTTTAAATAGATTAAGGAACGTCCATTAACCTATTCTAATCACTAATTGACATAGGGAACATCCACTAAGTTCAATTAACAATTGCAACTAGAAGGACAGATTGGTCTAAGTGTTGGTCTCTAACATAGGACTAAGTGACTTAGGTTATATTCTCCCTTGCATACAATCAAAACTTGACCATTAAGTTTGCACACAAGTTACTACATATGGATAAAGGATAATGAACATCATAATCCTAAATCTAGCAATCAGCCATAACATGAAATATAAGGGTGGCCAATCCAAACATGTCACATTACTACCATGATCATGAAGTGAGTAGGAGAATATAATCAACTCTCAAGAAAATGGAGATCTAAAAATCAATTTAATTACATGATAATTTAGGGTTCAAAGTTCACCCATAACCATAAAAATAACTTAGCCTAACATTCTAAAGAAAATCATATCACAAATTGAAGAATACATGACATGAGTTAAGAAAGAAAGAAAACATGTGTAGACTAAAGGGTGAAAGCAAAGTTGCCCAAACTCTAATCTTCAGCACCTGTCTCTTCTTCTTGTCCTCAATTAAATCCCTAAAGAGCAGCAAAAAGTGATGTCCAGAGCTACAAGCTTGATGAAAATGTCACTTCTCCAACTCCAATATTGTCACTATGGTTTCTAAGGATGAGTCGCTAAAACCTCCTTCTCTCTCCACGAAAATTTCTCTCTCTAGCAAGAGCCCAAATGCTCATTTTTTACTCCTCTCTCTTGTGCTACTGGTCTCTTGTCAAAATGTAATCTCAACCATCCAAATTGTAACTGCTCCAATTGTAACTCCACATTAAACTAGCTTCATAGGTTACATTCTCACAAAGCATTGGTGATTATCAGAAATAATTCTGATAATTAAGTTTCTAACAGCTTATAATCAGACAATGAAAACCCACAAATGAATTGAACTCAATTGGCCCACCATTCATTAATCAAAATTGACAGTTTCAGTTTTTTTTTGGCAGCTCTACTTCACACATAAATTTCATTGACCAAATAAACTTGGATGAGAGTAATTCGACCACCATTGGAAAGTTGACGTCTTGGGCTTCATTTTTGGCTCTGGAATCATCCCATTTGGGCTTATATCAAGGGAGAACTGAATTGAGCAAAACTGTATTAAATGCAGTGACGGGTCAGCGTCAGGCCCAACTTTGGTAGCTTCAATCTCTCTGGTCCGTTGGACTTTTTCAATGATCTTGGTGTCAAATTAAAGCTCTGGATGTCTACTTTCATTTCCAAGTGGAATCATGTCATTTTGACTTCGGACCAAAAAGTTATGCCCTTGGAAAGACATACTGCTCATGCTGTCCAGCACTCAATTCTTAGCATTTTCTTGAATTAGCTCTAAATTGAGTTATTTTACTCTTGTTCAGCTCAAAAATCATCCTTAAGCTTTATTTTCCTACAAAACACAAAGAGTAAAATAAAAGAATTATATTTACAAGATTAAAGCTATGAACAAGCATAGAAAAGAATATAAAATAAGTGAATAAAATGCACTTATCAATCCGCACCATCTTGAAACACCAAAGAAAAAGGGGTGAGAGAAAACTCCCAGTAAGGTGGTGTTCCCAAAGGAGTCCTTCATCCCAAAAATGCTAAGAATAAAGACAGAAGTGCAGCAACATGTGTAGTATACAGCTAGTCAAACCACCAATCAAATATTATAACATTTAGCAGCAAAATAATCCACAAGCAGTTAATAAGATAAATTATCATTCCCGGCTATTAGATAATGTCAAGCAAGATGGAAGTACATCACAATAAAAATGAAAGCAGTAAACAGTAATATGATCATAACAAAATATAATAAGTATATTGATAGTCCTTTTAACTACTTCCTTTATCCTTTTCTATTGGCTAAAGTCTGCAGGGTTTGCATTAATAATCCAGATCTGTGAGAGCTTTCTTTATTAGGGTGTCCCCTAGTCAAATCAGTGAATGCCAAATCCTTATTTGTTATCTTGGCGAGGCCCGAGGCATCACTTTAATGAACATTAAGTCCTTGTCTGCTAACAAAGCTGAGCCCGAGGTGTCGTTTAGCCATTGCAAGACTATGTGAACACCAAGTCCATGTCTGCTAGAATGGCGGGCCCGAGGTGTCACATAACGATCACCAAGTCCTTGTCTGCTAGCAAGGCGGGGCCTGTAACATCCCCATATAACGTTATAGGAAATAATGAAAACGTCCTTGGGCAAACTTTTATTATTTATATCCTTGCCCCTGAACTTTTTAGAAAATGCATTTAGGTCCCTAGATCAATAGAATTAGCAGAATAAGGTTTTAAATGAGGTAGAATCACATAGCGAAAATGTAGAAACCTACACCTTGGCTGATTGAGCCACGGAGATATCCATATGTGAAATGACATGGGATGCCCTTAGATGTAACACCTTACTAGACAAAGTACTATACTTAAGTCATAATAAATTATCTGACAAGTGATTATGTGTAATACTGGTGAAACTCTAGTTTCTGTATTAGTATTATTTATGCGCATAAGAATACTTAATCGCATAACAAAATTTCCTGCGTGACGGCGGAATAAATACTAGTTAATCGGTATGCTATAAATAACGTAACATAAACAAAAACACAATAAGGACAGAACTACTGCCAAGGCATCATAACCATATACATAGATATCTGATTTTAAAGTTTGTCGAAATGATACAAGGTGACAAAAAAAGGCCACTAATACAAAACAACATGGCCGGTTTCTATGGACAGCACCCCAAGTGGTCCCCATGGGACATTTCACGTACATCTCCTAACATCTACCTATCCACCCATGACCCAAACTGCCAAAAGAGGGTCATTCTGTACATCTAACCCAACTATAGCATGTACGCTACCTAGACAGAATCTGATGAAAGGAACCCGTTCGCCATGGTGGCATCCGTTGGAGGGTGTCCGACATTGGGAAAAGAGGATGATGAAGAAGAACTCGCTACCTCGGACGGATCCCCCTCGGAGATCGAGGCTGATAACATCGGCTGTGGTGGTGAAGCGGGAGGGGCCATGGGAACTGGAACTGCTGGTGCGGCTGGTCCTGCTGGTGGTGGTGGTGGAAATGGATGGGCCATGTGAAGGGGTATGGCTATGTAAAGGACAGCAGGATCAAAGAGGGGATGCATAAGCGGGACAGCGAAATCTCTCTGGAAGAAGAATTAGAGGCGGAACTGACATTGGCCAGAGATATATACAGAATCCAAAAACGGGTCAAGGCGTATGTGTAGCTTAGGGAACTCGATGAATAGCACCCCGGTCGCTGCGTGCTCCATGGTCTGAGAATGACGCGGAACATACAATAGGGTGAGAAATGAATATTTCTCAGTAGAAATTCCTAGCCTCTATACATCTGTCATCGCTGTCATTCCCAGTTGTTTTGGCTCATAATATTTTTCAAATAGTATCATAAAATGATAATATTCAACTTAATTACTTATTTGTAAAGCATACACCGAAACAAATTCAATTTTAGTTAACAGATACACTAATGCACTCAAACAGTAATCATGGTGGAGCAATAGCATATTAAGAATAATCAACAGGAATCTAGAATAATCAATAGGGAAACATTACATTATACATATGCATGTGCAACTAGAAAATGCATCTTGTTCTTGGAGGCTTTCGCCTATTAGAATTTATTTCCATCCCTGGTCCCTTGGGAGTCATTGGCCATATACTCCTGGGTAATAGTCCGCTTTTCAGGACCGAGCTCGTTCCTATACAGGATGGCCCGGTTTACTTTCCCCGACCTTCCCACTGATCTATTCCCCTTAATTTATTCTGGGGTTGGCCCAAGTGATGTGGAATCCTTTATAGTATCATGAAATGAATGCACATCTAACTTGATTCTTTAAATATAATGTACTCAAGCTATCATAAATTTTCACAGCATATAAACTTCTTACCGAAATTTCGGCAGCATAACGGATCGAGTCCGCTTCTCCATGAATAGTGCCAGACAATCAGTACAATTGCACAACTAATAATTTCAGTATAAACCAGCAAAGATATATATATACATTTATAGCATCATTCAACAATTGCAAATCAAGTATCAATAAGGTTTCAATTTATTCTTCCCTGTTCTGCCCGAGTTTGGTATGCTCCAAATTTTATTCAATTCAACTCATTTAAATCTCATTTTTGGATATGTTACAGCCTTATATGTCTAGTTTGTAATCCCTTTAGTCCCATCTCATTTTGAGTTGTATAACTCAAGATATAAACATTTTATCTCAGCATGCCCTGTTCTTAGCCAGAATTGGGTTCCTATAAAAGAAAATTCACTAAAAGTCGAAAACTAGGTGAAATCATGCGAATTTTGTTTCAAACTAAAGCTAACACAACAAGCTTTAAAATGAGTTAAGTTTTATGTCATTTGCCTAAGTAGATTTTGAGTTATGAGTCTCGAAACATTACCCTACTGGGCTGTCCTGTTCTAGGCCAGTTTAAACCTAAGCCAACTTCATTGAAGTGCTGAGAACAAATGACAACGAATTAAATTCTAAAATTTTTAAGAAATGTTCTCTCATGTATTAGCTTTCAAAAAACTTTAGTTGCACTCAATTTGAGGTTGTATAGGGTGAGTTACACCTTTCTCAACCCATGCTGCCCGGGTGAGAACCCAGATTTCTAGGTCTAACTTCAAAAATTCATAACTAATTCTACACTAATCCAATGGCCTTATATTTTATATGTATGGAAAGCCTTGGATGTCTAGTTTCATTTAAAAATGGTTTTATTCAATTTAAATGGCGGTAGGCAGATCCGTACACTCCGCCGTACGGACCACCGAGGGAAAACCCTAACAGCCTCTAGATTTGTCTTCCTCTTTCAAGCTATTTGCCCTCAATTCCAATTTTAATCACAACATACATACAAAATCAGTCATAAAACATCATCATCACTCTATAAAACACCAACATTTCAGATTATGCATGACCAACATGAAGCCCCAAATCAGAGAAACAAGAGGAGAAGTAGGATTTCCTACCTTGTCTTATGTAATTTATGCTGATTTTGTGTCTTTGATGGTGGTGGCTTAGGATGAGACTTCAAGATGGATGAGAATGGAGTAGAAATGAGAGCAAGGAGGAGAGAAAGAAGAGAGCTTCAGCAGATGGGGAAGTGGCCGAAATTTTGAGGAAGAGAAAAGGAGAAAAAGGTGAAGATATTTGGTGGTGGCTTACTTGTGATTGGTGGATCCAAGTTGATCATGAAATCTGGTTTATCTCTTCTCATCAAAGGCTGTCTAGGCGCCACTTGAGGGGGCATTTGGCTAAATCCTAGCCGTTGATTCTAGGGCATTCATAGAAAAATTCTACTGGTCCGGTTCCGACAGTTGAAAATTCCGAAATCTTACCGATTTCTCTTAAATCGGTAAATCGGTTTGAAATTTTTCTGTGGGGTATTCTATGCTCCTAATCAAATTCCATCAAGCCTAATCCGTCTAAATCACACTTAATTGGTTTTAAGTAAATGTTTAATCAAGTTCTGATTAAACTCACTTATTTGATAAAAACCGAATAATTCAGTTATTAACAATAAATTTTTCGGACGTTACACTAGACTTAGCCATAATTATGAAAATGCCATTAGTTATGAAAAACAAAAAATACTAAATGGTTTTATGAAAAACCAAAACTGTAACGTTTTGAAGAAACGGTGTGACTAAGTAGCACTGTTAATTGATTTATTCTATAGTGTTAGGATTGAAATATAAACATTAAAGTGTAAGAAGAGTTGAATTTATTATGTAGAAAAATTTAGAAAATCATTTGCAATTTCCTCTTATTTTAGGGAAAATTGGTTTAAATCTCGTGCCACACCCTACAAGAGCTGGATCAGTAGAAATTATATCATTTAGGACCTCAAGAGGAGTGACTAAATTTTAGTCACTTAACCCTCCAAAGTGGCCATAATTAGCCACAAATTGTAAAGCCACTAGACCAAACTTAAGCCACACAACACAACTATCACCCTCCACTTTCTATTCTATTTATTACTCACCAAACCTACCATTTCCACTTTTCCCCTTCCAGTTTCGGCCCCTAAAGGAAATGAGCACTCTCTCCTCATTTTCTCATGCATTTCCTTCAAAACATCCTGTTTTTCTTCATTCAACACAAACTCCTTCCACCCAAGACTCTTTTTTAGCTGGTTCAACCATCAAATTAAGGTAGGATTCAACATCTTCTTTGAATTTTCTTGTGAATTGGAGCTACTGTGAACTCATTTAAAGGCATGTATTTGATGTTATTATGAGCCTATATGAAGGTTTATGGCTGGATTGTTGTGTTTAAATTGAGTTTTGGATGATTATTTAGTGATGACAAGCAAACATAATGGATTAGATTAAGGAAACCTTTGGCAGTCCGTATGGCGGAGTGTACGGCTCCGCCTACCGCCATTTAAATTCAATGAAATATTTTTATATGAAACTAGACATTCAGGGCTTTCCATACATATATCATGTAAGGCCATTGGATTAGCATTGAGAGAGATATGAATTTTGGAAGTTCGACCTAGGTTTTTGAGTTTGATTCTGGGCAGACTAGGTTGTTTAGGGCAAAACTTGCCCTATACGACTTGGAATTGAATGAAACCAAAATTCTTAGAAAGCTTACACATAGAAAAATATACCATAAAAATTTCAAAGTTAGATAAGATCCCGTTTGCTCCCAGTGATTCAAGAAAGTTATCCTATATCCAAACCGGGCCAAAAAAGCACAGTTCAGGAAGGTTAAATTTCGGGGCTTATAACTCAAGCCCTACTAAGGCAAATGGAATGGAACTTTTTGCAAATGAAAGATTGTCCTGTTAGCTTTAATATGAGATAAATTTCATATGATTTGAACTAGGTTTCGATTTTTAGTGGATTTTTACTTTTAAGTGTGTAATTCTGGCTAGCTATAGGGCAGACTAGGATAAAACTTAAATAACTTGAGCTATATTTATCAAAATTAGATAGGATCAACAAGGTTAGAAAATGGACACATAACACTTTAACATACCCAAAATTCAGGTCCAGATAAGTTAAATAGAAAATTTGGCTTGATTTACAAAAATCGGGTTGAATGAATGTGCTGAGGTAGTATCCCTGTCTTAAATGTAACTAATGCTCCTATGAATTTGATGTTTGAAATATGAATGAAATGTTATGATTTCTATGAGAAATTGGTGTTCTGAGTATTGGCACTATTCATGGGAAAGCGGACATGCTCCATTATGCTGCTGAATTTTCGGCAGAATTTTATGAAATTATAATAGTTTCTGTTATGAATATTCATTATATGTACATGAAATTCTATATGCAAGGATATATGGAAGTAAATGATGAAGCATATGTATGAGTGCATCAGCATGATTATGTATGAGAATGAAAGGATATGAATATATTAAATGTGGTTCCCTTCACCTGGAGGTAGTTATGAGACCCCTCCTTGTGAAGGCAGTTAAATAAGATAAGATGTGGGTCCCTTCACTTGGAGGCAGTTGCACATTGAATCCCTCCCTATGAAGGCAGTATAAAACTATGAGATCCCTCTATCTTGGAAACACGTAGTTAGATGAGATCCCTCTACATTGAAGGTACGTGGTTAGCTAAGATCCCTCTATTCTTGAGGCACGTAACCAAGAGAGATCCCTTCAATTTAGAGGCATGTGGCCAAAATGAGATCCCTCCAAGACTAGAGGCACGTGAATCCCCTTATAGGTCAATTCTGTGTTACGATGGTCATGAGTTGAGCTCACTCCTAGATCAAACTACCCAAGGGTAGTAAAGAATAAAGATTAAGGCATATGCAAGCATCCCATTCACATGAGGCATGGCATTGACCCAGCTAGTGTGAGTATAGGGGATAGGGCTTACATGAGGCATGGCATGACCTAGCTAGTGTAAGTACCGAAAATTTATGGTGGAATATAAATATTCATGATAAAGGATATGATGAAGGTCCCATATTTCTAAGGATCGTGACATGGCAATCACGCTTTGATGGGGTATGACATGGTGATCACATCCCGATGGAGTATGACATGGCGATCATACTCTGGGACGTGGCAAGATGGACATATCCCTAAGGAGTGTGACATGGCGATCACACCCCAATAGAGTATGACATGACGATCGTACTTTGGGACATGTGTAACAAGTAAAGAAAGATAAAGGAAAAATATGTGTATTCTGCATAAAATATAAGTACAAGTAAAAGTGTGTGCAGATTTTATGTTTTTAGTATATTGGTGCTATTATAAGTTAATATGTTTTAGTTATTATTTATAGTATAATTCATGAATTGATTTTGTATTGGCTCGTCCAAATTACAAGTGTATGAATAAAATGAACCTTGCTTAGGACAATATGTTTTCGAACTGTAAAATTAAACAGCTTGTGTAACATGTTCACCTTTTTTACGAAAAAAATCGAAGCAACTGGAGATGACAACGATGACATTATGTATGACAGTGAATAAATCCTACTGATAATTTATAATTCTCATTCCTATATTCATTTCCGTGTTATCTCTAGATAGTTCAAAAGTTTCGAAGGAGGCCTTTCAAGGCAAAGTTGACTAGTAAGATTGAAGGTGGCCGAAGGTTGCTACCAGACAAGATCCGATTAAGTGACAGTAACAACTCCTAGGTGAGGTATTATTACTTAAGTATAGTACCGTACTTGAGAGGGTGTTACAGGGCCCGAGGTGTCATTCATTTATTTATTTCTAGATAATAGCCAGACACAAAGTGCATACATGTAATTTTATTTATGTCATGCACATAACATAAATGGATTCATATTTATCACAAAGTTTACATGAAACAAATTATTTCATTCATAACATAGAGTGCACGTACTTTCATTTTCGCTTATGCAATCATCAAGCCATAATAAAGACATATGTGATTAATATCTGAAGCAAACATATGAGCATATTCATGTACATCCATCAACTAAGAGATATCACTTCCATTAAGGGCACGTATCATATTAAGTCACAAATATATTCATATGCACACCAAAGTCATGATAAGAAATTCTTGATATCATAATATAATCACGTAAAGACATATAGGCATAAGACATACAAATTACATATTGTATCATGTGAATCAATTAAACTTTTATAAATAACACAAAAACACATATAATTCATACAAACTCTCATGCAAAATTTTGAGAGAAAAATAAAAATGTTCTTATGCAAAACAAGTTTCCAAAGACAAATCACAAAGATTGATTCAAAATATATGTTCTTAAAACAAAATTTAGAGAACCACTTCAAGCAAGGAATTAGATACATGGAATAAGAAAATTCATATGACATTTCTAATGGGACTTTTAACTTAAATCTTCATATTAAAGGTTCTTTAGTGTGATTACAAATGTGATTAAGTCCAAAGTCCATAAGTCCATATCCAAGCAAAGGTCCTCTAATGCATAGGTATGACCTTAAAAGGTCTCAAATAAGTCTCATATGAGTCTCATAGTCTCATCATCATCTAAGTAAGTCCAATACAAGGTCCATATGCATAGGTACATATATACAATGTTACAACTCCAAAGCATAGGTCATAGTTTATTCTTAACTAGTTTTAGTGTCTCTTAATGTCTTATTAAAGCTTAATGGTCCCAAAAGAAACTATCACATAAACACACTAATTCAAACAGGCTCAAAGATGTGAAAACACTTCAATATAGTGGACTAATTGAAACAATTTCTAAGTTAAAATGAATATCATGGCCGAAATATACATGAAGACAAAACTAAAGCATTTTGTTTCAAATCTTCTCAAACTTGTGCACAAAGCTTAATCAAGTAAAATCACATGATTCAAGGCGTCAATTGAGATTTATAAAGCATTAAATCAAGAGAAATAAGCATGATATGCATGCTGTCCTAAATAGGGTAGAAAACAAAAATTACTTTTAATTATAAAACTAACTCAAAAATCACAAGAAACTTGTCATATAATCTTATGACATACTAATATAGATTCTTAAGCATCAAAATAACATTGAAGAACACAAAACACTCTCAAAAACATGTTGGAATGTCATGGCCAAAGGTGCAGAGCTTTTAAAACCATACTTGTTCATGCTTTTAGGTGCACCAACAAAAGGTTTAAACATGTATCTTATATATACTAATTCTGCAAGCTTAATCAATTGAAAGTGCATCAATAGAGACTTAAAATCAACCATTTAAAAGCTAAAAATGCATAATATAAATTAAATTAAGTTTCAGGCAGCCTATAAAACCAACTAAAAACTCAACTTTCATGCACCAAATTCATGTAGAATTAGCTTACAAGCATATATAATTAAACTATAGGTTATGTGGCATCAAAATAACAATTTTTAACCTTTAAATCATTTAAAAATCATGCTGGAAAATGGTGCATAATACAGGGCAGCACACATGTTTATAGAAAAATCATAAGTTTCATAGTGAAAATTGTACCAAATCAAAGATTTAAGCTTCCATATGTTAAGTGTGCCACTTTAGGACTTAAATTCATCATCTATATCATCTAAACGCACACAAAAACACATAAAAACACCATAATGATCCACTGCGCATAGGGAGGCCATGAGCTTGATCTAAGTATATTGAAGGATTGTTGAACCTTAACTACTCAAAATTCATGATAACATCTTCTAACACTTAAAGCATCATCAAAAGAACATAGAACACCATAAAAATTAATGAAACAAATTCATCACTCCCTGCACTATGTGCAGCCATGAGCTTCAAGGGTGAGGCACTAGAAGGTTTAAATCCAGTACATGCATGAAAACAAGTTCTATTACTTGAAAACACATGTATACATGTACTAGTCTTCAAATCACCAAAGAAAATAATCAAAAGCCAAACATAACTGAAACTTTCAGCACCTTAAAGAATGAATAAATATTCTGAAATTAGAGGTTTTAAGCTTCAAACAACCCATACATATACATAGAACACAAATATGAAGCCTAAAGAGTGAAAAGACAAACCCTACATGGATTAGCTCTTGAAAACTTGGACTGCACCTAGGCTGGGCAGCAAGCAATCAAGAAACTTTGCTCTTGATTGAAGGATTATTTGTGAGCTTTAATGGTTTAGAATGCTAATGCTTAAGGGTGATTGAAAAGGGTGAAGGTTTCGTAGTGTTTTAATGGAGGTTTTTGGAAAACAATGGTGGAAGAAGGTGGAGATGGTGGCTGCACATTTTGGGGTCTTTGGAGCTTAAGTGAGGGCTACTAAAGTGTGTGTGGGTCTAATGCGGTGGGTCTATTTATAAAAAAATGGTGGTTTTAGTTAGTCTTAATCATTTAATTAGTTATTGACTTAATTAGGTAGTATTGTTAGCTAATTAAAACATAAATGGTTAAGTAATCTAACCACCACACCAAACTGATTTATACATAACATAATACTCATATTATATGGTGATTAAGGTTTAAGAGAAGATTAAAATACTTTAACCCTTAATTAGTGCATAATTAGTGATTTTACTAAAAATTGATTTAGACAATTTAAGCTTTAATTAATAAAATAGTTAGCAAACAATTAAATTTATTTAATCTATCATCAAATCCATGTTTAATTATATGTTAGAAGCTACTTTGAATTTTTCCAGAAATTTTCTATGATTTTTACTATTTTTAGTGAATTTTAGCCTTAAATATGCCTATTTTGAGTTAATTCTCTTAATTAATTATCTAATAAATAAAAATTAAAAATCTGATGTAGCTCCATGTGCAATAGGCCCTGGGTCATTAGGTATCGGGGACAAAATTTAGTAAAAATCTGATTCGCGTCAAAAGTTAATAAATGTTATGTTGAATTGAAAATGACATGTTGTTAATCTTTGACTAATTTAACTCTAATTCTGACTCAAACTAACTAGGGGTGTTTTGATCTAATCTAAGGCATGGTTAGGGTTAGGTTTAGCTTTTTATATTTTTATTTAATTTATTTTATGATTTATGAAGCATTTTTGGCCTTTTTAGTGTAATTAAGTGTAATTAGGCCCAAATTAATTTAAAAAACTATTTGGCACAAGGCTGCAACTGCCAAGGCCCAATTTGAGGCCTAATCATGTGGTCCTTCAAGCCTAGGCTCAGAACTCCACTGATTCTTTGCCGTATTGCAAGATAAGTGGTCTTATAGGGTTTTCGGGGCCCGTTTTACACCTCAATAAGGTTATTTTTTGTGTAATTATACAGATATTGCTCAAGTTTGCTAAAAATTGATATTTATTTTTAAAAATATGTTAAAATTATATTTATAATTTTTCTGGAATTTTTCGGGGTCTTCCGAGTAGTTTTTGGCTTTCCATAAACCCTTTAGTATTTTCTGTCTATTTCCTATTGGAGTTTCTATTGTATTTTCTATTTTCTATATCTAATGGCATTTTCGTAATTTTGATCAAGTCCAAAGGCATCCCATGTCATTTCACATTTGGATACCTTTGTGGCTCAATAGGTTAAGTTTCAGGTTTCTACAGTTTTGCTATGTGGTTTGCTCCATTTAAAACCCTATTATACTAATTCTATGGGTACGGTGACCTAAATGTCATTTTTTAAAAAGTGTTGGGGTCAATGTGGAAATGTGTAATTACCAAAAGTTTGGGGGCAAAATTGTAAATAATAAAAATTTATACTACAGAGGCATTTTTTTCTTTTCTTAATTTTTTAGTATATGGCAGTGCCGTAATTTCAACGGTAGTGTCATACTACCCTATAGTTCTAAGTGTGAGGATTGTCATGGCATAGTACTGCCTGAGAAATTCTCACACTGCCTAAGTGAAATAATTCAAAATTTCTATTATGCTATATTAAAAAAAATGGGGATGTTACTTTCGTGGCTCAAAAAGGGTGTCCCGGGCTTTGTTCTATTTAGATGGATTAGCCAATCAATGGTGGTGTTGGTTGCTTATGCGAACTGAAAGATGAAAATAATGTGGAAGATGTTTGAGAAGGTATTGTTGCTACGTTTTGGATTGGCTAAGTATGAGGATACAAATAAGGCAATCAGTAAGCTATGTCAGACGGGCTCATTCCGAGAATTCTTCGGAGAATTTGAGAAACTGGTGAATTGCCTTCCAAGCTGGCTCGAGAGTGCTTTGATGGGAGCCTTTAAAGCTAGTTTGAAAGGGAATTCAGCAGGAGATATTTGCTTGCTTAAGCCAAAGAATTTGCAAGTAGCCATTAAACTCGCCAAGAGGAAAGATGAGCAGCTTCAACATTCAAGAAAACCAATGATCAGTGGGCCATGGGCTAACCCATTGACAATAATGGGATCAATGACTGACACAGCAGGGCATTTGGGTAGCAAGCCCAAAAGAATTTCATGGGCTAAAATGCAATAGAGACGAGAGAAGAACTTATGCTTTAATTATGATGAGAAATTTGTCCCATAATACTATTGTAAGAATGCACAATCGCTTCTCATCTAGATATGCGATGAAGGAAGCCATGATGATGTAGAAAGAGGTGCAGATGATAAAGAACACTTGGTATTTGTAATAGGCCCAAAAAAACAGAAAAAGGTTGGAACTAAACTTAGTGAAGGAATGGAAACCCATTAGGAAGGAAATTCAGTTGAGCAAGCTAGACACATGGAGATATATCAGGAAATCAAGGAACATGGCAAAAGGAAGCAAGCTAAATTCCCTAACAAATGAATAAAGGACTTCATGACTCATGGAGGGAAAATATAGGAGGGTCTAGCCAAAGAAGCACTCTTAGACTAGTATGATAGATTGAACTCTCCTTCTCCTTCATTTTTGTTTCTCTTCTGTCTAGAATTCTGAATCTTCTTTTCCTCTCCTCTTTCTCAGGTGTGATAGCCAACTCTTCAAGCTATTAGACTACAGTAGCTTAATTCAACATTTATACTTTTGCTTTTCTACATCTCATGATATTATAGATACTTACATTGTTATTACTGGTTGTTACTTCAATTCATATAGTGAAGTTCCTTTTCTGTAAGATCTCATTGTTATTGTGTTGAGTTCCCACTACAATTGATGCTTTCATTCAACTCCATTTTGACAGAACCAGATTAAAGGAATTGCAAGCAGATAACCAACAATGTTTGAACGACGTGAAACAACTCATTGCAGATTTTGCTTGAATGCTTGAGATTCAACGAACCATGAACGTGAGACTGGATCAGTTGCAAGCAGCCCTGGAGGTCTAGAATCAAATTCTTGAATTGCAGGACAGATCGTCAAGGGGAACTCCTCAGCAAACTCACAACACCGAAAGGAATCGATCTTTCTTTCCGGTTCATGGATTAAAAGTTAATTTTCCTAGATTTACTGGTACTAATGCCTTGCAATGGATTTATCAAGTTAAGCACTACTTTGAAATTTATCAAATTCCTGAGGATTAGAAGGTCCCTTTTGTCGGTGTTTATTTTGACCCTGAGGTACTACCTTGGTACCAAATGACTAGGAGGAACAATCCCAAAATTCCTTGGCCCGTGTTTTCTCAGGCGTTGGAATTAGAACTTGGGCCATCGCCTTTTGATTGTCCTAGAACTACTTTATTCAAATTGATTCAGCAAGGTTCAGTGCATGATTATCATCTCTAGTTTACTACTCTAGCTAATAGAACAACTGGCATGTTAGCAAATGCTATTCAAGATTGCTTCATTAGTAGGCTGAAGCTTGAGATTAGGAATGATGTGGTAGCCTTACACCTTGTCCCCATGTTTGACACAGTAGCCTTAGCAAAGCTATATGAGGAAAAATACACTTATAAGTACAAACATACTTCATGGTTTTCCAAGCCTTTTTATACACAATATGAACCAAACACTAAGCTAACCATATCAACAATACTAGCTGCTCAACACCAACCAAAACCTATACTTCTTCCATTACTACCCATGCCCCCACCTAGCCAGAAACTGTTACCCCTAAATGTACTAAAAGCCAACTAGGTTAAGAAGATAATGCCATTTGAAATGCAATTAAGGCATGAGAAGGGTTTGTGTTTCCATTGTAATAAGAAGTATTCTCCCAATCACAAGTGCCAAAATAGACCTATCATGTTATTGGAGATAGATGAAGAGTAGGAATAGCAGGAGGAATAGTAGGAGCAGCCATAGGACTCTGGACCCAAAAGGGAGGACAATGCTCAACATCATATATCGTTTAATGCCACGTGGGGGTTCATTACAGCAGGGACCATGCAGTTTGAAAGGAAAATGCAAACTAAAGTTATCCAAATTTTATTGGACAGTGGTAGTAGCGATAACTTCATTCAACCCCGAATAGCTAAAGCATTGAGGTTGGCAATTCAATTGAGCCCTTAATTTCAAGTTATGGTAGGAAATAGTCAAATTATGACAGCAAAGGGTGTGGTTCGGGATTTGCAACTCAATATTCAAGGTCACGATATGGTGTTACCAGTATATCTCTTACATGTGACAAGTACTGATTTGGTTCTTCTTGGAGTTGCCTGATTAGCAACTTTGGGGTCACATATTGCCATTTATGAGACCATGACCTTCAAATTTTATCTCAATGGGAAGTTTGTTACTTCATATAGGAACCATAAGAATAATCCCACGAGGGCCGAATTCCATCAAATGCATAGGTTGGTGCTAACTGTCGCAATTGTATAAGTGTTTTACTTTGCAAATACAGCAACAAGACAATGCACATACAATCCAGAAGGCAAAACAACTACTAAACATACCTGAAGCAATTGATCTTGAAGTAGCATTGCTCCTTCACACTTACAGAGTTGTTTTTGATGAACCTACGGGTCTACCACCAAAATGGGATTAGAATCACTCTATTCCATTGCTACAGGGATCCAATCTAGTGAAATGCAGACCTTATCAATATCCTTACAGTGAAAAGAAGCAAATTGAAGTTATGGTGAAGACATGCTCAAGAATGGTATTGTACAACCAAGTTCTAGTCCATTTTCTTCTCCTATAATATTGGTTAAAACAAAGGATGGCACATGGAGATTTTGTATAGATTATTGGGCATTAAATGCAATCACCATTAAGGACAGCTTTCCTATGCTAACCATTGATGAATTGCTTGATGAATTATACGACACGGAGTATTTCTCTAAGTTGGACATCAGATAAGGGTACCATCAAATTCTGATGAAATTAGAAGACAGACATAAGACCGCATTTAGGACTCACCAAGGCTTGTACAAAATGGCTAGTTATGCCATTCAGTTTAACAAATGCACCGGCCATTTTTTAGGCTTTGATGAATAAGATTTTCTAGCATTTGTTGAGGAAAAGTGTACTGGTTTTCTTTGATGACATCCTAGTCTTTAGTCCTTCTTGGCATTCTTATTTGTTGTACTTAGAGGAAGTGTTGAAAATATTACATGAACACAAATTATTTGCAAAAATTTCAAAGTGTCACTTCAACCATAAGGAGATTGAGTATTTAGGCCATATTGTTTCGAGGCAAGGAGAATCTATGGAGGAAAGCAAAGTGCAAATAGTCCTCCAATGGCTAACAACAAGAGACATAAAGCAACTCCATGCATTTATGGGTCTCACCGGTTATTATAGACGTTTCATTAAAGGGTATGCTATTATTGTAGCGCCCCTCATTGATTTGCTTAAAAAGGACGGGTTCTCTTGGAATGAGATATTAGCAGAAGCATTTGCTTTCCTTAAAAAGCCATAATAGAAGCACCGGTTCTATCTTTGCTAGATTTCGATCTACAATTTGTCTTGGAAACTGATGCTAATGGAATTGGCATTGGAGTTGTGTTGGGTCAAAAGGGTCATCTAGTAGTCTTCTTCTCCAAAAAGTGAAACCAACACATGCATCATAATTCGGCTTATGTCAGAGAGATGTATTCTATAACAGAGGCAATTGCGAAATTTAGACACTATCTCTTAGGCCACCAATTTATTATCAAAACTGATCAATAAAGCCTTAGAGCATTGCTAGATCAAAACTTGTAAACCCCTTAACAACAAAAGTGGTTGCCTAAACTACTTCGATATGATTTTAAAACAGAATATAAACTAGGGAAAGAAAACATACCTGCTGATTGCTTATCATGATGTTTTGCTCTTCATTAGTCTGAACCTCAATGTGCATTATTGAACCAAATTAGAGAGGAACAATAGAACAACCAAGAGAATCACAAGATCATATCCCAACTGTTACAACAAGCAGTTGAAATTGCTATTTTTCCTTCAAGGACAGCATCCTTTATTGGAAGCATAGACTTCAGATTCCCCCAAATTCGGCTATCATAAACACAATTCTAGAGGAATTCCATTGTTCTCCAATAGGCGAGCATGTTGGTGCTACGAGGACATTTGCTTGCACAACAACACAATTCTTCTGGCCGGGTATAAAAACTGATATTCGAGAATTTGTGGCAGCCTCTGCCTATTCCTCAGCAAATATAGGAGGATATTTCAATGGATTTTATCATAGCTCTGCCTGTAACGTATGGCTACTCGGTGATAATGGTTGTGGTGGACCGCTTATCAAAATGAGCTCATTTTACGGCCTTTAAGGTTGATTATACAGCTAAGCAAGTGGCATATTCTTTCTTTGCTAATGTGGTCAAATTGCACGGAATGCCAAAGTCAATCATCTCTGATCAGGACATGATTTTGACTAGCCAATTTTGGTAGCATCTACTCAAACTACAGGGTACAATTAGCAATGTCTTCAGCTTACCACCCTCAGTCCGATGGATAGTCGGAAGCAATAAATAAGTGCATTGAAATGTATTTATGCTGTTATACTTATGAGAATCCCAAATCTTGGAATAAAGCTCTCTATTGGGCTGAATTCTGGTATAATTCAGCATTCCATGCTAGTGCTGGTATGTCACCCTTTCAGATTGTTTATGGAAGGCCTCGTCTGGGTATAACATGCTATGATAAAGGTGACAAAGATCTACCAAACCTACAGGAGTTACTCCTAAATAGAGATGAGATTTTAACTTGGTTGAGGGCCAATATGGAGAAAGCTCAACCAAGAATGAGTGCTCAAGCCAACAAAACTAGAGCAGATACTCAATTTCACATTGAAGTTTGGGTGCTAGTCAAGCTTCAACCATACTGGTAGTATTCTCTAGCATTAAGGAAAAGATACTCAATGTATCACCCTTTATTATATAAGCCATGCTCGAGTCATGGAGTTATATTAAAAGGTTGTCACTGTGCTAAGAAAACTTAAAATATGGAAAATATAATATATGGCCCTTTAACTGCACACTTTATTATTGACTAATAGTTCATAAACTTCGTTGTCTCTGATACATAGAGGATAAAATAATTACAATTTAAAAGCAATTGTGACTAACATAATACATCGAACTTGCTTTCGACTGGTCACTAGCTAGCTTCAATAGTCTCTTGGTCTGGTTTGCATTCGAGTCTTGCTCAGAAACTGTCCCAGTACTCTGCCTCGTACTTGATTTCCAACTTAAGTGCTGGAATGTTTACGGAAAAGAAAAACATACAAGCAGGCAGTGAGAACCTAAGGTTCTCAGTAGGTAAATTCAAACTATTACTCATATAATGCCATCATAAACATTCCAGCCGCTTCGATTTCTTATGAAAATGTGAGCACATATACGCACGCAGCGGTTCAATTTTAAGTTGAAAACATCTTTCTCGAAGCGAGTTATATTTTAATAATCACTTGGCATATTATATGACAGACATAGAAACACAAATAGTGAAATATACTTCAATAAGAGTCATAATAACATCATGACATAATGAAATAATTAGAAATGCACATATGGATGCTTGTACTTGATTGTATACAAGTGCACTTGACTTAATTCATCTCTTTCTTTATCTTGCGACTTAACCTTGCTTTTCTATACTTGGTCCCCTGGAGGTGAATGACCTTTCTCACCCCTAGGTAATAGCCTACTTTTCAGGTCCGAGCTCGTACCTATACATGAGTGATGGGTTTACTTTCCTTGATGCTCACACCGGTCTATTCCCCTTAAATCTGGTCGAGGGCTGGCCCAAGTCTTAGACAGTATCGCTCTAGTCCACGCTAGCTAGGTCTATGCCATACCTCACGTGGTAGCTTGGTACGTCTTTTTTGCAAGTTCTCATAAATCTTATTCTTCTTTGGACATGATTATATATGCATATGCTACATGCAATCATTCATATACTTCATATCATACTTAAATCATTCTTGCATATATGAATCTCATGAGCATAACATATAAATGTATAACATTCGTATAATTCACATATTGCTACCGGAATTTCGGCAGTATAACGGATCGAGTCCGCTTCCCAATGAATAGTGCCAAACTACTAGAAGGATCAATCAAGCAACAAAACCAACATAGAGCATCAAGTTTTATAACAACAATATCAATCATATAACATGTCAACATGAATATATAACTTAGGCTTCCTACTCATTCTACTCAATTCTGCCCAATTTTGTAAAATTCACCATAATTTCTATTCAATTCAGTTGGACCTAAATTTTGAATCTATGTGTCTAGTTTCCAACCCTTTTAGTCCTATCTCATTTTGATTTATGTAGCTCAAGTTATTCAAAGTTTACTTCTGTCTGCCCTACAACTAACTAGAATTGCACTCTTAAAAGTAAACATTCACTAAAAATAGAAAACTAGGTGAAATCATATGAAATTTATATCAAATTAAAGCCAACAGGACAATATTTCTAATGAAATAAGTTTCATCTCATTTGTATGAGTATATTTTGAGATATAAGGCCCGAAACTTAACCCTACTGGACTACCTTGTTCCAGCCCTTTTTGAACTTAAGTTAACTTCATTGATCTGCTGGGAACAAATGGCAACGAATCTGACTCTGAAATTTTTATGGAATGTTTCCTTACATGTTAGCTTTCAAACAGCATTAGTTGCACCTAATTTGGAGTTGTGTAGGGTGAGTTATACCCTTCTCAACTCATACTGCCCATATGACAATCCAGATTTCTAGGTCAAACTTCAAAAATTCATAACTAATTCTATACTAATCCAATGGCCTTATATTTTATATTTATGGAAAGCCCTGAATGTCTATTTTCATATAAAAATAGTTTTATCAAATTTAATCTGCTGCAGACGAAGCCGTACACTCCGCCGTATGGACCGTCGAGAGGAAAACCCTAACAGCTTCTTGAATTCTTCTTGGATTCACGTTCTTCTCTAATCAATCCATCCAATCTTCAATTCAAACTCACATATACACCTTAAATCAACTTTAATTCATCATCCCCACCCATCACAACATTAGAATCATGGATGAATAAGGGACTCTAGGCAGCCCCAATTCAAAGAAAAGAAGGAGAAAGTTGAGATTCCTACCATGGTGGTGTGAAATCTTGATGGAACTTGATCTTGGAGTGAAGTTGATGGTTAAGGCTTGAGCTTAGGAATGAGAGGAAGTGGAAGAAGATGAAGGAAAGTGGGAAAATGAGGGCTGGTCTGCACCTCTTATGGGAAGGCCGAAAATATAAAGGGGGAAGGAAGAAAAAAAAATGAAAACTTATGAAGGAAGTTAGCTCTTGATTGGTGGATTTCAACCCTCATTCAAACTTGGCTTCGCTTCCCTCTTTTATGGCTGATTTGTGCGCCACTTGTAAGGAGTGTTGGCTGAATCTTGGCTATCCCTTCTAGGGTTTTCACAGTATAATTTCTATTGGTCCGATTCCGGCAGTTTAAAATACCGAAATCTTACCGATTTCCTTTAAATAGGTAAACCGATTTTAGAAAAATCCTATGAAGTTTCCTATGGTTCTACTCTAATTTCATTATACCTAATTGTTCTAAACCACACTCAATTGGCTTTAAGTGAATGCTTAATCGAATCCTAATTAATCCCAATTATCCGGTGAAAACCGAAAACTCGGTTAATAACGATAGAATTTTTCGGACATTACACTCTCCACTCACTTGACAGCCAATTGGCGCCATCCATTAGGGTAGAAGTGGTTCAATTTTCAACCACTCAAACTAGTGGTGTTAGTGTGAAATTCTACTGATTCGGTTCTGGCGGTTTAAAATATCGAATCTTCGCCGATTTTCTTCAAATCAGCAAAACTTTACTAAATGACTCTGAGAGAATTTCTATATCTCTATTCTAATTATTCCTAAGCCTAATCCCTCTAATTAACATCTAATTAACCCTACTTAGTCAATAAGATCGAATAAATTGCTTGTTAACGTGAAATAATCGTTTTTACAAATTTAGAGCTTTTCTATTTTCTATTTTTCGTGGCTGATGGCATGTCCGTAATTTTGAGCAAGTCCAGGGGCACCTCACATCATTTCACACCAGACTGCCTCCATGGCCCAATCAGTGAAGATTTAAACTTCCACGGTTTTACGTGATTCTGCTTCGTTTAAAACCCCATTCTGCTAATTCTACCGATGTGGGGACATAAAGGTCATTTTATGAAAAGTTCTAGGGTTATTGTGAAAATATCCACTTGGGGTTAAAGTACAATTTCTAAAACTTTTGGGCAAGATTGCAATTAACAAAAGTTGATAGGGGCACCTTTGTTATTTCCTAATTTTGAGCATATGGCAGTGCCATATTTTCAACGGCAGTGTTACACTACCTTATAATTCCAAGTGTGAGGATCGTCATGTCATAGCACTGCCTGAGGAATTCTCACATTGCCTAAGGGAAATAATTCAAAGTTTCCGTTACGTTCTGCTTACGAAAGTGGGGATGTTACACTCAACAATTGGTGAGGTTGCTTATAGGCTAAAATTGCCTGAGGAGTCCAGAATTCATCCGTTCTTCCATATATTCGTCCTCAAGCTATTCAAAGGTTACCCCACAGAGCAGTACATGCCATTGCCACTGATGACCGCAAAGCAAGGACCGATTCTTAAGCCTTCTACTAGTTTACAACAACTATAGGTACAAAAAGGTGGCACTTGGTTGGATGAAGTCCTAGTCCAATGAGAAGGCTTAAGTGCTAAAGAAGCAACATGGGAAGATCAACATTCCAAAGGAGAGCTATACCCACCACCCAACCTTAAGGACAAGGTTGTTCTTAGAGAGGGAGATAATGCAATAGGCCTAAAAAAGTAGAAAACGGTTGGAACTAAACTTAATAAAGGAATGGAAAATCATTAGGAGGGAAATTCACTTGACCAAGCTCAACATGTATAGATAGATCCAGAAATCAAGGAACATTGCAAAGGGAAGCAGGCCAAATTCCCTAACAAATGAATGAAGGACTTCATGACTCACAGAGGGAAAATATAAGAAGGTCTATCCAAAAAAGCACCCTCAGACTGGCATGATAGATTGAACTATCCTCTTTCTTTGTTTCTGTTTCTCTTATGTTTGAGAATTCTGAATCTTCTTCTCCTCTTCTCTTTCTCAGGTGAGATAGTCGATTCTTCAAGCTATTGGAGTGCAATTGCTTAGTTCAACATTTATACTTTTGCTTCTTTACATTTCATGCTTTAAAGATACTTACATTGTTATTACTAGTTGTTACTTCAATTCATATAATGAAATTCCTTTTTTATAAGATCCCATTGTTATGTTCTTAAGTTCCCACTACAGTATCCATGCATGCATTGGTAGGGGAATCAAGTAGGAAGACACTACGGATAAGTGGGCTATTACAACACCAACAGGTGTTTGCACTTGTGGACAGCAGGTCAAGCTTGAATTTCATAAACCGACAGTTGGCATGGTGTTTGCATTTAGCTATCACAAGCACCAAACCCTTTACGATGAAAGTGGCAAGTGGAGAATGCTTAGAGTGTCGGGCAAAGTATGAGGTTCTTTTTTATAAGATCCCATTGTTATGTTCTTAAGTTCCCACTACAGTATCCATGCATGCATTGGTAGGGGAATCAAGTAGGAAGACACTACGGATAAGTGGGCTATTACAACACCAACAGGTGTTTGCACTTGTGGACAGTAGGTCAAGCTTGAATTTCATAAACCGACAGTTGGCATGGTGTTTGCATTTAGCTATCACAAGCACCAAACCCTTTACGATGAAAGTGGCAAGTGGAGAATGCTTAGAGTGTCGGGCAAAGTATGAGGTTGTAACCTTAGTCATCCAAGGCCACACATTCCAAGTCACTCTTTATGCTCTTCCAATCATGGGATTGGATGCAGTATTAAATTTCCTTGGCTAGTGAGTTTGGGGTCAGTTACCACGACCTATAAATGCCTTATGATGATCTCTTGGTTGGGTGGAAAGGAACTTTGCTTGATGGGACACAGTAAAACAAAGGTGTAAGTGGCAAGCCTTGAGGCAGTGATTTGAGATTGAAATCGAGGGGCAGATTTATTTTGCTTGATAGTCAAAAGGGAGGAAGACCAATAACATGTGCCGTTCGAGGGGCAACAAAGTGAGCTTAAGCAACTCCTAGTGAGTTTTATGACATGATAGATGAACCAAAGAAGCTACCACTTTGGTGAGCCCTTGATCATTGTATCAAACTCATGGATGAGTCTAAAGCTGTTAATGTGGTACCATATCATTATGCCCACTTCCAAAAAAATGAAATTAAGAGACAAGTAAGCGAGATGTTTAGTTCGGGATTAATTCGCTCTAGCATGAGCCCATTATCTTCGTCTGTGCTCTTAGTCAAGAAAAATGATGGATCATGGAGATTTTGCATGGATTATCGGGCACTGAATGAAATGATCATGAATGATCGTTTTTCGATCCTACCATTGATGACATATTAGATCTACGATCTGGGTACCATAAAATATGAGTTCATGTTGATGACATACACAAGACTACTTTTAGAACTCACAATGGCCATTATGAGTATTTGGTTAGGCCCTTTGAGTTGTGTAATGCATAGTCAACTTTTCAAGCCATGATGAATGATATTTTTCATCCATACCTTCAAAAATTATCTTGGTTTTCTTCGATGATATTCTAGTGTATAGCACCTCATGGGGAGCCCACTTGGAACTTCTTAGGTCAACTCAACTCATTTTTTGAAAGCACCATTCTTTGTCAAACTTTTCAAATGTCTCTTTGGGCAAGTAGAGGTAGAATATTTAGGGCATTTTATTTCAAGAAAAGGAGTGCGGGTTGACCCAAGGAAGGTTGAAGCTATGGTAAATTGGCCAAGACCTACAACCATTACATCACTCCAAGGGTTTTTGGGCCTAACTAGTTATTATCAAAAGTTTGTACAGCACTATGGAGAGATTACTAGACCTCTTATGCAATTGTTGAAAAAGGGGTGCTCTGGTTAGGGAAATGAAGCACGACGAGCTTTTGAGGCTTTGAAATTAGCCATGATAATAACACTTGTCTTAACCTTGCCAAATTTTTCTGAGGATTTTGCGATTGAGACTGATGCCTCCAATTCCAAAATTGGGGTCCTGTTATCTCAAAACGGCTAGCCCATAACCTACTGAGTAAGGTAATTAGCGAGAAGAAAAAGGCATGATCAACATATGAAATAAAGATGCTTTTGATTTTAGATGCAATATGTGCATGGCGGCCTTATCTATTAGATAAAAAATTCCATATTTGCATGAATCAAAAAAGCTTTCATTATCTATTGGAGCAAAGGATTACAACCTCGAAGCAACAAAAGTGGTTGACCAAGTTGATTGGGTGTGATCATGAAATTGTCTACAAGCTGGGAAGGACAAATAATGCTAGTAATGTATTGTTGCAAGGTGAACAGATATAGCCCAAGACTGATGAGGCTATGGTTGAATTGGCTACTATTTCATAGCCTATTTGGGCTTTGTGAGAAGAGTTTGCCCATGTGATTGCAATAGATCCTTCATTAGTGGAGATATTGTAGAAGATACAGGAGAATACTGAGCTAGGTGACGGGTATCATTTGAGGAATGGATGTCTATGGCTTGATGGGAATATCATTGTGCTTTCAGACCCAGTGTTACACAATAAACTCTTACATGGGTTCCATTGTTCTCCATCTACCGAGCATTCGAGAATCTTGGGAACTGATACATGCTCAGGAGGGTAATTTGGTCATTCCAATATTGGAAAAGAGCTTGTTTCTAGCAAGTTGGTTCTGCCTTGGAGATCAAGCAATCCAAGAGCTCATTTCAAGTTACTAGGGAATCAAGGAATCAAGCTTATTTAAAGTAACTTGGAGAGCAAGCAATCTGATCATGTTGGAAATATATTTAGATTATATCTAGATTCGTTTTTGATTAGTTTTGACTTAGTCTAGATTTGAATTGAATTAGTTTATCTTTTAAGATTTAAATCAAATCTGATCTAATCTATAAAGATCAAATCTGATTTAAATTAGTTATGAATAAATCTTTTAGCATAGAATCATATCTTTAAATTTAAATTTTAGTTTCAAATCAAATCTTTTAGACAGGATTAGATAATTTCCATTTTTAGGATTTATGTATAAATATGCAACTTGGCCTATAGACAATAGAGAATTGATCATATAGTTTATCATGGTTTGACTACCAATAAAATTGTGAGGTTTTCTTCATTTTGTTCTATGTGATGCAGAATTTTCTATCTTTTTCCTATTATCTATGTTTCCGAGGATAGGTTTCTTAGGGGTTCAGTAGGTAGGGTCTTTATTCTAAATCTTGTTTTCTATCAAAGTGTGTGCCTAGGATTTCTGGATTTTTATATCCACCGGGTTCCTCATCATTTGGTATCAGAGCTTTGTTTAGATAAATTCCTATTTATCTATCTTTGCATTTTGGATTTCTATTTTGTCTTCTTTTCTTGTTCATCTGCGTTCCTGTTTTCTTTGTTTTTGCATCCTATCCTCTTGTTTTGCTGTCACATCTCTATGTTTCTTCTCTGTTTTGCATTTGTTTTTTAGTTGATAGTTCAAATCCGAAAAAAAAAAAGGAGAAGAAATTAGAAAAAGTGAGGAATATAAGCATAATTTTTTCCCTTTGATCTAGGTTGTCAAGGACATGTTCTTTGAAGGTCTAGTAGGTAAATTCTTTCCTTTGATCTAGGTTGCTATGGACAAGTTCCATAGAGGTCTAGTAAGAAAATCCCTTTCCGGTGACCTAGGTTGCTAAGAACAGGTTTCTTAGAGGTCTAGTAGAAAAACCCTATGTTTATTATCTTATGTTTCTATTTCGTTTCTGCCTTGTTAATTCTATTTTCCTAGTTTTTTTTTCTTTGCGTTGAGTCTCATTTCCTTATTTGTTGTGTCTACTTTGTCCACAATTTTTTTTTTTTTTGTATTTGAGGTATATTCAGTTTTAAAAAAATGAAAAAAAAAACCCAAAAAAAAAAAAGAAACAAACAAACAAAAAAAGAAAGGAGAAAATGTTAGTGAGGTTCTTCAATTGTAGGTTCTTAGATAGCTTCATGGAGGAAAGGCAATGGTGGAGATGACTTTGAAGATTACAAATTCAAGATTCGAGGATGAATCTTTTTGAAGAGGGGGAGAATGATACATGCTCAGGAGGATAATTTGGTCATTTCAATATTGGAAAAGAGCTTATTTCTAGCAAGTTGGTTCTGCCTTAGAGATCAAGTAATCCAAGAGCTCATTTCAAGTTATTAAGGGATCAAGGAATCAAGCTTAATTAAAGTAACTTGGAGAGCAAGCAATTTGATCATGTTGGAAATATATTTAGATTGTATCTAGATTCGTTTTTGATTAGTTTCGATTTAGTCTAGATTTGAATTGAATTAGTTTATCTTTTAAGATTTAAATCAAATCTGACCTAATCTATAAAGATCAAATCTGATTTAAATTAGTTATGAGTAAGTCTTTTAGGATAGAATCATATCTTTAATTTTAAATTTTAGTTTCAAATCAGATCTTTTAGATAGGATTAGATAATTTCCATTTTTAGGATTTATGTATAAATAGGCAACTTGGCCTATAGACGATAGAGAATTGATCATATAGTTTATTATGATTTGACTACCAATATAATTGTGAGGTTTTCCTCATTTTGTTCTGTGTGATGCAGAATTTTCTATCTTTTCCCTATTATCTACGTTTCCAAGGATAGGTTTCTTGGGGGTTTAGCAGGGAGGGTCTTTATTCTAATTCTTGTTTTCTATCAAAGTGTGTGCTTGGGGTTTCTGGATCTTTATATCCATGGGATTCCTCATTAGGAACATTCAAATGACTTTCACGATCCTTCACATTGCCACAAATGAAGGATGATGTTTGTTGTTAAGCACGCCAATATGATATTTGCCAATGTAACAAGGCTAACAACCATGTACCCATTGGCTTATTAGAACCATTACCTATACCTGATGTGGTATGGACTGATATTTTCGATGGATTTTGTTGAAGTCCTACCTAAGCCTCACGGGAAAGATTCAATCTTAGTAGTGGTTGATAGACTAAGTAAATATGCTTATTTCATTGCTCTCACTTATCCTCTCTACAAAAGATGTTGCAGATGCATTTGTCAAAGGAGTAGTGAAATTGCATAGCATTCCTTACTCAATAGTAACAGATTGTGATCATATTTTCTTGAGTCACTTTTGGCGAGAATTGTTAAACTCTAGGAACAGAATTAAAGACGAGTTCTGCTTATCACCCAGAGACAAATAGGCAAATGGAAGTGGTGAACCAATACCTTAATCAATACTTAAGGTGCTTTGTGTTCTTGTAGCCTCGAAAGTAGGAGCAATACTTAGTGTAGGTGGAGTTTTTGTACAATACCTTGTACCATTGGTCTATTGGAATAACTCCTTTTGAAGCCGTATATAGCCAATCTCTGCCTCTATTAACTTGTTCATGAAGTATATCAATTCTTGCGCACACAAGATGTCATTATCCGAGAGCTCAAGTGTAACACCCCAATAAATCCATACTATGCTTAAATCGTATTACGGCGTTTTATTAGTTGTTACTTATGCTCATGGAAAACTAAACTTCACTTGAAATTAAGTTACGCGGAAAATACAATAAGATTATTTTTTCTTGAAATACGTCGTCGCTTTGCAGCGTTTTAAAATGTAAAGCCTTGAGCGAGAAGCTAGATAGAGAAAGAGCGTGTCGCATAAAATATATACCCCAAAATCGTAAAACATGAGAAAGGTAAACAAATAATAATTCACAAATACATTGCATTACATAGCAAATCATTACATCGATATGGATTCAAAATATATATATACATACATATCAGCATTATAGCGAAGGAGACTCATGGTCGTGCCATGATCCAAATACTAGATACAAACTGGAATCGACATCATCCATCACAAAAGAAATGAATGAGGATGCAGAAGTATGGTGACTACAAGTCCACATCAGCATTGTCTGACATCCCACGTCATACGTCCACTCACAATGTGGGGGATCCATGCTCCACTCCACCGGATGCACCATCGGGATCTGGTGATGATACGGAAGAATAACTAGGGTGAGAAATGGAATTTCTCAGTAGGACTCGAACTCAACATGAAAGTGTCATCGTCATCGTCATCGTCCCAGCCACTTCGGTTTTATTAATGAAAATAGTGAGCATGCATAAGGTTCAATTCTTGGATTTTCGAAATCATGAATATCCGAAGCGGATTCAATTTTAGCGTATTCTCTAATCATTTACATCATAATATACATAAGCACAAATGTAATTACATAAAACATGCATATCCATGCTATAATATTCTCTTAACTTCTTCCCTTTCTAGGGTTTTGGACCGAAGTCCCTTTTCTTTTCTTAACTTGATTTTATCTTTTCACCCACTAAACATAAGTGGTAATGAGCTCATACCGTGACCGTTGCCACCATAGAATTTCAGTACTTACACTAGCTGGGTCACGCCATGTCTCATGTAAGCCCTATCCCCTATACTCACACTAGCTGGGTCATGCCATGCCTCATGTGAGTCGTGGGTGAGGGGAGCTTAAATTAGGTCACCTTCCCTTTTGAAGGATCACACCCTTGGTTCATCTTCTTATTAAAGCTTATGATGCAAAATTATTCTAATTCTTTCCTACATTTAGGCGTTACATATTACCGTCCCCAAATGTGGTTCCTTTATCAATCACCTCTGGGCGTTACATATCGCCATCCCCAGGGTGTTCATATTTATTAATTCTTTCATGTATATCATTAAGCATCATATCATCAACTTATCATATTCATATCATCATGATTCATTATAATATCGTCATCATATCATTATCATCCTTATCATCATCATAACACTATCATAATCATCATATCATATGATCATCACCATTATCATACCATCATCATCATATCACCATTATCATACCATCATCATCATGATCATCATCATGTCATTGTCCTCATATGGACACATAGAGGCATACATATCACACAAAGTCTTATGAGAATTTTTAAATTTTAAGAACTTGGGTACAAGCTTTTAATTTATTTGCTTCTTGCATAAATTCTTTTATTAGGCATAGGGCCAATTTCATCTATTATCCTTTTTGAAACTTTTAAGTTGAATTATAAAGATTTTTCCAATGCTTAATGTAGGGGTATTAATGTGTTAGAGCTTATTTCTCCTTATTCTTTAACTTTTACCATAACCAGTTTTTACTTTTACAGTGGGACAGTAACTTTGAAAATTCACCATAATTTCATCTTTTACTCTTTTGTTTCAAATTTTTGTGTGAATATGCTTCTCTGAGTCAATTTTTAAACAAAATAAGCCCCACTTAAAAATTCATTTTGTAGCTTGAGTTATGCACATTTTATTCTGACTGTTCAGACTTGAAAGTTCAACTCGGGTCAGTGGCTTGTCCACTTCACTGGGAGTTGCTCACATATAATCTGACAAAACTGTTTTATGGAGGTGTTCCTCTATGTCTTAGCTTTCAAACAAAATTGGTCCCACTCAAAAATGATTTTTGTAGCTCGAGTTATAAGGTTTTTAGTGAAGACTGCCCAAACAGAAACCCATCCGGGAACAGCCAACTTTGAAAAATCATATCTCCCTCATTTTAACTCCAAATCTCATGAATTTTATATGTGTGGAAAGCTCTTTGAGTCCACTTTTATAGAAAATTAATTTCATTACATTTTGAGTTTTTTAGAATGATTTATACCGTACGCATTACAGACTGCCAAAATTCCAGCTTAACTAGTTTTTAAGTTTTACATATCAAACTCATAGGGATGTTGTTATACCACTTCAAATCACCATTTTTATGTTTTATCTCATCATTATATTCAAGGTTTTAGTCACCAAATCAGTATTTTAAACCAAAACAAAGCAAGATACATAAAACCATTATGCCATATATTCTCACTTCAAGACAATAGTTTCCAACAAGACAAGAAAACTCATAGAGCAAGAAATGGTCATGAGACCTTGAAGTAAGTCCTAAAACCACCTAGCTATAAAGAGCTTAGGAGTTCTAGAGCTTGAAAAATACATGAAAAGAGTAGGTTAGAGTCACTACCATAAGGATTCTCTTGAAGGCTTGAAGAATGAAAATGGTTGGAGATGGCCTCCTTCTCCTTAAGCTTGATATTGGGGCTTGTGTATGAGTGGCTTTGTTTCTCCAAGGACCAAAAATGGTAGTCCTTAAAGGGATTGTGAGTGTGGTGATGGAGATGAGGTAGGAAGTAATAAGAAGTTTGGAAGAAGAACAAGAAAGATGGGAAGAACAAAAGAGTAGGATGAGACTTGGAGAGAGGAGAGAGCTTTTTTGGTGTTTTAGTGAGAGGAATGGAAAATGAAATGAGGGGGAGAGAGAGGAGCTGAAGGTGGCGCATAATGAGGGGGGAGAGTGATGTGATTTTTGCTTCTTACATAAGCTAAGGAGTGGGAAAAACCTTGGGGCAAAAGAGAGTGTTGTGTTTCCTTTGAGTCTTGGCAATTTGGGTAAAGACCATGTAGTGTTTTCTCAAGTGGTTAAAGGCATGAGCTCTCTTAGAATTTGGCTTGGATGGCTATGATCACTCCAAGTGTCACCATCTTGATGGAGGAGAGCACATTTCTTGTCTTGACTTAAGGAACACTACTAGCATGGACTCTTGATCTAGGGATGTATGATGAGAAGGCAAATGGATGGTTGGATATGACTCTTGCCTTGACCAAACTTTCAAACAATAATAAAAGGGAAGTTTCTACATCTTTATAATTGTTACAATTATCTAAATATTAATTAATTTGATTCGTTCAATTATACCTTAACACATTTTTATCTAAAAGGAGTTTTCCTCATTAATTATGTGAAGAGGGTGTGAGGATTAATTTTTCATGTAATTAGGGTGTGATGCTTGCCATTCTCTTAGTTAATGAGGTTAGCTTACTTTGATTTTATATTTCTAAGTCATGAATTAACAAGGATTGGGCCATTAGGCTTTTAATTGTAACTTTTAATGTGTTATGTTTCAATTGTTGACTTGCTTTTAATTTACTAAGCCCTTGCTCTCGAGATTAGCCGATTAGTTCTCAATTAATCGCTAACCCCTCTAATTAGCCGGAGACACCGAGCTAATTAGCTTAGACAAAAATTGGGGATGTTACATTAAGGACCACCTTGCGACTGCAAGGAACAAAATGAAGTAGTTTGCAAATAGCCATTGCCAGGAAGACGAGTTTTAGGTGGGAGATTGGGTATATCTTAAGCTCTAACCATATAGATAATGGTCCATTTTAAAGCAGGTGCATCAAAAGCTTACAAGAAAATACTTTGGAACTTTTTTAGGTTGCGAAATGCATTAGCCTAGTTGCATACCACCTACACCTACTAGACTCTACAAAATTCCACCCCATGGTTCATGTATCACTGTTGCACCAAAAACTTGGGGAACAATCCATGTTTTACACCACTCTATCCCCATATGGTGATGATGGAGAGCCCATTATTGAACCTAAAAGTCTTGTACTATCGTTGGGTTATAGGGAGTAATGGTAATATTAAAGAAGGCTTGGTCAAGAGGTGTGCACTTCTAGATGAAGACACTACATGGGAACTCGTCCAAGTTCTACAACAACACTATCCAAACCTGCACCTTGAGGACAAGGAGCCTCTTCAAAGGGGAGGGAATGATGGAAATGAGGTGTTGAGGTATAGTACAAGAGGCCCAAGCCAAATCCAAGTTATGTGTACTGCATCGAGTAACTGCTCATTGACATGAGTAACTACTCAGCTATGTAAATGGCATTATCTTCTAATTATCTTTATTTTTATTTTAGGAAGTAATGATTTTTGGTAATTATCTTTATCCTTTGGCCAAATATTTAGGAGTAGTAGTTTTGTTTAGTAGTATTTAACACTGATATACGTGTCATTCGCTATCAAATTAAATCGGGCTCTTAATTTCTTGTAGCATAAGGAATCCACTCAGATTTTTTCCTATGGATCCTTGAATGGCTTTCAATTGTGTCAATTAATGAGTTAATGAAAGGGGGGTTTGAGCAAATAATAAGAAGATTAATAATGCAATCAAAGACGCAATTAAGGGGAATTAGCAAATTCTAAAGGCACCAATCCAGATTCTATCCAATCATTGAGAAAGAACTATCATAGATCAAGAGATTAACATAGTTCAATGATTAAGGGAATTAAATTGGAATCACAATTTAATCCATGACTCTCCACTAAGCAATCACTTAGAATTTGTTCAAACACTTAGCAATCATTACATATAATCCAATATAATGCATAGAATCAATGTTTGAGTAAAGATCATTGAGTCAGCTAACCCAAAATTCAAATTAGAATTTCATTCCTCTAATCAATCAAGAATGTAATTGAGAGTAATCCATCAACAACACATTCGCATGCACAAATCCAAAAACAATCAAAATCAAAATTAACAAATGAAAAATTGAAGAGAGATAAGGAGAAGAAACTGAACCATATTATAGATGAAATCAAGGAAATCAAGTTCTTAACCGAACAATCTTCAAGTTTTGGATTGTGTTAAAGGCTTACACTAACATTTTGAATTAAAAGCAAAGAAAATAAAATTGGATATGAAGAACAATGAAGAACAAAAAAGAGAAAATATAAGAAGGTGAGTTTGATCCTAAAAGCTACTACTTAAAAAACTGCACTCGTGTTCACAACTTTAGTACCTAAAAGCTAATCCTAGGCCCTTTAATTTTGCCTCCTCTTGGCCTATTTCAAAAGATGTGTGTGTTAGCTTTCAAATGGTTTTGGTCCCATGCAATTTGGACCCAAATTGATTGAGTTATGGCCCAAAAACTGCTCAAAGGTCAACAACACCCATAATCCAACTTCCAGAGCCCAATTGACCTTTGAGATGGTTGAATTAGCTCTAGGTTTCTTCATGACAATTGTAGCCCATTGAATTAGCTTTATTAAAAAATAATTTTGGCATCAATTAGACATCTAGAACTCAAGATATGATCAATGTACCAAAATAGTTTTAAGAATAAAAAATACTCAAGAAAAGAAATAAAAGTCAATTGGAGGCCCAATTAATTATATGGCTCAAAATCCCAATTAGACCACTTGGAGGCCGAAAACACTTAAATGTGAAGGTTAATTAATATATTAAAAATGCTAATTATCAAACACCCATTGTAATCAACTTGAAGGCATGAATAAAGTTTTATCACTATCTATTTCTTTACGTTCGCAACGTAAAGATCTCTTTGATACCAAGAGATCACATCAGCTTGCCACCCTTCAAGCACAAATCAGGTCATTGATTTTGGTAGTTCCTCACCAACACATTCTGAGTGCACTATATTAGTGCTAGGATAATGAGTGTTGATGGTAGTTCCTAGGGGAAAGAGTGGGAGCATTTTTAAAAATTGCATTTATGGTGGGTAGAGGAACATGTAGGTTTGGGACAACCATTTGAAATGGCAATGGGCAGAGGAGTTAAAGTGAACAATTATGGTAATGCTATGAGTGAGTTAGGTTTACAAATATGAAGTTCCTTTTTTTATCCTTTAATTTTTATTTTAGAATAACAAACTCAAATTTGGGTCAAGTCACATAAATTTGATGGCAAAATATAAAAAAAATTGAGAGTAGTTAAAGTGCTCAACCCTTTTATAGAATCGTAGAGATAGTACAGATATAGCCATATGTTGGAATTGATAGGAAGTTTTCTATCCAAGAGTTGGGAAGTCAGAGTGATCCATTCTTTTTGTGAAAAAAAATAGAGTAGTTGATTAGCTCACTAATTTTGCTCATACTTATGATCAGGGTGTGTATATGCTAGAGTCCCCTCCAATGGCTTATGGATAGTTATTACTAGAGGATATCATGGATGTTAGCTTCCCCCATAGTAGAACATAATAAAACAAACATATAGCTAAATGAAACTTCATTATTTAAATTATGAATGAGAATAAAAGTCATAAGAAATGTATCTCAAAGCAATGAAATAAACACTAATAGTGAAAAGAAATAACTAAATCTATACTAGTAATAATTTTGAGTCCTTTTCAAGGAAAGTTCTGCCAAGTGTCAAGCATCGGTGAACCTTTTCCCCTCCAAAAATTCATTCTTACTATTAATGGAAAGTTTTTTTTTTTGTTTACTTTAATTAGAAATTAAATCAAAATTAAACCTTTAAATAAAATTGATTTGTAATCAGATTCATGCATTCTAAAAAGTGATTAGTGGACCAGCTATAGCCACTATCCATTTATTATGTCAATCATTACCAATGCACTCACTACCCATTTATTGAATTTTATCTCTTTTTCTATATGATTTATTTTTTTCTTTAACTTTATGAAAATCAAATGGATTCATAACCCCAAACCTTCTCCTTATTTCCAAAGTTGTTTGTTTTTTCCATTCTTTTCTCTTTTCATCTCTTTGGCTCTTTCTACTCTAGTCTTTTTGAAGGATGACACCACGATGACCTTCGCATGTGCATCTCCACCATCTCTTCTATAGGACACCAGATGATGGGTAATGGTCATGGTCACCACATACATAAGTGATGGCTACAACTTGTTTGGCTTCTTCATCTTCAACAAATTCTCGAGACTTCTTGAAAGTTCCTTCTACAGTTTTGATTCTGAAGCACACATCGATGGCCATAGAGTTGTTATATTTCTAGTGGTGGTTCTTGGCTATTGTACTCATTTATGCCATAGGAAAGGGATGGTAATTGAGGATATGAATACATGAAGGGGACCTTAAATAATTTTTCATAAGTTGATTTCAGTTTTTTTTTTAGGACCCTAATTTCTTTTTAGTTGATTTATGATATAAATATATTTTTATAATCTACATTTATATTTAACTATAATATAAATTCTAAAATTATTTTTTCATCTCAGCTAAGTAATTTATATTTAGCTAAAGTGCTTGAGTAATACGTTTGTTTCCATCTCAGTTGAAAATTGCTCGAGTAATTTATGTTCTTTTCCTAGCATTCACCGTTGGCTATGCTTGGAAATATTCAAGGAGTTTACATGGTAATTTGCTACTTTTCATACTATTGAAACTGTTTTCCTTCCAACATCATGCTTTTGGATTAATCTTTACTTGATTATCTTATTGTAAGCCAAAGTAGGCATAATTCTTGCTCGTTTTTATACTTGCATGTTTTAGATTTTGTTCTGAATGATTTTCTGAGGTCCTCTGCAAGTTCAAGCTCTGCACATGCTCCTCCGATGGGGGACCCACAAGAGACTCCAACGCTTAAGTCAAAAAACTCAGTTCCACTCAAGTGTGAGTAAAAAGGATTAGTTATTTACCTTTGGCTCCTCCCGAGCCTCCTCTTATATCCAAGGTTTGAATTCTTCTTCCCCCATTCCTTGGTAAAGTTTCTTATTCTCATGGGATTCCCTTAAGCTTGGTAGCTACCCTTAACAAGTTAGCTTCTTCCATGCATTGACTTAATTTGCGTTTAACCAGAGGAAGTTCTTTCTAGAAAGGCCCTTCCTGAGCTCATCTATGCCGAGCTCTAAGGCCTAGTGAATTTGTTCAGTCCACAACCCCAAGCTCGATTGTTATTATTAATAATGATCTGTATTTATACTTCCAATTCTTATTCCAAGCTCTTGGATCGAGCTAAATATCTTTCGACCTTCCTTCCGAGCTTATGTTGCGAGCTCATATTATCGACAATGCTCCAGAAATGCTCTAGCTCCTTTGGGAGCTATGGGGAAACATGCATGGACACGTGTCATGCTATAAAGCCCCCATAATCATGTCGTTATTGTGTAATTATCATTGTAATACTTGCTTTGAATTCCAATCGCTAGATTAAGCCCCTAAATATTGATTCCTTAAGTGATGGAGATTTATTCTTAATGGTGGGAAACTTTATGATCTGTTAGATCATTTCTAGTGCTTTGAGAATGGGTTTCAAGTCCTATTCCTTCAATTTTTCTCTTACGAATTCTTTCCCATATTCTGCAAATTCATCTTCTCACACTTTCCTTTCAATTCCACTATTGCTTCCCATAATCTTTCTCTTGTTTCAAAGATTCATTCTGGTTCTGGAGTTCCATCCATCGCTCCATCTTGTTCCCAAGAGTTCCAAGTAGGTGTTTGGTTCCTCCTTCCCCCCTTTTTCCTTTGCTCTTTAAATTTCTCATGATTTTCAATCAAGAACCCTAGGGTAGGAAATGATTAGTCTCTTTTCTCCTTCCTCCATTCATTGGTTTTTCTTCTACCATCTCATTTCTAAAGGTTATCTTGAGCCTTGGTCCCTCCATTGTCAAGTATGGAGAAAGATTCTCGTGAGATTATTAAGAATGTTGGAAGCTCCAATAAGAATAAAGAGCCTTCAGATTACTACTTATGGTTGTAGATAAAGTCATAAACTTTCATACCCTTTATACCGACTAGCAAATACTAGATCATTTTCTTAGAGACTATAGGGTAGCTCACCATGAATAGGAACACTTTGTTGAGTGTCTTCCTTGCAAACTTAGCGACCAAGCTTGCCATATAGCCAAGCTTTTCAATGACAAAGAGCCTGCGTTTTTCTTTGTCTATGACGTTCTTTTTTCCACTCTAGGTATTAGGTTTCCTTTCACTTCATTTGAGGTTGAATGCCTAGATTTCATTAACGTAGCTCCAACCTAGCTTTATCTCAATAGTTGGGCTTTTATCTGAGCTTTCAAGATTTTGGTAGAGTTTTTAGGTGCTATTCTCAACACAGGAATTTTTGTTCTAATTATTCCAGGTTAAGGATGTCAAAAAAGGAAAATCGATTTCCTTGAGTGATCAGCCTAGGAGGAAGATTTTTTACCTCTTTATTGCCAATTTCAAGCATTTCAAAGACCAATCCTTTAGGGTTAGAACCTCCGAGCATGAATACCCTTTCTTTGTGGATGAGAAAGGCCATGCTAAATTTCCCTTGTACCGGAATAGGTTCTCGAAGAAAGTTCTTAGCATAGATTCCTGCAAGCTTTTCCAATATGAGCAAGTTATCCTCGACTACCTATCTAAGCATTTGTCAAGTCAGAAAAGGTTTTTGTTCTGCACCAAACTCTTAAAGTAAGACACTAAGATGGCTGCGGTGCTCAAATACCTTAGTAAGTTTCTTTCGTGATTTCTTTCCTTGTTATTTCTTATTATAAATGTTTTTCTTACTTTATTCTCTTGGTTATTTCCTTTTGCAAGAGAAATGGCCCATAAACTTTCTAAAGATTCCCTTTAGGCTGCACTTGTTCACCGCCGAGCTCAAGCTGCTCAAGGCGATGCTCCAGTGACCAGTTTTAAGCTTGGTGGAGATAGCTCAGAGACAACTTTCAACACCTTACCTTTTGTCATGAAGTGGGGTAAGAAATGAACTCTTGCCAATGTGGTTGATTTAGAGACCACTGCAGAACGCTAAGCTACTCCTCCAGTTGCTATAGATGCACTTTTTCGGCTAAAGTGGGCCCACTTTAATCCTTCTGAGCCTTCCCACCTCCTTAATGATTTCCTCATTAATGCTTCGCCCTTTTCTCTTCAGAGCCTCGGCTTCCTAATTCAACAAAACGGGGATGAATTCTTCAAGTCCTTCTTTGATATTGATATGTTTGATACTGTTGGAGCCACAAGGATGTTCTAGTGGATTCAAGCGGCAAGTCTTCACTTCTGTGCAATAGCTCACCATATGGAGCTTAAGGAGCATTCTGGGAAGAAGACCATCTCAGAGCTCAAGGAGGATCTCATGAAGTTGACAAAGTCTTAGATTGGGGAGATTCGTTCTTTGGAGGGAAAGGTTAGAAAGGCCGAGGACAAGTGCTCGGCCAAGGAAAAAGAGTGGGAAGCCCAGGAGAAGAAACTCCAAGATAAGGTCACCTCATTGGAGAAGAAAATCAAGGAGCATGAGAACTTCTATGCTACTAAAGCGACTAAGCTCAAAGATCTGCTTGAAGCCAAGACATGGTATACAGAAGGCCCGGAAAAGGGAAGTAGCAAGCAATATCTAAGGGTTTTGACAAAGCCCTCAAGCAAGTCACATTCCTCTACGCCCACTTGGACGTTTCTTCTTACGGCTACTTTAAAGAAATCCGGGATAGGCGGTTGGTGGACATGCCCTTCGTAGAGCAAATGCCGCTGCGGATGATCAAACAAAGGGCCTTGTGGATATCTCTTCCCTTGGAGGCCAGGACAAGGAGCAAGTGGACGATACTCTAGCAGCCATTTAGTTTTATATTTTCTTTTTTCTGTAGTTGAACAATATTTTCATTTCCTTCTTATAAATTTTGAATGTATTTTCTTTATATTTTATTTCACTTTGGTCATTTTAGCTTTATTCCACTACATTTCCTTTTAACGCTAGGTATTCCTTTTAATTCCATGTTTGTTAATAAGCAAGCAACTTCTTCTATGCTTAACTTAATAACCATAAATTTAACTCCTTTCCCAAAATCCTTTCCTGCGATTGTATAATTTAGACTTCACGTATACCAATATTTAAAGCTTTGAGGGGTATTCACCTATAAGTTTATTTTGAACATTTTTCCAGCGTCATTTCCAATTAAAGTTCCAAGTAGTTCCTGTACGCTATAAGTCTTCCTTTAGGCTTATTCCTATTCTCTTTTCCTAATAGGTTCTCACCTATAGGTGAGAAGTCAAAATCCTTCTTTGGATTTTTTTCCTTTTATTTTCCAAAAGATCATTACCTACAGGCGAGGAGCTTAAGTCCTTTTCTAGACTTATTTCCACTTAAGCTTTCGAAATCCTCACTTACAGGTGAAGACTATAAATCCTTCTCTAGACTTTTCTCCATTTAATTTTCTAGAGATCCTCACCTACAAGCAAGGACTATAGGTCCTTCTCCAGATTTATCTCTATTTAACATTCCGATAGGTCTTCACCTACAAGCAAGGACTCCAAGTCCTTCATTAGACTTATTTCCATTTAACATTTTGATAAATCTTTGCTTACAGGCAAGGACTCTAAGTCCTTCATGGGACTTATTTCCATTTTGTTTACTCTTATTCGAGTAGTTCTTGTGTCTTCTATTCCAAACACAATTCCATAATGAAATATTCAAATAATTCAAATAAATTTTATTGAGTTGAAAATTTTACAATGATGAGCAATTTGGGAAATGCTCACTTTTGTTCCCACCACCTAGGCTTGCACATGCTCGGCTTATATAAGTCATACCTCATTAAAACCTCTTTTGTATAAAAAACCCCATGGGGAAATTGCATAAGAGGGAAAAGAGTGCATCCACCTATATTATTTAAGGATTTCTAAGTAAAGTACTTTCAGAGTGAGGATACATTCAACGTCCTCAGTAGCTTTCTTCCTCCCTGTTCGGCTATCTTATAAGCTTATCTTCCTATCTTCCGGATGACCTGATAAGGCCTTTCCCAATTTGGTGCAAGTTTTCTTTCTCCTTTGGGCTTCCTAACAAGTTCCACTTTCCATAGGACTAGGTTTCCCTCTTCAAACTTTGTGAGTTAACTTTCTTGTTGTATTTCTTTGTTATTTGTTGCTTAATGGCTTCTTCTTTTATCCTGCCTTTTCCCCTTTCATCTTGCGCCATGTCTAGCTTGACTCCCTGAGCATCCTCATTAGATTTCTCCATCATAGTTATTATCCTTGGAGTTGGTTATGAGAGTTTAATTGGTATTACTGCATCAACTCTATACACCAATCTATAAGGTGTTTGTTGGGTCGACAAGTGGCGTGTATTGTGGTATCAGCCCATAGGCTTTTAGCTTGTGCCAGCCTTTTCTTTAATCTTACCAAAATAATTTTCTTGGTACCCTTCGCCAACCTATTGGTTTGTAGGGGCTCCATTCATGAGAAAAGATGAACAATTCCTAATTCCTTGCAAAAATCTTCAAATCTCCAGTTTGTAAATTGGGTTCCATTATCATTGATAAGTTGGAGAGGTATTCCATATATGCATATTATCTTCTTCCATACAAACTTCCTTACCCTCTCCATGGTGATCTTAGGCAAGGGCTCAGCCTCAATCCACTTGGTAAAGTAGTTAATAGCTACTACCAAATATTTTAACTATCTAGATGCTAATGGAAAAGGTTTGAGGACATTTATTCCCCATTTGTGAAATAACCAACTTATTCCCGAGCAATGCAATTCCTTGGAAGGCGTGTGCTTCAGTTCTCTAAATTTTTGACATTTGTCATATTTCCTCACAAATTTCAAATAGTCTTGTTTTATAGTGGGCCAAAAATAACTAGCCAGGAGTATCTTGGTTGTTAGGGCTTTGCTCTTTGCATGGTTTCGACATATGTCCTAGTGCATTTCTTTTATCATTGCTCGGGCATGTCCTGCATTTATAGACTTTAACAGCGGCTGAGAATATCCTTGACAATAGAGTTCGCTTGCTACTATAGTGCAAAAGCTTGTCATTCGCTTCATCGCTTTGGCTTCCTTTTCTCCTTTAGGTAGTTTTCCATTTATCAAATACTCCATGATGGATTGTTGCCAGCCCTATTCCTATTCTATAGAACATACATTGAGGGGGGATAGCATAGATAGATTTGGCTCATCGACATCTCCTGGATGACTGATCTCTTGGTTGCCACTATTCTTGTGCTCACCAGTAGATTTGCTTAGGCATTTTGCTCCCTCGGAATGTATTCCATGGTACATTCTTCAAATTCTTCAACAAGTTTCTTTACCTTGGCAAAATATTGTTGCAGTTGAGACTCCTTAGCTTGAAATTCTCCTTTGACTTGGCCAATTATGAGTTAGGAGTCTCCTTTGATAACTAGCCTTCGAACTCCCAATATTCATTGGCCAATTTTAAACTCACTAATGAGGCTTTATATTCAGCCTAGTTGTTACTGGTTTTAAACATGAACCTCAGAGATTGTTCAATGGACACTTCATTCTGTTCTTCTAGAATTATTCCAGCTCCACTGCCCTTATTGTTGGATGATCCATCCATAAACGATCTCCATGTCCACTTCTCCTCTTCATTGGTGATGAGGGATGATAGTTCCATAATGAAATCAGCAAGCACTTGGGCCTTTATTAGCCCCCAAGATCTATGCTCTAGGCTGAACTTGAAAAGTTCTACAAACTAGGCTATCATCCTTTTGGCAAGATCAGGGTTCCTTAGTACTTGTCGGATAGGGTGCTTGGTCATGATGATATGGTGACCTTTGAAAATAGGGTCGCAACCTCCTTACACTAATAACTAGAGCAAATGCTAGCTTTTCCATATTTTGACATCTGACCACAGCTTCTTGTAGTGCCTTGATGATGTAATACACTAACTTCTATTGTTTTTCCTCTTCCTTATCAGTACTAAACTTATAGCTTTCTCAATTGTTAATAAGTGTATGTAAATGGGTTCTCCATCCCTAGGCTTGCTCAGCATCGGGAATTCTACTATGAACTTCTTCAAATCTTGGAAAGTTCTTTCATATTCCTTCGTCTATTTGAAGTCTACTTGCTTCTTCAAAAGATGAAAAAAAGGGTGTGCTTTTTTGGTTGACATTGCTAAGAACTTGGATAGTGCGGTTATGCACCTATCAACTGTTGTAGCTCTTTGAGGGTGCTTGGACTGCTCATCTCTAATATTGCTCAACATTGCTCTGAATTTGCCTCAATTCCATTGCTTGTGAGCGAGAATCCGAGGCATTTTCCTCCTCGGACTCCAAATGTGCATTTCTCTGGGTTAAAGCGCATGTTGAACTTCCTTATCTAGGCAAAGATCTTTCATAGGTCCTAGCAGTGGTCTCCATCTCCCATATTCTTAGCGACCATGTCATCTTTGTAGACCTGCATAATTCCTCCAATTTGATTGGTAAATACTTTGTTCATAAGTCTCTGATAGGTGGCTTCGGTGTTCTTTAATCCAAAAGACATTACTTTATAATAGTAATTTGCATTTTCCATTATAAAGGTCATTTTTCCTCATCCGCGGGATGCATCTTAATCTGGTTGTAGCCAGACTAAGCATCTATGAAGCTGAGAAACGTTGCTTTTGAGGCTCCATCAACTACATTAGCTAACCAAGTCATGAATTGTATTTCCTTTATGAAACCGACTTTCATCAACTTCGCCGTTTCCTGCATTACTGCCTTTTGTCTTTCCATTCCTAGTTTCCTCTTCTCCTACAATATAGGTTGGACCTTTGGGTCTATTGCTAGTTTATGGTAAATGACCATTGGGTCAATTCTAGGCATATCTTCAATTGCCCATGCAAAAAGGTTTGCATTTCACCTTAGCAAATCTGTGAGTTTGGCTTTCATAGTTTTTGGTAGTTCTTATCGATGAATGTAAACTTTTCAGGCTCCATTCCAATTTGAATTTTCTGGAGTTTGTCATTAGACTCAGGTCTTGCCCTTCCTTCTTCTCTAGGTTCCAAGTCCCTCATGTTCATCTTCCTAAACTAGTCAATTTCAACCATGTGGACTTTTTATGTTTTCCCTTTTCTTGGTTCCTTTCCCTTTTCCTCAGTGACTCATGGTAACATTGCCAAGCTTCCTTTTGGTTGGCGTGTACGACTCCAACTTTAGTAGGTGAAACCAGGAACTTTAGTACCAGGTGTAGAGTTGACACTACAATTCCTAGGGTATTCAAGGATGGTCTTCCCAGTATCATATGATATAGGGCTCGAGCATTAACCATCAAGCACCAAATATTAATGATTATAATATTTGGCTCGGCTCCAAAAATGGTCCTCAATTCAATAACTCCTAGGACATTGACCTGCTCTCTAAAAAATCCCACAAAAGCTCCATGGTATAGATTGAGACTAGATTCAGGTATTTGCATTTTCTGTAAGGTGGAAGCATATAAGATGTTGGTCGAGCTTCCTTAGTTAACTAACACCTTTCGGATTATATAATTTCTTGCTACCATAGAAATAACCATGGGATCATTTAGATTTCGATCAGTTCCCTTCAAATCAAGATTAGAGAACGAGATTACCATGGTATTTGGGTGGTTGAGGAGGATTTAATTTCATAGCCATAATAGCTCGAAGATGTCTTTTCTTCACTGATCTTATTTCTCTTCCTCCGGCAAATGCTCTCGCGATATAATCAATCACACCTTGGACCTCTTGTAGTCGCAAGTTTTTGGGCTCCTCGTCATCGTTTGTCTTAAGTGTTTATTTTCCTTGGTTACGGCTTCTTAGTCATTTCTTTCTTATATCCTTATCTTTGTTGTGACTTGTTTTCCACCAAGCTATGTACTTGTTCAACAATCCTTGCCTGACTAAGCACTTAATTTAGTCCCTCAGAATCATACAATCTTCTGTCGTGTCACCATAATTCCTATGGAATTCACACCATTTGTTCTTATCAGCTTCAGAGGGAATTTGTTGCTTCCTCATATTGCGTGCCAATTGGATTAACTGAGCATTGTATACTTCCTTTATTATGATTTCTCTCTTATCAATGAGAGGAGTGTATTCATCATAACAAGATTGAGAGAGATAAAAATTGCATCTTCCCTTGTCTTGGCCCCTCCCCCTTGGGGTAGGTTCCGATCTCCTTTGGTTCCTTTTTCTCTGTCCTTGACTTTGCTTTGACTTTTTGACCTTTCCATTCTCCATGTAAGCTTACACTTTTCTTGTTTCTCGGGCCTTCTCCATATTGATGTATCCCATAGCTCGTTTCCCTAAACTTAATTAGAGATCTCGAGGGTTGATTGCTAACGAGTCGACAAAGGGACCTGCCTGTAATCCTTTCTTTATGAAATATAACTCCACGATAGTGTCGAGATCTTGTATTTGCATCACCATGGTACTAAATTGATCTAAGTACTCGCTTAGTAGTTCCTATGGTCCTTACCATATGGCATTCAAAGAATCCAAGGTTTTTTTTGTAAACTTGGCTTGAGGAGAACCAATTCACAAAGGCTTTGTGACAATTCTGCAAAGTTGTGGATCATTCTGGCATGTAAAGTCGAGAACCACAACAAAGCCGCCTTTTTCAGGAAGGTTGGAAATGTTCTACAGAGGAAAAGATCATTTGCTCCAGTAACTAACATCATCAACCTAAACATGATAACATGGACTTGAGGATCTCCAATTCCATCATACAGCTTCAACATCATCGGTAGCTGAAAATCTCTAGGAGGGTTACTGACATCATAAATTTCAAGAACAACCTAGAGTACATTGGCAGGCCTTGAGTAGTGGTCATTTGAAAAGTTTCCTCTCTCCCACAAATGTTGTGGGTGTTTTTTTCCTTCTCATCTCTAGTGGAATCATCATTATTCCAATGGTTGCTAGCCTCGTTCTCCCTCCTATTGTTCTCCCGATTCATTAGTGCTATTTGAGCAGATAGCCTTTTATTCTGATCCTGAAGTTTTAAGATCATTTAATACAACTTTCTATGGTAGGAGGCTAAGGGATTATTCCCATTATGTTGCTCATGTTGGTTATTATGCTGATTACATTGATTATGCTAACTGTGTTGGTTGTTACCAACATTCTCAGCCATGTGAACACTAACTCCTTGTAGTGACCATGCAACGTGTGTGGAGGTTGTCTTCAGCAGTATGGTGGGTGCCAATATTCTAACTTATTTTTTGAGATTGTCCGATGTTGTCCTCTACAAATCTGAGCACTTCGTATGCTCCTTCATAGGGGACCTACCAGGGACTCCGACACATCAAGTCAAAGACTCCATTCTACTCAAGTGTGAGTAAAAGGAATTAGTTACTCACCTCTGGCTCCTTTCAAGCCTCTTCTTATATCCAAGCTTTGAATTCCTCTTCCTTCATTCCTCGGTAACTTCTAGTTTCTTATTCTTGTGTGATTCTCTTAGGTTCTATAACTACCTGTAACAAGTTAGCTACTTCCATGCATTCTGTAACGCCCGAAAAATTTTATCGTTAATAACCGAGTTGTTCGGTTTTTATCAAATAAGTGGGTTTAATTAGAATTCAATTAAACATTTACTTAAAGTCAATTACATGTGATTTAGAAGGATTAGGCTTGATGGAATTAGATTAGAAACATAGGAAACCTCATAGAATTTTTTTCTTAAACCGGTTTGCTGATTTAAGAAAAATTGGTAAGATTTCAATATTCTAAACTGTCAGAACCGAATTAATAGAACTTATACTATGAGTGCCCTAAGATGAATGGCTAGGATTTAGCCAAGACACCCCCCACATGTGGCGCCAATTTCAGCCATGAAGAGTGGGAAGCCAAGCCAAATTGGAAGACAAGGTGAAATCCACCAATCAAAGTGAAGCTTGCTTCAAAAATCTTCACCTTTTCTTTCCTTGTTTCCTTGAAACTTTCGGCCATCCTAGCTACTGAGACTCCCTTCATTTCTCTTCTATTCACTATGCTCTTCACTCCATCTTCATCACCTCTTCAAGTCTCATCAAGAGTTGCTTCCATCTAAGACACCAAATCAATAAGGTAGGAATCCAACTTCTCTCCTTATTTTTATTGTTTTGGGGCTATGTGGAGATCTTGTTTTCCTCATGAATTTGATGTGATTTGGAGTGATGATGATGATTTATGACTGAATTTGCATGTATGTTGTGATTAGAGTTGGAATTGGTATAAAATAACTTCAAGAGAAGAGAAAACTCAAGAAGCTGTTAGGGTTTTTTCTCGGCGGTCCGTACGGCTAAGTGTACGGCTCTTCCTACAACCGTTTAACTTCCATGAATCTATTTTTATGAGAAACTAGACATTCACAGCTTTCCATACATATATAATATAAGGCCATTGAATTAGTATAGAGGTAGTTATGAATTTTTTAAGTTTGACCAAGAAATCAGGACTTTCATCCGGGCAGTGTAAGTTGAGAAAGGTGTAACTCACCTTACACAACTCCAAATTGAGTGAATCCAATGTTGTTTGAAAGCTAATATATGAGAGAACATCCCATAATAATTTGAGAGTCAGATTCATTGCAACTATCCTCAGTACATCAATGAATTCACCTTAAGTTCAACCTAGGCTGGAATAGGGTAGTCCAGTAGGGTCAAGTTTCAGGGCTTATATCTTGAATTATACTCATTCAAATAATATGCAACTTCTTTCATTTGAAAGCTTGCTTTGTTAGCTTTATAGTGATATAAATTTTGTATGATTTCACCCAGATTCCTATTTTTGGTGAATTTTCTCTTATAAGAGTGCAATTCTGGATAGAGACATGTATAAATACTAGATCAAATTTAGTTAATATCGGAACTCGAAACTTAGCAAATAGAGAGCTAGGTCGGACATACTTAATGTTGAACTCAGAACTTAGCAAATAGAGAGCAAGGTTGGGTATACTTAATGTTGAACTCGGAACTTAACAAACAGAGAGCTAGGTCGGGTATACTTAATGTCAGAACTCGGAAATTAGTGAATAAGAAAACTGGTCGAGTATAGTTAATGTCGGAACTCGGAACTTAGGAAACATATTCATAACAGTTTTGGAAGACCAATTATGGGTTAAGGTCGGAGATCGAACATAACCCCGAAAGTCGAGAATCAAAACATTAACCTTATATCCATAACCCCGAAAGTCGGAACTTATATAATCTCAGAACTCGGACACAATTAAATCTCGGAAGTCGGTCCTAAACTTAAACTCGGGAACATCAATAAAAGTTAAAGATTTGCAAGTATGATCAATTAAGAATAAGGTATGAAGCCTGTGTATTTATAATTCTATGATGATGGATATGATACAAATCCCATATTCCTAAGGAGTGTGACATGGCGATCACACCCCAATCAGGTATGATATGGCGATCATACTCTGGAGTATGGCATGATGAACACATCCTAAGGAACGTGACATGGCAATTATGCAAATGTGGCATAATTGCTTAAAGTGGGCAGAAAGCCCTTTTCTATAACACCTATTGATATTGTTATATTCTTGCTATGAATATATTACGATGACATGATCATGAATTATTCTTATGAGAGCATGCATATTTGCATATGAAGGAAGGAAGAATATATGAGATCCCTTCACTTGGAGGCAGTTATTTGGGTCCCTTCAGGTGAAGGTAGTTAAAGGATAAAGATGTGGGTCCCTTCATTCGGAGGTAGTTGCATAATTGGGTCCCTCCTTGTGAAGGCAGTTAAAACTTTTAGGTCCTTCTATGTTGGAGACAGATGGCCAACTGAATCCCTCCGACCTAGAGGCACGTGGGTCTCCATGTCAAGATCTTGTGTGATGACGGTCATGAGTTGAGCTCACTCCTAGATCAGACTACCCAAGGGCAGTAAAGACTAAAGATTGAAACATATGCAAGCACCCTAGGAATGACGATACGTAACGCCTAGGTTTGCCAAGAAAAGAAAGCAAAGAAAGTTAAAGGAAAGCACCAATGCATTTGCATGAATTTAAATATGAGTAATTGCATAATTATATCCCATGTTTTATTGATGCTGAGACTGTTCCCTCTACTTATGCAGTGGTTATTATTCTCATTATGAAATATTGCCAATATAACTCAAGTGCATGGAATAAAATGAACTCTGCTTCGGACCATATGTTTTCAAATTATAAAACGGAACCGTTCGTATTGTATGTTCATTTTTGTTAATAAACCAAAGCAGCTGGAGATAATAACGGTGACACGATATGAAAATTTCTTAGTGAATCCTACTGAGAATTTGAAATTCTCACTTCTATTTTCGTGTTATCTCTAGATAGTTCGAGAAGTTTTATAGATGGCTGAGGTCGCTATCAAATAAGGTCCGCTCAGGTAACAGTAACAACTCCAGAGTGTGGTACTATAACTTAAGCATAGTACTGTACTGAGGAGGACATTACACATTCACTTAATTTGAGCTTATTGGAAGAAGTTCCTTTTAGAAAAAGCAATTAGCAGAGCTCTAATTGCTTCTTATCTCCCACAAATGTTGTGGGTCTAGGCTGAGCTCTAAGGCCCAACAAATTTGTTGAGTCCAGAGTCTAAATTAATTTTATAATATTTTCTTTTCTCATTATAGAATTTAAATTAAATCCGATAGTTTTATTTAATGTTTTATGGTCATGTAATTTTATTTCTACATTTTATGCCATTATCAATAAGGTCAATTCTGTTGATCTATTTTCACACTTTGAATTTGGACTGAGTTATCAAATGTTGGATTTTTTCTTAGCTGCTTAGACTTACTTTTGGTTTTATCATTCTCTGAATGTTCTAATACCTATTTTATATAATATGATTTTAAAGTATGAACATAGTATTGGTGTTGATATCAATTTTTCATCTTCACAATAATTACATGTTCAGTGTAACACCCCCTAATTTTCCCTGTGCTAATTATCTTAGTAACATTGAATAATTAGACACTTAATGAGAAATTAAGAAATAAAAGCTTAAGAGTCAAAAGGGTGATTAAGAAAAGAAAGATTAAGAGAAAGCTTAATTAAAGTCAGAAACTTGTTAATTAAGGAAACCAAAACCTTAAAGAGACTAATTAATCACTAATTACCAAGAATTCACTTAATTAAGGTTAATTAAGCATAACTAAGATTCTAGTTACACTAATTATAGAAACATGAGTTAATCACTAATTCCTGATTAATTAGGTCACATAAGCTAGTAACTTTTTCTAAAAGCTGGTAGCTTTTCAGGTACTCTTAGTTTTGGTTCTATTGCCCTTGGGGAATGGATGGGTGTAATCAAACAAGATCGTACCCCTTCATGCTAGGTTGGTGAGGGGAGCTTCACTCCTTTGTGGGGAGTGATTTGATATGTCTAAGTAAGAAATTGCACATGGTTGGTAACTACATATAAAAAGCTGGTAACTTTAGTCCAATAAGCTAATAACTTTTTTAAAAAGCTAGTTACTTATCAGGTTTTGATTTTTGGTTGTATTGCCCTTGAGAAATGGATGGGTGCATCCAAACAAGTTAAGACCACACTCCTTCATACTAATTTGGTGATGGGAGCCTCATTCCCACGTCAGGAGTGACTTGATATGCCAGTAAGAATCTGCACTTAGTTGGTAACTTCAAGAAAAAAACTAGTAACTTTTTAGGTACTCTTAGTTTTGGTTCTATTGCCCTTGCGAAATGGATGGGTGTAATCAAACAGGTTAAGACCATACCCTTTTATGCCAAGTTGGTGAGGGGTGCTTCATTCCCTTGTAGGGAGTGACTTGATATGCCTAGGTAAGAGCCTGTACTTGGTTGATAACTTCACTACATAAGCTGATAGTTTTAGTTCAAGAAGCTGGTAACTTTTTTTGAAAGCTAGTAACTTTTTAGTTACTTTGAGTTTTCTTTCTATTGGCCTTGTAGAATGGATTAGTGCATCCAAACAAGTTAAGACCACACACCTTCATGCTAGGCTAGTAAGGGGAACCCCATGACCACTTCGGGAGTGAATTGATATGCCTAAGGGAGAACCTACACTTGGTTGAGAACTACAGCAAATAAGCCAATAACTTTAGGTCAAAAAGCCAGTAACTTTTGTAAAAAGCTGGTAACTTATCAGTTAATTATTGTTTTGATTCTATTAGCCTTGCAGAATGATTTGGTGCATCCAAACATCTTAACACCACACCCCTTAGTTATATTGCTGAATGGAGCGTCAACCCTACATAGAGAGTGACTTGCAAAGTGTAAAAAAAGTGTTATCAAATTTTGTTCGATGAGGCAAGTTTATTTACAAATGAACATACTTTCACAATTTTGCATCATCTGAAAAGTTACCAGAAACCTTAAAAAAGTTATCAGCTTCTTAAGAAAATGTATAGTACAAATGATATCTTTCAACCTATCCTTACATAAACTTAGCCAAGAAGCTATAACTCTCGCAAATTTATATAACCTCAACAGTTAAGTACACTTAAAATTGCCAGCCCAATGGGCATGCTTTGGTAGCTAATTCAGGAAAGTTATAAATAATAAGATCAACATTTTGAAAAGCAGTTATTTGGACTAGAGTTCAAGCCTTTTCCCTTTGACTTGTAGGCTTACATCTGATTTTACTCTTTCAAAGTTACTCTTTAAGGTAGCAAATAAATTAAACATGCAATATACAACCCACTACAAGATACCAACAAATTCTTCATAATCCAAATCATACTTTGTTATACAATATTCATTTTTATTACAAACCCAATTGAAATTGCAAATAGTATATTTGAAGACATATGAATATTATACAACATCGACCACAAAGCTTTCCTACACCACATGGTACTACCAAAAACAAATAAGTGTGAATGACTCATGTGCCACCAAATAAACTATCTATTCTGTTACACTTTTGGGCCTCCAAATGCAAAATACTAAAATAAAAAAAAATTAAAATCTTTTAGCATTGATCCATGCCCTCTCTAATATTGTCCCATATGCTCCAAATCTTGAGTGATTTCCCATTTGTCTACTTCCCTTGTCTTGCTATCAAGCACATCCATAGCAAAAAAAAAGATGTGCTTTGTGACTGTCAGTTTCCTTGCAAAAGAAATGGCTATGCAAAATGTACATTTGTAATCCTAGTCCTGCACATAAAAAATTAAAACATAAGGAAAAAATGGGAAAAAATTGTTACTTTAAAGTCCACATGTAAACTTCATAAACCTTCATCAATAACAAATGCACTACTAATAATCCACTTATCTATACAAAAAGGAAGGCATCATTTTCCATTTACATTAGCCGGTATATCTGTATTACTTACATATAGCAATCCTTGCAAAAGAAATGGCTGTGCAAAATGTACACTTGTAATCCTGGTCTTGCACATAAAAAATTAAAACATAAGGAATAAATGGGAAAAAATTGTTACTTTAAAGTCTACATGCAAACTTCACAAACCTTCATCAATAACAAATGCACTACTAATAATCCACTTATCTATACAAAAAGGAAGGCATCATTTTCCGTTTACATTAGCCAGTATATCTGTATTGCTTACATATAGCAAATATCATCAGTCAAAAAGTCAAAAAGCTTAACTAATGTTACTATGATTCCGCACCATTTTGAGAACGGTCCTTAGCATATGTGGGACTAGGGAGGTGCTCCTACGGATTAATATAAGAGGATAGTATAAGTAAAATAATCCCAAACTAGACTCAAAGATAGCCAAGTTGTTTACATGCTTGCATACATGGACCAACATCAGCACTAAAGCCTTCAAGCAATGACACAAATCCACCTTCAAGCAATTGTTAGTTCTGAAACCAAACAAGTTTCTTCATAACTGGGAGTTGCAACAGTTTCTTTGACATGAACACCCCTACTCTAGCTCTAAACAACATTAGACAATTAACAATTAGTGATCACTCCATGTCACACTCGTGGTAGTTGAATAATTGTTAACTGTCCATTCCTATGAATCTCGCTCACAAAACTAACATTCTCACTAAGTGCGTGTAGTAATAAAAAAATTTTACTATCAGTTATACATTGCATAAATCCACAAATGCATCACAGCAATCATTATACTCTTGAAACATTTTTCCCATATTCAAATAATAGATGTACAACATCCTATATAACAAGGTATTTCTCGAATTTAAAGTTCATTTGGTCAATACAGTTTATCTCACAATTCACATCAAACACCAACAACAAATTGGAAAAAAAATTAATTTGCGCATGCAGCCTAAGACCAAACCAAAGTTATAAATTTAATGTTAAATTCATGCGCGCACACAACATGAAACTGGCATCAATCACATTTATTCTAGGTCCAACCTCCACCGAGGACTTTATGGAGAAGTTGCGTCCATGTTGCTGGTTGACAAGTCCATCAATGGAGTCCTATAGGTTGCAATAAAAAACAAACATTAAGATTTAGACCATTTCAGTAAACACAAAATTAATAGATGATATAATAAACTAACTTTCATAACCAACTTGGCACTATTCATGCTTTGCTTTCTATATTTCTGCACAACCTTCTCGCTATGAGAGATTTTTCTCTTTGAGGGTGGTTGACTTTTACGTGCTACATGGAAAGGGCTACAAATTTGAATCATGTGATCTGTACACCCCTCACCCATGTTGGCCTCTAAGCAAGTGTCCTTATAAGCTACATACATTTTGTTATGAGAAGAAGCCATTCCATGCATATCACCAAGGAATTTATCGAGTGCACTATGGAGGAGATTCCTTGCATCATTTGATTCTGCAACTACCTCTACCACATTATAGAAATGCTTGCACAACTTATCAAATCTCTCTGAATTTGGCTTTAACTCAATCACATCATAACTGCTCTTAATGTATGAATGCCTCCACTTGATCTTCTTGCTCCATCTCGCTAAAATGTACTTCGAAGGCACACGCTTTACTCTTTCAAGAGCAAGCACAAAAAGTGAGTGCCTACACATAATGCCCCTAAATTCAAACAACAAGTATTGGCAGTTGACATCATGATTTTCACGATTAAATTTAACCTCATACAAAGCCTCCTTCACATGGCTATCAATCAAAACCTCCTCAAGCACACTATAAGTGGCAATTATCTCCTCCACACATTTGATGGATGCGCCACAATTCATTTTCCTTCTAAATTCAGTTTGCACTTCATTAAACTTTGCATGTGTGTATTCAGCTTGAAATTATTTTTCAATGAGGGAGATTGATGCACAATGAATTGTATTATTCATGGAGCAAAAATCAGCTTCAAACTCCCTTTCTACTCTGCTCCTAAGAGCATTGTCATACTGCTTCACAAATTGTTGCAGGCTTGTTCTGGAGTTGACATATCCATCAAAGAAAGCATGTATGATCTCACTGCATTGGGCGGTGGCCAACCCTACCCAAAAATCCTTCCTTAGGAAGATTGGAACCCACTTATACCGCTCATTGAACAATCCACTCAGCAATTCATTTTGTTCAAGTTCAAAATCTTTCACGAACAAACACCATTTCTTAGTAAATTCTTCCTCTATCAGAGTGTCATAAATAGCTTCTTTCATTACATATTTGATTCCCTTATATGCAGCATATCCTTTGAGCTTATCAGGAATCTTTCTCATTATGTACCACAAGCACCACCTATGACAAGTATTAGGCAAAGCTATCCCAATTGCTTTCTGCATAGCCTTGCATTGGTCAGTCACTAGACCTCCAGGTTGCTTCTCAGCCATGCATTTAACCCAGCACCCAAAAAGCCAAACAAATGATTCCGTATCTTTAGCAGAAAAAAAACCACACCCAAGCAAGATCGATTGGCCATGGTAGTTTACACCCAGAAATGCAGCAAATGGCATTTCATACTTATTTGTTAAATATGTTGTGTCAAAACTGACAATATCTCCGAAGGCTTCATATGCAGCTCTACTCCTAGCACCTACTCAAAATATATTTCAAACATGGAACTGATCATCAAAATCAATGTCATACCAAAAATTACAATTCAGTTCCTCCATCCTGTCAAAGTAATTTACCAAAGTTTTGGCATCTCCTTCCTTCCTAATTGCACGTATTTCCTTATTAATGTAGTTCCTCACATCCTGTTCAACAAACGCAAGATTCTTGTACCCTCCTGCATCCTGTACAAGAGCTTAGAATGTCTTGCTGATCCTCACTCCTGCCTCATCATTTAGCTCGATAGATCTCTTCATATGCAGACTGATATTCTTATCTGCCTTATACATTCTTGACTTCGTGGGGCTAATATCATGATTATGGTCAAGAATCACTGACTTTATAGACTATAAACCGTTTGCTACCTTGCTTGCAGTAATCTTAGCACGACATTTTGCAACTTGTGTAGGCAGTGTCTTCAATGTTGCTAGAATTTTTGACACTCGGCTTCCCTCTCGTGTACAAGCAAGCATAAGATCATTCAACTCCCCATCATCTCCTTTTTTCAAATTCCTTATTTTCCATTCAAAGCCCATCAAATTTGCATACTTTTGGTAAAATGCTTTTATTTCTTTAGTAGAATGAAATATCTTCCCAACACTTGGCTAAACTATTTTAGTATCGCCCATAAAGTTATCAACTTCCGGTATGGATCCAACAACTCAATCCGTATCACCACCACTTGTATCTTCCATGGAGTTTTGTTGCACACAATGGACCGACCTACACAAAATAGGAAAAGAAAATTAACTAGGCTCGACTACAATATGAAGGAGTACCCTCCTTTGCATCCTGGGTTCTTTCACTTTTATTGAATAATTCATCAAAAAAAATCATTATCATAATTCATTACAACTTCATAATCCTCTAATAACTTATTGCTGGTATAACAGAACTTATTCTTTGGAATGACTAACACTACATGCATATGTGGCAATACCACAAAGCAAATAATGTAACTGGAAAAGCATCTTTATCATTATCAACAAAGCATAAATGACTAAAAATATGTACCAGCTAATGAAAGAGAGGCTTCAAACATTCAATTGTTTCTTTAGCATTAGCAACACTCCTAAAAACATGCTACATAATAAGTATAGAGTATAAAGGTAAATACAAATCTAAATTACATGAATTTTGCATTTTCCACCAAAACCACAAAGTATCTATAAGCTAGATTGGTGAGGGGAGCTTCATCCTAACGTGGGGAGTGACTTGATATGCCTAAGTAAGAACTTGTAATTGGTTGATAACTACACCTTAAAAGCTGGTAACTTTTCAGGTACTAAGTATTGGTTCTATTGCCCTTGCAGAATGGATGGGTCTATCCAAACAAGGTAAGACCATACCCTTTCAAAGCTATTTTGGTGAGGGGAGCTTCATCCTCATGTGGTGAATGACTTTATATGCCTAAGTAAGAACCTGCAGTTGGTCGGTAACTACACCTTAAAAGCTGGTAAATTTTCAAGTACTGAGTTTGGGTTCTATTGCCCTTGGAAAATGGATGGGTGCATCCAAACAAGTAAAGACCACACCCTTTCATGCTAGGTTGGTGAGGGGAGCTTTATCCCCACATGCGAAGTGACTTGATATGCCTAAGTAAGAACCTGCAGTTCGATGGTAACTACACCTTAAAAGTTGGTAACTTTAGTTTAATAAGCTAGTAACTTTTCTAAAAAGGCGGTAACTTTTCAGGTATTGAGTTTCGGTTCTATTGCCCTTGGAAAATGGCTGGGTGCATCCAAACAAGTTAAGACCACACCCCTTCATGCTAGGTTGGTGAGTGGAGCTTTATCCCCATGTGCAGAGTGACTTGATAAGCCTAAGTAAGAACCTGCAATTGGTTGGTAACTACACCTTAAAAGCTGGTAACTTTTCAGGTACTAAGTTTCAGTTTTATTGCCCTTGGGAAATGGATGGGTGCATCCAAACAAGCTAAGACCATAACCCTTCATGCTATGTTGGTGAGGGGAGCTTCATCCCCATGTGTGGAGTGACTTTATATGCATAAGTAACAACTTGCAGTTGGTTTGTAACTACACCTTAAAAGTTGGTAACTTTAGTTTAATAATCTAGTAACTTTTCTAAAAAGCTGGAAACTTTTCAGGTGTTGAGTTTTGGTTCTATTGCCCTTGTAGAATGGATGGGTCTATCTAAACAAGGTAAGACCATACCCCTTCAAGCTATTTTGGTGAGGGGAGCTTCATCCCCACATAGGGAGTGAATTGATATGCCTAAATAAGAACCTGCAGTTGGTTGGTAACTACACCTTAAAAGCTGGTAATTTTAGTTTAATAAGTTAGTAACTTTTCAAGTACTGAGTTTAGTTCTCTTGCCCTTGGGAAATGGATGGGCGCATCCAAACAACTCAAGACCACACCCCTTCATGATAGGTTGGTGAGGGGAGCTTCATCCCCGTGTGCAAAGTGACTTGATATGCCTAAGTAAGAACTTGCTGTTGGTTGGTAACTACACCTTAAAAGTTGGTAACTTTTTAGGTACTGAGTTTTGGTTCTATTGCCCTTGGGAAATGGATGGGTGCATCCAAACACGTTAAGACCACAACCCTTCATGCTAGGTTGGTGAGGGGAGCTTCATCCTCACGTGCGAAGTGACTTGATATGCCTAAGTAAAAACCTGCAGTTGCTTGGTAACTATACCTTAAAAGCTGGTAATTTTAGTTTAATAAGCTAGTAACTTTTATAAAAAGCTAGTAACTTTTCAGGTACTGAGTTTTAGTTCTATTGCTCTTGCGAAATAGATGAGTCTATCTAAACAAGGTAAGACCATACACCTTCAAGCTATTTTGGTCAGAGGAGCTTCATCCCCACGTGCGGAGTGACTTGATATGCCTAAGTAAGAACCTGCAATTTGTTAGTAACTATGTCTTAAAAGCTGGTAATTTTAGTTTAATAAGTTAGTAACTTTTTAGGTATTGAGTTTTGTTTCTATTGGCCTTGGGAAGTGGATGAGTGTATCCAAACAAGTCAGGACCACACCCCTTCATGCTAGGTTGGTGAGGGGAGCTTCATTCCTATGTGGGGAGTGATTTAATATGCCTAAGTATTGGTAACTAAACCTTAAAAGCTGGTAACTTTAGTTTAATAAACTAGTAACTTTTCAGGTATTGAGTTTTGATTCTATTGTCCTTGGGAAATGGATGGGTGCATCTAAAAAAGTTAAGACCATACCCCTTAATGCTAGGTTTGTGAGGGGAGTTTCATTCCCACATGGGGAGTGATTTGATATGCCTAAGTAAGAACCTGCACTTGATTGGTAGCTATACCTAAAAAGTTAGTAACTTTAGTCCAAAAAGTTAATAGTAACTTTTTTAAAAAACTAGTAATTTTTCAAGTACTGAGTTTTGGTTCTATTCCCAAGTTGGCATTTTCCACCAAAATCACAAAGTATATATAAGCTAGATTGCATGTTTTCAATTATTCATACTTTGGTGTCTTTAGACACATTCACAAGTAGCTTACCAAGATACAAAGGTCCAAAATTATTGCCTTCACTAAATGCTACATGTCTCCTTTTCATATAGGGAGTGAAACAATTATGGTCTTCGATGTTTATAACAACATGTTCGGTTCATGAATAAATGTGCAAATTACTTACTTGCCTAAAGCAGGACAATTGTTTGCTAAACAATCTTATAACCAGTAATCAAAATAATCTTTGCTAGTACTTTTACAGATTATAGAAAGCCATGTCAAGTAACTACCAAATTTGACTCTCAATGAGACTCATTATGTTACCCAGAATTATTGTTGGGAAGAAATATAGCTGTCACTTTGAAAATCTCTAATGCTGAGGACTCTTTTTAACAATCATAACAACAAGGACATTATGCAACTACAACATATTGTGAACCTTAACCAACTCAAAGGGAAAAAGAAGAGTAATAGGACTGCTGTAGTAAACAAAGCAAAGTAACCTCCCCAAATTAAAGATTTACCCATCTATGTGAACGGTCATTTTCACAAACTCCTCTAATGATGACTGCTCATTTTCAAACTACCAATGATAAAGCAAATTCTCATATTTTGCATAATCCCCAAAAGAAAACACATACATCAAAGAGAAGAAGAATCATCAACAGAAATGGGTTTGCTAAACGGGTGGGGTTTTCATCGATGGTTTTTCATTTTAGAGATAAATGGGTTTTCAACAATAATCATGCATGAAAGTTTCTAGCTTGTTTCGATGCACGGTCTTCTACGATAAAGAGAAGCTATAAACCAAAGAGAAGAAGAAATAGTAGCAAAAGCTTACCAGAGGGAAGAGAAAGTGAGTGTGGAGTTGGAATTGTAAACTCAAGCGGAGCCTATGAGCTTTTGCTTCTGCCTTCAGAGTCTTTAATTCCACGCCAATGTGTCACCTTTGCTTTTGCCTTTGGAGTCTTCAAAGTGAAATAAGGAGCTAGACGTGTTTTGCTTCTTTTGATTCTGCCTTTAGAGAGAGTGAGAAGAGTGAGACAAGAATGGGAGATGTTCCTTGATATAAAACAATGTTTCTTCTTTTATTTTTCCCGTATATGCCAAACAGTTCCGCTCTACTCTACTATTGTTGTTTTGCTTAATTTCATACAATGTCGACTATATGTGTTGCCAAATCGGTGGGCCAAATAATAGTTCTCCTTTAAGAAACATGGGAGTATGGGACTACTTCTAGGTTATATCTTAAAAATGTATTTCCCTTTAAGGCCCTGTGTTAGGTGCTCTAGCACCTTCAAGGTATATTATATACCGTATAATCCATTGGTTCAGATTCAATAGTGTATCGAAACACCAATTCTATGAGATGTATTATAGTAACTCTTTCTCTCTCTCTTGCACACGCACAGCACTCACCGTCCGTCACTGCGGTGAGCAATGAGACCGCACCATCACACGATCCACGGTCTCCTCCTACCCACCGCCGACACCACCCACCACCCACCACTTGCCAGAGCAGAGCTTGCTTACTAATACATATTGAAAATCTTGAAAATAGAAAATGTAAACTTTGACCCCATTTCCCCCACCCAATTGCTGAAAATCACAACAAAACAAAGCAAACGACAAAATGTAGCCATATGGAAAGGAAAGTTAACGAAGTTGAATTTTGTGAAGGGACTTTTGGTGGGACAAGAGAAAGGATCATAGACAAGAAAGCAGTAAAGGGGTTTCGCAGTGAAGGTCTTGATGAGGGCGCTCTTGTGTGACCGTGGCCGAGGAGGAGGAGAGGTGGGCCGTCAAGGGTCCGAGATCCTAAGCAAGGGCGTGAAGCTCGATGTAGGCATCGTAGAGGCACCACTGTTCTTGGTCCTCATCATTGTGCCACTCTTGGTGTTGGTGGTGGTTCTCTGTTGCTCTACCCCCAACTCTATTCCCATGCTAAAATCCATCCACCCATTTACTGCATTTGTCGATTCTGGTGGAGGTGAAGCAGATGGTGGAGTTTTTGGTTTTTGGTTGCAGAGAAGAAACTTTGCAACGACCAAAGCTGGGTTTGGGATGAGGTGGGTTGGAGGTTTTAGTGTGGACCATATGTACTTGGTGTATCAATACACCAACGCGTCCTCTCCGTTAGATCAGGGCGGTGCGTGGTGCACCATACTTAGCCCGGTGCACGCCAGCACGTGCCTCGCTTTAATAAGTTTATCCAAACCCCCCTCTCCTCTCTTAAACCTCGGATATTAAGAGGAAGAAGGCCCCGGTGTCCCGTCTGCTGCAACCGTTCATCTGCCGACGCCGTCAAGCTTCACGAAGAGACGACCACAGCCTGTCGACCCACACCATTCGACCACATACAGCCAAAGAAGCAGTCACGGCCCATTCACCAGAACTGGAGCGTCGACCCTCGAAGCCATCTCCATCGAATTCACTGCGAAGCTATCTCGTCATGTTTGTTCTATTACTTTGTCTCTTTTTGCTCTCAATCTTTTGATAGATATGTGCTTCTGTCTTCTGAATTATATATAGATAGAAATTTCAGACCACTTTTTATGTTTTCTGCATTTGTTTGTATTCTTCTTCTTCTTCTTTTTTTGCTTTTTTTTTTCTTAATTTTTAAAAACTTCTAGTGAGTTAACCTATTTACCTGCCAATGGTTTAGTTGAACCTCGTTAGTTATTTCTTGGCTTTCGAGCCGAATCTTCATGGCTTGTTTTGAGTGGCCTGTTTTGACATCTCTACCGGAACCTCTGACAAGTTGACTGCGGCACACTAGCATGTGGCTGCGCCACTTCCAGTGGCTGTTTGCATTTTGCGATTATCTGTACAGCAGGCATGTTTCGCGGCTAGAGGTTGATGAGGAATGGATACGACATCAATTTCACGTTATCAGAAGCAATTTCTCAACACTATTTTTATTTTTTTTCAAACAAGCTTTAATTTGTCTTAGATTTGAAGGAGAATTTCGTATCCAGTTGATGTATCCACTGCTAAGCATCATTTTTGTTTTCTTAATTGTTAATTTGTTTTTATGTCTGCCTAAAAAAACAAGTCAGTGTAGAAAGCTGTTCTTAGGGAACTAACAAGCACCCCATTTAGTCAATTAGGATTGCACTGGATCATGCCTTACCCCATATTTTGGAATGCTCCTTCTTGGACTAATTTTAATAAAAGAAGAAAAATAAGGGGAGAGAGAGAGAGAGTAGATTATAGTGTAGAGCTGGATTAATTGTGTAGGTGATGGCAATGCTTTGCTCTGTGGCTCTGTTGTATATAAGGCTTTGAGTTAGTAATGTTATTACCATTGTTCTTCAAGTTTTGACAGATTGGTCAATCAATAATAATCGGCTTAGTGGAGAAAATTTTTATCAGAAAAATGAATGCATTGTTGGTCAACCTTCAGATTTATTTGATGAAAAAGAAGCCTGAATTTGATGCAAATTTGACTCCCTGGGCATGATTTTATTATGTGTTGGAGTTGTGATTTGTGAGTTGTAACATTTGTTGTTTAATTGTGTTTTTGAACTTGTAATCAGGAACTTGTGTTGTTTATTTATGTTTTGAACTCGCGGAATTGTGGTAGTTACTTCTGTTATGAACTTACAAATTAATGAATTTTTGTGTGTGTGTGTGTATAGATGTAAGTAACCACAAAGAGAACAAGCAAGAAAATGAAGAATGTATGTCTTATTCACACCCTAATATTGATATCAGTGTGATATCCGATTAGGAAGGAGGAGAAAATGGAAAAAAGCATAGCAGAAATAGAGAGAGCAAGGGTGGAGCACTCAGCAGCTCCTACTTTCCAAGCCTAAACCAAAATGAAGCCTAAAACCCCATTCTCTCACTCCCCTACCATATATTCAGCAAGTTAGTTACATACTGGACCCCACAATATTCACACCCAGTTCGCTATTTTGTTTCCCTATACTACTTCTGAACCCCTCAGGGACTTGGTCTCTTACAATACCCCCTCTTCAACCACCACCTTGTCCTCAAGGTGGAAAGAAGGGAAGCTCAGCTTGATGTTTTCAACAGATCCCTTAGAGCTTTCAAAGTCAGTGCCTTTGAATCAACACTTTCAATTCCTTGTGCTAGTTTTTTTTTTTTTTTTTCCCTGGTTTTTCCTCACTGCTAAAAAGCCTCTGCCGGCTCAACCTGCAACTCCCACTCATCCACGAGTCTAGCGGGTGATGGTATGGAAATCCACAACATCATTGTTGAGGGAAGTCTTCTTCCTGAGTCCCATATAGCTTTCTCAAGTCCCCTTGCCCCAATCTTTAAGTACTTGATACAAATAGCATCATCATGTGTCTCAACTCCCAATGCCACCAAGTGAAGAGTCGTCACTATCTTGAATCTCTATCAGCAATTCCCATGGATTCTCACCTTTGGGAATGTTCTGCCGATTGATGGATAGCTCCACCCTTCCCTGTTGATTCAGTCTTACTGCTACAATTGTCTCATGCTGGACCTTGAGCTCCAATTCTTTATTCAAATAATGTGACAAGGGTTGGCTGTTAGCAATACGAGCGTTGCACTCTCTTTGAGAAGCTCTTGCATATGTTCCTGCTTCAAACAATGCATTCTGTTCTTCTTTCTTCTTACCAGCAACTTCATTTTTCTCCTCAATGTACATATTCCAAGACCACTTATCCTTTTCAAATTATATCGGCTCACCTATAATAGACAGGTACCAAGCTGCTGTCTTCCCCCACTAAAATCAAATCTGAACACCAAGTGGGTGGAAGTAACATGTCCAACTTGAACTGCATTGGCACCTGAAGCATTCCTAGGTGAAGTGATGTGCAATCCATCGTTATTTCCTTTTATTTTTGCCCACCGCTTTTGACCCAAAATGATAAATCAAATAAATTCTCCACCTTCTGAGCCATGGAGTTTGCATTAAAAAATGATTCTCTGATCCAAAATATTGATCAGAACATTGCCTGACTATTGTCTTCATTGTCTGGAACAAGTTGCTGTATCATTTCTGCGTATGTTTGAGCTCCAGGTTCCTTATCCATATTATAAACTATAAATAAATGAAGCAGATCAATTTTGACAATGGCAAGTGCATTCTTACGAGTATTTGTGCTAAAATTCAGCTCCTCATCTTGTGCTAAAGGCAGAAGCTTGCTCAGATCAGTGCTAACAACCGTGAGAACTTCAGTGAAGGTCTCAATGCTTGTACATGCAAACAAGATCATGAGTAAATGGACGAAGTGAGTGCAGAAGTATTCATAGCCTTCTTGTATGGTGGATGCTCCTTTCGTTTGAGGACTGGCATCCACATCATTACACCTTGTCACAAGTTTTGCATCCACTTCTCCTCTTCCTTCGCCAGTTAATTCTCCAAAAGATTCCTAACTTCAATAGCTTCAGCCATGCCATAAAGCTTCTGCATAATATGAGAGGATTCCACCAGCAAAGCACATATATTCTCATGACTAACAGAACATTTATTCTCGTGAGGGAATTCCAGAATTCTAAAGAGAAACTTACTGATTTGGGGCTTGGCCCATTGAGTTTAGCAATTGACTCAACTCCATAATTGCCACCTCTGCCCTTTTTTCATTATTCACCTTTATATGTGCAGCTGCAGCACCCTTCTTTTGGGCCACTTTCTATTTAGACCCATTTTTCCTTTCCTTAATAAATTGGGTTTGAACCATTTCTTCTAAAAAAGAAATGTCATGTGCAGTCTTAAAACTAATCACTTGTTTGTTTTGGGCTTGTGCCATTAGATTGAACCAAGAGCCCATTCCTTTCAATCTGTTGTTGCCTCAATCTTGAAGGATCTAGTAATTTCATCCTTCCATTGGGCTCGGCCCAATAGATTAAGAACTTGACCTAATCTCTGACCCGGTTCGTGTAAGTCTAGACCAGCTCCTCCTTTCTTCCCCTGTTTTGCACAAACCATGGCTGCGTCCTCACGTGTTTGCACATCTTCTTGGCTCTCCATTAGGTGCGGTTCGCCGGCAGTGATCTCCACCATGGCTCTCGGCACTACACGTGAGTTAGTCGCCGCCGGCCACGACTTTGCTGCTACTTGCAGTTCCACTGCTAGTATTTCGCCGGCCATTGCCCAGGGGATTGGGTCTGGCGGCGCTAGTGGTGGTGGTTGCGCGGTCCTCACTCTCCTTTTCTCCTTCTGCTCCATCTCACCACTGCATAGAAAAGCACGATCTGCCAACATTTTCGTCAACGCCCTCACCTCCTCTCCTTCCTTCTTCGGTGGTTCTTCTTCATTCGCCACTTTGTCCAATCCTTTGAGACCTTCCTCCTCACTCACCATTATCTCAGGTGAACCTGGGTTCTGACAACACTTGCCATCGGTCACCTCTCCCACTAGTTCATTCATAGGGAGCTCCATTTTCTGGTCCCGGTCACATCTGTGCGGAGGGCAACCTCCTCGTGATGAATGTGGCGATCTATTTCCTCACGAAGACTTGTCCTGGTAACGCGAAGGACTACCATAAGAATGGGGGGAGTATCGCTCTTCTCGGTGGTGGTCCCAAAAGTCACAACGCGCTCTGTGAAGAGAGGGAGAGTGTCGCGCTCCCCTTTCTCTTCCGGTACCCCCATTCCATCGATCTTCTATGTCTACCTGACATTTCTCTCTCCGCGGTGGAGATCGCTCTCTGGGTCGAGCATGGTGTCGCCCTCTCAGTAGCCACACAACCTCGTCTAGCTTCCTCTCCAAATTCTCCACTCTCGACTTCATCCTATTCTCCATAGCAGCTTTAGCAATAGGCCCCCACAGCTTCCAAGAACAAGGCTCTGATGCCACTGTAAGAACACAAAGTGAACAAGCAAGAAAATGAAGAATATATGTATTATTCACACCCTAATACTGATATCAATGTGATATTAGATTAGGAAGGAGGTGAAAATGGAAAAAAGTATAATAGAAACAGAGAGAACAAGGGTGGAGCACTTAGCAGCTCCTACTTTCCAAGCCTAAACCAAAATGGAGCCTAAAACCCCATTCCCTTAGTCCCCTGCCATATATTCAGCAAGTTAGTTACATAGTGGACCCCACAATATTCACACCCAGCTCACTATTTTGTTTCCCCATACTACCCTTGAACCTCTCAGGGACTTGGTCTCTTACAATAGATATATTTAATTGTATGTGGTTGAATTAGTGACCCAGTGTCAAGTTCAATAATTATGCTTCTTGTTTGCTGGAGGAGGCAAGCGGTCCTTTTGTTCTTCAAATGCTTCCTCTCATTTTTTTCCTTTTCCTATTGAACCTTTTTACTTGCTATGACCATTACATCAAAATGCTACCTTTTCTGTTTCATCATCATGGCATATGATGTGCATTATTTTTGGGCTTACATTCTGCCTGATGAACTTGTATTTAGGCTAACATATTTCTTTAAGAGATTCTTATACAAAGTTGCAAATTTGATGGTTTTGGTAGGCTTAATTCAAATTGGCCTATCATTAACTATTTCATTTTAACTGTTTTCTTGTTTGTATTTAAATTGAAAATTTGTTGGTTATAGTGGGCTATGCACATTGAGAATACTTGCTGATTTGTGTGATGTACTCATTCCTAGTAGCATCCTGGTGCAGGTTAATAGCGGTCCAAAGCTAAACTCTTACCTTTCAGCTAACAGACAACAATACGCTCTTCCTTCACAAGTTTCTCATGCAAGATATGAATATCTTACACCCTTTTGTACCCCTTCCTTTATGCAGTGCCATTACAAGCACCAAACCTTTTTCCCATAAAAGTCACATTGTGAAATTTTCAACGGTTCCCTTGCTAGTCCCGAGCTATTCAAGAACTTGGACATTCTTATTCAAAGCTAGAAGTCGACGTAAAGACTTGAATGGTGAGGACTTCAATATAGACATCATTAAGGAAGATCAAGAATTTGCAGATGACGATGATAGTGGGATTTCAGCTCAAGGAATGTATGGAAGAAGGGAAACAAAAGACATTGATATAGAGGAGTCGCAGGAAGATGAAGACGATGTTGGTGGATATTCACGTCGAGGACCATATACAGGTGGACGAGAGAAGGATTATGATAGAGATCCAGAAGTTGCTAAAATTCTTGGGAGTTTTCTAGATGATCCCCAAAAGGCACAATCCAAGGTAAGTAACATGATCTATTGATGGTTACATAATTTCTGGCATTGAATAGTAGACTTTTTATCTTCGTACTAGTGGGTTTTATTTTCATTCCATTGTTTTAAGGCTGCTTTTTGTTACATTTCATGTTGAAAAATAAAATGGATCATCCTATTAAAAAATAAAAAAAATAAAAAGAGAAAATTAAAGAGGAGCAGCTTCAAGCTACTTTTGAATTTTGTTACCAAAGCAAGGGATATAATTTGTGTTTATATCACATGAGCTATTTTGATTAGCAGATGGAAGACAGACTCAGAAAAAAGAGGAACAAAATACTGCATACAAAGACTGGATCAGGAGTACCAATGAAAGTGTCTGTTAACAAGTAAGTTCAACCGAGCATATACATACGTGTTTGTGTTTGTACCATGCAGTTTTATGTTTTTTGTGCTTTTGTAGTTGCATGTTTCTTATTGTGAAGTTTGCATTTCTTCTCAGTTTGCAGTACAAGAATTTACTGGTGTATTAGCCTTAATTATGTCGTTGTAATCTCTCTTATTAAATTATTAAACAATTACTATTTACCCAACAATGAGCTTAAAAAGCAAGCAATAAGAGGTGCTTTTGTTAGAGGGATGGAGAGGTTGCATAGTTTTTTGTATTGAATAGTTTTTGCAAAGTTGCGATGATTTATCTTTGTGTAAGTTCTAGAAATGTACAGTGGAGAAATTGAAGTTATTGGTGTTTGTAAATTGGTATAGTGATTCAGATTGGTCAATATATAATTTCTCTTTCATTTTCTCTATCCTCCTATCATGTAGGACAGTGGAGCAGTCTTTCTGATGGTCAAAGCTATATGATATGCTTGATATGTATAATTGTGCTTATTACAAGTAGTATAGAAGCGGTCTGACAGGACAGTGTCCCTTGAAAAGTGCAATGGAAATTGCTTGATATAAAAAACATTCATATACTTCCACCTAAAACCATTCATGTGTATCTGTGTCCAAGTGGTTAGGAGTTTGATCCTTGCTACTTCCATTCTTCTAAATAGAAGTTGAATTTCAGCACAAGGTAGATTGTTTCAAGCTAGAAGGGTTCTTGCAAGAGAATTTGTATTAGATATAAAATCATTCACACGTCTTCACCAGCTGACCTTATAGCTTAAACTTTTTGGGTGAGTTGGTTCTTAACTGAAACAATTGACTTATTGAATGTGAAATTCAATGTATTTAAGGTGGGATTATAATTTTTGTGAGTACTAAAGCTTGTCTTCTCAAGATTTATAGCATACTGTAGAAATAAGCATTGAGACAAGTTTTAGATTATGCACTGGCTTAGGGTATAGTTTGACGAGAAACTAGAATGCAGGGATGGTTATGTTTAAAACTTTGGTTCAAATTGTATTATGCTTGAATTTCTTGAACAAGTTGGTACTGCAAATAAATCTGGTTAGTTTGAATTATGTTTCAATTCAATGAATAGAATGGTGCTGTTTGAATTTAAGTCTAAGGAGCTTAAAAAAATGGTCAGCTTCTATTTCAAGAATGGTGATTAGAGTATTTTGCTTTGACTTGTTATGGTCATGGACTGATCTCTTTTATAATTGAAATAGTTATCTTAATTCAGTTCAAATTCTAGTTAGATCTTTGATGGAAACCATGAAAGCTTTGGGGTTTGTTCCAAGTTGATCTTAAGTAGGACTAAATATTTGGATGCATAGTCATTAAATGTATTAAGGAATTAAATATTAATAGATAGAGGGCTTGAGAGACTTTGGGATTGGGGAGGAGTCCCTGATTCTGTCTGGTCAAAGGCCCTTGGACTGTGCTGAGACTTCCTTAACAGATGGAACTGAGGAGATACGAGAGCTACCACTCATAAATTTATAGTACCATGCTTGCATATTATGTTCATTCGAAGGTGGCTTTCAAACTTTACTCAGCTTGATGCTTTCTACTTTTCTTGCTTCCACTGATAAGAAAGCCTGATAGCATCAATAATCACCAAATACATAATTCCAACATGCTTCTTTATTATGTATGTCTTTTCTTTGCTCATTCTCATGGACAATTAGAATACTGCAGAAATATTTTGAATCAAATGCAGATATTATATACATTTCTATCATAAGTCTCATGTAAAATTACCCAGCCAAGGCCTTTCTCATTTTATTTTGGGTCCCCCAAAATGGTCTGTGATTCATTTGATAATATTCTCATTTATTTTTGCTTTGAGGTGGAATCAGCATGATGCAATAATTAAATATTCTGTTCTTCTTTCTAACTATTGATGCTGGCATTCCAGATTTGATTTTTCGAACTCATATATATGGCTTGAATTTTACAATGCGCCAATGGCAAAAGACATATCCTTAATTTGTGATGTAAGGAAGTTCGTCTATGACTGTCTTGTTGTACATTCTTCATGATGCACATATGCTTCTGTTAGGAAATGTTGTTGAATTTGGGTAATTGCAGGCAATTCGAGCATGGCATATTATAGGACGACTTGGTGGATGCAATTCTATGAATATGCAAGTAAGTTTTTCTCTTCTTCCATGGATATCAAGTTTTCTTTTAAAGCATATCGAAAAAAATGTTTTCTTTTAAAGGAATTTTGTAGGAGACCAAGTTCCAGGGGGGATAAAAGTGTATAGAAGAAAGAAATACAGGGGTATTAAAGGAAAAGCAAGCTTGGGTCAGAATGTTGGGGTAGCGGGAGCAGGGTCAGCATAACTAACTAGCTGACTCAGCTGGTGGGTGCGTGGGTGTGCTAATTGTGTGAAGTGTGAGGTAAGGGAAAATTTGTATGGGGGTGAGGGTGAGGGTGAGTGTAGGAAGGCAATCATTTGGACTAGGTTGGAGAGTGGAGCTGCTTAGTGCTCCGACTTGTTTCTCTCTTTTCTTGCATCTCCTTGTTGTTTCCTCTCTACCAAGCCGATATCACCTTGATATCACTTGGGGTGTGAATAATACATACATTTCCTATTCCGTTGTTTTCCCTTTTTGTGGTTTCTTTCATTTGGCATCAGAGCCTCATTCTTGAGGTTGTGGGGGCTAATCACCGAAGCTGCGATGGAGGCCAGATGGAGGAATTGGAGAGGCGATTGGATGAGGTTGTGCAGCTCATGAGGAGACATCACCATGAGTGACCCAGAGGTCGATCTCCACCACGGAGGGCGCCACGTAGGGTTGAAGTGGACGACCATTGGGAAGGGGATTCCAGAAGGGAACGTGGAGCTCAACACTCTCCTTCTCTTCACAGAGAGCGTCGCTCTTCCCGGGGACACCACTGGGAAGATTGACACTCCCCCCACACTCGTGAGAGTCCACCGCAACACCAAGATAGAGCTTTGTGGGGGAATTGGTCTCCAATATCATCTCAGGAAAGTCGTCCACCTTGATGTCGTGATAGGGACTGGAAAATGGAGCTTCCTTTGTTTGCGGGTGAAGATGTGTTAGGTTGGCTCGTCAGAATCGAAAGGTACTTCTCAATCAATAGGATGGAAGAGAACGAACGTATGGAGCTTGTTTTGGTGGCGTTGGAAGGACGAGCTCTGAACTGGTTTCAAACTTGGGAAGAACAAGTTTTTTGTTCCCATTTGGAGACAATTCAGAGAAGCGATTTTGAGTCGCTTGCAACCTGGGGTTGTTAAGGACCCTCATGGCCCATTGTTGAAGCTGAAACAAACTGGCGCGGTGCTTGAGTATATTGAGCAGTTTGAGAGAATACTAGGGCCATTGTGCTATGTAGATAGAGGAATCATGAGGAGCATTTTTGTAAATGGATGCAGATTTCTCTTAATAGTCCCAAGGGACTAACCTCCAGCAAAACTTTTAGGGTGGTAGGAAGTTTAGGAGGGAAGGAGCTGATAAACTTGATTGACATTGGAGCTGCAAGCAATTTTCTTTCTAGGAAATTGGCTAAGCAGTTGAATCTAATGATTGAGGAGACCCCCATGTTTACTGTCGAGGTTGGGAATCGGCTGAAAGAACCCAGCAAAGGGGTGTGTCGTGATGTGATTGAAGTGCAGGGGATAAATATTACCCAGCCTTTCTTTTTGATGGAACTGGGTGGAGTTGATGTGGTGTTGGGCATGAAATGGTTGGCCAGCTTGGGGGAAATTGTTGTAAATTTCCAGCAGCTAACAATGAGGTGGCAGGATGGTAGCACCACGAGGCGGTTGGTGGGTGACCCCACCTTGTGCCATACTGAATGTTCATGGAAAGCCGTGCTTAAGGTTCTTAAAGATGATGGGGAGGGATTCTTGATCACACCTGAAGGGGAGGAAGCTGAAGCAGTAGGACTCTTAGTTTCGAGTGCTACCCAATGGCTTTTGGATGAATTTGATGACATTTGCAAGCCACTAGTGGGCTTACCTCCTCATAGGGAGCTTGACCATGCTATCAACCTCAAAGAAGGATCCGAGATACCCCATGTAAGGCCCTATCGATATCCTTGTTTCCAGAAAAATGAGATAGAAAAGATTATTGAGGAGGTGTTGATTGCGGGAGTAATTAGGCTGAGTATTAGTCCTTATTCTAGTCCAGTGATCTTGGTGAAAAAGAAAGATGGGGGGTGGAGGTTCTGTGTGGACTATCGGGATTTGAATAGGATCACCATTCTTGACAAGTTTCCAATTCTAGTGATAGATGAGTTTTTGGATGAGTTAGGAGGAGCACGGTTGTTTTCTAAACTGGATTTGAAGTCGGGATGCCACCAAATTCGGATGAGGGAAAGAGATGTCGAGAAAACTGCTTTTGGAACCCATGAGGGGTATTATGAATTACTTGTGATGCCCTTTGGGTTAACAAATGCTCTCTTAACCTTCCAGGCCTTGATGAACAAGATCCTTAGACCTTACTTACAGAGATTTGTGCTGGCCTTTTTTGATGACATCCTAATTTTCAGCAAGGATGTGGAGGAACATAGGGGACACTTACGGAAGGTACTAGAGTTACTTAGAGAAAACCAGCTTTACATTAACAAAAAGAAGTGTATCTTTGAGCAGCGCCAATTGGAATATCTCGGCCATTTGATCTTGGGAGGAGGGGTGGCTACAGATCCAAAGAAGATAGATGCTATGGTAAATTGGCCAACCCCAACTAATTTGAAGAGTTTGAGGGGTTTCTTGGGGATCACTGGTTATTATAGCCGGTTTGTGAATGGTTATGGGAAGATAGCATGGCCACTAACTCAGCTCTTGAAGAAAGACAATTTCCATTGGGGTATAGAATCTCAATTGGCTTTTGAGAAACTCAAGCAGTCTATGACATCCTTATCGATTTTGGCTGTGACAAGGAATTTGTCATAGAAATTGATGCTTTTGGAAGAGACATTGGGGCTGTCTTTATGCAAGAAGGACGCCCTGTGGCTTATATGAGCCAAACTCTTTCTGACCGAGCCCAACAGAAATCTGTTTATGAATGGGAGTTGATAGCAATTGTGCTAGCCATCCAGAAATGGAGGCAATATTTACTAGGGAGGAGGTTTGTTGTTCACATTAACCAGAAAAGTAAAAAATTCTGGTAGATCAGCGGATGATGGGGCAGGAACAATAGAAGTGGAAGGCCAAGCTCCTAGTATATGACTTCAAAATTGAGTATAAAGCTGGAAAAGAAAACAGAGCCGCGGCTGTCTTATCTCGAAGATATTACTTTGGAGCTATATCATCAATTACCTTCCAAGATTGGGAAGGGTTGGAAGAGGAGGTTCAACAGGACAGCAGATTGAGGGTTATTTTGCAGTCACTGTTGAGTGGAGGGGAGGTTGTGGAAGGCTTCCAGCTGAAGGGAGGTTAGTTATACTACAAGGACAGGCTAGTAGTGCCTAAAGGCTCCCCTTGGATTCCTTTAATTCTGCAGGAATGTCATGACGCTGCAATGGGGGGTCATTCGGGTTTCTTTAGAGCCTATAAGAGAGTTTCTGGTCTAATATGGTGGGAGGGGATGAAGAAATCCATACAGCAGTATGTACAAAGGTGTGATATGTGCAATCAGAACAAGCACTCAACCTTAGCTCCAGCTGGTTTACTCCAACTGTTTCCTATTCCCACTCAAGTGTGGGAAGAGTTATCAATGGATTTCATTGGAGGACTCCCTAAAGCTCTGGGTATGGACACTATATTATTAGTGGCAGGTAAACTCAGGAAATATGCACATTTTATAGGTCTGTCCTACTATTTACTGCTAAGGAAGTAGCTAGACTGTTCATAAAGGAACTAGCTTCATGGTTTCCCTGCATCTATAGTTTATGACTGTGACAGGTTATTTATGAGTACCTTTTCATTAGTACTCTTCTAGCAGTCCGGTACCAAACTGAAATACAGCTCAGCCTATCACTCACAGACAGATGGGCAAACTGAGGTGATTAACAAATGCTTAGAGACATACCTGAGGTGTTTTTCGGGGTCGAAACCAAAGCAATGGCCGAGATGGTTATGCTGAGCTGAATATTGGTTCAACACCAATTACAATGCTTCCAGCCCAAGTCAGCCCTTTCAAGGCTCTCCATGGAAGAGATCCTCCAACTCTTTTCAAGGGGGAACAAGGGTCATTAGCAATTGAAGAGGTGAATCAGCTGATGTTTGAAAGGAATGTCATCCTAGATGAACTCAAGGATCAATTGCATCGTGCTCAAGGCAGAATGAAGGCACAAGCTGACAAAAAAAGAAGAGAAGTGGAGTTTGCGGTGGGGGATATGGTTTACTTGAAGTTTCAACCATATAAACTCAAGTCCTTGGCTACTAGGATCAACCAGAAACTTAGTCCTAGATATTATGGGCCATTTGAGGTGCTGGAAAGAATTGGCTCTGTTGCCTATAAACTCGAGTTGCCCTGGAGGTCCCTGGTTCACCCCATTTTTTGTCTCTCTTAAAAAACTGTCTAGCTCCTAATGTAGTTTCGCACCCACTGCCAAGAGAATTAACTGAAGATTGGGAACTGCAGATGCAAGCCTCCAAGGTCTTGGCTATTAGACACAATCAGGGTGGAGGCTTGGAAGTTCTGATCCAGTGGCTGAATGCGCCAGAATGTGATAGCTCTCGGGAAAACGCTGCTGATATCAAGCTGAATTTTCCCTCCTTCCACATTGAGGACAAGGTGGTGGTTCAAGGTGGGGTATTGTAAGAGACCAAGTTCTAGGGGGGATAAAAGTGTATAGAAGAAAGAAATATAGGGGTATTAAAGGAAAAGCAAGCTTGGGTCAGAATGTTGGGGTAGTGGGAGCAGGGTCATCATAAGTAACTTGCTAACTCAGCTGGTGGGTGCGTAGGAGTGCTGATTTGGTGAAGAGTGAGGTAAGGGAATATTTGTATTGGGGTGAGGGTGAGTGAAGGAATGCAATCATTTGGATTAGGCTGGGGAGTGGGGTTGCTTAGTGCTTTGACTTGTTTCTCTCTTTTCTCGCATCTCCTTGTTGTTTCCTCTCTACCAAGCTGATATCACCTTGATATCACTTGGGGTGTGAATAATACATACATTTCCTATTCTATTGTTTTCCTTTTTTGTGGTTTCTTTCAAATTTCAAACATGATTTTGTTGCTTATAGAACTAGCATTGCTCCTACAGCTATCACAGTCTCCAATGGATAAACGACCAAGTTACGATTTTATTCAGGGAGCAAATGTGACACCAACTACATTTTACAACATCGGGGATCTTGAGGTTCAAGACACCTTGGCTCGAATATGGTGCAGCACCAATTGCATATTCTTTTCTTGTTAATACTTGGTTATATATATCAATGTGATTTAAAGTTCAAATACTAATCATTTCTTGTTGTGATACAACAGGGTAGATATTGGAACGAGTGAACCGCTGCTTCTGGATGTCTTGATAAATGCATTGACACAGCTAAGTTCTGAGTATGATTTCCACTTGCTTTATTCTAGTGATACTTTAGTTCAGTTATTTACAATGAAGACAAAATACTTAGTTCTGGAACACCCTAACCAAAGTCATTTGGAACAAAAACTTCTTATGATGAGTTGCATGAGCAATAATAGTAGTAAATAGAATTTGTAGACTATACCAATGCTTGGTTGGTTGAAATGGTTCGACACTTATTCTCTTTAAACAAGGTCTTAACTTTGAGTTTTGTTAATAGAAAAAAACCAGCACTAGGAGAGATTAAGAGGGTTTTTGTTAGAAACAGAATAGGAATGTATATTGAATTAGGAATCCCCAACAATGTGTTAGGAAACCTAGAACTGGTAAGATGATACTAGAGAATACCCTTCTTGGGTTGAGGGGATTATAGAGCCCCTCAAACTCTCCAGAACTAACCAAATGATCAAGACTAATCATTTCCCTTCCCCGTCTGTCCTTTTATTCCCTCATTACAACTAACTTTCCCGCCAAGTAACCTTCCTAACTAACTAACTACCTTCTCAGCCTATGCTACTCTGAGTTGGCTACAACTGGGGCTATATCTTGGCCCAAGCCCCTCTCCAGCCTATTTCTTCTAGCATAGACCTGACCAAACCTTTGATTCCTAAACACTATCCCCTACCCCAGGCGAAAGAGATCCACCTTGTCCTCAAGGTGGGAATTCGAGAACTGCAACTTTAGGACACTGAGAAGTTCCCAGGAGTTCTCACAATCTGGGAGGTTGTGCCATTTCACCAAAACTTCAGTGGCACCAGAGGAGGTGGAGCGGATATCCAATAACTAGTCTAGTGTAGCCTGTAACATGCCATCCTTAGTGAGATTGGTAGGAAGCTCCTGCGGTTGCTACTGTGGGGGCACAACCCTATTCAAACAGCTAACATGAAATACCGGGTGTAAACAGCAAGTGGGATGGAGAGCCAACCGGTATGCCACCGATCCTACCTTCTCATTAATCTGGTAAGGCCCATAAAATCTAGGGCTCGACTTCTCATTAGATTTCCAAGCCAAGGATCTCATCCTATAGGGTTGGAACTTGAGAAAGACCCAATCCCCCAACTCAAACAGCACGTCCTAGGGATGCCTATTAGTAAAATACTTCATATGCTGCTGAGCCATGCTCAAATTGTCCTTTAGCTCAGCCAACACCTCATCTTGGGCAGCCACAAGTGATTGGACCTATGGAATCTTAGATGGATATGTCTCCCCACGAAAAAGAATGCGAGGAGGCCTACCATACAAAGCTTGAAATGGGGAAAGTTGAGTGGAGGCATTGAAAGAGGTGTTGAACCAATACTCGGCCCAAGCTAGCCAATCCACCCACTCTTTGGTGCTATTGCAGACAAAACAGCGAAGATACGTCTCCAAATAGCAGTTAGTGACTTCTGATGGACCATCGGTTTGTGGATGCTAGGAAGTACTATACTTAAGCTTAGGGCCAGCTTGACAAAACAACTCAGATCGAAAGTGGCCAAGGAAAATCAGGTCACAGTTGGAAATGATTACCTTGGGAAAAAAATGGAGTCTCACAATTTAATTCATGAACAAATGAGCCACATCTTTTGCCGTAAAGGGGTGAGCTAAGGTAAGGAAGTGAACATATTTGTTGAGGTGGTCCACCAACACCACCATAATTGAGTCCTTGCCTTTGGATTCATGCAGTCTGGAAATGAAGTCCATGGATACCTCAGACCACACCTGATCTGGAATGGCAAGCAGCTGCAAGAGACCACAGGGAGAGAGAGCCTCATACTTATTAGTTTGGCAGGTTTGGCAGCTTGCAACATGTTCTTTGACCCGTTTCTGCATACCCTTTCAACACACAGCAGCTGCCAACTTCTTATATGTCCTCAAAAAACCAGAATGACCCTTGTTGCTGAATCATGAAACTTAGCCAACAAGAGTGGAATCTGAGAGGAATCCTTGGGAATATCAGCCCTGCCTTGGTAAAACAAATGACCCTTCTGCAAGGTATAACCTGGGTAGCAGTCCAAACCTTGTTGAAGAGCATGGATAATCTGTTGCAGTTGCAAGTCATCTGCTGTTTCAGCAGCAATGGTGTCCAACATACTAGAATGAACAACTAAGACAACCTTATACATCATCTACCGTGATAAAGCATTGGCTACTTTGTTTTTGTTAGAACTGGAATTAGAAATCTCAAGAACTAGTATTTATTGAAGAATTACAATAGAAAGAGGATATTCAAGAGACCTCTCAACTCTCCCAAGACTCACAAAACTTTCTCTTTACTTTCTATTTATACTAATACCTAACTAATTGTAACTAACTAACTGTAGCTAACTAATGGTGTCCTGACACTACTCCCATCCAAAAGATCCACATTGTCCTCAAGATAGGGGTACAAGGACTTATTATTAGGCATCTACAAATAAATTCCTCCAGGATCCCATTGTGTGATTGGACTAACATCAAATGGGTACTAGGCCCTTAACATTAGGAAATAAGTTGTTTATGTGTTGAACTGTGCTTGACCAATGCACTCCAAAAATTTATATCCTTGTTTCGAAACGAAGTCCTTCTTCTCTCTGGGCTGTACTTGGCCCCCTAACCTCTCAACCTAGTTTTCTTTAGTGAACTTCCAGCCTTCCTTCCTCTTAATTTGGGCCTGGCCCAATATGTTTGGAATAAGTCCCCTTCCCACTATTGCCCTAGATTCCTTCACCTTTCTCACACCACCAGCAAGAGATAGTGCATCCGATTGGCTTGGGTTGCCACCGAAGGAACCCCGCAGGTGCCGCACGAGCACCCGCTGTGCCAGTTTTACCCCCTTTGCCTCCCCTTCCCTAAACTAGAGCGGCGCCACCATCACCACCAGTGGCCCAGCTGCTATTCGCGACTTCGCCGGCATCACTACTCGTGAAACCCTCTTTCTTCGGCTGTTGTCAAAGCCCGAACTACCCCCTAGTGTGGCGCATTGACTTGCACGATGAATCGTGCTCCCACGTCTACTCCATTCTTGCCCCATTGTGCGACCATCTTTCCTCCACCTGACTTTCGTGCGCCCTCTCATGATGCGATGCCGTAGAGCTTTCATCGCTAGCCACTCCTCATTTGTGACTTGATGGCGTCGCTTGGCATTCCTACACAGAGATGTCGCTCCCAGTCGCAGAAGCGCGGCGATCTGACCAGAGACCTGTTCGCGCTCCGCCTTGGCTTCCTTCCTCACGATCTGCCCTAGCCTCCGCTAACCACTCCTTGAATTCATCTTGATCCTTCTGCACCGTTTCTTGCAGGATCGACACCACTCATTACGCCTTCACAATCCCTTCCACCTTTCTTGCAACTTTTTTCTAAATCATGAGCAGAGGTTTCAACAATCGTTTGCTTTTGTCTCTATCACTTCCTAGTTAGGTTATCTATCTTACAAAACACGTACCACTTAAAATGTCTTCCTCTCAATGCAGCTCCCACCTTTTCTTGCGCTCCAGAAAAAGACCCCATACATCCCATTCCCAAGCCCGTGCGTTAACCCCATCAAACATTGGAATCGCCTCCATCACTCTAGTTGCTCCAATGAAAAGCCCTCCCGTGGATTGGATTAGGCTCTGATACCAGTGTTAGAACTAGAATCAGAAATCTTGAACTAGTGTTTATTGAAGAATTACAATATAGAGAGGATATTTGAGAGACCTCTCAACTCTCCCAACACTCACAAAACAAATGATCAAAGGCTCTTTTTCTATATTCTATTCCTTTTATTTATACTAATCCCTAACTAATTGTAACTAACTAATAGTTTCCTAACAGTTTTCCAACCCTGGTCTACATTGAATCTCAAAATCCATTACCATCAACTTGGAGGTCCACTTCAGCTGGTCCTCACCATTGCCGAACCTTGCCGGTGGCTCCTCTTGATTGGGCTCAGCAGTTTCCATAGTTGCAGGTCACCAGCGAATCATCATGCTTTCCCTCGCAGTGAACATGGTCGCGATTTGCTTCCAATCCATCCAAATGGCCTTCTAGCCTTCGCAAAGCTTCAGTGAGTGGAGCAATGGAAGACACAAGCATGGAGGAGCGCTCACCTTCTTCCTCACACTGCTTCTGCAACCCTGACAGCATAGATTCTAGAGCATCTAGCTTCTCCATTCGGTATTGACGATGGAAGAACCTCCCAAGATCCGAAATGGCGTTGGATGCCAAATGTTACATAGAATAGAAAGAAAGTAGAATGTATATTGAATTAGGAATCCCCAACAATGTGTTAGGAACCCTAGAAATGGCAGGATGATACAAGAGAATACCCTTCTTAAGTTGAGGGGATTATAGAGTCCTCAAACTCTCCCAGAACTAACCAAATGATCAAGACTAATCATTTCCCTTCCCCATCTGTCCTTTTATTCCCTCATTACATCTAACTTCCCTGCCAAGTAACTCCCTTCTCAGCCTATGCTATCTTGACTTAGCTACAACTGGGCCTATATCGTGGCCCAAGCCCCTGTCCAGCCTATTTCTTCTGGCATAGACCTGGCCAGACCTGTGATTTCTAATAGTTTTTCCTCCCTAAGACCGAACCTAGCTCTAATGCTAGCTTGAGAATACTTGAGGATCAACACAAAGGATTTAGGATTAATTTGCTTGAGGAAAAGCTCTTCAACAGCTAAATATTTATACATATCAGTAAAGAGATTATATCCTTTACTAAAAGGAAATAAATGTTTTAAAAGAAACAAAACAATGAAGATCTTTAATTAATATCGATAACCTAAAAGCCAGAAAGTAATATATATGACATGCTGACAAACAATTTGAACAGAATGCTATCAAACATTGAGCTTTAGTAGCCCCAAACAATATTGAGGGGAATCGTTAGAATATGTTAGGGATCCTGTTAGTTAGGAGTTAGATCGGGGAGTTAGTTGACTATAAATAAAGGGAAGAAGGGTTTAGTTAGGGTGGCATTTAATCATTTGTTAGTGAGTCTTGGAGAGTTGAGGGGCTCTAACTTTTCCTCATATCAGTGTAATTCTTCTAGGGTTCTTGGCACATTGCCAATAACCCTATTTCAATAATACAACTTTCCTTATTGATACCAGTGGCTACGCAATATTCTGAAGTTGGCGAGCAATCTTAATTTAACTTCTAACACTTGTAATCAAGAGTGATTACCATCTACAATGTGATGATAGTCGAGGGTTACAGGTGTGAAGGAAGCAAGCTGAGACTGCTATAAATAATAAAGAATGGTTCCATTTAGTACGAGAACTTTCGAAATGAAAAAGCTCAAGTTTCAGAACGCACAACCAATCATGGGGATATGGGTGAAAAGCAATGTCCAATATAAAGATGCCATGCCACTTTGTATGGTTTTCATGCCTAAACATTTCGTACTAACTAGCACTTTTGACAAACATATATGCCGAAGCATGAAAAGAAATATTCAAATCTTAAATTGATATACAATACCATAAAATATTAAATCTCTTTTGAAGCAAAAGCCCGTGAATTATCAATTCAAAGGCTTTTTGGTTTTGTTAATTTAGATTCTATATCTTTATTTCTTAAGTAATTCTATATATTTAATTTAATTTAATTAGTATACTCCCAGACACCCCCACACATTATGGAGCCAGTTCATGAACCAAACGAGTTGAGCAGTTCTTGGCTTAAGTTCGACTCATTTATTTAGCAAGCTCAATTTTAAGCTCAACTTCAGCTCATTTGGTTCATGAACCAAGTTCATCAAACTAAAACAAGTTGAGTTCAGTTCATTGCTAGCCATAGGTCTGCATGAGCATGATCAGTCTAACTGAACTGGTCGGATGAACCAGGATTTAGCCACTCCGTTGGTCCAGGCATCATATATGAACTGATAATGTTAAAAGCTGGTGAATCAGCCTCAAACTGGTCAACCCAGATTGGTCCAACGACCCCCCTCTTTTTTATTTATTTATTTATTTTTTCAGTTTTGTCATTAGATTCAGGCGTTGCCCAAATGGCAGTGTTAAGCAGTGTTAAGCATTTTAAAATTAAAGAAAAATAAAAAAGAGCAGAGGCTGATCGTTGGGCCTCATGACCAAGAAAAAAAAAAAAAAAAACCTCGTTATCTCTACCTTATCCTTGCTTCGGTACTCGTCTTTCTTGTATTACATAAAAAAAGTTTCAGTATTCTTTTTCTTGTTTAAAGATACATTGATAGATTGCTCTTTTAGCTTGTTTCCTCTATCTTATCCTTCCTTCGGTACTTGTTTTTGTTAATTGCGCTTTGAGCTCGTTTTCACTAGATTTTTATGCTAATCGCTTCAAGTTGTTTTTATTTTTTTGGGGCTTTGTTTGCGATAGTTTTGTTGGGATCAAGCAAGTGATGTTTGGTGGAGAAGAATTTGAGAATTGGAAAGAGAATATGACATCAGAGGATTCAGGTTTTAGTGTTCACAAGATCTAGCCAATTTTCTTGGCATATGAGAAAGTCAGCAAATGAAGAGGAAGTCAGCAAATGCTGCATTGTATCTCTGGCTACTGGTAAGTAGAAACTGAACAAAAAACAAAATTTTAAGCGTTCCTCTTGATGGCAGGCAGTATTACTCATGGGATTTGTGAAGAGCAAAGCGGAAATATATGATGTCGCAATCAAGTGCTAAATCATAATCTTCACGAGATTGATACTCGAATCACTACTTTATGACTTGTCTTATACCTATGCACTTGCAGATTTATTGCATACATATATCCACCACCGCAACCAGAAAATTCTATGGCTGTAACACTCATCTTGACCAAGATATGGCTCTATGTTGGTCAGCTTCACTCCCTCCATTTGGAAGCTGATTTTAACGTCCATTCACACGAACTGGATTTTGGCATCTGCGTCAGAGTGCTCCAATTAAAGATATATATGACGTTAAGTTAGTCCTCCAAAAACTTTGGGTATCAATTGTCTCTAAATATTTAAATAGACATCTAGTTAGTCCTCAACTATATATTTTAGACAACAATTAGATCTTTTTTATGGCTATTTAATACTATGAATGACCAAATTAATTTTAAAATAGACATCTATTTAGTCCTCAACTATATATTTAGACAACAATTAGATCCTTTTTTTGTGGTTATATCATACTATGAATGACCAAATTGATGTTAAAAAAATATTTTAAGGACTAGTATGATATTTCGCATATCCTTCAAGAACTAATTTAAAGATTTATTTATTTATTTTAAATGCATCTAAACTAATCCAATACCCGGTTTATAACTTTAGTTACTCGTTATTACAAGGAGCTTAGGAGACACTTTAACTTCATTTTGTAAAGCTAGCCAACTATTTTGCCTCTGATGAAAGTAAGCTCGAGCTCTCATATTCAGTGTGGTTTAATAGAAATATTAGACTAGAAAATATGCGAAACATGGATGATAGTAGACACAAATGTCAAAACCTATCAATGTTAAAGAGCATGCTTTTGATGAGGTTTGACAAGCAACTCAATACACCTGAATATTTTACTACATCATCAAGTTAAATATGATAAGATTCTCCCAGGGGTCTCTTGCTTCATCAGATATCCAGTGTGATAGGAACCCGAAAACTTTGGAAGGGTACTGACATAATGAAATCGGAGAAAGGGTGAGCTATATGCTAGGTGCACTGTTGGTGGTGGTGATCCTCCTGGTCCCTTAATTGTGTAGGTGTGAGTAGTCCAGGGCTCTAGCAAACTCTTCCAATTTGGTTTTGCTCGTACAGTAGTTGAATGAGTCAGAGGAGTGTCTATAGTGAAGGGAAAGACTGATGGTTATTTTTTACGGGATTAAAGGTGGATGTCAGTCTTTGGGGTTGTAGTTTGTGCCATTCGAGAGGGGTACCAGTTTATTTATCCTGCAATAGCAACCAAATGTTCACATCTAAAGAACTGGGAGGATGGATGTGGCCTTGCTAGCGGTGAAATTTCTCTGGTAGAGATCTATAAAGACACTCTAAAACTCAAATAGAAGATTATTTATCTAGATGACAAAATGGGTTTAATCCGTCATATCGACCCACCAAAACTAGCGGATTGGATTTTTCCTTTTTCTTTTTTTTTTTCAATGGCAACTTATATTTACACTTACCCATATAGGCTTTTTTTTTTTTTTATTTGGTCACTTGATTCATGTATTATGTTGTGAACTTTATGTTTTGTTATGGATTATATTATTATTATGTTTTGTGAATTTGTGGATTTTACATTGTGGACTTTATGTTATAGATTATGGTTAATTATTATTTGTGGACTGCTTATTCGTATATCCTAATTAGTTTATTATGTTTGTGTTTGAATTAAATTTGGATATAGATTATGTAATTTAGTTATTTTTTTTAAAGTTTATGCAAATAGTATTCTATTGTATTTAAGTGAGTTTTTCATTAAAGTATTAAAACAAGTTTATTTTTTTGACGGACCAATATACCAATCCACCAACCAGCCCATAAATGGGGTCAGTTAAAATGTTCAACTCATTTTTCTAAAGTGGCCCACTTTACCCCGATTTAGGTGGGCTTTTGGTGGGTTGGAACAGGTCAACCCGCTTTACCATCTCTAATTATTTGGTATTTTATAAATATCGATTGGAATTACTTGACATCGAAGGGGCCATAGATTTACATTATAAAGCCCCCATTTGCTTATATGACAATCTCGGGCCTCTTTGAAGATCTCGGAATGGGTGAATTCTCTGGTACATGTCACAAAGTGTTTATTTTGTACATTTTTGTGATGAACGGTCAGGATCGTGACATGTTTTATGGCGAGATTGTGAGGTGCATCAATGCACCAATCACCTATGATGCACTATAATAATATCTAATTTTAAGAAAATTTAAAAATATAATTAAATATATTTTAAAAAATTAATTATCATATACTGATAGTGTAAAATTATATTAACAGTATAAAATAATTTTACACCATCAATATACACTGACAGTGTAAAATTATACTGGCAGTATAAAATAATTTTAATTCAAGATCAAAAATTTTATTAGTGTAATTTTATAATCAAAGGTATAATTTATACCTGTCAAGATATATGATAATTAAAATTATACTGATAAAATTTTGATTACATCGATGATGTAATATTATTTTATATTGCCACTATAATTTTACACTGTCAATGTATGATAATTAAAATTACACTGATAAAATTTTTTGATTATACTGACGGTATAAAATTATTTTATACTGTCAATATAATTTTACACTATCAGTATATGATAATTAATTTTTAAAATATATTTAATTATATTTTTAAATTTTCTTAAAATTAGATATTATTAAAGTGCATCATAGATGATTGGTGTATTGATACATCTTACAATCTCACCATAAGACATGTCACGATCCTGACTGTTCATCACAAAATGTACAAAATGTACACTTTGTGACATGTACCAGAGAATTCACCCTCGGAATGCCCCTAAAACAAATATTCTTTCTTGGGATCCTAACAACTCAAATAAGCTTTAGTTAGATCCAGATGCAATCATTTTTGAGGTGGCTTTACTTGAACCAAGTTGGACATGTCTTGTCCAACATAGATCAAGTCTAAACTAACAATATTTACATTATTATTTTTTTGAGCAATTTATAAATTTTTAAAATTAAATAACATAATGTGTTTTAATTATTGTAAAATAATAATTTTATTTTAGAAAATTATAATATATATAGAGAGAATAATCTTCATACAACGTAAAATAATTTTATATTATTATCTTATAGAAATAAAAAGAATTACCAAAATGATCTATTATTAAGAACGTACATATTTTCACATACAAGATTGAAATAAACATTTATAAAAAATGAAAATAAAATAAAAATAAGAATATTAATAAAAATATAAAACTTGTCAATGAAATAAAAAAAAAAAAGAAATTTTATAGATAATTGAATAACGTAAACAGTTTTTGTTGAATTTTTTTCACTAATTACATAAAATTCTGCTATTTTTATAATGCATTTTAATAATCAATAAATATTGACGTAAAAATATTTCGCATCGAGATATATAATAAAGAGCCATAAAAATGTAAATGAAATAAAAATTAAAAAATTAAAAAAATATGTTTCTATTGCTAATTAATAATTTAAAATGTAATATTTTCTATAATTTTTTATCATTATAAAAAATTATTATTTTTTATTTTTATGTCATTTAAGTTTTTTAAAACTATTTATTAAAAGTTCCAATGTCAAGATAAATTTTTTTTAATTAATTACTAAAAACATCTTTTTATAAATTTTCAATTTTTATTTAACTAATTCTTCTATCTTTTTTTATTATTTTATAATTTTTACCCTATATAACAAATTGGAATACTGTCTCTCTTGCTAAAAAAACAAAATTCAAATTCTTTCTCTTTTTTAATTAATTATTAGATTTAGAATTTAGATTTATTGTTTCTCTATCTTCATTAAAACTATATAATCCATTATTCTGTTTCTTTATTAAATTGTATCATTTTGAGCCATTAGATTTTTAGTAAATTAAGCGGTGAAAATTAAGAGTAAATCTTTTCACTTATACTTGGAGTAAATAGATCTCCTATATAATTTAAATATATTGACAGTATAAAACAGTTATACACTGTTAGCCAATAGAATTAGTGGAAAGTGCCAACTCATATAAATAACCACCCATTATAATGAGGGACCCACTATGATTTCTCACTTTCTTCTATTTCTATTTGACAAACAGAAACTGCTTTTATATATATATATATATATATATATATATATATATATATATATATATATATATATATATATATATATATATATATATATTCATAAAAGTTAATTGTATGAACATCTAAATTAAAACAATTAAGTTAACATTAGTGCCTGGCTGTAGCTATTTAATTCATTTGTTAATAAGATATGTTTTTATTAGGTTGACTCAAAGATTCACATTCGGCAAACACTTAGGGCTTGTTTTGTATGCATGGTGTAATATCCCCATTATCTTAAAACAGCATCATAAAAATTTTAAATCATTTCCCTTAGATAGTGCTATACCATGACGATCTTCACCTTCAGAACTATAGGGTAGTAAAACATTGCCGTTGAAAATATGACACTGCTATATATTAAAAATTAAGAAATAATAAAAGTGCCCCTGTGAATTTTTGTTATTTGCAGTATTGGTTAGAACTTTTATTAATTATATATTGACCCCCAAAGATTTTTTCCATGATGCCCCCTAAACTTTTTAGGAAATGACATGTAGGTCTCTGTATATATAGAATTAGCATAATAAGATTTTAACCAAAGCAAAATCCTGTAACGGAGACGTTGAAACTTAATTCTTAGCCAATTGGGCCACGGAGATGTCCATATATGAAATGACGTGGAATGCTCCTAGACTCGCTTAAAATTACGAAAATACCATTAGTTATAGAAAAACATACAGTAAATACTCATTGGCTTATGGAAAGTCAAAATTGTGAGTTACATTAGAAAATTTAGAGCAATTAGGATTGAAATATAAACATTAGGGTTAGAAAACGTTGAATTTGTTATATAGAAAATTAAAGAAGCTTAGTGTAATGTCCGTAAAATGTTTAATTTACGTTGTTAATCTATTTATTCAATTTTATTGAATATGTAAGGTTAATTAGAAGTATATCAAAGGTTAATTAGGAGTTAATTAGAGATATTAGGCTTGAGAAAAATTAGAATAGACATGCAGAAAACTTTATCAAGTTATTTAGTAATGCTTTGCTAATTTGAAGGAAATCGTTAAAGATTCGGTATTTTATACTACTAGAACCGAATCAATAGAATTTTATACCGAAAACCCTCAATTGGGTGGCTGAGAAGTCAGCCACCTCTCCCTCTTAAAACAGTGCCACTTGCAACCCAAAAGGAGAGGAAAACTTGGCCAAACCACAACTACTTAACCATCCACCAATCTCAACCACCTCCCCTTCTTAAAACAGTAACACTTGCAACCCAAAAGGAGATGAAAACTTGGCCAAACCACAACCACTTAACCATCCACCAATGGGGAGCAACTAGTCTTTATCACTTGTCTTATAAAATCTCCAAAATTCCTTCCCACTCCTTCAAATTTGCGCCCCATATTCTGCTAAGTTGTGCTTCCTTTCTTCTTCCACTTCACTTCATTCTTCTCCCTTCTTCAAGTTTCATCAAACATCTTTCATCAAAAAATTCAAGTCTAGCTAGCCTATACATTAAGAACAAGGTAGGATTCTTACTCTTTGCTTGATTTTGATGATAAGTAGCTGTTTATGTCTGAGTTGCTCCTTCTTGTTCTGATGTTATTTGATGATCTTATGACATGTTTCAAGTGATTAAAGATGGGTGCTCTTGGTTTGGGATGGTTAATTGGGCAAAAACTAAAAGAAAAACATAAACAGGGTTGCTGGAAAATAGAAATCTTACGGCATCCATAGTTGCAAAGTGTACGGCTTCGCACATAGCTCTCAGAATTTGATAAAACTAATTTTAAATAAAACTAGACATTTAGAACTTTCCAACCAAATAAAGTATAAGACCATTGGATTAGTATTGAGTGAGATGTGATTTTTTGAAGTTTACCCTAGATTCCTGCCTCTGGATCTGACCAGAGTGGGCTTGTGCAAGGTATAATTCGCCCTATACAACTTCAATCAGGGTGCAACCAATTTTGTTAGAAAGCTTTCACATAGGGAAACATGCTATAAAAATTTCAGGTCAAATTTATGTTAGCTCCAATGCCTCTCAGAAGCCATTTCGAGGCTATGAACCAAATTGATTTTTAAGGTTTTGATGAATACCAAATTAGAATATAGACAAATCTTTTTGACCATAAAAAGGCTAATGTGAATAACAAATTCTTCTGTGAAAATGAATTTAAACAAATGGCTTAAGTGCTTAAAAATTATCAAAGCATCGTTGTCCATAGCTTTATACTAGAATATGCTTTATATGGAATATATGCTTTGTGTCTCTTGAGCTATTTTGTTTAGAAATAGAAAAGAAGAATTTCAGAAGGTTTAAGCTATATTTTAGAAAGGAAAGACGAGCCTATAAAGCTAAATTCTGCCAATTCAGAAAGATGACTTTGTCCAGAAGGATAACCCTATCCAAAAGGGATATCACCATAAACATAATTCTCATGTGTGTCATACCTTCAAAGCTTCCTCAACATTTTTCATAGACAAATTCAAAATGTCAAAAAAGGTGATTTGACAAGATGCAAAAGAAGCGCAAACAAGTCTGCACAATTGGTATATCAACAAACTGCTACTTTTCTATCTTTACACAAGCTTCGAAGAATGAGAAAAAGGAAGACTATTGCTTCTCTGTCCAGTCTTAGACCAGCAGTCCAAAGAGAACTTCAAAAATCAAGAACTGCAAGTTTCAACAGATATATTTCAAAGTCTATAAAAGGCTAAATGTCGAAAAAAGAATGGTTAGAACAACTGAATATCTTCTTCGCTTGTAGAGCTTCATTGTCAACTTTCTCAATCTTCTGAACATCCAGAAAGTTACTCATGGTAACTTTTGTTAAATGGAAAATCTTCTCTTCTGCTTTGTATTTGATAAGATTTTCTCTTTGAGAATTTAGAGAAGTCACACATACTGAGAAAATATTGTTGATCCTCTATAAAGAGAGTTAGTGTGAGTGTTCACAAATTGTTTTCAAATCTCAAAACTTGTACACAGACCCAGTAGTGGTTAGGTAGAGCTTGGAGAAACTAGGATAAAGAATACTTGAGTTAAAACTTGGAGAGGCTTAAGAAAAGATTACTCTATTGTAAGAAGCTTGGAGAAGCTTGAACAAAGAATACTCAGGTTTTTACAAAATCTCGACAAAGAGTTGGGGACTGAAAGTAGGCAAATGGTTTGCCGAACCAATATAAAAATTTCTTGTGTGTTTCTTTCATAGCTACTTAGCTCCTTATCTTGATCACATAAGCTATACTATCTGCGTTTCTAACTTCAATCTGTTCATCATCTTAAATAATTTAAACAAATAAGTTTTTATTAACTAACACAAAGCTTCCGCAATCCAAGTCTAGGACTTGAGATAGATTTTCAATTTCAACTTTTCAGGTTACTCTTAAGTTTGAAACAACACGATTCAACCCCCTCTTCTCATGTTATCTCTTCCAACAATTGGTATCAGAGCCTAACTCTGGGGTTGAGCTTCCTTACGGTTGCAGAGGTTAAAGATCTCATCAAATGGCCCAACAAATTCATTACATCACAAAAGGTCACTCCATAAATTGTCCTCCTTATTTCAATGGTGAAGACTATCCATACTGGAAGGATAGAATGAGACTCTTCATTGAGTCCACAAGTCTGGATATGTGTGAAATAATAAAGAATAGTGACTATGTACCCACTATGGAACAACCAGCATCACAAGTAATAGCTGATCCAGAACATCCTCCACCAGTTGTAGTCAGAATCATTCATGGAAATGAATGGACTGATCTACACAAAATAAAAGTTCAAATGAATGCCAAGGCAAAATACTCGCTCACATGTGCCTTGAGCAAAAGCGTATATGACAAAATCATATCCTGTGATTCTGCCAAAGAATCTGGGATAGACTTCAAGTGCTTCATGAAAGAACAGATCAAGTTAAAGAAATGAAAATCAACATGCTAGTTCATAAATATGAAATGTTCAATATGCTAGAGCATGAGAATATTGATGAAATGACTACCAGATTTATGTATATCATAAATTAGCTAAAAGCTTTAGGTAAAAGGTACTCAAATGCAGAAATGGTAAGAAAGATCCTAAGGAGTCTTTCAAAGGCCTGGCTTCCCAAAGTTACTGCCATCCAAGAAGCTAAAGATCTGAACGTACTTAGCTTGGATGCTCTAATTGGGTCCTTAAAGACTCATGAGTTCGAACTAAAGGAAATTTCTGAGCAATCTAGCAAGAAGGGAAAATCCATTGCCCTTAAGAATACTCAGAAGAGATTCAGCTCCTCCAAAGCCATGAAGGCTTCAGAAGAATCAGATGAAGATGAAAATTCCTTTGATCCTGATTCTGATGATGAAAATGATGAAATAGCTCACTTGACAAGAAGATTCTCAAAAGTATGGCTCAAAAGGAAAAGGAAGAACTTTGCTCCAAAAAAGGACAAGAAGAGCAAAGTCAAAGCAGATGAAGTAATATGCTTTGAGTGCAAGGAATCGGGGCACATTAGATCAGAATGTCCCAGACTGAAGAAAGCTAGAAAGAAAAAGGCTATGATGGCCACATCGGAAGATCTAGATGGAGAGCAAGAAAATGATGAATCTCGAGAGGAAGAAGAGATTGTTGCTAACCTCTGTTTTATGGCTGATATCATCTCAGATGAAGAAACTGAGGTACATGAATCTGAACTTGAACTTACTTATGAAAACCTTCAAAAGGCATATGATAAACTCTTGGATGATGCCAAGTCTCTTGCTTCTCATTATGCATCTTTGAGAAAAGATTTTTGAAAACTAACTCTAGAGTTTGAAAAACTCAAGGCTGAGAATGAGAAGGTTGGGCATAAAAAAAACGAAGTGAAAAATGAAAATATTGCTCTTCTGAAGGAAGTAGTAGCCCTAAAAGGCAAAGCTTCTGAAACTCAAGATAGGACATCTTCTGATGTTTTTGAGCTTCAGAAAGTAGTCAAACTTCTCAAATTTGATCTTGAGAAAATGGTGAATGGCTCCAAAAATCTAGATTTGATGCTTGTTGGTTAGAAATTTTACCTTGATAAAACTGCTTTAGGCTATGAGAAGAAAGATGATGAAAAATCTTCTAAAGATCTTTCAAGTTTAATTCCCACTTGTATCTATTATTTTAAAAAGGTTCATGCTTCTGTAAGATGCTTATCCAGAAGGAAGGCAAAATGACAGATAGTAAAAAAGGCCAAGAAATCTGCTAACCCAAAAGGACCCAAGAAGATATGGGTACTTAACGTTAAACCTGCTTCTGATGTAGGTATTCCTTAAATCAATTCATCAAAAGGAAAAGAAATGGTATTTGGATAGTGGATGCTCCAGACACATGATTGAAAATAAATCCTGGTTTAGAAACCTTAGACCCAAGGATAGGGGAATAGTCAAATTTGCCGACGGAATCAAATCCAAAGTCATTGTTATAGGTAATGTTGGTAAGAACAATTCCAACCTGATAAATGATGTTATGTTAGTAGGGGGATTAACTCACAATCTCTTGAGCATTAGTCAATGTTGTGACCAAGGCTACAAAGTTGTATTTGAATCCTCACTTTGTGTTATTAAGGATTCTACAAATGACAAGGTTATTCTTACTGCTAAGAAGCATAATAATATGTATGTGTTGTATCTAGATGACCTCCTAGATCATAATGTAAAATCCTTAGCTTTCTTTTTGGATGAAAAATGGTTATGGCATAAAAAGTTTGCTCATGCTAATATGAAAATGATCTCTGAGATCTCTCAGAAAGAACTAGTCATAGGTTTGCCAAAAATTGATTTTGAAAATGATTCCTTGTGTGAATTCTGTCTCAAAGGCAAACAAACCAAAAGTTTTTTCCACAACAAATATGTAGTTTCAATTACTAGACCACTTCAGCTTTTACATATTGATCTCTTTGGACCAACTAGAACTGCCAGTTTAGGTGGTAAGAGATATGGCTTAGTCATTGTGGATGATTTTTCAAGATTTACATGGGTTATGTTCCTGATCCATAAAGATGATGCTTTTGAGGTCTTCAAATCCTTTTCAAAAAGAATTCAAAATGAAAAAGATTTTTGCATCTCTTCCATCAAATCAAATCATGGTGGAGAATTTGAAAATCATGCTTTCGAAAACATTTGTGAAGAAAATGACATTTCTCATAATTTCTCGTCTCCTAGAACTCCTCAGCAAAATGGGGTAGCGGAAAGGAAGAACAAATCACTACAAGAGATGGCCAGAACTATGCTTCTTGAAAGCAGCTTATCAAAAGGTTTTTAGGCAAAAGCAGTTAAAATTGCTTGCTATATTCAAAATCGTATTTTCTTAAGGGCCATTCTCAAAAACACTCCCTATGAATTATGGAAAGGAAGAAAACCCAACATTTCCTATTTTCATATTTTTGAATCCAAATGTTTTTTACTAAATACCAAGGACAAACTGTCAAAGTTTGATCATAAATTTGATCCTGGAATTTTTCTAGATTATTCTTCTTTTTCAAAAGCTTACAGGGTGTTTAACAAAAGGTCTCAATCTGTGGAAGAAACTATCCACATAAGCTTCATGGAAAAGAAAAATGACCTGAGTTAGAAGGTTGCTGATCTGGGAGTGGAAATGGAAAGTATATCATTAAATGATAACTCCCACGCTCAACATAACCTTCAGATGACCACTAGAGATGATAATGAAAATGTTTATGAAATTGCCTCTCATCAACATGTTTCTGATTATGCCTCTGAAGAGCGAGAAGATATTCCTTTGAGGAGAAGTTACACAGGTGTAAGAGACTTGAAAGCTGTCTCTCAAAACCAGATTATTGGTGAACCTTCTCACAGGATCATAACGAGATCCTCACTTAGAAATGATTCCAATCTCGCTTTTATCTCTGAGATTCAACCAGAATATATCGAAGAAGCCCTAACGGATCAATACTGGATTGAAGTTATGAAAGAGGAGTTATCTCAGTTCGAGAAGAACAAAGTCTGGACCCTGGTCCCACTGCCTAAAGGTCAATCTACCATTAGGACTACATGGGTATTTAGAAACAAGCTTGATGAGGATGGAAAAGTTGTTAGAAATAAAGCAAGATTAGTGGCTCAAGGTTATAATCAGCAAGAAAGCATACATTATGATGAGACTTTTGCTCCTGTAGTAAGATTGGAAGCCATCAGAATGTTACTTGCTTATGCAACTTACAAAAGTTTTAAGTTATTTCAAATGGATGTGAAATCCATTTTTTTAAACATTTTCATATCTGAGGAAGTATATGTTAATCAACTTCCTGGTTTTGAAGATAAAAACCTTCCTCAACATGTGTTTAAACTTTCAAAAGCACTTTATAGGTTGAGACAAGCTCCCAGAGCTTGGTATGATAGACTCAGCTCTTTTCTAATCAAAAATGATTTTGTAAGAGGAAAAGTTGACATTACTTTGTTCATTCATCATGATAAAAATGATTTTTGGATTGTTCAGATTTATGTTGATGATATTATTTTTGGAGCAACTAGTCAAAGTTTGTGCAAGAATTTTCTTATCTTATGCAAGGAGAATTTGAAATGAGCATGATGTAAGAACTAAAATTCTTCCTTGGACTGCAAATCAAACAAGAGAAAGATGGTATCCTGATTCATCAAGAAAAGTATGCTAAGGATTTGCTCAAAAAGTTTAATATAGACAAGGCCAAGAGCATTAGCACTCCTATGCATCCCTCTTATGTTTTAGAAGCTGATGAAGATGATAAGAAAGTTTCTGAAACTCTCTATAGAGGTATGATTGGATCACTATTATATCTAACTGCTAGTAGACCTGACTTGCAATTAAGTGTTGGAATCTGTGCTCAATTTCAATCTAATCCAAAATATTCACACTTAAATGTTGTTAAAAGAATTTTGAGATATTTAGTTGCTACTACTAATCTCAATCTATGGTACGAGAAAGGTACTTCTTATGACATTATAAGTTACTATGATGCTGATTTTGCTGAAAACAGAGTTGAACAAAAAAACACTAGTGGTTGCTGTTGCTTTCTTGGAAAATCATTGATAACATAGTCAAGCAAGAAGTAGAACACTATTGCTCTTTCAATTGCAAAAGCTGAATATGTATCTGCTGCAAATTGCAATACCCAGATTCTATGGATCAAGCAACAATTGAAGGATTTCAACTTGAGATATACCAAAATTCCTATCCATTGTGACAATACAAGTGCTATAAATATCACCAAGAATCCCATTCAACATTCTAGATCTAAGCACATTGACATAAAGCATCATTTCATAAGAGATCATGTTTAGAAAGGAGACATTGAGCTAAGGTTTATTAATACTGAAAGTTAGATTGCTGACATTTTTACAAAACACTTAGCAGAAGATTGTTTCTCCAAAATAAGGAACCTTCTGAACATGATCAACTTTTGATCATTCACATGCATTGCATCTAAATACTCTCTCTTTTGAGCTAAAGTAAAAGTAAAAGTTGAGATTGTCGCATCTCAATGGGGTTTACTTTCTGGAAAATTGTTCTTCTTCGACAAAGTTTGCTTCAAAAAGGTCACATCAAGAGAAACTTAAAGAGTCTGTTAAGAATGTGTTCACTCACCATTCAAGAATATTACTTCAGAAAAAGGTGAAGATGAAAATGAGGAGAAAAACGGCTTTAGAATGTTGGATTAATTTTCTCATGGCTTTGATTTCTCATTTCTCTAGAAAGATGGTTATAGACTCTAAAGAATGTAGTCTCTGGATAAAAGAAACGGTTTCGTTACGTGCATTGCTTGGATAATCACCCACTATCACACGATGACCATTATTTAACTAAGCAGGAAATTTCAAAAGACACGCCTACTCTGAAAACGACAATGTTTTACTCAAAAACTGCTCACATACTTTAACCGCTGGTCTCCCTCATTAACCATTACCTATCACATCAATCTTTTATCTCACAAGTCTCAGAGAAAAGCCTTTCACTATTCTTCATCCTCTCCACTCCAAAACCTTCAAACCCTTTTACCATTTTCAATACACCCAACCCAAACACACTCTTTCCTTCATCTTTAGTTGCCTATCTCATTTGTTTATCATGACTAAGAAAAGACACTACAGTGTTCCTTACATTTTTTATGACGATGAAATGCAGACCAGATTTCATAGGCAGTTCTTCATATGGCCTATCGCTTTTGGAAGAAGTTTCGAGTTGGAGAACTTCTTAACCTTCTCCCAGATTACAGAAGTGTTCGAGTTCCAAGGATAGAACAATTTCTTGAATATTTCTGAAGATGTCTATACTGGAGTTATTGCTGCTTTCTACAGCACCCTCGTGCCTGTTGATGAAGACAATACGTCTTTGAGGAGCATCATAGGGAGCTTCGAGATCCAAGTACTTCCCTCTGATTTCACTTACATCACCAACACTCCAAATGAAGGGGTTATATGCAGAGGTGGATCAAGATGGTGGGAGTAGCTTGAAGCCATAGAGGAAGATGTCTCTGAAGTCCTTACTGGAAGAAGAGACATGCAAGTAAGAAATATTTGCACTTCCTTTCTCTTCTTGAATGTTAGAGCGATTTACTCTATTGTCCAACACACAGTGCTTCCAAGGATGGGAAACACTTATGTCATGACTGAGGTAGACCAAATGGTCATGTTTTGCCTCATGACTAGAAGAAGAATTAATCTAGTCAGGTTAATCTTGGACTACATGCTCTTTACTGTGGATGATTCCAAAAGGAGTCATACAGCTTTGCCCTATACCATGCTCCTAACCTGCGTCTTCCAAAGAGCCCAACTTCCTGTTGAAGGAAAAAGTGTAACACCCTAATAAACCCATACTACGCTTAAGTCGTATTACGGCGTTTTATTAGTTGTTACTTATGCTCGTGGAAAACTAATCTTTGCTTGAAATTAAGTTACGCGGAAAATACGATAAGATTTTTCTTTGAAATACGTCGTCACTTTGCAGCGTTTTGAAAAGTAAAGCCTTGAACGAGAAGCTAGACAGAGAAAGAGCGTGTCGCATAAAATACGTACTCCAATATCATAAAACAAGAGAAAGGTAAATGAATAGTAATTCACAAATACATTGCACTATGTGGCAAAATCATTACATCGATATGGGTTCATAATATATATAGACATACATATATATCGTGCGATTACATCAAAGAGGCTCATGGTCGTGCCATGATCCAAATAGATACAAACTAAAATGGCGACATCGTCATTACAAAGAGATGAATGAAGATGCGAGCCACAGCTGACGACAAGTCCACATCGATGGCAAATGCGACATCCCACATCATACGCCCGCCACGTTGTGTCGGGGATCCATGCTCTGCTCCACCGGATGCGCCATCGAGATCTGGTGACAATACGGGAGAATAACTAAGGTGAGAAATGGAATTTCGCAGTAGGACTCGAACCCGACACGAAAGTGTCATCGTCATCGTCCTAGCCGCCGGTTTATTAATGAAAATAGTGAGCATGTCATAAGGTTCAATTCTTGGATTTGAAATCATGAATATCCAAATGGATTCAATTTTAACATACTCTCTAATCATTTATATCATAACATACATGGGCATAATTATAATCATATAAAACATGCATGTTCATGCTATAAGATTCTCTTAACTTCTTTCCATTTCTAGGGTTTTGGACCGAAGTCCCATTTTCTTTTCTTTACTTGGCTGTATCTTTTCACTCACTAAACATAAGTGGTAATGAGCTCATCTAGTAAGCCGCCATGCTGCCCCATAGAATTTCTCAGTACTTACACTAATGTAATGCCTCATGTAAGACCTATCCCCTATACTCACACTAGCTGGGTCATGCCATGCCTCATGTGAGTCGTGGGTGAGGGGAGCTTAAAGCTTAGTTCATCTTTTTCTTATTAAAGCTTATGATGCAAAGTTATTCTAATTCTCTTCCACATTTAGGCGTTACGTATCGCCGTCCCCAAATGTGGTTCGCTGTTATTAATCACCTCTGGCGTTATGTATCATCGCGTCCCGGGGTGTTCGTATTTATTAATCCTTTCATGTATAGCATTAAGCATCATGTCATCAACATATCATATGCATATCATTATCATTCATTATCATATCGTCATCAATTATCATTGTATTTCTTATCATCATCGTATCACATCATAATCATCATCATATCACATCATCATCATGATCGTCATCATATCATATAAATCATCATTATTCATCATCATCATAGCATCATGCTTGCACATAAACATAAGGCGTGATACCAGCGAAGTTTTATGAGCTTGGGCTTAATAAATTTAGTGCAAGTTTTTAATTAAGGTTCATCTTTGTATAAATTCTCTTATTAGGCGTAGGGCCACTTTCATCCATTATCCTTTTTGAAACTTTTAAGTTGAATTATGAGGGTTTTCCAATACTTAATGTGAGGGTCTTAATGTTTTAAAGCTTATTTCTCATTAACCTTTAAATTTTACCATAACTAGTTTTACTTTTATGGTGGGGCAGTAACTTTGAAAATTCACCATAATTTCATTTTTTACTCTTTTATTTCGAATTTTTGTGTGGATATACTTCTCTGAGTCTATTTTTAAACAAAACAAACCCCACTTAAAAATTCATTTTGTAGCTTGAGTTATGCACATTTTATTCTGACTGTTCAGGATTGAAAGTTCATCTCGGGTCAGTGGCTTGTCCACTTCACTGGGAGTTCCACACATGGAATCTGACAAAACTGTTTTATGGGAGTGTTCTTCTATGTCTTAGCTTTCTAACAAAATTTGTCCCACTCAAAAATGTTATGTATAACTTGAGTTATGCACATTTTATTACCCACTGCCCGGACAGAAACCCATCCAGGAACAGTAGACTTTGAAAATTTATATCTCTCTCGTTTTAAGGTCAAATCTCACATATTTTATATGTATGAAAAGCTCTTTGAGTCTATTTTCACAAAAAATTAGTTTCATTTCATTTTGAGTTTTGTATCAATAAATATACCGCATGCTTTACAGACTGCCAGAATTCCAGATTTACTAGTTTTTAAGTTTTTCACTTCAAGCTTATGGAGAAATTGTTATATCACTTCAAAACACCATTTTCATGTTTTAACTCATCATCATACTCAAAGTTTTAGTCACCAAATCAGTATTTTTAACCAAACTAAAGCAAGATACATAAATCCATCATGCCACATATTCTCACTTTAAAAATAACACTTTCAACAAGACAAGAAAACTCATAGGGCAAGGAATGGTCATGGAGCGACTAAGAGTCCTAAACCACCTAAATTTATAAAGAGAGCTTAGGAGATTCTAGAGCTTGAAAAATACATGAGAAAGAAGAGTTAGAATCACTAACAAAAAGTCCCTTTTTTGAAGGCTTGGAAGATGAAGATGGTTGGAGATGGCTTCCTTCTTCTTGAGCTTGCAAAAGGGGGCTAAATGAGTGTTTGTTTGGTGCTACCAAGGACCAAAGAATGTGATCCTTGATAAGGTAGTGAGGGTGGTGATAGAAGATGAGGGTGATAGTGGTAGAAAAGTGAGGACTTAGGGTAGGAAAACAAGAAAAACAAGAAGAAGAATAAGGAAAGGTTTAGAGAGAGGTGAGAGCTTTGTATTTTAGTGAGAGGAATAGAAAATGAAAATGAGGGAGAGAGAATGGGCTGATGGTGGCGCAAAAATGGGGGAGAAAAGGTGATGTGATTTCTTACAAGCTAGGGGTGGAAAAACCTTGGGGCAAAAGAGTGTGTTGTGTTTCCTGAGTCTTGGAAATTGGGTAAAAGACTATGTAGTGTTTTTGTCAGTGGTTAAGCATTAGCTCTCTTAGGATTTGGCATTGGATGGTGATCACACCAAGTGTCATTATCTTGATGAAGGAGAGTACAACTCTTGTCATGACTTAAGGGATCTACTAATATGGACTCTTGATCTTGTGGTGTATGATGAGAAAGTAAATGGATGGTTGGATATGGCTCTTGCTTTGACCAAACTTTCAAACCATAATTAAAGGGAAGTTTCTACATCTTTATAATTGTTACAATTATCTAAATGTTAATTAATTCAATTGGTTTAAATTGCTCTTTATCCGATTTTGGTTAATTACATCTTTAAGACATTTTTCCTCTTAAAAGAATTGATCTTATGAATTATGTAATTAGGGTTTAGAATTAATCTATCTCAATTGGTAAAGTAGAACAATTGTCTTGTACTTAATTAATAAGATTGGATTAGCTTAATTACATTTCTAAGTTACGAATTAACGAGGTTCGAATAATTAGGTTTTAATTAAACCATTTAGTGCATTATGATTCAATTATTGACTTGACTCAATTCACTAAGATATTGCTCATCGAGATTAGTCGATTAATTCTAAGTTAATCGTTAACCTCTCTAATTAGCCAGGATCACTAAACTAATTAGCTTAGACAAAAATTGGGGATGTTACACAAAGGAAGGATGAGAAATGCCCTGCCACCACCATGAATACCTTCTCCACTGTAGGTCTGAAATCCCAAGGTCTTCAGAAGGTGGAGAAGAAAGAGAAGAAGGAGAAAAAGAAGAAGAAGGAAGAAGAAGAAGAAAAGAAGGAGAAGGAGGAGAAAAGAAAATCAACCACCCTTCAGAAGAATGTCTCTAAACCTTCTGAAGAGAGAAAATCCAAGAAAAGGCATGAGAGAGATCTCTCACCTATTTTTGAGGAGAGGAGAGTCAATAAGAGGAGATTGCTGAAACTTGCTGAAGAATCCTCCTCCTCCTCTTGTAACACCCTTTATTATATAAGTCATACTCGAGTCATGGAGTTATATTAAAAGGGGTGTCACTGTGCTCAGAAAACTTTTAAAATATGGAAAATATAATATATGACCCTTTAACTACACACTTTATTACTGACTAATAGTTCATAAACTTCATCATCTCTGATATATAGAGGATAAAATAATTACAATTTAAAAGTAATTGTGACTAACATAATACACCGAACTTGCTTTCGACTAGTCACTAGCTAACTTCATTAGTCTCTTGGTCTGGTTTGTGTCCGAGTCTTGCTCAAAAACTGTCCCAGTACTCTGCCTCGTACTTGATTTCCAACTTGAGTGCTGGAATGTTTACGAAAAAGAAAAACATACAAGTAGGCAATGAGAACCTAGGGTTCTCAGTAGGTAAACTTAAACCAATTCCATAGTGTCATCATAAACATTCTAGCCGCTTCGGTTTATTATGAAAATATGAGCATGTAAACAAATAGTGGTTCAATTTTGAGTTGAAGATACCTTTCTCGAAGCGGGTTATATTTTAACAATCACTTACCATATTATATGACAAACATAGAAATATGAATAGTATAATATGCTTCAACCAAAATCATAATAACAGTATGACTTAATGAGATAACTGAAGATGCACTTATAGATGCTTATACTTGACTATATGTAAGTGCACTTGACTTAATTCATATCTTTCCTTAACTGCAACTTGATCTTACTCTTCTGTGCTTGGTCCCCTGGAGGTGAATGGCCTCTCTCACCCCTAGGTAATAGCCTGCTTTTCAAGTCCAAGCTCGTACCTATACATGAGTGACGAGTTTACTTTCCCCGACCCTCACACCAGTCTATTTCCCTTAAATCTGGTTGAAGGCTGGCCCAAGTCTTAAACAGTACCGCTCTGGCCCACGCTAGCTGGGTCTATGCCATGCCTCACGTGGTAGCTTGGTACGTCTTTCTTGCAAGTTCTTATCATTTTTCCTTTCCATATTTTATCATGTGTGCAGATGCTTTGTGCATACATGAATATGTCTCATACCTTATTTTTCATATCATATTCTAATTATGCTTGCATGCATGGCATACATGAACATAACATATGAATGTAATATATTCAAAATATAATCTCCCATAGCATAAGCTCTCATAACTCATCTCATACTTAAATTCATCCTTGCATATCTGAACCTTATGAGTATAACATATAGATATTCATAATATTCATAGTTTCATAGACTTCTGCCATAAAATTCGGCAGCATAACGGATCAGATCTGTTTCCCCATGAATAGTGCCAGTTCTCACGGACAAATCATTCATAACAGTATAATCAATCTAACATATCTATCCATGTAGAACTTGCAACCATTAACACAATCCTTATATTTTCACTAACACTTGTGAAACCACCCATTTGGTCACTTCTATCAGTTCTACTCAATTCTGCCCGAATTTTGTATAATCCACCTCTACTTCTATTCAACTAATTTAAACCTGAATTTTGGATATGTCATAGCTCTATGTGTCTATTTTCTAACCTCTTTAGTCCCATCTCATTTTGATCTGTGTAACTCAAGATATTTACATTTTAACCCGGCCTGCCCTATGGCTGGTCAGAATTACACACTTAAAAGTAAAAATCTACTATAAATCGAAAACAAGTCCAAATCATATGAAATTGGTCTCATATTAAAGCTAACAGGACAACCTTTCATTTTCAAGAAGTTTCACTTCATTTGCTTCAGTATACCTTGAGTTATATATCCTGGAAATCGACCTTCCTGAACTACCCTATTTTGGCTTGGTTTGGACATAGGGTAACTTTCTCAAACCACTGGGAACAATTGGGACCATAACAAACTCAGAATTTCATATTGAGATGTTCCCCTAGGTGTAATCTTTCTAACAAAGATGCTCTCACTCAATTTGGAGTTGTGTAGGGCGAGTTACACCCTCCTCAAGTCACCCTGCCCGGATGAAAGTCCTAATTCCTAGGTCAAACTTCAAAAATTCATATCTCTCTCAATACTAAGCCAATAACCTTATATGATATATGTATGGAAAGCTCTGAATGTCTAATTTTATCTAAAAATGGTTTCATCAAATTTAACTAGTTGTAGACGGTTCTGTACACTCCGCCATCCAGACTGTCGTGGACTCTTCACCAAAACAGCATCCTAATCCTCCATTCCTTCTTGTTTTTCTCCTTCTAACCATAATTCTAACTCAAGATTTCATATTAATCGTATCATAATCCATCACAATACATCCAATATATCATCAAATACATGAAGAAGAGTACAACTTCATACAGCCATAGTGCAGATAATTCAAGAACAGAAGTAGAATCCTAACTCTTTGGAGTGTGATTTGAGCTAAGTGTTGAAACTTGAATTGTTAGAACCTTGTTAAGCTTGAAGGAGTGATGGAGTTGGGTGAGTGGAGAAGAGAAAAAGAGAGCTGAACAAGGGAGAAGGCAACGTAGAAATGGGGCTGAAGGAGAGAAAGGATGAGTTATTTAAGCTTGAGGTGGTAGTTAACTTGGAGGGTTTTGGTTGGCCTAAAAACACAAGGCTGAGTTTCAGCCAACCGTCCCCATTTTTGTGGGTAAGGTTCAGCCATGTATCCCTCTTTTTGTGACAATATTGCTCTCCACATCGCCTAAAAGTAGAACTTGCTTCCACTGTATTTCTGGAAATGACATCGGAACTCGTACTCTATTATGTGTAAAGTCGGAACCCGTGTCCCTTTTATTTGAGTTTGGAGCTGAAGCCGGATGTCGGAAATCATCCAACCTTATTTGACACTTGAGAGTAAATTCGGATATTGGAAGTCATACAGCTAACAATCACCTAATCTCGGAACTCCCCATTCAAACTCGGGAACGTCAATAGAGATGGAAGGCTCCTGGGAATAAGCTCAGAGATCGGAACTCGTGTATGACTTGGAAATCAGCTCAAAGATCCGAACTTGTGTCCATTCTAATTGAGTTTAACTCTAAGGCGGGAACTCGTTACACTCAACTCGGCAGTCGATAATTGCACCATTATGTTAAGCTATCAATTCGGAGGTCGGAAACCAGGCACCCTATTTTCAACCTGAGGTATGAGGTCAGAACTCGGGTACATCTTGCTTGGAACCTGGAAATAAACTACGAGATCAGAAATCGGGTACATTTTCTTTGAGACGTAAAGTCAGATATCGGCAATCACGTCCATGTTGTTTGGACTTGAAGGTTAAGTCAGAAGTCGTGAAATTAGTAGATTAAGTCGGAAGTCGTAACTTGTGCTGAAATTCAAAGATGAACTCGGAAGTCGAAAATTATCCCTTTTATGTGAAATTCGAAGGTGAAGTCGGAAATCATGAAAACTTGAAGGTGAAGTCAGAACTCGGAACTTGTGGTTTAGGTAAAATGGAATAATTTAGCACTAGGAAAATTGGGGATGTTACACCTCTAGTGCAAGAGATAATACCTCAGCCATTATTGTGCAGCCTGTGAATGCTGCTGTACTTGCAAAACTTGCAACAAAATCCTCTAGAGAAAGAGCAAGAGGAATTGCAATTAGGGAACAACCTCCTCATGAACAACCGAAACAACCTAAAGCTGAAGCTTCAGATAAAGATGAGGACCCTAAAATTAGAAGGAAAGGGAAGAAGCCCGTGAAGAAAGTCCCTGCAAAACCCTCTGGTGAAACTCCTCCTACTCCTGCAAGAAGAGCTTTACAAGAAGCAGCTCAGGACAGGCTGAGAACAGAAGCATGGCTACAGAGACAAAAAGATAAAGCTTCTAGAGTTGATGGCTCAGCCAGAGGAGCAAGAAGCTCATTAGCTTCATTGGAAGTAGAACAAGATTTCATTGTCATTGAAGAAGTTAATCCACCTTCTGAAATGAGGACAGTGGTTCTGCCTTCTGAGGAACCATCAAGAAGACCAGCACAATCTTCTCTACCAATAGAGTCTACTCAAGAAAGATCAGAACATAACAGAACTCTTATTCTAGTAGCAGAACCAGAAACTGAAATGGCTGTTGCTGAATCTCAGCTTATTCCTTTGAGGTACTCCAATGCCTCATCCAGCCACTGCCTCTGAACCTCAAGAAGCCCTTGCCACTCCTGTCACAACTCAGACCTTGTTGCTACTCACTTTTACACCAAGATTTAACAGAATAACCACTCCTATTATATCTAAGCCCTAACAATCCTCAGCAAATCACTCTTAGCACACTGAAAAGTTGCCTTCTAAAGAACCTTCATCTGCTAAAGTATTTCCAAATGCTACTAACATCCGGATGGCTCTGCTCCTTGCAAATCAACACACCATTTTGGCAAATCGAGCTGAACTTCAAGCCCATCAGCAGAGAACGGATCGCTAAATGGACAAAATGGAAAACCTTCTCGTGTAGATTCTGAAGACCATTCAGAAAGCACAAGGCAATCAGTGATGGTCTTTCCGTGATCCCAAATCATTTTTTTTTGATGATGTCAATGGGGGAAAAAAATATTTAAGAAAGTTCAAGCTCAAGCTGAAGGGGAGCATAAGGGCATACACTTAGGAAGAGTATACATGCATACACACACATTTTTAGTACTTTCTTAGAATTCAATATTTGAAACAATTCATGTCTATATCTTTGTTTGCATCTCAGTTTATATCAATTAGAAACATTTTCTGTTAATTTTTTTGCAGCAAATGCATTCTAGATTCAATATTTCTTTATCATATTTTAATTACTCTGATTGAATATTCTATTACCTATAAAACACTCTGATACCTTGAATTATTGAATGCGCTCTAATACTTCGAATTATTGAATGCTCTGATTCTTGTTTAAACAATCTTTAATTGACTTGATATTTGATGATCTGATATCCATTCAAATGAAATGCTCTGATACTCATTAAATATTTATTTGATGTTTTGAGATAATAATCGGCTAGTTATTCTCTAACCATATGCATCCTAATTGAATTATCTTAACTTTTGCTCTGATAAATCTAGATGATGTGCTGAGATAAAACCTTGAATTCATATGCTTTCACTTGATGGTATTCAAAACTTTCTTATTTTGAAATTGCTTTGATACATCTTAATGATGTATTATGATAAAATGATGATATTTGAATTCATCACTATTTTCAGAGAGAAGTTTTTTTCAAACAAGAAATCATATTGGTCTTTTCTCATAACAAAAAGATATTTCTTAAATATTGATTTGCCATCATCAAAAAGGGGGAGATTGTTAGCTCCACTGCCTCTCAGAAGCCATTCCGAGGCTATGAACCAAATTGATTTTTAAGGTTTTGATGAATACCAAATCAGAATACAAGCAAATCTTTTTGACCATGAAAAGGCTAATTTGAATAACAAATTCTTCTGTAAAAATGAATTTAAACAAATGGTTTAAGCGCTTAAAAAATTATCAAAGCATTATTGTCCATAGCTTTATACTAGAATATGCTTTATATGGAATATATGCTTTTTGTCTCTCGAGCTATTTCGTTTAGAAACAGAAAAGAAGAATTTCAGAAGGTTGAAGCTACACTTCAAAAAGGAAAGATGAGCCTAGAAAGCTAAATTTTGCCAATTCAGAAAGATGACTCTGTCTATAAGGATGACCCTATCCAGAAGGCATATCACTAGAAACATACTTCTCATGTGGGTCATACTTTCAAAGCTTCCTCAGCACGATTCATAGACAAAGTCAAAAAGTCAAAAAAGGTGATTTGACAAGATGCAGAAAAAGTGCTGACAAGTCTATATAGTTGGTATATCAACAAACGGCTACTTTTCTATCTCTGTACAAGCTTCGAAGAATGAGAAAAAGGAAGGCTATTGTTTCTCTGTCCAGTCTTAGACGATCAGTCCAAAGAGAACTTCAAAAGTCAAGAACTGCAAGTTTCAACAGATATATTTCAATGTCTATAAAAGACTGAATGTCGAAAAAAGAATGGTTAGAGCAACTTAATATCTTCTTCGCCTGTAGAGCTTCATTGTCAACTTTCTCAACCTTCTGAACCTCCAAAAAGTTATTCATTGTAACTTTTGTTAAATAGAAAATCTTCTCTTTTACTTTGTATTTGATAAATTTATCTCTTTGAGAATTTGTAGAAGTCATACACATTGAGAAAATATTGTTTATCCTCTGTAAAGAGAGTTAGTGTAAGTGTTCACAAATTATTTTCAAATCTCAAAACTTGTATGCAGACCTAGTAGTGATCAAGTAGAGCTTGGAGAAGCTAGGACAAAGAATACTTAAGTTAAAGCTTAGGGAGGCTTAAGACTACTCTGTTGTAAGAAGCTTAGAGAAGCTTGAACAAAGAATACTCAGGATTTTATAAAATCTCAACAAAGGGTTGCGGACTAGAAGTAGCCAAGTGGTTGGCTGAACCAGTATAATTTTTTTTTTTTTTTTGTTTCTTTCATAGCTACTTAGCTTTTTATCTTGATCACATAAGTTATACTATCTGCATTTTTAACTTCAATCTGTTCATCATCTTAAATAATTTAAACAAATAAGTTTTTATTAACTAACATAAAGCTTCCACAATCCAAGTCTAAGACTTGAGATAGATTTTCAATTTTCACTTTTCAGGTTACTCCTAAGTTAGAAACAACACTATTCAACCCTCCTTCTCGTGTTATCTCTTCCAACAATTTGATCCATGTTGCTCCCAGTAATTTAGCAAAATCGCCCCATGTCCTGACTAGACAGAGATAGAGTAGACCAAATCCACCAATTTTACAAGCGTATAACTTGAGCTTTGCTTACTTAAATGAAATAGAACTTATTGGAAATGAAATATGGTTTTGTTACCTTTAAAATGATATAAGTTTCACAAGAATCCACAAATATTTCTATTTTTGACGAATTTTCATATCTTAGACGCCAATTATGGTCATCAACTAGGCAGACCTAGGTTAATTCTTAATAACTTGAGTTATACTAATCAAAACTTAATGGGACCAAAGAGAATAGAAACTAGACAAACAAGACTTCAATATAGTAAAAATTCATATTTAAATGAGCTAAATAGAAATTATGACAGAAATAACAATACCGAGCAGAATTGGATAGTATAGGCAAAAATGTCAAATTGAAGGTTTAGCTCCCTTAGTGTATGTATGAATGGCTACTACGACTTGAGTGTTACAAATTTATGATAATGCTAAAAGTTTAATGTACTATATTAGCTTTGCTGCTATGATTGATTATCTGTTTAAGCTAGCACTATTCACGAGAAAGCGGACCTGATCCGCTATGCTGTCGAAATTCCCACTGAAACATGTGAACATTAAGCATATTTATATGTTATGTACATGAAGATAAGTCATGCAAGCATGAATGTTTGAAAATAAGGTATGAAGCATGTGCATAAGGCTTTCAAGCATATATATACATAAATACATGAACATATGAAAGACAAAATGAGATCCGTTCACTTGGAGGCAATTATTGGATCTTTCCTTGTGAAGGTAGTTAAATAAGATAAAATGTGGATCCTTCATTTCGAGGCAATTATTTGAATCCCTCCTTATAAAAGTAGTTAAACTATGAGACCCCTCTATATCAGAGGCACGTGGCCAAATGAGATCTCTCCAAATTAGAGGCACGTAGGTCCCCTTATAGGTTAGTTCTGTGTGACGATGATAACGAGTTGAACTCACTCCTAGATCAAACTACCCAAAGGCAGTAAAAATTAAAGATAAAGACATATTCATGCAGACATCCTAGGGGCGGCGATACGTAACGCTTAGGTATATCAAGGAAAGGAAGTTGAAGAAAGTTAAAGTACACACAAGTACATTTGTATAAATTTAAGTAAAAGTATTTACATATGTATGTTCTATTTTCTTATTATATTGGAATTGTTATGTTTACATATACTGTAACTATTATTCAAGTTATGAATTGTAAAGTTATTCTGTAATAATTCTTATGACCCAAGTGTGTGAATAAAATGAATTTTACTTCAGATAATATGTTTTCAGACTATAAAATTAAAAAGTTTATTAACATGTTCACCTCTTTCTTAATAAATCAAAATAGTTGGAGATAATAACGATGACACTATATGTGATCTTTTAGAGAATCCTATTGAGAATTTTTAATTCTCACTATATTTCCGTATTATCTCCAAATAATTCAAGAAATATTGAAGATGGCCAGAGATTACTGTCAGATAAGGTCCATTTAGATAACAGTAATAACTCCTGAGTATGGTACTATGACTTAAGCATGATACTGTGCTTGGGAGAGTGTTATACACGAAAGACTAAGATCTAATAGTATAAGATATGATAGCATAATATTTGGTAATATAAAATCTATTAAAATTTTAATACTATATTGTATTTGGTATAATACAATATAATATAATATAGTTTAATATTATTGTCACACTTTTAAAATATTTTTAGTTATAATAAAAATTTTAACAAAAATTAAATTATAATGAAATAATATTTTTATTAATTATTTAATTATAAATTCAAAAAATATTATTGTTTTTATATTTATTATGTTTAAGTTATAATTATTTTAAATACTTGTTATATAAGATTGTAATTCATATTAAATGTATTTATTATTCAATTCAATATTTTTCAATAATTATCTTTTGTTTTCGGATAGCAAACGAGTACGTGAGTATCTCATATGGCAAAAAGTACACGAAAGCGCCAATTCGGCCATCCGGTCAAATTTGCGAGCAGCCACTGGCATTCTCTCTCTCTTTTTTGTTTTTTTTTGACGTGACCGCTGGCAGATGTTGACTTATTGAAGAAGGTGATATCGAGAAGGGGGGTGAGCTAACAACCATAACATTAATTTTTTTTTGGGTAAAATAGAATTTTTGGTTTCTTAGATTATTTTTATTTTTTATTTTGATTTTCTAATTAATTTTTTATTATTTTGATTTTTTAATTAATATTTTGTTTATTTTAATTTCCTAACAATAAAGAATTAAAGGACTAAATTAATAAAAAATTAATTAGAAGTCAAATCGATCAAAATATTAGTAATTAAAGAATTAAAACAAATAAAAAAATTAGTTAATAAATTAAAATAAATTAAGGGACAAAAATCCATCTTTTCTTTTTTGAAAGGTATAATCACCAGAAATGGACCAACGTGACTATTATGGTATAATTTGACTGTCATAATTTTCTAATCGGGATACAAGGGTAGCGCCGATGGGCAAAGCAAGCCTGCCTCGTGCGCAACCAACCTCCACCATCTATCTACTAAGCTAATGTTATGGTGCATCAAGTAGGTTTTGGTGCACCATGCATTGGCGTTTAACCACATTTTGAAAATGTCTAAATGCATCTAAATGATGTGACTGAATATATTCGCCACACTTTTGAATGTATTTTAACCATATTTAACGTTGAATAAATGTGGTTAAATGTCAGTGTATGATGCACCTCCTTGTCTAGAGTACACCTAAGATGCCGCCCCATCTGTGTCGTAAGGATCTCTTATAGCACTCATGCCACGAATTATATATAAATAAACATGTTATACACGTAAAAGGTGTGTTGTTATGAAATAAATGCGAGCAACTTAATGAATAAATTGAAAAAAATAAAGTATCATTAATCATTATCAAAGGTGTGTATTACAAAGAGCACCCAAAATAATAATTATAAATCAAGTGTGAGATTTCTAAAATCATATCAAATGATAAAAGTTCTATAACCAAATTGTAATCAAATCAAGATCAGACAATAGTTCTTTGTAATCATTTTATGGACATTCACTTTTCTCTAATGTTCATAATAGTTCCCTTCGGATTAAATAACTTGTGCAAGCGATTTTACAAATGCTAAAATACAACTGACCATTTTATAGATGGATATATTAAAATTATAAAGGTTTCATTTTACATAGTAGATGCATTGGTCACAAATGTCAGTTTGAATATGCTCTAAAAGATTAAGGTGTTTTATCTCCAACTTTAGCTGGTGATGGTCTATATTGAGAACGTGAAGTAACGAAAATTTATTGAATTATTTCATAGATCTTCAAAATCATTTTGAGTTTGAATATCGGTCTAAATGTTTAGTTTTTTCCATAACCATACCAAATTTTCCATAAAAATAAGATTAAAAAACCCTAAATTGATCTCTCTTATATTTTGTATCAGACAAATTGGTACTTGTAAAAAAAAAAAAAAACCTACGGTCCCTACCAATTTCTAATGTTGGATAAGTTAGTCCCTTATCAATATTTTTAAAGAATTTATAGGACAAATTGTTCCTCAATGATTTTATAAATCAAATTGGTCTCTAACAAAAATATAAATAGGATAAATAAGTCTATTGAAATACTGAAAAGAAACTAATTTATCCTATATTTTTAATATTTAGGGATAGAAGATGTGTTTTTTTTTTAAGGAACCAATTTATCCGGTGCTATTTTTGATAGGGATCAAATTATGGATTTTGTCTAAAAGTAATCACTAAGAAAAACCAATGATTATGTGCAATTTTGTAGGAACGTTTGATTTTATTATTTTGTATAATCTTAAAGGCAATGGACCACAATAGTTTGTTTTGTGATTTATAAGAGAAACAGATTCAATAAAAGATGAAGTGTACTAGTCAAGAATATTTGACAATAAAATAAGTATTAATTAAACTCAAATTATATTTCATACTAAAACTACGCAAAAAGACCCATGAAAATACTAAGTCACGAATTAGAATAGTCCAAGAAAAGGTACGTAAAGGTGGAGGCTTCTTATTTATGACACGTTGAGCAGATTGGCGAGTTTTGCACGTGTTGTGTTTCTTGATGGGCTTTTGCTGCGATTTGGCTTGAATAGGATGTTAGGTGTTCCATGTGACAGGTCTTGTTTTAGTCTTTTTGTTATTTTGATATTGTTTTGGACTTTATGTGATGAAGTATCTTTGGCTCCACTCTTACTTGAGAGTGTTTTGAGCCAATTTCAATTATATATATAAAAAGAAAATAGTCCAAGAATTAAGAAAACGTTGCTCTTAAGAAATTCTACGAGTAACTCAAGGAACAGGGACGAAATAGAGAGAGCAAAGGTCATTAATCAGTATCAAAAAATGTGTAAAAGAACACTGAAAAATGTATTTATAGCCTAAGGGTGAAGCATCCAAACTTGCATCAAAGTAAGATATAAATTTTCTATAGATAAATACAAATAAAAATGTAATCATATTTTCAATGATGTTCATAACAAGGGCTTATTTCCATTTGACTCAAAATTTAATTTAAATATTTTTGTTTTATTATTAACAAAATATTAATTATTATTATTATTGAATTTATCATTATTGCATGTAAATAAAATTTAATAAATTTTATAATTTTAAGTTTTAAATAAAATTGTCTTTTAAAATAAAGAGTAAAATCTCAAATTAGTCCCCGAAAGAGTTGTTAAATATCAATCTGCTCCTTAAAAGATTTGTAATATCAATTTAGTCCTCAAAAGATTAAAATTCATTTCAAGTTAATCCAAATTTTTTTTTAATCTTTTGAACTAAATTGAAATGAATTTTAATCTTTAGGGGACCAAATTAATGTCGCAACTCTTTTGAGGACCAAATTAATATAACAACTCTTTTAAAGATCAAATTGATGGCCCACAATTTTTTCGATGACCAATTTGATAACTTTTATAATCATTCTCTTGTGTTAGGATTAGCTTTTCCCTTTTTTTTATGATTGAGACAAATTCTTCACCACACTAATGATTTGTAGTTGTTACAGGTTGCTCCTCTTTTGGCGCAATTCCTAAATGATCTTTAAGATAAGTTTATATCACCAATCCAATTTAGAAAAGCCATGTTATGGACACTTACATTCAAATGATGAGGCAAAAGAACCAACAATCAGTTTCGCATCATCCCTAATCCAAACATGCATGGCTTCCAAAGCAGATACACAACCTCAATTTGGTGAATGTGAAGCAGATCAGTAGTGTTTTCATTATGCTATCCACCCGGAGCTCATAGGTAATTGCTATCCTCCTAGTTCACTTATGAATGTTGATACTATCTATGACAACGGTAATTGCTTTTGCCCCCGTTACTTTTCTCTCAGTGTTAGTCTCAAGATGGCAAATACAAGGAAAAAGATTGCATCCACAACCCAACCTAATGAATAGCAAGAAGAAGCCGTAGTACAATGGCTTTCCGAGTCTAGGTTGCATGCTGATAACCACAATCTAGAGTAGTTTGATATTTGTGGTCCATAATCAAGACACCCACACCAGAGACACAGCTAAACATTACATTACAACCTCAATGGTTGAGCTAGCATGTGACAATATGGTGTATGGCAAGATCTTTATACTATTGTAGGATTAGGCAATGATGATAAAGGAGCTCGAGCAAGCACTTAGCATAGAGGACAAACCCAGATCCAAGATTCAGCAACCTTATTATTGGATCATAGATCATGACCCATAGCCTTCAAGGTCGCGGCATGATGAGTTTGCACCTTACAATGGAGCCTTAGCATCTCAAGAAACTACTCGAATTAGGCACTAGACGACAATTGCATTCGAGCATCATCTTTCTAATTTCGATTATGATGAAGTTGAGGATCATCCATTTTTTTATTATGTCATGAGCTTTCTACTCCCTAACTAGTTCAAGTCCTATAAAAGGATTGAAGGATATGATGGCACCGTTGGCCCCCAGGAACACTTAGATGCTTTTCATTTCTTAATGTATCAGACGGTTGTCTTTAACCTTATCAAGTGTTGAGCGATCCCAGGTACCTTTCAGATAGCCACACTTAAGTGGTTTGCATCATTGCCTCCAATGTTAGTGCATAGCTTTTCCTATATCTGTACTAAATTTCTGTCACACTTCACTATGAGTAAAATGAAGCCCAAACCAGCAACCATATTCATTGGTTTTTGTCACAAACCAAACGAGCCACTCTGAAAAGTGCTTGGAATGATTCAATAGGAAATCCATTTTGGTAAAAAAGCTAAACCCAAAGGTCTCCATGCACACTTTAATGCATGGGCTCTGACCTAGGTCATTTGCTATGTCGATAGGAAAAGATAAAAGAGGGAGAGAGAGAGAGAGAGAGATAGACGTTGGTTGAACTCCAACAAAGAGTGAAAAAGTATATTAATATGGAGGAGGTTGTGAAGATAAAGCTAGAAGTTTGCAACAGGCTCAACTTCCATCAAAAGAAGTCCAACTCTCAAAATGAAGAGCATGTGAGGAAGGAAACTCAAACCCCTAAAGCAGGTCAATTCACAAAGTACAATCCAATCCACTCACGGTGTCCCTAAGCCTAATTTATTAGCAAGTCCTCCAAATGGAGTTTGCTAGGCTTCCAAAGTCATATCCCCTTCACATGAGGAATAACACAAATCTGTCCTTGAGGTGCAATACCACAATGGCTATGGACACTATATTGAGAATTGCATTGACATCTGAGATGCAATGGAGCAGTTGATATGTGAACGCGCTTGGCCAGGTACGTAGTTAGTTAGTAAAGCCCATGGAAAATAAGTCCCAAGAGAAGAAGTTCTAGCTCAAGAAAGAGGAAAATGTTCCTATCTCGATGGTGATGATAAGAGGAACCTGCAAACGGAAGTTCTGAAGAAAAGGAACCTTGGAGAGAGGATAACCTAATAGTAGATGTATCTAACTGAACAATCAAGGTTATCTTGCGAGGATTTGCAAGGGTGTAACTACTAAATCTACCTATAAGAAACATTTGAAGGAACTTATCAACCAATGCTCGATATTATCTTCACAAATGTTGAGAATGTAGGTTTCTTCCTTGGTCATGACGACCCAATGATTATTTGTGGTAATGGTCAATGTCAAGATAAAGAGGATTCTTGTTGATTAAGTAAACTCAACAGATATTCTATTTTGAGATACTTTCAACAATCTCAGTCTCGCAATTTCTAACCTCCCATTGCATGCAGAGGAGCTAGTTGGTTCTCTAGAGAAAAGATACACCCTGATAGATATGTGAGACAACACCTCACTATTAGATCCAAGCCATTGTTTAGGACAACAAAAGTCGAACTTTTGGTACAAAATTATCCCACGACATATAACACCATTCTCAAGCAACCAATGTTGGACAAGGTAGGAGCACTTGTCTCTATATCCCACTTGATAGTGAAATTCCCTATTGAAGATGGAAAGGTTGCCTCCATAAAAGTAGATCAAGTAGTAGCTCGGCTTTCTTATAACATTGGCTTGGAAGTTTTTTGTTGAAGAAAAATTAGAAAAAGAACCCCCCAAGTTCTTGCAATATGATTATGGTTGATTTAGACATCTAGGATCATAAACTCAAGGAAAGGCCTAAGCCCAAAGAGGAGCTAGAAGTTCAGATCAAAGAAACTACAAAATAGGTGACAAAGATAAATTCTCAACTTTCAAATTCAATAACTCTTGAAAAAGAATAGTGGCCTATTCACTTGGACCACATGGATATGCTAGGAATAGATCTGGAGTTCATGTGCCACTACCATTGAATACATCTCAAAGTCCAACTACTTAATAATTCCCCTATATCAGTCATATCTTCTATAACTTCTTCAGTTGACCATATATACCAAGTTTGTCTTCACCTTGGTATCAATCTTTGACCAATGATCTAAATCTCTAGATACTATTGCAATTTACATCACCCTAACTTAGTGCAAAATACTTGTAAATATATCTATTTCCATAAATCAAATAAATAGCTTCATACATCAAAGCATATTTCACTCAGAGACCTTTCATTACGCTTACTTGATTTTGTTTACTTCTTTCCACTCTCTCCTACCTTAATTCACCCCCAAATGTATCATAATACAATTCCAAACTCTGACTTCATCAAGCGCAACTAAACTCCTACAAATGCAAATGACTCTTAAACTAATGATTGATTTTCTACTTGATTTGAGATCTGAGCAATTCCTTTTTCACTTCCACTTATTCAAATATAATTGAGGTGCCTTATCCTTGATATCACCATTGACACAACCCCGTCTTTGGCCTTAAATATAATTTCTTCTTTAAAGAAATTTGTGTTCTACACACAAAATTTATTCCTGCAACCGAACGCCATTGGAAATTTAGACTTGGGATTTTTGTTTCTACCTACTCTAGAGATGATATATACCTCTCTTTCATTAATTTTTCGATTGCGCCTCCTTTCCCTTCATTCCTTATTCCCCTAGCATTCCAATATATAGCTTTCATCATAGCTAAGAGCACTCAACTGATGCTCGCAAGCTTCTTTCCTTTCTTCCTTTATTTTCATTTCTTTTTATGCCTCTGGTTCCTAGGCCCTTTCTTCTGTTCGTCTCCTCTTCAATTGTAGCCAGTATCTCCTTCTCCTTATCTATGTAAAGCCCTAATAGCTTGTTTGGTTTCCATGCCCTTGTATTTATTCCTTCTCAGGGATTTCCAACTCTTTGATCTCCTTAATTTAGTAGTTCTACATTTTGCTAGATTCCTTCGATACTATATTCCTCCACTCTATTTTCTTGGTTATAAGAAGTGCCGAATCCAAGCGAGATTGATAGTGTAAGAGATGTGTTCCTATTTATTTTTGACCCAGCACCATTTTCTTCTTCATTAGATAAGGCTACATGTCTTCCATCCCCTTTTCGTTTCTAATCCCGTTACTAGGTTTGTGTAGGCCTATTTTCCTTTCGTCATTATATTTTATGTTCTTTTGTCAATGACCAAGACTTCTGTGTTGCTAGTGTGTGATGGTCAAAGTGGGGGAGATTCTGGATGTCCATGTCTACGTCTACATTTTTGGCCTAATCAATCACATTATTATGTTCACCACCATTATTGGAATAATCATCTCCCACTACAATGTCATTAAATGTGCCATTTACCATCACCCCTTGCTCTTCCAAAGAATCTTTGACAAGAGGCTTCATCGGAGAGTTTTCTCCACCATCTTCGATCAATCTAACCTTTGGTACCTCATCTGACATGAACTTAATTTGTTGAGCTCCATGACTGCATCTTTGAATTTATTTTCAAATCCATATACTCTAAAGTTCCCTTATTTCTTTGATAAAAGTATCAAATCCTTTTCTATCTATTGAGAAATAAATCCGCCCATGAATTAACCAAAAACAACACGTATTGATGAGAATCACTCGTTTTAGTTTTCTTGTTCAAGCAAACCACTTTTGTTCATACTTCCCTAATACTCCTAATATTTTTGGTTGTTCATGCTTGAGATGGATCCTATTCATACGATGTACATGCTTTGAGTCTCACAAACATCCTCATGCATCCATCTACTTATTTTTTGCAAAATCCCCCAATAGAAGATCCTTATATGTTGCCAATGCCTCCTCCATTTCATTTTTAGAAGCCAAAGTTATAAGTTTCTTATATGCACCCATATCTCTCAATTTTGTAATTCATAGCCATTTGTTCACAAGTTTCTCTTTCATACATTCAATCTCCACTAGGACCAATGATTCGCCTATTATACTTTTGCTTAACCATTCCATTGTAATTGAAGTCACAGCATGCTTAGTAACACCTTATTTTAAAGAAATTGTTGCTCCTTTTTTCTTTTCTTTCAAAAGATGGCTCAAGAAGTTGATTATAAGCTGTTTTCAATTTAATAAGCTAATATAAACACACTCTAATTATAGATCATTATCAAGATTCATGATTCCTACCAAATTGGGGAAAGTCTTTTCCTCGCCCTAAAACTTTTACAAAACTAAGGTACTTTTTTTAGTAAACCCCCAAATCAATATATGACAAATTTCACATTAGACACATCAATCACTAACAAAAAAGCTAGGCTTGTGGTCCTTAACAAATACAATCATTGAACTCTATTAGTCCCTCAGTTATTTACTCCTTTTATCCTATGTTATTCAATCTTAAGACAGCTAGACATTTGGACAATTCAAATGACATCATTAAGGGATGAGGCATCCAAAACGATGTCCATTTGGTCTTAATCCCACCCATCCCCCACTTTCCACTCTCACCTTCATTCTTCACCACCACAATAACCCCTCCCCTTACCCTTCACCCTCCACCATCACCCTCACCCTCCGCTACTATTGCCATAGCTTATCCTTTACTCTCACTGTATGCCACTACTGCCGCCCTTCCTTTTTCTCAAACTCCATCACAACTACTAGCCCTTTCTCACCTAGATCCTTTATCACCAGCACCACCCTCCAAAACCCTCACCCTTATCCTCCCTCCTCCTACACCTACTCCTCCTTTTGTCACTCCTTCACCCACCCTATCCCAAACTTTTCTTTATTGTAGCTGTTAAAATTTGTGTATTTAGTTTGTTTGTGAGGTGTTCAAGGATAAAACCAAGGGGCGGATGTGCCAGCCATGGCCCCTTACATTTGAATTTTTTTATATATACCTATTATACTAAATGTGATCTCTTCAATAAGATATATGTAACACCTTCCCAAGTACAGTACTATGCTTAAGTCATAGTGCCATACCCTGGAGTTGTTACTGTTACCTAAACGGACCTTTTCTGACAGCAACTTCAGCCGTCTTCGGAACTTCTTGAACAATCTGGAGATAACACGGAAATAGGAGTGAGAATTACAAATTCTCAGTAGGATTCTCTATAACACACATAATTTCATCGTTGTCATCTCCAGTTTGCTTCTGTTTATTATGAAAAAGGTGAACATGTTATGTAAACTATTTGATTTTACAGTTCAAAAAATTTACATTATCCGAAGCAAAGTTCATTTTATTCATATACTCGTCATTCGGGGGAAGAGGCCACACAAAATCAACTCATGAAATCATATTAGGAATAATAACTGAAACATAATAATATACAATAGCATCATTACACTAGAGACATAACTTCTGCACATAACTTTACTTGCACTTGAATTTATGCATGTACATAAAATTTACTTTTCTTTCTTTATCTTCCTGCCACGTCCCAGAGTATAATTGCCATGTCATCCTCCATCAGAATGTGATCGCCATGTCATATTCTTTAGGGTGTGGGATCATCATGCTATATTCTAGAGTACGATTGCTATGTCATACCCTATCAGAGCGTGATCGCCATGTCACGTTCCTTAGGAATATAGGCTCATCATCATATCTTTACATGCCACATTCCAGAGTATGATCGCCATGTCATACTCCATCAGAGCGTGATCGCCATGTCACGTTCCTTAGGAATATGGGACCTTCATTCGGTACTTACACTAGCTAGGTCATGCCATGCCTCATGTAAGCTCTATCCCCTATACTCACACTAGTTGGGTTAATGCCATGCCTCATGTGAGTGGGGTGTCTGTATATGCTTTAATCTTTAGTCTTTAGTCTTTAGTCTTTAGCCTTTACTGTCCTTGGGTAGCCTGGCCTTGGAGTGAGCTCGTCAGCTTCACCCATGACCGTCGTCACACCGACTCACCTACAAGGGGACCCACTGCCTCTAGGTTAGAGGGACTCAATGTGCAACTGCCTCTAATATAGAGGGACCCAAGTTTTAACTGCCTTCATAAGGAGGGATTCAATGTGCAATTGCCTCCAAGTGAAGGGACCCACACATTATCTTATTTAGCTGCCTTCACAAGGAAGGACCTCAAATAACTGCCTCCAAGTGAAGGGACCCACATTCAATATATTCATATTCTTTCATCCTCATGCATACTCAAGCATAGTCATGCTAAATGTACTTATACATATGCTTCATTTATTTTCATATATCATTGCACACATGATCTTCACGTATATATTCATAACACATAAAGACCCGTAGCCTCTTTACCATTCTACCGGCACTCATACATATGCTACATCATTTACCCTCATATACCTCATATCATACTTATGTCATTCTTGAATATAGAGTTTCCATATACATATTCACACTTAGATTCATACTTGCATATAAACATTCATAGACTTCTGTCATAAATTCGGCAGCATAACGGATCAGATTCGTTTCCCCATGAATAGTGCCAGTTCTCACAAACAAATCAATCATAGTAGTATAATCAATCTAACATATTTCTTAAGGCAAAACTTGCAACCATCAACTCAAACCTTATATGTTTACTAACACTTTGTGAAACTATCAATGTGGTCATCTCTGCCAATTCTATTCAGTTCTGTCTGAATTTTGTATAATCCACCTTTACTTATATTCAACTCATTTAAATATGAATTTTGGATATATCATAGCTCTATATGTCTACTTTCTAACCTCATTGGTCCCATATCATTTTGATTTATATAACTCAAGATATTCAAATTTTGCCTCAGCCTATTCAGTCACTGGCCCGAATTACACTCCTGGAAGTATAAATTCACTAAAAATCGAAATTAGGCTCAAATCATACGAAATTGGTGTCATATTGAAGCTAACAGGACAACCTTTCATTTGCAAAAGTTTCATTCCATTTGCTTTAGTACATCTCGAGTTATAAGTCCTGAAATCCTACCTTTCTGAACTACTCTATTTTGGTTCGGTTTAGACATAGGGTAACTTCCTCGAACCACTGGGATCAATTGGGGTCATAACAAACTCAGAATTTCATATTGGGATGTTCCCTTATGTGTAAACTTTCTAAAAAAGTTAGTTTCACTCAATTTGGAGTTGTATAGGGCGAGTTACACCCTCCTCAAGTCACCCTGCCCGGATGAAAGTCCTAGTTCCTAGGTCAAACTTCAAAAATTCATATCTCTCTCAATACTAATCCAATGACCTTCTATTATATATCTATGGAAAGCCCTGAATGTCTACTTTCATCTAAAAATAGTTTCATCGGATTTAACCAGCTATAGGCGGAGCCGTACACTCTGCCATACGGACTGCCGTGGAGTTTCTCACTTAGGCAGCATTCCAAACCTTTACTTCTCCTAGTTTTCTTTTTCTAATCTTAATTCCAACCCAATATTTCATATAAATCCAACCATGATCCATCATATACATCCAATATATCATCAAATAATTGAAGAAAAGTGAAATCTCATATAGCCACAGTTCAGAGAAATCAAGAATAGAAAGTGAATCCTACCTTTTTGTAGTGTGATCTTGCTGAATTTGAGTTTGGATTGAATGGAACCTTGATAAAGTTTGGAGATTTGATAGAGTAGATTGAGAGAGGAAGGGAAGAAGAAGGCTGAAGCAAGGGGAAGGGGAGACATAAATCAGAACAAAATGAAGAGGAAAGTCTAATTTAAATACATGAGAGTAGTTGGAATTGTGGTGTTGATTGGTTGAAGTTTTGTAGTTGAAGTTTGGCCATGTCTCCCACTTTTGTGGCTAAATTGCTCTCCACGTTGTCCCAAAAGTGAGACTCGCTTCCATTCTATCTGAACTCGGAACTTGTATCTATTACATGTAATGTCGGAACTCGTCCTATCTTATTTGTGACTTGAGGAAATCTTGTCTGATTTATTCGAGACTTGGAACCAAGGCCGGATGTCAGAAGTCATACAGCTTACAATCACCTAATCTCGAAATTCCCCATTCAAACTCGGGAACACCAACAGAAATGGGAGGCTCCTGGCAATAAACTCGGAGATCGGAACTCGAGTATGACTTGGAAATCAACTCAAAGATTCAAACTTATGTCCATGTTCAACTCTAAGGCCGGAACTCGTTATATTCAACTCGGAGATTAGTGCTTGCATCATCATGTTAAACTATAACTTCAGAGGTCGGGAACCATGTACACTATTTTGAAACATGAGGTCTTAGGTTGGAACTCGGGTACATAGCTTGAAATTTGGAGATAAATTGCGAGATCGGAAATCGAGTACATTGTCCTTAAGACATTAAATCGGATATCAGGAATCATGTTCATGTTATTCAGACTTGAAGGTTAAGTCGGAACTTGGGGAATGAGGTTGGTAAGGTCGGAAGTCAGAAATTATGCTGAAATTCGAAGACGAACTCGGAAGTATGAAATTATCGCATTTTGTGTGGAATTCGAAGATGAAGTCGGAAATGGGAGTCGATCAAACTTGAAGATAAAGTCAGAACTCGGAAATCGGGATGTTACAATATATCTCTGGTTCTTAGTCTTGGTGTAATAGCCCATAATTATAGGAATAATTATGAAAATGTTTTTGTTCATTGAGATTAATAGTAAATTAAAATAGCAAAATTATGGCCAAAATTCACTAAAAATCATAGATAGGTCTTAATAAAATTATACCCTTCCAGTTAGCTCCTAAATAATTATAGTCAGTAGAAAATCATAATTATTTTTTCTAAATAATTTAGTAATTTTATCTAATTTAAATGAGCCTAAAATTCAGTAAAAGTTTAAGAAAAATAGAAATAAAGCTCAAAAAATTATGAATTTTTTTTATTAATTGCATCATAATTAGTTTATGAAAAATAATAGTGAAAAATTTAGGATTTATTTGTGTATTTTCTAAATTTTGAGTATTAATAAGTAATTAAATGCTTGAGAAAAGTTAAATAAAAATAGGAAATTGATGGAAATAAATCTAAAAAATTTAGAAACATAATTAGAATAATTAATTGACCATATATAATTCTGTGATTAATTTTAAGCAAGAATGTAATATTGATCTAATTTAGCCATAATTAACATGAGTAAAATAGGTAAAAATTAGAAAAAGAAAATAAAATAATGTAGATATTTTGTGTCTCATTTTTAAGAAGCCATCCTAGCCCTTCATTTAGGACAAGTGGCAACATGGATTAATCCTTCGTGAAGAAGTTGGTAAATAATTTAGTTTTGATTTAAATAAAAAGAATGAATAGTGGATTAGGTAATTAGAAACATGGCTTTTACTTCTCTCACAAGTTAAGTGAGAGACAAAAATATTCTCCTCTTCTTTGTGTGGTTCTGTCGAAGCTAAAGGGAAGAGTGAGAGAGAGTTTTCTTTGTCTTCCACTTTCTTTCTTCTTCTAACATCAAAGAAGAATAAGTCTTGAGAGAAACACTTGATGAGGCTATTGTGAGCTTGATTGGAGCTTGTTCTTCCCCTTAAGAGCTTGCCACCTTCTTCCCTTCAAATTTTCATGTTCATCTTCTTTTAAGTGGTAAGAGGTTCTTTCCTTCTACCTCCATGCTAAACTCTCCCATGGCTTTTAGTTTTTGGTTGTTTATGATGTTTTGATGTGTGTTTTCTTTATTTCTTGCATGTGAAAGTGGTTGTTATGGTGAAGGATGCTATTGCTACTCTTGGTTTTCTTTGAGGTTTTGATGATATTTTAACGTATTTTCATGTGCTGAGTGCTTTGATGTATCGATTTCTTATGTATATTGAGAAGAAAAATTGGCCATGTAATCTTATAAGGGGGATCTTATATATGGCTTCAAGAAGGTGAGGATGAGTTTGGTTTGTGTTTTGGGGTAGCTAGGATTCTTGTTATAATATTATCTTGCATGATTTTTGGATGTTTTGGTTTTTGGGAAGGGCCATACTAATTATCTAGGTTAATCTTGATAAAGGGAAGCATAAAACTTTATTTTTGGTGAGGGTGGTTTCGAGTTCCTTAACTTGAAGGGGGTTTAATAGTTTTTGTGTGATTGATTGTGATTATGATTATCTTAATTAAAAGTGAGAATAATTGAAAATGAGTATTTTGATAAAAAAAAAAAAACAAAATATTGGTGTGGGTGGTTGTAGAGGAAGCTTCGAGTATGAGGGTTTATTTAGATGAGGTTTGATTTTTAAGAAGTTTGAATCTTACACTTAGGTCCTATAATAAAGCAAAAGAGGTTAGGGTAAGTGAGGATGAGATTAAAAGCAAAAATGTACAAGTGCATGTGTGTGAATGCATTCAGGTATAATAGCTTAATTAGATAGGGTATTAGATTTTAATGAGATTGAAGCTTACACTTAGGACTCACAATGTCATAGAAGAGATTAGGTTGAGTGAGAGTGAAAATTGAAGCACAATCTTGGTAATTAACAAGAGGTGCAATTCAATGATGTAGCTGATAATGGGGTAAGGAAGTGATTTTAGGTTCTCTTTGTACTTGGCTTAAGGATCTTAACAATAGAGAAATTTGGGTTTCACTTAAAATGGAATTTAGTACAAAAGGGGAATTTTTATGTTCTTTGCATGTCAACTCGGCCTAATTTAATTTTTGGTACCAATTGATTGATTCTTACGATATCATCTAGTTATAATTACTTTAGAGTAATTTATAAAGAATTGGAACAAGTGAAATTGATTGAGTATAACAATTATCCTCTATGATTCAGGTTTCGACCACCATATAGTTAATAGGATTCCAATGTGTTTACATTATGTATAAAATGGCCAATTGGGTCAAAATAAGAAAAGTGAGAATTTAAATTAGTGTGAACAAAGAAAATTAGCTAAATACATATTACGTGGGCTTTGGCGTAGGTTTCGGCTTATAAGGTTTTCTAAGGGGTCAATATGGTTTAAATTATAAGTTTTCTTATTGATCATTGACATGAATATAAAGTAATTATGATGATTAGGATTTCTCATGTGTGTTCGGCCTTGAGTTCATGCACCCAACTTCATGAAACATGTGAGATATGCGTGTGATTTGATTTAACATAATGTGTGTGGAAACATCACATAATTAACATGGTGGATTATTATGCTGCATGCATATAAATAGATATAATGTCCATGACATAGTGAATGTGTAAATATGCATGCATGAGAAAGCAATTTGGAAAGATATGATGAGAAAATGAGGCTTGGCTAGGAAGGAGGATGACCATGGATACCAAGGCCCATGGGCCATAGTGGTAGCCAAGATCCGGTCTTATAGTTTGAGCAATTTCCATAGCTTTGAGGAATTCCGTGACCTCGGAGCCTCGGACACTGATAGTGTAGAGAGCTTGTAAGCTTCCTTTCCCAAAACTTCAATGACTTTATAAGGGCCTTCCTAATTGGCAGCTAGCTTTCCTTGCTTGGGAGGAGGTGGTCTGATGTTGGCACGTCCCTTTTGAAACTTTTGAGAAATAACATCGGCGTTGTATCTGTTAGCTATTTGATGTTTCAATGCCCTTGCCCGTATGTGTGCCATTTCTCTTACCTCATTAGCGAGATTGGCTTCTTGGAGAGCTTGTGCACTTGTGGATCGGAAAATTGTAACATCCCCATATAATGTAATAAGAAATAATGAATATGTCCGTGGGCAAATTTTGATTATTTATAACCTTGCCCAAAATTTTTGGTAATTACATATTTACCTTAAAGATCTTTTCATACTTATCCCTGAACTTTTTAGAAAATGACATTTAAGTCCTTATATCAATAGAATCAGCAGAATAATGTTTTAAACGAAGCAGAATCATATAGCAAAAACGTAAAAATCTAAACCTCGGCTGATTGAACCACGGAGGTATCCATATGTAAAATAACATGGGATACCCCTAGGCTTGCTCAAAAATTACAAAAATGCCCTTAGCCATGGAAAACAGAAAATAGAAGGCTTTAAATTTGCAAAACATTTAAGTTACACCGTTAATCGATTTATTTGTTTTTATTAAGTTTGTAAAGTTAATTAAAAGTTAATTAAAGGTTAAATAGGAGTTAATTTGAAGTTATTTAGAGAGATTAGGATTAAGAAAAATTAAAATAGGCATATAGAAAACCTCACAAAATTCTTCCAAACTGTTTTGCCGATTTGCAGGAAATCAGTAGAGATTCGGTATTTTAAACCACTAGAATCGGATCAATAGAATTCTATACTAGAAACCCTAGAAAGAGTGGCTAAAATTCAGCCACCATCCCCCACCTAAGTGGCACCAAGTGGCTGCCCAAAGGGTGGAGAAACTTGGGTCAATGTACACCATCCAAGCCTCCACCAATCACCACTCACTTGTCATGCTTTAAGACTCTAAAATCCCCTCCAACTCCCATCATTTTCATGCTTCTCCTTCATGCCAACTTCTCTCCCTTCATTTTTCTTCTTCCTCACTTCCTCTTTCTCAAATCTCTAAGCTCCACCCACTTCCTACACCAAGAGCTCAAACCTAGCTAGTTTCTACATCAATTTGAGGTAGGAATCTCAACTTTCTCTTTCTTTTCTTTGAATTGGGGCTGTCTAGGGTCCCTTGTTCATCCATGATTCTGATGTTGTGATGGATGGAGATGATGAATTAAGGTTGGTTTAAGGTGCATATGTGAGTTTGAATTGAAGATTGGATGGATTGATTTAAGAAAAACATGAATCCAAGAAGAATTCAAGAAGCTGTTAGGGTTTTCCCCTCGATGGTCCGTACAGCGGAGTGTACAGCTCCACCTACAACCTTTTAAATTTGATGAATCCATTTTTATATGAAATAGACATTCAGGGCTTTCCATACATACAAAATATAAGGCCATTGGATTAGTATAGAGTTAGTTATTAATTTTTGAAGTTTGACCAAATCTGGATTCTCATCTAGGCAGTATGAGTTAAGAAGGGTGTAACTCATCCTACACAACTCTAAATTGAGTGAAACTAACATTGTTTGAAAGCTAACATATAAGGAAATATCCAATAAAAATTTCAGAGTTGGATAAGGTCTTGTTTGCTCCCAGTGGCTCGAGAAAGTTACTCTATATCCAAACCAAGCCAAAATAGGGCAGTTCAAGAAGGTCAAATTTCAGGGCTTATAACTTAAGCTCTACTAAAGCAAATGAAATGAAACTTATGAAAATGAAAGCTTGTCCTGTTAGCTTTAATATGAGATTAATTTCATATAATTTGAACTAATTTTCGATTTTTAGTGGATTTTTACTTTTAAATGTATAATTCTAGCTAGCTTCAGGGCAGACCGAGATAAAACTTAAATAACTTGAGCTATACTTATCAAAATTAGATGGGACCAAAGAGGTTAGAAATAGACACATAACAATCTAACATATCCAAAATTTAGGTCCAACTTAATTGAATAGAAATTATGGTGAACTTTACAAAAACTGGGTAGAACTGATATAATGGGCAGAATTGAATATAAGGGTCCAATCCCTACGTAATTGACATTATTGTGATATATAAGGGCCCAATCCCTACATGATTGACATTATTGTGATATGTTTGCTACTCTATGTTGAACTTTTTCTTGATTGGTTTTACTAGTAGCCTGGCATTATTCACGGGGAAGCGGACTCGATCCGTTATGCTGCTGAATTTTCGGCAGAAATTAGTGATAGTTCTAAATGTTGGTGTGTTAATATTGTTATGCGACATGTATAAATACTAAGCAAGTATTATTATTTGAGAATAAGGTACGAAACCTATGTATTGATGATTCTATGATAAAAGATATGATGATGAGTCCATATTCCAAAGGAATATGACATGGCGATCACGCTCTGATGGGGTATGACATGGCGATTGTACTCTAGAATGTGGCTTAATGTTCCCACCCCCTAAGAAATGTGACATGGTGATCACATCCCGAGGGAGTATGACATAGCGATCATATTCTGGGACGTGGCAGGATGAATATATTTTAAGGAGTGTGACATGGTGATCACACCCTGATGGGGTATGACATGGCGATCATACTCTGGAATATGGCATGATGACCACATCTTAAGGAATGTGATATGGCAATCACACCCTGGGGGAGTATGATATGGCAATCATACTCTGGGATGTGACAAGATGAATATATTTTAAGGAGTGTGACATGGTGATCACACCCCAATGGGGTATAACATGGTGATCGTACTCTGGAATATGACATGATGACCACATCCTAAGGAATGTGACATGGCGATTACACTCCGATGGAGTATGACATAGCGATCATACTCTGGAATATGCATGACAAGTAAAAGAAGAAAAGAAAGTATAAGTGCATTCACAAAAATTCATGATGAGCCATTGTACATGCACAATGTGCTATGCTTATGCTTTAATTCTTACTTTGTTTATCAAGTGTATGACTAAAATGGACTCTGCTTCGAACAATATGTTTTCGAACTATAAAATTTAATAGTTTATATAACATGTCCACCTTTTTCATAATAAACTGAAGCAGTTGGAGATAATAACGATGACACAACATATGGTAGCTTAATGAATCCTACTGAGAATTAATAATTCTCACTCCTATGTTTATTTTCGTGTTATCTCCAGATAGTCCAAAAGTTTCGAAGAAGGTCCTCCTAGGTGGAGTTAACTAGTAAGATTGAAGGTGGCTGAAGGTTGCTACCAGACAAAGTCCGATTAAGTGATAGTAATAACTCCTAGGTGGAGTATTATGACTTAAGTATAGTACCATACTTGGGAGGGTGTTACAAAAATAACTCATGGGCTTGGCTTTTTGACCTTAACTGGTATCATGGCATCTACCCTGTAGGTGAGCTTGAAGGGCATTTCACCCGTCGTCGACTGTGGGGTTGTTTGGTAGGAACATAGGACACTACCGTGTTCATCGGCCCATGCCCCCTTTGCTTCGCCGAGTCTTTTCTTCAGTCCTTGGAGCACAATCTTGTTAGCTGCTTTGACTTGACTGTTGGCTTGGGAGTGCTCAACGAAAGTAAAGTGGTGCTTAACTTTGTAGTTGGTGAGAAAATCTTAGAACTTTTGGTCGATGAACTGAGTTCTATTGTCAGTCACCACGGAGCCTGGTATCCCGAAACAGGTGAAAGATGAGAGATGAAAGATGAAAAGATTAGATCAAACAACAGAAAATGTATTTGAATAACTATAAGAAAAAAGAAGAAGAAGAATACAAAAGATAGAGAAAGCAGAAGAAGAGTGCCGAAAAAAATAAATTATCAACAGGAGAATTTTATATTGGCCCATACAGCTATTGTGCCTGTGTTAAGTAAAATTTTATGACTATAGGAAACCTACAGGAAATTCATGCTCATCTAACAGGAATGAATAGGGCTCATAAAACAATGAGTACGAAAGTGAAAAAATAGCTAACCCTAAACCCAAAAACGGAAAGAAATTAAACAATAATATTAAAAGGCAATTGTTTCAGAGGTTAATAGTTTCAGTGGTTCAAGAAATTTACCTCAACGCATGTAGAAAGTTCCGTCATTGCTAATTGTAAGATTGGAAGTAATTATAGGAACCAAAATTGAGTGTGCATTGAATATATGATTTGATTCAACGTCAATTTCAATTAATTTTTTGAAGATTAATATTTATTTAACGAATAAATTGGAATTATGAATGGCTTATATATATCAAATGGAATAAATTAAGGAACGATAATTGATAGCAAATTGTAAGGTTGGAATTAATATAGGAACCAAAATTGAGTGTCAATTAAATATCTAATTCAATTGAATGTCAATTACAAATATTTTTTAATATTAATATTTATTTAAAGATTTAATTGAGGAATTGTAATTGTATCAATTAAGGAATTAATATTTCTTCTAAATCAATCATTGAACTGTAATTTTCAAGTAAGGAATAGAAGCCGCTCATTAATTTATTAAATGATTAAAAATTAAAAAAATCAATGAAATAATAAATAATAAAAGATGCCAAGTGGACCAATTAGAATTTGGACGGGAAAATTGTTGGACCAAAATGCGCCATGCTTGTATTTTCTTTTTGGCAAAAACCCTTTTTTATATAGATATAGATGAACATCATAAATTTTATTCTTTGTAAAATAATTATTTAAAATTAGATTTTGATATAATGTTTGTTAATTTTTTTTTGGTTGGATGAAAGGGGTCAAAAGAGCTAAAGGAAATACTACGAATAAAAATTTTAGTTAGTGGTCTTAATAGTTTTTAAAAAATAGAATAAACAACATGTTGTATTATTAAATTTATTATTTTTTAGTAAGATAAAATAAACTACTTTATTGTGTTTGAAATTGTGTGGGATTTAGGCCTCTTCAGCCTTTGGGTGCAAAACTTTTCAACTCTGTAATTTCCACCTTAAAATCATCTGATTTTATATTAATTAATATTTTATAAATTGATCTATAGTCAAAATATTGATAAATAATATTATTTTATAAAACTAATAAATTTTCATGATCTTGGCAATTATAAAAAAGAAATTGATAATTATAAAGAGAAAAAATTATTAAAATAACAAAACACTTATGCTAACCATCATAATTGTAACACCCTCACAAGTACAGCACTATGCTTAAGTCATAGTACCGCATCTTGGAGTTGTTACTGTTACCTGAGCGGACCTTATCTGACAGCAACTTCAGCCGTCTTCGAAACTTCTTGAACTATCTGGAGACAACACAGAAATAGGAGTGAGAATTATAAATTCTCAGTAGGATTCTCTATAATACATATAATGTCTTCGTTGTCATCTCCAGTTTGCTTCGGTTTATTATAAAAAAGGTGAATATGCTATACGAACTGTTTAATTTTATAGTTCGAAAAATATATTATCCGAAGCAAAATTCATTTTTACTCATACAACATCAATTCATGAATTCTATTACGAATAATAACATAACAAGATATAATAGCATTAATACACTGGAGATATAACATCTACACATAATTTTACTTATATATGAACTTGTGCATATACATAAAATTTACTTCTCTTTCTTGATCTTCCTTTTTATCATAAAATCTTTACATGCCACATTCCAGAGTATGATCGCCATGTCATATCCCATCAGAGCATGATCACCATGCGTGTCCTTAGGAATATGGGATCTTCATTCGGTACTTACACTAGCTGGGTCATGCCATACCTCATGTAAGTTGGGTGTCCGCATATGCTTTAATATTTAGTTTTTAGTCTTTACTTGGCACACCTAGGTGTTACGTATCGCCGTCCATAGGGTGCTTTTACTGCCCTTGGATAGCCTGGCCTTGGAGTGAGTTCGTCAGCTCCACCCGTGACCGTCGTTACACCGACTCACCCACAAGGGGACCCACTGCCTCTAGGTTGGAGGGATCTCATTCTGGCCACGTGCCTTTAATTGAAGGGATCTCTTCTGGTCACGTGCCTCAAAACTGAGGGATCTCATTTGACCACGTGCCTTCAATATAGAGGGATTTCATCTGACCACGTGCCTCCAACATAGAGGGACCCAAGTTTTAACTGCCTTCACAAGGAGGGATTCAATGTGCAACTGCCTCCAGGTGAAGGGACCCACATTGTTATCATTTAACTGTCTTCATAGGGAAGGATCTCAAATAATTGCCTCCAAGTGAAGGGACCCACATTTTATATATTCACATTCTTTCATTCTCATACATACTCAAGTATAGTTGTGCTAAATGTACTCATACATATGCTTCCTTTATTTTCATATATCATTGCACACATGATCTTCACGTACATATTCATAACATATAAAGGCCCGTAGCCTCTTTACCGTTCTATCGGCACTCATACATATGCTACATCATTTATCCTCATATACCTCATATCATACTTATATTATTCTTGAATATAGAGTTTCCATATACAATTTGAATATATTGTATATAAACATCCTTGCATATAAACATCCATAGTCCCATAGATTCCTGCCGTAAATTTGGCAGCATAACGGATCAGATCCGTGTCTCCATGAATAGTGCCAGTTCTCACAGATAAATCAGTCATAGTAGTATAATCAATCTAACATATTTCTTAATGTGAAACTTGTAATCATCAACTTAAACCTTATATGATCCGTTATGCTGCCGAATTTACGGTAGAAGTCTATGAATATTTATATGCAAGGATAAATCTAAGCATGAATATATATATGGAAACTCTATATTCAAGAATGACATAAGTATGATATGAGGTATATAAGGGTAAATGATGTAGCATATGTATGAGTGCCGATAGAACGGTAAAGAGGCTATGGGCCTTTATATATTATGAATATGTACGTGAAGATCATGTGTGCAATGATATATGAAAATAAATGAAGCATATGTACGAGTACATTCAGCATGACTATGCTTGAGTATGCATGAGAATGAAAGAATGTGAATATATAAAATGTGGGTCCCTTTACTTGGAGGCAGTTATTTGAGATCCTTCCCTGTGAAGGTAATTAAATGATAAAGATATGGGTCCCTTCACCTAGAGGCAGTTACACATTGGGTCCCTCCTTGTGAAGGCAGCTAAAACTTGGGTCCCTCAATGTTGGAGGCACGTGGTTAGATGAGATCCCTCAGTTTTGAGGCACGTGACTAGAATGAGATCCCTCCAACCTAGAAGCAGTGGGTCCCCTTGTGGGTGAGTCGGTGTAACGACGGTCACGGGTGGAGCTGACGAGCTCACTCCAAGGCCAGGCTACCCAAGGGCAGTAAAGGCTAAAGACTAAAGATTAAAGCATATGCAAGCACCCCACTCACATGAGGCATGGCATCGACCCAGCTAGTGTGAGTATAGGGGATAGAACTTACATAAGGCATGATATGACCTAGCTAGTGTAAGTATCAAATGAAAGTCCCATATTCCTAAGGAATGTGACATGGCGATCACGCTCTAATGGGGTATGACATGGCAATCATACTCTGGAATGTGACATGTAAAGATTTTATGATGAAAAGGAGGATGAAGAAAGAAAAGTAAATTTTATGTACAAGCAAATCATTTATGCCAATTCTATTTAGTTCTGCCCGAATTTCGTATAATCTACCTTTATCTCTATCCAACTCATTTGAACCTCCATTTTGGATATGTTATAACTCTATGTGTCTATTTTCCAACATCATTAGTCCCATCTCATTTTGATTTCTATAACTCAAGATATTTAACTTTTGCCTCAGCCTGTTCGGTTACTAGTCCGAACTACACTCTTAGAAGTATAAATTCACTAAAAATTGAAACTAAGCTCAAATCATAAGAAATTGGTGTCATATCAAAGCTAACAGGACAACCTTTCATTTGCAATAAGTTTCATTCCATTTGCTTAAGTATAGCTTGAGATATAAGTCCTGAAACTCGATCTTCCTGAACCACCCTATTTTGGCCTGGTTTGGATATAGGGTAAATTTCTCAAATCACTGGGAACAATTGGGACCATAACAAACTCAGAATTCCATATTGGGATGTTTCCCTATGTGTCAGCTTTCTAACAAAGTTGGTTTCACTTGATTTGGAGATGTGTAGGCCGAGTTATACCCTCCTCAAGTCACCCTGCCTAGATGAAAGTCCTAGTTCCTAGGTTGACATTCAAAAATTCATATCTCTCTCAATACTAATCCAATGTCCTTATATTATATATCTATGGAAAGCTCTGAATGTCTACTTTCATCTAAAAATAGTTTCATCGGATATAACTGGCTATAGGCGGAGCCATACACTCAACCATACGGACTGCCGTGGAATTCCTCACTAAAATAGCATCCTTATTCTCCACTCCTTCTAATTTTCTTCTTCTAACTCTAATTCCAACTCAAGATCTCCTATTAATCCAATCATAATCCATCATATACATCCAATATATTATCAAATAATTGAAGAAAAATGGAATTTTATACAGCCACAGTTCAGAGAAATCAAGAATAGAAAGTGAATCCTACCTCTTTGGAGTATGATCTTGCTAGGTGTTGAAGCTTGAGTTGATAGAACCTTGCTAAGCTTAAAGGAGTGATGGAGTTGATTGAGAGAGCAAGGGAAGAAGAAGGCTGGAGCAAGAGGGAGAGAGAGTGGTGTAAATCAGATCAGAATGAAGAGGAGAGTCTGATTTATATACATGAGAGTAGTTGGAATTGTAGTGTTGATTGGTTGGAGTTTTGTGGTTGAAGTTCGGCCATGTCTTCCACTTTTGTGGCTAAATTGCTCTCCACGTCATTCCAAAAGTGAGACTCGCTTCCATTCTATCTAAACTCGGAACTCGTCTCGATTCTGTTTAAGGTCGGAACTCGTTCCATTTTACTTGCTGAAGCAGGATGTCGGAACTCGTGCCATCTTATTTGTGAGTTGAGGAAATAAACTCGGATATCTTGTCTGGTTTATTAGATACTTGGAAGCAAGGTCGGATGTCGGAAGTCATACAGTTTACTATCACATAATCTCGGAACTCCCGATTCAAACTCGGGAACACCAACAGAAATGGAAGGCTCCTGGAAATAAACTCGGACATCGGAACTCGTGTATGACTGGAAATCAGCTCAAAGATTCGAACTCATATCCATTGAGTTCAACTCTAAGGCGGGAACTCGTTATATTCAACTTGGGGGTTGGTACTTGCATCGGTGTTAAACTATAACTTCGGAGATCGAAAACCATGTACACTATTTTGAAAACATGAGGTCCTATGTCGGAAATCGGGTACATCTTGCTGAAACTTGGAGATAACTTATGAGTTCGGAAATCGGGTACGTTGTCTTTGAGACATTAAGTCGGATATTGGGAGTCACGTTCATGTTGTTTGGACTTGAAGGTTAAGTCGAGAAGTAGGAAATCATTCCAGTTGAAATCAGAGGTCGGAAATTATGTCCAATATACTTTAACTCGAAGTCGGATATTGTAACTCAGAAGTCACTCCATTTAACTCGAAACTAGAACATGAAATCGGAAATCAAGAATAATCAAAATTGAAGAGGAAATAGGAAATCGGAAAGGACATGAAGTCGGAAATTGTGCAAGATGAACTCGGAACTCGAAAATTATCCCACTTCGTGTGAAATTCGAAGATGAACTCGGAAATATGTAAACTTGAAGGTAAAGTCAGAAATCGGGATGTTACAATGATCATATTAGACATGATCAATAAAATAATTATTTATTAGATTGAATTCACAATTTTAATAAAGAGAATAACTTCTAAATGTGTTGCCCAAACATCTTTTCATGTTCTTGCAATTTTGTATTTATTTTAATTAATTTTTATAATTCATGTGAAATCTTTATTTTTTTAGTCATTTCATAATTTATTTATTTATTTTAATTAACTCCCTTCCCTCACATTTTAACCTCATATTAATATCTTAACTGAAAAATCATGTACATATTAGTCTCTAAAAAATTAATATATTAAAAGCTAATTTTTTAGGGACTAATTTGTGTATGATTTTCAAATTATAGGAATTAATGTGTTTTATATATGTATTCTTTTAAGGTCTAAAGTGTTAAAAAATTATTTAGCAACTAAAATATATATTTAATCTTTTAGGATATATTTACAAGTTGAGGTTTTGGAGAGAAAGGGAAGAATTTGAAGAATAATTATAGGTCTATTTTATACTTCAAACATTTCCCTTTCCTTCATTCCCATCTAAAACCTCAACTTAAAAATACATCCTTAAGAAATAAAGTGTTAAAAGAAAATTTTTTAGGAACTAAAAGGGTGTTTGGTATGAGGTAATCTATTTGAATTATTGGTAATATAATTTTAAATTAGTTGGACCAACTACATTTTTTTTTATTAAATCACACTATTGATAATCCAAATTTTCAAGATAATTCTGCGTTACCTTTACAGTGATAACTTAATTGCTCTCATAGGGGTGCCTTTGTGGATTACCACCTATGTTTAATCCTCCTATTATTATTATTAATAAAAATAATAATATTAATAATATAATTAATTATTATTATTATTATTATTATTATATCATAATTAATTTTATTTTTAATAATAATAATATTAATATTAATAATATAATTAATTATTATTAATTATAATTATGATTAATTAATATATATAATAATATTAATTATTATTATTATTATTAGTTATTATTATTAATAATAATAATAATAATAATAATAATAACAATAAAATAATTAATAATGGCGAGCAAGTAGGTGCAAGTCTCATCAGGCGATCACATTGTCAGCAGCTTTTTTAGGGAAAAAAAAAGTTATATTATTTATATATATACAAAATTTTAATATCCTAATACTTTTTTTCAATTTTTTTTTTATTAATTATTTTATTTTTTTTATTTTTTTTACAATTTTTTTTTATTTCTAAATGTCCAAAGTGTCTATCTTCTTCAATAGTACAAAAAATATTCCTAAAAAAAAAAAAAAGCAAATTCAAAGCAAAAGACCACATTGGTATAAATGTTTAAAAAATCCCGTATTGTGATAAGGTGAATAATTATATCACAGAAAGGTCATATAAAAATTGATTTCCCTCGAAATACATGCAGCTTGTGGAATATCACAGAAAGGTTGATGTTAGTCCATCTGGGTGTGCTGGATTACTGGCCATGTTTGCCTATAAATGGGCGCAATATGCACCTCCCAAAACACGTCGGTCACTACCCTTCGTCCTTCTTGCTTATTCATTCCCTTCTTTGTTCAGTGCTGAGTCAAAGATGGGGTTAGTAAGTTCCACACTGGTCCTTGTGTTTACAAGCTTCATAATTCTAGCTCTTCGTTCTCTGCTCGCAACCAGAAGCAGCAGAAAGAGCAAAGCAAACTCCAAGCTTCCCCCAGGACCATCCCCTCTTCCCATCATTGGGAATCTCCTTGAGCTGGGGAACAAGCCCCACCACTCCTTGGCCAGGCTTTCCGACATTCACGGCCCAATGATGACCTTGAAGCTTGGCCGAGTGACCACCATAGTCATCTCTTCGGCTGACGTGGCCAGAGAGGTGCTCCAAACCCATGACCTCTTGCTCTCAAACCGAACCGTTCCTGATGCCCTGTCAGTCCTCAACCATGACCAGTACAGCTTGTCCTTCATGCGGGTCTCTCCCCGCTGGCGTGACCTCAGGAAGATATGCAACAATCAATTGTTCGCCAACAAGACTCTGGATGCCAGCCAGGCCCTGAGGCGCAAGAAGCTGCAGGATCTCCTCGGCGATATCCAGAAGTGCTGCCAGGCTGGCGAGGCAGTTGATATCGGCAGAGCCGCCTTCAAGACCACAATTAATTTATTGTCAAACACATTTTTCTCTATGGATTTTGTTCATTCTGCAGCTGAAGCAGGGGAGTACAAGGAAATAGTTGTGAGCATACTGAAAGAGGTTGGAGCGCCGAACTTGTCGGATTTCTTCCCTGCGTTGAAGATGCTTGACTTGCAGGGCATCAGGAAGCGATCGATTGTGTCTGTCAAGAAGGTGTTGACCATCTTCCGCCGCTTCGTCGGTGAGCGGTTGAAGATGAGGGAAGGCACGGGTTCTGCCGCAAACGATGACGTTCTTGATGCCTTGCTCAACATTTCTCAAGACAACGGAAAGATTGAGATGGACAAAGACGAGATTGAACATTTACTGCTGGTATATTCGCTCACCTTTTAATAGGCCATTAAAACAGATTTATTGTGGATATACTATATATATAAAAAAAAAATAGGGACACAAAAGTAATATATCTCCAAAAATAAGATAGAAAAGTATAACAATTTCTTTAAGGCTTTAAAAAAAATACTAAATTTTAAATTTATCAAAAATAGATGTTCCACTTCATTATTAAAAAAAATATCTTCTTATAAAGGTGTAGAGATTAATATTTTTCATATATAAATATCATCTTTTATTTTATATTTTATCTATATTATTTATATATATTATTATAACTTATTTAAATGTAATTAATATATATCTTAGATGTAATAATGATAATTAATTTATTTTTTAATGAATACAACTCATATAAAGACATGTATTTTTCAAAAAGTATATATACATTATCAATTTTTAATAATAATTATTTATTAATTTTATGAAGAAATTAATATTTATTGGATTATTATTAAAATATATTTATTTAAAATATAATAGCATTAGTTTTATTTCAATTGTTAATATATCATGTTTTTGGGACAATAGAGTAGAATGTTGATTTTATATAAGTTTGGAGATTAGCATTTTTATTTTCAAAAAATCTCAATAGAAGTTATTATACATTTTTTTTCAAAATAAAAAGTTAGAGATCCATTATTTTTGTCTTCCTCTCGACTTATATATGTTGAGTCCATTTTATAAGTATATATAATATAAAAAATTTAATTTATATATATTATTAGTGTAAAAAATTTTTATATAAATATTTATTTATTTATTATTATATTAATAAAAGTATTTAATTTAATTATTTATTTTATTAAAATTTTTATAAATATAAATATTTGATTGAATTATAAATTTTTTTATATTATTATTAATATATAATAATTAAACTCTAATATTAATTAGTCTCTTCACTCTTTAATTTGTACGTTCTTCTGTCGCAGTTCTTCGACACGTAACTATCTATGGTATATACACCTGATGTGTCCCACATAAAACATGGGTCAATACGAGCAGTTAAAGAGTTGTGTTATTTCATCCCATATTTTGACAGAGAAAAAGGATTTTTTGACTGGAGTCTCTAAAAAAAAAAAAACGACAGGAGAATATTACTTTTTATTATTTTATTTTTTTGTATTCAAGACGGAAAAAGTTATTTTGGTGTTTAGTTGATCTTCAAATTTTAATATTAAAAAGATTTCTCAAAAGTTAAACGGTACATGTATAAGCTAAAATTATATTAAAAAAAACTTATATATTTCAAGAATAAGAAAAAAAAAATGGATAGTTTCTTTTATCATTTGTAACTTAATAGCTATTACGTTGAAAATATAATAAAAGTTGAAGGTAGTAATGACTTATAAAAATAATATATTAAATTTTAAATTATACAAAATATAACATTTTTTTATTCTAAGAATATTTAAGAATGTTTCGAATACAAACTCATTAAAATCAACTATCGTGTTTGCATCAGACATACATCTTTACTGAATATTTTGCTAACACTTTCAAATATACTTAACTATATTATTTTATTTTTTGATACTAATATAAGTAAATACTATTGATTTATTATTGTTACAATAATTTATATTAATTTTTAAAATATTACTTTTTCTTTTAATTTAAATTTATATTTTTTTTTGTTAATGTTATATGACTTTATATGTTATATTATAATCGTGTTTTATTCTATAATTTTTAAAGTTTGCTGTATCTTGTTGTCCATATTGTATCTATATCTTGTGTTGTATTTCTACTCAAATTTCTCACATAATTATAATTTTGGTATATTAGAACATATTTGTTGCGGGAACCGATACAACTACATATACACTAGAATGGGCAATGGCAGAGCTAATTCACAATCCGAAGATTATGTCGAAAGTGGAGAAGGAACTTGAACAAGTCGTTGGCAAAGGTAATCCAGTTGAAGAAACAGATATTGCTAGGCTTCCTTACTTACAAGCAGTTATAAAAGAGACCTTCCGTTTGCATCCACCAGTTCCATTATTACTTCCTCGAAAAGCTGAGGTAGACGTGGAAATTGGTGGGTATATCATCCCAAAAGATGCACAAGTGTTGGTTAATGCATGGGTTATTGGTCGGGATCCAACAAAATGGGATAGTCCAAATGTATTTCTACCAGAGAGGTTTTTGGACTCCGAAATTGACATTAAAGGCCACCACTTTGAGCTCATACCATTTGGATCTGGGCGTAGAATATGTCCCGGCTTACCCTTGGCCATTAGAATGCTGCCTTTGATGTTGGGTTCATTGGTCAATTGCTTTAGTTGGAAGCTTGAAGATGGCATAAAACTTGATGACTTGGACAAGGAAGATGAATATGGGATTACCTTGGAAAAATCTCAACCAGTTCGAATTGTTCCCATCAAATTAAGCCGCTAATCTAGGATGCATATGTTTACTGTTCAAATAAAAACAAACAATCAGGGTAGCATGCATGCGTTTGTATTGAGACTTTTCCTTGTCTACTTTTACTGGAAAGCCACCTTGCCTTGGTGTGGAAGTGTCCTACGTACGCTCATACTTAGAAAATAAATAAAATTGCGTAAGCGAGCTTGTATTTCCAATAAGTAACAGCCATGATGTATAATTTTGATAGCAACATCTACGAGAATGCTATTTCTATTTTATTTCTTCTATTTCTTTTGGCGTCTGCTAGGTGGGAAGAGGAAAAATGGGAATTGGACTCCTTTGAAGACTTGTATTTTGTCTACTAGAAGCCTGCATTTTTTGGTTAATATTAGAAGCCTATCTTTGTAGTTACGTATTTGCATCTTAAACTCGCAATACGTGGGCGTTGAAGTTAGCGAAAAGAAGATAACAAAAAAAAAAAAATGGAAAGTCTAATAGCAACGTAGTCTCTGATCAGCAATTCAACTTTAAGTTATTTTTGAGTATTAACAACTACGATGAATGTTATCTGTTGAAGCATACAATTTATCTATAATTTTTAAAATTCGAAATGAAAAATAAATAAAATTATTCTTTTAAAATTAAAAACAACAAAGGAATCTACCGACAAAAAAAAAAACAACAACAACAAAGGAATCTTATGGCCAAAATAAATTCTTGATTTCCACATTAATTTTGTCATAGCCCAACATTCACTGATTAGGTTTTGACTAAAAACAACAATATAGAAAATAGGAGAGGGCTTGTTTTTAACATATGAGTAATATGGATTGAGTTGATAAGCTCAACCCATTATTTTTACCAGAGTAAATTGATATTTTCAACTCATAAAATTTAGAGTAAATATCCATTTTGGTCTTTGACGAAAATTTCGAGGGACAAATTAGTACCTCAAGATTTAAAAGTTCATAATTATTTCCTTACCATTAAAAAAAGAGGATATATTAGTCATAAAGTATAGAATGCATGCAGATCCGTCTTGTAAAAATTTGTACGAACTCTATACGGAAAGATTAATATGTCTCCCTTTTTTAATAGTGAGGGACTAATTATGAACTTTCAAATTTTGAAGGACTAATTTATCCCCCAAAATTTTCATCGAAAACTAAAATGAGTATTTACTTTAAAATTTATTCAACTCACATGACCGACATCACCTCGCTTAATAGCAGCATGTATGAGACTGCTATTTCTTTTTTACTTCTTCTATTTCCTTTGGCGTCTGCTAGGTGGGAAGAGGAAAAATGGGAATTCGACGCCGACTTTTGAAGACTTGTTTTTCGTCTGCTAGAAGCTTACCTTTTTTAGTTAATACTTTCGTCTACTATAAGCTTACCTTTTTTGGTTAATACTAGAAGCCTACGTTCGTAGTTACGTATTTGCATCTTACACGCGCCATTCATGGGCATTGAAGTTAGCAACGAGAAGATAAGTCCAATAGCAACGTACTGTGGTCAGTAATTCAACTTCAATTCATTTTTAAGTATTAACACTACAATGAATGTTGTATGTTGAAGCATACAATTTTATCTATAATTAGTATTTTGAATTCGTGCAATGCATGTAATTAAAAATTTTTAAAATAATTTAGAACAATGGAATTTTAGTTTTTTTATTAAATAATATTGATACTCCATGACCTCTTAAAACATATAAATAGTAATACATAAAATATTAAAAAATTAGAACTCTAACAATTTTATTTTATTACAACTGCATCAACAGTATTTTTAATATGTAAAAAAATAAAAATAAAAATAAAACATAAGTGTATTCAATGAAGATAATAACAGCGCTATAAGACAGCAACAGAGTTACTTGAGAGCTCATCTTGTTCACTGCAATTGATAATAATAATAACAATAAATGTTATCATTGTAAGTAAACAGCATAGTGTAAAATACAAAATAAATAATCAAAGGAATAAATCATATTACCTCAAATCTAAATCTTTTCAAAAACCTCATGGTACACAACATTTTTGTTGTGCTGCATGGATTGCCATCTTCATCTAAAATTAGTATTTTTAACCTACTCTTGGACTTCACTCTTGAAACAACAACATAAAATTGTCCGTGAGTAAACACTGGTTTCGGAAAATACAATCCAATATAAGATAGCAACTGCCCTTGACTTTTATTTATGGTCATAGTGAAACAAAGCGTAATGGGAAATTGTTGCCTTTGAAATCTTAGAGGAACGCCAAGATTGGACGGGACTATATACTTTCTCACCAATGCGGTTTCCAGTTACAACAATAGCCCCTATGTATTATTTCCCAATTCATCGACTATCAATCTTGTTCCATTGCACAATCCAAATGATTGATCGATATTCCTTAGAAGCATTATTGGAACCCCTTTCTTCAAGAACAATTTGTGATTTGGAACTCCAAAACACTTGATCTCATTTAGGAATTCAACGGTAATCCAATCAGCATCAATTCCTACATCTTGATCCGATAAGGAATATGAGTTTGAACTTAGATATTCTTGCTCTTCACTTAGAATTTGAGAAAGAATAAATTCATTAACCATTTCCACGACATCAAGAGTTGGAGCTAATAAAGCTCTATCTTCAAAAAAATGTAAGTTCCTCATATTCTCCAACAAATTTGGATAAGTGAATTCAACTATGCTTGTAACATGATACTGTGTATCCAAAATCAGAAGATCATGGGGAATTTTAATTTCAACAATTCCATCATCGTCCAAACCAATTTTTCCATCTCCAATTTTTATTATCCAATCAGAAAACTTCGTGAGTACTAAATCGGTTGCAGAAGAAGATGTTTGTAGTCTCATATTTTTTCAAAGTGAGTACTCTGCAATGAAGCCATAACTTTGATGAATTTATAATGGTAAAAACTACATCCTCTCTAGATGCCCTCGGAATAACTGGTCATATCTAATGAAAGTCTCCTCCTAGAACAACAATTTTCTCACCAAATGGTTTGTCTGTTGAACTCTCATCAGAGAATCTCATGATATCTCTAAAAGTTCGATCCAAAGCTTCAAAAGCAATTTTATTTACCATACATGCTTCATCCCATATTACAAGACTTGCCTTCTGGAGAAGTTTTGCTTTCCAACTTTCTTGTTTGATATTACATGTTGATTCCTTCGTAAGTGATAGAGAAATTGAGAACCTAGATTAGGTAGTCCTACCTCCGGGTAAAATAAGAGAAGCAATTCCACTTGATGCGACATTTAACACTATTTTTCCTTGAGACCTAATTACTATAGATAATGATTTCCAAATAAATGTCTTTCCAGTACCACCATAGCCATACACAAAATAAAAACCATCTTTTTGGCTTCAATGGCTTCTATAATCTCACTGAAAACCACACTTTGATCTTCATTCATAGAAGATAAATTCCTTCCAAGTTTAGTGACCAATTCTTCTCTATTGTAGTTCAATTTGTCGACCAACAGATGGTTCTAATACTCATTGAAGGGACACTGGTCAGGAAATGGCATTGAATGAAATTCTTTGAAAGATCATCCATTTAAACAGAGTAACTTTTCTATCTCAATCAAACACAAATTCTTTAAGTCTAAAGATGGAATTGAAGGACCTACATAATGTAATAATTTTATATCTATTAATAGAATACATAAAGCATAATAGAAAAAAATACAAAAATATTTCTTTATATATATATATAAAGAAATATTCAAGTACAAACATGGGAAATATTTTTTATTATAAACATATAAACATATAAAAAAAATATAAAAATAGATTTGTACTTGAATTTTGCAATAGTCTCCTTCTATCATAGATGATGCCATACGCCAAAACTTCCCATGTTTGTTCCCAAACGTGCTCTGCCCTACTCATTGTATTTGACAATAACAATGTAACAAAAAGCTTTTATAATTGAGCTCCATATCCCATTTGAGCACCTTCTTTGATGCCATCAATAAACTCTTTATCGTCTGTCAATAGTCCCATTGAATAGTAAGCTTGTTCAAATGAGTTGTGTTGTAACACCCTAATAAACCCATATTACGCTTAAGTCGTATTACGGTATTTTATTAGTTGTTACTTATGCTCGTGGAAAAAACTAAACTTCGCTTGAAATTAAATTATGTGGAAAATACGATAAAATTTTTTTTTTGAAATACGTCGTCACGTTTAGAAAGTAAAGCCTTGCGCGAGAAGATAGCAATAAACGAGCGTATCGCAAAGATTTCAGTACAGATTAAAGGAACAAGGGATAAATCAAGATACCATGCATTCAAATTACTACAACAACCACATAATTATAATTAGTCTCATAATATCCAACAAATACATAAAAAGGGAACTCATGGTCATGCCATGGCCCCAAAAGATAAAGAGTACACAAGTCTGACAAGGCCCAATACAAAATGAAATACATAGGATAAGGAACACAAATAAAAATAGGCTCATGCAGACACATGTTGATTCCTCTACCCCTCCCGTGTCTCTCGATCGGATGGGCTCAAGTCCTCGAGTGTCTGGTCTCCCTCGCTCCTCGGCCTCGGGGTACGTGAGGAGTACGGATAATGCGAGAGTGCCTACTGATCACCTCAATGCGACGCACGCGACGACCTGGGGTATAGCTGGCCACAGAAGAACGTGCCTCGGAGGGATCCTCCTCGGACTCGGCAGGGTGATACTCGGGGAGCGGCGGCGAAGCGGCCCTAGGAGTGGCCGTCAAGCTCACATCTATCATAGGGATCTCCGGCGGTGGCACGAACTCCGCTGCGAGCAAACCCGGCGACATCGGCTCCATCTCGATGTCGGGCAACGGATCAGGCGAAAAGTCCCAAGGACCTAGCGGCAGTCCAAGGTAAGCCAATGAAATGCCTGCAGGGGCTGGCGAGACCTCTGGCTCCTTTTCCTCAAAAATCCGACTCAGGTAAAAATATGTACGGACTATTGTGGTGGTCGTGGCCACAATAGCGTGAGTATCTCCATCGTAAGCCCACTTATGGTGGGGAGGGTCCACGCTCCACTCCACGGGGTGAGCCATGAGTATCTGGTGACGAGACGGAAAAACAACTAGGGTGAGAAATAAGATTTCTCAGTAGGACTCGACCCTAACACGTAAGTGTCATTGTCATTATCCCAGCCACTTCGGTTTTATAAATAAAAACAGTGAGCATGCATCAAATTCAATTCTTAGATTTTCGAAAACATGAGTATTCGAAGCGGATTTAATTTTTAACATACCTTCTAATCATTGGTATCATAATAACCATAAGCACAAGTGCAATCGTATAAAACATGCATGTCCAAGCTAGAAGATTCTCTTAACTTGTTCCCTTTTTAGGGTTTTGGACCGAAGTCCCTTTTCTTTTCTTAACTTGACTTTGTCTTTTCACCCACTAAACATAAGTGGTAATGAGCTCATACCGTGGCCGTTGCCACCATAGAATTTCGGTACTTACACTAGCTGGGTCATGCCATGCCTCATGTAAGACCTATCCCCTATACTCACACTAGCTGGTTCATGCCATGCCTCATATGAGTCGTGGATGAGGGGAGCTTAAATTAGGTCACCTTCCCTTTTGAAGAATTACTTACTTGGATTAAATTTCCTCTTATTAAGGCTTATGATGCAAAATATTTCTAAGTCCATAATTTTTACAAAATTTAGTGACATAACTCTAGGCAAAGCTTCCCAAAATTTTGCCAAACAGAGAAACTAATATCATATAACATTAAGCATCATATCATCAACATATCATTATCATAATCATCATCATTATATCATATCATCATAGCATCATGCTTGCACATAAACATAGGCATATTCTCAAGCAACATTTTATAAGCTTAGCTTAATAAATTTGGTGCAAGCTTTTAATTGAGATTGCTTCTTGTGTAAACTTCTTTTATTGAGCATAGTGCCAATTTTATCTATTATCCTTTTTGACACTTTTAAGTTGAATTATAAAGGTTTTTCCAATGTTTAATGTAAGGGTATTAATGTCTTAGAGCTTATTTCTTCTTATTCTTTAACTTTTACCATAACCAGTTTTTACTTTTACAGTGGGGCAGTAACTTTGAAAATTCACCATAATTTCATCTTTTACTCTTTTATTTTGAATTTATGTGTGGATGTACTTCTCTGAGTCTATTTTTAAACAAAACAAACCCCACTTAAAAATTCATTTTGTAGCTTGAGTTATGCACATTTTATTCTGACTGTTCAGGATTGAAAGTTCAACTCGGGTCAGTGGCTTGTCCACTTAACTGGGAGTTCCACGCATGGAATCTGAAAAAACTGTTTTATGGGAGTGTTCTTCTATGTCTTAGCTTTCTAACAAACTTAGTCCCACTCAAAAATGTTAGTTATGCACGTTTTATCACCCACTGCCCGGACAGAAATCCATCCAGGAACAGCAAACTTTGAAAATTCATATCTCTTTCGTTTTAAAGCCAAATCTCACATATTTTATATGTATAAAAAGCTCTTTGAGTCTATTTTCACAAAAAATTAGTTTCGTTCCATTTTGAGTTTTGTAGAATGAGTTATACCGTACGCATTACAGACTGCCAGAATTTCAGCTTAACTCATTTTTGAGTTTTACATATCAAACTTATAGAAATGTTGTTATACCACTTCCAATCACCATTTTTATGTTTTGTCTCATCATCATCTTCAATATTTTAGTTATCAAATCAGTACTTTAAAACAAAATAAAGCAAGATACATAACAAGCCATCATACCACAAAATTTCATTTCAAAACAACACTTCCAACAAGATAAGAAAACTCATAGAGAAAAGTGTGGTCATGAGACCTTGAAGCAAGCTTTAAAACCACCTAATCATGAAGAGCTTAGGGGTTCTAAAACTTGAAAAAATTACATGGAGAAGAAGGATAGAGTCACTACCCAAAGTGTTTCTCTTGGAAGCTTGAAGGATGAAGATGGTTGGAGATGGCCTCCTTTGAGCTTGATATTGGGGCTTGTGTATGAGTGGCTTTGTTTCTGCAAGGACCAAAAATGGTAGTCCTTGAAGGGATTGTGAGTGTGGTGATGGAGATGAGGTAGGAAGTAGTAAGAAGGTTGGAAGAAGAACTAGAGAAATGGGAAGAACAAAAGAGTAGGATGAGACTTGGAGAGAGGAGAGAGCTTTTTGGTGTTTTAGTGAGAGGAATGGAAATGAAATGAGGGAGAAAGAAAAGGCTGAAGGTGGCGCACAAAATGGGGAGAAAAGTGAGGTGACTTTGCTTCTTATGTAACACCCTAATAAACCCATACTACGCTTAAGTCGTATTACGGCATTTTATTAGCTGTTACTTATGCTCGTGGAAAACTAAACTTCATTTGAAATTAAATTACGGAAAATACGGTAAAATTTTTCTTTTTTCTTTTGAAATACGTCGTCACTTTTTGAAAGTAAAGCCTCACGCGAGAAAGTAGCAACAAACAAACGTATCGCAAAGATTTCAGTATAAATTAAAGGAACAAGGATAAAATCAAAATACCATGCATTCAATTACTACAACAATCATAAATATAATTAATCTCATAATATCCATACATAAAAGGGAACTCATGGTCATGCCATGGCCCCGAAGTCAAAGATACATAAGTCGATCTGAGAATGAAATACAACAGATAAGGAACACAAATAAAAATAGACCCATGTGGACGTCTGCTGGCCTCTCTGCCCATTTCATGCCTTCGATCAAGTGGGCTCAAGTCCTCGAATGACTGGTTCCCTCGCTCCTCGGCCTCGGGAACGTGAGGAGTGCGGATGATGCGGGGTGCCGATCGATCACCTCAAAGCGGCGCACGCGACGACCCGGTATGGTGGCCCGCAGACGAACGTGCCTCGGAGGGGTCCTCTTCGGACTTAGTAGGGTGATATTCGAGGCGGTGGCGGCGGCCTAGGAGTGGCCGTCGAGCTCACCTCTATCACGGGGATCTCGGCAGGTGCAAACTCATTTGCGGGCAAACCCGCGACATCGACTCCATCTCGAAGTCGGGTAATGGCTCGGGCGGAAAGTCCCAAGGACCTAGAGGCTGTCCAAGAAGAGCTAAAGAGACGTCTACGGGGGCTGGCGGGTTTTCTGGCTCCTCTTCAAAAATTCGACCCAGATAAAAATGTGTACGTACTACTGTGGTGGTCGTGGCCACAATAGCGTGTGTATCCCCGTCGTAAGCCCACTCATGGTGGGGAGGGTCCATGCTCCATTCCACGGGGTGAGCCATGAGTATCTGGTGACGAGACGAAAAAACAGCTAGGGTGAGAAATAAGATTTCTCAGTAGGACTCGACCCTGACACGTGGTGTCATCGTCATCGTCCCAGCCACTTCGGTTTTATTAATAAAAACAGTGAGCATGCATCAAATTCAATTCTTAGATTTTCGAAAACATGAGTATCCGAAGCGGATTCAATTTTAACATACTTTCTAATCATTTGTATCATAATGACCATAAGCACAAGTGTAATCGTATAAAACATGCATGTTCAAACTAGAAGGTTCTCTTAACTTCTTCTCTTTCTAGGGTTTTGGACCGAAGTCCCTTTTCTTTTCTTAACTTGACTTTATCTTTTCACCCACTAAACATAAGTGGTAATGAGCTCATACCGTGGCCGTCGCCACCATAGAATTTCGGTACTTACACTAGCTGGGTCATGCCATGCCTCATGTAAGACCTATCCCCTATACTCACACTAGCTGGGTCATGCCATGCCTCATGTGAGTTGTGGGTGAGGGGAAACTTAAATTAGATTACCTTCCCTTTTGAAGGATCACTTACTTGAATTAAACTTATTCTTATTTAAGCATTATGATGCAAAATATTTCTAAGTCCATAATTCTTACAAAATTTCGGCAGAATAACGGCTAAACCGAAGCTTCCCAAAATTTTGCCAAACAGAGAAACCAATATCATACAACATCAAGCATCATATCATATCATCATTATCATATCATCATCATAACATCATCATATCATCATGATCAATATCATAACATCATGCTTGCACATAAATATAGGCATATTCACAAGCAACGTTTTATGAGCTTAGCTTGATAAATTAGGTGCAAGCTTTCAATTGAGGTTGTCTCTTGTGTAAACTTCTCTTATTGAGCATAATGCCACTTTTTGTCTAATGTCCTTTTTGACACTTTTTAAGTTGAATTATGAGGGTTCTCTAATGCTTAATATAAGGGTATTAATGTCTTAAAGCTTATTTCTCCTTATTCTTTAACTTTTACCATAACCAGTTTTACTTTTACAGTGGGGCAGTAACTTTGAAAATTCACCATAATTTCATCTTTTACTCTTTTATTTCGAATTTTTGTGTGGATATACTTCTCTGAGTCTATTTTTAAACAAAAGAAACCCCACTTAAAAATTCATTTTGTAGCTTGAGTTATGCATATTTTATTCTGACTGTTCAGTTTCTAAGTTCACTCCCGGTACAGTGGATTGTTACTTCTCATTATAATTACTCAGAAGGAATCTGAGAAAACTGTTTTATGGGTTTGTTCCTCTATGTCTTAGATTTCAATTAAACTTGGTCTCACTCAAAAATCATTTTTGTAGCTCGAGTTATACACATTTTAGTGTAGACTGCCCAGACAGAAACCAATCCGAGAACAGTCCACTTTGAAAAATCATATCTCACTCATTTTAACTCCGAATCTTATGTATTTTATATGTATGGAAAGCTCTCTGAGTCTATTTTCATATAAAATTGGTTCCACTAATTTCTGAGTTCTCTGGAAAAAGTTATAGCGTTCGGTTTACAGACTGCCAGAAAATCCAGATTTCACGTTTTGATTTTCCTCATGTTTTCTCCAAAACACTCAACCTCACTTTCAAGAAAACATTCTCAAGTTATAACACACTCATATACCATGAAAGATTAGTGAAAAACTAACATGTTGGAGTTCAAAAATATTGAGTTCAACCATGCATCACACCAAACCGAAAATATGTTTTCAACAAACCACCATACAAACAACAACATCTCATTTATGACAAGAATGGCTATGATGCCCATAATCAATCTTTAAAACCACCTAGCTATGGAGAGCATAGGAGTTCTAAAGCTTGAAAAACAAGAGAGAAAAGAGTTTAGAGCCACTACCAAGGAGAGTTTTCTTGAAGGATTTTGAAGGTGGAGAAGGTTGGAGAGAGCCTTCCTCCTTGAGTGCTTGGAAATGGGGCTTGTGTATGAGTGATCTTGTTTCTCCAAAGACCAAAAATGGTGGTCCTTGAAGGGATGGTGATGATGGTGATGGAAATGAGGAGAGGAGTAGTAGAGAGATTGGAAGAAGAACAAGGAAGATTGAAAGAACAAGAGAGTAGGAAAGGAACTTGGAGAGAGGAGAGAGCTTTGTGTCTTTGGGTAAGGAAATGAGGGGGGGGGGGGCTGAATGGCGCACAAAAGGAGAGAGGGAGTGAGGTGACTTTGCTTCTTACAACAAGCTAGAGAGTGGGAAAAACCATAGGGCAAAAGAGTGTGTTGTGTTTCCTTTGAGTCTTAGCAATTGGGTAATGTAGTGTTTTTGTCAAGTGGTTAAAAGCATGAGCTCTCTTAGGATTGGGCATTGGATGGCTAGGATCACACCAAGTGTCATGATCTTGGTGAAGAAGAGTACAACTCTTGTCATGACTTAAGGGATCTACTAATGTGGACTCTTGCTCTTGTGGTGTATGATGAGAAAGTAAATGGAGGGTTGGATATGGCTCTTGCTTTGACCAAACTTTCAAACCATAATTAAAGGGAAGTTTCTACATCTTTCTAATTGTTGTAATTATCTAAATATTAATTAATTCACTTAGTTTAAATTACTCATTAGCACATTTTAATTAAGAAGGACTTTTCCTCATTAATTTTGTAAGAAGATGTGAAGGTTAATGTGATTAGGTTTTGAAACTTATATGCTCTTAGTTAATTAGATTAAACCATCTTGAGTTTTATGTTCTAAATCATGGATTAATAAGGATTGGGCAATTAGGCTTTTTAATTGTAACTTTTAATGCATTAAATCTCAATTGTTGACTTGCCTTTAATTTACTAAGCCCTTACTCTCGAGATTAATCGATTAATTCTCAATTAATCGTTAATCCCTCTAATTAGCCGGGAACACCGAGCTAATTAACTTAGGTGAAAATGGGGATGTTACATCTTACACAAGCTAGGGAGTGGAAAAACCTTGGGGCAAAAGAGAGTGTTGTGTTTCCTTTGAGTCTTGGCACTTGGGTAAAGGCTTGTAGTGCTTCTTTTCTAGTGGTTAAAAGCATAATCTATCCTAGGATTGGCATTGAATGGTTGTGATCACTCCAAGTGTCATAATCTTGATGGAGAAGAGTAGATTTTTGTCATGACTCAAGGAATCTACTAATATGGACTCTTGATCTTGTGGTGTATGATGAGAAAGCAAATGGATGGTTGGATATGGCTCTTGCTTTGACCAAACTTTCAAACAATAATTAAAGGGAAGTTTCTACATCTTTATAATTGTTACAATTATCTAAATGTTAATTAATTCAATTGGTTTAAATTACACATTAGCACATTTTAATTAAGAAGGATTTTCCTCATTAATTTTGTAAGAAGATGTGAAAGTTAATGTGATTAAGATGTGATACTTATATGCTCATAGTTAATTAGGTTAGATCACCTTGATTTTTATGTTCTAAATCATGGATTAATAAGGATTGGGCAATTAGGCTTTTAATTATAACTTTTAATGCATTATGTCTCAATTGTTGCCTTGCCTTTAATTTACTAAGCTCTTGCTCTCGAGATTAATCGATTAATTCTCAATTAATCGTTAACCCCTCTAATTAGCCGGGAACACCGAGCTAATTAACTTAGGTAAAAATGGGGATGTTACATGTGTAATATCTCCACTTTCATAAATAAAACATAATGGAAACTTTGAATTATTTCCCTTAGGTAGTGTGAGAATTTCTCAAGCAGCGCTATGTCATGACAATCCTCACACTTGGAATTATAGGATAGTGTAACACTGCTGTTGAAAATATGGCACTACCATATGTTAAAAATTAGGAAATGACAAAAGTGCCCTTATAAACTTTTGTTAATTGTATTGGTGCCCAGGATTTTTAGAAAATTATATTTTGACCCCAAAGACTTATTCCCACAATAACTCTAGAACTTTCACGAAATGACCTTCATGTCCCCATATCTGTAGAATTAGCAGAATGAGATTTTAAACAGAGCAGAATCGCATGGTGAAACCGTACAAGTTTAAATCTCTGCCAATTGGGCCATGGAGGCAGTCTGGTGTGAAATGACATGGGGTGCCCTTGGACTTGCTTAGAATTACGAAATGTCATTAGCTATGGAAAACAGAAAACAGAAAAGTTCTAAATTTGCAAAATGTTTAAATTATGATGTTAATCAATTTATTCGATTTCATCGCATAAGTGAGATTAATTAGAAATCAATTAAGTATTTAATTAAAGCCAATTTGGTATTAATTAGAGATATTAGGATTAGAAACAATTAGAATAGAAACATAGAAAACCTCACAAAATTCTTCAAAATTGTTTTGCCGATTTGAAGGAAATTAGTAGAGATTTGATATTTTAAATTGTCAGAACCGAATCAACAGAATTATACACTCAAAACCCTAAATCAAGTGGCTTAAAACTCAGCCACTTAACCCATTAAGAGAAGTGCAAGACAGCCACAAGAGTGGAAGAGAGTTGAGAAGGGTGTAACTCACCCTACACAACTCTAAATTGAGTGACATGGTTTGAAAGCTAACATATAAGGGAACATGCCATAAAAAATTCAGAGTCAGATTCGTTGCTAATTATTCCCAGCACATTAATGAAGTTACCTTAAGTTCAAACCGGGCTAGAACAGGGTAGTACATTAGGGTCAGGTTACGGGGTTTATATCTCAAAATATACTCATGCAAATGATATGAAGCTTATTTCATTTGAAAGCTTGTTCTGTTAGCTTTAAATTGACATAAATTTTACATAATTTCGCCGAGGTTTCTATTTTTAGTGAATTTTCAATTATAAGGGTGCATTTTTGGCAAAGTACAGGGCAGTCTGAGGTAAAGTATTAATAACTTGAGTTATACAAATCAAAATAAGATGGAACTAAAAGGGTTGGAAACTAGACACATAGAGCTATGACATATCCAAAATTCAGGTTTAAATGAGTTGGATTGGACTAAAAGTGGTTTATACAAAATTCGAGCAGAATAGGATGAAGTAAGCAGAAAACTCTATTGAGGGTTGTATTGAATTTAATGAATGATATTGTGAATATATAATTGGTATTCCATATTGATTTGCATGTTTGAATGATTTTACTGGTAGTCTGGCACTATTCATGGGGAAGCAGACTCGTTCCGTTATGCTGCGGAATTTTTGGCAGGAGTTTATGAGAACTTATACTATGGGTGATTATACTTTGGATATATTTACATTTACATGTCATGTTCATGTATGTCATGCATGCAAGCATAATTAGAATATGATATGAGAAATAAGGTGTGAGACATATCCATGAATGCACAAAGCATCTGAACGCATGATAAGATATGGAAAGAAAAAAGATAATAAGAACTTGCAAGAGGGACGTACTAAGCTACCACGTGAGGCCTGGCATAGACCCAGCTACCATGGACCAGAGCGGTATTGTCTAAGACTTAGGCTAGCCCTCGACCAGATTTAATTGGAATAGACTGGTGTGAGGGTCGGGGATAGTAAACCCGTCACTCATGTATAGGTACGAGCTCAGATCTGAAAAGCAGGCTATTACCTAGGGGTGAGAGAGGTCATTCACCTCCGGGAGACCAAGTACAGAAGAGCAAGGTTAAGTTGTAAGTTAAAGAAAGATACAAATTAAGTCAAGTACACTTACATACAATCAAGTATAAGCATCTATATGTGCATCTTCAATTATCTCGTTAAGTCATAATGCTATTATGATTCTTGTTGAAGCATATTATACTATTCATATTTCTATGTCTGTCATATGATATGGTAAGTGGTTATTAAAATATAACCCGCTTCAAGAAAGGTGTTTTCAACTTAAAATTGAACCACTATTTGCGTATAGTGCTCATATTTTCATAATAAATCGAAGCGGCTGGAATGTTTATGATGACACTGTAAGATTGGTTTGAGTTTACCTACTGAGAATCTTAGGTTCTCACTGCCTGCTTGTATGTTTTTTTTTTCCGTAAACATTCCACACCCAAGTTGGAAATCAAGTGCAAGGCAGAGTACAGGGCCATTCACTAAGCAAGACCTAGGCGTAAACTAGACCAAGAGACTATTGAAGCTAGCTAACAACTAGTCGGAAGCAAACGCTGTGTGTTATGTCAGTCACACTTTCTTTTAAATTGTAATTATTTTATTTTTTATGTATCAGAGATGACAAAATTTATGAATTATTAGTCAGTAATAAAGTGAGCAGTTAAAGGGTCATGCATTATATTTTCCATATTTTAAAGATTTCTTAGCGCAGTGACAACCTTTCAATATAACTCCATGACTCGAGCATGGTTTGTATAATAGAGGTTGTTACAAGTTGTAGGTGACATTATCCACTGTTCTCAAACTTTCATAGCTTGTACATCCCTTTTGAACTATTAACAAAAGCCTCATGTAATATAGCCACACTTTCAAGGGAACTACTCATGTTTTTTCCTATCATAGACAAAATATGCAAGGAATTCTGCATATGTGAACTCCTTTCCTTCAGCATACATCTTATTAGCTTCCATCTATGCCTGAAACAATTTTTTCTTTTCTTTATTTCTATTGACAATGTTGTCAATTTGTTCATGGTCTCTGAATAAGACTGTTTGCTAATTATGAAGATGAAAATTCAATCTTTAAATTGGAGGCCATTTGTGGTGGATATCAAACACAAAAATCCTCCATATAGCTTCACATGGAGATAGGTAACAGCAGTCATAATAATTCTTGATCTCGTTAACCATCTCTAGAACATTTTCATTGGAAACAGACTGTGACATTACAACTATGACTCTATCAGGACCTTATTGATGTACTTGAACAGGTACTTGATTGAATTGGACTTGTTACAATACCCAATATTGATATGAGCTTGGTAAGGAACGACAAACCTATTGTCTAACTTGATTCCTTTCCTCTCTGTAGTTATCCCTGTGTTCCTTCTTCTTTATATTGGATAACCGTCATTATCAAATGAAGTTCTATCAACATAGCTCTTTGGAAAAAACTGTGAACACTTCCCTTCTTTCATGCAAGGAGAATTGGGATTTGATGTGTCGTAAGGACCATGCATCATGAACTTTGTTACAGCCTCAAATAACCGAGGATATCTTTCCTTATCAGGCAATTCAGCAGATATAACATTATCAATAGATTCAATTGTTTGCAGTTTATCACTCAGATGTAGCCATAATAATATATGGGCATGAGGTAATCCTCGCTTCTGAAAGTCTACGGTATACATTCCTACATCATAGATATTATAAAAAAAAAAAATTAAAAAGACTTATTCAATAATCATAACAGAAAAATTTAAATAAAAGTTCTATTGATAAGGAAAATATATTTGATTAATTTATAAAGGAAGAGTAATAGACTACCTGCAATAACTTTTCCAAAGAAGTTTCCATTTTTAAAGTCACTCATCAGTTGGTCAAGTTTAATTTGGAACACCCTACATTCGATATTAGGACGATCTTCTAGTCTAAATCCTTTTTCACTAAGAAACCTCTGGATCTCTGGCTATTGTGGATTGCATGTAACAATTATAAATAAATCAGGATATCCAAATCTTTTACAGATAGCGATTGCATCCTGTCAATTATTAAACATGTACCTCATGCCTCCAATAAAGGTCGAAGGTAAAATGACGTGCATTCTAGACAAAGCTAGTTCAGTATCACCTCTCGTTATAGCATCCTCTAATTCACTAAGAATGTTTGACCTAAAAACATCCTGGTGTAGCCTAACCTTTCTGTGGGCTTCAATCATTATGTAAGAATCAACTAAGAACAGTTGAAATAATCTACTTGCTGCCAAAATGTTACCAAACTCTGACTGCCTTTCTTGAATTCTGAAGGCAACAAATTCCTTTAGTGAAACTCATACCCTTTTGAACGTAGGGATGGCAATGGGTCTCCATGGGGCGGAGACATGCCCCCCACCCCCATCCCCGTTTAGGATTTTGCCCCCTGTCCCAGTCCTCATCCCTATCCCTGTCATGGGTCCTCGTTTCCCATTCCCCGCAGGGACTGGAATCCCCACGGATATCCACGGGTTTCTATAAGAAAAACAAAAAAATCTAAAAAAAATACTCTTAAGTCTAAATAAAACATCAATAATTATGTATATTTCATACCATTATCCAACATAATTTAAATTACAAATAATACATAATTGCAATTCCATTACAAGACAATAAAAATATTCAAATCACAAAATACAAGACAAATACCCTTGCTCTTTTTTTTTTTTTTTTTTTTTTATAGATGGCAAAAGCTACAACCCACCAATCCAATGGGGAGCAAAAGGTCAACATAAGAGATCAACAGACATAGAACAAGCAGGAAAACAAAACCAGAAATTAAACATAATATAAGATAAATAATCTCCTGCAGTAGCCAAACCAAAGCATATTGAAAACACTACATCACCAAGAGACATTCATCATCACCATCAATCACCGAAACCAAACCACTAATGTAGTAAGAAAGCCACATCCAAACTGAATTAATCACTGACATCTAGTAGAGAAAATATCACGATAAAGCCCACCTTCATGTTCACTAAGACTTCATTCAACAACCCCTAGAAAACACATACTTTGGCTTTAACTCTGAGGCAACAATCAGCTAGCTATTAGTTGTTATCCAACTATGTAACATTAGAAAAATTATCCAACTATGTAACATTAGAAAAATTATCCAACTATGTAAGATAACAAAGCTAGAGAGAAAAAACATTAAATAGATAAATAATTTACAAGTATCAATTTATCACAAATTGAAGATGGCACTTCTTGTCACACAACTATTTGATTCCTACATTATCGAATCAATAACAATTAGAACCCTATAAGAGAAATTAATTTCGCAATTAGGAATATTGTGTTTTGTGAAATAAATTTACATGAACATACGCTTACATCAATATCAGGGACACTAGTTTGTATTGTAAAGCACTCTGATAATTGATTTTTTTATCACACTTTATTTTTGCAATTGAATAATGATCTTGGGGCAATTTATTGTGTAAATATTGGTTTTCGGTCTAAATTGGATTTTGGGCTTTTAAGTGGAATTAATTATAACTTTTGTTTCAGGTTCCTGATTAAAGGCCAAATTCGGATAACAAGGCAGTCACGAAATGTTGGAGCAAAGTTTAGTTAATTAAGTGTCCAAATTGCAAGGGACCAAAGCCATTAGTTTTCGGTTTTTTTGTTTGGTCCGGTTCTTGTCCTTCGAACCGGTTTATTTTGGTTTTTTTTTTAGAGCTGGAAAACGAAGGGACTAGGGTTATTATTTTGGGGGGCAGGAACTTTTCATTGGGAGATTGTCTGCGTATATTCATTCCATTGAGTTGAGAAACTATCAACCTTTTCTTCTTCATTTTTGCGGTTTTTATTCTACCATGGTTGGCTAAGGCACTAATCGACTAACCCACGAATTGAGTTTCCGCCTTCAATCCAGAGGACGTTTTTGCATCATACTGAGTTCGTTCTTTCCTTTCTCTTCTGTATTTCGATTCTGGTTAACTTAAGGGAAGGGGTGTTGAATGTTAGATTTAACATTTAGATTGATTAATCGAAAGGGCTTAAAATCAAAACGGGTTTAAGTGGGCACTGTACGTTGAATGAGTGAACACGCCGAGTTTCTGATAAAATGCTAGGTGATCGTCTAGTGGATTCGTTTTTCTAGATGAATGCAGGGATTCCGATTTGTTTAGGATCAACCACGAATTCAGGGATTCATTGTCCAATGACGGATTTTTAGGAACTCAAGTCTGGGTTGGTTGCTTTAAAATTGCTAATCTCGTTTTCTTTATTATCTGTTATCTGTATTGAAATTGAACAAACCCCCCCTTTTTTCGTTTCTGTTGCTAATTCTGTATTGTGCTGTTCCAATTGAGCGAATTGGTTCATTGCGAATTCCTTGGGAAATGATTCAAGTTGCTCTATATTACAAGTTTTTCTTTATAGCCTGATTAATTTGAGTGAGTTCGACTGTCACGTCAAATTTTGGCGCCGTTGCCGGGGAATTTGCATTGCCCTTTTGACCTTGATTGTTGCATAATACAGTAGAATAAATTCATCATATTATATGTTGCATAGCATAGCATAGCATATTTTGCATTGTTTTCGGTTTCTGTCAATTTTGCATTTTTCTGGTTTTTGTCAACTATCTCCAATTGCTTTGAAAATTGGTTAGGGTGCAGGAAAAAAATCAATAAATATTTTTCAGGCTCCTACAGAGTAGGTAGGCTGATGTAGGGTCTAATTTTGTCAAATTTCATCGTTTAGACCACTTTTTCATTTTTTTTTCAATTTCATGATTTTTAAAAATCGTCAAAAAATTCTAGAAAATCAAAAATACATTTTATAATTTTGTTGTGGCGTTCGTATAATTTTTAAAATTCATTTGATAGTGTTTTTGATTTTATTTTGATTAATTTCATGTTTCTGCCTATTATGCCTTATGCTGTATGACTAGGAGTAGTAGTAATGCACGTGACCTGTTAGCTTTTGATCCTGAGATAGAGGGAACATTGCATGCTACTCAGAGGGCTTCTAGGCTAAGGCATACTGAGCATTCTGATTCCAATTCTATTGCATCTCTTAGTTTTCATTTTTCTAATAACATGGATAATCGGACATTAAAGGAATTGGCTGCACCTGATGTTAACTATCAGCCTTTATGCATCCAATATCCTAATCTTGAAGCTGACTTTGAGCTTAAATCCGGTCTTATCCATTTGCTTCCCAAGTTTCATGGTCTTGCAGGTGAGGATCCACATAAGCATTTGAAGGAGTTCCATGTGGTCTGCAGCACAATGAAGCCGCAAGGAATTGATGAGGAACAGATTAAATTGAGAGCTTTTCCTTTCTCTCTAGATGGTGGAGCTAAAGACTGGTTGTATTACCTCCCACCCTCATCTATTGGGAGCTGGAATGACATGAAGAGATTGTTTCTGAAGAAAATTTTCCCAGCCTCAAGAGCCACTGCAATCAGAAAAGAGATATGTGGGATAAGGCAAGTGAATGGAGAGAGTTTGCATGAATATTGGGAGAGGTTCAAGAGGCTATGTTCGAGCTGTCCACACCACCAGATAGCTGACCAGTTACTGATAGTGTATTTCTATGAGGGCTTGCTGCCCATGGACAGAAATATGGTGGATGTAGCTAGTGGTGGAGCTTTGGTTGATAAGACACCTGCTGCTGCCAGACAATTGATAGCAAACATGGCAGCTAATTCTCAGCAATTTGGCACTAGAGCAAACAGCAGTGGGGCGGTGTTCTCAATTCAAGCACCCCTAGCCCAACATCACAGTGCCCATAAACCAGCAGTAGTGTCGATGGACCACCGTAGGACCGGAAACAGACTTGATGAATTGACCTCATTGGTAAGGCAGTTGGCAGTGACACAAACAGTACAGGCTCCCATTCCCCATGAACCACTCCAGTCCACAGATGCTTGCTTGACTTTGCAAGAAGGCACCTCTCTAGACCAATCGATAGGCTTTGTAGAGTCTTTCTGGAAAACCACGATGTCAGCAGCAGTAGCAGCATAATCCGTATTCAAATACTTTCAATCCTGGCTGGAGAGATCATCCACACTTCAGGTGGAACCAGAACCAGAACCAGAACCAGCAGTACCAGCAGAGGCAGAATTTTACACAGCAAAGACAGAATGTCCAGCAGTTTGCACCTCCACCACCAGCACAACAGCAGACTAGCAGTGGTGGTGGTCCCTCATTGGAAGATTTGGTGAAACAGCTTGCAACAAACAGTTTGCAATTCCAGCAAAGGACAGAATCTTCAATTCAGAATTTGCAAACTCAGATTGGGCAGTTAGCAACTTCATTGAACCAACTGCAACCCCAAGCATCCAGTAGCTCTCTTCCTTCCCAGACAATTCCTAATCCGAAGGGGAATGTCAGTGCTATATCCCTAAGGTCTGGCAAGCAACTAGAAGAGCCCAAGCAAGCTGCTGCTGGAGCTAAACTAACCTCAGAAAAAGGGAGCAATGAAACACTGAAGCAAGGTAGTGATCAGTCCGAAACTCCCATCCCTCCACCTTTTCCTCAGAGAGCCCTTCAATCCAAAAAGTTGGCAGAGAAAGCACAAGAGAAGGAGATCCTTGAGACATTTAGAAAAGTTGAAGTGAACATTCTTCTCTTAGATGCGATCAAGCAGATCCCCAAATATGCCAAATTTCTGAAGGAGTTGTGTACCGACAAGAGGCGACTACAAGGGAATGAGCGAGTGAGCTTGAGTCAAAATGTGTCAGCACTCATCCAACCCATGCCTAAGAAGTGCAAAGATCCAGGGACATTTACTATTCCTTGCATTATTGGAAATTGTAAATTTTCTGATTGCATGTTAGACTTAGGTGCTTCCATAAATGTCATGCCTGAATCTGTTTATAATGCTCTTGGTCTTGGCCCTTTGTGTGCTACTGGTGTTGTCATCCAGTTAGCCAATAAGAGTAATGCTCACCCTACTGGTTTGATTGAAGATGTTCTGGTTAGAGTCAATGAGTTGATATTTCCTGCTGATTTTTACATTTTAGAGATGGAGGGTGAGTCTCCTAGCAGTGGACCCCTGATTATTCTTGGGAGGCCTTTCTTGAAAACAGCTAAGACCAAGATAGATGTGCATTCTGGTACTCTTTCCATGGAATTTGGTGATAGTATTGTGCATTTTAATATCTTTGATGCCATGAAACACCCTAGAGAGGAGCATTCAGTTTTGTGCATTGATGTGATTGATGATGTGGTTGATGATGCTTATGTTGAGTTTTGTGCTGAATGTCCAGATTTTGCATCTGTTAATGACACTATTGTTTGTGGTTGTAATGATAACGAATGGTGTCTTATTTGCACTAATTTTTCATGTTTTTCTAATTTCTGTGATGCACTTCATAGTGATGATGATGTTGATGATAATTCTAATGTGCCATCTGGGCAGAATCTAGATCTTTTCAATTCATTTTCAGGCATTACAGGTTCAATTGAAGCATATGCTGCAGAGTTGGTGCAATCTGCCAACCTTCTTCCCTCTACTGAGCAACCACCTAAGTTGGAGCTGAAATCTCTGCCTGATCACTTGAAATATGCCTTTTTGGAGGAGAATGAGTAGTTGCCAGTCATTGTGCCAAGGAACCTTCTACCTGATCAAGAGGAGCAGCTGCTGAGATTATTGAAAGCGAATAAGAAGGCGATTGGGTGGACCTTAGTCGACATTGTTGGCATTAGCCCTTCCATGTGCATGCATCGAATTTCATTGGAAGAAGGTGCTAAGCCAGTGAGACAACCTCAGAGGCGCCTGAATCCCCTTATTCTGGATGTGGTGAAGAAGGAAGTAACTAAGCTCCTGCAAGCTGGCATTATCTATCCCATCTCAAATAGCCAGTAGGTTAGCCCAGTTCAGGTAGTTCCTAAAAAATCTGGAGTGACTGTTGTGGCCAACCAGAAGAATGAGCTAATTCCCACAAGAGCTCAAAATAGCTGGAGAGTCTGCATAGACTACAGGAAGCTCAACCAGGCCACCCGCAAGGATCATTATCCTTTACCCTTTATTGATCAAATGTTGGAACAGTTGGCTGGTAAATCTCACTATTGCTTCTTGGATGGCTGCTCAGGCTACTTCCAAATCCACATTGCACCTGAAGATCAAGAGAAGACTACCTTTACATGCCCCTTTGGAACATTTGCATACAGAAGGATGCCCTTTGGACTCTGCAATGCACCTGGAACCTTCCAACGGTGCATGGTAAGCATCTTTTCTGAATTTTTAGAGGATTGCATGGAAGTATTTATGGATGATTTTAATGTTTATGGGTCTTCTTTTGATGCATGTTTGGGTAATTTGGCTAGAGTTTTGAATAAATGCATTGAGACTAATCTTGTGTTGAATTTTGAGAAATGTCATTTCATAGTTGAGTCAGGGATAGTTTTGGGACACATTGTATCTAGGAAAGGAATTGAGGTAGATCCTGCTAAGATAGATGTTATTTCTACTTTACCTTACCCCGCTTCTATGCGAGAAGTGCGTTCTTTTCTTGGTCATGCAGGATTCTACCGGCGCTTCATCCAAAACTTCAGCAAGATTGCCCGACCCTTAACCAACCTTTTGCAGCACAACACAGATTTTGTGTTTGATGATGAGTGTAAGTCGGCCTTCAACCATTTGAAGCGCTACCTGACCATGACTCCGGTGATCCAGTCACCAGATTGGTCTCTTCCATTTGAGCTGATGTGTGATGCCTCCAACTATGCTGTTGGTGCTGTTCTTGCTCAACGAGTCAAAAAGGCTCCTCATGTCATTGCCTATGCATCTAAGACTTTGGATTCTGCCCAGTCTAATTACACAACCACTAAGAAAGAACTTTTGGCTGTTATTTTTGCACTTGATAAATTTAGGTCATATCTGCTAGAGACTAGGGTTACTGTCTTTTCTGACCATGCAGCCTTAAAGTATCTCTTAAAGAAGCCAGATGCTAAGCCCTGACTTATTCGGTGGATGTTGTTGCTCCAAGAATTCGACATTGAGATTAAGGACAGAAGTGGAGCAGAGAACTAGGTAGCTGATCATTTGAGTCGAGTCACTCACCATTATGACTTCTCTCCCGTTCGGGATGATTTTCCTGATGAACAGCTTTTAAAGCTACAAGGTACGTTTCCCTAGTATGCTGATTTGGTAAATTATTTAGTTGCTGGTGTTTTGCCTGCTGATTCCACTAGGGCCCAGACTTTGAAATTGAAAAGTGAATCTAAATACTATGTTTGGGATGACCCTTATTTGTGGAGATTTTGTAATGACCAAGTAATTAGGAGATGTGTGCCTGATAATGAGTTTCATTCCATTTTGCATTTTTGCCATGCTTCTGCCTGTGGTGGTCACTTTGGACCCCAAAGAACTGCTAGGAAGGTGCTAGATTCTGGTTTATTTTGGCCTTCCTTGTTTCATGATGCATATCTATTTTGTAAGTCATGTGAGAACTGTCAGCGAACAGGGAGTATTTCCCATAAGCATGAGATGCCCCAACAACCCATACTATTTTGTGAGGTTTTTGACGTCTGGGGTATTGATTTTATGGGTCCATTCCCTGTTTCTCATGGTTTTACTTATATATTGCTGGCTGTTGATTATGTTTCAAAATGGGTTGAGGCAAAAGCCACCCGGACTGATGATTCTGCTGTTGTTGTAGATTTTGTTAGGTCTCACATTTTCTGCAGGTTTGGTGTTCCTAGAGCTATTATCAGTGACTAGGGCTCTCACTTTTATAATCGAAGCATGGGTGCTTTATTACGAAAGTATGGAGTGATACACAAGGTTGCCACAGCATACCATCCACAGACCAATGGCCAAGCTGAAATCTCAAACAGAGAGATTAAGCAAATTCTTCAGAAAACTGTTAACTCTAACCGGAAAGATTGGAGTAAGAGGCTAGATGATGCATTGTGGGCATATCGAACTGCATACAAGACCCCGATTGGGATGTCTCCTTTTCGGCTTGTTTTTGGTAAGGCATGTCATCTTCCGGTAGAGTTGGAGCATCAGGCATATTGGGCTATTAAGCAGTGCAACATGGATTTGGCCAAGTCAGGGGTGGAGAGGAAGCTGCAGTTGCAAGAGTTGGAAGAGCTTAGATTGGATGCCTATGAGAGTTCACGTTTATACAAAGAAAAGACAAAGGCATTTCATGATAAGCACATTCTGAGAAAAGAGTTTGTTGTGGGCCAGAAAGTTCTTTTATTTAATTCCCGTCTTAAATTTATGCCTGGTAAACTTCGATCAAGATGGGATGGCCCTTTTGTGATTACTAATGTCTTTCCTTATGGTGTAGTTGAGTTATGTGATGAACAAACCAGGAGGATTTTCACTGTGAATGGACACCGCCTAAAGCATTTTTATGAGGGACCTCAAGACAGAACTGGGAGACAGAGATTAGGCTCACTGATGCTCCATACCCTCCTTAAGGGAGTTTTCTTTCCCTTTCCTCTATTTTTCTTTGTCGTTTTCAATTTCAACTTTGATTGTTAATAAAAGACCCTCCTTCTGATAATTGTTGAGTTGGACATAGTATTTTGGACTTGACTTGGACATTTTGTTTTTGATAGATCATTACATTGGACTGAATTTCTTGACTTTTGGATTATCTAACTTGGTAGTTGATCTTGTGATGCTGTACGTGTGTTGGTATTGACCTTTGTGAGATTTTGGACCTGTGTGAATGGAATCAATTTTCTACATTCTTTCTTTCTTGTGTGCTTCTGCTCATGATTCTGTTCTCTAGAACTTGCTCTTAATCTTTTTGAAACTACATTTTTCACTTGTATGCATGAATATGATAGAGGCCTTCTTTCTTTTAGTCACCACTTTGGCCAGATAGCCTTCCCTTGCATTATATCCCCGTTGGTTAGCCCCTTTGTGCTTTTATTGTGTACCATTCTTATCTTAGCCACATTACAAGCCTAAGTGTAAAACCATTTTATTCCGCACCTTGGACATTTATTGAGCATTAATTGGTAGCACCTTAGTGTTGTGTTTAAAGTATGGGGGTTGCCCAGGTGTGCAACAATTTAAGTGTGGGGGGAGCTATTACGGTGCTATTTGATGCCAATTGTTATTTGGTATTGGTTTCTCATTGTTTTGTTATGGATTATAAATTTAAAAAAAAAAATCAAAAAAAAAATCAAAAAAAAAAACAACAAATCAAAAAAAAAAAAGTTATTTGTTTGTAAATTTGCATTTCATTACTTAGTTGGCTTTGAGCACACCTTGGTGTTACTTGACTAATGCTCTTCTAAATTTCTTGGGTGCTTAGCCTTTCATTCTTTTCATTCCTTGTCCATACCTATACCTTGACCATAGCCCCATTACAACCTTGAATAATAAGTCCTCTTGATTTGTGTATGCATGTGTTTTGAGTAGTAAAGAAGTAGAATTTGAGCAAGCTTATGGTAGGACAGTTTTGTTGAGTGGAATTTGAGTGATACACTTGCTACCCTACACACCTGAGAGATTGATTGAGAGCATACCTTGAGAGGCCATCTTGCGTGATTAGCATCATCAATTGAGATTGCCATGTTTTATAATTTGAGATGAAGAAATTTCTGTCATGATTAATTAGTTGATCTTTTGACGTTTTGTGTTCCCTGTCCAAACTTTGCATTCTTAACAATTGTTAGAAGGAAAGGTCTATCCTTTAGTCTTTATTTTTGAGTCCTTGAGTCTTTATGTTTTGTTGAGTTTTTAATTTTGCCCCGGAGTGCAAAAGGATAAGTGTGGGGGGATTTGATAATTGATTTTTTATCACACTTTATTTTTGCAATTGAATAATGATCTTGGGGCAATTTATTGTGTAAATATTGGTTTTCGGTCTAAATTGGATTTTGGGCTTTTAAGTGGAATTAATTATAACTTTTGTTTCAGGTTCCCAATTAAAGGCCAAATTCGGACAACAAGGCAGTCACGAAATGCTGGACCAAAGTTTAGTTAATTAAGTGTCCAAATTGCAAAGGACCAAAGCCATTAGTTTTCAGTTTTTTTTTTTGGTCCGGTTCTTGTCCTTTGAACCGGTTTATTTTGGTTTTTTTTTTAGAGCTGGAAAACGAAGGGACTAGGGTTATTATTTTGGGGGCAAGGAACTTTTCATTGGGAGATTGTCTACGCATATTCGTTCCATTGAGTTGAGAAACTATCAACCTTTTCTTCTTCATTTCTGCGGTTTTTATTCTACCATGGTTGGCTAAGGCACTAATCGACCAACCCACGAATTGAGTTTCCGCCTTCAATCCAGAGGACGTTTTTGCATCATACTGAGTTCGTTCTTTCCTTTCTCTTCTGTATTTCGATTCTGGATAACTTAAGGGAAAGGGTGTTGAATGTTAGATTTAACATTTAGGTTGATTAATCGAAAGGGCTTAAAATCAAAATGGGTTTAAGTGGGCACTGTACGTTGAATGAGTGAACACGCCGAGTTTCTGATAAAATGCTAGGTGATCGTCTAGTGGATTCGTTTTTCTAGATGAACGCAGGGATTCCGATTTGTTTAAGATCAACCACGAATTCAGGGATTCATTGTCCAATGATGGATTTTTAGGAACTCAAGTCTGGGTTGGTTGCTTTAAAATTGTTAATCTCGTTTTCTTTATTATCTGTTATCTGTATTGAAATTGAACAAACCCCCCCTTTTTTCATTTCTGTTGCTAATTCTGTATTGTGCTGTTCCAATTGAGCGAATTGGTTCATTGCGAATTCCTTGGGAAACGATTCAGGTTGCTCTATATTACAAGTTTTTCTTTATAGCCTGATTAATTTGAGTGAGTTCGACTGTCACGTCACACTCAAAATCCACTTTTGTTGTAGAAGAACCTAAAGTGAAAAACAACATAAATTATTAATGAAATTAATCTATCAATATAGTATGAAAAAATCAACAATTCAACATATTTATTACAATACATTACCTTGAAACTCACTCCAAAGCCAATCTTGATAACACATTAAAGCTTTTAAAGTATTTGAGCGCAGCCTACTATGATTTGGAGTAACAAACCGGCCACCAGTACTAAAAGATGGCTCTAAAGCAACAGTAGAAGTTGGAATAGCAAGAAAATCTCTAGCAATCTGTTGCAAGGTTGAGAACTTCAACCTATTTGTTTTCCACCAACCCAAGATATCAAACTCTTCATTTTTTGTTTTAGGCAACACTTTTTCTTCTAGGTAGTGGTCTGATGAGGACACAAAGGCCCAAGCCCAAGCTCAGACTCAAACCTAAGATCCAATACAAGGCATAGGAGGACCCATGGCAAGAGCTAGAGCAAAGAAGGCCCAAGAAGTTGTCAAACATGTGATTATCTCCTTGTTGGAAGCCCAAACACAATTTGAAGCCCAATATCCAAATGAAGCCCAACACATGAATCTGAGGATTTACACACGCATAACCCACTTGGAATGAGAGGAAAAAAGCCCAAAGAGTCAATCTAAATTTGCAAGACCTTAATTGTTTATTTTATTTTTCTATTGATATGTTGTGATAAAAAAATATAAATTATCTATAGCAGGATTAGAACCCAAGCACTTGAGGCTGAATATGTCTCCTTAACCACTGGAACATATCAGTAATGCTCATGCTAAGGGGTTTTGCTTTTTAGTTTTGTTAAGTCTCAGGGGCAAACTCTCAAACTGATTTGTATTAAAACATTTGGAGATCAATACAGAGCAAATACGTATGTTGCACAAATTGTGAGTTTTACTCTACTAGGGTTCTTCCTTGCATCTTTTGTTCTTATCAAGAATCCTCCAATTCTTGTGGCGATCCTTCTTGACTTATCAAACTAGGTTTATGGCGCCATCCTTATCTTGTTTCTTTTCATCAATTTCGCGTCAATTTTCCCAGAATTCATCTTAATTATCTCTTGCTCATATCTCGAGTTGTACGTATTATTTTTCGGTGATTCTTGAGTCTAAATTGTGTTTCAGAATGGCAGCTTTCTTCTCTTTTTGAATCATCCAATTCCGAGACTTGTAGCGTCAGATACGTGCTTGTGTTAACTTCGTGTTGAATTTGCATTTTGCTGCTGCAATCTTTTGTTTCTTCTTTTTTCTATTTCAATTTCTTCTGTCCAAGTCCTAGATAGATCCTAATTCAAGAGGCTTAAGGGTAAAAAAAAACTCATCATTTTTGGTATCAGAGCTAGTCACTAGGGCTAGTTGTGGATGTGAATTTAGAGGAAAAAGGGGCTGTTTGGGTGATGTTTTTGCCGAAGAAAAACGCAGAAATTTGATTGCTTGAAGGCTGCAAGGAGGCGTTGCATTGGCTGGCAAGTAGGTACTCATAAAACCCTGATTTTAATTGCTTGTTTGAAGCCTAATTTGAAGGAATTCAAGTTCTGAATTGGAACTGTTTGGAGGTTAATTTGGTGCTGAAGTTTACATCAAGTGTGGCTGGGATTTGTTGAACAATTGTTAGTGATTTGAAGGATAAAATTCTGCATTCATATTAAAAAAAAAAAAGGAAAACAGAATTGAAGTTGAAAAAAAAAAAGGGAGTAAAGTGGAAGTGACTGAAGTTGACATCGAAAACTTGAGTTGGTGAAAAAAAAAATAATTTGAGTTCTTGAGCTATCTTAAAATTCTGGATTTAGAGGGCTTAAAATTTCTTTTAACTAAGTTTCTTTGGTCTATTTCTTGTTTCTAAGTTGATATCCTTGTTCCTTTGGTTGTTAATCTTTTGTTTGTAGTAATTTGTGTTCCTTTGTTCTTCTTAGTTGAAGTTTATACCTTTGCTATCCTAAACTTGTGAGTTGTTTTCTTTTCATTTTCTTAAGTTGTGCCTTGTGTCTTATCTCATCGTTGTTTTCCATAGAGTCCGTGTTTATCTTTCTTGTCTTGTGTTTGCTGGCCTTAAGTGATTCTTGATAACTGATTGTTTGATCTAGTAAGAACCTTAAGGTAGAGGAAGAGTGGAAAAAGGCAAGAGAGTTATATTACATAAAAGCCAATTTTGAGTGCAACAAACATGAGTGATACATCTTTAAGTGTGTAAACACGTGAGACGTGTGGTGAGGTCCTATTGCTTTCACTATTGTTTTCTTTTTACTTGAATTATGGCAGGAATAGGTGGTGATGGTAACCCTCATCTTGAGGAAAACAACAAATTCTTTGTGGAGGCTATTACAGCTCAAATGGAAAGGATGATGAAGGAGCATACAGAGGAGTTATATGAGAGAATTGACCGGTTAGAAAATCAAGGACATCATGATGATGATGGAGGTAGAAGGAGGCTTAATGGAAAGAGGAGAGAAAATGAGGAAGAACTAAGAGGAAACCGAGATGAGGGAGTAAGAGTTACCATTCCACCGTTTAGGGGTAAAAGTGATCCTAAAGCTTATGTAGAGTGGGAGATAAAGGTAGAACAAATTTTTTCTTGTCATACCCTAACTGAAGAGAGAAAAATTAAATTGGCTACCTTAGAGTTCACAGATTATGCCTTGGTATGGTAGGATCAATTTCAAAAGGAGAGAAAGAGGTATGGAGAGCCTATGTTGCAAACTTGGGAGGAGTTGAAAAGAATCTTGAGAAGGAGATATGTGCCATCCCATTACCACAGGGAATTACATAATAGGCTACAAAGATTTGCCCAAGGTAATAAGAGTATGGATGAGTATTATAAGGAGCTAGAGATAGCCATGATCCGAGCCAACGTTAAGGAGGAAAGGGAGTCTACTATGGCAATGTTTCTTAATGGGTTGAACGAAAAAATAAGGGATGTAGTGGAGCTTCAAAATTATGTAGAGATTGAGGGCCTAGTCCATCAGGCCATGAAAGTGGAGCAATAATTAAAAAGAAAAAGTGTGAGGAAGAGTGCTTCAAACTATGATAACTCTAGATGGAAGGAGAGGTTTAAGAAGGAGGGAACTTCATCTAATAAGACCCCAAGGGCAGCATTACAACTAACCCAAAACAAGGGCAAAGAAGTGGCCAACAAGTCTCGGTCTAGAGACATAACGTGTTTTAAGTGTTTAGGTAGAGAACACATAGCTTCTGAGTGTCCTACTAAGAAAGTTATGGTGTTAAAAGATGATGGGGAAATCACAAGTGAGAGTTCTCAATATGAACCATCTAGTGAGGAAGAGAGTGAGGAAGAGGAGGAGGTTCTTGAGGGAGATTTATTCATTGTGAGGAGGATGCTAAGAGGGATAGCTAAAGAAGATGAGGGAAGCCAAAGAGAGAACATTTTCCATGCTAGATGCCTTATCCAAGGGAAGTTGTGTTCGTTGATCATAGATGGAGGGAGTTGCACAAATGTGGCTAGTGTTAGGATGGTGACAAAGATGAATTTGGAGACCAAACCCCACCCTAGACCTTATAAGTTACAATGGTTAAGTGAGTAAGGTGAGATGAAGGTGGATAAACAAGTAGAAATTGAGTTTTCCATTGGAAGGTATGTGGATAAGATCATTTGTGATGTAGTTCCTATGGAGGCTAGTCATTTGTTGCTTGGGAGACCATGGCAATTTGATAACAATGCTCACCATGATGGACACACCAAGAAGTACACCTTTGTCCATAATGACCACAAGGTCACTCTTGTTTCATTGTCTCCTAGAGAGGTTTGTAAGGATCAAAATACAATGAGAGAGAAAAGAGAGCAAGAGAGAAAAGAAAGAAAAGAAAATGAAAAAGAGGGTTAAAAGAGTGGTCGAGAGCTAAAAGAGAAAAAGAGTTCAAAGAAAGAGAGAAAAGAAAGTGGAGAAAAGAAAGAGAGGAGAAATGTCTGCTTGTGAAAAGTGGAGAGGTGAGGAGAGTCCTTTTGGCAAGAAAATCCATGTATATTCTATATAGTAAGGAAGTTACTTCACCTACTCATAATTCTATTTCTAACCTTGATCTGCCAAGTGGTGTTGAATCTATTTTGCAGGATTTTCAAGATGCATTTCCTGAAGAGATACCACCAGGACTTCCACCATTGAGAAGCATTGAACATCGAATTGATTTGGTTCTAGGAGCTATGTTGCCTAACAAGCCAACATATAGGAGTAATCCCCAGGAGACCCAGGAAATTCAAAGGCAAGTTGCTAACTTGTTAGCAAAGGTTGGGTTGAGGAGAGCTTGAGCCTTTGTGTTGTACCTGTTATATTGGTGCCCAAAAAGGATGGAAGCTGGAGGATGTGTTTTGATTGCAGAGCCATCAACAACATCACCATCAAGTATAGACATCCCATTCCCAGGTTAGATGATCTTCTTGATGAGCTGTATGGTTCTTGTTATTTCTCTAAGATTGATTTGAAAAGTGGATATAATCAGATTAGGATTAGAGAAGGTGATGAGTAGAAAATAGCTTTTAAAACCAAGTATGGCCTGTATGAGTGGAAAGTAATGCCATTTGGTTTGACAAATGCCCCTAACACCTTCATGAGATTGATGAACCATGTTTTGAGAAAGTTTTTAGGGAAATTTATGGTTGTTTACTTTGATGATATTCTTGAATATAGTAAAAATTTGGATGAGCAGTTGCATCATTTGAAATCTGTTTTGCATGTGCTTAGAAAAGAAAGATTGTATGCTAATTTGGAAAAGTGCACGTTTTGTAAGGACCATGTTGTGTTCTTAGGATTTGTGGTTAATTCTAGTAGAGTGCATGTAGATAAAGAGAAAATAAAAGCAATCCAAGAATGGCCAACTCCTAAAAGTGTGAGTGAGGTAAGAAGTTTCCATGGGCTTGCTAGTTTCTATAGGAGGTTTGTTAAGGATATTAGTACCATTGCTGCACCTCTAAATGAACTAGTCAAGAAGCATGTGGGATTTAAATGGGAAGTGTATTTGCCACATGTTGAGTTTGCTTATAATAAGGCCGTACATAGTACTACTCAGCTTTCACCGTTTGAAATTGTTTATGGTTTTAATCCTTTGACTCCTTTGGATTTATTGCCTTACCTAACATTTCTTAATTGAAAGACAAGTCTGGGTAGGAAAAAGCTGATTATGTCAAGAAGTTGTATGAGAAGATTAAGGCCCAAATTGAGAAGAAAATGGAAGGGTATACTAAACATGCAAACAAAGGAAGGAGGAAGGTAACATTTGAACCAGGTGACTGGGTATGGGTACACTTCAAGAAGGAAAGATTTCCATCTTAACGGAAGTCTAAGCTGATGCCAAGGGGAGATGGACCTTTCCAAGTATTGGCCAAGATCAATGATAATGCCTATAAGATCGATTTGCCAGGTGAGTATGGTGTGAGTGCTACTTTTAACGTGGCTGACTTGTCCCTCTATGATGCAGGTGATGACTTACAAGATTTGAGGACAAATGCTTCTCAAGAAGGAGGGAATGATGAGGACACAAAGGCCCAAGCCCAAGCCCAAACTCAAGCCCAAGATCCAATACAAGGCCTAGGAGGACCCATGGCAAGAGCTAGAGCAAAGAAGGTCCAAGAAGCTGTCAAACATGTGATTATCTCCTTGTTGGAAGCCCAAACACAATTTGAAGCCCAACACATGAATCTGAGGGTTTACACATGCATAACCTACTTGGAATAAGAGAAAAAGAGCCCAAAGAGTCAATCTAAATTTGCAAGACCTTAGTTGTTTATTTTATTTTTCTATTGATATGTTGTGATAAAAAAATATAAATTATCTATAGCAGGATTAGAACCCAAGCACTTGAGGCTGAATATGTCTCCTTAACCACTGGAACATATCAGTAATGCTTATGTAACATCCCCACGAGTTCCGAGTTTCGACTTCATCTTCAAATTTCACATAAAATGAGATAATTTCCGACTTCCGAGTTCGTCTTCAAATTTCAGCATTGTTTTTGACTTCATCTATAATTTCCCGACTTCTGACTTAACCTGCAAGTCCAAACAACATGGATGTGATTCCCGATATCCGACTTTATGTCTCAAAGAAAATGTACCCGATTTCTGATCTAATAATTTATTTCCAAGTTTCAAGCGATGTACTTGAGTTCCGACCTCATACTTCATTTTTCAAAATAGTGTAAATGGTTTCCGACCTCCGAATTGATAGTTTAACATGATGGTTACAAGTACGACCTCCGAGTTGAATGTAACGAGTTCCGACATTAGAGTTGAACTCAATTGAAATGGACACGAGTTCAGATCTTTGAGTTGATTTCCAGGTTGTACACGAGTTCCGATGTTCGTGTTTATTCCCAGGAGCTTTCCATTTCTGTTGGTGTTCTTGAGTTTGAATTGGGAGTTCCGAGATTATGTGATTGTGTACTGTATGATTTCCGACATCCGACTTTGCTTCTAAGTGTTGAGTAAACCAAACAATATTTTCGATATCCGATCTCATCTCCGAGTGTCAAATAAATGGCACGAGTTCCAATTTTAAGTAGAATCAAGATGAGTTCCGATTTTAGATAGAACGGAAGTGAGTTCCGCTTTTGGGGCAACGTGGAAAGTAATTTAGCCACAACAGCGGGAGACATGGCTGAACTTCAATCACAAAATTTCATCTAATCAAAACACACAAAGCCAACTACCTTTTCAAAACTTAAATCAGATCTTTCTCTTCTCCCTGCTGACTTGTGTCTCATTCTCATTCGGTTTCAGCCTTCTTCTTCTCTTCTTCTCTTCTCCTCTCAACAAACTCCATCACTCCTTCAAGCTTAACAAGGTTTTATCAATCCAAGCTCCAAATTCTAGCAGAATCACACCCCAAAGGAGGTAGGATTCCATCTTTGTTCTTAAATTCTTTGAACTGTGGCTGCATGAAATTTTACTCTTCTTCATGTATTTGATGATCTGTTGGATATATATGATGGTTTGTGGTTGGATTAATATAAAATCTTGAGTAGGAATTAAAGTTAGAAGAAGAAAACTAGGAGAAGTGGAGGATTGAGATGCTACCTAAGTGAGAAGCCCCACGGTAGTCCAGATGGCAGAGTGTACGGCTCTGCCTACAGCAGGTTAAATATGATGAAACTATTTTTATGTGAAATTAAACATTCAGAGTTTTCCATACATATATCATATAAGGCCATTGAATTAGTATTGAGAGAGATATGAATTTTTGAAGTTTAACCTAGGAATCAGGACCTTCATCCTGGCAGTGTGACTTGAGAAGGGTGTAACTCACCCTACACAACTCCAAATTCAGTGAAACTAACTTTGTTAGAAAGCTTACACATAGGAGAACATTCTATTATAAAAGTCCGAGTTTGTTATGATCCCATTTATTTCCAATGGTTCAATAAAGTTGCCCTATGTCCAAACTAAGCCAAAACAGGATAGTTCAGGAAGGTCAAATTTCAAGACTTATAACTCAAGCTATATTAAAGCAAATGAAATGAAACTTATTGAAAATGGAAGATTGTCCTGTTAGCTTTAATATGAGACCAATTCTGTATGATTTGACCTTGGTTTCGAATTTTAGTGAATTTTTACTTCCAGGAGTATAATTTGGACTAGTAACCGAATAGGCTGAGGCAAAATTTAAATATCTTGAGCTACACATATCAAAATGAGATGGGACTAAAAGGGTTGAAAACTAGACACATAGAGCTATGACATATCCAAAATTCAGGTTTAAATGAGTTGAATAGAACTAGAGGTGGATTATACAAAATTCGAGCAGAACTGAATAGAATTGGCAAAAATGACCAAATTGATGGTTTCGCAAGTGTTAGTGAACATATAAGGCTTGAGTTGACGGTTGCAAATTTTACATTGATAGATATGTTAGATTGATTATATTGCTATGACTGATCTGTCCGTGAGAACTGGCACTATTCATGGGAAAATGGATCTGATCCGTTATGCTGTCGAATTTACGACAGAAGTCTATGAACTATGAGTGTTTATATTACAAGAAATTTATGATATGAATAGCTATACAATTATGAATATGTATGTGGAAATTCTAAATGCAAAAATGATATAAGTATGATATGAGGTATATGAAAATAAATGATGAAACATATGTATGAGTGTATTCAGCATGTCTATGCTGGATTATGCATGAGAATGAAAAGACATAAATATATTAAATGTGAATCCCTTCACTTTGAGGCAGTTGCACATTGAATCCCTCCCTGTGAAGGCAGTTAAATAAGATAAGATGTGGGTCCCTTCACTCAGAGGCAGTTGCACATTGAATCCCTCCCTATGAAGGCAATTAAACAGATTCTCCCTGTGAAGGCAGTTAAACGATAAAGATGTGGGTCCCTTCACCTGGAGGCAGTTGCACATTGGGCCCCTCCTTGTGAAGGCAGCTAAAACTTAGGTCCTTCTATATTGGAGGTAGATGGCAACTGAGTCCCTTCAACCTAGAGGAAGGGGGTCCCATGTGGGTTAGTCTGTGTGATGACAGTCACGAGTTGAGCTGACGAGCTCACTCCTAGATCAGGCTACCCAAGGGCAGTAAAGGCTAAAGACTAAAGGCTAAAGATTAAACATATGCAAGCACCCCACTCACATGAGGCATGGCATTGACCCAGCTAGTGTGAGTATAGGGGACAGGGCTTACATGAGGCATGGCATGACCCAGCTAGTGTAAGTACCGAAAATTCATGGTGGCATGTAAAGATTTTATGATGAAAGATATGATGAGTCTATATTCCTAAGGAACATGACATGGCGATCACGCTCTGATGGGGTATGACATGGTGATCATACTCTGGAATATAGCATAATGATCCCACACCTTAAGGAATGTGACATGGCGATCACATTCTGATGGAGTATGACATGGCGATCATACTCTGGGACGTGATAGGAAGAACATATTCCTAAGGAATATGACATGGCGAGCATATCCCGATGGGGTATGATATGGCGATCATACTCTGGAATATGGCATGATAAGCAGAAGATAAAGAAAGAAAAGTAAATTTTATGTATTTACATAACTTCAAGTACAAGTAAAGTCATGTGTAGATGTTATGTCTCCAGTATATTAACGCTATGTGCATTTTAATATGTTGCAGTTATTATTCATAATATAATTCATGAATTGATTTTGTATGGGCTCTCCCAAATGCCAAGTGTATGAGTAAAATAAATTTTGCTTCGGATAATATATTTTCGAACTATAAAATTGAACAACTTGTATAACATGATCACCTTTTTTATAATAAACCGAAGCAACTGGAGATGACAACGACGACATTATGTATGATACTTAAGGAATCCTACTGAGAATTCAAAATTCTCACTCCTATTTCTGTGTTATCTCCAGATAGTTCAAGAAGTTCCGGAGACAGCTAAAGTTGCTGTCAGATAAGGTCCGCTCAGGTAACAGTAACAACTCCAGAATGTGGTACTATGACTTAAGCATAGTACTGTACTTGGGAGGGTGTAACAGCTTATGCTAAGGGGTTTTGCTTTTTAGTTTTGTTAAGTCTCAGGGGCAAACTCTTAAACTGATTTGTATTAAAACATTTGGAGATCAATACAGAGCAGATACGTATGTTGCACAAATTGTGAGTTTTACTCTAGTAGGGTTCTTCCTTGCATTTTTTGATCTTATCAAGAATCCTCCAATTCTTATGATGATCCTTCTTGGCTTATCAAACTAGGTTTGTGGCGCCATCCTTATCTTGTTTCTTTTTCATCAATTTCGTGTCAATTTTCTAGAATGCATCTTAATTATCTCTTGCTCATATCTCGAGTTGTACGTATTGTTTTTTGGTGATTCTTGAGTCTAAATTGTGTTTTAGAACGTCAGCTTTCTTCTCGTTTTTGAATCGTCCAATTCTAAGACTTGTAGCGTCAGATACGTGCTTGTGTTAACTTCGTGTTGAATTTGCATTTTTGCTGCCGCAATCTTTTGTTTCTTCTTCTTTCTATTTCAATTTCTTCTATCCAAGTCCTAGATAGATCCTAATTCAAGAAGATTAAGGTAAAAAAAAAAAAACTCATCATGGTAACTCAGATTTTGTGTCAGTAAATGTAGCCTCTTTATTTACATATGTGGCAAAGTCATCTTTCCAATCTTCATCCATTGCAGTTGAGCTTACACTTGTCATAGCTTAATTTGAAGGATTAGATGAACTAACCCCTTCTTTCTCTCTACTCTTCTTCACATGTTCCCTAACCAAATCTTGGCAAATGGTCTTCACATTCTCTATTTCATCAGTTGCATTTGCTCCATATATCTTAGGGCAAATGTAATTCAACAAATGCATTTTATACGTAGGATCCAAAATAGTTCCCACAGCCATCACCCCATTAATCACACCCCAATACTTGTCAAACTTAGCAATCTTACTTGTTGCCATTTGTTCAATTACCTCATTACCACAAGTTTGTGATTCTATTAAGGCCAACTTGATTCGACAAATTTTGGGAAAGCAAACATTTGCAGTATGGTACTTAATACTAGAAAATAACTCAGTCACACTATAGAACAAGCTTAACCTTTGACAGATTTCATTTGCCATATCCCAATCATCATTACTTGGCAAATATTTATATTGAGACTCACATGCTGACAAGCGATCAAACACATCTCTATATAATATGGCAACATCAAATATAAAAAAAGTTGAATTCCACCTAGTTTTGCAATCAAGAGCAAGGTTTTTACTATAAGAAATGTTCAATTACTCACACGTTTCTTTAAACTTTTCCTCCCTTTAGGTGTTGCAGTCCAATAATGCACACTCTCTCACCTTTTCAATAGCATTAGATATAAGAAGCAATTCATCCTTAACAATAAAATTCAATATATGTGCACAACAATGCATGTGAAACAATTTACCTCCCAAAATAAACTTCCTAAGTGACATCTTACTCAAAATATGGTCAACCATAACATCATTTGTACTACAATTGTCAACTGTCAAGGTGGATATTTTTTCTATCAAGATTCTAATCCATTAAATATTCTACCAAAACATCAGAAAGGGCATCAACAATATGAGGAGCAGGCACATAAATAAACCGAAGACAAATAACAAGCATGATCATGAAGCATATTTATAATTTACAACAAGTTACCAACAACAAGAAGTAGGATATAGGATTAGAAAAATAGAATATGTTATTACCTAACAATTTGGCTTTACAAAGTCCAAGAATCATCAATATAATGAGCTGTGACAGCCATGTGGCCTCTATTTTGGTTGCTAGAGGTCCACATATCGGTTGTAATTGCGACTCAACTCTTATTCTTTTGAAGCAACTTCATTGTCTTTGCCTTCTAATTTTCAAAGAGTTTCATAATGTCACTATTTACGGTATTACGAGAAACCATCTTAAAGAGATGTTGAAGAGCATTGCAAAATCTCCTAAAACCAATATGGTCAACTATGGAGAGTGGATACTCATGAAGGCAAATCATCACAGAAAGCTCTCTCTTTGCCGTTTCTTGATCAAAAGTGTATGCACCAACCACAACTGTTTCACCACTAACTGATGGGGTTGTCTTAAGTAAACACTACCTTATATCCTGAGTAGTGTGAAGTTTGCAATTGCGGAAGTGGTCACGCAAGTGTGAAGTTCCTTGCTTAAGGTCACCTAATAGCTTTGACTTACAATAGTTGCAAATTGCTTTCCGCTTCCCATCAATTCTTTCCTTCGTGAAGTGATTCCACATACATCTGATGTTAGTTTTCTTTTAAGGTCTCCACTTTCAGTTGGGGTTAAGCATCGAATTTTTGTTTGTGTTTGACTTGCATTTGCTAGTTCTTGTAAACTTGCATTTGCTAGTTCTTGTAAACTTGCATTGACAGCTTCAAGTGATTCACCAACAGTAGGTGTTTCGCTTACAATGGGTGATGGAGTTTGGTTGTTGATGTCCTCAGATGTAGTTAATTGATTGGTAGACATTCTATCAATTGTAAAACAAGCACAAACAAGTTCACAATCATAATAGTTGCCAACTAAATTAAGGAATTGAAAGAATAACTAAACTTTGTTAATTAGTAAATTTCCTAATAAGTGTGCTAGTCAAAGAGAAACATAGGTAGGAAAATCATATATTTAGTTATTAAAACTTAAAAAGGAATTAGAAAAAATAATAACAAGAGCCATTTTTAGTATAAAAATTGCAAATAGAAACTACATAATAATAAAAAAAAAATTAAAATTAAGACAAGCAAGTTGCAATTTGCAAAATTGACAACAAAATTACAACAACATATATAAACTGCAATGAAAGAACCAGTAAATGGAAAAAAATTGCAACAATATTAAGAGAACAACAACAATGAAAGAACTAAAAGAAAGAACTAGTAAAACACAAGTAATTGATTTGCAGCAACCAAAAAACACAACAATGAAAGAACCAAAAAGCAAAACACAACTAAAAAAAGAAAGAACCAGTACAACAACATCAATGAAAGAAGAAATACACTAGTAATTGATCTGCAACCACATTACAACAACAACAACACATACACAGAGCAGAGGTAGAGCATAACAATGAGAGGGGTAGGTAGGGGATTGGGAACAGTGGCAGACCCGCAAAAAGTGGTGGATCTACAATGGTTAATGGGTGGTTGGAAGTTGTGGTTACTGTGGGCAGCAGATTCACGGTTGGAAGGAGATGTTAAAGCTACATGCAGTAACATGCTGGGTTGGATGAATTGACAAAAGCTGCACAGAAGGAGATGCTAGATGCACAACGAGTTGACTGCTGGTGGCTACGGGGGGTGGTGGCCTATTGGTGAGGGGAATGACGGTGGGGTGGGTGGAAGAGAAGATACCTAGATTTGGGTTGGAAAGAAAGTAGCCACTCTTACAGAGAAGTAGAAAGATAGTGGAGATGGGAGAAAGAAAGTGAGTCCAGGTATTTCCATGTGTTTATATATATAGAGGGGTATCTGAGTAATTTCATATTTAAATGTGAATTTCACTGGTCCTTATGGGGCGGGGACCTCATCCCCCGCCTCCACCCCTGTCCCCATTAGCTAAATGGGGATATCTCCACATCCCCATGGAGACTAAACCTGTCCTCGTCCCCATTCTGGATAATCCCTGTGGGTATCCGCTTAAATGAGTTTTTTAACCATCCCTACTTGAACATTCCCTTATTAAGTGATGAATTTCTTAATGGTATTTTTTCTTGATAGCCGTCTTCTCCGAATGGAAATAGAATAGGATACTGAAGTGGAATAAAATATGTGTGGGTTTCATGGATTCCTTTAGTTGACCATCATTATTTTCACAATAACATCTCTTCCATAATTAGAAGCATCAAAATCCCCAATGATAAGAGCTGCAACTTCGTCAACAGTTGGAGTATTATAAGTTCTTGCATCTCGAGGCCTATTTCGAAACAATCTAAGAGAAATATTAAATGTTTGATCCTGATCCAAGCAGTCTCTAACCCTTCTACATGATTGAGCCAACACATTGTGTTCATCAATCATATCTTTTTGGTCTTGTACCAAGCTTATATCCAAGTTTGAAGTGTTCCCGTCTCCACTATAAGATGATAAGAAAAATTAAATTATAATATTAAATAAATAAGTTATGGTACTTCGTTTAAAAATTATGTAATGTGACATTTATTAATTCATTTAAGAATTAAGTAATTGAAGGGATTTATTTTGTTTTGAACCTCATTTTGAGTATCATATATATACAATTGAGAAAACTCTGGTTGTTGATCTTTAGATGGAAGCAAAGATTCGATCTTGTGAAAATTCTGACTGCTTAAGATAAATTGTGGTGCGGCTTGACCGTTGTTCAATGACTTGTCAACTTTGCCTCCAATAGATGTGAAGGCGAACACGCTGTTATATTGTCTGATATTTTGCAAAAAGTGTGAACTTCTAGCATCATTCCCATTTATTAGATTGAAGAGTAGTTCAAGTGGTTGCTTCAAGAGAGGTAGCTCGATTTTTCCTTTCATGCAACAACTAGAAAATTGAGGGTTATAAAAAGCCTTAGTTTTTTCTGATCTTTCTTCATACCAAACTGAAGCACCGCAAAAGTTAAATTCAAGTGTCGGATCTCCGAAAGCTAAACATTCTGAAATAAAGATGTAAATAAAATTTCATAAAACTTGCATAAGAAATATAGTAAATATTGATAAAAAAAAAATTAGTTTATGGAAATTTTTAATTTTTCCTTGAATCTCACTTTCATCGAATAAGGCAATGTTAAATTCACTTTCTTCGGCTTTTAAATTCATTTTCTTTAGCTATATCTTGAGTTTGAGCTTCTTGTAATGTATCCCCTAATAATTTGAAAATAAATGGGTTTATAAAAATTGTCATTTACATATCAATGGAGAAAGCTTTATTAATAATGTAAAAATTTTTTAAAAAATAGATAAATTACTTACCATGATTGACATTATCAAATTCAGTGTTTCTTCTTCTATTTTCTATGGAGTGAATTGTACTATTCCAAGTTACTGAAGAAATAGTTGACTGAGATTGTCTAATTCTCTTGCCATTTCTAACTCTACCACGTGAACTATTAGCAGGGGGCCTTTGAGAGGAACCGCGAATCTATGTTTCAGCATGCAATGTGATATTTCCCGAGACAACTGAAAATGAAATAAGACAGTATATTTCAATTAAAAAATGTTGTAGTAGTAAATAAATAACTTTATCTGAATGAATGTTGCTTGCCAAATTATAGAAAATAAATGACATAACAATTAATTAAGGTAAAAGTTGAGAAGTATATCACCATTTGAGACATCAGTTAAAGGTACCCTCGAGCTTCCCGGTAAGTTTGGAGTTGAAAGACGTAAATTTGAACCTGAACATCTCATGTCTATGCATACAGAAAATGTATAGATTAAATTAAAAAATATCGATATAAATTGTAATAAATAAAATAAATATAAATAATAGTTAAAGAAAAAGTTAGTTAAAATTCATTTTACAATGTAAATTGTAAGATAACAAGATGAAACTCTTCTTTTTTGGCTGATCTGTGTACTTTTATTTTCTTTGTACTTTGACGTCGAATATTCTCTGGAAAGAAAAAATAATAATTGCAATTATAATATGTCAAGAGTAAATTAAGTTTGAAATATTCTGTAATAAAGTTTATACTAAATAGTGGACATTAATTTGTTTAGATTTCAAGTTTTTTAAAAATAAAATTTAATAAAATTAAATAATATTTGAAAATTATTGTGAAAGAATAGAACATAAAAGTTAAAAATGCCTGAAAAATAATTACTCCTGTAAGGGTAAGATAAGTAAAATTAAATTGCAGGGGATAATAAAATAAAATTAAAATTAAAATTGTAACTAACTAAGTATGCTGGTTAAAGTATTAGCTTATCGTGCTGTAAAATAAGCTGAATTAGGATCTTTAAAGAAAATGATATTAACCAAATTAAGTTATTAATGAGAGCATAAATTTTATGAGATTAAAATATCGTACCAACAGATGTAGTTGTCTGGCTTCCTCCATTGTTAACTTGGTCATGTGTGTCATGATTCTCTTGTACCGCTAAAAAAATTATAGTACAAATTTTAATAAAATTCCCAATACAATTGAAAAAACAAAACCAAGGGCCATTCGGCACGCCTGATAATATAAGGCCTAATAGTATAATGATTGATAATATAAGGTCTGATTATATAATATTTGATAAAAATTTAATATTATATAATATTTGATATGTCATTATATAAGATATTGTATTATATAAAATATAACTAAAAAAAAGATTATAATAAATATAATTTTATATTAAAAACTATTTATTTATTTATTTTTAATATTTTTCATAAATATAAAAAATATGAGAGAGAGAGAGAAATAAAGAAAAAATTTTTATACATCAAAATCTAAGTAGGTTTAATATCATATTTCTATATTTGGTTATATTTTTTATTATATATAGTTAAATTTATATTACATATTATTTATTATTATTTATATATTTTAATAATTAGTTTTTATTTTTATATTTTTATATTAGTTTGAATAGTTATTTTACAATTATTATATTTTAAAATATTTATTTATTATTAAATATTTTTGTTAAATAATTTTATTTTTGTTTATATGTTTTTAAATATTTATTTAATAATTATTTTTCTTTTAATAACATATAGTAAAAATAAAAAATATGGAAGTCTTTATACATAAAAAGCTAATCAAGTCTAATACAGTCTCTTTAGGTTATATTAAGTTATCTATCATTCTGATATATAATAGAGGTTTGATGGATAAATTTATATAATACATTGATTGCACCAAACAACAAATAAGGTTATAACTTATTGAATTACCTTATCGTATCATGTCTAATATGGCATGGCAAACACACCATAAACATCATATATAAAGGTTAACAACATATCCCATAGCAAAACAAAAGTATTCAGCTTTCCCCAAAAAGGAAATGAAGCTGGAACGCCGTCTATGCAGAAATCGGCGTCGACCTACTGCTCTGCTGTTTTGTTTGTTCTGGGTTATGTCTAAAATCTGCAATCATGAAGCGTAATACCACTGGGCTCTCATCGTTCATCCTGTTCATCGCGCCTGGAAATGACGTCGTTGGAGAGTTCTCTGCCGCCCCATCATTCCAGCATTCGAATTCCAACGATGTGAGGTATAATAATAAAATAAATATTGAAATATGTTTTTGAGAATTTGGGTTGAAGGAAAAAAGGATGAAGCCTATTAGAGTTAAGAGTCTCAGTTTCCATAATTAGAAATAGTTGTTAGAGTTTGTTATGCTTGTTATAAGACAGCTCATAGTTTGTTAGAGACCAATGGTTATTAAGACATAGTAACAAGATGTTGACTAGTCTAGGAAGTATGCCGTCCACTGCACTCTAGTCTATATATATGTATCCTTAACACATTAATGAACTACACTTCATTTTGTCTCATTATTGATATTGTAATATGGTATCAGTTGAATAATCTCTCTTCCACGCTCCTTTTTCTTTCCTCTGTTTCTTCCTTCAAGCCCGAGCTAGTTCTATTGTTTTCTTCAATGGATGATCCTACGAGTCCTTTCTTCCTCCATAGCTCAGATCATCCGGGCTTAATTCTTGTTTCACAACCTCTTGTTGGTGGAAATTATGGTTCCTAGAGCCGCGCCTTGAAGATTATACTCTCGGTGAAGAACAAAACCGGTTTCATTGATTGATCTCTTCAAACAACCAAATGCTGAAGCAAATCCATAGCAACATTAGCAATGGCTTTGCAACAATAATATGGTGATTTCCTGGATCCTAAATTCTATTTCTAAGGAAATCACACCTACAATCATAGGATACTCCACTATTGCTGAGATCTGGAAAGATCTCAAAGATCAATTTCAGCAACAAAATGGACCAAGACTCTATCAGATCAAGAAAGATCTCATGACTCTTCAACAAGGAAATCTTTCAATGAGTAACTATTTCACAAAGATGATAGCACTATGGGATGAAATGCAACAATATCATCCTACTACTCGGTGCAATTGTCGAGGTCTTCGATCTACTCTTGACCATTTCCAATCTGAGCAAGTTATGCAGCTCCTTATGGGTTTAAATGATCGATTTGCTCAAACTAGGGCTCAGATTCTCTTAATGGAGCCTATACCTCCTATAAACAAAGTTTTCTCCCTTGTGATTAAAGAGGAAAGACAAAGATCTATTGGATCTGCATTTGAGAATCATGCCGATGCACAACTTGCTTTTGCTGCTAAAGCAGCATCATAGAAAGCAAAGGTCAAAAGAAGGATCGACCTGTGTGTGCTCATTGTGGAATTACTAGACACACAATTGACAAGTGTTTCAAAATTCATGGATATCCTCCTGGATACAAGTTCAAAGGCAAGAATCCTTCTGTTTCTCATGTTGCAAATCAAGTTGTAGTTTAAGATAACACTATTGAAACTTCTGTTGCTATACCTATCAATCAATACCAACAACTCTTGGCTTTGCTAACTTCTCACCTTACTCAGAATAATCCTATGCCTACTAAAGCACATGAACATCCTAATCCAATTGAGTCAGGTATTGTGCTATCTACACATAATTTTTTCCTGCATACCTCATCTCGTTGGATCATAGATTCTGGTGCTACTTTCCATATAGCACATGATATTACATCTTTCAATAGCGTATCACCTGTTTCTGGTGTTTTTGTTATGTTACCTAATAAGAGTCATGTTCCTATTCAATTTATGGGCACTGTTAAAATTACTTCAAGTTTTATGTTAGAAAATGTTTTCTATGTGCCTAGTTTCAATGAGAACTTATTTTCTGTTAGTGCCTTCCTTAAACAGCCACATATGACTATCACTTTTCTGGCTAATGAATTTTTGATATAGGACACATGGTCTCTGAAGATGATTGGCAGGGGGTAATCTTCTTGAAGGCTTATATGTCCTCCAAGTTGATCAAGAACCTCAACCATCACCTCTACAGATTTCTTCAATATCAAAATTACAAAATAATGTTGTTTGTAATATACATGGCTTAAGTTTCTGTGGAAATGTGGCATGCTAGATTAGGCCACCGTTCTGACCAAAGATTACATGTTCTTAAAGATTCTTTACCTATGTTCAATACAAAATCTCCTTATGTTACTAATTGTCCTATTTGTCCATTAGCTAAACAAAAGAGATTATCTTTTCCATCACATAATCATAAGAGTAGTTTTATATTTTACCTCATATACTGTGATATTTGGGGTCCCTTTCATGTTCCGACACATGCTAGTCACAAATATTTTTTGAGTATAGTAGATGATCATTCTAGATATACATGGATTCATTTAATGCAAGCTAAATCTGAAGCAAGCAAATTACTACAGAATTTTGTTACTTGGGTAGAAACTCAGTTTGGCATTACCATCAAATCTATTAGATCTGATAATGCTCCTAAACTTAAGGTTACTGAATTTTTGAATGCAAAGGGTATAGACCATCAATTCTCATGTATGGAAAGACCACAACAAAATGCTGTGTTTGAAAGAAAATTTCAACATTTGCTTAATGTAGCAAGAGCTTTGTACTTTCAATCTCGAGTTCCCTTAAATTTTTAGGGAGAGTGCATTGCTATTGCTACTTACATCATAAATAGAATCCCTTCTCCTCTCTTACATCACAAGACACTCTACCACTTATTATATAAAACTAATCCAAATTATAACATTATGAGAGTTTTTGGTAGCTTGTGTTACACTTCAACCTTACCTTCTAGCAGAAACAAATTTTCTCCTAGAGCTCATCCATGTGTTTTCCTTGGATATCCAAAAGGCTACAAAGGTTACCAAGTTTATGATTTAGTAACCAAGAAACTTCAGGTCTCTAGAGATGTTGTATTCCATGAAAACACTTTCCCTTTCCAATCATAAAAACAACTTGAATTTGACCCATTTCCTGACACTGTTATTCCCATTATTCCTATTACTACTAATATTCCTGAGCCCCAACAACAACCACTAGCACCTTCTCTTCCTCCTTTGCTTGTCCAACCCCCTGTCGAAGATCTATTAGAATCATCAAACCTCCCACATGTCTTAATGATTTTTTTTGCAATCAGACCAGTACTTCCAAATATCCAATTACACACTATTTATCCTATCACAAATTACAACCTTAGTACTAGAATTACATCTTTAATGTTACAAAAGTGTTTGAACCACAGTTTTTTCATCAAGCTATTAAGCTTTCGGAATGGTAGCAGGCCATGAAAAAGGAGCTAGATGCCCTGGATAGTAATAACACTTGCTCTGTGGTTAAACTTACTAATGGGAAACAACCTATTGATTGTAGATGGATCTATAAAGTAAAATACAATCAAGATGGTAGTGTATCCAGATGTAAGGCATGATTAGTAACCCAAGGATTCACTCAACAAGCTAGAATTGATTATTTAGAAACATTTTCTCTAGTAGCCAAACTAACTATTGTGAGAATTTTGTTTTCTATTACTACTGTTAAAAAGTGGCATTTAATGCAATTGGATGTAAACAATGCTTTCCTCAATGGAGACTTATTTGAGGAAGTTTACATGGAATTACCTTTGGGTTACAATGTAAACAAAGTAACCAATGAGGGAGAGCAACTTGTATGTAGACTAAACAAGTCCATTTATGGTCTCAAACAAGCTTCTCGACAATGGTTTACTAAATTTTCTTCAGCATTATTAAACCATGGTTTTCATCAATCCAAAAATGATTATTCATTATTTAATAAAGGATCAGGGAATACTTTGGTTATTTTACTGGTTTATGTGGATGACATCATCCTAGCTGGACTAGATACAACTACATTAGAAGCTATTAAAAATTCTCTGAAATCCATATTCAAACTTAAAGAGCTTGGTTCACTCAAATACTTCCTTGCACTAGAGATTGCAAAATCCTTTGCATGTATATTTCTTTCCCAAAGAAAATACACCTTTTCCTTGTTAGATGACACTGGTTTTTTGGGCTGTAAACCTACAGGCCTTCCAATGGATCCTAACCTCAAGCTAAGACAAAGTGATGGAGAACCTCTTGATGACATAACTAAGTATAGGAGATTAATTGGAAGATTGTCCTATCTTACTCTCACAAGACTTGACATCACTTTCATAGTCAACAAGCTAAGTCAATTTGTCTCCAAACCATATACAACTCACCTTGCAGCAGCACATCATCTCCTCAGATATTTGAAGTCATCTCGAGGACTAGGATTGTTTTTTTTTCTGCCAAATCTACACTCAACCTCACTGCCTATGTAGATGCTGATTAGGGGAATTGTATAGTGTAGAAAAGGTATTTTTCTATATCTTAATAGGTTACAAAGGCCAAAAATATATAGGCCTGTGAAGAATCTGTACAATTGATTCTATTCTTAAGTAAAGGAGGAAACAATCTCCTCTTAAATAAGAAAATAAATCAAAGATATTGACTACCTAATAAAGGAAAGATTCTATTCTTTCTAATCTATACAAATAAGGAATTAAGTAGAATATTCTGATATCAGAATATCCTTCCAAATATAGTCGCTGATTACCAACACTCCCCTTCAAGCTGGGTGGTAGATGTCTACCATGCCCAAATTGGACCTTAGAGTTTCATAGGTGCTTTTCGGAAGACCTTTAGTCAGAATATCTGCAGTTTGTTTATTGGATGGTGTGTACTATAGACTAGCAACCCCACTTTCAATCTTTTCTTGTATAAAATGACGATCAATTTCCACATGTTTGGTTCTATCATGATGAACTGGATTTTTGGCAATGCTGATGGCAGCTTTGTTGTCACATAGGACCTTCATAGGGTAGGTTGAGGATATTTTGAGCTCCTTCAGCATTCTTTGGAGCCATATCCCTTCACAAGTACCGTGAGAAAAAGCTCTGAACTCTGCCTCAACGCTGCTCCTAGCAACTACCAGTTGCTTTTTGCTCCTCCATGTGACCAAATTTCCCCAAACATATGAACAATAACCTATGGTGGATTTTCGGTCAGTGACTGATCCTGCCCAATCTGCATTAGTATACACCTCAATGTCTCTATTAGAATTCCTTGCAAAGTGTAGTCCTCTGCTTAGGGTCCCCTTTAGGTATTGGAGGATTCGATTTACAGCCTTCATGTGAAGCTCAGTGGGATTGTTCATAAACTAACTTGCCATACTTACAGCAAAGTCAATATTAGGCCTTGTGTGAGTTAAATAGATTAATTTTCCCACAAGCCTTTGGTACTTGTCCTTGTTGGCTGGAGGACTCTCATCTTCTACCCCACCTTTCTTTGTTGGATCCATTGGGGTGTCAACTGGCTTGCACCCCAACATACTAGTTTCTTTCAAAAGGTCCACGGTATACTTTCTTTGGGACATAGAGATTCCGCTTCTTGATCGAGCTACGTCCATTCCTAGGAAATACTTTACTTTTCCTAGATCCTTTACTTTAAATTCCTTAGCCAGGAGCTTCTTGAGCCTTTCAGTTTCTTTAGTGTCATCACCAGTGATGACTATGTTGTCAATATACACAATGAACAATGTTGTTTTTCCTTCTAGCGAGTGTTTAACAAATATTGTATGATCTGTTTGACACTGAACAAAGCCATTTCCTTTGACAACTCGGGTTAGCCTTTCAAACCATGCCCGTGGTGATTGCTTGAGCCCATATAAGGACTTGTAAAGTCTGCACACTTTGTCTGCTATTCTTGGGGTCTCAAGCCCCGGGGGAATGTTCATGTAGACTTATTCTTCTATCTCGCCATTGAGGAATGCATTCTTGATGTCAAGTTGGTGCAAAGGCCAGTCAAGATTTGCTTGCAAGAGATAGGATAACTTGAACTGAATTTAGTTTCGCCACTGGAGCAAAGGTCTCTTCATAGTCTATGCGATAGGATTGTGTGAATCCTTCGGCTACTAGACGTGCTTTGTACCTGTTAATACTACCATCAGCATTGTACTTAACAGAGAAGATCCATTTGCACCCAACATTTTTCTTTCCTTTTGGTAAGGTCAAAATTTCCCATGTTCCACTTTTCTCTAGAGCTTGAACTTCCTCTTTTACAGATGTTGCCCACTTTGGGTTTTATAATGCTTCATGTATGTCCCTTGGTACTTGAATGCTGTCAATTGCTGTCACAAAGGCTCTATGATTTGGTGACAATCTATCATAAGACACAAATTTTCCAATAGGGTGTTGAGTGCAAGACCTCACACCCTTTCTAACAGTAATGGGCAGATTAATATCTTTTTGGGTAGAAATTTCAGATTGTGAGCAAGTAGGAAAAGTGTTACCTTGGTGAGTTTCTCCAGGCTTTGGTATTCGGTTAGATTCCTGACCTTGCCTTGGAAGTGCGGAAGGCTCTTGCTCCATTTGGGCTTTCTGTCTTCGCGAGTATACAAGAAGTGGCTTATCTGCTTGTGCGTTAGGCCTTTTATTCGTTGCCTCAGGTTCTGCTGTTTCCTTTTCTGGTACTGCTTTTTCATTTTCTAATTCAGTTGCTTCAGGTTTAGCTAGGCAGCTGGTTTCTAGGTCTGGTTCCTCATCATACACAGCTACCTTTTGTTCTTCTTCAAGGATGCTAGTGTCCCTAAATTTCCAAAACTGAAAGTCATGTCTTCTCTCCCCCTGAGTTTCTGTTTTGGGAAAAAAATGGCTTGTCCTCATAGAAGGTGATATCCATAGAGTGATAGAACTTTTTCGTGGAGGAAGAATAACATTTGTAGCCCTTGTGGTTTGGTGAATAACCCAGAAAATGCAAGGTATTGGTGTAGGGTCAAACTTGCTTCGGTTCGGTTGGTGATTGTGGACAAAGGCAGAGCACCCAAATAATTTAATTAGTATATGTGTAAAGAGGCGAGTGTTTGGGAAGAAGGTTTGAAGGGTGGAGTGAGGAGTGTTGTAGTTTAGGATTTTTGAGGGCATTCAGTTTATAAGGTAGGTGGCTGTGAGGACAGCATCTCCCCAAAATTTTGAGGGGACATTAGTGGCCAATAATAATGATCTAGCAACTTCCAAAAGATGACGGTTCTTCCGTTTGGCAACTCCATTTTGTTGTGGAGTATTGACACACGAGCTTTGATGAATGATGCCATGTTTTTGGAGATAGGAACCAAGGGTAGATTGTAGTATTCCTGTCCATTGTCCATTCTGAGCAATTGGATGCTTGTCTGGAATTGTGTCTTTATGGTGTTGTGGAAGTATTAAAAAATTTTCCCTACCTCTAATTTTTCCTTCATGAGAAACATCCATGTTGTTCTTGTGTGGTCATCAATGAATGTGATGAACCATCTAGAACCAATGATATCATTGATTCTAAAGGGTCCCCAAACATCGCTGTGGATTAGGGAGAATGGTTGAGATGGTTTGTATGGTTGTACGAGATAAGTGTTTCGAGTATGCTTAGCAATTTGACACACTTCACATTGGAAAATTTTTGAATTTTTATTGAACAAGAATGGAAACAATTTTTCCAAATACATGAAATTTGGATGACCTAGGCGATAATGCCATAACATAACAGACTCAGCCTTGGGTAAGGTTGCTGCACAAGCAGATTTTGATCCTTCTTGATTACTTTTGGAGTCATCAACCCGTAGGAGATAGAGCCCCGCACATTCTTCAGCATTGCCAATCTTCCTCCCTGAATCCAAAGCCTAAAATTCACACAAATGAGGCTGGAATTTAGTAACACAATTCAGATCTTTGGTTAGTTTGCTTATAGATAATAAGTTACAATCGAGTTTAGGGATGAAGAGAACATCCTTTAAGATGATATCCTTACACACCATAACCGATCCTTTACCAACCACTTTAGAATGAGTACCATCTGCTATTCTGACTGTGGCATCTTCATGACAGGGATAATACTTGCTGAATGTATTAATACCTCCCGTCATGTGGTCAGAGGCTCCCGAATCCACAATCCAATCTGAGGTTCTTCCTTTGCATGCTGCTAAAGCATTTAAACAGTTACCTTTTTGTGCCAAAGAGGCAGTGCTGCTGGTACTTTCTGTTTTCATGCTCTGATGAAGGAGTTTTTGTAACAGCTCCATCTGTTCCTTCTTTGAAGGGCCTGGTTTCAGGTGCAGTATTTTCTGTTGTGTCTTCTAGTGTGTGGAAAGAGGCTGAGTTGCCCCTATTTTCTCTGCTTTTGGGCTTGCCATCTGCTAGTTTTCCATGGAGGAACCAGCATGTATCCTTTGTATGGCTTGTCTTCCTACAATGTTCGCACCAAGGCCTGGATTTTTTTGGTTGATGGTTTGGCCGTGACCCGTTTGTAGCCAAGGCTGAGCTTTCAAACATTTGAATAGCAGGGGGGCCTCCTAACATGATCTTCCTTCGGCTTTCTTCTCTTCTGACCTCAGAGAAAACTTCTCGGACCTTTGGAAGTGGTTTCTTCCCAAGTATCCTTCCACGTACTTCGTTAAGGTCCTTATTTAGCCCAAGGACGAACTTATAGTTTCGGTCCTTTTCTACAAGGGACTTGTGTTGTATACTATCTTCTGCGTAGCTCCATTTAGTCTCCTCGTCGATGTCCAACTACTGCCAATATCGTGTGAGAGTATTAAAATACTCTATGACAGTTGAGATACCTTGTTTTAAGTCATGAATGAGACTCTTGATCTCAAAGATGTCTGAGGTGTTGTCCACATCTGAGTGGGTCTCTTATGTTGCATCCCATATTTCTTTTGCAGTGCTGAAATACATAAAATCTTCTCCAATTTCATTAGTCATGGTGTTTAGCAGCCATGACATCACTTGGCTGTTTTCCAGCTTCTAAGTTTTGAGTTTGGCTTCATTCTTTTCTGGTTTCTTGCCTTCACCAGTAATATACTCCTCCTTTCCTTTTCCTTCGAGGAAAAGATGGACTGATCTGGCCCATTGGGTGTAGTTGTGGCCATTCAGTTTATGGCTTGTGATTAGGAGGTTTGTTGCCTCGATTGGACTGGCTAGGACAGCGCCGCCAGTCTCCATCTTGGCCATTCCTTCTAGTTTTTCGCCTTTGTTAACCATGGGACAGAGGGGTGTTTTGGTGATGGTTCAGATCGAGCTCTAATACCATGTAGAAAAGTATTTTTCTATATCTTAATAGGTTACAAAGGCCAAAAATACATAGGCCTGTGAAGAATCTGTACAACTGATTCTATTCCTAAGTAAAGGAGGAAACAATCTCCTCTTAAATAAGAAAATAAATCAAAGATATTGACTACCTAATAAAGGAAAGATTCTATTCTTTCTAATCTATACAAATAAGGAATTAAGTAGGATATTCTGATATCAGAATATCCTTCCAAATATAGTCGCTGATTACCAACATATAGACACTAGAAAATCTACTTCAAGTTACTGCATCTTCCTTGGGGATAGCTTACTATCTTGGAAATCAAAAAAGCAACCCATTGTAGCAAGATCATCAGCAGAAGCCAAGTACAGGGCAATACGCGAAGTGGATTGGTTGGTGAAACTGCTTCAAGACTTTGGCATAACCATTGGTTCAGTCAAATTAATCTGTGATGACCAAGAAGCTATTCACATTGCCTCTAATCCCACCTTCCATGAGAGAACCAAACATATTGACATAGATTGTCACTTCAACTGAGAAAGAGTTCAATCTGGACTTCTCAAACTCATTCATGTCAGAACACACCATCAACTAGTAGACCTAATGACCAAGCCCCTGGTTACACAGTCTTTCAAATTCATTATGTCCAAGCTGGGAATTAAAGACATTTACTTCCCAACTTGAGGGTATTAAAGTTAAGAGTCTCAGTTTCCATAATTAGAAATAGTTGTTAGAGTTTGTTATGTTTGTTATAAGACAGCTCATAGTTTGTTAGAGACCAACGGTTATTAAGACATAGTAACCAGGTGTTGACTAGTCTACGAAGTATACCGTCCAATATGTATCCTTAACACATTAATGAACTACACTTCATTTTGTCTCATTACTAATATTGTAATAAAGCCTGGCAAGGGTACTAAGGGTTTAATCTGAAGTCTGAAGCTTAAGGGTTTTATCGAAAAGGTTGAAGCTCAAGGGTTTAATCTGAAGTTTTTTTTTTTGTGTTGTGTGTGTTAGTTCGCTGGCTTTGTGAAAGAAGCTATTCAGATGGTGAAGCCTGCAAAGGGTACTACCACTGTCGTTCTTATATTTAAGGAGCGTGTGATGGTAGCTGGTGATTCTCGAGCTAGCATGGGAGGATATATATGTGAGTCTTCGCAACTCTGATTTCACGTTTGAGGTCCGACAAATTGCACGGCAGTGTAGTAGCCAGTCAAGGCAGTCGATTTTTGCAGCAGAAAATGTTATGGATATGCAGTAAGATGTTATGAACTTGTGTGATGCAGAGGAATGGATGTGAAGAAGAATAGTCAATATCAAGAATGTTACCTCTGTTATTTCTCTGTGCACGTTTATTTGATAAATCTAGTCTCCTTTGTCTTCTTGCTTCTCTGCATTCTATGAAATGACGGGTTCCTGGGTCTTTCATTGCTCCCTTTGCAGTTCGATGTTTGGGGTATAAGAGTTAGAAGTGTAACATTTAAATGTTGGAGTTATAATATAGGGAATGAAAAGGATTTGACCTTATAACTTCTGAGAAAATTTGAAATTGAAATTTTTTAACTTACCTCCACTTACGTCTAAAACTGATTTTTTTGAAAGTAACTCACAACAATTAAATTAGTTGCATTTTTTTTATTTGGAGATAAATATTATTAAACACCTATTTAAATTTAAAAAATATTCTTAATTGATTAGATTAGATATGCTCTTTTAATTTCAATTTCCCTTAATTATAGCATAAACAAATAATTTACTCAAACAGATGGTCGTTAAAAAAAAACTTCTGTATATAAACCGACTTTTAACAAAAATAAAATATAAATTGTTAATCGACAATTATTTGTGGGATAGATTTTAAAAAAATTTACTAGTATGATTTTTAATTTATGTATCAATTAGTAAGTTTTATTTCTTGTCTTATGATCTCATAAATGACTATAACATCTTTTTTTAAAAAAATTGTGAACGAATTATATACATAAGTGTTTACATAATCACATGTCATAAACTTATTTATGAAACCTTAAAAAAATTTGCAAGACTTTTTCTTAATTATAAATTTGGATTTAATGGTGTTATACGCTCATATACTACTATTTACCCATTCCATTTAATGAATCAATATTTAAAAATAAACTACAACTACTAATATAGTCTTAGTAAAACTGAGCCATAACTCTGGACAAAAAAACGATACTATTTTTTTCTCTTGTTATGTTGAATCGTGGGAAAATATTTGTTAGTTAATTGTTTAAACATTTTATTCCAATACAAAATACTAATCGTGTAAAGAGCACTCTATTTATAGATTTAATTTGTTTAGTTTATTAACATTGCAATTTTTAACAAAATACTAATAGTGTAAAGTGCACTCATTGGGTGTGTTAATAAAATTAAAATTTTCAACCAAGTTATCATAGATGTTATTACTTATTACTTGAGCTCACATAGAGGACATAAGATGAAAGCTCAGGAAAAGAGATTATCAAACCACATAAACTTTAGTATCAAAATAAAAAGCTGCTAGACTTTATTCAGAACGAAAGCATCAAAAGCCCATAGGCCATAAGTCTAAACACAAAAAAATTGAACTTCATAGAAAAATTAAAAGCTCAAAGTAACAGGGCACTTAGTCTAGCAACTAAATGCAACAACTAGTATCTTCAAACTTTCTCCATTTTCACATACTTCAACTTTGTGGTTGACATATCTGCTTCACTTTATGAATCAAATTCATTCGAGAGTCTTTTGGCTAGAGTAAGTTGTTGTACCACATTTTCAGCATTTGGGACACTGCTATTTTCTCCTTCATTGAAGTCATTCATGATGTCCTAGTTAAATGGTATACAAAAAACATATCAAAACTTGTCTATGAAAGTAATAATACAATAATAAAGACAAAAGTAAATTAATAAATGATTTACCTTTACCATCGAGGATGATTGTACATCATGCAACTCCGTGCTCTTTGATGTATCAACAATTGAAATTCCAGCAGCCAAGTTAGGCTTAAAGAACATATAACAATCAGAAGTTAAATATCAATTCTTGTGAATTAGTATATGACTTGACATTGAAATAAAATTGAACTAAAAACTGCAAAGAGAATAAGAAGATATTCACATACCTTTTGAGGAAGAATAGATGGGTTTGACTCCTTAAATTTTGAAACAACTAAGGGATCATGAGAAACATCAACTACTATGAAAGAAGGCTCCAATTGCTTTATATCATCACATCTGAATTGCACTTTGAAAATAAATTCTTTGTCATTAAAACATTCATTAAATTCAATAGGATGCAGAGCACTGCCATCATGCTGTGTAAAAAAGTAAAGTTTCATTAGATATAGATTATTTAAATAATAAGAGAATGTCAGTAATAATTAAAATGAACTGTACATGTTCTTATGAATTGAAAAGGTCATAACACGATTTTTTTGAATATTTGAGAAGCATTCCTATCTCCTATGACAAAAGTAGCACTGTCTGACCGATCCATGACCTTAAGCTTGATGCGATATCTAAACAAAGAGATTGTTAAAGTTAAGCTGAATGAAAAAAAAAAGATTATGAAATTTTTTAAAACAAAAAAAAAAAAATACAATTTGGTGAAACAAACCTTGGGATGACATTAATCACATGAACACTACACTTGGCATAGAAGTAAAATCCAGATTCTGGGATGACTTGGTGGCTATGCTTACATGCAGGGTACCACCAATTTGAACCATTGTAAATATCTTTCACAGTTGCTAAAATAGCAAATAACCCATCCTAAATGCACAATCAATTAGGGAAAAAAAATTAGCTAATTAGTTGAATTACTAATACATACAAATAACAGTTATTATTCTAAACATGAACTAAAAAATCAGGATGAGAAACTCACAACTTTGGAATCCTTTAAGTCCTTAATTACTTTTTGTGCAATATTGAGAAAGTCAGACTCCAGAGAATAGTATTCAACTTCAGGAACAATGTTAATTCTTTTGGAAATGGTTTGAACTTTTGAATGATTTCAGGGTTAGAGCAAACCCTTGACACTTTGAAGGAAGGCTCATACTTAATAGCCAACACTTCTTTCACGTCTACTTTGAATAGAAATATATGATCAATAAGACAATCATCAAACTTAGGAGGCACAACCACATGCATCTATAATTGGAAAATTAAAAAAAAGTTAAATTAGAACAATTATGTATAAAAGAGCTTTAATGTAATTTTACAAAATGAATAAAGTTGTGGATTAAAATCTCATCAAATTTAAAAGGATGAGTATGACCAAAATAGATATGTTAATGATAACAGTAAAATGAACATTAAATAATATCAAGCACAGGTAAACCATGCTTCATATATTCCAGTTTGGAAAAATCAAGATAATTTACAAAAGATAGCTCAAAGTAAAGCTCAGAATACATTAATCAGTCATCAAAACAAATTTCATGATGAACATGCTCATTATTAGAGAAAACTGATAATATAAAATCATAGGCACAGAACAATTATTTGAATGGAACGAGATATGATAGGCTAAGAACAAAATCCAAAGACCCTGTATCGAAAATAAAGTGAAGACCAAATTAACTAAAGATTTGGATAAATAGCTCAACACCAATAGGAATAGTGGCATTAAACTTAGACTACCAAATCGGTTTGAAACTAATGATGAGCAGACAGCAAATGTCACCAATAACATCCTGCTGCCAAGCACAAAAGCTAATAAGGTCAGTGATTATATATCAAAATAACACTTAATTAAATGTAGTTAGTATTAATAAAACTGAAACTTGATGCTTACCTTTTGGATACACTCAAGCAAATAAGAACACGACTTTTTAAGAATCACCGATGCCTCATGATCAAACAACATAAAGGTAGCTGTATTGGATTCATCTTTTACAGACTACTTAATCTTGTACCTGAAGAATTAACAATAGAAATTAGCAAATAATTGAGTCAAAGTAATTTATCATTAAACCAAAAGCAATAAGGTGTATACCTTGGAATGACATTCACCACATGACAAAAACACCTGTCACAATAATACATCCCTAAATTTGGGGTTACAGCCTTGTTACACTTACAAGCTAGATACCACTACTCAGGGCCACTAACAACAGCATCAACAATAGCAAACACAATGTAAAAACCATCCTTAAACCAAAAAAAAAAAAAAAAGAATAAAAAAATTCAATAAATAGCTATCATGAAAGTAAGTATTTAACAAACAAAAACCATCACAAAGTACTATTTCTTTGCGGTCATTGAGTTCTTCAACTAGTTTTCTTGGCATGGGAATTGAAAGTCTTCCTCAATAGTAGGGAGCATAAGATAGTATTGAAATAGAATGGGAACATTCAGGGGTACTAGGCGGCAAGCTACAAATAAAAATAGAAGAGGTTAATAAACAATTAAAAACATGGCATGAAATAATACCTGTTTTTAAACTTGCTCACCTTTGGGATATTAGGATTGAACAAAAGTCGTATACCAAACATAACAATTTGCACAACTATTTTACCTGAGCAGAAAGAGAAAAAAAAAATATAAACACATTGAAAAATAGTTATTTATTGTGAGAAAATTAATTATCTAATAATAGTAAATAAATTTTCAATTACCCTTAAATGTCTTAATTTTACCAAACTGAAGAACAACAATTGGCTATTGCACTTCACTATTTCCTATAAAGCTATTGACTTCATCCGCAAAATTTCCAAATATTGCAATTTCTAGGTCAAACTGGAATGAAGAAAAATTTATGATAAGAAAAAAGAAATGAGATATAAAGAAACTAATCAACACCAGCCACAGGTTAATTAAAATTGTATTAAGTTTAGAGCAGTACCTCTCTGCTTCAAGGTGAATAACAATCATCCTTGTTTTTTTCCATCCTTCTCATACTCCTTTTCAGTCCCCACAGTAGTCAAAACACCCATTACTTCTACAAACAAAATTAAAATAACATAAATTACATAAGTAATTCTTAATTTATTAAATAAATAAAACTTATACATTATTATTAATATATAAAAGAGATTCAATATACCAACTAAATAGGGGAATTGTCCATTAGCTTGAAGAATCTCATCAAATGGAACCAATTTAGCCCATAAATTGGAATGGATTAGGTTTCAAATGGCTTAACTGTGGTTCTTAGTTGAAAGTTTAGGCGAAATTCATGCGTAGTGGTGCTTGCGGAAATAACCTGTATTTCCACCCACTCCAAAATATGCCATTATATAAACTTGTCCTTCAGAACTAAGAGGTTTAAACTTGTAGACTAATGTCTTCCACTGTAGGATGCATTGTACACCCTGCAAAATAAAATTTACGAAATTAGTTTATGAAAATAAATAAATTTTTTTAGCAAAATCAAAAAATTCCCAAAAAACCCTAAACAAAAACACTTACAAATTCATCCATCGTAACCATTTCAAGACTGTTGATGGATTCGAGATTATTAAAGGATGGCAAAGTCTTAAGCCTAATCACATGCACCTTGATCCTTTAGCATTCCTTCATTGGGGTAATTTTTTCAAGAGGATCACACCGATTAGCCATTGAGATTAAGTTAGGAACAAAAGAAAGAGCAAGATAAATAACTCAAATAGTAGAAGTGCTAGAACAAAGACAAGAGAACAATATCGGTTTGGAGATTAAAGGAGACAACCAACAAACAACTCAGATAACAATGTGAAGAACAAATAAAAAACAAATGTATATGTAGATGGTCATAAGACTGAAAAACATGGAGAGATCTCACCCATTTACCCTCTTACCACCATCGTCCACTTAACCTAATAGCATGGGGAAAAGCTTTTAAAATATGACTTAAATATTTTAATCATTGATTGGGTTACATAATGTTTTGGGCTCTATTGTAGAAACTGCCTACATTGAAAACCCACTTGCACAAAATATTGCATATGCATAATGGGCTGGGCGGTGTGATGGTATAATTATTAAAATTTTTATGATTTTTTTTTTTTACATTTTCAAATAAAATAATTTCCTGAATTAGCAAGTTTTCATCATAGATTGGAGAGCAATGCTTCAAATGAATGCCAAGTGGCAAAAGTTTCCTGCTTATTCCTCTGCTTTTTATCATGTATAGATTTTTAAAATTTGAAATGAAAAATAAATTAAAATTATTCTTTTAAAATTAAAACAATGACAAAGGAACCTTATGGCCAAAATAAATTCAACCTTCTTATCTTCTTTGGCCTTTCCCCATATCACAACATAAAATCCTTAACACCATTAGAACTGCACCTATCAAACTACATAGCATTCAATTTAGAAGTTTGTTGCCAATATAATAGAGAACAAAAATCCAAGAGTGAGAGTGAGTGAGAGGGATGAGCAAGAGAGTGCGAGAGCATAAGTGAGTGTGAGAGATAGCGATTTGGTACGAAAGTTGAGAGACGAGGTTTGGAATAGAGACCAAGGATTCATGAGACGTATACCACAAATTTCCACCGCGGACTGAAAGAGGGTTGGGGCAAGAAAAGGAGTGAATGGAGTCAGTTGTAAAGGAAGGTTAGGAAACAGAGGCATGGACGGAGAAGCAAAGGGTTTTTAGAAGTATTGAGGAGAAGTCCTTCTCTGTGTTTGTTGACAACTTACCATTATCAATGTCAGCATCATGGTTGAGACAACTCTTTGGGTATGAAGGAGAGGTGATTGATGGATTCTTGTCAAGGAAAAGAAGATCAAGGACCCAGCGACCTTTTGCATTTGTGCACTTTGCAAACAAACATGATGTAGTAAAGGCAAGCCAGAAGATGAATGGTATGATGATTAGAGGATACGCTATATCCATGCAAATGGCGCTACATCCATGCAAATGGCAAAATATGGAAGATTCCAAAAGAAGCATAAGGTGGATGGAAATGACAAACAAAAAGGTGATATGGTAATGAGGAACCAGATGATCAATTCCAACTTCTTTGATGGACAATCCTACAAGGAAGTGCTTTTACCATCCTGATAACTCCCTTTGGTGAGTTATATTTTTAGTTAGTTTTTATTTAATTTAGAACGTAGTTATTTAGTTTAGTTACTATTTTGTTTTATTTTAGTTAAGTAGTTTAGATTAGGTGGTATTTTTATTTTTTGTATTTTCTTATATTTTGGATACTTATTTTGGGCTTATCTTGATTGTCATTAGGTACAAACACTCAAATTGAAATTTGGAGCCATGAGAGAGCTTATATTGTATGAAGTCAAGACTTTTCAGCATTGGAAATTTGATATTTAGCTCTCTGGAAGTCGGATTATGATGATTCGCAATTCTTTGCAAAGAAGGGAAGAATATCTTCAACTTTGTCGTTGGACACTTTTCCAATTCTCGAGTCTTTTAGGAGAAAAAGGCAAAACAAGATTGAATCTTCATCTTGTCTCTGATGCTGTCAAGTTTGACCTTTTATCACTCTTTCACTTGTATCTTGGGCTATAGAACTCCGATTTAGGTGATTCTTGTTGTGTTGGAAAGCTTACTCAAAGATATACAATTTGTATTTTACCTCCACGGCAAAATTCCAATTATTCTAACCGCTATATAGCTTGGAAATGTGTAAAAATGGTTAGCGCTATCAAGCAAGCACACTATAGTGGGCTGCCTTACACTATAGCGTGACACCGTTTGGCTCCGGGTATTTTAGTTGCACTATAACACAACTCTTTCGCTATAGCGCGACCTCATCTGCAACAATTTGTTGGCTCGGGCCAAAATTCAAGAAAAAGGATCCATAGACTATAAAAGGCAACACGTAAGGTTAGAAAAAGATCCCCAGACACTCCTACACCCTTCCCAAGACAAAAGACTTCTTCCAGAGAGAGTGAAGGCGAAGGTTCAAGGATTCCAGAACTCAACTGCAACATGAAGAGATCCACATTCTTTCGAATCTCGTCTCTAGCTTTAATAGCTTATGGCTTTTGTTTCTTCTATCTTCTCATCTTCATATTCTTCCGTTGTTTTTTTTTCTTTAGTCATGAACTAAGTTTCTTTTGCTAGGGCATTAATGGACCCTTTTGTATGACAATTTTATTTATGGATTAATGTTAATTTCGTTTCTATCTCTATTGCTTAGTGTTTTTGTTTGTGCCTAATGCCTTTGATTACTTGATCACCAATTAATTCATCCAGGGATTTACAATAACTTGAGAAAGGGTTTGTGAATAGAGCCTCTTAACAGAAACAACGTGAGCTGAGTGAAAACTAGAGATAGATAAACGCAGTTCATGCGGTCAATGTAGGAACCGATAGAGCTTCAACCTTTACATAGATTAGTTTGTGCTAATAGATTAGACCTCAGTTTAGGATAAAGAGTATTGCTTGACCTCGAGAGAGGCTAGGAATAAATTAAGAGGAACCGACTGTGATTCAGTTAGGATAGAAATGGATTAATGAAAATTCATAGTAAATGCGTCTGCAATAGGTGAAATTAATTATATCTAGGATCCATTCCATTGCATTTGTCCACATCATTAACATCCGTCTACATCGTATTTTTCTTATTTATTTTATTTCAATTTTCTGCATCTGTAAATTCATTCTATTCAAATAGTCGTCCCTTAGACTATTCGATACTTGATCTATCCTCGTGGGAACAATACTTTTTTCATTACTTTATTATTTGTACAACCTAGTATACTTGCCAGAGCTGCATCAAGTTTTTGGCGCCGTTACTGGGGATAATATCAATATCATTCTTAGTTGATAGGATCCTAGATTGGATTTTTTATTTTTATTTTATTTTATATTTGTTTTTGTCTTGTTTATTTTTTATTTTTTATTTTTCCTTTTATTTTATTTTTATTTCTTTTTCTTTCGTTATTTATTTTATTTAGCTTTTGTTTTATTTTATTTTATTCCTACTTTCACTTGTTCTGTGTTTTATTTTGTAGTTTATGTGAAGGAGCCAATCCATGGGAGATTTATTCTTTGATCCAAAGATTGAGTGTTCTTTGCATTAACTCAGAAGAGAACGGAGAATAGTTGAAAGAGTTTCTAAAGTTACCATGGCTGATGAAAATGAGCAGAATGACAGAGCCATGAAGGATTACTTGGCACCTATTCCTCAAGGGTGCTTATCTAGCTTTATGAGGCCAACTATCCAAGCAAACAACTTTGAACTGAAGACGTCACTCATTCAATTCGTACAACAGGATTGCCAATTTGCTGGACTGCCTAGTGAAGGCCCTAGTGAGAATCTTAGAAATTTTCTAGAGATCTGTGACACCATAAAAATTAATGGTGCCACAGATGATACTATTCGGCTGAGATTGTTTCACTTTTCATTGAGAGACAAGGCTAAAGCCTGGTTAAAGTCTCTGCTTTAGGGAACACTCACTACTTGGGAGATGGTGGCCAAGAAATTCCTAGAGAAGTATTTTCCTCCTTCCAAGATGAGGAATGACATCACTTCCTTTACCCAAGTGGATGGAGAATCCTTTTATGAGTCCTAGGAGAGATATAAGGAATTATTGGTTACGTGTCTACATCACGGCATCCTACTCTGGATGCAAATCCAGACATTCTATAATGGTCTCCTGATGTCCACACAGATCATGATTGATGTAGCAACTAGTGGTTCTCTGAATAATAAGACACCTGAGCAGTCTTGGGAGCTATTTGAAGTATTGGCCAACAACAATTACCAGAGGCCTAGTGAAAGAACCCAAAAGAGGGGAGTTCTGGAAGTTGACACTATGACTGTCCTCTTGGCGCAAATGCAAGCCCTTTCTGTCCAAAACGTAGCAATTTAGAAGCAATTGGGCTTGCTCAGCATTGCTTCACCAACACATGTCATGCGTTATGATTTTTGCCATGGGAACCATCCGAATGGAGAGTGCACTACAGCTCCTTCTTCTAATGAGTAGGTTAACTACATGAATGCCCAAAAGCATAACTTCGACTCCAATACCTATGTTCCTAGGCAACATTTCAATCAACCTCCACAAGAGAAAAAGCCCAACCTGGAAGACATGTATCAGCAGTTCATGAGGAGCCATATGTCTTTTGTGGAGAAGACTGAAACTTTTATGGAGAGGATAGAGGCTCAATTTAGAGCTCATGATGCTACAATAAAAAACCTAGAGTATCAAGTGAGGCAAATTTCCAAGCAGTTAGTTGAGAGGCCGCTAGGTTCCTTACCTAACAATACCATTGAAAATCCAGGGGAGCATGTGAATGCAATCATACTGAGAAATGGTAAAGAATTGGCTGAATTTGAAAAGGAAGAAGCAAGGGTAGAAAAAAAGCCTACTAAAGATTCCAATACGGCACCACCTAAGGAGAAAGGATATGTGGCACCTCCTACTTATGACCTTCCAATTCCTTATTCTCAAGGGGTGAAGCAACAAAAGAAGGAACCAGAAGGGCAGCAATTCCTTAAGGTTCTTGATGTTCTTAAGAAGCTCCACATCAATATTCCATTTGATGAGGCATTGGAACAAATGCCAAACTATGCCAAGTTCATAAAGGAGCTACTCTCTAAGAAAAGGAAATTGGATGCTAATGAGACTATACCACTCATTGAGGAATGTTTGACAATCATTCGGAGGAAATTGCCACCTAAATTAAGGGACCCTAGGAGCTTTACTATTCCATGCACCATTGGCGATTTGAGGATTGACAAGGCGCTCTATGATCTGTATTAATCTAAAGCAAGTATTGGTTTGCACTCATGCATAAATTAGGCATTACTGAAGTGAAGCCTACAAGGGTATCTCTGCAGCTAGCTGATATATCTGTCAAACTTCCCTATGGTATTATTGAAGATATTTTGGTGAAGGTGGACCGTTTCTTCATTTCCACTGATTTTTTAATTCTTGATATGGAGGAGGATGTCAATCTCCCTCTAATTCTTATGCATCCAATCATGACCACTAGCAGAGCCCTAATAGATGTAGAAGAGGGGGAGCTAACATTGAGATTTCAGAACAATAAAGTGAAGTTCAAAGTCTTTCAAGCAATGGACTTTACTAGAAAGACATTTCAATGCTATAAAGTGGATGTAGTTTGTAACACCCTAATAGTTCTATTCTATGCTTAAGTCATATTGTGGAAATACTAGTTGTTACTTTTGCTCGCAGAACTAACACTACCTTTTAGAAATTACTTTTAAATGAAAATAGGGGTACTTTTTTTTTTTAACAATAACGAGTAAACCGTTTTTGAAATCGAGAGCCATGAGCGCATCGTGAACGTGTAATACAAATGTCGCTATCTCATTCATACATCGCATTTAACATAAATAGAAGCAATGAGAATAACCACAATCTTAGATAAAGATAACATTCATTCCATAGCCATCCCATAGTTAATATAATAGTAGCAATAGCAAAAGTCATACAAAAAAATAATAATGGATCCGACACCTACTGTCGGCCCTACAAAATACCCTAACGAAATACATGATAAAAGGAAATATATAAGAAATCCCAATCTGCCCATACATGCTGAATGAAAATGATAACCCTCGCTATAACCAAAAAGGGGTTATCCTCATACTCAGCTCCGCATGCCAATCAACACCTTACTCATCTGGTAGGAGGTAGCTATTCCCGAATCCACCGAGAGAAACATCACCATGTCCTCCTCCTCGAGCATGGCCACGTCCACAAGGCACGGCACCAGTGTGAATGAACCCGCGACCATGAACCCGGGGTGGAGTGTGACAAGGGGTTGCTGAAGAAGAAGACGAATCAGACGACAGGCGAATCACAGACAGGAAGAAAGGCTCAGATGGGTCCGTCTCCACGTGGTAGCTCGGATAGGACGGTTCCGAAGGATTGGAATCCAATGAAACTATCGGTGTCAGGCGGGTGTCCGAGTATTAATCTTCGTCAGTGGGGTACCTCGGAGGATGGAAAGGTGGGCGAACATCATCCATTGTGATGTCCTCGAGCGGCTCATGAGGGTGGAAAAATGGACTCATCACAGGTGCACGGAACTGGCGGCTATGGAACATGTAGACCCACATCGCTGCCTGAGCAGTCATCATGGATGCATTTAGCACCGGGTCAAAGTGCCAATGCATCTGGGAAATCAACGAAAATCACCACCGTGCTCGACGCCGGCATCCTTTGAAGACAACACGAAAACGTAGGAGTGAGAAATACTAAATTTCTCAGTAAGATCGCGACTAGACAAACACAGTGTCATCGTCATCGTCCTAGCCACTTCGGGTTTAATATGAAAATAGTGGACAGATATCGGTTCAATTTTAATAGTTTCAGAAAACATAAATCCCGAAACGGGTTGCTTTTAAATTAATCATCATATCCGTAATGTCATAAATAGGCATACATGCTAATATACATAATAAGCATTCACAATGCCATAAGGAATGTGATAACATGCATGACTATGCAATTCATCAACTTGACCATGGTCCTACTTTGGCTTTCATTTTTAGCACGTACTTAACATTCTTTTACTTTTCCTTTGAAATAGACTGCTTTTGGACACAAGCTCATTCCGTGACCATCGTCACGTAGTACTAATCAAATCAGACTAAGCCGATATTGGTTACCTCTAAGTTGGAGGGTCCTCCATGTCACCCTTGCCTCCCTCATAGAGGTTCCTTGTGGATCGCCGTCTCTTACTTCCCAGAAGTGATCGAGGGGTCATGTCCCATTCTTTCATTTCTTATCATTATACTTTACATGCATAATACTTCTTTGACTAGACACATGCAATGATATGATTAAGTCCATAATTTTGACAGAAATTCAGCAGCATAATGGCTAGACTGGAGCTTCCCCAAAATGCCAATCACAACTTTGAACCAATAGTCGATCACATTCATACCATTCAATCATGAGACAAAGCTCCATCAAACTTGTCATTCATCATGCCGAATGGCATCATGCATTCATACCCTAGAGGGGTTATAATTGCGTCATTCTTTGTGAAGAATCTTATGAATCATCATATAATTTTCCATGGTTACCCATGAGAGAATCACATAGTTAAGATATATGTACATGTAGTCTTTTAGTTACTTAGTTCTCATGTGATCTTATTCTTTACTTAAGTATATGTCTTATGTGTAACATCTCTACTTTTATAAACAGAACGTAATAGAAACATTGAATTATTTCCCTTAGGCAGTGTGAGAATTTCTCAGGCAGCATTAGAATTTCTCAGGCAGCGTTATGCCATAACGATCTTCACACTCTGAATTATAGGGTAGTGTAATACTGCCATTGAAAATATGGCACTACCATATGTTAAAAATTAGGAAATGACAAAAAGTGCCCCTATAAACTTTTGTTAATTGCAGTGATGCCTAGAATTTTTAGAAATTATATTTTGACCCCAAAGACTTATTCCCACAATAATCCTAGAATTTTTCATGAAATAACCTTTATGTCCCCACATCTATAAAATTAGCAGAATGGGATTTTAAACAGAGCAGAATCACGTGGTGAAACTGTAAAAGTTTAAATCTCTACCGATTGGGCCACGGAGGCAGTCTGGTATAAAATGACGTGGGGTGTCCCTGGACTTGCTCAAAATTATGGATATGCCATTAGCTACAGAAAATAGAAAATAGAAAGGCTTTGAATTTGCGAAACGTTTAATCTATGCTAGTAATCGATTTATTCAATTTTATTGATTAGGTAAGGTTAATTAGAAATTAATTAAAGGATAATTAAAATCTAATTAGATGTTAATTAGAGAGATCAGGCTTAAGACCAATAGAATAGATATATAAGAAATCTTATTGGATTTTTAGTAACGTTTTGCCAGTTTAGAAGGAATCGGAAAAGATTCGGTAAATTGTACCGCAAGAACCGAATTAGTAGAATTTTACACTGATAACCTTAGGTTGAATGGCTGAAATTCAGCCACTCTTACACCACTATACATGGCACCACATTGCAGCCACAAGAGTGGGAGGTGTGGCTAAAAGATGACCACCCATGTTACTTACCACCAATGAGACACAAGGCTTTATCATTTGTAGCATAATATCAACTAAGTCTTCCCTATTTTTCCCGAAAAAGAATAGCGTAGCCTCCTCTCTATTTTTCTTCTTCTTCTTCCTTTCTTTCTTTGCCTCCATGGCTATGAGCTTTAAGCTCATAGTTCATGGCCTTCTTGGCCTCAAATCCTCTTGCTCCTTTTATGAAAATTGATCCTTACCTCCTTCTCTACAAAACCCCTCTAACAATTTCATGATTAAACATCAAGTGGAGGCTCCCTACACTCATGTGAGCTGCTGCCATGGTGGAGGAAGAAGGCTAGGAGTTGGTTCTTGGCCTCCTTGCTTCCATAGTTTCAAGGATTTTGAGGTAAGTAGCTCAAATCCTTAGTTAATTGTTGTGTTGTGTGACTATATGGCTATGGTGTGCTCCTTATGCCATGCTGTTCCATGCTTGTATGCTTGTGTTATGATATTTTTCTTGTGAATTGAAATGAAGAAATTTAGTTTATGTTGAGGAATTCATCAAAAACTCAAAAAGGAGCTAAGCAAAATCTGTTTTTTGTGAGAAAATCCTACGGCGTCTGTACCGGCGGAGTGTACGGCTTCACCCACAACTGTAGAAAGTAGATGAATCCATTTTTATATGAAATTAGACATTCAGGAATTTCCATACATATAAATTAACCATTGGATTAGTATAGAATTAGTTATGAATTTTTGAAGTTTGACCTAGAAATCTGGATTCTCATCTGGGCAGTATGAGTTGAGAAGGGTGTAACTCACCCTACACAGCTCTAAATTGAGTGAAACTAACATTGTTTAAAAGCTAACATATAAGAGAACATCCATAAAAATTTTAGAGTCAGAGTCATTGCCAATTATTTCCAGCACATCAATGAAGTTATCTTAAGTTCAAACCGGGCTGGAATAGGGTAGTCCAGTAGGGTCAAGTTTCAGGGCTTGTATCTCAAAATATACTCATGAAAATGATATTAAACTTATTTTATTTGAAATCTTGTTCTGTTAGCTTTAATTTTATATAAATTTTGTGTGATTTCACCTAGTTTCCTATTTTTGGTGAATTTTTACTTCTAACAGTATAATTCTGGCTAGTTGTAGGGCAGACAGAAGTAAACTTTGAATAACTTGAGCTACATAAATCAAAATGAGATGGGACTAAAAGGGTTGGAAACTAGACACATATCACTATAACATATTCAAAATTTAGGCCCAACTGAATTGAATAGAAATTATGGTGAATTTTACAAAATCGGGCAGAATTGAGTAGAATGAGTAGAAAACCTAAATTATGTATTTATGTTGACATGTTATATGATTGATATTATAGTTATAAAATTGATACTTTATGTTGGTTTTGTTGCTTGATTGATCCTTCTGGTAGCTTGGCACTATTCATGGGAAAGTGGACTCGATCCGTTATGCTGCCGAATTTTCGGCAGGAGTTTATGAGGACTTATATTATGAATAATTGTGGTAAGATTATAAGGATACATATGTTCATATGAATGCCATGTCTATGAAAATCATGCATGCAAATAGGATTGAGGAATGATATGAGATATATGTATGAACTCATAGAGTATTCACATGCATAATTATATCCAAGAGGTAGTAAAAGATTATAAGGACTTTCAAGAGGGATGTACCAAGTTGCCACGTGAGGCATGACATAGACCTAGCTACGTGGGTCAGAGCGGTACTGTCTAAGACTTGGGCCAGCCCTTGACTAGATTTAAGGGGAATAGACCGGTGTGAGGGTCGGGGAAAGTAAACCCGTGACTCATGTATAGGTACGAGCTCGGACCTGAAAAGCAGGCTATTACCCTGGGCTGAGAGAGGCCATTTAGCTCTGGGGGACCAAGTACAAAAAAGCAAGATCAAGTTGCAAGTTAAAGAAAGAGATGAATTAAGTCAAGTGTACTTGCATTCAATCAAGTACAAGCATCTATATGTGCATCTCTAACTATCTCATTATGTCATGATGTTATTATGATTGTTACTGAAGTATATTACACTATTTGTGTTTCTATGTCCGTCATATGATATGCTAAGTGGTTGTTAAAATATAACCCGCTTCAAGAAAGATGTTTGCAACTTAAAATCGAACCACTGCCTGTGTATGTGTGCTCACATTTTCATAAGAAACCGAAGTGGCTGGGATGTTTACGATGACACTGTATGCATGATGGTTCGAGTTTACCTACTGAGGGCCTTCGTTTCTCACTGCTTGCTTGTATATTTTTTTTTTCCATAAACATTCCAAATCCTAGGCTAAAACTTAAGAACAAGGCAGAAACCTGGGATGTTCATCATTCAAGACTCAGGCTTAAGTCAGCCCGAAAGACTATAGAGGCCGATTAAAGTTCAGTAAGGGTGACAGCCGCAATGTAGAAGCAGTTTCTGTGTATAATATTAGTTACAATTTTTTTTTCCTTTCTTCTTAAAAGGTAATTATTTTATTCTCTATGTATCATAGATGACGGAATTTATGAACTGTATTCAGTAATAAAGTGTGCAGTTAAAGAGCCATGTATTATATTTTTCGCATTATAAAGATTCTTTTAGCACAGTGACAACCTCTTAATATAACTCCATGACTCGAGCATGGGTTATATGATAGAGGGTGTTACATTATGGAATACTTGTTCAAATTAGTTAGTTAGGTGGTTGTTTCCTTTCCTTGAGACCGTGTACTTAGTGATTCCTAGGTTCATGGTATGCTCAGAGACCCTAATCATACTTCTGTTCCCAAGAAGTTCGAGATCCCTCTAATCCTTGGGTCATGACAATGCATAACCATACTCATGAACCCAACAACACCATGTTCACTAATCACCAAGGGTGATTTTTAACTTATTCAACTTACAAAGTTTTAAGCTTTCATTATTAACATATCAAGGTTTTACCTTAAACATTATTAAAGTTATCATTCTTTATAAAGTAGTCATAAAGTTTTATTCTTTATGAAAGTAAGTGCCTCTAAAATTAAGCTTTTGTCTTAAAAATTAGATCTTTATGTAATAATGATACAAGTTACTAGCTTTTTAACTAAAAAGTCTTGTTCTTTATGAAAATTAACTCATTTAATTATTCTAAGACCATCAAGGTCTCAACTTTATGACTTAAAGTTGTCTCTACATTAAAAAGGTTTCTACTTTATCAACTAGTGATATAAAACATTAACTCCAAGGTTAAAAACTCTTGATCTTTATAAAAGTTAACACCTTTTAGCATTGTTTTGGTTCAAGATCTAAACTTTATGAATTAAATGTTACAAAACAACACTTTTATGACTTAAAGGTCTTATTCTTGATTAAAGTTTGAAACTTTATGAAAGGTCTTGTCTTTAAGGTTTGATTTCTAAGACATAAAGTGACAAGATATCATTTTATAACTCAAAAAGGCTTGTTATTCTAAAAAGCTTAGACTTTTACATGTATTCTTATCTTCAAAACAAAACAAAAGAAGACTTTATGATGGCACTAAAACTTGCGCCACTTTTTGTGTATCAAGAAGCAAACTTTTTGAAGCTTTAAGCATTAAGATGTTTGTAGTCATATCAAATCAATAGAAAATGATAAAGAAGACAACTTTCAACTCAATACAACCAAGAACATCAAGATCTCATGCATCAAGAATTAAAAAAGGGGAGCTTTAAAGCATTTATAGTGGAAGACTTTCAAGGGTCAAGAACACTTGTAAAGAAGAGCATGGACATACTTTACTAAGAATGGAAACACCAAGAACACTTTAAGAAGAACATGAACATAGTTTATCAAAAATGGAAACATCAAGAACACTTTAAGAAGAATATGAACATGTTTTGCCAAAAATGGAAACATCAAGAACACTTTAAGAAGAACATAAATATATTTCACCAAAAATAGAAGTATCAAGAATACTTTAAGAAGAACGTGAACATATTTTGCCAAAAATGGAAACTTTTGCTCTTGAAGAGCATGAAGGATTTTCTCAAGTTTTCACTTAGTGATCTTGGTCATGAAAGAACCAAGCTCCAAGCTTTCTTGAGCAAACAAAATGAAAAAGATGAAGATCACTACCTCTGTATCAAAATGGTGCTACAACAAGGAAGGAGAAGAAGACGATGATGGCTCTTCTTGGTGATGATGGTGGCGGTCTTGCAAGGAGGAAGGAGAAGCTTTTGAGATTTTGTGAAAATGGAGGTTGTAGTGTTTTGATCTTGTCTCCAAAGGCCTAAAGATGAAGTCTTTGAAGGTATAAGTGAAGAAGGTTTAGTTATGGAGGTGGAGAATGGAAAAAGAGGATGAAGAAGAAGAAGAGACTTTTAGAGAGAAGTGAGAAGATGAGAGTTCTAGAGACAGAATAGGAAGACACAAAATGAAAATGTAAGTGTGTGTGTTGTGTTGTTGTGGCCGTAAGTTGTATGGAGAGAGGGAGGGAGATATTTTCTTAATTTTGTGCTAATTAAGGTTTAAGGAGACAAAATGGATGATGGGGGAACAAAGCATGTACAACCTTTTACATAAAGCACTCTTGTCTAATACTTTATGCTTTAGTGACATCACTCTTTACTTTATTATCTTGTTTACTAAATTTGAATTTAATCATGTGATTAAGTGCTCTTGCAACTTAATTAACATGATTAACAAAAATTAATCTTGCAATTAAGCTTAATTATCCTTAATTAAACTCGATTAAGCTAATTAGGGGTGATTAGTGCTTAATTAAGCTATTAAGAGTCTGACTTGCTTAATTAGAGATTTTCTAATCTCAATTAAGCATTCTTTTGACTTTTCTCATCCAAGTTGACTCCTAACTCTTCGTTAATCCCTTAATTAAGTCCTAATCTCATAATTTCTCATTAAGTGCCTAATTACTCAAGGTTACTGAGGTAATCTAGCACGATATGAAATTGAGGATGTTACATAGTTGAAACTAACTTGAGTACTTCAGTCCCCACATCACATGCCACACCTCCTTGGCAGCTCAAATGATGAAGATCAAAGTAAGGAAGAAAAAGAAAAGGCTAGGAGATAATGATCTTAAGCCACCTGATAAGCCACCAGAAACTCTCTACTTGTCATTCAAGCCTAATTCTTTCCCATTGATCCTTGGGAAGAAGAGCTGCTACTTTGGTGACAAACCACCAAAGAAGAGGAGGAAGAAGGCATCATGAGTGATAGAACCATGTCCAACTTAGGGACATTAAACCAAAGTGCTTATTAGGAGACAACCCAATTTGTTTTTTTAAGCCTTTCTTTGATTTCTTTTAATTTTTTGTAATTAGAGTCTTTTAGTTCTTCTTTTAATGCAGGTAGATTTTTTGCTTTGAATGATTTTAATTTATTTAATTTTGTTTATTTTGTTTTGTAGGTTTATTGGAGCAATTAGGAAGTGCATAAGTGAAGGAAGAAGCCACATAGGGCATGCAGCAGAGATAGATGCACTGGAGAGTAACTTTCCTTTCCCTTCCCTTTTGATTTTATTTTCATGCATTAGGAACAATGCATAATTTTAAGTTAGGGGTTGGGAAAGGTCATTGTTGTACTTCTTAATTGTTTTTGTTTCCTTTTAGTTTAGTTTATTAGGTTGTTAGTGTTTTTAATTTCAATTTTCTACTAAAAAAAAAAACCAAAAAGATTTTTCTTTTAGTTGAGTCTTGAAAATCTTTTTGAGCTTTCACTTTTAATTGAGAAAGATCATTTTCTTGCACTTTAATAAGTGTTAGCAACTTAGGATAGGTGATCTTTATGCTTTTTATGCTTTATTTAGGTTGAGACATGCATTCTTATTCACTTGAATCTCTCTTGAAATATCTGTGAGTGAACCTTAGCCTTGAAAGTGATTTAGGCTATGTTTGGTAGCCACAATTGAGATTGATTGCCTTTGTCATTGATCCTTAGTCACCTCATTTGAGCCTAAAAGCCTATTCTTGAATTGAACCACATCACGAGCCTAACACCTTTCCTTCTTATCTTCCTTTGATCCCATGGTTTACCCTCAAGCCTTAGCTTCTAAGCTCATTTGAATAGGGTAATGCATCCACTGCCACAACATCATGCTTTCTAAAGTCAAAAGTGAAGTGGGTGAATATTTGAAAAAAAAAAAAAAGAAAGAAAGAAAAGAAAGAAGGAAGGAGGAATCAAGAGGAAAGAGAGAGAGAGAGAGAGAGAGAGAGAGAAAGGGAGAGAGAAATTGGCAATACAAGTAAAATAAAATGCCAAGGTTCAACAAGAAAAGTATGATAGATGCCAAGCAACCAAGTTGGGGGTACCTCAAGAAGAATGAGTTAGGGGTGAGAGTTCCTTAAGTTGAGGGTAATATTGAGTTTAAATGACTATTCCATCATATCTTTTACCTTGGCCTATGGTTACAAGCTAAGAAAAAGTCCTTTGATCTTTGGCTAAGTGATTTTATGTAGAAATAGAGAGAGAGAGAATTGCGGATATTGTGATGTTTTTTTGTCTCTTCCTAAACATTGCATAAGCACAGGGTGAATCAATTCTTCGTTGCTTTTCCCTTATACACACACACACACTCACACACTTGATCCATTCTTTTGATAATGTGATTGCACAATTAGATGGTCTTCATACTTAGATTTGGATTCTTGGTGACTTTTGAGTTAAGTCATGGAGAAGTAATGAGGATTTCCATAGGCAACAACTTCTATCCCATTTTTGTCTAGTGAGTCCTTTTGTTTTAAGTGTTTTTGTTTGAGTCTTTTGTTCTCTACTTTTGAGTCTTTGATTTGAGTCTTGTTTGGGGACAAGCAAGTTCTTAAGTTGGGGGTTGTGATAACTCCCTTTGGTGAGTTATATTTTTAGTTAGTTTTTATTTAATTTAGGACGTTGTTATTTAGTTTAGTTGCTATTTTGTTTTATTTTAGTTAAGTAGTTTAGATTAGGTGGTATTTTTATTTTCTGTATTTTCTTATATTTTGGATACTTATTTTGGGATTATTTTGATTGTCATTAGGTACAAACACTCAAGTTGGAATTTGGAGCCATGAGAGAGCTTATCTTGCATGAAGTCAAGACCTTTCAGCATTGGAAATTTGATATCTAGCTCTCTAGAAGTTGGATTATGATGATTCAAAATTCTTTGGAAAGAAGGGAAGAAGATCTTCAACTTTATTGCTAGACACTTTTTCCAATTCTTGAGTCTTCTAGGAGAAAAAGGCAAAACAAGACTGAAGCTTCATCTTGTCTCTGATGCTATCAAGTTTGACCTTTCATCACTCTTTCACTTGTATCTTGGGCTACATAACTCCGATTGAGGTGATTCTTCTTGTCTTGAAAAACTTATTCAAAGATGTACAATTGCTATTTCTACCTCCAAGGCCAAATTCCAACTATTCTGACTGCTACAGAACTTGGAAGTGTGTAAAATAGGTTAGCATTGTCAGGCATAACGCGCTGCCTTGCGCTATAATGCGACACCATTTGGCTCTGGGTATTTTAGTTGCACTATAGCACGACCCCGTCAGCAACAATTTGATAGTTCGGGCCAAAATTCAAGAAAAGGGATCCGTAGATTATAAAAGGCAATGCATAAGGTCAGAAAAAAGATCCCCAAGCATTCATACACCCTTCCAAGACAAAAGACTTCTTCCAGAGATATTGAAGGTGAAGATTCAAGGATTCCAGGGCTCAACTACAACATGGAGAGGTTCACATTCTTCCTAATCTCTTGTCTCTAGCTTCAATACTTTATGGTTTTTGTTTCTTCTATCTTCTCATCTTCATATTCTTCCATTGTTTTATTTTCTTTAGTCATGAACTAAGTTTCTTTTGCTAGGGCGTTAATGGACCTTTTTTGCATGACAATTTTATTTATGAATTAATGTTAATCTTGTTTCTATCTCTATTGCTTAGTGTTTTTGTTCGTGCCTAATGCCTTTGATTGCTTGATCGCCAATTAATTGCTCTGGGGATTTACAATAACTCGAGAAAGAGTTTGTGAATAGAGCCTCTTAACAGAAACACCGTGGGCTGAGTGAAAACTAGAGATAGAAAAACACGGTTCATGCGGTCAACATAGGAACCCATAGAGCTTCAACCTTTACCTAGATTAGTTTGTGCTAAAAGATTAGGCAATCATTTTAGGATAAAGAGTATTGCTTAACCTCGAGAGAGGCTAGGAATAAATTAAAGGGAATCGACTGTATGTCAATTAGGATAGAAACAGATTAACTGAAATTCATAGTAAATGTGTCTGCAATAGGTGAAATTAATTAGCCCTAGCATCCATTCTGTAACATCCCCGCTTTCGTAAATAGAACGTAATAGGAACTTTGAATTATTTCCCTTAGCCAGTGTGAGAATTTCTCAGGCAGCGCTATGCCATGACGATCCTCACACTTGGAATTATAAGGTAGTGTGACACTGCCATTGAAAATATGGCACTATCATATGTTAAAAATTAGGAAATGACAAAAGTGCCCCAATTAACTTTTGTTAATTTCACTCTTACCCAAAAGTTTTCAAAATTGTACTTTAACCCCAAGTGGATATTTCCACAATAACCCTAGAACTTTTCATGAAATGACCTTTATGTCTCTATATCTATAAGATTAGCAGAATGGGATTTTAAGCAGAGTAGAATCACGTGGTGAAACCATAGAAATTTAAATCTCTGGCGATTGGGCCATGGAGGCAGTCTGGTGTGAAATGACATGGGGTACCCCTGGACTTGCTCAAAATTACGAAAATGCCATTAGTTACAGAAAATTGGAAATAGAAAGGCTCCGGATTTACAAAAATGTCTAATTTACTCCGTTAATTCACTTATTCGGTTTCAATAGTTATGTAAGGGCAATTAGAGGTTAAGTAAATATTAATCAAGAGTTAACTAGATATTAGTTAGAGAGATTAGGCTTAAGATAAATTAAAAATGAACATGTAGACATCTTACAAAACTATTAAGTAACGTTTGACCGGCTTGGAGAAAATCGACGAAGATTTGGTATTTTAAACCACCAGAACCAAACCAGTAGAATTTTCTACTGGAATCCCTCACTTAAATGGCTGAAATTCAGCCTCTCCTACCACATATGAGTGGCGCCAAGTGTTGCTGAAGATAGTGGAAAAACTTGGCTTTACCTTCATCAGATTTTTATTGTTTTCGCCTAGTTATTCGGTTTTATCAACTACTTAAGATTAATTACCATTCGATTAAATTTTTACTTAGAGCCAATTAAGTATCATTTAGAGAAATTAGATATGAGAGAATTAGATTGAAAGCATAGGAAACTTCGTAGGATTTTTCCAAAACCGATTCACTGATTTAAAGGAAATCAGTAAGATTTCGGTACTTTGAATTGTCGGAACCGAACTAAGGGAAATTATACTATTTAAACCATAGGATCAATGGCTAAGATTTAGCCAAGCAACCCTCTCAAGTGGCGCCTTGATCAGCCCTTGATGATGGGAAGCCAAGCTAAATTGGAGAAGGGAGTGAAATCCACCAATCACATGCATCTAGCTTCCAAATATCTCTAACTTTTCCTTCCTTCCCTTATCCTTTTCGTCCTCCCTCTCCAGCTGCTGAAGGTCATCTCCTTCTCTTCTCTTTACTCTCATTTCCACTCCATTCTCATCCATTTTCAAGTCTCATCACAAGTTGCTTTCATCAAAGACACAAAATCCACCCAAACTCAACTAGACAAGGTAAGAAATCCTACTTCTCCTCTTGTTTCTCTGATTTGGGGCTGCATGTTGGGCATGCATAATCTGAGATGTTGGTGTTTTATAGAATGATGATGATGTTTTATGACTGATTTTGCATGTATGTTGTGATTAAAATTGGAATTGAGGGCAAATAGCTTAAAGGAAGAAGACAAATCTAGAGGCTGTTAGGGTTTTCCCTCGGTGGTCCGTACGGCGGAGTGTACGACTCCTCCCACCGCTGTTTAAATTGGATTAAACTATTTTTAAATGAAACTAGACATCCAGGGATTTCCATACATATAAAATATAAGGCCATTGGATTAGTATATAATTAGTTATGAATTTTTGAAGTTAGACCTAGAAATCTAGGTTCTCACCCGGGCAGCATGGGTTGAGAAGGGTGTAAATCACCTTATACAGCCTCAAATTGAGTGCAACCAAAGTTTTTTAAAACCTAACACATGAGAGAACATTCCATAAAAATTTTAGAATTTAATTCGTTGTCATTTGTTCCCAGCACATCAATGAAGTTGGCATAGGTTTAAACTGGCCTAGAACAGGACAGCCTAGTAGGGTAATTTTTCGAGACTCATAAATCAAAATCTGGCTAAGAACAGGGCATGCTAAGATAAAATGTTTTTATCCTGAGTTATACAACTCAAAATGAGATGGGACGAAAAGGAGTAGAAACTAGACATATAAGGCTGTAACATTTCCAAAAATGAGATATAAATGAGTTGAATTGAATAAAAATTGGGGCATGCCAAACTCGGGCAGAACAGGAGAGAATAAACCAAGACCCAATTGGTGCTTGAACTGAAATTGATGAATGATGCTATGAATATATATGTATTTGCTGGTCCATATTGAGTTGCAAGTTTGTATATTTGTACTAGTTGCCTAGCACTATTCATGAGGAAGCGGACTCGATCCATTATGCTGCCGAATTTTTGGCAGGAATTATGAGAACTTATGCTATGGATGATTATGCTTTGAGTATATTTACGTTTACATGTCATATTCATGTACATCATGCATGCAAGTATATATTTGGAACATGATATGATATATAAAGTATGAGACATACTCATGAATGCACCAAGCGTCTGCATGCATGACAAGATATGAAAAGGAAAAGATAATAAGAACTTGCAAGAAAGACGTACCAAGCTACCATGTGAGGCATGGCATAGACCCAGCTAGCGTGGGCCAGAGTGGTACTGTCTAAGACTTGGGCCAGCCCCCAACCAGATTTAGGGGGAATAGACCGGTGTGAGGGTCGGGGAAAGTAAACCCGTCACTCATGTATAGGTACGAGCTCGGACCTGAAAAGCAGGCTATCACCCAAGGGTGAGAGAGGCCATTCACCTCCGGGGGACCAAGTACAGAATGGCAAAGTTAAGTTGCAAGTTAAAGAAGAGATAAGTTAAGTCAAGTGCACTTGCATACATTCAAGTATAAGCCTTTATATGTGCATTTTCAATCATCTAGTTAAGTCATAATACTATTATGACCTTTATTGAAGCATATTATTCTATCCGTATTTCTATGTCTATTATATGATATGGCAAGTGGTTGTTAAAATATAACCCGCTTCGAGAAAGGTGTTTTCAACTTAAAATTGAACCACTATTTGTTTACATGTGCTTATATTTTCATAATAAACCGAAGCGGCTGGAATATTTATGATGACACTGTAAGATTGGTTTGAGTTTACCTACTGAGAACCTTAGGTTCTCATTGGCTACTTGTATGTTTCTCTATACTGTAAATATTCCAACTCCCAAGTTGGAAATCAAGTATGAGGCAAAGTATAGGGCCATTCATTGAGCAAGAATAGGGCGCGAGCAAGACCAAGAGACTATTGGAGCTAGCTAACGACTAGTCGGAAATAAATGCTATGTATTATGACAGTCACAATTTCCTTTAAAGTGAAATTTTTTTTATTTAACTATGTATCAGAGACTATTAGTCAGTAATAAAGTGAGCAGTTAAAGGGCCATGTATTCTATTTTCCATATTTTAAAGATTGTTTAGCACAGTGACAACCTTTTAATATAACTCCATGACTCGAGCATGGCTTATATAATAAAGGGTGTTACATTTATTGGTATCAAAGCAGTTCGTCCTGTATAGGCCCGTGGATGGACTAATTTTGCTTCTAATGCATACTCTGAGAATCTAGATGTACCATGCTTTAGGTCCTCACGTGAAGAGGGCATAGAAATATTGTGCATGGTAGCCTTGTTGTGAGTGTTGTGGACTAACTGTTGCACTTGACTGAATATTGAGCCTGATCACCTCAATATAAGGTTTTGTGTAAACAGAAGCCTAAAACACCCAGCAGGCTTATTAGGAACCTTCTATATATAATTATTAGGGATAAAACTCCTAGAAAATAGCGATGGCATAAAAGGGTTAGACAATTGAGCAAGTCAAGGAGTGCAGAGAATTGGGGATTAAATCAAAGGAAATGTGTCGGACAGTTTGCTATGGACATGGTAAACCTAGCTATATCGAAAAAGGTTGTTTGCAAAGTGTTATCGAGTAGCCGAAGATTTTCCATCCTCAGGAGCAGGATCTTAGTTGGAGACGAGTTGAGTAAAAACCTTCTTCACCTTTATGGGGCTTGGTTCAAGCTTCATTGCGATTACCCAATCCAGACTATCTTCTCTAGATTGAATCTAGGGGATTCTTCTACCTAGTTTTGTATTCTTAATACACGATAGGAGTAAGGTGATTACCAGTTGATGAGTTTATCTCGTATGGCATGAATAGTGCCCTTATTTTCTTCATGGATGAGATTACCCTGGAGGTACCTCGCCAGCAAATTCAGTCGATGGTTTGTATTTTTGATTGTGGAAATACCACATTATAAAAACCTGATCCTTTATTAAGGAGCTTGTAGAGTGGACGAAGGAAGCAGAGAATCAGTGAAAGAAGCTAAGGGCAGAAGCTTCGGTTAGGTATACGGGAGAACTTTTTAAGATCCTGTCCAGAGAATGAAGTGGTTTCTCCCTCAAGGGTATAGGGATCTAACCTTGTAGCGATTGCGAATTGGAAGAATACTAAGTGGAATCTTGGCTTCAAAGGAGAAATAGTTGAGCAAACTGTAAAGAGACCCATCTAACTATACATCGAATCAAGATGGAGATACGGCTATACACGGTAAGGAAAGCAGATGAAGTTATAAGTGTAACAAGAGAAAGAGACAATATATCTCCTACTAACCTGAAGTAGAAACACTTTCAGACTAGAGGTGGCATACGAACCAAGTGTAATTTTTCCTACCTTTCAGGGATAAAGGAAGTGTTAGAAAATCTAGTCATGTTCAAATTCTACCAACCTCAGCCACCACAGGAACTGGATGATGGAATCATCTTCTATATGTTATTAGTAGAGGAATAAGGCTATTCAGAGAAGAAAGGAAAAGTTGAACAATCGCCTTTAGGTACCATTATATGTGTTATGGATGGAGTAACTCGATAAGGAATGTATTCAGATTCAGGCGAATGTAATGAAGATTTAAAGTATGCAACTAATCCCGATAGACCGAGGGAGTAGCGGCAAGGTAGGTTCTGACGAATGAAAACAGACAAGTTTCTATGGTAACAATAGAACACGGTAGGAACGATGTAGGAACAGAGAAAGTTTGGATTTATGGCTAGCCCACTGAAGAGAGAAAAGCTACCTAGTATGAGAAGTACGGTGCAGACAAGATTGTGTATGAAATACCAAGTAGGGTTGCTTTGGCACCGGCAATAAGTGTAGTAGACCTAATGCACCCTAAGCAAGACCGAATGATGCACCAATATATGATCAAAAAGGATTCGGAAGCATGCCCCATGAGGGGCAAGGTTACGATGTCGGAATTAGAGGCAGTTAGAAGAGTCTCCATACCTTGGACCAAATTAAATGCGATCATCACCAACGCACTAGGTTCCATCATAGTTCCATAGTTAAGTGTGCTCGGACGAGAGCAATATTATGATGGGTGAGCTTCTGGGAAGTCGTCATATTGTAACTTCAACAGGGAAGCAAGACCATCATTCCCATCTCTCACAGCAAATGGATTACATCCTGGGGGCAAGATATCATAAAGAATAGCCAGAAGACTTAGCAGTTAGGGTAATATGAGATATAGCCACTAAAACTAACACACCTGTATATATTATATTAGGACAAATCCCCAATGAGATTGATAACATTGGTGCCCACAAAAGTGGGAAGTGGACATCAACACAATAGTCGAGGAATCTCCATGCTAACCAATTGAAGGAAAATAGAAGAGTGGCAGGAACTTCAGCTGTTCCATAATCCTTTCCTTACGTGAAGCTGATCATATTTTGAGGGAACAAGTATCGCAACAATCATTGAGAAGTTCAACAAGAACGGCATGAGATCCAATTAGCAAATAATGAGAAATGGAATAAAGTCCGCAAAAGCAAGGAGAGATTTTGAAGCAAGGACCATAGTTATAGTTTAGAAGGGAGCTCTAGCCTTACACCTAAAATCTAATGGAAGGGGATTCATCACTTATCAAAGAAGATCAGGTAGGTGAGAGTTTGGATATAGCTCAATCAACTTCCCGAAAGAAAACTTCGGCGAATCCACTATGACTACTATTTGTCGAAGTTGATTGCCGCTGTAGCTGATAGTTTTCGTAATGGTAGCACTTCTTCAGTTGGTATTTAGGGCCCAAGGCACAAGTATTGGAAAGTTACCGGAAAACATAGCGCACAAGTAGTCAGACACATGACAAGGAGGATGAGGAATTTACTCGATGAACTTGATAATGGATCAGAACGTCAGCGAAACAAAGTATATTTTGGCACCCATACAATCTATGACAACTCTTTGCATAAATATTGAAAAGTCATCTTGTAAGACAATATGGTAAGGAAACTTTGCAGCTTTGATAAAAAGGATTTGACTTTTAACCTTGGTTTTCACATTAAACTGCCTATATCTCAATAACTAGGAATCAAGAAGGATATCAGACTGATAGAAAGAGTCATGAACCTTAGAACTTAATCCGTATAGTGGGAGCTCCTAGTTATAATTTTAAGGAAAAGCCTAAGCCTATGTTTCCCGCATCGGAGGCAAATTTATTATTGGACTAAGGGTAGCTGAGCGAATAAGAAATATTGGGAAAGAATATACGGACCTCCTTGACATAGGCATTATCATTACTACATATTGACGTCAATTATTTCGATAACTGCTAATCCTTACAATTGCAAATCTTAATGAGTTGAATATCTCGGGTCTCATATACAAATGGCAAAAGATTTAGCAACTACCACAAAGCAGGAGTAGCGGAATATAGAGCAAGGGAGATGAGCAAGAGTCTCCAATAAACAGAATAATGATTCAGAGCGTTATAGAGACAAGGCAAGCTTGGACATCAATATAACCCTTATGGATACTTGGGACGGATTAAGACACTACCTTATAGCTACCAGCAAGTAATCTCAAGATAAGATACAAACTCGAAAAGAGGAGTATCCCTATAAGTTAAAAAGGACTTTTCATTGACCCTTCTTAATCCTAGAATTTTGAGGACAAGATTATTTTCAAGGTGGGTAGAATGTAACATCCCCACTTTCGTAAACAGAATGTAATAGGAACTTTGAATTATTTCCCTTAGGCAGTGTGAGAATTTCTCAGGCAGCGCTATGCCATGACGATCCTCACACTTGGAATTATAAGGTAGTGTGACACTGCCGTTGAAAATATGGCACTACCATATGTTAAAAATTAGGAAGTGACAAAAGTGCCCCTATTAACTTTTGTTAATTTAACTCTTGCCCAAAAGTTTTCGAAATTGTACTTTAACCCCAAGTGGATATTTCCACAATAACCCTAAAATTTTTCATGAAATAACCTTTATGTCCCTACATCTATAAGATTAGCATAATGGGATTTTAAGCAGAGTAAAATCACATGGTGAAATGGTAGAAATTTAAATCTCTGGCGATTGGGCCATGGAGGCAGTCTGGTGTGAAATGATGTGGGGTGCCCCTGGACTTGCTCAAAATTACAAAAATGCCATTAGTTATAGAAATTGGAAATAGAAAGGCTCCGGATTTACGAAAATGTCTAATTTACTCCGTTAATTCACTTATTCGATTTCAATAGTTATGTAAGGGCAATTAGAGGTTAAGTAAATATTAATCGAGAGTTAACTAGATATTAGTTAGAGAGACTAGGCTTAAGATAAATTAAAAATGAACATGTAGACATCTTACAAAACTATTAAGTAATGTTTGACCGGCTTGGAGAAAATCGGCGAAGATTTGGTATTTTAAACCACCAGAACCAAACCAGTAGAATTTTCTACTGGAATCCCTCACTTAAATGGCTGAAATTCAGCCTCTCCTACCACATATGAGTGGCGCCAAGTGTTGCTGAAGATAGTGGAAAAACTTGGCTTTACCTTCATCAGATTTTTATCGTTTTCGCCTAATTATTCGGTTTTATCAACTACTTAAGATTAATTACCATTCGATTAAATTTTTACTTAGAGCCAATTAAGTATCATTTAGAGAAATTAGATATGAGAGAATTAGATTGAAAGCATAGGAAACTTCGTAGGATTTTTCCAAAACCGATTTACCGATTTAAAGGAAATCGGTAAGATTTCGGTACTTTGAATTGTCGGAACCGAACTAAGGGAAATTATACTATTTAAACCCTAGGATCAATAGCTAAGATTTAGCCAAGCAACCCTCTCAAGTGGCGCCTTGATCAGCCCTTGATGATGGGAAGCCAAGCTAAATTGGAGAAGGGAGTGAAATCCACCAATCACATGCATCTAGCTTCCAAATATCTCTAACTTTTCCTTCCTTCCTCTCCAGCTGTTGAAGGTCATCTCCTTCTCTTCTCTTTACTCTCATTTCCACTCCATTCTCATCCATTTTCAAGTCTCATCACAAGTTGCTTCCATCAAAGACACAAAATCCACCCAAACTCAACTAGACAAGGTAAGAAATCCTACTTCTCCTCTTGTTTCTCTGATTTGGGGCTGCATGTTGGGCATGCATAATCTGAGATGTTGGTGTTTTATAGAATGATGATGATGTTTTATGACTGATTTTGCATGTATGTTGTGATTAAAATTGGAATTGAGGGCAAATAGCTTAAAGGAAGAAGACAAATCTAGAGGCTGTTAGGGTTTTCCCTCGGCGGTCCGTACGGCGGAGTGTACGGCTCCTCCTACCGCTGTTTAAATTGGGTTAAACTATTTTTAAATGAAACTAGACATCCAGGAATATCTATACATATAAAATATAAGGCCATTGGAGTAGTATATAATTAGTTATGAATTTTTGAAGTTAGACCTAGAAATCTAGGTTCTCACCCGGGTAGCATGGGTTGAGAAGGGTGTAAGTCACCCTATACAGCCTCAAATTGAGTGAAGCTAAAGTTTTTTGAAAGCTAACACATGAGAGAACATTCCATAAAAATTTCAGAATTTAATTCGTTGTCATTTGTTCCCAGCACATCAATGAAGTTGGCATAGGTTTAAACTGGCCTAGAACAGGACAGCCTAGTAGGGTAAGTTTTCGAGACTCATAACTCAAAATCTACGTAGGTAAATGACATGAAACTTAACTCATTTTAAAGGTTGTTGTGTTAGCTTTATTTTTATATAAAAAGCGCATGATTTCATCTATTTTTCGAATTTTAGTGAATTTTCTTCTATAGGAACCCAATTCTGGCTAAGAACAGGGCATGCTGAGATAAAATGTTTTTATCTTGAGTTATACAACTCAAAATGAGATGGGACCAAAAGGAGTAGAAACTAGACATATAAGGCTCTAACATATCCAAAAATGAGATTTAAATGAGTTGAATTGAATAAAAATTGGGGCATGCCAAACTCGGGCAGAACAGGAGAGAATAAACCAAGACCCAATTGGTGCTTGAACTGAAATTGATGAATGATGCTATGAATATATATGTATTTGCTGGTCCATATTGAATTGCAAGTTTGTATATTTGTACTAGTTGCCTGGCACTATTCATGAGAAAGCGGACTCGATCCATTATGTTGCCGAATTTTTGGCAGGAATTATGAGAACTTATGTTATGGATGATTATGCTTTGAATATATTTACGTTTACATGTCATATTCATGTACATCATGCATGCAAGTATATATTTGGAACATGATATGATATATAAAGTATGAGACATACTCCTGAATGCACCAAGCGTCTGCATGCATGACAAGATATGAAAAGGAAAAGATAAGAAGAACTTGCAAGAAAGACATACCAAGCTACCACGTGAGACATGGCATAGACCCAGCTAGCGTGGGCCAGAGCGGTACTGTCTAAGACTTGGGCCAGCCCCCGACCAGATTTAAGGGGAATAGACCGGTGTGAGGATCGGGGAAAGTAAACCCGTCACTCATGTATAGGTACGAGCTCGGACCTGAAAAGCAGGCTATCACCTAGGGGTGAGAGAGGCCATTCACCTCCGGGGGACCAAGTACAGAATGGAAAGGTTAAGTTGCAAGTTAAAGAAGAGATAAGTTAAGTCAAGTGCACTTGCATACATTCAAGTATAAGCATTTATATGTGCATTTTCAATCATCTAGTTAAGTCATAATGCTATTATGACCTTTATTGAAGCATATTATTCTATCCGTATTTCTATGTCTATTATATGATATGGCAAGTGGTTGTTAAAATATAACCCGCTTCGAGAAAGGTGTTTTCAACTTAAAATTGAACCACTATTTGTTTATATGTGCTCATATTTTCATAATAAACCGAAGCGGCTGGAATATTTATGATGACATTGTAAGATTGGTTTGAGTTTACCTACTGAGAACCTTAGGTTCTCATTGCCTACTTGTATGGTTCTCTTTTCCGTAAATATTCCAGCTCAGAAGTTGGAAATCAAGTATGAGGCAGAGTACAGGGCCATTCATTGAGCAAGAATGGGGCGCGAGCAAGACCAAGAGACTATTGGAGCTAGCTAACGATTAGTCGGAAGTAAACGCTATGTATTATGCCAGTCTCAATTTCCTTTAAAGTGAAAATTTTTTTATTTAACTATGTATTAGAGACTATTAGTCAGTAATAAAGTGAGCAGTTAAAGGGCCATGTATTCTATTTTCCATATTTTAAAGATTTCTTAGCACAGTGACAACCTTTTAATATAACTCCATGACTCGAGCATGGCTTATATAATAAAGGGTGTTACACATTCCATTGCATTTGTCCACATCATTAGCATCTGCCTACATCGTATTTTTCTTATTTATTTTATTTCAATTTTCTGCATCCGTGAATTCATTATGTCAAAATAGTCATCCCTTAGACTATTCGATACTTGATCTGTCCTCGTGGGAACGATACTGTTTTCACCACTTTATTACTTGTATGACCTGGTATACTTGCCAGAGCTGCATCAAGTTTTTGGATCTTCTTCCCTTTTTTCCAAAGAATCTTGAATCATCATAATCCGACTTCTAGAGAGCTAGATATCGAATTTCCAATGCTGAAAGGTCTTGACTTTATGCAAGATAAGCTCTCTCATGGCTTCAAATTCCAACTTTAATGTTTGTACCTAGTGACAATCAAAATAAACCCAAAATAAGTATCCAAAATATAAGAAAATATAGAAAATAAAAAAATCACCTAATCTAAACTACTTAACTAAAATAAAACCAAAATAGTAACTAAACTAAACAACTACATCCTAAATTAAATAAAAAACTATCTAAAAATATAACTCACCAAAGGGAGTTATCACAGCCACAAATAGGATTCAAAACAAAACAAACATGGGGGATAAAACAAGTGCCCAACAAGAGAAAGATGATGAAGTAGAAAAAAAGGAAAATGAAGGGATAGTTATATACGGTGAGGTTAGTAAGGATAGGAAAGTAGAGCTATCCAAAAGTGTTGTGGGGGTGATAATCCAACCTATGGATTTTAAAGAATTATCTATAAACCTGAGAAAAGATTGGCATACCATTGTCGATATTAAACCCATGGGCACATTCAAGACTTTAGTTACTTTTGAATCCCCTGAGGAGATGGAGGTTACATTTAAATCAGATTATCTTTTGAATCATTTTTGTGAAGTCAAAAAATGGTCAGTGGAAGGGATTGAAGTCTTTGGGCTCCCTTTGCATGCTTGGTCCCCATCAAACTTTGAAAAAATTGGTGAAATATGGGGTCCTATATAAGAACTCTAAACAGATTTTTATTCTGCAAAGGTCTTTATTGCAACAAGCCATTTCTCATTCATTGAACAATAGATAACTTTTTTGATCGAAGGAGTTGCCTGTGATGTATACATCAAAGAATTTTGCATGGACCTCTTAGGTGTATCTTGTAACAACTTACCAGACAAAATACTATACTTAAGTCATAATATATTACCCGCTAAGTTATTATGTTTGGGTGTCTAATTAAATTTCATTTTAATCCAATGTTATTTACCCATAGAAGAATTAGCTGTTTATTTGTTTATTTATTTTGGTCGAAGAATAAACAATGGATTTAACGTCATAACAGAAAAAGAAAATCCATGGAACAGACAGAACTACAGAAACTACGTCATATATATACATGTAGATATCTATTTTCAAAGTTTGCAAAAAAAGAAACATAAACAGTACATGGTATAAAGATGAGGCTATTAAACAAAATAAATCGATCTATCTCTACAAAGCAGCACCCTAGTTGGTCCCCACAGGATATTCCATATACTAACAAGACTAAGTCTATGGCCCAAGAATGCCAAAAGAGGGCCACACTATACACTACCACCTGCTAGGGCTAGATATTCTTCTAAATGGATTCCGAAGAAAGGAACCCATTCGCCATGCTGGCGTCTACTAGAGCAGAACCATCGCTTGGCGCAGAGGATGAAGAAGATGAACTTGTAGGCTTTGATGGGTCCTCATCGTCATCCAGGGAAATAGAAGGGACTTCTTTGGGGTGATGTCTGAGATACAGATTGCATTCTTTGGAGGTGGAAAGGGGTGAGCCATATATAGTTGAATGGCGATGGAGGGTGCAGAAGGATCAAACAATGGATGAGTGAGTGGGACGACAAAGTCTCTGCTGAAGAAAAAGTAAAAGCGGAATCTACAACTACCAGCGATATATTTACAAAGTCTAGGACGGGGTCAAGATGAAGGTGTAGGTCATGAAACTCAATGAAAAGAACACTCGTCGCCGCGTGCTCCATGATTTGAGAATGACGCGACAATACATAGTAGGGTGAAAATTTAAAGAAATTCTCAGTAGGAATCCAATACTACGCTAATCTAACATCGCCGTCATTCCCAGTTGTTTCGATTTTACTTAATTTAAAAAAATGTAACATAACTATGATACTTTATCCAATAAATATCAGGAAAATCATACTTGAAACAAAACTTAATTTTTACTTAAAACAATAGGAAGTGTAATAAGAAACATATTCTAACATAGCAGGCGAAATGAACATGATGTAAACAGTACTATAAGTACAAGGAATATATAGATAACCATGCAATAGTTTAATATTGAATAGACAGACCATGTATATGCAGGAAATGGAAGTGCACTTAACTTTTGGGATCGTCAACTTATTTGACTTATATGTTTTTCCACACTTGGTCCCCTGGGAGCTTTTGGCCATATACTCCTGGGTAATAGTCTGCTTCTCAAGACTGAACTCGCTCCTATACAGGATTGTCAGGTTTACTTTCGCTAACTTTCCCACTGATCTATTCCCCTTAACCTTATTCAGGGGTTGACCCAAGTAATATGGAATCATTTATAATCCTCATACATTATATGCACAACTAATTTACCTTGAATATAAATATTTTGATTAGTATATGAAATCTCTGTCGGATTTCGACAACACAACGGATCGAGTCCCCTTCTCCATGAATAGTACCAGTCGACTAGAAAGATCAATCAAGCAATTAAGCCAATATAGAACATCAAGTTTATAACAATGAATTCAACAATATGACATGCTAATATAAATTGGGTTTTCTGCTACCTCTACTCAATTCTGCCCGATTTTGTAAATTTCACCATAATTTCTATTCAATTCATTTAGACCTAAATTTTGGATATGTTAGAGTGCTATTTGTCTATTTTTTTAATCCCATATCATTTTGTCTGTTCTACTACTAGCCAGAAATGCACCCTTAGAAGTAAAAATTAACAGAAAATAGGAATCTAGGTGAATCATATAAGACTTATACCAATTCAAAGATAACAGGACACGATTTTATTTACAATAAGTTTCATCTTATTTTCATAAATATAGCTTGAGTTATAAGCTCTTGAAGTGGACAAATCTAGGCTACCCTATGCTAGCCGTGTTGGACTTAGGGCAAATTTATTGAATTACTGAGAGCAACTGGGACCAAATATAACTCTGAAATTTTTATGAGATATTTATCTATGTGTAAGCTTTCTATCAAAGTTTGTTGCACTCAAATTAGAGTTATGTGGGTTGAGTTAGACCCTTCATAATTCGTACTATTTAATAGAGAACATAGAGTTCTTAGGTGAATTTGAAAAATTCATAACTTACTCAATACTAATCCAATGACCTTATACTTTATATGGTTGGAAAGCCCTAAATGTATTGTTTCTTATAAAAATAGGTTCATCAAGTTTTGATGACTAGATTTTGATCAGTATAGGATGAACGTATAGACATCGTAGGGTTTCACCCCAACCAGCATTCTGCTTCTTCCTATTTCCTAATTCTCTCCTTCCAACTTCAACTCTAACTCAAAGACCCAAGTCAAACCAACCATAAACCATCATCTACACCAATTTAATAGAAAATAAGTGAAGAACGATGAAATCCCATACAGTTTCAATCCATAAAAAACAAGAACAGAATTGGAATTCCTACCTTTTCTAGGTGTAGAACTTGTTAGATTTAGGTCTTGGGCAGAAGAAATTTGTTGGAGCTTGTTGGAGCTTGAAGGTATGATGAAGATGAAGTGAAAATGAGATGAAAGGAAAGAAAATGAAGAGGTGGGTCTACTGTTTTGGTGGCCAAAAATATCAAGGGAGTTAGGAGGAATTTGGGGTAATTTAGTGAAGCAAGTAAGAAGGTGATTGGTGGATGGTTTATGGTGCATAAAAGGCCAAGTCTCTCCACTTCCTCTTGGAGCAAGTGGCCCACAATCTTGAGGTAAAGTGGCTGAATTTTTAATCTTTCACTTTAGGTTTTGGTTTGTGAAATTCTATTATTTCGGTTCCGACAGTTTAAAATGCCGAAATCTTACCGATTTCCTTTAAATCAGCAAAACGGTTTTGGTAAAATTCTACGAGGTCTCCTATGCTTCTAATATAATTCCCTCAAATCTAATCTCTCTAAATGATACTTAATTGGCCTTAAAAAAATACTTAATCGAACTCTAATTAGTCTCAATTATTCGATAAAAATCGAACAATTTGATTAAAAATGATAAAATTTTTCGGACGTTACATATCCTTCCTGACAATCCAAAGTAGTCTATCCATGGAAAATTAAAGGAAATTGAATAGTCCAGAAGGGAAAGGAATAATCGTTTGTAGAATAAGGGAAATTAATCCTAGTTTAATGGAGGAATCCCATTGTCACAAATGGGCCAATGATGATAGGAGCTTGGCAGATGCGGAGCCTATAACGTCTGAAAAATTTTATCGTTTTTAACTAAGTTGTTCGGTTTCTATCGAATAATTGAGATTAATTAGAATTCGATTAAGTATTTAGTTAAAGCCAATTAAGTATCTTTTAGAAAGATTAGATTTGAGAAAAATTAGATTAGAAACATAAGAGACCTCATAGGATTTTTCCAAAACCGTTTTACCTATTTAAAGGAAATCGGTAAGATTTCAGTATTTTAAACTGTCAGAACCAAAACTATAGAAATTACACTGTGAGAACCCTAGATTGAATGGCCAAGATTCAGTCAACCTACCCATCTAAGTGGCACAAGGATCAACCCTTGAAGAGGGCAGCTACATCAAATTGAAGTAAAGAAACACATCCACCAATCACATTCCAACTTTCTTCAAAAGTTTCCAAAAATTTCCTTCTTACTCCCTTGCAGATTTTCGGCCTAATATACAGCCGATATCTCTTCATCCTTCTTTTTCCTCATCTCATCTAATCTTCATCTTTATCAAAGCTTCAAGCTTCAACAAGATTTCTTCAATCTAAGGCACAAATCTAGCAAGACTACACCTAGAAGAGGTAGGGATTCATCTTATCTTCTTATTTTCTTTGGATTGGGGCTGCTTGTGGCTCGTCTTTCTTTCATGATTCTGATGCTATATTGAGTAGAGATGATGAGATAGGGTTGGTTTTGCATGTATGTTTGGATTAGAATTGAAGTTAGAGTGGAAGAATTTGACAATAGAAAGAAGTAAGATGCTATTCGGGTGAAAAACCCTACAGCATTCATATGTTCGTCTTGTACAGACCAAAATCTAGCCATCAAAACTTAATGAATCTATTTTTACATGAAGCTAGACATTTAGGGATTTCTATCCATATAAAATATAAGGCCATTGGATTAATATTGAGTGAGTTATGAATTTTTGAAGTTTAATATGAAATTCTAGGTTCTCTTATAGGCAGTATGAGTTTCGAGGGGTGTAACTCACCCTACAAATCTCTAAATTGAGTGCAACTAATTGGGTTTGAAAGCTAACATATAGTGAAATATCCCATAAAAATTTTAGAGTTAGCTTTGATCCCAGTCATTCCCAATAATTTGATGAAATTGCCTTAAGTCCAAATTGGGCCAGAACAGGGCAATCTAGAAGAGTCAATTTTTAGGGCTTATATCTCAAGCTATACTTATGCAAATGAGGTGAAACTTATTTGAAATAAAATTTTGTTCTATTATCTTTAATTTAGTAAAAGTTTTGTTTGATTTCACCTAGTTTCCTATTTTTAGTGAATTTTTACTTCTAAGGGTGCAATTCTGGCTAGTTGTAGGGCAGATCAAAATAAACTTTGAATAACTTGAGCTACACAAATCAAAATGAGATGGTACTAAAACGGTTGGAAACTAGATACATAGCACTATAACATATCCAAAATGTAGGGCTAAATGAATAGAATAGAAACTTTGGTGAATTTTACAAAATCAGGCTGAATTGAGTAGAATAAGCAGAAACCTTATTTGTAACACCCTCCTCAGTACAGTACTATGCTTAAGTCATAGTACCATACCCTGGAGTTGTTATCAAGTACTGAAGGACCTTGTCGACAAAGAACTTCAGCTGTCTTCGAAAACTTCTGAAACTATCTAGAGACAACACAGAAATAGGTGTGAAAATTATAAATTTCCAGTAGAATTCTCTAAGTATCATAAATAATGTCATCGTTGTTATCTCCAGTTTGCTTCGGTTTATAAAAAAAAATGAACATGCTGTGTAAACTGTTTAATTTTACAGTTCAAAAAATATGTTATCCGAAGCAAAGTTCATTTTTATCATACACTTGTTGTTTAGGGAGAGCCCATACCAAATCAATTAATTCATGAATATTAATGAGTAATAACTAAAACATACTAAAATACATTAAAATCAATATACTGAACACATAAAATCTGCCCATGGCTTTATTTGCCTTTGAATTTAAGCATATACATAAAATGTACTTCTCTTTCTTTATCTTCCTTTACTTGTTACACATATTCCAGAGTATGATCGCCATGTCATACCACATCAGGATATGATCGCCATGTCACATTCCTTAGGAATATGTTCCTTCTGCCACGTCCCAGAGTATGATCACCATGTCATACTCTATCAGAATGTGATCGCCATGTCACATTCCTTAGGGTGTGGGATCATCATGCTATATTCCAGAGTATGATCGCTATGTCATACCCCGTCAGAGTGTGATCGCCATGTCACGTTCCTTAGGAATATAGACTCATCATCATATCTTTACATACCACATTCCAGAGTATGATTGCCATGTCATATCCCATCAGAGCGTGATCACCATGTCACGTTCCTTAGGAATATGGGATCTTCGTTTGGTACTTACACTAGTTGGGTCATGCCATGCCTCATGTAAGTTCTGGCCCCTATGCTCACACTAGCTGGGTCGATGCCATGCCTCATGTGAGCGAGGTACTTGCATGTACTTTAATTTTGGTCTTTAGTTTTTAACCTTTACTGCCCTTGGGTAGCCTGGCCTTGGAGTGAGCTTGTCAGCTCCATTCGTGACCGTTGTCACACCGACTTACCCACAAGGGGATTCACATTTAATATACTCATATCTTTTCATTCTTATACATGATCATGCATAGACTTGCTAAATGTATTTATACATATATATACTTCATCATTTATTCTCATGTACCTCATATCATACTGCTTCTTGATTTGTTCTCATATATCTCATATCACACTTATATCATTCTCGCATATAACCATCCCTAGTTGCATAGACTTTTGCCGTGAATCCGGCAGCATAACGGATCAGATCCGCTTTTCTATGAATAGTGCTAGCTCTCACAGACAAATCAGTCATAGCAACATAATCAATTTAACACATATATATCAATATCGAACTAGCAATCCTCAACTCAAACCTTATATGTTTCACTAACACTTGTGAAACCATCAATTGGGTCACCTTTGCCAATCTATTCAGTTCTGCCCGAATTTCATATGATCCACCTTTATTTCTATTCAACTCATTTAAACCTGAATTTTGGATATATCATAGTTCTATATGTCTACTTTCTAACCTCTTTGGTCCCATGTCATTTTGATCTATATAACTCAAGATATTCAAATTTTGCCTCAGCCTGTTCAGTCACTAGCTCGAATTACACTTCTGGAAGTATAAATTCACTAAAAATCGAAACTAAGCTCAAATCAATCGAAATTGGTGCCATATCAAAGCTAACAGGACAACCTTTCATTTTCAAGAAGTTTTCTTCATTTGCTTTAGTATACCTCTAGTTATAAGTCCTGACATTCCACCTTTTTGAGCTACTCTGTTCTGGCTTAGTTTGGACATAGAGCAACTTTCTCGAATCACTGAGAACAATTAGGACCATAACAAACTCGAAATTTCATATTGAGATGTTCCCTTATGTATAAGCTTTCTAACAAAGTTAGTTTCACTCAATTTGGAGTTGTATAGGGTGAGATATACCCTCCTCAAGTCACCCTGCCCGGATGAATACCTTGATTCCTAGGTCAAACTTCAAAAATTCATATCTCTCTCAATACTAATCCAATGACCTTATATGATATATGTATGGAAAGCCCTGGATGTCTAATTTCATCTAAAAATGGTTTCGTTGGATTTAACTGGTTGTAGGACGAGCCGTATACTCCGCCGTACAGACTGCCGTGGAATTCTTCACCCAGACAGCATCCTAATCCTCAATTCCTTTTAATTTTCTCCTTCTAACCATAATTCCAACTCAAGAACTCCTATTAATCTAATCATAATCCATCATAATACATTCAATAATTCATCAAATACATGGAGAAGAGTACAATTTCATGCAATCATAGTGCAAGTAATCCAAGAATAGAAATAGAATCCTACCTCTTTGGAGTGTGATCTTGCCGAATTTGAGTTTTGGATTGATGGGACCTTGACCAAGCCTAGAGATTTGATGGAGTTAGTTGAGAGAGGAAAGGAAGAAGAAGAAGGTTGGAGCAAGGAGAAGGGGAACGTAAATCAGACCAAAATGGAGAGAAGAGTCTGATTTAAATACAAGAAAGTTGTGGTGTTGATTGGTTGGAGTTTTGTGGTTGGAGTTCGGCCATGTCTCCCACTTTTGTGGCCAAATTGCTCTCCACGTCGCCCCAAAAGTGGAATATGTTTTCCGTTCTACCTGAAATCGAAAATTGTATCTATTATTCCTGAAGTTGGAACTCGTGCCATCTTACGTGAGCTTGGAGCTGAAGCCGGATGTCGGAACTCGTCCCATCTTGTTTGTGACTTGAGGAAATCTTCTGTTTATTCGAAACTGGGAAGTAAAGTCGGATGATGGAAGTCATACAGCACGCAATCATATAATCTCGGAACTCCATATTTGAACTCGGGAATGTGAATGCTGGATATAAACTCGGAGATCGGAACTCGTGTAGGATTTGAACTTATGTCCATTGAGTTCAACTCTAAGGCCGGAACTCGTTACATTTAACTTGGAGGTCGGTACTTGCATCATTGTGTTAACCTATAACTTTTGAGGTCGGAAACCGCGTAAACTATTTTGAAACATTAGGTTTGAGGTCGGAACTCGGGAGCCTCTATCTGAAACTTGAAGCTACAGTATGAGACCAGAAATCGGATACACTTTCTTTGAAACATAAAGTCGGATATCGGTAATCACGTCCGTGTCGTTTATACTTGAAAGTTAAGTCAGAAGTCGAGAGATGAGTTAGTTAAGATCGGAAGTCGGAAATTATGCTGAAAGGTGAAGACGAACGTGGAAATCGGGAATGGTCTTCATTAGGGACCTCGACATTAGTTTGGAAATCGGAAATCATGTCCCAGTATACTTTAACTCGAAGTCAGTTATTGGAACTCGGAAGCCACCCATATAACTCGAAACTAGAACATGCGGAATAATCAAAATTAGATGAAATCGGAAATCGGACAGGACATGAAGTCGGAAATTGTGCAAGACGAACTCGGAACTCGGAAATAATCTCTTCGATCTGGAATTCAAAGATGAAGTCGGAAATTGGAATTCATCAATCCTGGGGGCGAAGTCGAAACTCGGAAATCAGGATGTTACATTATTGATATGGCATACTATGTGATTGATATTTTGATTATAAACTTGATGCTCCATGTTGGTTTAAGTGTTTGATTGATCTTTTTGGTAGCCTGGCACTATTTATGGGGAAGTGGACTCGATCCATTATGCTGCCGAAATTTCGACAGAAGGTTCCTCATACTAAGCAAGACATTCAAATGTGCATGAAACCTTCATGATAGATTAGATATGCATGTTAACTTATGAAGATTATTAAATGATTCCATATTACTTAGGCCAGCCCCTGAATAAGTTTAAGGGGAATAGATTAGTGGGAAAGTCGGGGAAAGTAAACTTGTCAATCCTATATAGGAACGAGTTCGGTCCTGAAAAGCAGACTATTACTTAGGAGTATATGGTCAAACACTCCCAGGGGACCAAGAATGGAAAATATAAGTTACATGAGTCGAAAGTGTAACATCCCAATTTCCGACCTCTTACCCAGAATTTCCGATTTCCAACTTAATAATGAACTGGCTTGATTTTCCAATTTCCAACGTTAGGCTCCAAATACATAGGATATGAGTTCCGATTTCATTGTTGATTGGTCAACCAGAATAAGACACGATTCCCGACCTACGAGTTAATGGACGCGAGATCAGATCTCTGTGTTAGTTTCCAAGTTCGACCAAAATTTATATGGGTTCCGACCTCATACTTTACTCCCAAGGTTCAAATAAAACGGACATGATTTCTGATCTCCGAATTTCTGTCCAGGTTTCCAATAAGGTGAGCACGAGGTCCTACATCCGACTTCACCTTCGAATTTTAGGTAAAATGGGATAAATTCCGAATTCCGAGTTCCGAGTTGGTCTGCATAATTCCCGACTTCATCTGGTGTTAATTTCCTGATTTCCAGCTTAACCTTGGACTCCAAACAACATGGATGTGATTCCGATGTCCGACTTCATTTTCAACCCGACTTCCGATATCATAATTTATCTCCAAGTTTCTAGCAAGATGTACTCGAGTTCTGACCTAAACCTCGGTTCAAAATAAAGTGTATACGGTTTCCGACATCCGAGTTGACAGTATGACACAATGATTACAAGTACTGACCTCCAAGTTGAATGTAACGAGTTCTCGCCTTAAAGTTGAACTCAATTGGAATGGACACGAGTTCATATCTTTGAGTTGATTTCCAAGTCATACACGAGTTCTGATATCTGAGCTTATTCCAGGAGCTTTCCATTTCTGTTGTTGTTCCCGAGTTTGAATGGGAGTTCCGTGATTATGTGATTGTAAGCTGATGACTTCCGACATCCGACCTTGCCTCCAAGTCTCGAATAAACCAGACAAGATTTCCTCAAGTCACAAATAAGATGGGACGAGTTCCGACATCAGGCTTCAGCTCCAAATGGAACGAGGTCCGGCTTTAAGTAGAATCGAGACGAGTTCCGATTTAAGATGAATGAAAGCGAGTTCCACTTTTGGGACGACGTGGAGAGCAATTTAGCCACAAAAGTGGAAGACATGGCCGAACTTCAACCACAAAATTTCAACCAATCAATACCACAATTCCAATTACCCTCATGTATTTAAATCAGACTCTCCTCTCCATTTTAGTTTGATTTACGTCTCCCTTTCCCCTTGCTCCAGCCTCCTTCTTCCCTTCTCTCAATCAACTCCATCACTCCTTCAAGTTTAGCAAGGTTCTATCAACTCAAGTTTCAACACTTAGCTCAAATCACACTTCAAAGAGGTAGGATTCCATTCTGTTCTTGAATTCTTTGCACTATGGCTGTATGAAGTTTTATTCTTCTTCATGTATTTGATGAATTATTGGATGTATTATGATGGATTTTTGATTGGATTAATATGAAATATTGAGTTAGAATTAAATTTAGAAGGAGAAAACTAGAAGGAATGGAGGATTAGGATGCTGTCTAGTTGAGGAATTCCACGGCAGTCCATATGGCGGAGTGTACGGATCCTCCTATAGCCAGTTAAATCCGATGAAACTATTTTTAGATGAAAGTAGATATTCAGGGCTTTCCATAGATATATAATATAAGGTCATTGGATTGTTATTGAGAGAGATATGAATTTTTGAAGTTTGACCTAGGGATCAGGACTTTCATCCGGGCAGGGTGACTTGAGAAGGGTGTAACTCGCCCTATACAAATCCAAATTGAGTGAAACTAACTTTTTTAGAAAGCTTACACACAGGGGAACGTCTGAATATGAAATTTTGAGTTTGTTATGACCCCAATTGATCCTAGTGGTTTGAGGAACTTACCCTATGTTCAAACCGAGCCAAAACAGAGTAGTTCAGAAAGGTGGAATTTCAGGACTTATAACTCGAGCTATACTAAAGCAAATGGAATAAAACTTATTGCAAATGAAATTTTGTTCTATTAGCTTTGATATGGCACCAATTTCGTATGATTTGAGCTTAGTTTCGATTTTTAGTGAATTTATACTTCCAAAAGTGTAATTCGGGCTAGTGGCCAAATAGGCTGAGGTAAAAGTTAAATATCTTGAGTTATATAAATCAAAATGATATAGGACTAAAGAGGTTAGAAAGTAGACATATAGATCTATGACATATCCAAAATTCAGGTTTAAATGAGTTGAATAGAGGTAAAGATGGATTATGTAAAAATTTGGGCAGAATTGGGAAGAATTGGCAGAATGACCAAATTGATGGCTTCACAAGTGTTAGTGGATATATAAGGGTTGAGTTGAGGATTGCAAGTTTTACCCTGATAGATATGTTAAGATTTATGATATTGTTATGATTGATTTGTCCGTGAGAACTGGCACTATTCATGGGGAAACTGATCTGATCCGTTATGCTGCTGAATTTACGGCAAAAGTCTAGAAGACTATGAGTATTGGTATTACAAGGAATTTATGATATGAACAACTATATAATTATGAATATGTATGTGGAAATTCTAAATGCAAGGATGAATTTAAGTATGATATGAGTTATGACATATATGGAAGTAAATGACGAAGCATATGTATGAGTACATTTAGCATGCCTATGCATGACCACGTATGAGAATGAGAAGACATGAGTATATTAAATGTGAATCCCTTCACTCGGAGGCAGTTAATTGAGATCCCTCCCTGTGAAGGCAGTTAAATGATAAAATGTGAATCCCTCTGAGACTAGAGGCAAGTGAATCCCCTTGTGGGTGAGTCAGTGTGACAACGGTCACAGGTGGAGCTGACAAGCTCACTCCAAGGCCAGGCTACCCAAGGGCAGTAAAGGCTAAAGACTAAAGACTAAAGACCAAGATTAAAGCATATGCAAGCACCCCGCTCACATGAGGCATGGCATTGACCCAGCTATCGTGAGTACAGGGGATAGAACTTACATGAGACATGGCGATCACGTTCTAATGGGATATGACATGGCGATCATACTCTGGAATATAGCATGATGATCCCACACCCTAAGTAATGTGATATGGCGATCACATTCGGATGGAGTATGACATGGCGATCATACTCAGGGACGTGACAGAAAGAACATATTCCTAAGGAATGTGACATGGCGATCACATCCCGATGGGGTATGACATGGCGATCATACTCTGGAATATGTGTAACAAGTAAAGGAAGATAAAGAAAGAGAAGCAAATTTTATGTGTATGCATAAGTTCAAGTACAAGTAAAGGCATGTGCAGATGCTATATGTATTTTAATATGTTGCAGTTATTATTCATGGTATCGTTCATGAATTGATTTTTATGGGTCCTCTCAAATGCCAAGTGTATGATTAAAATAAGCTTTGCTTCGGACAATGTATTTTTGAACTATAAAATTAAATAGTTTGTAAAACATGTTCACCTTTTTCAAAATAAACCAAAGCAAACTGGAGATGACTACGATGACATTATGTGTGATAATTAGAGAATCCTACTGAGAATTTATAATTCTCACTCCTATTTCCGTGTTATCTCCAGATAGTTCAAGAACTTCCAAAGATGGCTGAAGTTGCTGTTAGATAAGGTCGCTTAGGTAACAGTAACAACTCCAGGGTATGGTACTATGACTTAAGCATAGTACTGTACTTGGGAGGGTGTTACAGAAAGCTCCCAAAGACTAATTGCATTTTCCATTTTACATATATATGCTCTATTTATTAATTTCTAAGCTAATTTCATGGTTATCTGTATATTCCTCGTGTTTTATTACTGTTTACCTATGGTTGCTGTCCCACATACTCACCCATTATTTGACCCTTCCACACCCTATATCGCCATCCCACTCTACATGGCACATCCATTTACACCTCCAACAGCAGCAGTAGCAGCTCTAGCTGTACCTCCCGTTTCCCTACCTCAGCAAACCCTTTCCATCTCATTTTCTGAGGAAGACTACCCATCGGAGGTAGCGAGCCCATCCTCTTCATCTTTTGCACCTAATGGTGGCTATGCCCCGGCAGATGCCGGCATGGCGAATGGATTCCTTTCTTCGGAATCCATTTAGAAGACTTCTGTAGTTCGGCAGGAGGAGATGTATAGAGTGCCCCTCTTTTGGCATTCTGGGCCATAGGCAGTAGCTTAGTGGATGGTGCGCATGGATGTTTAGTATATGAAATGTCCCATGGGAACCAGTTAGGGTGTTGTTTTGTAGAGACAGGCCGGCTTATTTTGTTTTAGCGGCCTCATTTTTTATACCCTGTACTGTTTATGGTTTCTTTTTGTAAACTCTAAAAATAGACATCTATATACATATATATATATGACGTAGTGCAGTAGTTCTATTTATTCCACATATTTCTTTTCTGTTATGATGTTAACCCATTACACTACGGCCAAAGATAAATAAACAAATGAACAGTTAACTCCATTATGGGTATATAACACTGGATTTGTATGAAACTTTAATTAGACAACTACACGTAATAACTTATCAGGTACTATTTTATGACTTAAGCATAGTATTTTGTCTGGTAAGGTGTTACAGAGCCCACAAATAAACCATGTGATGATAAGAGCTGCACGCATGAAAATATGGGGGACATGGGTAAGGATATTAAGGCCAGTGTTGATGGATGGAATAATACAATTAATGAGATAGAAGTGGGTAGCTTTAAAACCATGTCTTTGGGGGGTTTCTACAAGAATGGAGGAGATTATTGCTAATGGGCCAAAGGGTGGACATACTAACAAAGGGTTAGACCTAAATAACCCACGTCTAGATGGACATGCATTTGGCCCTTTGGAAAACATTGAGATGCCCCCTAGATCGTATCATACTTGCAGTTCTTCGGGCTCAACTTTACCACTAGGACTTGGGCCTCTAAAGACTCAATCCATAGAGATTGTTATTGGAGAGTCCTTGATCCATGGGAACACATATGGCTCAGAAGTAGCAGGTTACTCGGATAGTTCAAACAAAAAGAAGATACTTGAAGACATAAGCCCATGCAAACATTCCAGAGGCACACTAAGCCCTCATTATAGAGTGAAGCAGAACAACAAAGTGGTGCCTCATTTGATGGATGATGATAAAATAGTAGCTTCGACGATGAGGCAAATATAGATATCATAGCTAAAAAGCATGGGCAATCGGGAAGGAAGCTGGCTTTGTCGTTGATGATAAGAATATCATGATCCAAACTCTACTAGAAGAGTATATTGAGAAGAAACATGGAAGCCATGGCAACAATAAGAAGAACAATCGTGGAAGGATAAGGGCTAGGGCAAAGAAATCAGGTGTGTTTAACTCTTCTCCATGAAAGTATTATGTTGGTATGTTATAAGGATAGAAGGTAGAGGGCAACTAGGTGTGATTAAAGATTTGATTCTGAGAAATAAAATTTTGTTCATGGGTCTTTTGGAAACGAAATTGGCAAACCTATTAGAGAATTAGGTAAGGAGAGTTTAGGGGCCTTTTGAATTTGATTGGTTTAAAATTGATGCAGTGAATAGGGCTGGTGGACTTCTTTGTGTTTGGGACAAGGAGTACTTTGTTCAGAATAAAGTTAGTATTGCGGATAAGTTGATCTGCATTAAAGGGTTTGTTCAAGAAGTTGATATGTGGTGTGCTTTTAGGTTAGTATACGGTCCTCATTCAATCAATGAAAGAAGGCAAGTATGGGGCAAATTGGAGGAAGCCAAAGAAAGATTTGGGGTCCCTCTCCTATTAATGGGGGGGGGTTTCAATGAGATCTTAAATCTTGGGGAAAGGAATGGTACTAATACTATCACAAGAAGCATGAGAGAATTTGGTGACTAGGTAGATGACTTAAATTTAGTGGATCTATCGATCATTGGTAAAAAAATTCACAGGGAGAAAGGGCAAATTGTGCAGCAGGCTTGATAGAATTTTTGTTGATTCTCAAGTGCTCCAAATATGATCATAATCCATTATTCCTAGAATTAGCAGTGGAGAATTGGGGGCCTAAACGATTCAGGTCCCTGGATATGTGGTTTTCTCATCCGAAGTTTAAGAAATTAATACTAGAAGAGTAGAGGTAGCTAGGTAATGTTAATGTTGTAAAAAAATTAAAAGCATTTAAGATCCAATCAAGAAATGGAATTTAAAGGTCTTTGTCAATATAGATTAGAAAATCAAAAGCTTTGAAGAGGAGATGGCAAGAGTTGACAGTTTATGGGAAGCTGGGGGTCGGAGGATGTTCTAATTGCGAGACATATGGCCTTAATTAGTCTAGTGGAGCTGTGGTACAATAAGAAAAATGAATATTGAAAACAACTATCTTGGGACAAATATGCCGAGGAAATAGATAGGAATTTCAAGTACTTTCACACTATAGCTACCTTTAAAAAAAAGGAAAAAGCAATTGTCAAAATTAAAAGTTGACAGCAGATCAATGAAGGACCTTAGGAGAATAAAAATTGAGGCTAGAAGATACTTTAAGGAGTTGTATCAGCAAAAGAAACACCTTGTTATCAAGATTGAAGATGGGCTGGTGTAAAAAATTTAGAAACATGATGCTGACAACCTAGAGGTAATGCCTTCAGAGTTGGAGGTTAAAGCCATAATGTGGTCTTGCAATTTGTCTAAAGCTTCGGGATCGAATGGTTTCAACCTGAATTTCATATGGAAAATATGGGATATTGTTGGTGCAAACTTTACAAGTGCAATATTGAATTTCTTCTAAACTAGCTATATGGAGAAAGCCCTCAATATGACGTGGGTTATCTTGATTCCAAAATTTGATGGGGTTATGGAGATGAAGGATCTTAGACCAAGTAACACGGTCAGATGTATTTATAAGGTTATTTGTAAAATCCTTACAAGAAAAATTAGAAGAGTGATGAATCATTTGGTTGGTGAGGCACAAATTGCATTCCTTCAAGATAGAAAAATATATGATGGGGCTTTGATTGCATGTGAATTAATCCATTGGTTGAAGAAGGAAAAAAAGAAGGGTTTGATAGTGAAACTTGATTTTAGAAAAGGGTATGACTCAATAAGGTGGAGCTTTGTGGATCTTGTCCTTGAAAAGATAGGTTTTGGGTGTACTTCGAGAAAATAGGTCATGAGTTGCATATTTTTAGCTTCCATGTTTGTTTTAATTAATGGATCCCCAACCAAGCTTTTCAACATGGAGAAAGAGCTTAGACAAGGTGACCCTCTATCACCTTTCTATTCATCCTAGTGGCTGAAGTTCTTAATAAGATGATCTTCAAGGCTATGGACAAGTGGTTAATTCAAGGTTTGGAGATTGGAAAGGACAAGGTGAGGTTGACACATCTCTAGTTTGTCGATAATACAATCTTGTTTTGCCCCACCAAGGACAAATGCCTAGCAAACTACAAGAGGATTCTCAATTATTCTAGCCTTATGATAGGGCTATCTATCAACTTTGAAAAGTCAGCAATTATCTCACTAAACTTCTCAGAGCACAAAGTCTAAAAGCTAAAAAGGAAGCTTAATTATGCTATTGCTGAGCTGTTGGTAGCGAGTGTTGTAACATCCACCGTTTTTCGCCTAATTATTCGGTTTTATCGAATAATTAAGAATAATCAAGATTCGGTTAAACAATTAACTAGACTCAATTGATTAGCAATTACTTGAGTTTAGATAAGAGAGAATTAAGTTAGAGTATAGGAGATTTCATAAAATTTTGTTGAAAACCGATTTACCGGTTTAAAGGAAATCGGTAACATTACGGTATTTTAAACTGTTGGAACTGAACCAATAGAATTACAAGCTTAAAACCCTGGAACCTAAGGCTGATTACTCAGCCACTTTGCCCCATAAGAGTGGCGCCACAAAGGCCACATTGCATGGAGAAGCTTGGTTGAATTTCAGCCAAGCATTCTAAACCAATCAAATGCCAAAGAAAAAGCCACCTAAATACCACTCATACAATCAAATTTTTTCTGCGCCTTTATCACATATTCTGACCCCTTTGTTTGCGCCACTTATTCTTCTCCCTTCCGCTCTCTTTCTCTCTTTTTTACACACACAACTCCAGCCAACATCAAGTCAATTCAAGCCTTGCTCATCCAAGCCTTCAAAATCCAGCAAAATCACTTGGAACAAAGGTAGGAGTTCTATTCTTACATCAATTCTGTGGTCTTGGCCAGCTGAGCGTGGATTATTTTCATGATCTTTGATGTGTTAAATGAATGATTATGATGATATGTGATTGGTTTTGGGCTGTTTGTTTGGTTGAAATCGAACTTGAAGCAAGAGAGAATAGAAATAGGAAGAGCTGAGGGGCTGGAGAACCAAAACCCTTCGGCAGTCCATATGGCGGAGTGTACGGCTCTGCCTACAGCCGATTAAATTTAATGGAACCATTTTTATATGAAACTAGACATCTAGTGCTTTCCATACATATATCATATAAGACTTTTGGATTAGTATTGAGAGAGATATGATTTTTTGAATTTTGACCTAGGGTTTTGACTCTGATTCTGGGCAGACTGGGTTGTTCAAGGTAGAACTCGCCCTATAATACTTGAAAATGAGTGAAACTAACTTTGTTAGAAAACTTACACATAGGGGAATGTCTCATAAAAATTTCAGAATTAGATAAGGTCCCAGTTGCTCCCAGTGATCCAAGAAAATTACCCTATGTCCCAACTGGGTCAGAACAGGGCAGTTTAGGAAGGTCAGAATTTGGGGCTTATAACTTGAGCTCTACAAAGCCAAATGGAATGGGATTTTTGTAAATGAAACTTTACCCTGTTATCTTTAATATGAGTCCAATTTTGTATCATTTGAGTCAGTTTTCGATTTTTAGTAGATTTTTACTTTTAGGTGTCTGATTCTGGCTAGCCACTGGGCAGGCCGAGATAAAACCTAATTATCTTAAGCTATAGATATCAAAATTAGATGGGATCAAAGAGGTTAGAAAATAGACACATAACACTTCAACCTACCCAAATTTGAGGTCCAAATGAGTTAAAAAGAAATTATGGCTTGAATTATAAAAATCGAGTTGGTTGACTATGCTGGAGCAGGAACTCTGCCTTAAGGAATTTGATGTTGATATGAGTTCAATATTGGAATATGTATGTGATGTTGTGTTCTTTGTGATAAATTGATATTCTGGTATGCTGGCACTATTCATGGGGAAGCGGACACATTCCGTTATGCTGCCAAAATTTCGGTGGAATCCATGCATAAGTTATGAATTACATGTTAATACATGTGCATTTCAAGGAAAGTTATGAAAGTTATATAAAGAATTATGTTACTATGAAAGTTCCATGCTACTTGGGCCAGCCCCGGATAAGAAGTTAAGGGGAATAGATCGGTGGGAAGGTCGGGTAAAGTAAACCCGGCATTCCTGTATAGGAACGAGCTCGATCCTGAGAAGCAGACTATTACCCAGGAGTCTAAATGGCCAAGAACTCCCAGGGGACCAAGAGATGGAAAAATGATGAAAGGAAATGAAAAGTTTATGAAGGAAAGCTTAAGTATGAGTCTGCATGATTACATGAATGCATGAATACATGGAATAGTTATGTCAAGATGTTTACAGTTGTCTATTATGTTCATTTACTGCGGTTTATTTATTTATTCTGTTTATCATTCTATGTATCATTATTAGTAATCCATTCTGATTCTTGTGCCATCTGAAGTAAAAATGAACCTTGCCTCGGACCAGATATTTTCTTGAACTCATTAAAATCGATACTTCAGTTTGAACACATGTTTTTACAATTAAATAAAACCCGAGGCAACTGAGAATGTATGTGACGTCAGGTAACCACTAAACACAACCCTATTGAGAATTTCTTGAAATTCTCACCTCGTTCTGTATTTTCCGCATCATTCTCAGACGCTGGCGAAGGGCTCAACGGCCACTCTTCTCATTGAGATCCCAGACCTGCAGCTTCACTATGACTCCGAGTGGGACTCATTGCACACAGCCTGCTCCTGCTAGTTCTGCCTCAGCTTTTAGCACTAGGAATATTGTTGTTCCTTATTTCATCTGCTGTTAATACATACATATATATATGTATAGACTGAAGCAATGACTTCTATCATGTAAATATACATGTATGTATACAGTTGATGTTATTATACTATTCCTTATCTGTCGTGGTATTATGTTGAGTTTCGTTACGCTCATAGTATAGCGGCGCGCCGTTTCGACTGTTTCGTAATACTAATCACGAAATTTAAGTAGAATGTTAACACGGTAACACAGACTACCTAATTTCATGTTATGACTTAAGCAAAATATTAAATTAGTAGGGTGTTACAAGTGTTGTACCTCGCTCCAAATTACAATTTAAAAACTTAATTACACACTACTTGTAGGATAGTGCAACCAAGGTCATCTCACAAGGATGTTGATGACTATTTGATTAGTAACAAAGGGATTTTGATTGCATGCGAGAAAACTAATTAAGAAAAGAAACTAACAACTAAAACAGACACTAGCTCAAGGATTTTCTAAGGCCAAAAACATACCTATCACAAACGCGTATATGATTAAATACATGGTGTGTGGCTAACGTGAGCTATTAGAGAGACCTCTTCTAACAACCCCATAATTCTACTTAGAAATCTTTAGGCATTCAACCAATATATAATTGATTAGATAATTGAGACCTCAACTCTAATTAACCTATATTAGTTTTTAGCCTCAATTATATTAGCCTAGGTTCAAACCCAAACCCAATTCCTAATTCTTTAATTAATCAAGTTCATACCAATTAATGAATTAGTAATCACTGAACTAATTCCTCATTCATAAACCCATATATCAATACCATTCAATGCAAGTATGTAAAGAGTAAGAGGCAAAGAATTAAGAAAATATATCATGTATTGAAATTAAAGAGTAAGGTTTCAAGCTCTAACCCTTAAAGCCCTTTGGAGAATCCCTAAGCTAGACTCCAACTCTACTCATCCATGGGAATTTACAACCAAAATAGAAAATAAAAAGTGGTGATAGAAAGATAAGAGGGTGAGAAGAAGAAAGGAAAAGAGAAGGAGAGAAAATAGAGAAAACTAATATACTCTAACCTAAAGAGAGAAACTAAATTCTTAAAAGTGAGATTTCCCTTTCACATCCCTATTTTCTCACTAGTTACAGACCTCAAATGTGAAAATCCAACATTGCCCTTGAGTCCAAATTAATCATCTGCCTCTTAGCTTTAAGTGGACACCCAGTTTGGTTAATTTGGACTTGAAATGAGTGAGTTATGGCCCAATCGTTGTAGCATATCTAGGTTGTACCTCTATTCACATTTATCAACTTCAACAACTAATAAGCCCACCAAGATGTTATTATTTTGGAAAGTGATCTTCATGAATTGAAGCTTTAATTCAAATGGCGCCAATTTTGCCTCAATCCAATTTCTACAACTCAAGTTACGGCCCAATTAGTACACACTACTCAAATTCTAGCGATAGTAGCCCTGACTCGATTTCATGGCCCAATTCGATCTGCTAGATATCTAAATTAGCTTTTGACTTCTCCATCAAAGTTTTAGATCTTTCTATCAACTTTCTTACAATATAAAATTTGTAAGTTTTAGAGGTCTATAACTCATGATATGCTCAAAATACAGAAATAGTATAAATTTGTAATAATGCTAAAAAATACAATTAAGTTCAATAGAGTCCAACCTCATAGAATGTGTTTAATATTGATCAATTAAGCACAAAAGAAGTCCAATAAACTAAATATGAGGGTTAATCAATGTATCAAAATATTACTTATCAGCTGCCTATTAGATATCTTGGCATCCAATTAAGTGCAAACTGTAGGAAAGTGTCTACTTGGAAGCCCATCATTGATAAGATTTAGAAAAAATTAAGCGGGTGGAGGGCTAACCTTTTATCAAAAGTTGGCAGACTTGTTTTGATAAAAGTAGTTCTTAATAGCCTGCAAAATTTCTACTTGGGTATCTTCAAAATGCCCGAGTTCATTTCTAAGAAGATAATCTCCCTTCAAAACATATTCTTTTGGTGTAGAGGCAATGAACGAAAAGGTATGGCTACAGTTAGCTGGGAACGGATTCAGTTGCCAAAGGAAGCTGGAGGCTTGGGGGTTGGGGGTTGGGGGTTGGTGACCTTTTGTTGAAGAACACTACAATATTATTCAAAAGGTGGTGGCCTTTTACTATAGAAGACATATGGAAGAGAATAGTTAGTTCCTGTAATGACTTGGATTATGGATAGACTTGGATTATGGAGCACTATTATAATATTAGGAAGATTGATAAAGATGTTGAAGCTATTATCAAGAATGGATTATCGGTGATGGTAGGGGATGGATGTAACATCCTCCAAAATTCTTTTATCGTTTTCCGTTTAATTGTTTAGTTTTTACCGAATAATTGAGATTAATTAAAATTCGGTTAAATAATTATTTAGGATCAATTAATTAGCAATTAATTGAGATTAGGTACAAGTTAATTAGGTTAGAAATATAGAAGATTTCATAAGAATTTTCACGAAACCGATTTACCGATTTAAAGGAAATCAGTAAGTTTACGGTGTTTTAAACTGTCGGAACCGAATCAATACAATTTTAACTCATCAACCCTACTTGAGTGGCTGATCACTCAGGCACTTAATCCCTCAAATTGGCGCCACCTTGGCCACAAGAAAGGAGGCAAGCTTGGCTGAATTTCAGCCTTGCAAATCCAACCAATCAAAAGCCAAAGTAAGTCAACTATAACCACTCAAGCAATTAGAATTTTTCCACCCTTTAACACCCATTCAGACCACATTCCAGCGCCACTTTTCTCCTCTCCTTTCGGCTCTCTTTCTCTCTTCTTCACTCAAATAACTACAGCCAACATCAAGCCTAATCAAGCTTTGCTCATCCAAGCCTTCAAAATCCAGCAAAATCACTCAGAACAAAGGTAGAGGTTTAATTCTTGTATCATTTCTGTGCTCTTGGCTGGCTGAGGGTGGATTATTTCCACAATCTTTGATGTATAAATTGAATGATTATGATGATATGTGGCTGGTTATTGGTTGTTTGTTTGGTTAAAACCGAATTGGAAGTGAGAAAGAATGAAAATAGGAAGAGATGGAGAGCTGGAGAACCAAAAACCCTCGGCAGTCCATACGGCGGAGTGTACTGCTCAGCCTACAGCCGATTAAATTTGATAAAACAAATTTTAAATGAAACTAGACATCTAGGGCTTTCGATACATATATCATATAAGGCTTTTGGATTAGTATTGAGAGAGATATGATTTTTTGAATTTGACCTAGGGTTTTGACTCTGGTTCTGGGCAGACTGGGTTCCTCAGGGTAGAACTCGCCCTATACTATTTGAAAATGAGTGAAAGAAACTTTTTTAGAAAGCTTACACATAGGAGAATGTTTCATAAAAATTTCAGAATTAGATAAGGTCCCAGTTGCTCCCAGTGATCCAAGAAATTTACCCTATGTCCTAATCGGGTCAGAACAGGACAGTTTAGGAAGGTCAGAATTCGGGGCTTATAACTCGAGCCCTACCTAGCCAAATGGAATGAAACTTTTTGTAAATGAAACTTTACCCTATTAGCTTTAATATGAGTCCAATTTCGTATCATTTGAGTCATTTTTCAATTTTTAGTGGATTTTTACTTTTAGGTGTCTGATTCTGGCTAGCCACTAGGCAGGCCGAGGTAAAATCTAAATATCTTAAGCTATAGATATCAAAATTAGATGGGACCAAAGAGGTTAGAAAATAGACACATAACACTTTAACATACCCAAATTTGAGGTTCAAATGAGTTAAATAGAATTTATGGCTTGAATTATAAAAACCGGGTTGGTTGACTATGCTGAGGCAGAAACTCTGCCTTGATGAGTTTAATGCTATTATGAGTTCCACATTGACATATGTGGGTAATGTTATGACCTTATTGAAAAATTGATGTTATGATGTGCTGGCACTATTCATGAGGAAGCGGACTCGTTCCGTTATGCTGCCAAAATCTTGGTAGAATCCATGTGTAAGATATGAATTACATGTTGATGCATATGCAATTTCCAAGAAAGCTATGAAAGTTATGATAAGGATTATGTTACTATGAAAGTTCCATGCTACTTGAGCCAGCCCCGGATAAGAAGTTAAGGGGAATAGATCGGTGAGAAGGTCGGGGAAAGTAAACCCGGCATTCCTGTATAGGAACGAGCTCGATCCTGAAAAGCAAACTATTACCCAGGAGTCTAAATGGCCAAGAACTCCCAGGGGACCAAGAGATGGAAAATGATGAAAAGAAATGGAAAGACTTATGAAGAAAGGTTCATGATTAAGTTTGCATGATTACATGAATGCATGTTTACATGAAATAATTATGTCAAGATGAATGCAGTGTCTATTAAGTTTATTTACTGCTATTTATTTATTTATTTATTCTGTTTACTATTCCGTGGAATTTTATTAGTGAGTTATTCTGTTTCCTATGTCCACTAAAGTAAAACTGAACCTTGCCTCGGGCCAGACTTTTCCTTAAACTCAATAAAACGGATAACTAGCTTGAACACACGTTTTTATAGTTAAATAAAAATCGAGGCAACTGAGAATGCATGTGACGACAGATAACCACTAAACACAACCCTACTAAGAATTTCTTGAAATTCTCACCTCGTTCTATATTTTCCGCATCATTCTCAGACGCTGGCGATGGACTCCACGGCCACCCTCTTCATTGAGATCCCAGATCTGCAGTTTCACCGTGACACCGAGTTGGACTCGTTACACACAGCCTACTCCTGCTAATTCTGCCTCTGCTTTTTAGCATTAAGAATTTTGCTGTTCGTTTATTTCATCTGCTGTTAATCTATATATATATATATATATATATATATATATATATATATATATATATATATATATAGACTGAAGCAATGACTTATGACATGAAAATACATATGTATGTATACAGTTGATGGTTTTTATACTATTTCTTAGCTGTTGTGGTATTATGTTGAGTTTCATAATGCTCACAATATAGCAGCGTGCCGTTTCAGTCAAAAATAAAAATAAAAAATAAATAAGCAAAATATTAACACAGTAACACAGTCTACTTAATTGTATGTTATGACTTAAGCATAACATCAAATTAGTAGGGTGTTACAATGGAAATAAACCCTCTTTTGGGAAGATAGGTGGATAGGTGATATTTGTCTCACAAAACGATTTCGAAGGCTCTATTCCATTTCCTCCTTAAAAAACAAAGCCATTTCTGAGTGTGGGTTTTGGGACGGGTATTTTTGGAGTTGGAATCTCCTATGGAGATGCTAGTTCTTTGAATGGGAGCAAACACTTGTTTTAGAATTATATGATGTTTTATTGTAGGTGTCACTTTGTGAGGATGTTCATGACAGCACCTTTTGGAAGTCTCACAGCTCTGGGAAATATTCTATCAAATCTTTCATTTCTACAATTTCTTGAAAGCACATTGGTGTGAATGAATGCCAACATGTTTTCTCTAACATATGGAGTGGAATTGCACCTTTGAGAGTGGAGATGATGGTTTGGTTCACGGTTTTGGACAGACTAAACAAAATGGATGGGCTCAAGAAGTGCAATATTATCCAGAATGATGCAGTCGGGTGTGTTCTTTATAACCACACAGAAGAAACAGGTGAACATCTGTTCTTGCACTATGAATTTACATGGAAAATTTGGTGCTACTGTGCTAGCAAATTTGATGTTGTCGAGGTTATACCACAAACTTTATCTAAGCTTATTGGCTTTTGGTTTGGGGTTGAGAATCAAAGTAGGAGTAATTCCTGGATCTCTATTTTTCTTTGTTGGTGGTTATTTGGAGGACTAGGAATGGTCAAATCTTTGATAAAAAAATTTATTAATGAGGTGATTAAGAACCAAGTCACATTTTGGAGCAATACATGGGTATAGGATTTGATCAACATGAAAAAGAATGAATTTAAAGAATCAATCAATTATATATCACTCATGAATACTTACAATGAAGCTACATGTATGATAGCAAGAATGTCACAGGCTTGTTTACAGGATTATTGGTGGCTATGTATGGATTATCTACAAGACAAATACTTATATGTCATTGGGGATTATCTAGCAGGTCTGAACTCTCTTCCTAAGTGTTTATTGATTGATTTTATAAATGCTTCTTTGGACATTGAGACGAAAGTTTTAACATTCTCAAAAGAAATTCACTTTGTACTGGAAGATATTGCTGCCTTAGAGGAACATATATCCATTAAATCCAAATCTAAGGAAATGATCCAATGGTGGCATCATGGTGACAATGTTGCTTGGGAGTGCAGATTTATCTTGAACTATTTCGGTCAAAAATACTATATATTTAAAAATTCAAAAAAAAATTTGTTATTAATTCCTTAATAGCAAAATCCATTTTTCAAAAGGATACTGGGTTCCATTGATGGCAGCTCTATGGCTGATGATAGTCAAATAAAAAAATTGTGAATAACTAATCCAAGGCCAGATAAAAACAGCTTTAAATAAGACAAAAAGATTTTACATAACATTGAATGTTAAAGGAAGGAAGGAACACAGTCTCTCCCTCTCTCTCTCTCTCTCTCTTTCTCTCTCACTATATATATATATAGTGTAAAATTCACCCTATTTTTTAATTAATATCATTCTAATGTGTAATTATATTTATAATTAAAAATTTATTATAATTTATATTTATAATTATTGTATGATTTAAATAGTAGTGTAATTTATAATTAAAATTCATCAAATTTATAACTGAATTTAATTTTGATGTTTATCAAAGTGAAAGTTTTCTGCACAAACAATTATTTATGTATTGTTATATTATTTAAGAGTAAATATATGCTTTAGTCTCTAAAAGATTTTTACATCTTTCATTTTAACACTTTAGTCTTTAAAAGATTAAATGTATATATTTTAATTCGTGAAAGATTTTCACTTTAACACTATAGTCCCTGAAAGTTTTTTATTTTAACATTTTGGTCCCTAGAAGATTAAATCTTTTGAGGTTTAAAGTGTATATCTTTTAATTTTTTTAAGGACTAAAATGTTAAAACTAAAATCTTTTAAGGACTAAAGTTTTAAAATGAAAATTTTTCAAGGACTAAAGTGTAGTTTTACTTCATCATTTAAAGTGTTTAACTCTTTTTTTTTTTTTTTTTGGTGAATCAAGGGGCTAGAAGCCTAGCAACAAAACAAAAAGAAACTAGGCAACAAAAACAGCCTATGGTAGAGCCATACTTATAACATCATCCCTAAGAAAAGGCCCTAAGGTCTCAGGAGGAGAGATCAAATAGCACACCGCAAGTTGATCAGCATGACCAAGCAAAGCAAGATAATCAGCCACCCTATTGGCCTCACAATAGATGTGAGTCAAGTGAACCACCTAATCCTTGTTTAGAAGCTCTTTTACATGATTTATTATAACCATGCTATAAGGAAGCTTTCTATCGACCCCATTTCTGATAAGCGACAATGTTGCGATAGAGTCCTTCTCAAGGATGACATAATGAAAATCCATACACCAAGCCAAGCTTAGAACATAAAAAGCACCCCATGGTAATAGCACAACTCCCCAGTTCACTGTAAAACCACCGAAGTTGTAATATCCATGCCCCAAGTTCTCAGTGTCTCCTGTTGCTATATTTTTCATAATTGTAATCGATTACCCAGGATTGTAAACCACTCTGGAGGCCTTCGGTTCGAAATTTTCATAATTGTAATTGATTACACATAATTGTAATCGAGTACAATCATCTAGGACTATGGTAATCGATTACAAATAATTGTAATCGATTGTAATCGATTACTACAGGTTTATATAGAGTTTGAACACGATCTCTCTCTTAATTTCAAGCGAAACTCGCTCTTTCTAAACCTCGAAAACCCTCTCCCTTCTTTCTAAAATCACTCTCTTCCTCATCCTTTACCTCCATTCCAAACCTTTTCATTAAAATCTACTCTAAACACACATTAAAACGCTCCCCATAACATCAAATCCTTATCAAATTTGCTTCTTTCTCTCTCTACCTCCACTATAGTTGAGCTTGGAGCTTGGAAAGGGAGAAATCGTGGAATCCACTCCCATTCTCATCCTTATTGGCTACCTAAAGGTAATTCTTGACATCTTTTCCTTTTTTCTTCCTCGGAATTCCGAATCTTGCACATTTGAGATCTCCTCATGAACCCTAGGTTAAAGAATTGGGGATTTTGTGGTTTGTGAGTAACTGGTGTTAACTCCCTTGAGTTAATGACTAATATTTGGATAAATTAGAGTATTTATGATGTTAGATTGTCTCAAGGAATGTTCCTTTAGCTCCGTGGCTCCAGAGAATTGGAATTCTCACTCTGGGCTTGTATACTATGAGTAAATAGTTTATCTCTAGCTTATTTTCTAGTATATTTATTTAAATTATATGCAACAAATTTGGTATCTCATGGAATTATGATTTAGATCTTCGTAGCCTCTTTATTTCAAATTTACCACGTGGGACAATGAATGGATTTCTAAGAAAATTTGATAATTGTTGTTTTTATTGGAATTCTAATAATTTTCAATGCATTATGAAGAGGAATCCTTCCTTTCATGAAGATTGTCCTTGTTTTAAAAAGTATTTAAAATGGTTATTGAAAATGGATTATTGAGAATTTTGCATGAGGTTGAATGAAAGGTTTTCATGGAAAAGTTTATACTAGGATCTGCATGGTAGTATACATTAGCCTCGGTGTACCTCGGATGATAATTTACATAACCACTAAAGGGAGTGGCGCGTGACGGAAATTACACGGCCACTCAAGAAAGTGGTGCATGACGGATTACAGGGTCACACAAAGGAAAGGACACCTAAGTGTGATTTTTGATGGACTATCCTAGAATAGATGGCTTTCCTTGTTTATAAATATGTCAAAGAAGTCTTTGGAACCAAGGTTTTCCTTTATTAACTTTATATGTTATTATTATTTGAAATTACTATACATTGTCTCATGTGGGTTAGGGACACTCTATCTCTCACTAAGTTACAAAACTCACTCTGTTGTTTCTTTTTCTTTTTCAGATATAGGTGCAGACTTGGGAGTTAATCCTCTTACCCTCCAGTTATGACCTTTGTTTCTTTGGCGAGCCCTTGGAACCAAGGGCATCATGGAACTTTAGGTTTTTGATTTGTTGTATCTCTTAGAATGTTGTAGCTCCATAGTACCACAGGAAAGATCTAACCCATGCTTAGTGTATGTGGATGTTTGAATTTGTGCTCTTGTGTATTGTTTGGATTGGTTTTCTAAGAAACAAAAAGTTTATATATTTCAAATGGATAAATGTAATTATATGTTTTACTTTTATACTACGTGTTGTGAGGTGCATTCTGAGAATGCTTGAATCCCCAATGGATTGAGTATGTTTGCTTGTATATGCAGGAAGAAGATCCGTATTTGGAAGTTGTCCTAAATACAATGGAGACTTTATCCAATTTTTCTGAAAATGTGTGATGAGAGACTTACCGGTGGACCTGTCCCCTATGCGCCGGTCACGACTCGGGTTGGGTCGTGACAAAGTTGGTATTAGAGCCTAGGTTTCCCTGTGTACTATGGAGCAAGTGTCCTTTGATAGGATTACAACTGTGCAAATGGAAGCACATCCATTTTCATAAATTGTGGCACTACGAGAGGCCTTTAGGATTGTTATATCTATTTACCAATCCATCATGTGGCTTTGTTCCTCTATTACTTGTAGGTCTTGATCTCAAACTCTTTTTTTTCTCTCTAAAACACCTTTCCCTTCATTCTTCAAACAACTCCTTCAAATCTTTCTATCAAAATTACACTCTTTCCACTCACTTAATCTCAATTTCTTTCTTTGGTTTCAAATCATGTCTTCATCCAAGAATTAACACTATTTGGTCTTGAAGCGAGAGAAAGGGGTCGGGATAAATATAGGTATTATAAGTAGATTGACTAGGCAAGTTAGATAGGACTGGTAAAGGGAACTTTATGAATCCAATTAGAGAATGCGAGCATAATGCTTAGAGCACCCGATTTCCATGGCATGCCCCATATGGCATTAATAAAAGTCTAGGGACAAAAAGCATGATTCCAGAATCTGCTGACCTTGCGCGTATGGCTCTATCACCCACAGTGGAGGGAATTGAAGGTATAAAGCGACTACAGCCTTAAGGCTCCGTATTTAAATGAACCCAACTATTAGGGAGTCTTGGATAAGACATCGGGATAAGAAGACTATTCTTTTAATATTTTAGCCGTAACACCCAATCCATAATTCCCTTTATTCATTAAATGGTACATAACGAAGTCACTTTTAGCTAGAGGGGAGATTTAGAGACATCTATCACAAGGACATAAGACTATGGTGAAACATCTCCTAATATGCAATGAGATTAGGATGAGGTATCTCATGAAGTGGTATGAGACATCTACTGATGTGAAATTATGTAACCAAAGATTTTAATAGTAATGTTGGGAAGTGAAGAGTATGCAAAAGATATAGGAAGTTGGCTTGCTTCAGTAATAGCAGGATTTGGAAATATTACCAAATCTTGAATCAAAGAGGTCTCAGGCATAAGAGAATCCCCAAGGGCATATGAGAAAGTAAGGTTGATAGCAAAGTAAGCATGTTATTGCAGTTTAGAAGATGACTTCTCCAAAATCAAATTGACTAATGGTACAAAGAAAGCAAGGGTAGGAAATTACTTTATTTGCATGGCTTAGTGGGATTAAAGATCGAACAAATCATGCTAGGTTGAAGCATTGAAAACGAGTAGGAACGGAATTCTAAGAGGGCTAGGATATAAGTAATAAGGATCTTCAGAGAAGAAGGAAACGGGTTAACTCAAATAGGTAGATTTTGGGATCTAACCTTAGAATTGAAATTTATTATGGATTTCAATAAAGAGTGAAGTGCAATGATACGGGTCTTCTGATTAGGATTGATGCAGCAAAGGGCTATGCTAATGAGTTGGATAATTCATATGTTCTAATATGTCCAAGACAATGAGAAAATATAATAAGCTCTAAGATTAAAAGGAAGGCAATGAAAGTTCTCCAAGAATATGTGTAGAATTATTATGGTGCGGAGCACTAATCATTCATGTCAAGTTCTATATGGAAAAGAACATTGGAAGGACTCTGTTTGAATATATATAGTGATATCGAATAAGTATTTGGTCATAAGCTGATGCCAAGCTTGGTGGGCTAGTTCTTGGTTCGAGTATTGAGTGCTTTTCTTTGAACCTTGTTGGCTTCAAGTGCCATAATCATTATTGGGAAGCAATTACCAACTATTTCAGTTGATCTCAATTATCATTCTCAATCAAGTAATGTTTTAGTGAAATCACTATTTGGCTTGCCAAATGGATACACTCCAATCACTTGTGGCACACAAGGACTACTCTTTATGCTGGCTACTCTAATCATGGTATGATTCTGGGCTCTCAGAGATCGTTGCAAACTTTGCAGCCCATGGAGTCACTGAACTTGTCCCCAACTGTGACCGATGACAACTTGTGTTAGGTATTCTCAAGTAGATCATGTTAGAACAATGGATGTTGTTCCCTTACCACTTGGTGCTAGAAATTAAGACTACAAGTTCTTTAAAGGCAAATCAAATTTTACGCAAGAAGCACTTGGCGGAACATCATACTATGCAAGTGATCCTTGTGTAGTACATTGAAGAGTTTTGAATGGTGACAAGTATACTCATAATGGAGTTCCTCAAATGAGTACCTTGATGAAAGAGAGAAGGCTAATAGGCCAGAGGTAATAGCTAAGGTGAGGGTAAGGCGCGAATTAAGGAGATGTCGAGGTTTGGGATTATGGAATAACCCAAGATTTGAGGGTTGAGAAGTTGAGTCTTATAAATTGCATCAGATAAAGGAGTAGTATTACATTTGTTAGCTAATCCAGAATGTCTGAAATTAGAATGAGAAATTCTTGTTTCAAGTAACGAGAAGAATCTCGAACCAGTTTGGGCTTGATAGGAAAAAAAAAAAAATTTTATTACTCCACCCTATGAGTAAGCACTAGAAGATGACAAAACCTGAAAGGGAACTGGGAGATTTAAAGTTAGTAAAAGAAAATCTTATCTTGACTGAGAAGAAGGATTCTTTTAGAATGATATGCAGACTGAGAAGATAAAGTCACATATTTGTGAAAGATTGTATTCCATGGATAATACAATAAGTATGCAATTGTCAAGGACTCGATCATAGGAAGAGAATATAAAGAAGTACAAAAGAACAACCTAGTATGCATATAAGAGAATGGTCCATATATAAGTAAAGAGCTTATGCTAGTCTCAACAGTCAACCACATACATTTTGGAAAATCACATATGAAGGATATGATGATGTTTAGGAAGAAAAACAAAGCCTTAGTTATTTGATCTTTTGAGGTCATAGAGAGGTGAAGGAGCTTCATTCAAAGGTGGTAGCCTCCGCAAAGATGACCTGGAAGAACCACTTAAGAAGGAAAACAAGTTGGTGAGCCGAGAAAGCCATGAGAGTCAAGTATCTTTATTTAACCAAATCTTAAGGCATGAATGCTCCTTCATTTGTTTAGAATTCGGGGACAAATTCTTTTAAGGGGGGAAGAATGTAATACCTATGCCCTAAGTTTTGAGTGTCTCTTATTGCTGTATCTTTCATAATTGTAATCAATTACCTAGGACTGTAATCGATTACAATTTTCTAAAATAGGTTCCTTCCCGCTCTAGATGACTTTGGGCCAAAATTTTCATAATTGTAATCAATTGCCAGAGGTCTGTATAGCGTTCAAACAAGATCTCTCTTTTCATTTCATGCAAAACTCTCTCGCATTCTAAACCTCGAAAATCCTATCCTTTCTCTTTAAAATCACTCTCTTCTTCATCCTTTACCCCCATTCCAAACCTTTTCATGAAAATCTACTCCAAACACACATCAAAGCACTCCCCATAACATCAAATCCTTATCAAATCAGCCTCTTTCTTTCTCTACCTCGACCATGGTAGAACTTGGAGCTTGGAGAGGGAGAAATAGTGGAATCCACTCCCATTCTCATCCGCATTAGCTTCTGAAAGGTAATTCTTAACATCTTTTCCTTTTCTCTTGCTAGGAATTCTGAATCTTGCACATTTGAGATCTCCTCATGAACCTTAGCTTAGAGAATTGGGGATTTTGTGGTTTGTGAGTGATTGCTGTTAACTCCTTTGAGTTAATGACTAATATTTGGATAAATTATCGTGTTTATGATGTTAGATTGTCTCAACGAACGTTGCCTTAGCTTTGTAGCTCCAGAGAATTAGAATCCTCACTTTAGGCTTGTGTACTGTGAGTAGATAGTTTATTCCTAACTTATTTTCTGGTATATTTATTTAAATTATATGCAACAAATTTGGTATATCATGGAATTATGATTTAGATCTTGGTAGCTTGTTTATTTCAAATTTACCATATGGGACAATGAATGGATTTCTAAGAAAAATTGATAATTGTTGTTTTTCTTGGAATTCTAATAATTTTCAATGCATTATGACGAGGAATCCTTCCTTTCATGAAGATTGTTCTTGTTTTAAAAAGTATTGAAAATGGATTATTGAGAATTTTGCATGAGGTTGAATGAAAGGTTTTCATAGAAAAGTTTATGTTAAACATTATATGAGATGGTAAAGGAAAGGAGTTGGGAAAAGTGTATGCCAGGATCTGCATGCTAATGGTAGTATACGTTAGCCTTGGTGCACCTCGAATGATAATTTACACAGCCACTCAAGGTAGTGGCCATGATGAAAATTACACTGCCACTTAAGAAAGTGATGAATGACAAATTATAGGGTCACACAAAGGAAAGGCCACCTAAGTGTGATTCCTGATGGAGTATCCTAGAGTAGATGGCTTTCCTTGTTTATAAATATGTCAAAGAAGTCTTTGGAGCAAAGGTTTTCCTTTATTAACTTTATATGTCCTTATTATTCGAAATTACTATACATTGTTTCATGTGGGTTAGGGACACTCTATCTCTCACCGAGTTGCAAAACTCACTCTGTTGTTTCTCTTTCTTTTTCAGATACAGGTGCAGACTTGGAAGTTAATCCTCCCATCCTGTAGTTGTGACCTTTGTTTCTTTGGCGAGCCCTTGGAACCAAGGGCATCATGGAACTTTATGTTTTTGATTTGTTGTATCTCTTAGAGTGTTGTAGCTCTATAGTACCACAAGTAGGATCCAACCCATGCTTAGTGTATGTGGATGTTTGAATTTGTGTTTTTGTGTATTGTTTGGATTGGCTTTCTAAGAAACAAAAAGTTTATGTATTTTGAATGGATAATTATAATTATCTGTTTTACTTTTATACTATGTGTTATGGGGTGCATTTTGAGAATGCTTGGATCCCCAATGGACTGAGTGTGTTTGCTTGTTTATGCAAGAAGAGGATCCGTATTTGGGAGTTGTGTCCTAAATACAAAGGAGACTTTTATCCAATTTTTTTGAATATGTGTGATGAGAGCCTTGCTGGGGTACCTGTCCCCTATGCGTTGATCATGGCCCGAGTTGGATCGTGACACAAGTGGACTCCCATTGCATTGCAGATCACACCACCACAAGAGGCCAAACCATATTGGAACCTGGATCTATCACAATTTAGCTTAACCCAGCCTTCATGAGGGAATTGCCGAGCGAGTAAAACTGATGCTCGTGATAAATTATTCTAAATCTCGACACAATCTCATCTTGTAACATCCCGAGTTCTAAGGGTAGACTAGGATAGAAGGAAGCTAGGGCTTGAGGTAAAGGAAAAATTGTAATTTGACAAACCATAGTAAAAGTAGGGATGAAATTATAATTATTAGATTTTAATGGCAAAATTGTAATTAAGGCCTTACGATTGTTGAGAGGGGCATCCGTAGGAAAATTCTGATTTTCGGGATTTGGTGGGTGCCACGGCACTGATAGTTAACTAAAACACTTGTAATAAATTTAAATTGAGATTTTCTACCCACAATTTTAAATAAAGTGTGAGATTACTCACACAATATTGCAGTAACTCGAGTGACCTAGAATACCCGAGTTAATAGCTGAACACCTTCAATTAAGGTTTAGGGTTAATCCTCAGGGGTCCTATATTGTCTGTGGGCATGAGTATCAGTTAAAGACCCTCTTGGTGGCTAAAGATGAGCCCCTCAAACTCAAGCTTAGGAGAAATTTAATTTTTTTTCTTCAAATCCATCAATGAGATTTAACCCACAAAGCTTAAGTTACAAGCCAAAACTTCCACCAATCAAAAGCCTTCATAAGTCATTTTAACTTGTGAAGGAAGAAGCTCACTTTCTCCTATTTTAGCCTTGGATTTTCAGCCACCACCACCACCAAATCTCCTTCCTCATAGATGAAGGCTTTCTTGGCCTTAAAACTAATTGATCCTTTTATGAAAATTGATCCTCATCTTCTCCTCTACAAAATTCCTCTATGAATATAATGATCAACTATCAAGTGGAGTCTTTTCACCTCCATGTGAGCTACTGCCATGGTGAGGAAGGAAGGCTAGGATGTTGCTTTTGTCTTCCTTGCTTCCATAATTTCAAGGATTTTGAGGTAGGTGGCTCAAATCCTTAATTATTTGATGTCCTATATGGTTGATATGATTTCTTTGTGTCATCATGTATGATGATTATATGATTCTTTTCTAGTGATTCAAGATAGAAAAACTTGGTTTAGGTTGAGAGACAAAGCAAAAGATCAAGAGAAATCTAAAACATAAAAGACTGATTGGAGAAACCCTAGGCAATGTCTGTATGGCGGAGCTCATTATTCAACCTATAGGAGTCAAATTTGAATGAAACTAATTTTATATGAAACTAGACTTCAATAACAATCCAATCATATAAATTATAAGATCATTGGACTTAAAATGAATTCGTTATGATTTTTAGAATTTGGCTGTTGAATTTCACTCTCTATCCTAACTAGAGTGTGATGTAAGGGATATAACTCAACCTATATAGCTTCAAATTAAGTGAAACTAATTTTTTTATAAAGCTAATACATAGCAGATTATGCCATAAAACTTTTAGAATCAAATAATAGTGTATTTTCCACAGTAATTCCCTAAAGTTGGCCTATGCTTTGTTCAGGTAGAAATAGGGCAGCCCAATTGAGGAACTCATAACTTGAGATCTACTTACCCAATTAGGATGAAACTTATTGGAATTAAAATATGATCCAAATAGGTACTCATTGGTATAAATTTCGTATTGAAATGATTAAAAATGAATTTTTAGTGATTTTCTAAAATTAAGTGTGCAAGTCTATCCTAAAACAGGGCTAGCATTGAGTAAAACCTTAACAACTTAAGTTGTACATATCAAAATTTAGTGAAACTAAAGAGGTTTAAAAGTAGACAAATAGAGCTACAATTTCTTAATTTTAGATCAAAATGAATTAAAATGGAATTTTAGTTAAATTTAGAAGAATAGGGCAGATTTAAGGATAAAAACATGACTTAAGAGAATCTTGATTTAAGGATCCCTAAGCCATGAAAGATTCAAAAGCATGATTAATGCAATTTCATACTAATATAATGTTATATTGATATATTATCTATGATGATTATGATTGATATGAGTAGCTAGTTAACTAAGTACATTGTCTATTTTGGGACCTTCCATATTTTAGTTGTTATTGTCACAACCCACCCCGGAGTCGTGGTCGACACTTAGAGACAACAAATCTCTAGCAAACCTACTATGATTATTCTTATGGAAAAATGGACAAAGTTCCCTATTTTTCCTTACTTAACTTAATTAGTCAAGCCTATTCCAGACAACCAACCAACAAATACAAGTTTGAGGCTCTCAGAACACTCTCCAGTAATTCACATTTATACATACAACACCCACTTATATGTTCCCCAATTATACTATTTATTTACATCCCATTCAATAAGAAAGCAAGTTTTAAAAAACCATAAGGCATATACATAAGTATCTCATAAAAAAAATGAATCATTAGGTTGCAAGATCCTGCCTGTGGATGATAGAGCACTCTAAGAAGTTGGAGGAACTGAGTCATGTGTTGTGCTAGAGTCTGAAATAGGAAAGGAAAATGGGGGAGTGAGTCTAACCAACTCAATGAGCCGCAATAAAACTATAACATATGAGGACAAACTTTAACGTTAATGCAAACTGGCATAAATAAGGAATTAATATTAGGAACTAGGTATAAATCAAGAATCATCATTTTAAATAAAATATAAATAAAGAATCAACATTATAAACTATACATATATATAGATAGTTAACTTTATTTCATAAACATAAAACATATTTCTCAAACCCAAATATCAAGGTAGGGAGGCTTCCAATTTTGAGAAATTTCCAGATAGGGGATTAGCCTCTTCAGAGTCAATGAAGTCGGCGGTGTGTGTTGGCCATACACACACACGCCAAGTTAGCAACATCCCTGTTAGCTGGGTCCAGATTGAGGTTCACCAAGGCTAATGTCAGTGACCGCTAGCTACCGATAAACTGAGATTTCTCCCACCAGGTATATAAAAACCAAAGTAATATATATCAATAAAAACTAAAGCAATAAAAATCAATCAAATTTTTGATGAATAGAAGTACTTAGTAGAGTTCAAAAATCCGGAATATAATTTACTCAATAATTCAATTTAATAACTCAACAAAAGATTAGAGCTTGTCCTTCTGTTTATAAAATTTGTAGTTTGTTTCCAGAAATTTTTTAGATCTCCAATGAGTTCATACTGATTTATCTTTCAAAGCTATCCATAAAAGGTTGAACATGTCGAATTGCATACCAATTACACCAACTAAGCAAAGTATTCGTAATCGAAGAAATATATAAAGAAAAAAAGCTTCCAATGTACATATATATATATATGAAACCAAACCAAAGCTAATGGCATAAATCACATATGCCATAGAAGCACTATCCACTCACAAAATGTCAGGGAATGCTCAATCTATGTCCTAGGGGCTGCTGAACTAGCGGGTTGATCTCCTAGAAAAGCTGAAAGCATACATAAACGATTGTTTCTAATTTAAACACAATTTGGTTTAAAATCTAATCTCTACCCTCTACGTCTAACTTAACTAGTAAAAGTTAATCAAAAGCCACTATCATATTTCCCAATTAACTCTTTTAGTCACTAGAGAATTTAAATAACTCTACCCATAAACCAAAAGAATTAAAATTCTAACTATTAATCCACTCACTACTCCCCCTAAAATTAATATTATACATCAAAGCTTAATTCCACATTGGTTATCTAATTTTCCCAGTACCAACATAGGAACAACTTATGTCTATTAATTTTTCAAAAAGAATAAACAAGGTATAAAGAGAGGGAGTAGCTCACCACACATGTGGTGGGCAGTTTGAGGGGTAAAATTGGAGTCCCCTGCTATTGGAAGGTTGAATTGTGGCAGAGGAAGGAGCACCCATAATGGAGAAAGAAAATGGTAGATAGAGAGACAGAGACACCGAGAAAATGCCAAAGAGAGAGATACTCTATGGTGGTGAAGATGGTGGGGAGATAGGTGGCGAAACGGTGGCTAATGGGATGATGGAAAGGGATGAGATTGAGAGAGTAAGAGAGAGAGAGAGAAAGAGAGAGAAAGAGAGAGAGACAAACTTGAGAGGGAGAAAATGAGAGAAACATAATAGGGGAAAGGAAAAATGAAAGAAAGAAAGAAAGTGCCGTGAGGGAAAGTTCCAGACGGGAAACGAAGGAGGAGAGGGGTCTAAGGTGCATTGTGGTCCTTCATGTTTTTTTTTTTAAAACAAACACTTCTAACAATTCTATCTAATAATTTTAATTCTTCTATCACTATATTCCTAAAAGTAAATAAAGAAAATACCCAAACCATAAGCTATGAAAATTTTTAAAAGTTCTCGATTACCAACATTTTATTCTAAACAGGCATTTTATTTTAAATAGGGTATTACAGTTATGCTGCCGAATTTTCAGCAGAAATATATGAATGCTATGATTAAATATCTGTGATGCACATAGAGATCATGCATGCATGAATACCTGAGAATGAGATATGGGACATATGCATAAGTGCATATAGCATGTTCATGCATAATTATGTACCAAGATGAAAAGATAATAAGAACTTGCAAACGAACGTACCAAGCCAGCGGTACTATCCAAGATGTGGGCTAGCCCCTGAACAGATTTAATGGAAATAAAATGGTGTGAGGATTGGGAAAAGTGAACCCATCACTCATATATAGGTATAGGCTCGAACTTGAGAAACAGGCTATTATCCCGAGATGAGAGAGGCCATTCACTTCCAAAGGACCAACTGGGGTATCAACCAAGTGCAAGACCTGGATTTGAGTCCAGTTCTAGGAACTAAAGTGCGTGGCCAATTCATGTTTTGCATATGACATTAGTTAAGTGTTTTTTAAATTGTAATTATTTTATCCTATATGTATCGAATATTTGAGAATTTTAATTCCTTACTCAGTAATAAAATACGAAGTTTAAGGACCATATATATTATATTTTATTATTTTGAAATCTTTCACAACACCTATAACAATCTCTAAATATAATCCTGTGACTCGAGTATGGCATATGTGTTTGGAGGGTGTTACACATCCACTGTTGGTGTGAGTTTGTCAAAAATCTCTTCATTCCTCACCTTTCAAAGGAAATGAGCAGCCACCCCAAAGAGATGAGACTAGCTACTTCCATTCTCTAGAAGATCTCCCTAGAGATTAGACAATAACCAATTATGAAGAGTTGAATTAACAAAAAAATTATATCAGGTAGTAGGAACCAAAGCCTTCCAAAAATTCATGATGGTTGGGCAGTCCCATAAATCATGTAGAGTAGTTTCATGTACTGCAAGATTACAATGAACACAAAAAGGATGATTAGACAAATGCCTAAAAAATTCATACAAAGATTGTATTTGGCACATTGTCTAAAAAGATTACTAATAATGCAGATCACCATTTAAAAGATTGACAATTTTTAAATTACTGGTAAAATAGTACATTAATAATTTTTTTCACATGTGTATTAAAAGTAATATTTTCACATAATATAAAAAACATAAAAATTTTAATATTTTATTTTTGAATTCAATTAAATTAAAATCAAAATAATTATATCAATCTATTATCTCATAGTAACATAATTTTGTGATTTTAATTTTAAGAATTAATCTAATTAAAAAAGTTTTAAAATATAAAATTAAATTTATTCGAAAAGTTGACAAACAAAGTACTTTAACTTTTAAATTATCTAATAGTCAATTTTAAAGAAATAAGACACTTTGACATCCTGAAAAAAAGAAAAACAAATCATGTGACACTTTATTTAGTTTTGCACATGCACACAAACAGACACACGAGAAATTATTACCTACACCTCAAGTGTTATGTAGACTTATACTCCTGACACTCAACTTCTGCCATTTAAGAGTGAGACCTACCCCATACAACTTTTTAATACCTCACATTTCATATCTTTAATTCAAGCTATTAATTACAGTTAATCACTCTTTATTTTTATGGAAGAAAAAGGGAAATATCTCTTTTCCTTCACAAGGTAACTCAACCAATTCTAACACACACTATCTTCTCTTGTATTATTCTCTTACACATTTTTTATTATTGTTTCTTTCATTTCAAAATATAATTATTTAAGATAATGTCATTAGATTAAGAAAATAATTTAATAACTTTAATTATTTAAAATAATTACAAAAAATCAAATTACTTTTTAATTGATTAGATAGTGTACTAATAAAAGAATTTAATTTAAATGCACTAATAATGTAAAACAGTTTTACAATGTCAACCAATTGAAATAGTGGAAAGTGCCCATTTACACAAATAATTACCCATTATAATGAGGGACCCAACATGAATTCTCACTTTCCCCTATTTCTATTGGTTGATAGTTTAAAACAGTTTTACACCGTCAGTGTATACCAATTAAACTCTTAATAAAAATATAATAAGTAAAAAGTGATAATAGAGAAAATTAACAATTAACAAAAATAAATGTAATTCAATATAAAATAATATGATTTTAACAAAATAATATGTTGCTGTTCTACTATATCTCAGGTAGTTACATCTGCATGTGTCCCACATAAAACATGTGTCAATATTAAATAAAAATATTACTTATACTTAATTTTGGGACTTATTTTAAGGAACACATTAAGGTGTTTCTTAATTATTGGTTGAGAAAAAAGTGAAACTCGCTTCTAACCAATGGCTAAAAGACACCTTACTGTGTCCCTTGAAATAGGTTTTATAGTTGAGTACAAATAATGCTACTCAATATTAAAAAGTTAAGGATAGTGTTATTTGATCAAAGGGGTCCTTTCACTAGAGTTTATTGAAAAAATGTTACTTGTACATGATTGTTAGACACTTATCTTACACATATATGAAATATGTGGTTAAAAATACTCTACTGTTTTTTTTTTTTTTTTTAACTTTTGGATAAAACCTCATTTACATCCCTTATATTTTGTAGCTATTTTAACTTAATTCCAATTTTTTTTTATTTACATTTCTAGCATTTTCAAAACATCTTAATCTTACCATTTTGATATTCAAATTATAAACCCAAAAAAAAAAAAAAACTGATAAGAAGATCAGGTTATAATGCTAGTGATGATGTGTTCATTATTTATCTGAATGAGATGATATTATTTACTATTATTTCCCTTGATATTTTTGTAGGATATAAAATTTTTTTCTTTTTAATTTAAACCCCCTTAATGCTCAATTAATCTTTCTTTTACTAAAACTCATACTTGAAGCTTTTTCTTGGAGAATTGAAGGCCAGCTGTAACGTTCGAAAATTTTTAATGTTGTTAGTCGATTTCTTCAGTTTTATCACATAAGTGAGATTAATTAGAAATCGATTAAGTATTTATTTAGAGCCAATTACGTATTAATTAGAGAGATTAGCATTAGAAATAATTAGAATAGAAGCATAGAAAACCTCACAAAATTCTTCAAAACCGTTTTGCTGATTTGAAGAAAATCGATAGAGATTCGATATTTTAAATTGTCGACACAGAATCAATAAAATTACACATTTAAAACCCTAAGGTTAGTGGCTAAGAACTCAGCCACATTTCCCCCATAAGTGGTGCCTTCAGCCGCACGAAGTTAGGGAGAGTTGGCTCACTTATGAGCCATACAAAATAAGACCTAATGAGGAGCTAATATGCCAACTACCTCATTTATCAACTCCATTTTTCCTTCTCTATCCCTCATTTCTGCACCCCCAAAAGGCAGTAGCCTTCTCTCCATTTTTTTCTTCCTCCATTTCATCCCATCTCATCTTACTTTTAAGCTCCAATCACCCCACTCCCTCAAGAACTCCACTTCTTGCTAATTATTCCACTAAATTGAGATAGGATTCAAATTCTTGTTTGATTTTAGTGAATTTGTGGTTGTTGAAAAATCTTGCTCTACTCATCTAATCAAGGATATATGATGTGATTATGATGATTTATGGCTAGTTTGGCAAGTATTTGGTTGAATTAGGATTGAATCTTGCATGAAAAACAAGAAAAGTAGCAAATCAGAATCTGAAAACCTAGAAAACTTCATGGCATCCGTACCTTTGGAGTGTATGGCTCCACCTACAACCATTGAAACTTGATGGACATATTTTTATTGAAACTAGACATCTAGGGCTTTCCAACTGTATAAACTATAAGACCATTGGATTAGTATTGAAGGAGATATGATTTTTTGAAGTTTGCCCTAGGTTTTTGTCCCTAGATCTGACCAAAGTAAGTTGAGTAGGGCATAACTAGCCCTATACTCCTTCATATTGAGTGCAAAAAGTTTTGTTAGAAAGTTAAGATACAGGGCACCATAAAAATTTCAGAACCAAATTCAATCCCTATTATTTCCAGTAATTCATGAATGTTGCCCTAAGTTCTAACCCGGCTAGAACAGGGTAATTCAAGTTAACTAACTTCAAGAGCTCATAACTTGAATTGTGCTTATTCAAAAGGGGTGAAACTTATTGGAAATGAAGTTCACTTAGCTTTAAAACCATATAGGTTTCGTATAGTTTCAGCTAGTTTTCCATTTTTAGTGAATTTTTACTTTTCAGGGCTTAAATCTGTCTAATACAAGACAGGCCTAAGTAAATCTTCAATAACTTGAGTTATATATATCAAAACTTAATGGGACCAAAGAGGTTAGAAACTAGACAAACAACACTTTAACATAGCCAAAGTTCAGGTCTAAATGAGTTAAATAGAATTTATAGCTTAATCTACAAAACCTGACAGAACTGAAAGAAAGTGGCAGAAACCTAATGCAAGATCAAGGCTATAAATTTTGTTTGATTATTTAAAGATAGATACCTTGTATTGATTATTTACATGAATGACTACCTGGCTGATTGATACTATTCACAAGAAAGCGGACTCGATTCGTTATGCTGCCGAAATTCTGGCAGAAGCTATGCATAACTTATGATGTACTTGCACATGCATGTAATATCCAAGTCAAGTTATCATTTATTATGAGACTTATAAATATTATGAGAAGTTCCATATTACTTAGGCCAATCTCGGAATAAAGTTAAGGGGAATAGATCGGTGGGAAGGTCGGGGAAAGCAAACCCGGCATTCCTGTATAGGAACAAGTTTGGTCTTGAAAAGTAGACTATTACACAGGAGTTATATGGCAAAAAACTCCCAGGGGACCAAGTATGGAAAGGTCTCCATGACCTACAAGTTGAAGAATTAATGAGGCAAGGTGCATTGCATTCTCATGCATCAATGTATTCTTATAAACGTGTTAATTAGTTGTGATTTGAATGCATGGATATATATATATTCTGTTATCGTTATTGCTTTCATTTACACCTCATCTTATTATATGTGATATCATGTCTAATGTCTATTCTATGTCTTACTACTTTAAGTAAAATTGAACCTTGCTTCGGATTATGTTTTCTTAAATCCAAATGAATAGATATTTGTTATTCACCTTTACATAATTAAATAAAAATTGAAGCAACTACGAATGAACATGATGTCAATATATTATAGCTATAGGAATCCTACTGAGAATTTTATAAATTCTCACCTTACTTTATGTACCCATGTCATTCTCAGATCACGAAGATGGATATGGCGGCCATTCTTTTTATTGAGTTTTCGAACCTTCAGATCCATTATGACCCCATGTTCAACTCCCTGTACATTACCGGTGCTTGCACTTCTGCTTATACTTCTTTGCTCATAGAGACTTTGCTGTCCTTTTCTTTCACCCACTCTTTGGCCCAGCTGCACCATATATAGCCATTACCCTTCAGATGGCCCATCTAGCACTCCCAACCACACCACCAGCACTTGCTTAACCACCCTAGGTCATCCCCTTTCTTTCCTTGGAGGACGAGGACCCTTCAGAGGCAGGGGAGTCATATTCCGGCTCTTCCTCTAGACCTAGCGGTGACTACACACTAAAAAGACCTGGCATGGCCAATGGGTTCCTATCATCAGCTTCTGATTGGAGATAGTAGCGGCATAGCAGACCGTAGTGTATAGAATGGCCTACTTTTGGTACCTTTACGACTTTTGACCATAGGCATAGTCACTTCATTTTGTTAGTCAAATATTTTAGATGAAATGTCCTTTGAGGACCACATAGGGGCATTCTTCATAGATAGGGACCAGTTTATTTTGTTTGATGGCCCTGACTCATATACCTACTCACTTATATACAAAAGTTTGAAACACTGTACTGACATGTTTATATATGTATGTGTGTTAGAGGTTGTGTTATTTCACTCTTTTTTTGTATTTTTCATTTCATTTGTTAGGCCATATAATTGTTGTTGCTTCGATACACATGTTTAAACTTATTGTGAATAACACATGCACAATTTTCGTCTAGTTAATAACCATGCTCCAATTTAATAATCTAGTCAATTAAGTTGAAAATGAAGTAAAGTAAAAACAAGTAAAAGGATATTTGTACATAGCACAATTGCCAAGCAAAATGTTATGACTTAAGCATAGTATTAGACTTGGTAGGGTGTTACGTTTTTGGTATTAGAGCAATTCATCCTAGCATAGGCCTTAGGATTGGACTGACTATGCTTCGTGCATACTCTGTATTTCCTAAATGATACCATGCGTTGAATCTTGTCTGTGTGGATAAGATATAGAATGCATATGCACAAATTTGCTTGACTGTGTGAGCTGTTACTTACTAGCACACTAAACTTAGTATTGAGCCTAATCAAGTCAATAATTTTTGTTTTGTGTGTTCAAAACATGATGGCTTCCGGCAAACGAGGAAGGCCACCGACAACACCTATTCAAGAAGGCCCTACTAATTGCATGGATATAATAGGGAGATGGCATATACCATGAGGGAGGAAGCAGCTGCGGTGCACTAGATGATGGACCAACTAGGTAGACAACCCAAAGCAGGTCTTGGAGGAAATCTGAATGGCCTAGGAGTAGACCTGGTGTATCTTAAATTTGCTGAGTTTAGAAAGGCAAACCCGCCTAATTTTAGAGGAGTCTTTGACCCTGATAAGGCTGATGAGTGGATTAAGACAATGGAGAAGGTTTTCTCCATTTTGGACTGTACTGACCACCAGAAAGTGGCTTTTGCCACTTATATGCTTAAAGCGAATGTAGAGTTCTAATGGAATAGCGTAAAACAGCTATTGGAAGAATCCCAAACGGAGATTACCTGAAATGTGTTTAGGGACGCATTTTACCAAAAGTATTTTCTTGCTTCAATTCAAAATACCAAAGAGCTAGAGCTAGAGTTTATGAAACTCTGCCAAAGAAACAGTAGCGTATTAGAGTATATCACCAAATTTGAAGAGTTGTGTAAGTTTTCTACAATTTATCAGCGGAAACCCGATAAGGCCTGGAAGTGTGTTAAGTTTGAGAGCAGACTACGAAAAGATATCCTTGCAGCCATAGGGCTTATGGAGATCAGAGATTTCCCCACCTTGGTGAATAAATGCCAGCTTATGGAAAATTGCAATAGAAAGTTAGCAACTGCCAAGTCATTTGGTGGCAATTTAAAGAAAAGATTGGCACTGCAAAGTTCAAAGTCCAAGCCTAATTTTCAGTAGTAGATGAGGTTTTAGCCAATAGGCAACAAGGATAAGCAACCGCAAAGGCTTTTTGTAAACTAGACTTGCACATAGTGTGGAAGGAATCATGGTAACTGCCTGTGCCTAGTGGGCCAAAATGTTTATTTTAGATGTGGCAAGCCAGGCCACAAGATCTATGAATGCTCGGCTAGAAACCCTCAATCGGCTCCCAGGCCTCAGCGCCAAGGAAGAGTTTACGTTATGGATGCAGAGGAAGTTAAAAAATCTAAAGATTTGATTCAGGATACATGTGAAGTAAATGGTAAGGTTCTGACTGTCTTATTTGATTCGGGTGCCTCACACTCTTTCATTTCTTGTGATTGCATGTCAGCTTTACAATTACCTATCTCCGAATTAACTTATGATTTGTTGGTTTCTACTCCTACAAATAAACCCATTAAGACCAAGCACATTTGTATGAATATTTCCCTTCGGATAGAAGGCTGAACTTTTACAGCCAATTCAATTTGTCTTCCTTTGTCCAAACTTGATATAATTTTGGGCATGGATTAGCTCTTTGCTAATCGAGTCATACTAAATTGTTCTAATAAGACTGTTGTATTTTCCTCCATTTGACCTCTTGAGTTTGTTACCTTTGTAAATCTTTATCTAAGTTCCTTAGTAGTATCCTACTATGAGAGTAAGAGTCAAGGGTATGTTCTTTTGTCAACCAATGTGCCAGAGGTTGATCAGAAATTAGATGATATTCCAGTTGGTAGGGAATATCCAAATGTATTCCTCGAAGATATCCCCAAATTTCCTCCCAAAAGGGAAATCGAGTTCACCATCAAGTTGGTGCCAGGAATGGGATCAATATTTATAGCTTTGTACCGAATGTCACCCCTGGAGTTAGTCGAAGTTAAAAAGCAAATTGAAGAACTTATGGAGAAGAAGTTTATTCGACCAAGTGCATCACGATGGGGAGCTCCAATTTTGTTGGTTAAAAAGAAAGACGAGGGCATGCAATTGTGTGTGGATTACAGGCAGCTGAATAAGGTAACAATTAAGAATAAATGTCCTTTACCAAGGATTAATGACACTATGGATCAATTGCAAGGGGCAATCATGTTTTCAAAAATTGATTTGCATTTTAGATATCACTGGATTCAAGTTTGAAAGAAGATATTCCTAAGACAGCCTTTTGAACTCGCTACGAATACTCTAAATACACCGTGATGTCTTTTGGACTGACGAATGCACCAGCAGTATTCATGGATTATATGAATCAGATATTCCGACCATATCTAGACAAGTTTGTGGTGGTGTTCATCGATAATATACTTTTCTACTCAAAGATGGAATGAGAGCATGCAGAACACTTGAGGTGGTGCTGCAGATCTTAAGAGAAAAAAAGCTCTATGCCGAGTTATCCAAATGTGAATTTTAGATGAAAGAAGTGAAATTTCTTGACCATATAGTATCTCAGGGAGGAATTTCTATAGATCCTAATAAGGTGGAATCAATATTAAATTGGGAACAATTGACTTCAGTTATGGAATTTAGGAGTTTCTTGGGTTTGGCCGGATACTATAGACGATTTGTTAAGAACTTCTCCCAAATAACTTTGCCCCTAATGAAGCTGACCAGGAAGAATGTTCCATTTGAATGGATGCCCAAATGTGAACACAGTTTCTAAAAATTAAAAGAAAAGTTGATGACAGCCCTAGTATTAACTTTGGCAGATCCCCATGGGCTGTTTGAAGTTTATTGTGATGTTTCTAAGAAGGGATTAGGATGTGTATTAATGCAAAACAAAAAAGTGGTCATGTATGCCATCAAGCAACTAAAACCCCATGAGAAGAATTATCCAGTTCATGACATTAAACTAGCAACAGTGGTATTTGTCCTAAAAATATGGAGACACCATCTTTACAAAGTAAGGTTTGAAGTATTTTTTGGTCGCAAGACTTTGAAATGCCTCTTTGATCAAAAGGAATTAAATATGAGGTAGCAAAGATGGATAGAATTTCTCAAGGATTACGAGTTTGAGCTAAAATACTATCAGGGTAAGGCAAATGTGGTGGCAGCCCTAAGAAGGAAATCCTTAAACGTGGCATGGATGATGATCAAAGAAACAGAACTTATAGAGAGTTTTTCAGATCTTAACTTGGGAATCTCTAAAACCCCTTATACTATTCAGTTAAACCAAATTAAAATAACCAATGACTTCAAGGACCAAATTTGATAGGCACAACACCAGGATGTCAACTTTCAGCATATGGTGCACTTGGTACAATCAGGAAAGTTGACGGGCTTTGCTTTGGATAAAGAAAATATATGGCAATATCAAGGAAGGATATGTGTGCCTGAAGAGGGTGTCCTCCAAAAGAGAATCTTGGAAGAAGCCCACAGAAGTGAGTTCACCATACATCTTGGCATCAATAAAATGTATCAAGATCTTAAAATGATATTTTGGTGGCCAGGCATGAAGACAGATGTGGCAAACCTTGTGAACAAATGTTTAGTTTGCCAGAAAGTAAAGATAAAGCATAAAAAACCAGCAGGGACACTACAACTTTTGGAGATTCCTGAATGGAAGTAGGAGAACATTTCCATAGATTTTGTGATGGGTTTGCTGAGAACATCTTCTGGATATGAAGCTATATGGGTTATAATGGATAGACTAACTAAATCTGCTCACTTTTTACCCATCCGAATGAATTATCCTTTGGAGAAATTAGCTCAACTGTATATTCAGGAAATAGTGAGGTTACATGGGATCCCTTCACCCATCATCTCGGATCCAGATCCAAGATTTTGGGAGTGTTTCAGAAAACATTTGGTACAAGACTATGTCTAAGTACTATGTATCATTGGCAAACAAATGGTCATACAGAACGGACTATTCAAACCTTGGAAGATATGCTACGAGCGTATATCTTGGAGCTGTGAGGAAACTAGGATCAATACTTACCCCTAGTTGAGTTCGCATACAGCAACAATTACCATGCTAGTATTGGCATGGCTCCGTACGAAGCGTTATATAGGCAGAAATGTCAATCTCCACTATGTTGGTATGAACCGGGAGAGGAAAGTCTGTTAGGACTAGAGCTAATTAGGCAGATCACTGAGCAAATTAAGAAGATTTGTAGCAAAATACATGTAGCCCAGAGCTATCAAAAAAGCTATGCAGATGTCAGAAGAAAGCCGTAAAAATTTCTAGAACGAGACCATGTGTTCTTGAAAATTACGCTCACAACAGGAATAGGTAGAGTCACTAAGGTCAAAAAGCTAAGCCCTCGGTTTATCAGTCCTTTCCAAATCTTGAAACAACTCGGACCAGTTGCATATCGAGTCGCCCTACCTCCACATTTGTCAAATCTTCACGATGTTTTTCATGTCTCTCAACTCAGGAAGTATCATTCTGACCCTACACACTTCTTAGAACTCGAATCAATACAGCTGAGGGATGATTTAACTTTCCATGTACCCCCAACACGGATAGTAGACAGGAGCATCAAGTACCTTCAGAACAAGACTGTGCAATTAGTAAAGGTAGCATGGGAAAAGGAAGGTGCAGAAGACTACACATGGAAGTTAGAGTCAGATATGCGGAAAAAATACCCTAAATTATTCTTAGGTACTGAATTTTGAGGACAAAATTTTTTTTTAGGAGGGTAGTAATGTAATGTCCGAAAATTTTTAACGTTGTTAGTCAATTTATTCAGTTTTATCGCGTAAGCGAGATTAATTAGAAATCGACTAAGTATTTATTTAGAGCCAATTAGGTATTAATTAAAGAGATTAAGATTAGAAACAATTAGAATAGAAACATAGAAAACCTCACAAAATTCTTCAACACCGTTTTGCTGATTTGAAGAAAATCGGTACAGATTCGGTATTTTAAATGGCCGGAACCGAATCAATAGAATTACATATTAAAAAACCTAAGATTAGTGGCTAAGAACTCATCCATATTTCCCCCATAAGTGGCACCTTCAGCCTCACAAAGTTTGGGAGAGTTGGCGCACTTATGAGCCATACAAATTAAGAGCCAATGAAGAGCTAATATGCTAACTACCTCATTTATCAACTCCATTTTTCCTCCTCTATCCTTCATTTTTGCGCCCCCAAAAGATAGCAGCCTTCTCTCCATCTTTTCTTCCTCCATTTCATCCTATCTTATTTGCTTTCAAGCTCCAATCACCCCACTCCCTCAAGAACTCCACTTCTTGCTAGTTATTCCACTAAATTGAGGTAGGATTTAAATTCTTGTTTGATTTTAGTGAATTTGTGGTTGTCGAGAAATCTTGTTCTACTCATCTAATTGAGGATATATGATGTGATTATGATGATTTATGGCTGGTTTGGCAAGTATTAGGTTGAATTGGGATTGAATCTTGCATGAAAAACAAGAAAGGTAGCAAATCAAAATCAGAAAACCTAGAAAACTTCACGGCGTTCGTAATTTTGAGGTGTATGGCTCCACTATGACCACTGAAACTTGGTGAACCTATTGAAACTAGACATTTAGGGCTTTCCAACTATATAAACTATAAGACCATTGGATTAGTGTTGAGGGAGATATGATTTTTTGAAGTTTGTCCTAGGTTTCTGTCCCTGGATCTAACCAGAGTGAGTTGAACAAGGCATAACTCTCCCTATACTCCTTCAAATTAAGTGCAACCAATTTTGTTAGAAATTTAAGATGCCATAAAAATTCCAAAACCAAATTCAATTCCTGTTGTTGTCAATAATTCATGAAAGTTGCCCCAAGTCCTAACCAAGCTAGAATAGGGCAGTTCAAGTTAGCCAACTTCAAGAGCTCATAACTTGAGTTCTGCTTATTCAAAAGGGATGAAACATGTTGGAAATGAAAATTTTTCAGTTAGCTTTAAAACTTTCATATAGTTTCAGCTAGTTTTCCTTTTTTAGTGAATTTTTACTTTTCAGGGCTTAAATCTATCTAATACAGGACAAGCCTAGGTAAATCTTCAATAACTTGAGTTATGCAAATCAAAGCTTAATGGGACCAAAGAGGTTAGAAACTAGACAAAAAACACTTTAACATATCCAAAGTTGAGGTCTAAATGAGTTAAATAGAATTTATGGCTTAATTTACAAAACTGGGCAGAACTAAAAGAAAGTGGCAGAAACCTAATGTAAGATCAAGGTTATAAATTTTGTTTGATTATTGAAAGATAGATACCTTGTATTGATTTTCTATATGAATGACTGCCCAGCTGATTGATACTATTCATGGGGAAGCGGACTCGATCCGTTATACTGCTAAAATTCCAGCAGAAGCTATGCATAACTTATGATGTACTTGCACATGCATGTAATATCCAAGTCAAGTTATCATTTATTATGAGACTTATAAGGATTATGAGAAGTTCCATATTACTTAGGCCAGTCTCAGAATAATGTTAAAGGGAATAGATCGGTGGTAGGTGTAACGTCCTTGACTTCCGACCTCCGACCTCATTAGTAAAATGTTAAAATTCCCGACCTCCGCCTTCATCTCCAAGTCTCGAATGTACTGGCTATGATTTTCTGATTTCCGACCTTATGCTTGAAATAAATAATACACGAGTTTCGACCTTAGGGTAGATTTAGAATGGACACAAAACCCAACATCCGAGTTGATCTCAACCAGAAATGGATGCGAGATCAGATCTCTGAGTTGGTCTCCAAGTTCGACGAAAATTTACAAGAGTTCGGATCTCAGAGTTTATTCCCAAGAACTTTTCATTTCTATTGATGTTCCCGAGTTTACGTATAACAGACTTCCGAGATTAAATTTGGAGTTCCGAGATTCTATAAGTTCCGATTTTCTAGTACATAAGATTAATGTTTTGATTCCCGATCTCCAATGTTATGCTTAAAATCGATTCAAGTTTACGTAACGTTCCCGACTTCTAGGTTTAAGTATTTTGATTTCACATTCTTGTCCTTGAATTTTGATTTTAAGGTGATTGAGTGCTGTATGATTTCTGACATCCGACTTTGCTTTCAAGTTTCGAATAAACCAAACATGATTTCTGAGTTCCGATTTCATCTCTAAGTTTCGAATAGATGGGTACGAGTTCCGACTTTAAGTAGAGTATGAGTTTCGATTTAGATACAATGGAAGCGAGTTCCACTTTTTAGGCGACATGGAGAGCAATTTTGTCACAAAAGAGGGAGACATGGCTGAACTTTACCCACAAAATTTCAGCCAATCAAAACTCACAAAGCCAACTACCACTTCGAAGCTTTTATAACTCATGTCTTTCTCCCTTCAGCCTGACTTGCGCTGCCTTTTCCTTTGCTTCAGCTCTCTTATTCTCTTCTTCACTCACCCAACTCCATCCAGCCTTCAAGCTCAATCAAGTTCTATTGATTCAAACTCCAAAATCAAGCCTAATCACATAACAAGAGGTAGAGGTTCAATTTAGTTCTTGTTATTTTGATTGTGGATGGTTGCTCTTGATTTTATTTTCTTACTTCTTGATGTAATTAGTGAATGAAAATGATAATCTTTGGCTGGTTGTTGACTGTTTTTGTGTTTAAAATTGATTAAGGAATAGGAAAGGGTGAGGAGAGGAAGACCAATTTCCTTCGACAGTCCATACAGCAGAGTGTACGGCTCTACCTACAACTAGTTAAATCCGATGAGACTATTTTTATATGAAACTATACATTTAGGGCTTTCCATACATATATCACATAAGGCCATTGGATTAATATTGAGAGAGATATGAATTTTTGAAGTTTGACCTAGGAATCAAGACTTTCACCCGGGTAGTGTGAGTTTAAAAGGGTGTAACTCACCCTACACAACTCCAAATTGAGTGAAACTAACTTTGTTAAAAAGCTTATAATAGGAGAACATCCTACAAAGAAATTTTGAGTTTGTTACTATCCCATTTGTTCCTAGTGATTCGAAGAAGTTGCCCTATGTCCAAACCGGGCTAAAACAAGGCAATTCAGAAAGGTCAAATTTTAGGGCTTATAACTCGAGCCCTACTAAGGCAAATGGAATGGAACTTTTTACAAATGAAAGGCCGTCTTGTTAGCTTTAATATGAGACCAATTTTGTACTATTTGAGTTAGTTTTCGATTTTTAGTGGATTTCTACTTTTGAGTGTGTAATTCTGGCCAGCTGCAGGGCAGGACGGGATAAAACCTAAATAACTTGAGTTATATTTATCAAAATTAGATGGGACCAAAGAGGTTAAAAAATAACACTTTAACATATCTGAAATTGAGGTCCAGAAGAGTTAAATAGAAATTTTGGCTTGAGTTACAAAAACCGGGTTGAAGGATTATGCTGAGGCAGTAATTCTGTCCTAATGTAACTAATGCTCTTATAAGTTCATTGTTTGAAGTGTGAATGGAATGTTATGGCTTCTATGAGAAATTGGTGTTCTGAGTACTGGCACTATTCATAGGGAAGCAGACACGTTCCATTATGCCGCCAAAATTTCGGTAAAGTATATGCATGAGTTATGGTATACATGTAGATACATGTGCATTTTCAAGAAAGTTATGAAAGTCATGTTATGATGAACCTAAAGATTATGTTATGATGAAAGCTCCATGATACTTGGGCCAGCCCCGGAATAAAGTTAAGGGGAATAGATCGATAGGGAGGTCGGGGAAAGTAAACCTGGCATTCCTGTATAGGAACGAGCTCGATCCTGAAAAGCAGACTATTACCAAGGAGTCTAAAGTGGCCAAGAACTCCCAAGGGACCAAGTAATGGAAAAGTTTATGAAGAAAGGTTCAAGAATAAGTTTTGCATGATTACATTAAATGCATGGTTACATTGAACAGTCATTGTAAGTTATTTACAGTTTATCTATTATATTCACTTACTGCCGTATGTCCATTTATTCTACTCTTTATTCTGTGTATTACTGTGCGTAGATTATTCTGTTTCTTATGTTGTCTTAGGTAAAATTGAACCTTGCCTCGGACCAGACGTTTTCTTAAACTTATTTGAATATGGATAGTTCAGTTTGATCCCATATTTTTTATAATTAAATAAAAACTGAGGCACCTGAGAATGAATGTGACGACAGCTAAATACCGTACGCGAGCCCTATTGGGAATTTCTTTAAATTCTCACCTCATTTTGCATTTCTGCATCATTCTCAGACACTAGTGATGGACTCAATGGCCACTCTGTTTATTGAGTTCTCTGACCTGTAGCTTCACCAAGACCTCGAGTTGGACTCACTGTACTTAGCTATTTTCTGCCATTCCCGTCTCTACATTTTAGCAACAAAAAATTTGTTGTTCCTTTATTCCACTCCGCTTTTGAAACATATATTTATAAACTGAAGCTTTGGCTTCCAACTTATATATGTATATATATAACTGGTGATATATATTTCCTATCTTTATTCTTTCTGTAATGCTAATCACGTTTATTATATAAAGCGCCCTAGCTCGTAGGTATATTCGTCAAACATATACATATATATTAGAGAAAAAGAGAATGTAATATAATGAATACAGCTTTAAACGGAAAATGGCAGCAAGTGTCGTAGCCTGCTCCAAATTACAATTTTAAAATACTTAATTACACTAAATTTGAAGTATAGTGCAACCAAGGTCATCTCACAAGGATGTTCTTGCTATCTAGTTAAGTAACAAGGGGGTATGTGCAAACATGCAGTCAATAAGCTATAAAAGAAAATTAGATGAAAATAAAAACACTAGTTCAAAGAGTTCCTTAGGCATAAGGTGAATCAATCGTTAACGCACAATATATCAAACACATGGAGTGCGACTAATTTGAGCTACTAGAGAGACCTCTACTAACAACCCCACAATTCTACCTAGAAAACTCTAGGAATTCAACCAACACATAATTGATTAGATAATTGAGACCTCAACTCTAATTAACCTATGTTGATTTCTAGCCCCAATTGTATTAGCCTAGGTTTGAACCCAAACCCAATTCCTAATTCTTTAACTAATCAAGTTCATACCAATTGACCAATTAGTAATCATCCAACTAATTCCTCATTCATAAACTCACATATCAATACCATTCAATGCAAATTTACAAATAAAAGAGGGCAAAGAATCAAGAAAACAAACATGATTGAAATTCAAGGACAGAGTTTCAAGATTACAACCATAATGCCCTTGGAGTCTCCTTGAACTAGCTTGAAATCCTACTCCTCCATAGCAATGAAGGTTACAAAATAGAACCCAAACAAGTATCTTACAAAATGAAAGGAAAAGAAAAAGAAAAGAAGAGGAGAGGAGAAGAGAAGAAAGAAAAAATGAAAAATGTTGGAGAGATGAGTCCTCTTTCGCGTCTCTCTTTTCTCTCTTCTTATCAGACCTCAAATGTCAGAATTCCAAAATACCCTTGAGCCCAACTTAATCCTCTGCCTCTTAGCTTTAAGTGGACACCCAATTTGCTTAATTTGGACTTAAAATGAGAGAGTTATGGCCCAATCTTTATAGCATGTCTAGGTTGTATCTCTATCCGCGTCAGTCAAATTCAACAGCCAATAAGTCTATCAAGATGTCATTATTTTGGAGAGTACTCTTCATATGAATTGAAGCTTTATGTCTTATCTTTCAAATGGCACTAGTTTCAACTCAATCCAATGTCTACAACTCACGTTATGGCCCAATTAGTGCACACTGAGCAGGTTCCAGCTTAAAAGCCCTGTTCTGACTTCATGGCCCAATTCGACCCACTAGAAATCTGAATTAGTTTTTGACTTCTTCATCAAAGTTGTAGATCTTTCTCTCAGCTTTCCTGCAATATAAAATTTGTAATTTTTGGATATCTACAACTCAAGATACAGCCATAATACAAAAATAGTATAAATTCACAATAATGCTGAAAAATATAATTGAGCCCAATTAGAGTCCAAACTTATAAAATGTGTCCAATATTATTCAATTAAGCACAAAAGAGGTTCAATAAACTAAATATGAGGGTTAATCAATATATCAAAATATTGCTTATCAGAGAACTAACACGGTAATGCAACATATCCAATTTCATGCTATGACTTAAGCATAACATTAAGTTGGTAGGGTGTTACAGTAGGTCGGGGAAAGCAAACCCAACATTCCTGTATAGAAACGAGCTCGGTCTTGAAAAGTAGACTATTACACAGGAGTTATATGGTAAAAAACTCCCAGGGGACCAAGTATGGAAAAGTCTATGACCTACAAGTTAAAAAATTAATGAGGTAAAATGCATTGCATTCTCATGCATCAATGCATTCTTATAGATGTGTCAATTAGTTGTGATTTGAATGCATGGATATGTATATTTTTTTATTGTTATTGCTTTCATTTACACCTCATCTTAAGCTTAAGTCATTTTATGGCATTACTAGTTGTTACTCTTAACAAGCAAAAAATTCTTATAATTGAAATTAACGTAATATACAAAAATAGCTTGTAGAGTTTTTTTTTTTTTTGTAAAACGTTTATGCTTGAAAACTGAGCCTTTAAGCATTTACTACTCGCATACATATGGACGTTGTTCCTCATATCGCTGAGTTACTAATAAGACGTGTGACAAAATTGAAACAACATAACACAATACCTCAAGCCAAGAATGCAATCATAGATAATCAAGAGTCATCATTACACTTAATAAGTATCACATATGTAATAGGTCAAATTAAGTAGCATGACTTCCTACATACTCTTAATTATACATAAACTGCTGAAAATACTATGCTACTATCTCAATCCTCCTTAGCTAAGTGAAGAAACGTGGCAGCTCCTCATCTTATCCAGTCAGGTGCCGTCAAAAAATGCTACCATGGATGCCATCAACTCCATCTGAAGACGACACGGGAACGTAAGAGTGAGAAATACAAGATTTCTCAGTAGGATCGCGACTAGACAAACATTGTGTCATCGTCATCATCATCGTCCCAGCCACTTTGGGTTTAATTATAAAAATAGTGGATAGATATAGGTCCAATTTTAATAATTTCTGAAGATATAAATCCTGAAGCAGATTGCTTTTACGTGTATCATCATATTCATAATGTCATACATAGACATACATGCTGATACATGGGATAAACATTCATAATACGCATGAGAAATATAGAAACATGCATGACTATATAACTCATCAACTTGACCATGGTTCTACTTTGACTTTACTTTCATTTTTAGCATGTGCTTAATATTCTTTACTTTCCTTTGAAATAGACTACTTTTGAACATGAGCTCATTCCATGACCGACACCACGCAATAATAACCAAATTAGACTAAGCTGATATTGGTTACCTCTAAGTTGGAGGGTCCTCCATGTCATACTTGCCTCCCCCAAAAAGGCTCCTTGAGTCTTTGTAGGTCACCGTCTCTCACTTCCCTGAAGTGATCGAGGCGTCATATCCCATTATTTCTTTTCTTATCATTATACTTTACATACATAGTACTTCTTTGACTAGACACATGCAATGATATGATTAAGTCCATAATTTTGACGGAAATCCGGCAGCATAACGGCTAGACCAGAGCTTCCCCAAAATGCCAATCATAAAACTTTCAATCAATAATCCATTATATCCACATCACATTATTACACTAGTCATTCAATCGTGAGATAGGGCTCAATCAACTTGTCATTCATCATGCCGAATGACATCATACATTCACACCCTAAAGGGGTTTATAATTGTGGTATTCTTTGTGAAAAATCTTATGAATCACCATATGATTTCCCGTTGTTACCCATGAGAGAATCACATAGTTAAAATATATGTATGTGGTCTTTTAGTTGCTTAGTTCTCATGTGAAATTACTCTTTACTGGAGTACATGTCTTATGGAACACTTGTTCAATTTAATTAAATTAGGTAATTGTTTCCTTTCCTTGAGATAGTGCACTTATTGATTCCTAGGTTCATGGTATGCTTAGAGCCCCTAATTATACTTCTGTTCCTAAGGAGTTCGAGATTCCTCTAACCCTTGGGTCATGACAATGCATAACCACACTCATGAACCTAACAACACCATTTTCACTAATCACCAAGGGTGATTTTTAACTTCTCCAAGTTGCAAAGTTTCAAGCTTTTATTACTAACATAACAAGGTCTTACCGTAAATATTATACAAGTTATCATTCTTTATAAAGTAGTCATAAAGTTTTATTCTTTATGAAAGCAAGTGCCTCTAAAATTACACTCTTGACTTAAGGATTAAATCTTTATGATATAATGATACAAGATACTAGTTTTTGAACTAAAAAGTCTTGTTCTTTATGAAAGTTGACACTTTTAATTATTCTAAGACCCTCAAGGTCTCAACTTTATGATTTAAAGTTATCTTAAAGTATAAAAGATTCCTACTTCATGAACTAATGATATAAAACATTAGCTTAAAGTTAGAAAGTCTTGATCTTTATAGAAGTTAACACTTTTATGACTCAAAGTGACATTCTTGCTTAAAGCTTAAAACTTTACTCAATATATTCATCTCAAGATTCAACTTTTACAAAACTAAAGTGCAAGCTTATAACTTTATGACTTAAAGTTACCTTCTTGATTAAAGTTTAAAACTTTATGAAAGAATTTGTATCCAAGAGTCAATCTATAAAACATAAAGTGACAAGATGTCATTTCCATAACTTAAAAAGGCTTCATATTCCAAAAGCTTAGACTTTTACATATATTCTTGTCTTCAAGAAGAACAAAATAGAACCTTGTGAAACCCATAAAATAACGCCACTTTTTAAGCATCAAGAAGCAAAATTTTTTAAAGTTTTAAGCTTTTAGGATGTTCATAGTCTTATCAAACCATGAAAAACATGTAAAGATGAAACTTTTCTAATCATAAGCTCATCATAAGAAAAGGAACAAACTTTAAACAAAATACCACCAAGAACATCATCCTTTTTCAAACAACTTACAGGAAACATCAAGATCTCATGCATCAAGAAAGAAATATAGAAACTTTGAAGCACTTAAAGAAAGGAACTTTTCAAGAAATCAAGAACACTCATAAACAAGAACATGAACATGTTTGACCAAAAGTAGAAACTTTTGCTCATGAAGAGCATGAAAGATTTTCTCAAGCTTTCACTTGAAGATCTTGGTCATGAGAGAAACCAAGCTTCAAGCTTTCTTAAGTAAACAAAATAGAAGAGTGAAGATCACTACCTAAGCTTGGAAAATGGCATCTTTGAGGAGGGAGAAGAAGATGAAGAAGACTCCTCCTTGGTAGATGATGGTGGCAGTTTTGAATGAGCAAGGAGAGAACTCTTGAGTTCTCTTGAAAATGATTCTTGTAGTGTTTAGATCTTGTCTCCAAAGACCAAAATATGTGATCTATGAAGGGCTTAGTGAGGAAGGTTTGGTTATGGAGGTGGTAGAGAAAGAAAGAAGAAGACGAAGAAGAAGAATAAGATAATTGTAGAGAGAAGTTGGAGAATTTGAAAGTTTAGAGAGAGAATGAAAGTGTGAAAATGAAAAATGAGTGTGTGTGCATGTGTCTTGGCCCTAACTTCTATGAGGGTGGGGAGAAGATATTTTACTTCATTTTGTGTCATCATGTGTTAATTAGTGATTAAGGAGACAAAGTGGATGATGGGGAGACAAAACAAGGTCAAACTCTTACATAAAGTACTCTTGTCTAATACTTTATGCTTTTATGACATCGTCTTTTACTTTATTATCTAGTTGACTAAATTTGAATTTAATGATATGATTAAGTGCTCTTGCAACTTAATTAACATGATTAAGCAAGGATTAGTGATTAACACACAAGAACATGATTAACAAAAATTAATCTTGCGATTAAGCTTAATTATCCTTAATTAAACTCAATTAAGCTAATTAAGGATGATTAGTACTTAATTAAGCTATTAAGGCTTTGACTTGCTTGATTAGATATTATCTAATCTTGATTAAGCATTCTCTTGACTTTTCTCATCAGAGTTAACTCATAAACACTTTGTTAATCCCTTAATTAAGCCTTAATCTTATAATTTCTCATTATGTGCCTAATTACTCAAGGTACTGAGGTAATTTAGCACAACAAGAATTTGAGGATGTTACAAATTGAACCTTGCTTCAGATTATGTTTTCTTAAATCCAAAGGAATAGATATTTGTCACTCACCTTTATATAATTAAAGAAAAACTGAAGCAACTGGAAATGAACGTGATGTCAGTATATTATAGCTATAGGAATCCTACTGAGAATTTTATAAATTCTCACCTTACTTTATGTACTTGTGTCATTCTCAAATCACAAAGATGGATGCGACAGTTGTCCTCTTTATTAAGTTCTGGACCTTCAGTTCCATTATAACCCCATGTTCGACTCCCTGCACACTATCGGCGCTTGCCACTTCTGCTTATACTTCTTTGCCCACAGAGACTTTGTTGTCCCTCTCTTTCATCCACTATTTGCCCCAACTGCACCATATATAGCCATTACCCTTCAGATGGCCCATCCAGCACCCCCAACCGTATCACCAGCAGCACCACTAGCACAACTTTGTTGTCCTTCTCCTTCACCCACTATTTGACCTAGCTGCACCATATATAGCTATTACCCTTCAGATGGCCCATCTAGCACCCTCAACTGCATCACCAGCAACACCTGCTTCACTGCTCAGGTGCTCCCCTCTCTTTCCCTAGAGGACAAGGACCCTTTAGATGAAAGGGAGTCATCTTCCGACTCTTCCTTTGGACTTAGCAGTGACTACACACCAGCGGGACCCGGCAAGGCCAATGGGTTCCTATCATCAGCTTCTGATTAGATGTGGTAGCGGCATAGCAAACCATAATGTATAGAATGACCCACTTTTGGTAACTTTACGACTTTGGGCGATAGGCATAGTCACTTCATTTTGTTAGTCAGAGATGTTAGATGAAATGTCCTATAAGGACCACATAGGGGCACTCTTCATTGATAGATGTAACACCTTACCAGACAAAGTACTATGCTTAAGTCATAATAAATTATCTGATAAGTGATTACGTATAATACTGGTTAAATTCTATTTTCTGTATTAGTATTAATCACTCGCATAAGAATACTTAATCACATAACAAAATTTCCTGCGTGACGACGGAATAAATACTATTTAATCAGTATACTGTAAATAACGTAACATAAATAAATACACAATAAGGACAGAACTATTGCAAAAGGCATCATAAATGTATACATAGATATTTGATTTTAAAGTTTGTCAAAATGATACAAGGTGACAAATAAGGCCACTAAATCAAAACGAAACGGCCAGTTTCTATGAACAGCATCACAAGTGGTCCCCATGGGACATTTCATGTACATCTCCTAACATCTACCCATCCACCCATGACTCAGACTGCCAAAAGAGGGTCATTCTGTACATCTAACCTACTAGAGTATGCACACTATCTAAACAGAATCAGCTGAAAGGAACCCGTTCGCCATGGCGGCGTCCGCTGGAGGGTGTCCGGCACTGGGAGCAGAGGATGAGGAAGAAGAACTAGCCGCCTCGGACGGATCCTCCTCCGAGGTCAAGGCCGACGACATCGGCTACAGTGGTGAAGCAGGAAGGTACATGGGAACTGGAGCTGCTGGTGTTGCTGGTGCTGCTGCTGGTGGTGGTGGACATGGATGGGCCATGTGGAGAGGTATGGCAATGTATGGGTCAGTAGGATCAAAGAGAGGGTGCATAAGCGAGACGGCGAAATCTCACTGGAAAAAGAAGTAGAGGCAGAACTGACATCGGCCGGAGATATATACAGAAACCAAAAATGGGTCAAGGTGTATATATAGCTCAGGGAACTCAATGAATAGCACCTCGCTCGCTGCGTGCTCCATGGTCTGAGAATGACGCGGAACATACAATAGGGTGAGAAATGAATATTTCTCAGTAGAAATTCCTAGCTTCTATACATCTGTCATTGCTGTTATCCCCAGTTGTTTCGGTCGTGTAATATTTTTCAAATAGTATCATAAAACGATAATATTCAACTTAAATACTTGTTTGTAAAGCATACACCGAAACAAATTCAATTTTAGTTAACAGATACAATAATGTACTCAAACAGTAATCATGGTGGAACAGTAGCATGTTAAGAATAATAAACAGGGATCTAGAATAATCAATAGGGAAATATTACACTATACATATGCATGTGCAATTAGAAAATGCATCTTATTCTTGGAGGCTTTCGCCTATTAGGACTTACTTCCATCCTTGGTCCCTTGGGAGTCATTGGCCATATACTCCTAGGTAATAGTCCCGCTTTTCAGGACCGAGCTCGTTCCTATACAGGATTGCCGGGTTTACTTTCCCCGACCTTCCCACTGATCTATTCCCCTTAATTTATTCTGGGGCTGGCCCAAGTAAAATGGAATCCTTTACAATATCATGAATTGAATGCACATGTATCCTGATTCTTCAAGTATCATATATTCATGCCATTTCAAATCACACAACACATGAATCTCTTACCGAGATTTTGGCAGAATAACGGATCGAGTCCGCTTCCCCATGAATAGTGCCAGACAACCAGTACTTTTAAGTCAGATAGTAAATTCCATATAAGACATCATATTCATATCAAGAATATAACAATGTTGATAAATACAAAATTTAAAGTCTCAAGTATCAATCTAACTTGTAGGCTTTTAGTGTTTGTTAAGGTTCCCGAGTTCGACTTTCAATATCCAATGTGTTCCGAGTTCCGACCTTACCTAGGTTCCGATTTCCACACACTATGCTTGGCCTCCCAAGGTTACATCATTTCCGATTTCCGGGTTTGTCGACTTCTGACCTTATGCCACCATTGGTCCTTTTGAGACTTCGATAGGTATGTTTCCTAAATCCCAAGCTCCCTAATTTACTGAATCCCAAGTTTGACATCAATATATCCGATCTAGCTCTCTACTGAGTTTCGAATACACCCTTAAAACGTACCCGTTAGGGACTCCTATTCACTACGCCTGAGTTCAATCTCTAAGTGAGCCCCTCCAAGTCCAACCTTAAGTATAAACTTCCGGATTCATCCTTACCCATTCCGGACCTAGCTTTTTGTTTTACTGATTCCCGACTTCGGCTTCAAACATTCTCGACCTAGTCCCTTTTTTACTAAGTCTAGAGTCCGATGCTAAGTGTACCGACCTAGCTTCTTATTCACTAAATCCCGACTTCCGACATTAACTCAAATTCCTTTGAGACTTGTCTTGCTTTTAATCTGAGTTGCACTCTTACGGGAGAAAATTCACTAAAAATAGAAATATGGGTGAAATCATGCGAAATTTATATCCATGTAAAGCTAACAGAACAAGATTTCAAATGAATGAAGTTTCATGTCATTTGGATGAGTATAATTTGAGTTATAGGCTTTAGAACTTCACCTTACTAGTCTATCCTGTTCTAACTCAGATTGGACATAGGGTAACTTTCTCGACTTACTGGGAACAAATGGAATCTTATCAAACTCGAAAATTTTTATGGGACATTCTCCTATGTGTTAACTTTCAAATACCATTTGTTGCACTCAATTTGGAGTTGTGTAGGGTGAGTTACACGTTTCTCAACCCATACTGCCCAGGTAGAAATCCAGATTTCTATATCTAACTTCAAAAATTCATAACTAACTCTATACTAATCCAATGGCCTTATATTTTATATGTATGGAAAGCCCTGGATATCTAGTTTCATATAAAAATGGTTTCATCAAATTTAAATGACAGTAGGCTGACCCGTACACTCTGCTGTACGGACCGCCAATGGAAAACCTAACCTGCTTCTAGGTTTGTTCCCCTTCTTCAAGCTATTTGTCCTCAATTCTAAGCTTAATCACAACATACATGCAAAATTAGTCATAAACCATCATCATCACTCTACATAACATCAGTATCTCATGTTAAACATTATCAACATGCAGTTCGAAATCAAAGAAATTAAGGAGAGAAGTAGGATTTCCTACCTTGTCTTATGAAATTTGTGTTGATTTTGTGTCTTTGATGGTGGTGACTTGGGATGAGACTTGAAGATGGATGAGAATGCAGTAGAAATGAGAGCAAAGACGAGAGAAAGAGAAGAGCTTCAGCTACTAGAAGAGTGGCCGAATTGATGAGAAGAAAAGGAGAAAAAAGGTGAAGATATTTGGAGATGCTTGGTTGTGATTAGTGGATTGAACCTTGGTCTCAATTTTGGTTGAGCTTCCCATCATCAAGGGCTGCCAAGGCGCCACTTGAGGGAGCTATTTGGATAAATCTTAGCCGTTGATTCTAGGGCACTCATAGAAAAATTCTATTAGTCTGGTTTCAACAGTTTGAAATGCCGAAATTTTACCGATTTCCCTTAAATCGGTAAACTGGCTTGAAAATTTTCTGTGGAGTTTTATATGCTCCTAATCTAATTCCATCAAGCCTAATCCATCTAAATCACACTTAATTGGCTTTAAGTAAATGTTTAATCAAGTTCTGATTAAACTCACTTATTTGATAAAACCGAATAACCCAGCTATTAACGATAAATTTTTCGGACGTTACATTCTACCCTCCTAAAAAAAAAATTTATCCTCAAAATTTAGTACCTGAGAATAATTCGGGATGTTCTCTCCTCATATCAGATTCTAACTCCCACGTACAATCCGTTGAGTCTTCGTGTCCCCATGCCACTTTACCAGCTGTACAGCTTTGTTCCGAAGGTGTTTGATGCTCCTATCCACTATCCATGCTGGGGGTACATGGAAAGTTAAGTCATCCCTTAACTAGATTGATTCAGGTTCCAGAAAGTGAGTAGGATCAGGCTGATATTTTCGGAGTTGAGAGACATGGAAAACATCATGAAGATTTGACAAATGTGGAGGTAAAGCAACTCGATAGACAACTGGCCCGATTCGCTTTAAAATTTGAAAGGGGCTTATAAAGCGAGGGCTTAGCTTTTTGACTTTAATGACTCTACCTATTCCAGTTGTGGGTGTGATTTTTAGAAACACGTGGTCTCCTTCTTGAAATTCCAAGGGTTTCCTCCAGACATCCGCGTAGCTCTTCGACGGCTCTGAGCTGCAAGTATTCTGCTACGGATCCTTTTGATCTGCTCCGTTGCCTGTCTGACTAGTTCTGGACCTAGGAGATTCTGTTCTCCTGATTCGTACCAACATAGAGGAGATTGACACTTCCGGCCATATAAAGCCTCATATGGAGCCATGCTAATGCTAGCATGGTAACTGTTGTTGTAGGCAAACTCGGCTAATTGTAAGTATCGATCCCAATTCCCCCATTATTCCAGAATGTATGCCTGCAACATATCTTCCAAAGTCTGAATCATTCGTTCTGTTTGACCATCTGATTGTGGATGATATGCAGTACTTAGACATAACCTAGTGCCGAATGCCTTCTGGAGCGCTCCCCAAAATCGTGAGGTGAACCTTGGATCTCGATTGAAGATGATTGTTGAAGGAATACCATGTAACCGTACCACTTCTTGGATATATAGTTGAGCCAACTTTTCTAGAGGAAAATTCGCTCGAATGGGTAAAAAGTGAGCAGACTTTGTTAGTCTATCCGCTATGACCCATATGGCATCATATCTTGAGGGGGTTCTTGGTAAACCTATCACGAAATCCATAGAAATGCTCTCCCATTTCCATTCCGGAATCTCTAAGGGTTGTAGTGTCCCTGTCGGCTTCTGATGCTCTATTTTCACCTTCTGGCAAGTCAGACATTTATTTACAAAATTGGCCACATCTATCTTAAGGCCTGGCCACCAAAACATCTTCTTGAGATCTTGGTACATCTTATTAATGCCTGGATGTATAGTAAACTCACTCTTGTGGGCTTCTTCCAAGACCTTTCTCCTGAGGTCGTTCTCCTAGGTACACATATTCTTCCATGATATTGCCACATTCCTTCTGCATCCTGAGAGAATCCTGTTAGCTTGCCAGATTGCACCAGTCGTACTGTATGCTGGAAGTCGTCGTTTCCTTGTTGTGCTTGCTGGATTTGATCTTTGAAAGTGCTAGTTATCTTAAGTTGGTGTAATTGAACGGTACTAGGAGTTATAGAGATTCCTAAGTTGAGGGTTTGGAAGCTTTCTATAAGTTGTGCTTCTTTGATCATCATCCACGCCACTGTTAAGGATTTTCTACTTGGGGCATCTGCCACCACGTTTGCCTTGCCTGGATGGTACTTTAGGTCGAACTCGTAATCTTTAAGAAACTCCATCCACCTTCGCTCCTCATGTTCAATTCCTTTTGGTCAAAAAGGTATTTCAAACTTTTGTGATCAGAAAATACTTCAAACTTCACTCCGTAGAGATAGTGCCTCCATATCTTCAAGACAAATACTATTGCTGCTAGCTCGAGGTCATGTGTTGGATAATTTCTCTCATGAGTCTTCAATTGCCTAGAAGCATACGCTACAACGTACCTGTTCTGCATTAACACGCACCCTAATCCTTTCTTAGAAGCATCACAGTACACTTTAAATGATCCATGAGGATCCGGTAAAATAAGTACTGGGGCTGTTGTCAACTTTTCCTTTAATTCTTGGAAGCTCTGTTTGCACTTAGGTGTCCATTCAAATGGGGCGTTCTTCCTGGTTAAATTTGTTAAGGGTAAGGCTATTTGAGAGAAATTCTTAACAAATCTCCTGTAGTATCCTGCCAACCCTAAGAAACTTCTGACTTCCGTAACTGTCATTGGTTACTCCCAGCTTAATACTGCTTCTACCTTACTGGGATCCACTGAAATTCCCCCATGGGATACCACATGGCCAAGAAATTTTACTTCTTCCATCCAAAATTCACATTTGGATATCTTAGCATAAAGTTTCTTTTCTCTTAGAATTTGCAAAACCAATCGCAAATGTTCTGCGTGCTCCTATTCTATCTTCGAGTAGACAAGTATGTCATCAATGAATACCACCACAAATTTATCAAGATATGGTCTGAATATTCGATTCATGTAATCCATGAATATTGCCGGTGCATTCGTCAATCCGAAGGACATCACAGTATATTCATAATGTCCGTAACGAGTCCGAAACGCCGTCTTTGGGATATCTTCTTCTCGAACCCAAATATGATGATATCCAGACCGTAGGTCAATCTTGGAAAATACAGTAGCCCCTTGCAGTTGATCCATAAGATCATCAATTCTTGGCAACGAATACTTGTTCTTGATAGTCGCCTTATTCAACTGCCTATAATCTACACATAGTTGCATGCCTACATCTTTCTTCTTAACTAACAGGATTGGGGCTCCCCATGGTGATGCACTCGGCCTAATAAATTTCTTCTTCAAGAGTTCTTCAATCTGGCCCTTAAGTTCGGTTACTTCTAAGGGTGACATGCGGTATGGCGCTAAAGATATTGGTCCCACTCCTGGCACTAGTTCAATGGTGAACTCAATCTCTCTCTCAAGAGGGAACTCAGGAATATCTTCAAGGAATACATCAGGATAATCCCTAACAACTGGAATATTGTTTAACTCCTGATCAATCTTTATTGTACTGGTTGATAAGAAAATATACCCTTGACCTCTATTCCCACAAGGGTGCATTGTTAAGGAATTTAAATAAAGACTTACAGGGATCATTGATTCAGAAGATGAAACAGGGGGAAGTATAATGGATTTATCAGAGTAATTTAACAGGACTTGGTTGGCAGAGAGCCAATCCATACCCAAAATGATGTCAAGTCCGGACAAGGGAAGACAAATTAAATTAGCCGAAAAAGTTTGACCTCCTATCTGACAAGGGACATTCATACAAATATGATTGGTCCTAACGGGTTTACTTGTAGGAGTAGAAACTAACAAGTCATAGGGTAATTCAGAAATAGGTAGCTGCAAGGCTATCATGCAATCATGAGAGATGAAGGAGTGAGATGCACCTGAATCATACAAAAAGGTTACGGTCTTACCGTTTACTTCACACGTATCTTGAATCAAATCCCCTGACTTGTTGACCTCCTATGCATCCATAGTGAAAACTCTCCCCTAGCGTTGTGGCTTAGGAGTCGGTTGAGGATTCCTGGCAAGGCATTCATAGATTCTGTGGCCTGGTTTGCCACATCCAAAGCAGACATTTTGACCTGCCAAGCAGGGGCGGTCGCCATGATTTCTGCCACATTGGGTGCAAGTCTGGTTCCTAAAAGACTTTTGAGGTTGCTTGCCTCGGTTGTTCATCAGCTGAAACTTTCTCTGCTGTTGTAAGTTGGGCTTGAACCTCGAGCCTTGCGGAGCTAACCCTTTCTTGAAGTTGTTACCGAATGACCTGGCAGCAACTAACTTCTTATTACACTCCTCCACTAGGCGGCACTTGTTCACCAAGGTAGAGAAGTCTCTGATCTCCATTGGTCCTATGGTGGCAAGGATATCTTCTCTCAGTCCACCTTCAAATTTCATGCATTTCCATGCTTCATCAGGGCTACATTGATAAATAGTAGAGAATTTGCACAACTCCTCAAATTTAGCAATGTACTCCGACACGCTATTATTCCCTTGATGGAGGTGCATGAACTCCAACTCCTTGGCATTGCGGACAGACGCGGGGAAATACTTCTGGTAGAACGCATCTTTGAATACATCCCAAGTAATATCTGTCTGGGATCCTTCTAATAATCACCGTGCACTATTCCACCAAAATTCTGCATCGGCTTCTAACATATAGGTGGCAAAAGTCACCTTCTGACGGTTTGTGCAATCTAACATGGAGAAAATCTTTTCCATAGCTTTAACCCAATCATCTGCCTTATCTGGGTTAAAGGCTCCCCTGAAGTTGGGTGGGTTGGCCTTCCGAAACTCCACAAACTTAAGATATTCCAGATCCATTCCAGGGCCATTATGATTTCCACCACGATCCACCTCTGGCTGCCTTCCTAGTTGGCCCATCATTTGAGTCGCCACGGCTGCCTGCTCGCGCATAGCGTGCGCCATCTCTCGCATCGTATCCAGGAACTCTGTAGATTCCTCCTAGGCTGGAGAAGTTTGCGGCCTACCTTGCCTTCCTGAAGCCATCAAGTTCTAAACACACAAAACAAGAGTAATTGAGTTGATCAGGCTCAATACTAAGTTCAGTGTACTAGTAAATAATAGCATACAGTTAGGCAAATTCCCTCACATACATTCTATCCATATAGACAATACTCAGAACATAGTAATATCTAAGGAATACAGAGCATATGCGAAGCATAGTCAGTCCAATCCTCAGGCCTATATTAGGACGAACTGCTCTGATACCAAATATATAACATCTTACTAGACAAAGTACTATGCTTAAGTCATAATAAATTATCTGATAAGTGATTACGTGTAATACTGGTTAAATTCTATTTTCTGTATTAGTATTAATCACTCGCATAAGAATACTTAATCGCATAACAAAATTTCCTTCGTGACGGCAGAATAAATACTATTTAATCAGTATACTGTAAATAACGTAACATAAATAAATATACAATAAGGACAGAACTACTGCAAAAGGCATCATAAACGTATACATAAATATCTGATTTTAAAGTTTGTCAAAATGATACAAGGTGACAAAATGAGGCCGCTAAATCAAAACGAAATGGCCAGTTTCTATGAACAGCATCCCAAGTGGTCCCCATGGGACATTTCATGTACATCTCCTAACATCTACCCATCCACCCATGACCCAGACTACCAAAAGAGGGTCATTCTGTACATCTAACCCTACTAGAGTATGCACACTATCTAAACAAAATTTGTTGAAAGGAACCCGTTCGCTATGGCGGCATCCGCTGGAGGGTGTCCGACACTGGGAGCAGAGGATGAGGAAGAAGAACTAGCTACCTCGGACGGATCCTCCTCCGAGGTCGAGGCCGACAACATCGGCTGCGGTGGTGAAGCAGGAGGGGCCATGGGAACTGGAGCTGCTGGTGGTGGTGGAAATGGATGGGCTATGTGGAGAGGTATGGCAATGTATGGGTCAGTAGGATCAAAGAGAGGGTGCATAAGCGAGACGGTGAAATCTCCCTGGAAAAAGAAGTAGAGGCAGAGCTGACATCGGCCGGAGATATATACAGAATCCAAACACGGGTCAAGGTGTATATGTAGCTCAGGGAACTCAATGAATAGCACCCCGGTTGCTGCGTGCTCCATGGTCTGAGAATGACGCGGAACATACAATAGGGTGAGAAATGAATATTTCTCAGTAGAAATTCCTAGCTTCTATACATCTGTCATCGCTGTCATCCCCAGTTGTTTCAGTCGTGCAATATTTTTCAAATAGTATCATAAAACGATAATATTCAACTTAAATACTTGTTTGTAAAGCATACACTGAAACAAATTCAATTTTAGTTAACAGATACACTAATGTACTCAAATAGTAATCATGCGGGAACAGTAGCATGTTAAGAATAATAAACAGGGATCTAGAATAATCAATAAGGAAATATTACACTATACATATGCATGTGCAATTAGAAAATGCATCTTATTCTTGGAGGCTTTCGCCTATTAGGACTTACTTCCATCCTTGGTCCCCTGGGAGTCATTGGCCATATACTCCTGGTTAATAGTCCGCTTTTCAGGACTGAGCTCGTTCCTATACAGGATTGCTGGGTTTACTTTCCTCGACCTTCCTACTGATCTATTCCCCTTAATTTATTCCGGGGCTGGCCCAAGTAAAATGGAATCCTTTACAATATCATGAATTGAATGCACATGTATCCTAATTCTTCAAGTATCATATATTCATGCCATTTCAAATCACACAACACATGAATCTCTTACCGAGATTTTGGCAGAATAACGGATGGAGTTTGCTTCCCCATGAATAGTGCCAGACAACCAGCACTTTTAAGTCAAATAGTAAACTCCATATAAGACATCATATTCATATCAAGAATATAACAATGTTGATAAATACAAAATTTAAAGTCTCAAGTATCAATCTAACTTGTAGGCTTTTAGTGTTTGTTAAGGTTCCCGAGTTCGATTTTCAATATCCAACGTGTTCCGAGTTCCGACCTTACCTAGGTTCCGATTTCCGCACACTACGCTTGGTCTCCCGAGGTTGCATCATTTCCGATTTCCGGGTTTGTCGACTTCCGACTTTATTCCACCATTGGTCCTTTTGAGACTTCGATAGGTATGTTTCCTAAATCCTAAGCTCCCTAATTTATTGAATCCCAAGTTCGACATCAACATATCCGATCTAGCTCTCTACTGAGTTCCGAATACAGCCTTAAAACATACCCGTTAGGGACTCGTATTCACTACGCCCGAGTTCAACCACTAAGTGAGCTCCTCCAAGTCCAACCTTAAGTATACGCTTCCAGATTCATCCTTACCCACTCTCGACCTAGCTTTCTGTTTTACTGATTCCCGACTTCTGCTTCAAACATTCTCGATCTAGTCCCTTATTTACTAAGTCTAGAGTCTGATGCTAAGTGTACCGACCTAGCTTCTTATTCACTAAATCCCGACTTCCGACATTAACTCAAATTCCTTTGAGACTTGTCTTGCTTTTAATCCGAGTTGCACTCTTACGGGAGAAAATTCACTAAAAATAGAAATATGGGTGAAATCATACAAAATTTATATCCATGTAAGGCTAACAGAACAAGCTTTCAAATGAATTAAGTTTCATGTCATTTGGATGAGTATAATTTGAGTTATAGGCTTTAGAACTTGACCTTACTGGTCTATCCTGTTCTAACTCGGATTGGACATAGGGTAACTTTCTCGACTTACTGGGAACAAATGGAACCTTATCAAACTCGAAAATTTTTATGGGACATTCTCCTATGTGTTAACTTTCAAATACCTTTAGTTGCACTCAATTTGGAGTTGTGTAAGGTGAATTACACCCTTTTCAACCCATGCTGCCCGGGTAGAAACCTAGATTTCTAGGTCTAACTTCAAAAATTCATAACTAACTCTATACTAGTCCAATAGCCTTATATTTTATATGTATGGAAAGCCCTGGATGTCTAGTTTCATATAAAAATGGTTTCATCAAATTTAAATGGCGGTAGGCGGAGCTGTACACTCCGCCGTATGGACCGCCGAGGGAAAACCTAACCTGCTTCTAGGTTTGTTCCCCTTCTTCAAGCTATTTGTCCTCAATTCCAATCTTAATCACAACATACATGCAAAATTAGTCATAAAACATCATCATCACTCTACATAACATCAGTATCTCATGTCAAACATAATCACCATGCAGTTCCAAATCAGATAAATCAAGGAGAGAAGTAGGATTTCCTACCTTGTCTTACGAAATTTGTGTTGATTTTGTGTCTTTGATGGTGGTGACTTGGGATGAGACTTGAAGATGGATGAGAATGGAGTAGAAATGAGAGCAAAGAGGAGGGAAAGAGAAGAGCTTCAGCTGCTGGAAGAGTGGCCGAATTGATGAGAAGAAAAGGAGAAAAAAGGTGAAGATATTTGGAGATGCTTGGTTGTGATTGGTGGATTTAACCTTGGTCTCAATTTTGGTTGAGCTTCCCATCATCAAGGGCTGCCAAGGCGCCACTTGAGGGAGCTATTTGGCTAAATCTTAGCCGTTGATTCTAGGCCACTCATAGAAAAATTCTATTAGTCTGGTTTCGACAGTTTGAAATGCCAAAAGTTTATCGATTTCCCTTAAATTGATAAACTGGCTTGAAAATTTTCTGTGGGGTTTTCTATGCTCCTAATCTAATTCCATCAAGCTTAATCCGTCTAAATCACATTTAATTGGCTTTAAGTAAATGTTTAATCAAATTCTGATTAAACTCACTTATTTGATAAAACCGAATGACTCAGCTGTTAACGATAAATTTTTCGGACGTTACAATAGAGGCCGATTTATTTTGTTTGACGGCCTTGACTCATATTCCCACTCACTTGTAAACAATATATATATATATATATATATATATATATATATATCTGTATGTTTGTGCGTGTGTGTTAAAGGTTGTGTTATTTCATTCCTTTTTGTATTTTTCATTTCATTTGTTGGGCTATATATTTGCTGCCGCTTCGATACACGTGTTTAAACCATTGTGAATAATACACGCACAATTTTCGTCTAGTTAATAACCACGCTCCAATTTAATAATCTAGTCAATTAAGTTGAAAATGAAACAAAGTAAAAACAAGTAAAAGAATATTTGAACGTAGGACAATTACCAAGATAAATATTATGACTTAAGTATAGTATTAGACTTGGTAGGGTGTTACACCAACAATCTCTATCAGAGGTGTTTGGATATCACTGATATCAAAATTTGACCTTAATTTCAACTTTTTTTTCATTTATTGTTCAGATGTTATTTATTAAAAAAGTAAGATTGAAACGTTTTAAAAATGTTTGGAACGTAAATAGAACCAACAAAAAATTTGGAATTTAGTTGGTATCGTTGTAAAATGTAGGGGACGTAAATGAGATTTTACTTTTTTTTTTATTTATTTCTTCTCTATGTCCCTAGTGTATGTACAATAATTATTTCTCAAAAAAAAAAAAGATTGCAGAATATTAAGTTTTATTATTTTTCTTTATTCAAGGTAGTAAAATGTTGTTTTAGTGTTTATTTGTTGTTCAGATTTTGATGTAATAAAAAAATGACTTTAATTTTGATATATTGACGGTATAATTTTTTTTATATTTGTCATCTAATTAATTTTTTTTATTTGCTTGATTATTCAAGAAGTGAGTGTAAGAGTTAACCATATTTACTGATGTGATAATATATAATTAAATGATAATGTAAAATATTTTACACAATTAGTACATCAAAATTAAATAAAAAAATTACAAAAATTAAATAAGTACATTTGTAAGATAAAAATATATAAAAATTTAAATATTTCTAGAATAAGAAAAAAGTGATAGATTTTATCATTCAACACTCAATTTAGCTATTACATCATAATAATAGCTTACAAAAATAATATGTATTAAATTGTAAATGATACAAAATATATTTTTTTTCTTTTATTTTAAGAGCATCTAAGAATATTATGAATTATACACGTCATGTACAAACTCATCAAAATAAATTGTGGTGTTTGTATCAGACATACATCTTAATTTGTTGGATATTTTAGGGACACTTTCGGATATTTTTAACTATATTATGCTGACAATTTATATTTTTAAGATAATGTGAATTGCTCTCATGAGGGGGTAATTGTGTGGATTACCACCAATGTGGCAATCTTATTATGAAAATAATATTAATTATCATAATTATTATAATTAAAAATTAATATTATTAGTAATTATTAATTATTTTAATTAATATTATTAATAACAATATTATGATTAATTATTAATAATTATTATTATAATTAACTATTATTATTATTATTATACTAACAAAAGATATATATTATCCAATAATTTTTTTGATATATCAAGCAAGATAAGGTGAATTGTCAATTAGATTACTTGCGTATATCAAATATTGTATTGTAACATTACCAGAATTTAAAAAGTAACAATTTTTTAAAATTATAATTTATATTATTGACAATCTTAGAACATAATGTGTCAAACATCACTTTGAGCTCATGGATGCATATATGTACTGTTCAAATAAAAGTAAATAATCAGGGTAGCATGCATGCATGTGTATGTATTGAGACTTTTCCTTGTCTACTTTTGTTGTAAACCCACCTTGTCTTGTTGTCGTAAGTGTCCTACGCTCAAACTTAGAAAATAAATAAAATTAATTATGTAAGCGAGCTCGTATTTCCAGTAAGTAACAGCCATGGGTGTAATTTTGATACCAACACGCACGAGAATGCTATTCCTTTTTTATTTCTTCTATTTCTTTTGGCGTCAGCTAGGTGGGTGGAGTAAAAATAGGAATTGGACTCTGAGTCATTCTATCCTAGTCATCTCCGAGTTTTGATGACTTGTCTTTTGTCTCTTCGAAGCCTAAATTTGTAGTCACATATTGGCATCTTACACGCGCCGTATTGGGCATTGAAGACAGCGAAAAGAAGATTAAAAAAGTGGAAAGTCTGATGACAACGTAAACCGTGACCAATAATTTAACTTCAAGTCATTTTAAGTGTTTTTTTTTTTTAGATAAATGACAAAACAAGGCTCAACCCAAAGGGAGCAAATAGTCATATTCATACATCAATGGATCAAAAGGAAAATAAACAAAGCAAAGAGTATAAACATCCAATATTGCATCTGAAATTATTGGTGCACCGTTGTCGTGTCCCCTTGGTTATTCTCAATACTGCTGACCAGGGGCGGCTCCTCTTTGTTGTTAGAAGAAAATCAATCGGGATGGATTGGATTGCCAACTAGACCGGACAATGACAAAGAAATAATAAATAAATAATAAATAATAAAAGGGAAAAACCATAATTTTTGGGTAAGAAGCGGGGAGATATATATATATATATAAGGACATAACTCTCAAGGGAGAGAGGCATAAGAGAGTACATATTAATCTCAAAACACAAAACACAATAATAATAATAATAATAATAATAATAAAGAAATAACATAAGTTAAATGAGCAGTTGAACCCATTTATAGGAACAAATAAAGAGAATGATGCACAATATATGACGAGGAGAAAGTATAATATCCTCAATTTCTCCTATGCTAAATTACTTCAGCAATCATAAATAATTAGATATTTAATAATAAATTAAGAAATAAAAGTTTAATCAAGATTTAAAAAGGGTAAAAAAATGAAAAAAAAAAAAGATGAAGAGAATGTTTAATTAAAATTAAAAACTTGCTAATCAAGCAAACCAAATCTCAAAGAGACTAATTAATCACTAATTACTAACAATTTACTAAATCAAGGTTGATTAAGCAAAATTAAGATTTTAATTATACAAATTATGTGTGTGCATATATATATATAAGGGCTCAACTCTCAAGGGGAGAGGAGTGTAATAGAGTACATCTTAATCTCAAAACACAAAACACAATAATAATTATAATAAAGAAATAACATAAGTTAAGTGGGGAGTTGATCATCATTCATAGGAACAAATAAAGAGAAGGATGTGCAATATATAATGATGAGAAAGTATAACATCCTTAATTTCTCCTATACTAAATTACTTCAGTAATCTTTAGTAATTAGACACTTAAAAAGAAATTAAGATATAAAAGGTTAATTAAGAGTTAAAAAGGATAAAAAGGAAAAAAAAAAAAAAAGAGATGAATAGAATGCTTAATTAAAATTAGAAACTTGCTCATCAAGGAAACCAAAACTCAGAGTCTAACTAATCACTAATCACCAACATTTCACTAAATTAAGGCTGATTAAGCAAAATTAAGATTTTAATTAGTCTAATTATAGAAATATGAGTTAATCACTAATCCTTGACTAATTAAGTCACGTAAGTGGTAAAACACTTAATCTTATGATCAAATTCAAATTAACAAAGTCAAAGAGATAAAGAAAATATGATAATGTCACTAAAGTAAAAAGCATGAGACAAGAAAGCATTATGGCAAAAATAATTAAACTTTTGTCTAAAGTAAGGTTAAAAAGTAACCATCAAATTTCAAACCTTAATCCTAACACTCCAAATTGTCTCCCTATATTAGGGAAAAGGAAAAAATGAAACCTTAGCCCTTCCCCCTTGTAACATCCCCAACTTTAAGGGTAGACCAATATAGAAGGAAGTCTGGGCACGAGGCAAGGGGAAAATAGAAAATAGGTGAACCATAACAGAAGTAGGGGTGAAAGTGTAATTATTAGATTACAATGGGAAAATTGTAATTAAGAGCTTACGGTTGTCGGGAAGGGCAATAACAGAAAAATCCCAATTTCGAAAATATGCGGGCCCCACGATACTAGCATATAACTAAAATCCATGTAAAAACTTTATAAATGATATTTTATACACATGATTTTAAATAGAATTATGAGATTACTCACACAATATAATATCTGTAGTAACTCAGATTATCCAAATACCTTGAATTAATCCTCAAGGATCCTATATTGTCTTTGGACATGATAAATCTAGGGAAATAATTCTACAGAGGATAGATAAACATATCATGAGAGTAGCCAGAGTATGTGGCTAGAGATAAGCCACAACCTATATTGGGTAACCGAGTGGACGTGAATGTAACGTCCGAAAAATTTTATCGTTAGTAACCGAGTTGTTTGGTTTTTATCGAATAAGCGGGTTTAATGTAACATCCCGATTTCCGGCCTCCTTACCCAGATTTTCCGATTTCCGACTTAACAATGGACTGGCTTGACTTTCCCGATTTCCGACGTTATGCGACTTCATGGTTGATTGTTCAACCAGAATAAGACACGATTCCCGACCTACGAGTTAATGGGCGCGAGATCGGATCGCTGAGTTGGCCTCCAAGTTCGACAAAGTTATACGGGTTTCGACCTCATACTTCATTCCGAAGCTTTACATAACAACGGACATCCGACTTCACCTTCAAGTTTCCTTGAATTCCGACTTCATCTTTGAATTTGATATAAACTGGATTATTTCCTACTTCTAAGTTCGTCTTGCACAATTTTTGACTTCACGTCCTGTCCGATTTCCGATTTCATCTAATTTTGATTATTCCTGATTTCCGACTTCATGTTCTAGTTTCGAGTTAAATGGAGTGGCTTCCGAGTTCCAATATTCGACTTCGAGTTAAAGTATATTGGGGCATGATTTCCGACCTCCGATTTCAACTGGCATAATTTCCTACTTCCCGACTTAACCTTCAAGTCCAAACAACACAAACGTGATTCCCGATATCTGACTTAATGTCTCAAAGACAACGTACCCGGTTTCCGATCTCATAGTTTATCTCCCATTTTCAGCAAGATGTACCCGATTTCTGACCTAAGGCCTCATGTTTCAAAATAGTGTACATGGTTTCCGACCTCTGAAGTTATAGTTTAACACAATAAAGAGTTCCCGAGTTTGAATTGGGAGTTCCGAGATTATGTGATTGTAATGCTGTCGACTTCCAACATTCAACCTTGCTTCCAAGTTTCAAATAAACCAGACAAGATTTCCTCAAGTCATAAATAAGATGGGATGATTTCTAACATTCGACTTCAGCTCAAATGGTACGAGTTCCGACTTCAAGCATAATAGAGACGAGTTCCGATTTCAGGTAGAACGGAAGCGTATTCCAATTTTGGGACGACGTGGAGAGCAGTTTGTGGGACGACGTAGAAAGCAATTTGGCCACAACAGTGGGAGACATGGCCAAAATTCAATCACAAACTCTCAACCAATCAACACTCACAATCCCAACTTCCTCCATGTATTTAAGTCAGACTTCTCTTCTCATTTGAGGCTGATTTACGCCTCCTTCTCTCCTTCTTGCTCCAGCCTTCTTCTTTCCTTCCTCTCTTAATCTACTCTATCAAATCTCCAAGCTTTGTCAAGGCTCTATTCAATCCAAACTCATATTCAGCAAGATCATACTCCAAAGAGGTAGGATTCCATTCTGTTCTTGAATTACTTGCACTATGGTTGCATGAAATTGTACTCTTCTTCATGTATTTGATGGATTATTGGATGTATTATGATGGATTATGCTAGGATTAATATGAAATCTTGAGTTGAAATTAGAGTTAGATGGAGAAAAACTAGAAGAAATTGATGATTAGGATGCTGTCTTGGTGAAGAGTCCACGGCAGTCCGTACGGCAAAGTGTACGGCTCTGCCTACAACCGGTTAAATCTGATGAAACTATTTTTAGATGAAAGTAGACATTCAAGGCTTTCCATTCATATATCCTATGAGGTTATTGGATTAGTATTGAGAGAGATATGAATTTTTGAAGTTTGACCTAGGAATCAAGACTTCATCCGGGCAGGATGACTTGAGGAGGGTATAACTCCCCCTACAGAACTCCAAATTGAGTGAAACTAACTTTTTTAGAAAGCTTACACATAGGGAAACATCCAAATATGAAATTCCGAGTTTGTTATGACCCCAATTGATCCCAGTGGTTCAAGGAAGTTACACTATGTCCAAACCGAGTCAAAACAGAGTAGTTCAGAAAGGTGGACTTTCAGGACTTATAACTCGAGCTATACTAAAGCAAATGAAATGAAACTTATTAAAAATGAAAGGTTGTCCTGTTAGCTTCAATATGAGGCCAATTTCGTATGATTTGAGCTTAGTTTCGATTTTTAGTGAATTTATACTTTTAGGAGTGTAATTCGGGCTAGTGAGTGAATAGGCTGAGGCAAAATTTGAATATCTTGAGTTATATAAATCAAAATGATATGGGACCAAAGAGGATAGAAAGTAGACATATAGATCTATGACATATCCAAAATTCAGGTTTAAATGAGTTGAATTGGGGTAAAGATGGATTATACAAGAATGCGGGTAGAACTTAATAGAATTGGCAAAATGGCCAAATTGATGGTTTCACAAGTGTTAGTAGACATATAAGGTTTGAGTTGAGGATTGCCAGTTTTACATTGATATATATGTTAGATTGATTATATTACTACGACTGAATTGTCTGTGAGAACTAGCACTATTTATGGGGAAACAGAACTGATCCGTTATGCTGCCGAATTTAAGATAGAAGTCTATGAAACTAGGAATGTTTGTATGCAAGAATGATATAAGTATGATATGAGGTATATGAGAATAAATCAAGAAGCAGTATGATATGAGGTATATGAGAATAAATGATGAAGCATATGTAAGAGTATATTCAGCATGCCTATGCATGACCACATATGAGAATGAAAAGACATGAATATATTAAATGTGAATATATTGAATGTGGGTCCCTTTACTCGAAGACAGCTATTTGAGGTCCCTCCCTGTGAAGGCAGATAAATGATAAAGATATGGGTCCTTTCACTTGGAGGCAGTTGCACATTGAATCCCTCCTTGTGAACGCAGTTAAATGATAAAGACATGGGTCCCTTCACCTGGAAGCAGTTGCATATTGGGTCCTTCCTTGTGAAGGCAGCTAAAACTTGGGTCCCTCTATATTGGAGGCAGTTGCATATTGGGTCCCTCTAACCTAGAGGCAGTGGGTCCTCTTGTAGGTGAGTCGGTGTGACGACGGTCACGGGTGAAGCTGACGAGCTCACTTCAAGGCCAGGCTACCCAAGGGCAGTAAAGGCTAAAGACCAAAGACTAAAGATTTAAAATATATGCAAGCAACCCGCTCACATGAGGCATGGCATCGACCAAGCTAGTGTGAGTACAGGGGACAGAACTTACATGAGGCATGGCATGACCCAGCTAGTGTAAGTACCAAATGAAGGTCCTATATTCCTAAGGAACGTGACATGGCGATCACGCTCTGATGGGGTATGACATGGCGATCGTACTCTAGAATATAGCATGATGATCCCACACCCTAAAGAATGTGATATGGCGATCACATTCTGATGGAGTATGACATGGCGATCATACTCTGGGATGTGGTAGGAAGATAAAGAAAGAAAAGTAAATTTTATGTACATGCATAAATTCAAGTACAAGTAAAGTTATGTGCAGAAATAATGTCTCTAGTGTAATGATGCTATTGTATATTATTATGTTTCAGTTATTATTCCTAATATGATTTCATGAGTTGATTTTGTATGGGCTCTTCCCCCAAATGATAAGTATATGAATAAAATGAACTTTGCTTCAGATAATATAAAATTTTTGAACTGTAAAATCAAATAGTTTACATAACATGTTCACCTTTTTCATAATAAACCGAAGCAAACTGGAGATGACAACGATGACATTATGTGTGTTATAGAGAATCCTACTGAGAATTTGTAATTCTCACTCCTATTTCCATGTTATCTCCAGATAGTTTAAGAAGTTCCGAAGAAGGCAGTGAAGTTCTTTGTCGAGAAAAGGTCCGTTCAGAATGATACAACTCCAGGGTGTGGTATTATAACTTAAGCATAGTACTGTACTTGGGAGGGTGTTACATTTAATCGGAATTCGATTAAGCATTTACTTAAAGCCAATTAAGTGTGATTTAGAAGTGATTAGGCTTAATGGAATTATATTAGAAACATAGGAAGCCTCATAGAAATTTTCTAAAATCGGTTTGCCGATTTAAGAGAAATCGGTAAGATTTCGGTAATTTAAACTGTTAGAACCGGATCAATAGAAATTATACTATGAAAACCCTAGGATGGATGGCCAAGATTTAGCCAACTTACCCATGCAAGTGGCGCCATCTCAGCCCTCCATATAAGCTGCCAAACCAAGTAGAATAACCTACTCAAATCCACCAATCACATGTAACTTGCTTTAGAAGTTTTTAAATTTTTCCTTTTCTACCCTTGCAAATTTGGCCCCTATATGCTGACCTCTCTCCATTCTTTTCTCCTTCATTTTCATCTTATCTCAACTCATATCATCTTCATCTTCCACAAACTTGCAAGCCATAACAAGATTTCTTCAACTCAAACCACAAATCCAACAAGATTTCAACTAGGCAAGGTAGGAATCCTACTTCTCTTCTTACTTTCTTTGGCTTAGAGCTGCGTGTAGGTCTTGTATACATTGTGATACTGAGGTTATGTGGGGTGATGATGATGGTTTATGGCTAATTTTGCATGTGTGTTGTGATTGGAATTAGAATTGTTATGAAAGAACTTGAAGAAAAGAGAAAACTCAAGAAGCTGGTAGGGTTTTTCCTCGGCGGTCCATACAGCGGAGTGTATGGATCTGCCTACAGTCTTTTAAATTTCATGAATCTATTTTTATGAGAAACTACACATTCAGGGCTTTCTACACATATATAATATAAGGCCATTGGATTAGTATAGAGGTAGTTATGAATTTTTGAAGTATGACCTAGAAATCAGGACCTTCATCTAGGTAGTGTGAGTTGAGAAGGGTGTAACTCCCCCTACACAACTCCAAATTGAGTGAATCTAACACTATTTGAAAGCTAACATATGAGGGAACATCCCATAAAAATTTCAGAATCAGATTTGTTGCCAACTATCCCTAGTATATCAATGAATTTACCTTAAGTTCAACCCAGGCTGGAATAGGGTAGTCTAGTAGAGTCAAGTTTCAGGGTTTATATCTTGAATTATACTCACTCAAATGATATGCAACTTATTTCATTTGAAAGCTTGCTCTGTTGGATTTACATTGATATAAATTTTGCATGATTTTACTTAGATTTCTATTTTTGGTGAATTTTCTCTTATAAGAGTGCAATTCTGGCTAGAAATAGGGCAGTCTGGGATGAAATAACTTGAGTTAATATCAAAACTTAGCAGATAGAGAGCTAGGTCGGGTATACTTAAGGTTGAACTCAGAACTTAGCAAATAGAGAGCTAGGTCTGGTATGCTTAAGGTTGAACTCGGAACTTAGCAGACAGAGAGCTAGGTCGGGTATACTTAATGTTGAATTTGGAATTTAGTGAATAGAAAATTAGATCGGATATAGTTAATGTCAGAAACTTGGAATTTAGGAAACACCCTTATAAAAGTCTTGGAAGACCAATGGTGGGTTAAGGTCAGAGATTGAACATAAACCCGGAACTCGAAACTTATATAATCCCGGAACTCAGACCCAACTCAGTCTTGCAAGACGAACTCAGGAACATCAATAGAAGTTAAAAGCTTGCAAGATAGATTAAGTATTTTAATACGTGTACCTATTGATATTGTCATATTCTTGATAAGATTATGATGTTCTATATTCCGTTAGCTGTTTAATTAAAATTTCCTGGTTGTCTGGCACTATTCATGGGGAAGCAGACATGATCCGTGATGCTGCCGAAATGTCGGCAAAGATTGCTATTAACATGAATTTACAAGTTATGCATACATTGATCAAAGTATAAGATGAGCAATGCTACCCTTATAAGAATGAGGAAGAATTTTCATATGACTTGGGCCAGTCCCTGAACAAAGTTAAGGGGAATATATTAGTGGGGAAGTCGGGGAAAGTAAACCCGGCGACCCTGCATAGGAATGGACTTGATCCTGAAAAGCGGACTATTACCTAGGAATTTTATGGCCAATATACTTCTAGGGGACCAAGTATAGAAAAATATGAGTTAAGTTCAAGTGCACTATTTCTTAAGCATATCCACAATTTCTGTTATCATGCATTGAGTTAGTTGCACCATTGGGTATTATATATGTATATCATTGTTCACTTTATGACAGTCACTTAACTATATCAAAAATATAGGTTTAGTTGCTTATTTCTCTGTTTAATTTCCTTTATTTCCTTAAGTAAAACTAAGCTGTGTCTTAGGCTATGATTTCTATAACTAATCTAGTAGAACATCCTATTGAGGTAACATTTTCTTGTAATTAACCAAAACCCGAAACAACTGAGAATGACAGCGATGGTAGATATGTATAAACTTAGGATCACTGCTGAGAAATCTTTATTTCTCATGCCACTATATGTTTCCACGTCAATCTCAGATCATGGAGAACGCGGCCACCAGCATCCTGTTCATTGAGTTTCCTGAGCTCCACATCCACCTGGACCCGTTTCTAGACAGTATATAAGTATTTGGTAGATGTCAGTTCCGTTTTTATTTTTTCTTCGTAGAGATTTTGCTGTTCCCTCTGCTCATCCACTCTTCGACCTCGCCGCACCTTACATTGCTATCCTACTACACATGGCCCATCCCTTTCCACCACCACCCGTAGCAACAGCACCAGCAGCAGTACCAACCATGGATCCTCCAGCCTCACCACAGCAGTAGATCTCGTCCGTCTCAATGTCTAAGGAGGATCTGTTTGAGGTAGTGAGTTCATCTTTCTCGTCCTCTACCCCGAGCGTGGACTACACTCTCGCTGACGCTGGTATGGTGAATGGATTCCTTTCCTCGAAATCCATCTAGAGTGCCTGTGTAGCGCAGTAGTAGGATATGTATAGGATGGCCCTCTTTTGGCATTTTTGGGCCATAGACGGTAGCTTAGTGGATGTTATATGCAGATAGTTGGTACATGAAATGTCCTATGGGGACCAGATAGGGTTCTGATTATAGCGACAGGCCGATGTTATTTTATTTTAGCGGCTCCATTGTTATACCCTATACCAGTTATGTACTTTTTTAAAACTTGGAAAAGTGACATCTATTGTACATGCATATATGATGCAGTCAGATAGTTCCATTTATTCTGCAGAATTTCTTTATTTATTGATTTATTATTTCTAATACAGAGCTCACCGACAGATTAAACAATTAACATTCTAGGGATAACTATTATTGAATCAAAATGTAACGTACACAGGTAACCTCACATAATAACTTATCAGGTAATATATTATGACTTAAGCATAGTATTTTGTCTGGTAAGGTGTTACATTTTTGGTATCAGAGCAGTTCATCCTAATATAGGGCTGAGGATTGGACTGATTATGCTTCGCATATGCTCTGTATTCTTTAGATATTATCATGCATTGAGTCTTGTCCATATGGATAGGATGCATGTGAAAGGATTGCCTAACCATATGCTATTATTCACTAGCACACCGAACTTATATTGAGCCTAATCAACTCAATTACTCTTGTTTTGTGTGTTCAGAACTTGATGGCTTCTAGAAAGTGAGGTAGGCCACGAACTTCCCCAGCCTAGGAGGAATCTACTGAGTTCTTGGACACAATGCGAGAAATGGCACACACTATGCGCGAGCAGGCGGTTGCGGTGACTCAAATGATAGGCTAACTAGGAAGGCAGCCAGAGGTAGGTCTTGGAGGGAATCATAATGGCCCTGGAGTGGATCTGGAATACCTTAAATTTGCTGAGTTCAGGAAGGCTAACCCACCCAGCTTCAGGGGAGCCTTTAACCCAGATAAGGCAGATGAGTGGGTTAAAGCTATGGAGAAGGTCTTCTCCGTATTAGATTGCATAGATTGTTAGAAGGTAATCTTTGCCACCTATATGCTAGAAGCAGATGCAGAGTTCTGGTGGAATGGTGCACACCGGTTATTAGAGGGATCTCAAACAGACATTACTTAGGACGTTTTCAGAGATGCGTTCAATCAGAAATACTTCCCTGCATCTGTCCGCAATGCTAAGGAGTTGGAGTTCATGCACCTTCGTCAAGGGAATAGTAGTGTATTAGAATACATTGCTAACACCATTTATCAACAGAACCCCGACGAAGCCTGGAAATGCATGAAGTTCGAAGGTGGGCTGAGAGAAGACATCTTTACCACCATAGGACCAGTGGAGATCAGAGACTTCCCTACTTTGGTGAACAAGTGCCGCCTAGTGGATGCAACAAGAAGTTGGTTACTGCTAAGTCAACCGGCAGTAACTTTAAGAAAAGGTTAGCTCCACAAGGTCCAACGTTCAAGCCCAACTTTCAACAGCAAAGGAAGTTTCAGCCTATGCGCAACAAAGGCAAGCAACCTCAGAGGCCTTTTGGGAACCAAACTTGCAGCCAGTGCGGCAAGAATCATGGCAATTGCTCGTGTTTGGCAGGACAGAATGTTTGTTTTGGATGTGGCAAGCCAGGCCACAAGATCTATGAATGCCCAGCTAGAAATTCTCAGTCGACTCCTAGGCCGCAATGTTAAGGAAGAGTTTTACTATGGATGCATAGGAAGTTGACAAGTCAAAAGATTTGATTCAAGACACGTGTGAAGTGAATGGTAAGACCTTAACTGTTTTATACGATTTAGGTGCATCTCACTCTTTCATCTCTCATGATTGCTTGTCAGCCTTGCAATTACCTATTTCTGAATTACCTTATGACTTGCTAGTTTCTACTCCTACAAGTGAGCCCATTAAGACCAACCATATTTGTATGAATGTCCCCTGTCAGATAGGAGGTCAAACTTTTTCGGCTAATTTAATTTGTCTCCCCTTGTCCGGACTTGACATTATTTTGGGTATGGATTAGCTTTCTGCCAACCAGGCCCTGTTAAATTGCTCTGATAAATCCATTGTGCTTCCCTCTGTTTCATCTTCTGAATTAGTAATCCCTGTAAGCCTTTATTTAAGCTCCTTAGCAGTACATCACTATGGGGATAAAATTCAAGGGTATATTCGCTTATCAACCAGTGTAACAGAGGTTGATCAGAAATTAGGTAATATTCCAGTTGTTAGGGAATATCTCGATGTGTTCCTTGAAGATATTCTTGATTTTCCTCCCGAGAGGGAAATTGAGTTTGCCATTAAATTGGTACCGGGAGCAGGACCAATATTTATAGCGCCATACCGAATGTCACCCTTGGAGTTGACTGAACTTAAGAAGCAGATTGAAGAACTCTTAGAAAAGAAATTTATTAGACCAAATGCATCACCATGGGGGGCCCAGTTCTGTTAGTTAAGAAGAAAGATAGAGGCATGTGACTATGTGTGGATTATAGGTAGTTGAATAAGGCGACAATCAAGAATAAGTATCCGTTGCCAAGGATCGATGATCTCATGGATCAACTGCAAGGGGCAACTGTATTCCCTAAGATTGATCTATGGTCTGGGTATCACCAGATTCGGGCTCGAGAAGAAGATATTCCGAAGACAGCATTTCGAACTCGTTATGGACATTATGAATACACTGTGATGTCCTTCGAGTTGACGAATGTACCGGCAATATTCATGGATTACATAAATCGGATATTCCGACCATATCTTGACAAATTTGTGGTGGTATTCATTCATGACATACTTGTTTACTCAAAAACGGAGCAGAAGCATGTAGAACATTTGTGACTGGTTCTGCAAATTCTAAGAGAGAAGAAATTTTATGCCAAGCTATCCAAATGTGAATTTTGGATGAGAGAAGTAAAATTTCTTGGCCATGTGGTATCCCTTGGGGGAATTTCAGTGGACCCCAGTAATAGTAAACTGGGAACGACTAACAACAGTTACGAGTCAGGAGCTTCTTAGGGTTGGCAGGATATTACAGGAGATTAGTTAAAAACTTCTCTCAAATAGCCCTTCCCCTAACAAAGTTAACCAGGAAGAATGCCCCATTTGAATGGACACCTGAGTGCGAGCAGAGTTTCCAAGAATTAAAAGAAAAGTTGACGACAGCTCCAGTACTTACTCTACCTAATCCTCATGGACTGTTCGAAGTCTACTGTGATGCTTCTAAGAAAGGATTAGGGTGCATGTTAATGCAGAACAGGAACATCGTCGCATATGCTTCCAGGCAATTGAAAACTCACGAAAGAAATTATCCAACACCTGACCTAGAGTTAGCGGCGATGGTATTTCCTCTGAAGATATGGAGGCACCACCTCTATGGAGTGAAGTTTGAAGTATTTTCTAATCACAAAAGCTTGAGATACCTTTTTGATCAGAAAGAATTGAACGTGAGGCAGCGAAGGTGAATGGAGTTTCTTAAAGATTATGAATTTGAGCTAAAGTACCACCCTGGCAAAGCAAACGTGGTGGCAGATGCCCTGAGTAGGAAATCTTTAACTGTGGCATGGATGATAATCAAGGGGAGACGAAACTCATAGAGAGTCTCCGAGACCTCAATTTGGGAATCTTTATGACCCCCAATGCCATTCAGTTAAATCAACTTAAGATAACCAGTGATTTCAAAGACCAAATCCAGCAAGCACAACAAAGAAATGATGACTTCCAGCATACAGTGCAACTAGTGCAATCTGGTAAGCTAACAGGATTTACTCGGGATGTAGAAGGAATATGGCGAAATCAGGGGAGAATATGCGTACCTCAGGAGAGCAACCTTAGGAAAAAGATCTTGGAGGAAGCCCATAAGAGCGAGTTTACTATACATCTTGGCATTAACAAAATGTACCAGGATCTCAAGAGGATGTTTTGGTGGCTACGCCTTAAGACAGATGTGGCAAATTTCGTGAATAAATGTCTAACCTGCCAAAAGATAAAAATAGAGCATCAGAAACTAGCAGGGACACTACAACCCTTAGAGATTCCAGAATGGAAGTGGGAGAGCATTTCTATGGATTTTGTGATAGGCTTACCAAGAACACCCTCAGGATATGATGCTATATGGGTCATAGTGGATAGACTAACTAAGTCCGCTCACTTTTTGCCAATTCGAGCGAATTATCCTTTAGAGAAGCTAGCTCAATTGTACATTCAAGAAATGGTACGGCTACATGGTATTCCTTCAACAATCATTTCAGATCGAGATCCAAGGTTCACCTCACAGTTTTGGGGAGTACTCCAAAGGGCGTTTAGTATTAGGCTATTTTAAGTACTGTATACCATCCGCAAACAGAAGGTCAGACTGAGTGAACTATTCAAACTTTGGAAGATATGCTGCGAGCATACATTTTGGAACAGCGTGGAAGCTGGGATCGATACTTACCGTTAGCCGAGTTTGCATACAACAACAATTACTATACTAGCATCGACATGGCTCCATATGAGGTTTTGTACGGATGGAAGTGTCAATCTCCCCTGTGTTGGTATGAATCATGAGAACAGAGTCTGTTGGGACCGGAATTAGTCAGGCAAACTACAGAGCAAATTAAAAGGATCCGTAGCAAAATACTTGAAGCTCAGAACCGTCAGAAGAGCTACGCGGACGTCAGGAGAAAGCCATTGGAGTTCCAAGAAGGAGACCATGTATTTCTAAAGATCACACCCACAACTGGTGTAGGTAGAGCCATTAACGTTAGAAAGCTAAGCTCTCGCTTTATAGGTCCTTTTCAAATTTTGGAGCGAATTGGGCCAATGGCGTCTCGGGTCGCCTTACCTCCACATCTATCAAATCTTCATGATGTTTTCCATATTTCCTAACTTAGAAAATACCAGCCTAACCCTACTCATTTCTTGGAACTTGAATCAATCCAGTTAAGGGATGACTTGACTTTTCATGTACCCCCAGCACGGATAGTGGATAGGAGCATCAAACACCTTCGGAACAAAGCCGCACAGTTAGTGAAGGTAGCATGGGGACACGAAGACTCAGCGGACTGCACGTGTGAGTTACTATTTGATATGAGGATGGAGTATCCTGAATTATTCTCAGGTACTAAATTTTGAGGACAAAATTTATTTTTTTAGGAAGGTAGTAATGTAATGTCTGAAAAATTTTATCGTTAATAACCGAGTTGTTCGATTTTTATTGAATAAGTGGGTTTAATCGGAATTCGATTAAGCATTTACTTAAAGCCAATTAAGTGAGATTCAAAAGTGATTGGGCTTGATGGAAGTAGATTAGAAACATAGGAAACCTCACAGAAATTTTCTAAAACCGGTTTGCTGAAGAGAAATCGGTAAGATTTCGGTAATTTAAACTGTCAGAACCGAATCAATAGAAATTATACTATGAGAACCCTAGGATGGATGGCCAAGATTTAGCCAACTTACCCATGCAAGTGGCGCCATCTCAGCTCTCCATATGGGCTGCCAAACCAAGTTGAATAACCTACTCAAATCCACCAATCACATGTAACTTGCATTAGAAGTTTTTAAATTTTTCCTTTTCTACCCTTGCAAATTCGACCCCTATATGCTGACCCTTCTCCATTCTTTTTTCCTTCATTTTCATCTCATCTCAACTCATATCATCTTCATCTTCCACAAACCTGCAAGCCACAACAAGATTTCTTCAACTCAAACCACAAATCCAACAAGATTTCAACTTGAAGAAAGGAGAAACTCAAGACGCTGGTAGGGTTTTTTCTCGTTAGTACATATGGCGGAGTGAACGGCTCTGCCACCAGTCTTTTAAGTTTCATGAATCTATTTTTATGAGAAACTAGACATTCAGGGCTTTCCACACATATATAATATAAGGCCATTGGATCAATATAGAGGTAGTTATGAATTTTTGAAGTATGACCTAGAAATCAGGACTTTCATCTAGGCAGTGTGAGTTGAGAAGGGTGTAACTCACCCTACACAACTCCAAATTGAGTGAATCCAATGTTGTTTGAAAGCTAACATATGAGGAACATCCCACAAGAATTTTAGAATCAGATTCGTTGCCAACTATCCCTAGTATATCAATAAATTTACCTTAAGTTCAACCCGGGCTGGAATAGGGTAGTCCAGTAGGGTCAAGTTTCAGGGCATATATCTTGAATTATACTCACTCAAATGATATGCAACTTATTTCATTTGAAAGCTTGCTCTGTTAGCTTTACATTGATATAAATTTCGTATGATTTCACCTAGATTTCTATTTTTGGTGAATTTTCTCTTATAAAAGTGCAATTTTAGCTAAAAGTAGCGCAGTCTGAGATAAAACATAAATAACTTGAGTTAATATTGGAACTTAGCAAATAGAGAGCTAGGTCGGGTATATTTAAGGTTGAACTCGGAACTTAGCAGATAGAGAGCTAGGTCGGGTATACTTAAGGTTGAACTCGAAACTTAGCAGATAGAGAGCTAGGTCGGATATGCTTAAGATTGAACTCGGAACTTAGAAGACAGAGAGCTAGGTCGGGTATACTTAATATTGAATTGGGAACTTAGTGAATAAGAAACTAGATCGGATATAGTTAAAGTCAGAAACTTGGAATTTTGGAAACACCCTCATAAAAGTCTTGGAAGACCAATGGTGGGTTAAGGTCGGAGATCGAACATAACATCGGAACTTAGAACTTATATAATCTCGGAACTCGGACCCAACTCAGTCTTGCAAGACGAACTCAGGAACATCAATAGAAGTTAAAAGTTTGCAAGATAGATTAAGTATTTTAAGACGTGTATCTATTGATATAGTTATACTCTTGATATGATTATGATGTTCTGTATTGGGTTAGATGTTTAATTAAAATTTCCTGGTTGTCTGACACTATTCTTGGGGAAGCGGACATGATCCGTGATGCTGCCTAAATTTCGGCAAAGATTACAATTAACATGAATTTACAAGTTATGCATGTATTGATCAAAGTATAAGATGAGCAATGCTACCCTTATAAGAATGAGGAAGGATTTTCATATGACTTGGGCCAGCCTCTGAACAAAGTTAAGGGGAATAGATCAGTGGAGAAATTGGGTGAAGTAAACCTAGCGACCCTGTATAGGAACGAGCTCGATCTTGAAAAGTGGACTATTACCTAGGAATTTTATGGCCAATATACTCCTAAGGGACCAGGTATGGAAAAATATGAGTTAAGTTCAAGTGCACTATTTCTTAAGCATATCCACAATTTCTATTATCATGCATTGAGTTAGTTGCACCATTAGGTATTATATATGTATATCATTGTTCACTTTATGATTGTCACTTAACTATATCAAAAATACAGGTTTGGTTGCTTATTTCTCTGTTTAATTTCCTTTATTTCCTTAAGTAAAACTAAGCTATGTCTTGGGCCATGATTTCTATAACTAATTTAGTAGAACATCCTGTTGAGGTAACATTTTAACCAAAACCCGAAACAACTGAGAATGACAGCGATGGTAGATATGTATAAACTTAGGATCCCTACTGAGAAATCTTTATTTCTCACCCCACTATATGTTTCCGCGTCAATCTCAGATCATGGAGAACGTGGCCACCGGCATCCTGTTCATTGAGTTTCATGAGCTCCACATCCACTTGGACCCATTTCTAGACTGTATATATGTATCTGGTAGATGTTAATTCCATTTTTATTTCTTCTTTCGTAGAGATTTTGCTATTCCCCTTGCTCATCCACTCTTCGACCCCGCCGCACCTTACATTGCTATCCCACTACACATGGCCCATCCCTTTCCACCACCACCCGCAAAGAAGAAAGACTAAAGAGCGATTCAGCCATGAATCCTCCAGCCTCACCACGGTATGGCGAATGGGGACCAGATAGGGTTCTAATTATAGCGACAGGCAGGTGTTATTTTGTTTTAACGACCCCATTGTTATACCCTGTACCAGTTATGTACTTTTGAAAAACTTGGAAAAGCAACATCTATTGTACATATATATATGATGCAGTCTGATAGTTCCGTTTATTCTATAGATTTTCTTTATTTATTGATTTATTATTTCTGATACAGAACTCACCGACAATTAAACAATTAACGTTCTAGGGATAACTATTATTGAATCAAATTGTAACATAAGTAGGTGACCTCACGTAATAACTTATCAGGTAATATATTATGACTTAAACATAGTATTTTGTTTGGTAAGGTGTTACACTTATCCTTTGGAAAAATTAGCCCAGCTGTATGTTCAAGAGATAGTAAGGTTGCATGGTGTACCTTCAACCATAATCTCGGATAGAGACCCGAGGTTTACCTTTAGATTCTGGGGAGCCTTGCAAAAGGCATTTGGGACGAAGCTTTGCCTAAGTACAGCTTATCACCCCTAGATGGATGGACAGTCAAAGAGGACTATCCAAACTTTAGAGGACATGTTAAGAGCTTGTGTGTTGGATAATCGAGGAAGTTGGGATAGATACCAACCTTTGATTGAGTTTGCCTATAACAATAGTCATCATGCAAGTATTGGTATGGCACCCTACGAAGCTTTGTATGGAAGGAAGTGTCAATCCCCCCTGTGTTAGTTTGAACCGGGTGAGCAAAGCCTATTAGGACCTGATCTTGTGAGGCAGACCATAGAGCAAGTCAGAAGGATTAGGGACAGAATCCTTACGACCTAGAGCCGTCAAAAGAGTTATGCGGATAAGAGGAGAAGAGAACATGTGTTCTTGAAAATCACTCCTATGACTGGTATAGGTAGAGCCATGAAGGTCAGAAAGTTAAGCCCTCGTGTCCTTGGCCCCTTTCAAATTTTAAAACCTGTCGGGTCAGTTGCTTATCAAATGGCCTTATCTCCAAATTTGTCAAACCTTCATGATGTCTTCCATGTGTCTCAATTGAGAAAATACCATTCTGATCCTAGTCATCTACTTGAACTCGAAAGTGTACAGTTAAGAGATGACCTAACCTTCAATCTGCCGCTGTCTCAGATCATGGATAGTGGGGTAAAACAATTGAGGAATAAGATAGTACCCTTGGTCAAGATGGCTTGGGGTAGAGGAGACATGGAAGAATATACGTTGGAGCTTGAGTTCAAGACGAAGAACGAGCATCCATAATTGTTTACAGGTAACGAATTTTGAGGGCAAAATTCTTTTTAAAGGTGAGGAGAAATGAAACATCCTCAATTTCGTGACGTGCTATATTACCTTAGTAATCCGGAGTAATTAGGCACTTAATGAGAAATTATGAGATTAAGGCCTAATTAAGGGGTTAACAAAGAGTTTAGGAGTTAACTCAGATGAGAAAAATCGAGAGAATGCTTAATCGAGATTAGATGATCTGTAATTAAGCAAGTTAGAGCCTTTATAGCTTAATTAAGCACTAATCGCCCTTAATTAGCTTAATCGAGTTTAATTAAGGTTAATTAAGCTTAATCGCAATATTAATTTTTGTTAATCATGTTCTTGTGTGTTAATCACTAATCCTTGCTTAATCATCTTAATTAAGTTGCAAGAGCACTTAATCACATGATTAAATTCAAATTTAGTCAACTAAATAATAAAGAAAAAAGTGATGTCATAAAAGCATAAAGCATAAGACAAGAGTGCTTTATGTAAGAGTTGGTACATGCTTTGTTCCTCCATCATCCAATTTGTCCCCCTAAACCTTAATTAACACAAAATTAAGAAAATATCTCCCTTCTTCCCCTTGAATAGAAAACACCACTTTCTCCCTTTCCCACCATCATCCATTTTCATTTTCACTCATCTCATCCTCTCTCTTCAAACCAAATCCTCTCACTTCTCTCTAAAACTCTCTTCATCTTCTTCATCTTTTTCTTCTTCCTTTCTTCACTACCACCACCAAAACCATTCACTTAGCCCTTCAAAGACCTCATATTTGGGTCTTTGGAGACAAGATCAAAACACTACAACCTCCATTTTCACAAGATCTCAAAAGTTTCTCCTTCCTCCTTGCAAGACCGCCACCATCCTCACCAAGAGGAGCCATCATCTTCTTCTTCTCCTTCCTTGTTGTAGCGCCATTTTGATAAGGAGGTAGTGATCTTCATCTTTTTCATTTTGTTTGCTCAAGAAAGCTTGGAGCTTGGTTCTTTCATGACCAAGATCTCTAAGTGAAAACTGGAGAAAATCCTTCATGCTTTTCAAGAGCAAGAGTTTCTACTTTTGGAAAAATATGTTCATGTTGTTCTTCAAGTGTTCTTGATGTTTCTACTTTTATATGTTCCTGTTGTTCTTCAAGTGTTCTTGATGTTTCTACTTTTGGAAAAATATGTTCATGTTCTTAATGTTCATGGTGGTATCTTGCTTAAAGTTGCTCTTTTTCTTATGACGAGTTTATTATTAGAAAAGTTTCATCTTTACATATTTTTCAGAATTTGATAAGACTATGAACATTCTAAAAGCTTAAAACTTTAAACTGTTTGCTTCTTGATTCCTTAAAAGTGGCACAACTTTAAGCTTCCATAAAGTTTTATTTTGTTTTATTTTGAAGGCAAGAATATATGTAAAAGTTTAAGCTTTTTGATATAATAAGCCTTTTTGAGATAGATAAATGATATCTTGTCACTTTATGTCTTAGAAATCAAACCTTAAAGAAAGGACCTTTCATAAAGTTTCAAACTTTAATAAAAAATGAGACCTTTAAGTCATAAAAGTGTTGTTTTGTAACATTTAATTCATAAAGTTTAGATCTTGAACCAAAACAATGCTAAAAGGTGTTAACTTTTATAAAGATCAAGATTTTTTAACCTTAAAGTTAATGTTTTATGTCACTAGTTGATAAAGTAGGAACCTTTTTAATGTAGAGACAACTTTAAGTCATGAAGTTGAGACCTTGATGGTATTAGAATAATTAAATGAGTCAACTTTCATAAAGAATAAAACTTTTTAGTTAAAAAGCTAGTAACTTGTATCATTATTTCATAAAGATCTAATCTTTAAGATAAGAGCTTAATGTTAAAGGCACTTACTTTCATAAAGAATAAAACTTTATGACTACTTTATAAGAATGATAACTTTTATAATATTTAATATAAGATCTTGTTAGGTTAGTGATAAAAGCTTGAAATTTTGTAAGTTGGTTAAGTTAAAAATCACCCTTGATGTTTAGTGAACATGGTGTTGTTGGGTTCATGATGTAGTTATGTGTTGTCATGACCCAAGGATTAGAGGGATCTCAAACTCCTTGTGAACAGAAGTATGATTAGGGCCTCTGAGCATACCATGAACCTAGGAATCACTAAGTGCACTATCTCAAGGAAAGGAAACAATTATTTAACTTAATTAATTTGAATAAGTGTTCCATAAGACATAAACTAAAGTAAAGAATAATTTCATACGGGAGTTAAGTAACTAAAAGACTACATACACATATCTTAACTATGTGATTCTCTCATGGGCAACCACGAGAAATTATATGATGATTCATAATATTCTTCACAAAGAATAACACAACTATGAACCCCCCTTTATGGTATGAATGTATGATGCCATTCGGCATAATGAATGATGAGTTTGATTGAGTTTTATCTTATGATTGATTGATTATTGTGATATGATGAACTATTGGTTAAAAGTTTATGATTGGCATTTTGGGGAAGCTCCAGTCTAGCCGTTGTGCTACCGGATTCCCGTCAAAATTATGGACTTAGTCATATCATTGCATGTGTCTAGTCAAAGAAGTACTATGCATGTAAAGTATAATGATAAGAAAAGAAACAAAAGAATGGGACATGACCCCTCAATTACTTCCGGGAAGTGAGAGACGGCAATCCACAAGGAACCTCCATGAGGGTGGCAAGGGTGACATGGAGAACCCTCTAACTTAGGGGTAACCAATATCAGCTTAGTTTGATTTGATTTAGTACTGCGTGACGATGGTCACGGAATGAGCTCATGTCCAAAAGTAGTTTATTTTAAAGGAAAAGTAAAAGAATGTTAAGCATGTGCTAAAAATAAAAGTCAAAGTAGGACTATGGTCAAGATGATAAATTGCATAGTCATGCATGTTATCACATTCCTTATGGCATTGTGAATGTTTATTATGTATATTAGCATGTATGCCTATGTATGATGTTACGGATATGATGATTAATTTAAAAGAAACGTGCTTCGGGGTTTACATTTTCTGAAACTATTAAAATTGAACCGATATCTGTCCACTGTTTTTATATTATACCCAAAGTGGCTAGGATGATGACGATAATATTGTGTTTGTCTAGTCATGATCCTACTGAGAAATTTAGTATTTCTCACTCCTACATTTCCATGTCATCTTCAGACGATGCCGGCATCGGGCACAGTGGTGATTTTCGTCGAGTTCCAGTGATGTATCGGCACTTTGACCCGGTGCTAAATGCATTTGTGATGACTGCTAAGGCAGTGATGCAGGTCTACATGTTCTATAGTCGACAGTTCCGTACACCTGTGATGAGTCCATTTTTCCGCCCTCATGAGCTGTTCGAGGACATCAGTATGGATGACGTTCGTCCACTTTTCCATCCTCTGAGGTACCCCACTGATAGAGATTCCGACTTGAACACCCGCCTGACACCGACAGCTTTGTTGGATTTCGATCTTTCAGAACCGCCCTATCTGAGCTATCACACGGAGATGGACTCGTCTAAGCCTTCCTTCCCATCCATGATTCACCTATCGTTCGATTCGTCTTCTTCTTCAGCAGCCCTTCGTCACACTCCACCCCCGGTTCGCGGTCGCTGGTTCATTTGTACTCGTGTTGTACCTTGTGGTCTTGGCCGTGCTTGAGGAGGAAGATGTAGTGATGTTTCTCCCGGTGGATTTGGGAACGACTACCTCTCGCCAGATGAGTGAGGTGTTGATAGGATAGCCCCTTTTTGGTTATAGCGAGGGTTATCATTTTCATTCGGCATGTATGGGTGGATTGGAATTTCTTATGTATTTCCTTTTATCATGTATATCGTTAGGGTATTTTGTAGGGCCGACAGTAGGTATCAAACCCATTATTATCATTGTGTATGCGCTCATGGCTCTCAATTTCAAAAACGGTTCACTCGTTATTGTTCAAAAAAAATTTACCCCTATTTTCGTTTAAAGGTAATTTCTAAAAGGTAATGTTAGTTCCATGAGCAAAAGTAACAACTAGTAATTCCACAATATGACTTAAGCATAGAATGGAACCATTAGGGTGTTACAGTTCCAACATATTGCCCCCTGCATTGGGCTAGCCAATTTTACTGCTGAGGCTAGTTTAATGCAATGGCTAGATCTTTACTCCCCAGTTATCTAAATAATTGTTAGTTATTTACTCGCTACAATAATGGCTAGTTAGAAGTATATAGGGAAAGTATAAAATTGGCAATCGAACATTCATTATTCCACTTTTGTTTTCATTGACCTTCTAGCACACATTCTTTTAGCTCGCACTAATTGTTTTATATTCACCATGTCTTCTATTTCTTTAAACTCTACAAACCTCAATATTTTTTGGAGATCGTGAACCTGCTGTACATGAAACTTCTCTTTCTTCTTCTTCTTCTTCCTTTTCATCCATAGAGCTCTAGCTAGAAAAACCCATAGCCTCTTTTTCTAAAATCTCTTACCCTTCTACTCTTAGGGTTTTTGATAAAGAGAATAGGAGATTTGTTCTTAACCCTACCTTATCTTCCTTGGACCAAGGCATGGTCAAGGCTAATATTTTCATTTCCCACTCTGGGTATGAACTACCTTTGGCTGCTTCGTGGTACTACATCCATAATTGCCCTTTTGAGCTCACTACTTGGCCTAGTCTTTCGAACTCATATAGTCAACAACTTGACACGGTGGCCGTTGAGATGGGAGAAGAATAGAAGAAATTAGGTATTTATGGCATGATTCTCCTATTCAAGAAGGAGCCCCTACCCAACTTTAGACTACTGTATGGTTTTCTTGGTTTTTGGAGCACACAGCCAATGCCTTTTGCTTACCCTTCGACATGATAGGCTTTACCTTACATGACTTGGCGGCTATTACTGGCCTACTTGTCGATGGAGATTAGGTGTCGTTCTTCCATGATGTTCTTGGCACTGATTTGGACTTCCAAGTCAACAAGAAGAACAACACCTAGTCCATCTATATCAACACCTTCAATAGGGGGAGCAGCCTCATAAGTGATATAGAGTATCAGCCATTTCTCCTATTTTGGATCTACTGCTTCTTCGTTTGCACTAGCTCGGTGGTCGTGGTAGCAAAGTTCGTCCCCTACATATTGGCCATCCTCGGCTGAAGTTATCTCAACATTGGCGCACTCTTCTTATCCTTACTGTACAAAGGCATGCTCACTCTTCTACACCAGATAAAGAGGGAAGAATCGGTAAAGACCGTATTTAGGCCTTTCTAGTTCTTACAACTTTGGATTCAGTAGTACTTTCCAGAGCTATTTGAAGGAGTCACTCTTACTCGCACCATTCATCCAATTGTATATGGAGACTTCTACAAGTGATTCCTATTTCTGTTTCTCTCAGCATATGAGGTAGCTAATCTCCTCATTAAAATGAGGGTCAAGACATTCCACCAACTATATCCTTATCAAGACCAAGGGTGCGGTCTAGCTTGGCTTCGGCAACATCTCCTGTTGGCCACAAATTTAGAGCTCTCTGAGCTCACCCTTAAATGAAGCAGCTTACTCACAGCGTATGATCTGCTCAATGGGGTAAGGCCAAGATCAAGGTTTAACCACCCTTATTCCAAGCCTTACAAACCCCATCACTTAGCTCAACAATTCAGCTTAGTACAAGGCATCCCCTTCCCCTATGAGTCGTTTTCCAAATTTGATGAAACGGCTAACCTGTATGCCATTGAGCTAGCAGATTAGGAGCTGAGCAATAACAAGAGGATTAACAACTTTTGCTTCAAGAAGTTCAGAGTGTTGCCCTCGGCTACCCTAGAGTTCGCTTCATGGTGGGATGCATTGCTCAAGAAGCTGTTAGGTTAACTTCCGAATGCTCTCTTGCTTAAGCTCAAACAATTAGGGACTTCTGCTCTAGCTCTGCACTTGTGACCACCAACTAGTAAAGAAGCAATAGGCCCCTCTGCCCCTGCTAAGGTAACTGTAGCTAAAGAGGCATCGACTACCAAAAGTAAGTTTTCACCTTTTGATACCTTTCATTATTGGATCTACAATTAATCATCTCTCATTCTTTTATTGTCGAAACTTCCAAAAAGTCCAAAGGCACAAAGGCAAGCTGATCTGCCTTCTAGGAAAACAATGCCCACAAACTAAGGAAAAGCCTTCAGCAGCCCATTTCTCCCCAATCGATCAGTGTGGCTTCTCCAAAAGTGGTAATCTATCTATCTAGGACTTTTTCAGCACCTAAATCAGTTGGCGCAGTAAGTCATATGGACTGTCTTTCGACAAATTCCCTAGGTCTATCCTTGTATTTCTTCTGACTTAGGTTTTGTTTATTTTGTTATAGAAAAAATGTAAGTCAAAAGCAAGCACTCCTCCCCCTCAGCCAACTAAGATGAAAAAGCCACCTTGGAAGCTGATGCTTCTTCAATCGGAAAGTGAAGACCACTACAAGACTTCACTCTAGCAGCCGTTGCCACTCAACCTGTCTCCACTGTTATAAGAGAGGAAGAGGAAGAAATGACTGTGCTTGCCGATGGTTGGGTAGGTATTTCCTGTCCCTTTCAGCTGATTTAGCTTCTTCCCCCATTTCTAGCCATATGAAAGCTATGCACGGGCACTTGAGTGGGACATTCCTTATGGATCGTGTAGTCTTTACTCACCTACAGAAGTCTTTCTTAAAGATTGCCAAGTCGGCTAATCCCTTTGTGGCTCCTAAAGTTAAGGATACTTGCTAACATTTGGCCATGAAGATGGAGGCTCTAGTCTTCAACTATAAGGTTTATGAAGAATGCAATTCCTCCAGTCTTTAGAGCTTGAATCAGCTATCCAACCCAAGGGCACAGAAAGAAGAACTCTGAGGCCAATTCCAAACTGTAGATGTCGGCCAAAAAATGAAACAGCAACAGGAACAAGTAGTGCAAGGTTGAATTAAAGAAATGCACGTGGAAATTGCTCGGTGTACAAGCAGATCTCAACTAGCTGCAGCCCAAGTTTTTACTATCACAGCCGATTTGAAGGCTAATTCAAAGCACAAACTACAGCTATATAACCAAGCTAAGACATTGGATGGGGAAATCCACGCTCTAGAGGGGAGCCCATATTATAGCATGAGGTGGAAAGCAGCATTCATGGCCTAACTGAAGTGGAGCTCTCTTAGGCAGAATGCAGGAACTTATTGGCTTCGTCCGAGATGAAAGTTGCTGTTGTGGCAGTGGCCTCGATGGTGAGTGACATAATCACGGGCTCTAACTCCTTAGAGCAAGCCCAAATGGAGGCTTCGATTGCTAATCTAGGGAGTGTACATGATTCATCCCTGGCTCTACAAGTACCTCACAACGTTGAAGGTGAAAACTAGTCTAAGGTGGCTCAGTCTAGAGGGGCTAGTCACAGTGATCTAGTGAAAGACTTTGCTATGGATGATCATTCTAATGTACATCCAAAACCACACCTTGAATAGTTTAGGTTTTCTTTTTTCTCATTTTGTATTTCCTTTAGCTACTCGACCGCAGACACTTCATTCTTTTATAATATTAATGGAATATTCCATCATAGGGTAATATTTCTTCAAATACTTTCCATCAATACTTCTTTCTAACTCTTCCCCTTTAAGACTAGATAGTTTATGTTCACCACCATAAATAACTTGTTTAACAATAAAAGGGCCCTCCCAAGTGGGTGACCACTTGCCAAATATAGGAGTTCTAGTTTCAATAGGTAGCATTACTTTCCATACTAGATCATCTTCGGTAAAGCGTTTCAGCCTAACCCACTTATTATATAATTTTGACTCCTTAGCTTTATTAGCCTAGATGTTCTCCAAGGCTATCAGCCTATCTTTATTGGCTAATTCTAACTCTTGAAACATAGCCTGTGAATGCTCTTTTGGCTATAGCTTATGTTGTTTAGCTACCCTGGACGAATTCATGGCTAATTTTAGAGGTAACATGACATCTTGCCCATATGTCAGTTGATAAGGAGTTAAACCAATGGCATTACTCTTGGAGTTCCTATAAGCCCATAAGACCTTGGAGAAGACTTGATACCATCTTCTTGGTTTATCTTCTACAATCCTTTTGATCATGTCAATCGAGACTTTATTAGTGGCCTCTACTTGCAAATTAGCTTGGGCGTAATAAGGAGAGGAATGGACTAGCCGAAAGCCAAATTGTTGGGCAAAAGTTTTCATCTTTTCCCTAATGAACATAATACCATGATCCATAGTAATAGTTTCAGGGACCCCAGACCGGTATATGATTTGAGTTGTAATAAACTGAACTACATCGGCTTGGGTCACGTTTACTAATGGCTGAGCTTCCACCCATTTAATAAGATAATCAGTAGCAACTATGATAAACACATGACATTTGGATGAGGGAGGATGAATATTGCTGATCACATTCGTAGCCCAACCCCTAAAAGGCTAAGTTTTTACAATTGCATGTAGCTCCTCGATTGGCACCCTATGAAGTGGTCCATGCATTTAGCAAGCCTTATACCTTTTGCCATAGGCAACATAATCGGTTGCAATGGTAGGCCAATAATATTCATACCCGTGTATTAGCCATCTCATTTTTAGGCTTGACTTGTGTGCTCCACAAATGCCTGCATACACTTCATGCATGATTCTCTTGGCTTCACCACCATATACATATTTTAGCAATAAACCTTCCTAGCTCTTTTTGAATAATTCATCATCAACCAGTACGTATTTTAAAGCCTTTTGCCTTAGTTTGTACTCAACCTTCGATGAAGGATTGCTCAAATAATGCTTGAACTCAAATCTCCAATCTTTATTTTCCTTTGGCTGTATCTTGGCTACATCTATAGTATTCACTTCATTCGATCTTAGTTGAAACCTAGAAGCTTGTTGAGCTAATTCATTAGCCACTTCATTGTTACTCCGAGGGACATGGGAGATTGTTACCTCAACAAACTGTTGTAGCAACGAATGAGCCAAATTCAACAAGTCCACTAAAGTTGGATTATTGTATTTATACTTCCTTATTAATTATTTGATCAGAAGTTAGAAGTCTATTAGGATTTTGATCACTCTAGCTATAACATCTCAAACTCTGGGGGTATACTAGAGTAGAAGGAAGCTTGGGCTTGAGGCAAGGGCAAAATTGTAATTAGAAAAATTGTAGTAAAAGTGGGGATGAAATTATAATTATTAGACTATAATGGCAAAGTTGTAAATAAGTGTTTACAGTTGTCGAGAAGGGCAACCGTAGGAAAATTTCGATTTTTGAGATTTTGTACACCGTTAGATAACTAAATTACCTGTAATAACTTTAGATTGAGATTTTCTACTCACAATTTTTAATAAAAGTGTCTGATAACTCGCACAATGCTGTCGTAACTCAAGTAATTTAGAATACTCGAATTAATAGCCAGACACCCTAAATTAAGCCTAAAGGTCATATGTTATCTGTGGGTATGTGTATCAATTTAAAACCTTCATAGTGGCTAACGATGAGCCACTGAAATTCAAGCCTAGGAGAATTTAATTTTGGATCCAAAATCACCAATGAAATTTAACCTTCTAAGCTTCATAAGTAAATCGACCTAACTTAGCAAGTAAGCCAACATCTTTCCTTATTTTGCCTTCAAAGAATTTGACCACCCCCTCTAAATTATCATCCTCTATTTTTTTCTTCCTCATCCCCATTTCCTTCAACCACCTCCATGGCTATGAGCTTCAAGCTCGAACTTGGATGCTTGGCCTCAAATCCACTTGCTCTTTTTATGAAAATTGATCCTCATTTTTCCCTCTACAAAGCCCCTATAGTTATTTGATGATTAAGCATCAATTGGAGGCTCTCCATCTCTATGTACGCTGCTACCATGAAGGAAGAAAGAGGCTAGGATGTTGTTCTTGGCTCTCTTGCTTCCATAGTTTCAAAAATTTTGAGGTAGGTAGTCCAAATCCTTAGCTATTTGATGTCTTATGTGGTTATATGTTTGATGTTATTTCTTTGTGTCATCATGTATTTAATCTTGTATGATGTTTATATGACCACTTGTTGTTGATTTAAGATAGGAAAACATAGTTTAGATTGAAGAATAGATCAAGAGAGCAAGATAGAACTAAAATAGAAAAGCTGTGAGGTAGAAACCCTAGGCATTGCTATACAGCGAGTCCATAACTCACCCTAAAGAGCTTAAATTTGAATAAAGCTAATTTTATATGAAACTAGACTTCAAAATAAGTCCAACCATATAAATTATAAGACCATTGAATTTAAAATAAATTAGTTATTAATTGTAGAATTTGGCTATTGGATTTCCCTCTCTGTCCTAACTACAGTGTGATGTGAAGGGCATAAATCGCCTTACATAATTTCAAATTAAGTGAAAATAATTTTATTAGAAATAATACATTGGAGATCATGCCATAAAAATTTTAGAATCATATCATAAGTGGATTATTCCTAGTAATGATTTGAAGTTGACCCATGCTCTGTTCGGGTTAAAATAAGGCATCCCAATTGAGGAGCTCATAACTCGAGCTCCGCTTATCCAATTGGAGTGAAACTTGTTGTGATTAAAAGATGATCCAAATATCTTCATTTTGATATAAAATTCGGATGAACATTATGAAGGATGGATTTTTAGTGATTTTCTAAATGTAAGTGTGCAAGTTTGTCCTAAAACAGGGCAGCCTTGAGTAAAACTTTAATAACTCAAGTTATATATATCCAAATTTAGTGAAACTAAAGAGGTTTAAAATTAGACAAATAAAGATACAATATATTAAATTTTTAGGTCAAAATGAATTAAAATAGAATTTTGGTGCAATTTAGAAGAACAAGGCAGATTTAAGGATATAGACATAAATTAAGAATTTTCTTAATTTAAGGGTCTCATAAGTTATGTAAGGTTCAAAGGCATAAGTTTTATACAATTTCACACTAATATGATTTTATCTTGATATATTATCCATGGTGAATATAATTTTTATGATTAGATGCTAATTGGTTATGTTATCTATTTTGGGACTCTCCATGTTTCAGCCATTATTCTACCGAATTTCCAGCAGAAATATATGAATGTTATAATTATTTATATGTTGTGCACATGAAACTCATGCATGCAAGATGATTGAAGGTTAAATATGAAGCATATGCATAGTGCATGTATGATTATGTACAAGAGTGAGAAAAAAGATAACAAGAACTTGCGAAAGGACGTACCGAGCCTCCAACTCGAGTGGCCCAAGGCGATACTGTCTAAGACTTGGGCCAGCCCCTGACTAAAATTAAGGGGAATAGACTAGTGGAAGATTTAGGGAAAGCAAACCGGCCAATCCCATATAGAAATGACCTCGATCCTGAAAAGTAAGCTATAACCTAGAGGTGAAAGAGGCTATTCACCTCCAGGGGAACAAGTACAAATGAGAAAGTTGCAAGTTAAAGAAAGAAAGAGGAAAGAAAGTCAAGTGCTTGCATAAGTCAAGGATATGCATATTTAAGCATCTTATCACACTATTGTCCAGTTATAATTATGATTGAAGTGTTATATTATTATTGTTATTAAATTTGCCATGAATATGCCAAGTAATTGTTAAAAAGAAGTAATCCGCTTTGAGAAATATGTATTTAAACTTAAAATTGAACCTGTGCCAATGTGCATATGTCCACCTTTTTCATAATGAACTGAAGTAGTTGAAATGTTCATTATGACACCGTGTATGATTAGTGGAATTGTGTATACCTACTGAGAACCGTATGTTCTCACTACTTATTTGTCTGTTTTCTGTAAACATTCTAGTATGTATATTAGATTTCAAGTCTACAGCAAATGTTTCAGGGCATCAACCAAGCACAAGACCTAGATTTGAGCCTAGTTTGGGGAACTAAAGTGGGCAGCCAATTCATGTCTTGTATATGACACAAATTAAGTTTCTTTCAAATTGTAATTATTTTTTCCTATATGTATTGGATATTTGAGAATTTTAATTCTTTATTCAATAATGAAATATGAAGACTAAGGGCCATATACTACATTTTTCTTATTTTACAGTTCATTCACAGTATTGTAACCACCTCTAAATACAACTCCATGACTCAATCTATGCAAATTCTAACTTGCCCATTTTTCTTAACTATAGGGACTATATTTGACAATCAATTCACATATCTAGTTGTCCTAATATACCTTGCTTTGAGCAACCTTTCAGTCACCCCCTTGATCTTCAGCAAGAGTTTTGGGTTGAACCTTCTTGTAGGTTGCTTGTGTGGTTTGTACCCTTCTTTGATGGGTAGCCGATGCTTTACTAGTGTATGAGATAGTCCTGGTATCTCATGATAATCCCAAGCAAATCAATTCTAATACCTTCTTGTGAGTTGGACTAGCTGATCTTGGCTCTCTTCTGGTAGCAAACTGCTAATCCTTGTCATTCTTCATTCTTCATCTATACCCAGGTTTACTTCCACCAAAGGATCTTGGGATTTGAAGTTTGACTTCTTTTCTGCCATAGCTACTTCACTTTGCATTTTCTATTCTTCCTTATTTTCTACTTCTACCAGACCTCTCTCAGCTAACTGTGTTTCGACAATGCCTTCTTGGATTCTAGATTCAACAAAGTAACATGTTAGCTGTTGCAAGACTTCTTACAGGGTTTGTTCGTCAGACTCTATCACTACCATTTTCATTAGGCCGTGAGTCAGCCTCAACTATGACTTCAAACCCATCCAATGATAAGTCAAAGGACTTGATAGAGGCTAGTGTAATATCCTCTGGCCAAGAGATATGCTTAACCTTTGGAGAATATAACATAGCATCCTGCATCCTTAACATCAGTCATGAATGGGAAAGGGTCTGCATTTACCATTTCAATCTGGTCTCCATTCCAAAATTGAAGCTGTTGGTGGAGTATGAATGGACACATTGATTAGCATAAATCCACTTTCTGCCTAGTAAAATAGTGCACCCTGCTCTAACATCCACTACAAAGAACACTGCTAATTGTCTTGGATCCTACCATGAGCTCGGAAATCCTAATGCTAGAGTACTTCCCCCAATAAAATTGGATGTGGTCATGTTGGTCTCTTTTAGGCCTTTGCGACTCTTCCCAAGCTTTTTAACCGTGATATAAGGTATCACATTCAGCATAGCTCCTCCATCAATCAGTACTCTACTGACAGGTTTGCCATTGACACGAGCCTTGATGTAAAGAGGTATGAGATGTTTAGCCTTGGTCCACTTTTTGAATCTTATTTCTTCTAGTTCAGTTAGAACCGAAAATGCACATTCAACTTCCTCTACCATTACAACCTCCTTCAAATACTAGAAATTGCCATCTTGATTGGCAAATTCTAAAGGAATGATCCCTACAGTAGCTATAGCAGCTGAGTCATCTAGAAGGTCATATAAAAAATCATCATTATTCAGCAAATCATCTAATAGATTTTTCTAATACTCCCCTTCATAGATGAATTTCATGGGTTAGACTAATAAAGCCTCAACATCGAGCTCTTCTATGGGTTTAGCCACCATTTTGTTCAACTCTTTGGATAACTTAGTGGCCTGTTTCAGCTTTGGAGTAGTAATTGGTGATTTCACTGGCTCTTTCTCAATCTTCAAGCATGGCCATTGTAACACCTTACCAAATATAATACCATGCTTAAGTCATAATATTTTACCCGGCAGTCTGCTACGTGTGATTATCTCTTGAATATACAAATCTTAATTCATTGATGTTACACCATTTCGATGTCAAACTCTTTAATATTACTATTATACATACATACATACATACATACATACATATATATATATATATATATATATATATATATATATATATATAGTTAATTTATTTATTATGATTTTCTTGCTGCTATTCGTGAATGCTATAAACACCTTCAGTGAGTTGCAGCATACTAATAGAAAATAGATAAGTCAAATAGAAAATAGTATCATACATTCATGGAACCTTCCTTAGCATATGTACATAAGTGTTGAGTTTAAAGTCATAGCTACATAAACACTATAGGTACAAATAATGTTGGGCCATTACACAAAATGAATCGACTCGTACTCATGAAGTGTAGACCTACATAGTCCAAAAGAAACCTAGATCTGTGGCCCATGTCTCATCGTCGTCAAAAAAGGTTCACATTGTACATGTGTATCTACTGGTGGATGGATCCCGTCAAGCCAGACTCCAAAGAAAGGAATCTGTTGGCCATGCCAGGGCTGGCTAGGGCATAGCTATCGCCGTTTGAACCAGAAAAAGAAGGTGAGGAAGCCGCCTCCTCAGACGGATCGCTATCGAATAAGATAATGGGTACGACTTGTGGTGGTGGTGAAGCAGGTACTGGCGGGGATACTGGTGCTGGTACTGGAGCTGGAGCTGGTTGAGCCATATGCAAGGGGATAGCTATGTAAGGTATGGATGGATCAAATAGTGGGTGGTGGAGAGGAACATCGAAGTCTCTGTGAGAGAACATATACAAGCGAAAATGACAGGTATCGGCTATGTACATAGAATCAAGCAGGGGGTCATAGTGAGTCTGGAGATCAGGTAGCTCGACGAAGAGGGTGAAGGTCGCCTCCGAATTCATGGTCTGAGAATGAGGCAGGAATATACAATAGCATAAGAATTTGATGAAATTCTTAGTAGGATTCTAAACTATACTAAGCTGACATTGCAGTCATCCTCAGTTGCTTCAGTTTTTATTTAAATTAAAAACAAGTGTAACATAGCTATGATATTCTATTTAATTAATGTTAAGAAAAGCATAACTCGAAGCAAGACTTAATTTTACTTTAAATAAAAAGAATTAGAAACAAGTACATATTCCTAACATGTTTTGTGCACTACCACAATATAAGCAAGAATGTAAGTACAAGAGATATATAGACAACGATGTATCTAGCTCAGGATTAATAAACAGAACCATGTGAATGCATGAATGGAAGTGAAATGCACTCAACTTTAGTGATCCTCTAACTCATATGATTTACACTTTTCCACAATTAGTCCCCTGGGAGTTTTTGGCCGTATAACTCCTGGGAAATAGTCTACTTTTCAAGATTGAGCTTGTTCCTATATGAGAATGTTGGGTTTACTTTCCCCAACTTTCCCATTGATCTATTCCCCTTAACTTCAATCTAGGGCTGGCCCAAGTATTATGGAACTTTCCTCTAACATAATTCTTATAAGTTTTATGCAAGTATGCACATGTATCAATGTGTATCTCATAATTTATATATAATCTTTGTTGAAATTTCAGCAGCACGACGGATCGTGTTCGCTTCCCCCTAAATAGTGCCAGTACTCAGACAGCCAATTATATAAAGAAACCACAATAACACATTCATTCCTCAACATCATTCAATAACATTGCCAAAGACTCAATATCTACACCTAAGTATAAGTTGATAGACTCGAATTGCCTTGTCTATGTCCCAACAGAACAAAGAGCAGCTTCAATAATTTACTGGGAATTATAGAAAATGAATTTGACCATTAAATTTTTATAAAATGTTTTCCTACATCTTACCTTTCTATAAATTTTGTTGCACTCAATTCCAAGTTGTATAGGGCAAGTTTTACCCTGAACAACCTTCCCTGCCCAAAATCAAACTCAAAAACTTAGGGCAAAATTCCAAAATTCATATCTCCCTCAATACTAACCCAATGACCTTATAATTTATATATATAGAAATCCCTAAATGTCTAGTTTCACTTAAAATTATTTTCATCTCATTTTGATGTCTATAGGCGAGTCCGTATAGTGCACAAGTACGGACACCATAGGGATTTTGAGGAAAACCTGGTTCTATTTTGTTGATTCTAGTGTTCATCATTCAATATCCAATTTAACCCAAGCAAACATATGCTAAATCAATCATAAATCATCACATCATCACCATAGATCATCTTTTATATGAGTAGAAGAAAATTTTCTAATCATCCTCAATCCAAGAACACCAACCAAGCAAGTAAATCCTACCTTCGACTTGATACCAATACTAGCTAGTTTGAGATTTTTGTGGCCAAGAGCTAATGGAAATTGAAGTTGAAAGGGAGTGGGGATAAGTTGAAAGGAGAATTGAAGGAAAGAAAAGGTAGCAGATAGCGTTCCAAAAAGGGAAGGGATTAGAGAGAATTGTTGTAATGTCTGAGAAATTTTATTGTTAATAACCGAGTTGTTCGGTTTTCATCGAATAATTGGGATTAATCAAAATTCGATTAAGCATTCACTTAAAGCCAATTAAGTGTGATTTAGAAGGATTAGGCTTGATGGAATTAGATTAGAACATAGGAAATCTCACAGAATTTTTCTAAAACCGGTTTACCGATTTAAGAGAAATTGGTAAGATTTCGGTATTTTAAACTGTCAAAACCGAACCAATAGAACTTATATTATGAGTGCCCTAGGATGAATGGCTAGGATTTAGCCAAAACATCCCCATATATGGCACCACTTTCAACCAAAGAAGGCAGCCACAAAATCAAGTTGAAATGGCCAACACAAATCCACCAATCAAATTCAACTTGCTTTAGAAGTTTTCATTTCTTCCTTTTCTACCCTTACAATTTCGGCCTCTTTATGTGACTGACCACTCTCTATTCTTTTCCCCCACATCTCATCTGATCTCACCTCATATCAATTTCACCTTCAACAAACCTTCAAGCCACAACAAGATTTCTTCAACTCAAACACAAATCTAGCAAGAATCACACCTAGGAAAGGTAGGAATCCAACTTCTCTTCTTGGTTTCGTTGATTCGGGGCTATGTTGGGATCTTGTTTTTCTCATGATACTGATGTGAATTGGAGTGATGATGATGTAATATGATTGATTTTGCATGTATGTTGTGATTGGAATTGGAATTGGTATGAAAGAACTTGAAGAATAGAGAAAATTCAAGAAGTTGTTAGGGTTTTTCTCGGCGGTCCGTACGGCGGAGTGTACGGCTCCGACTACAGCCATTTAAATTTCATGAATATATTTTTATATGAAACTATACATTCAGGGCTTTCTATACACGTAAAATATAAGGCCATTGGATTAGTATAGAATTAGTTATGAATTTTTGCAGTTTGACCTAGAAATCTGGATTCTTATCTGGGCAGTATGAGTTTAGAAGGGTGTAACTCACCCTACACAACTCCAAATTGAGTGAAGCCAATGTTGTTTGAAATATAACATATAAGGGAACATCCCATAAAAATTTTAGAGTCAGATTTGTTGTCAATTATTCCCAGCATATCAATTAATTCACCTTAAGTTCAAACTGGGATGGAATAGGGCAGTCTAGTAGGGTCAAGTTACGGGGCTTATATCTCAAAATATGCTCATGGAAATGATATGAAACTTATTTCATTTGAAAGCTTGTTTTGTTAGCTTTAATTTGATATAAATTTTATATGATTTCACTCAGATTTCTATTTTTAGTGAATTTTCACTTATAAGCGTGCAATTCTAGCTAAGAATAGGGCAATCTGAGATAAAATACTAATAACTTGAGTTATACAAATCAAAATGAGATAAGACTAAAACAGTTGGAAAATAGACACATAGAGATATGACATATCCAAAATTTAGATTTAAATGAGTTGAATCGGACTAAGCGTGGATTATACAACATTCGGGTAGGATAAAATAAACAGAAAACCCTAACGATGTTTGAATTGAATTTGATGAATGATATTATGAATATATAATTGATGTTCTCTATTTAATTGTAAGTTTGAATGATTTTACTGGTAGTTTGGCACTATTCATGGGGAAACGGACTTGATCCGTTATGCTGCCAAAATTTTGACAAGAAATTCTTATGTTGTGTGAGTTATAATTGCATGAACACATGATATTTAAAAGAATAAAGTTAGTTGTGCATGCAATTCATGAATATTACAAAGGATTCCATATTACTTGGGCCAACCCTTGAATAAGCTTAAGGGGAATAGATCAGTAGGAAGGTCGGGAAAAGTAAACCCGGCAATCCTATATAGGAGCAAGCTCGGTCCTGAAAAGTGGACTATTACCCAGGAGTATATGGCCAATAACTCCCAGGGGACTAAGGATAGAAAATAAGTTTTAGGAGGCGAAAGCCTTTAAAGATAAAATACATTTCCCAGTTGCACATTTATATGAACTATATGATAAGTCTTAATTGATTATCATAATTATCTGTTTATTTCTCATGATATTTTACTGTTTAATTATGGTTACTGTCTTAGCTGCATCAGTATATCTGTTAATTATATTTTCCTTGTTCCAATCTAAAATTTAGTTTGTTTCGGTGTATGTTTCTAAAATAAAAATTTAAGTTGGATAATACCCTTTTTTCATACTATTTACAATTAAGGAAAAATCGAAAACAACTAAGAATGAGAGCGATGATAGATATGTATAAACTTAGGATTCCTACTGAGAAATCTTTATTTCTTACCCTATTACATGTTTCCGCGTCATTCTCAGATCATGAAGAATACGGCAACGAGTGTCCTGTTCATCGAGTTCCCTGAGCTTCACATCCACCTGGACCCGTTTTTAGACTCTCTATATATATCCGGTAGATGTCAGTTCCATTTTTATTTCTTCTTTCATAGAGATTTTGCTGTTTGTAACACCCTCCCAAGTACAGTACTATACTTAAGTCATAGCACCATACCCTGGAGTTGTTACTGTTACCTAAGCGGACGTTGTCTGACAGCAACTTCAGTCGTCTTCGGAAACTTCTAAAATTATCTGGAGACAACACGGAAATAGAAGTGAGAATTATAAATTCTCAGTAGGATTCTCTAATATCATATATAATGTCATCGTTGTCATCTCCAGTTTGCCTCAGTTTATTATGAAAAAGGTGAACATATACTGTTTAATGTTGTAGTTCGAAGATATGTTATCCGAAGCAAAGTTTATTTTAATCACACACTTGGCATCTGAGAGAACCCATAAAAATCAAGCCATGAATTATATTAGGACTAATAACTGAAATACAATAAAGTACGATAGCATCAATGTACTAGAGGCATAACTTCTACATATACATTACCGGAACTACATCATATTAAGACATCCACATAACATCAATATGCTGAGAACGTAACATCTACACATAACTTAACTTGTATTTAAATTCATACATAGACATGAAACTTGCTTTTCTTTCTTTATCTCTCTTTTCATCATAAAATCTTTACGTGCCACATTCCAGAGTATGATCGCCATGTCATACCCCATCAGAGCGTGATCGCCATGTCACGTTCCTTAGGAATATGAGATCTTCCTTTGGTACTTACACTAGCTGGGTCATGCCATGCCTTGTGTAAGTTCTATCCCCTGTACTCACACTAGCTGGGTCGATGCCATGCCTCATATGAGTGGGGTGCTTGCATATGCCTTAGTCTTTAGTCTTTAGCTTTTACTTGGCACACCTAGGCATTACGTATCGCCATCTCTAGGGTGGTTTTACTGCCCTTGGGTAGCCTGGCCTTGGAGTGAGCTCGTCAGCTTCACCCGTGACCGTCGTCACACTGACTCACCCGCAAAGGGACCCACTGCCTCTAGGTTGGAGGGACCCAATGTGCAACTGCCTCCAACATAGAGGGACCCAAGTTTTAGCTGCCTTCACAAGGAGGGATTCAATGTGCAACTGCCTCCAAGTGAAGGGACCCATATCTTTATCATTTATCTGCCTTCACAGGGAGGGGCCTCAAATAGCTGCCTCTGAGTGAAGTGACTCACATTCAATATATTAAACATTTAATATATTCATGTCTTTTCATTCTCATACATGATCATGCGTAGGCATGCTAAATGTACTCTTACATATGCTTCATCATTTATTTTCATATACGTCATTGCACACATGATCTTCACGTGTATATTCAGAACACATAAAGGCCCGTAGCCTCTTTACCATTCTACCGGCACTCATACATATACTACATCATTTACCTTCATATACCTCATATCATTCTTATGTCATTCTTGAATATAGGGTTTCCATATACCTATTCACACTTAGATTCATCCTTGCATATAAACATTCATAGACTTCTCCCGTAAATTTGGCAGTATAACGGATTAGATCCGTTTCCCCATGAATAGTGCCAGTCCTCACAGACAAATCAGTCATAGTAATACAATCAACTTAACATATCTATCAATATAAAACTTGCAATCCTCCACTCAAACCTTATATGTCCGCTAACACTTGTGAAACTATCAATTTGGTCATTTCGCCAATTCTATCCAGTTTCTGCCCGAATTGTGCATAAGTCAACTTTACCTCTATTCAACTCATTTAGACCTGAATTTTGGATATATCATAGCTCTATGTGTCTATTTTCTAACCTCTTTGGTCCCATATCATTTTGATTTATAAAACTCAAGATATTTAACTTTTACCTCAGCTTGTTCAGTCACTGGCCCGAATTACACTCTTGGAAGTATAAATTAACTAAAAATCGAAAATAATCTTAAATCATACCAAATTGGTTCCATATCAAAGCTAACAGGACAACCTTTCATTTGCCACAAGTTTCATTCCATTTGCTTTAGTATAGCTCGAGTTATAAGTCCTGAAAGTTGGCCTTCCTGAACTACCCTGTTTTGGGCTGGATTGAACATAGGGTAACTTTCCTGAATCACTAGCAACAATTGGGACTATAAAAAACTCTGAAATTCATATTGGGATGTTGCCCTATGTGTAAGCTTTCTAAAAAAGTTAATTTTACTCAATTTGGAGTTGTATAAGGTGAGTTATACCCTCCTCAAGTCACCCTGCCCGGATGAAAACCCTGATTCCTAGGTCAAACTTCAAAAATTCATATCTCTCTCAATACTAATCCAATAACATTATATGATATATCTATAGAAATCCCTGAATGTCTACTTTCATCTAAAAATAGTTCCATCGGATTTTACCGATTGTAGGCGGAGCCATACACTCCGCTGTACGGGCTGCCATGGAATTTCTCCCTAAAACAGCATTCCAATCCTTCACTTCTCCTAGTTTTCTTCTTCTAACCTTAATTCCAACTCATTATTTCGTATTAATCCAACCATAATTCATCATATACATCCAATATATCATCAATTATATACAGAAGAGTAATCTTTCATGCATCCTCAGTTTAGAGAAATTAATATTAGAGAGTGAAACCTACCTCTTTAGAGTGTGATCTTGCTGAATTTGAATTTGAATGAATGGAGCCTTGACCAAGCTTAGAGATTTGATGGAGTTGGTTGAGAGAGGAAAGGAAGAAGAAGAAGGCTGGAGAACAAGAGAAAGGGAACATAAATCAGACCAAAATGGAGAGAAGAGTCTGATTTAAATACATGAAAGTTGTGGTGTTGATTGGTTGAAGTTTTGTGGTTGAAGTTCGGCCATGTCTCTCACTTTTGTGGCCAAATTGCTCTCCACGTCGTCCCTCAAATTGAGACTCGCTTCCACTCTATCTGAGCTTGAAACTCGTATCTAACATGCTTGAGATCGGAACTCATGACAATTTGCTTGAGCTTGGGCTGAAGCCGGATGTCGGAACTCATCCCTCTTGTTGGTGACTTGAGGAAATCCCGTCTAGTTTTATTCGAAACTTGGAAGCAAGGTCGGATGTCGGAAGTCATACAGCTCGCAATCAGATAATCTCAGAACTCCCTATTTGAACTCGGGAATATCAATGTTGGATATAAACTCAGATATCGAAACTCGTGTATGAATTGGAAATCAACCCAAAGATTTGAACTCATGTCCATTGAGTTCAACTCTAAGGCTGGAACTCGGGAATTCGGAATCACAACATCAAACCCAAATGCTTGAACCCGGACGTCGGGATTTTTAAACATAAAAACGGAAGTCGGTACATGAATAGGAAACCTTATGCCCAAATTCAGGAAGTCGGAAACTATGTACAGTATTTTGATCCCATAAGGTATGAAGTCGAAGCTCGCATACATCTTGCTTAAAACTTGGAGATAAATTATGAGATCAAAAATGGGTCAAGGCATGAAATCGGACATCAGGAATCACTCCACATTGTTCGGATTCGGAAGTCGTGGAAATAATCCAGATGAAATCGGAAGTTGTAGACTGACGTGAGCCGAACTCGGAAATATCACCAACTTGCTGAGATGAGGTCGGAAGTTGGAAAAATTAAGCCAGTCCATTAACAAAGTCGGAAATCGGAAATTCTAGGTAGAAGGTCAGAAATCGGGACGTTACATTACCACCCTCCTTAAAAAAAATTTTGTCCTCAAAATTTGATCACAAAACTAACTATTTATTACCATATGAGTTTGAAGAAGTTCACACATAAGCATACTTAAATTGAACAAACATACTCAAAGAAAATACAGTAAACAGTTAGCGAAAAGTGAATCTTTGTTCTGGTTTATCCCAAATATTCGCGATGGCTCCTCTGAGGAAGTAGTTCTTTCAGCTTTCAACCTTGGATGTTACCGCTTAGGAATAGGTAGCTGATGGCTGGGGCATTGTCTAATCATGTGTCTTGGCTTTCAACACTTAAAGCATACCTTTTGCCCAGCCAAACAAGGCCTTCCTCCATGTTACCTTCCACACTTCGAACATTCTTGATTAGTGGTTAGCCTTTGCAGCTGCTTTTCTTCATTTCCATTAGGTTGAAATGGCTTCTTTGGTGGGGGATTATACTGAAACTCCTGGTCTTCAGGTACCAGCCTCTTTCCACAAACATCTATCCTGGTATCAGCGAGCTTCTTGTTATATCCCTCAGCTAATCGACTCTTGTTTGCTAATGCAGCAAAATCCCTTATTTCCATTGGCCCCACCGATGCTAAAATGTCCGCATTTAATCCTCCTTCAAATTTGATGCATTTCCAGTTCTCGTCAGGGTTACGCTGATAGATGGTGGAAAATTTGCAGAGTTCTTCAAACTTAGCAATGTACTCTGAAACACTCATGTGTCCTTGTTGAAGCCTCATAAACTCCAATTCCTTAGCATTTCGCACCGAGACTGGAAAATATTTCTGATAAAATGCCTCCTTGAATATGTCCCAAGTGATATCAACTTGGGGTTCCCCCAACAGTCTCTTCGCGCCATTCCACCAAAACTCGGCGTCCGCTTCCAACATATAAGTGGCAAAGGCCACTTTCTGTTGATCAGTGCAGGCCAAGACAGAAAAGACCTTCTCCATTGCCTTGACCCACTCCTCAGCTTTATCTGGGTCGAAAGCTCCTCGAAAGCTAGGCGGATTCGCTTTTCTGAACTCAGCAAATTTAAGATAGTCCCGGTCTGCTCTTGGTTCATGTGGATTTCCCCCATGGCTGGCCTCGAGCTGCCTACCCAACTGGTCCATCATTTGATGAGCTGCAACGGTTTGCTCCCGCATGGCATGAGCCATTTCACGCATCGTATCCATAAAATTAGCAGGATCTTCTGGAGTGGATACAGTTCGTGGCCTACCACGCCCCCTAGAAGCCATTAGTTCCTAATCACACGCAACAAAGCATTAAGTTGATCAGGCTCAACAATAGGTTAAGTGTGATAGCAACTAATATTATTCACAGTTAGGCGGTCATGCATATCTAATTCTCTATATCTTATCTGAACAGATAAGATTTATCATATGACATTTTTTAAAGATTCCAGAGTGCACTGGAAACATAGTCAGTCCAAACCCTCAGGTCCGGGGAGGATCGAACTGCTCTGATACCATTAATGTAACACCCTCCCACGTACAGTACTATACTTAAGTCATAGTACCATACTCTGTAGTTGTTACTGTTACCTGAGCGGACCTTGTCTAACAGCAACTTCAGCCGTCTTCGGAAACTTCTAAAATTGTCTAGAGACTACAGGGAAATAGAAGTGAGAATTATAAATTCTCAGTAGGATTCTCTAATTATCAAATATAATGTCATCGTTGTCATCTCCAGTTTGCCTCGATTTATTATGAAAAAGGTGAACATATACTATTTAATGTTATAGTTCGAAGATATGTTATCCGAAGCAAAGTTTATTTTAATCACACACTTGGCATCTCAGAGAACCCATAAAAATCAAGGCATGAATTATATTAGGACTAATAACTGAAATACAATAAAGTACGATAGCATCAATGTACTAAAGGCATAACTTCTACACATACTTTACTGGAACTACAGCATATTAAGACATCCACATAACATCATGCTGAGAATGTAACATCTGCACATAACTTAACTTGTATTTAAATTCATACATAGACATAAAACTTGCTTTTCTTTCTTTATCTCTCTTTTCATCATAAAATCTTTACGTGCCACATTCCAGAGTATGATCGCCATGTCATACCCCATCAGAGCGTGATCGCCATGTCACATTCCTTAGGAATATGGGCTCTTCCTTTGGTACTTACACTAGCTGGGTCATGCCATGCCTTGTGTAAGTTCTATCCCCTGTACTCACACTAGCTGGGTCGATGCCATGCTTCATATGAGTGGGGTGCTTGCATATGCCTTAGTCTTTAGTCTTTAGTCTTTAGCTTTTACTTGGCACACCTAGGCGTTACGTATAGCCGTCCCTAGGGTACTTTTACTGCCCTTGGGTAGCCTGTCCTTGGAGTGAGCTCGTCAGCTTCACCCGTGACCGTCGTCACACCGACTCACCCGCAAGGGGACCCACTGCCTCTAGGTTGGAGGGACCCAATGTGCAATTGCCTCCAACATAGAGGGACCCAAGTTTTAGCTGTCTTCACAAGGAGGGATTCAATGTGCAACTGCCTCCAAGTGAAGGGACCCATATCTTTATCATTTATCTGCCTTCACAGGGAGGGACCTCAAATAGCTGCCTCCGAGTGAAGGGATCCACATTCAATATATTAAACATTTAATATATTCATGTCTTTTCATTCTCATACATGATCATGCGTAGGCATGCTAAATGTACTCTTACATATGCTTCATCATTTATTTTCATATACGTCATTGCACACATGATCTTCACGTGTATATTCAGAACACATAAAGGCCCGTAGCCTCTTTACCATTCTACCGACACTCATACATATACTACATCATTTACCTTCATATACCTCATATCATTCTTATGTCATTCTTAAATATAGGGTTTTCATATACCTATTCACACTTAGATTCATCCTTGCATATAAACATTCATAGACTTCTGCCATAAATTTGGCAGTATAATGGATCAGATCCATTTCCCCATGAATAGTGCCAGTCCTCACAGACAAATTAGTCATAGTAATATAATGAACTTAACATATCTATCAATATAAAACTTGCAATCCTCCACTCAAACCTTATATGTCCGCTAACACTTGTGAAACTATCAATTTGGTCATTCCGCCAATTCTATCCAGTTTCTGGCCGAATTGTGCATAAGTCAACTTTACCTCTATTCAACTTATTTAAACCTGAATTTTGGATATGTCATATGATACATGCTCAGGAGGGTAATTTGGTCATTTCAACACTGGAAAAGAGCATGTTTCTGGCAAGTTGGTTCTACCTTGGCAATCAAGGAATCCGAGAGCTCATTTCAAGTTACTTGGAGATCAAGGAATCAAGCTTAATTACAGTAACTTGGGGAGCAAGCAATTTGATTATGTTGAAAATATGTTTAGATTGTGTTTAGATTCATTTTTATTTGTTTTGACTTAGTCTAGATTTGTTTAGATTTAAATTGATTCAGTTTATCTTTTAGGATTTAAATCAAATCTGATCTAATCTATAAAGATCAAATCTGATTTAAATTAGTTAGGAATAAATCTTTTAGAATAGAATCATATATTTAATTTTTAAATTTTATTTTCAAATCAGATCTTTTAGATAGGATTAGATAATTTCCAATTTTAGGATTTATGTATAAATAGGCAACTTGGCCTATAGACAAGAGAATTTTATCATAGAGTTTTGATCATGGTTTGACTACCAATACAGTTATGAGGTTTTCCTCACTTTATTCTGTGTGATGCAGAATTTCTACATTTTGTTCTGTGAGATGCAGAACTTTCTATCTTTTCCCTGTTATCTACGTTTTCAAGGACAGGTTTCTTGGGGGTTTAGTAGGGATTTCCCTGTTATCTACGTTTCCAAGGACAGGTTTCTTGGGGGTTTAGTAGGGAGGGTCTTTATTCTATATCTCGTTTTCTATCAAAGTGTGTGCCTGGGGTTTCGGGATCTTTATATCCACGGGGTTCCTTTTCATCATTTGGTATCAGAGCAAGGTCTAGATAAATTCATATTTATCTATCTTTGTCTTTTACGTTTATCTTTTGTCTTCTTTCCTTGTCCGTTTGCATTCTTGTTTTTTTTTTGTGTTTGTGCATTCCATCCTTTTGTCTTGCTGTCGCGTCTTTATCTATCTCTATGTTTCTTCTCTATCTCGCATTTGTCTTTTTATTGTTAGTTTAGATCCAAAAAAAAAAAAAAGAAAAAAAAAGGAGAAGAAATCAGAAAAGGTGAGGATTATAGGCATAATTTTTTTCCCTTTGATCTAGGTTGTCAAGGACAAGTTCTTTGAAGGTCTAGTAGGGAAATTCTTTCCTTTGATCTAGGTTGCTATGGACAGGTTTCATAGAGGTCTAGTAGGAAAATCCTTTTCCGGTGACCTAGGTTGCTAAGAACAGGTTTCTTAGAGGTCTAGTAGGAAAAACCCTATGTTTGCTATCCTTTGTTTCTATTTCGTTTCCACTTTGTTAATTTTATTTCCCTAGTTTTTTTTTTTCTTTACGTTTTGAGTCTAGTTTCCTTAATTGTTGTGTCTACTTTGTCCACTTTTTTTTTTTTTTTGTATTTGAGGTATATTCAGTCCAAAAAGAAAAAAAAGCAAAAAAAAAAAAGAAAAAAAAAGAGAAGGAAAAAAAAACGAAAAAAAAAGAAAAAGGAAGAAGGGAAAAAAGAGAGAGAGAGAGAGAAAAAAAAAGGAAAAAAAAAAAAGAGAGAAAAGTGTTAGTGAGGTTCTTCATTTGCAGGTTCTTAGATGGCTTCACGTAGGGAGGATAATGGTGGAGATGATTTTGAAGATTACAAAGGCAAGATTCGAGGACGAATCTTTTTGAAGAGGGGGAGAATGATACATGCTCAGGAGGGTAATTTGGTCATTTCAACACTGGAAAAGAGCATGTTTCTGGCAAGTTGGTTCTACCTTGGCAATCAAGGAATCCGAGAGCTCATTTCAAGTTACTTGGAGATCAAGGAATCAAGCTTAATTACAGTAACTTGAGGAGCAAGCAATTTGATTATGTTGAAAATATGTTTAGATTGTGTTTAGATTCATTTTTATTTGTTTTGACTTAGTCTAGATTTGTTTAGATTTAAATTGATTCAGTTTATCTTTTAGGATTTAAATCAAATCTGATCTAATCTATAAAGATCAAATCTGATTTAAATTAGTTAAGAATAAATCTTTTAGAATAGAATCATATATTTAATTTTTAAATTTTATTTTCAAATCAGATCTTTTAGATAGGATTAGATAATTTCCAATTTTAGAATTTATGTAGAAATAGGCAACTTGGCCTATAGACAAGAGAATTTTATCATAGAGTTTTGATCATGGTTTGACTATCAATACAGTTATGAGGTTTTCCTCACTTTATTCTGTGTGATGCAGAATTTCTACATTTTGTTCTGTGAGATGCAGAACTTTCTATCTTTTCCCTGTTATCTACGTTTTCATGGACAGGTTTCTTGGGGGTTTAGTAGGGATTTCCCTGTTATCTACGTTTCCAAGGACAGGTTTCTTGCGGGTTTAGTAGGGAGGGTCTTTATTCTATATCTCGTTTTCTATCAAAGTGTGTGCCTGGGGTTTCGGGATCTTTATATCCACGGGGTTCCTTTTCATCATTATTAGATCAAATCTGATTTAAATTCTAAAAGATAAACTGAATCAATTTAAATCTAAACAAATCTAGACTAAGTCAAAACAAATAAAAATGAATCTAAACACAATCTAAACATATTTTCAACATAATCAAATTGCTTGCTCCCCAAGTTACTTTAATTAAGCTTGATTCCTTAATCTCCAAGTAACTTGAAATGAGCTCTCGGATTCCTTGATTGCCAAGGTAGAATCAACTTGCCAGAAACATGCTCTTTTCCAGTGTTGAAATGACCAAATTACCCTCCTGAGCATGTATCATCATAGCTCTATGTGTCTATTTTCTAACCTCTTTAGTCCCATATCATTTTGATTTATAAAAGTCAAGATATTTAACTTTTACCTCAGCCTGTTTAGTCACTAGCCCGAATTACACTCTTGGAAGTATAAATTCACTAAAACTCGAAACTAATCTGAAATCATACAAAATTGGTGCCATATCAAAGCTAACAGGACAACCTTTCATTTGCCATAAGTTTCATTCCATTTGCTTTAGTATAGCTCGAGTTATAAGTCCTGAAAGTTGGCTTTTCTGAACTACCCTATTTTGGTATGGATTGAGCATAGGGTAACTTCCCCGAATCACTGGGAATAATTGGGACCATAAAAAACTCGGAAATTAATATTGGGATGTTGCCCTATGTGTAAGCTTTCTAAAAAAGTTAATTTTACTAAATTTGGAGTTGTATAGGGTGAGTTATACCCTCCTTAAGTCACCCTGCCCGGATGAAAACCCTGATTCCTAGGTCAAACTTCAAAAATTCATATCTCTCTCAATACTAATCCAATAACCTTGTATGATATGTCTATAGAAATCCCTGAATGTCTACTTTCATCTAAAAATAGTTCCATCGGATTTTACCAGTTGTAGGCGGAGCCGTACACTCCGCCGTACGGGCTGCCGTGGAACTTCTCCCTTAAACAGCATTCCAATCATTCACTTCTCCTAGTTTTCTTCTTTTAACCTTAATTCCAACTCATTATTTCGTATTAATCCAACCATAATTCATCATATACATCCAATATATCATCAATTATATATAGAAGAGTAATATTTCATGCATCCTCAGTTTAGAGAAATTAAGATTAGAGAGTGAATCCTACCTCTTTAGAGTGTGATCTTGCTGAATTTGAATTTGAATGAATGGAGCCTTGACCAAGCTTAGAGATTTGATGGAGTTAGTTGAGAGAGGAAAGGAAGAAGAAGATGGCTGGAAAGCAAGAGGAAGGGAACGTAAATCAGACCAAAATGGAGAGAAGAGTCTGATTTAAATACATGAAAGTTGTGGTGTTGATTGGTTGAAGTTTTGTGGTTGAAGTTCGGCCATGTCTCTCACTTTTGTGGCCAAATTGCTCTCCACGTCGTCCCTCAAATTGAGACTCGCTTCCACTCTATCTGAGCTCGGAACTCGTATCTAACATGCTTGAGATCGGAACTCGTGACAATTTGCTTGAGCTTGGGCTGAAGCCGGATGTCGGAACTCGTCCCTCTTGTTGGTGACTTGAGGAAATCCCGTCTGGTTTTATTCGAAACTTGGAAGCAAGGTCGGATGTCGGAAGTCATACAGCTCGCAATCATATAATCTCGGAACTCCCTATTTGAACTTGGGAATATCAATACTGGATATAAACTCGGATATCAGAACTCGTGTATGAATTGGAAATCAACCCAAAGATTTGAACTCATGTCCATTGAGTTCAACTCTAAAGCCGGAACTCAGGAATTCGGAATCACAACATCAAACCCAAATGCTTGAACCCGAACGTCGGGATTTTTAAACATAAAAACGGAAGTCGATACATGAATAGGAAACCTTATGCCCAAATTCAGGAAGTCGGAAACTATGTACAGTATTTTGATCCCATAAGGTATGAAGTCGGAGCTCGCATACATCTTGCTTAAAACTTGGAGATAAATTATGAGATCGGAAATGGGTCAAGGCATGAAATTGGACATCGGGAATCACTCCACTTTGTTCGGATTCAGAAGTCGTGGAAATAATCCAGATGAAATCGGAAGTCGTTGACTGACGTGAGCTTAACTCGGAAATATCACCACCTTGCTGAGATGAAGTCGGAAGTCGGAAAAATTAAGCCAGTCCATTTAACAAAGTTGGAAATCGAAAATTCTAGGTAGAAGGTCGGAAATCGGGACGTTACACTGTTCCCCTGACTCACCCACTCTTCGATCCTGCCGCACCTTATATTGCTATTTTGGTATACATGGCCCATCCTTTTCCACCTCCACACGCAGCAGCAGTAGCAGCAACTCCCATGGCCCCGCCAGCTTCACCACCGCAGTAGATCCCCTCGGTCTCACTATCTGAGGAGGATCTGTTAGAGGCGGCAAGCTCGTCTTCCTCGTCCTCTGCCCCAGCGTGGACTACACCCCAGTTGATGCCGACATGGCGAATGGATTCCTTTCCTCGAAGTCCATCTAGAGTGCCCGTGTAGTGCTGCAGTAGGAAATGTATAGAGTGGCCCTCTTTTGGTAGTATTGGGTCATAGGCAGTAGTTTAGTGTATGCTGTATGTGGAAGGGTAGTACACGAAATGTCCCTTGGGGACCAGTTAAGGTACTATTCATAGAGATAGGTCGATTTATTTTGTATTAGCGGCCTTATTTTATTACTCTATACTGTTTTATGTAACTTTTGACAAACTTTGAAAACAGACGTCAATGTATATATGTATATGATGTCGTTTCAGTAGTTCCGTCTATTATGCATTTTTATTTAATTTACTTTATTTCGGTTATAACGATTATCTATTACTTATCCCGTAGTCAAACGGAAATTTATTAAGTGAACAATTAACTCTGTATGGGTAATTAACATTAAATCAGGAAATGGAATTTAATTAGACAGCCATACATAATAACCTATCAGGTAACATATTATGACTTAAGCATAGTACTTTGCCTGGTAAGGTGTTACAATTGTGATATTTTTAAAAGGAAAGAAGTGGTTAGAATGAAGGCTTGTGATTGGAGGAAAGGTTGAGTGGTTATAATAAAGCAAAATTCTTCCTCCTTTTCGGCAGCATGTTGCATCCCAAATTTGAATAGGAGTGGCTAAGTTTTAGCCACTCATTTTAGGGTTTTAGGTGCATAATTTTGTTGATTTGGTTCCGGCAGTTTAAAATACTGAAATTCTACCAGTTCCCTTCAAATCGATAAAATGGTTTGGAAAATTTTTTGTGAGCATTTCTATGTGTCTATTCCTATTCCCTAAAGTATAATCCATCTAATTAACATCTAATTAATTTCTAGGTAGCCTTTAATTGGCTTCCGATTAAATATCTAATTGATTTCTAATTAATTTCACTGATTCATTAAAACTAAACAAATCGGTTAAAACGATAAAATCTTTCGGACATTACAGCCATTATACCCTTTATTTTTTCTTTAGTTCTCTTTCGCTGCAATCTCCTCTTTTAAGTCATGGTCAGTAGTGATGTCTGCTCTTCCTTAGCTTTTTGTTTTTCTAGCTATTGCTTTACTATCCACCTTTCTGCCTTGACCTCCATTCTCTGCTTGATCATCTTCCTCACCTGAGATTGTTCCTTATCTAGCATTGTAATTTTGAGAGAAGGAGATCTTTTCTCAAAATGGAATTCTACAGCACATTTGGATTCTCTCGGCAAGGGATGATCTGTTATCCTAGCTATTGCAACTCATCCTAGTTGCTTAATTTTCTTCTCATGACTCTTTGGGACTTTATTAGGGTGAATAAGTTTCACTTCGAGCTGGCTGTGGTAGCCAATTCTTCCCTAAAATGAACCTAGGTGCTATAACCTTTGGAAGACACTGACTTTTTGGTTGGTAGTCTGTCCTTAAATCTCTTGAGACTTTACTGCCTTTGTATCCAAATTATCTTTCGGCAAGGTCCGGCTTTATCCTTCTTTTTTACTTGTCCTTCCCATCCAGTGACTTTTCCTCCTTTCTTCTCTTTCTGAGAAATGAAGATTGACACCATGTTTATAGATAGACAAAAGGGTTGGTGTCCACAGTCATATCCTCTTTCCCGGTCAATTTAAGCCTTCCTTCTTTCAAGGCTTTTGGATGGAGCTTTTGAAGACTGTGAAATTGTTAGTCGTATGGGTCCAAGAGCAATGGAGCTTACAATATTTCTTGCCCTTTATCTTATTAGCAGGAGGGATCTTATGGCCTTCTGGGAGCTTGATTTGTTTGTCCTTTACAAGGCAATCAAATATCTGATCTACCTTAGAAATATCAAACAAATAAGCCTCGTTATTAGGTTTGGTCGCTTCTTTGCCTTTGGAAGGCATTAAGGCTAGGCAGGTATATGGCTTGCCTTGCACAAATTCGGCTGCCATGATATTTTCCTATACTTCAGGCTCCTCACAGGCATACTCCTCAGCCGAGTCACAGTCTATGACAATGATAGAGACCATTTGTGGTAGGCCCTGCTCGGTGAGATCTCCTTTACTCTTTCTCAATGATACACTATTCCACACTGAAGGCTCTAGATGATAATTGTGCTAGGTCTGAGTATTCTATAGCCACAAGTCTCTCCCTTAATTGGGGTTTCATGTTTTTGACGGCTGCAGTAGCACATTCAGACTCAAGTAGTTGCACACTACATCGGCTCCTTATTCTCCTAAATTGCTCTAGGAAATCAGCCACAGGTTCATTTGGTAACTGCCTAAGACTCATCAACATGGCAATGGATACCTCAGGCTGGGGCTTATAGAAATGATCATGGAATAATCTCTCCATATCAACCTGGTTTTAGACTGATTTAGGAGCCAATGATGAGTACTAAGAAAAGGCAACCCATGTTAATGACAATGGGAATAATTACGGTATGAAGTATTCATTCTGATTGGCCTCACCACACTAAGCCGTGAAGTGACTCACATGTTCAATTGTAGACTTCCTATCTTAACCAGAAAATGTAGAAAAATCTAGGGTTTTGTAGCCTCTCAGCAAAGGAATCTTATCGACCCAATTAGGGTACAACTTCCTATGGACTAGTATGTCCAAAGGTCTAAGTTAGACACCAAAATGATGCCTAATAGCCTTGGCAATCATGTTTGGATCCACCAAAGGTTGGCCATTTACATGAGGATCTACTTGCACTGGCGGTGGAACTTGTGGTAGAACCTCTTGCCTATAGACTACTGGATTAGTAGGGCCTTGCATGTTGAAGTTTTGGGTTGGGTAATATGAGCACTCAGAAAAGGATAAACAGCTTGAATTGGTGTATTCTAGAGTTGTGAACTCATGTTTTGACCTACATACATATATGTTGGTCATCCCATAGTGGTTACTGACGGCTGCTAAGCATAGGATATGTTAGTATTGTTAACCGCTCCTAAAAATGGTGGAACTAAAAGATAACCGGTTTACGTGGCTGTATCTTCATTGTTCTATACCTGCCCACTATGAGTTGGTTGTGGATCATGTTCCATGTTTTCCCACTCAGGTGAGTGGATACTACTGGCAATCCAATGCCTCCTAGAACATTGTGTGGCTTGCGTATGATGCTTACTTGCCCATATTGCCAATTCAGCTACTGGGTGGGCTACCACCCTGGCTGATTAGTCGAGGCATTGCCACTGGCAATATGCTCCTAAGGTGTGGCTAATGTAGAGTTATCCTTTAGCTTAACCTACTATTGAGCCACTTGGATCTCATTATGGACCATGGGTTTAACAATATTAGCTAATTGCTTAGATATGTCAAGCATTATGTCATTTAGCCCCATGTCAATTTGCTCATGTATGAAAGACGTGATCATGACAATAAGCTGTCTTCTTCTTTTCCAAGGTACTGGAAGGTTGCTTGAAGAAGAAACAGTTGTGCTAACCACAGGCTGAGTTTCAATGTCCTACATCAGCTATGAACCTACACCCCTCGAAGGGTACAAGATGCTACCAATGTGGTTACCTATGGGTCCCTAATCCTTTAGTTATTCTGTTTTGGTGATTGTGGACTTGGCATGATCATTTTCCCTGATCTTAAGATCATATGCTAAGTATGATCTAAACTTGGTTTTGGAAATTTCACTTGGTCTATGGGGATGTCCTACCAGGCATGCTGAAAAACATGTTCAAGTTATTTCTCAACTATTGGGTGTGCTAGGCATGTTGTAACATCCCAATTTTCCTTGTGCTAAATTATTCCATTTTACCTCCACCACGAGTTCCGATTTTCGACTTCACCTTCAAGTTTTCATGATTTCCGACTTCATCTTCGAATTTCACATACAAAATGCATCATTTCTGACTTCCGAGTTAGTTTGCATAATTTACCTACTTCCGACTTAACATCCAGGTCCAAAACAATATGGAGTGATTCCCAATATCATATTTCATGTCTTAAAGACAATGTACCTGATTTTCGATCTCATAATTTATCTCCAAATTTCAAGCAATGTACCCGAGTTCTGACCTCAGACCTCATGTTTCAAAATAGTATACATGGTTTCCGACCTCCGAAGTTATAGTTTAACACAATGGTGCAATTACCGACCTTCGAGTTGAGTGCAACGAGTTCCCGCCTTGGAGTTGAACTCAATTAGAATGGACATGAGTTCGGATCTTTGAACTGAATTCCAAGTCATACACGAGTTCCGATATCCGAGTTTACTCCCAAAAGCTTTCTATTTCTGTTGGTGTTTCCGAGTTTGAATGAGGAGTTCTGAGATTAGGTGATTGTAGCTATATGACTTCCGATATCCGAATTTACTCCCAAGTGTCAAATAAGATGGGATGAGTTCCGACATCCGGCTTCAGCTCCAAGCTCGAGTAAAATGGATCGAGTTCCGACTTTAAGTAGAATCGAGATGAGTTTCGAGTTCAAATAGAATGGAAGCGAGTCCCACTTTTAGGATGACGTGGAGAGCAATTTGGCTACAAAAGAGGGAGACATGGCTGAACTTCAATCACAAAATCTCAACCAATCAACACTCACAATCCCAACTACCCCCATGTATTTAAGTCAGACTCCCCTCCTCATTCCCAGCTGATTTATGCCACTCTCTCTTCCTCATGCTCCAGCCTTCTTCTTCCCTTCCTCTCTCAATCTATTCTATCAAATCTCCAAGCTTTGTCAAGGCTCCATTCAATCCAAACTCAAATTCAGCAAGATCACACGCCAAAGAGATAGGATTCCATTTTTGTTCTTGAATTCTTTGCACTATGGCTGTATGAAATTGTACTCTTCTTCAAGTATTTGATGAAATATTGGATGTATAAGATGGATTATGATTGGATTAATAGGAAATCTTGAGTTGGAATTATGGTTAGAAGGAGAAAATTAGAAGGAGTGGAGAATTAGGATGCTGTCTTGGTGAAGAGTCCTCGGCAGTCTGGATGGCAGAGTGTACAGCTCTGCCTACAACCAATCAAATCCAATGAAACTATTTTTAGATGAAAGAAGACATTCAGGGCTTTCCATACATATATCATATAAGGTCATTGGATTAGTATTGAGAGAGATATGAATTTCTGAAGTTTGACTTAGGAATCAGGACTTCCATCCGGGCAGTGTGACTTGAGGAGGGTGTAACTCGCCATACACAACTCCAAATTGAGTGAAACTAACTTTTTTAGAAATCTTACACATAGAGGAACATCCTAATATGAAATTCCTAGTTTATTATGACTCCAATTGACCCCAGTGGTTTGAGGAAGTTACCCTATGTCCAAATCAAGCCAAAATAGAGTAGTTCAGAAAGGTGGAATTTCAGGAGTTATAACTCGAGCTATACTAAAGAAAATGGAATGAAACTTATTGCAAATGAAAGGTTGTTCTGTTAGCTTCAATATGACACCAATTTCGTATGATTTGAGCTTAGTTTCGATTTTTAGTGAATTTATACTTCCAAGAGTGTAATTCAGGCTAGTGACTGAATAGGCTGAGGCAAAATTTGAATATCTTGAGTTATACAAATCAAAATGATATGGGACTAATGAGGTTAGAAAATAGACACATAGAGCTATGACATATCCAAAATTCAGGGTTAAATGAGTTGAATAGAAGTAAAGGTGGATTATACCAAATTCAAGCAGAATTGAACAGAATTGGCAGAAATGACCAAATTGATGGTTTCACAAGTGTTAGTGAACATATAAAGTTTGAGTTGAGAATTGCAAGTTTTACATTAAGAAATATGTTAGATTGATTATACTACTATGACTGAATTGTCTGTGAGAACTGGCAATATTCATAGGTAAACGGATCTGATCCATTATGCTACCGAATTTATGACAGAAGTCTACAAAACTATGAATGTTATGAATATCTATATGTTATGCTCATAAGGTTCAGATATACAAGGATGAATTTAAGTATGATATAAGTAATGAGAGCTTATGCTATGGAAGATTATACTTTGAATGAGTTACCTTCACATGTTATGTTCATGTATGCCATGCATGCAAGCATAGTTAGAATATGATATGAGAAATAAAGTATGAAACATATTCATGTATGCACAAAGCATTTGCACGCATGATGAGATATGGAAAGGAAAGATGATAAGAACTTGAAAGAGGGATGTACTAAGCTACCACGTGAGGCAAGGCATAGACCCAGCTAGCGTGGACCAGAGCGCTACTACCTAAGACTTGGGCCAGCCCTCGACTAGATTAGTGGGAATAGATCGGTGTGAGGGTCGGGGAAAGTAAACCCGTCACTCATGTATAGGTACGAGCTCGGACCTGAAAAGCAGGCTATTGCCTAGAGGTGAGAGAGGCCATTCACCTCCGGGGGGCCAAGCACAGAAAAGTAAGATCAATTTGCAAGTTAAAGAAAGATATGAATTAAGTCAAGTGCACTTGTATACAGTCAAGTATAAGCATCTATAAGTGCATCTTCAGATATCTCATTAAGTCATACTATTATTACCATTCTGGTTGAAGCATATTATACTATTCATATTTCTATGTCTGTCAAATAATATGGTAAGTGATTGTTAAAATTTAACCAGCTTCGAGAAAGGTATTTTCAACTTAAAATTGAACCACTATTTGTTTATATGTGCTCATATTTTCATAATAAACCGAAGCGGCTGGAATGTTTATGATGACATTATAAGATTAGTTTAAGTTTACCTACTGAGAACCCTAGGTTCTCACTGCCTGCTTATATGTTTTTTCTTTTCCGTAAACATTCCAGCACCTAAGTTGGAAATCAAGTGCAAGGCAGAGTGCAGGGCCACTCATTGAGCACGAATCGGGCGCTAGCCAGATAAAGAGACTATCGAAGCTAGCTAACGATTAGTCGGAAGTAGACGCTGTGTACTATGTCGGTCACAATTTTCTTTTAAAAGTGTAATTATTTTATTCTCTATGTATTAGAGATTAATAGTTAGTAATAAAGTGAACAGTTAAAGGGCCATATATTATATTTTCCATATTTTAAAGAATTTCTCAGCACCGTAACAACCTTTTAATGTAACTCCATGACTCGAGCATGGCTTATATGATAGAGGTTGTAACATTTTGGTATCAGAGTAGGTCATCCTGTATAGGCCCGTGGATGGACTGATTATGCTTCTGATGCATACTCTGAGAATTTAGATAAACCATGCGTTAGGTCCTCACATGAAGAGGACATAGAAATATTATGCATGGTAGCCTTATTGTGAGTGTTGAGGACTACCTGTTGCACTTGACTGAATGTTGAGCCCGATCACCTCAATATAAGGTTTTGTGTAAACAGAAGCTGAAACACCCAGCATGCTTATTAGGGACCTTCTATACATAATTATTAGGGATGAGACTCCTAGGGGGTAACGATGGCATAAAAGGATAAATAATTGAGCAAGTTGAGTAGTGCAGAGAATTGAGGATTCAATCAAAGGAATTGTGTTAGGCAATTTGATATTTACATAGTGAACCTAGTTATATCGAAAAAGGTTGTTTGTCAAGTGTTGCTGGGTAGCCAAAGATTTTCCATCATCAAGGGCATGATCTCAGTTGGAGGCAAGTTGGGTAAGAATCTTCTTCACCCTAATGGGGCCTGTTTCAAGCTCCATTGCGATTACCCGATCCAGACCATCTTCTCTAATTTGAATCTAGGAGATTCTTCTATCCAGTTTTGTAGCCCTAATACTCAACGGGAGTAAGGTGTTTACCTACTGATAAGCTTATTATATGTGGCATGGACAGTACCCTTAGTTTCTTCATAGATAGGACTACCCCGAAGGTACCTCGCCAGCAAATTCAGTCAATGGTTTTTATTCGGGATTGTGGTAATACCATATAATAAAAACCTGATCCTTCATTAAGAAATTTGTAGAGTGGGCGATTAAAGCAGAGGATCAGTGAAAGAAGCTAAGGGCAGAAGCTTCGGTTAGGTACATTGGGAACTTTTAAGTCCCCATTCAGAGAATGGAATGGCTTCTCCCTCAAGGGTACATGGAACTTACTTTGCAGCGATTGCGAATTGGAAGAATACTAAGTGGAATCTTAGCTTCGAAAGGGAAACAGTTGAGCAAACTGTAAAGAGACCCATCTAACTGTACATTGAATCAAGATAGAGATATTGTTATGCACGGTACAGAAGGCCGATGAAGTTATAAGTGTAACAAGGGGGCGAGGCAGTATATCTCCTACTAATCTGAAGTAGGAACACTTTCAAACTAAAGGTGGCATATGGACCTAGTGCAATTTTCCTACCCTTCAAGGATGAAGGAAATGCTAGAAAATCTAGTCATACTTAAATTTTATCAACCTCAGCCACCACAGGAACTGGATGATAGGATTATCTCCAACATGTTATTAGTAGAGAAATGAGGCTATTTAGAGAAGAAAAGTAAAGTTTAATAATTGCCTTTAGGTACCACTATGTATTCTAAGGGTGCAGTAACTCGACAAGGACTGTATTCAGATTCTAGCAGAAATGACAAGGGCTTAAAGTGTGCAGTTGATTCTGCTACCCTGAGATAGTATTAAAGTGGGAGGTCCTAATGGACTAAGATGAAGATAAACTTATGTAAGGACAATGGATACTATAGGGAAGAAATAGAAGAAAACAAAGTTTTAATTTCATATGGCCTATTGATGAAAGAAAAACTACCTAGTAGGAGATTATGGTGCAAATAAGATTGTGTATGAAATACTAAGCAGGGTTGCCTTGGCATCGGTCATAAGTGAAACAAACCCAATACGCCCTAAGCAAGACTGGGTGATACACCAATATAAGATCAAAAAGGACTTGGAAACGTGCCCCATGAGGGGCAAGGTTTCGATATCGGAACCAGAGGCAGTCAGAAGAGTCTTCATCCCTTGGGCCGGATTAAATGCGATCATCACTAACGCACTAGGTTCCATTAGAATTCCATAGTTAAGCGTGCTCAGACAAAAGCAATAGGGAGATGGGTGACCATATGGGAAGTCCTCATACTGAAACTTCAACAGGATAGCAAGACCATCGTTTCCATCTCTCACAATAAATAGATTACATCCTAGAGGCAAGAAGTTATGAAGAATAGCCAGAAAGCTTAGCAGTTAGGGTAAAACCCCCAAGAAGATTTGTAACACTGGCGCCCATAAAAGTGGGAGGTGGACATCAGTGCAATAGTTGAGAAATCTCCATGCTAACCACTGGAAGAAAGTAGGAGAATGGCAGGGACTTTGACTGTTCCACAATCCTTTCATTATGCGAAGCTGATCATATTTTGAGGAGATAAGTATCGCAATAATCATTGAGAAATTCAACAAGGATAGCATGGGGTCTAATAAGCAAATAATGAAAATGGAATAAAATCTGCAAGAGAAGGAGAGATTCCGAAGCAAGGACCATAGTTATAGTTTAGAAAGAAGCTCTAGCCTTGCACCTAAAAACCTAACGGAAGGGGGAGTCATCACTGATCAAAGAGGATCCGGTAGGCAGGAGTTTGGATATGGCTTGATAAATTTCCCGAAAAAACTTTGGCGAAACCACTATGATCACTATTTGTTGACATTGATTGTCGCTGTAGCTGATAGTTTTCGTAATGACAGAACTTCTTCAGTTGGCATTTAGGGTCCAAGGCACAAGTATTAGAGAGGTTACTAGAAAAATAGAGTGCACAAGTAGGCAGACATATGACAAGGAGGATGAGGAATTTACTCGATGAACTTGATGATGGATCAGAACATCAGCAAAACAAAGTATATTTTGGCACCCATATGATCTACGACGACTCTTTACATGGATTTGGAAAGGCATCTTGTAAGATAATATGGTAAGGGAACCCTACAGCTTCGGTAAAAAGGATCTGACTTTTAACCTTGGTTTTTACATTAAACCTTCTATATCTCAATAACTAGGAATCAAGGAGGATATCATACTAATAGAAAAAATCATGAGTCTTAAAATTTAATCCATATAGTAGGAGCGACCTAAAATCCTCCTACTAGCATTAGGCACTAGACAAATTTTACCAAAAAGGAGGAGTTTTAAGATAAGGCTCCTAGTTATGATATTGAGGAAAGGCCTAAGCCCATGTTTCTAAAGAACCATATTGGAGGCGAATTTGTTATTGAATTTAGGGTAGCTGAGTGAATAAGAATCTTGGGAAAGAATATACGGACCTCCTGGACTCCGACAATTACTACGGTAACTGCTGATCTCTGCAATTGCAAATCTTCATGAGTTGAATATCTGAGGTCTCATGTACAAGTGGCAGAAGATCTAGCAGCTACCACAAAGTAGGAGTAGCAGAGTATAGAGCAAGGGAGATGAGTAAGAGTCTCCAATAAGTTGAACCATGATTTAAAGCGTCGTAGAAATAAGGCAAGTTTGGGCACCAACATAACCCATATAGATCCTTTGTCAGCACTAAGACAAATACCTCATAGCTATTGGCAAGCAATGTAACACCCTCCCAAGTACAGTACTATGCTTAAGTCATAGTACCACACCCTGGAGTTGTTACGGTTACCTGAACGGACCTTATTTGACAGCAACTTCCGCTGCGCTACTCTGATACCTCTTGAACTTTCTGGAGACAACACGGAAAATAGGAGTGAGAATCATAAATTCTCAGTAGCATTCTCTATGATACACATGTAATGTCATCGTTGCCATCTCCAATTTGCTTCGGTTTATTATGAAAAAGGTGAACATGCTGCACAAACTGTTTAATTTTACATTTCAAAAAAATGCCTTATCCGAAGCAAAGTTCATTTTTACTCATATACTGGTCATTTGGGGAAGTCTACACAAGATTAATTCATGAATAATACCATGGATAATAACTTCAACATATAAAACGCACATAGCATTAATCTACTGGGAACATAACCTCTGTACATAACTTAACTTGCACTTGAATTCATACACATACATAAAATTTTACTTTTCTTTCATTCAACACACCTAAGCGTTACGTATCGCCGTCCCTAGGGTGCTTGCATCTGTCTACACTTGAGCGTTACGTATCGCCGTCCTCAAGTGCAGCATCATACCATATTCCAGAGTATGATCGCCATGTCATACCCCATCAGAGCGTGATCGCCATGTCACGTTCCTTAGGAATATGGGATCCTCATGCTATATCCCAGAGTATGATCGCCATGTCATACCCCGTCAGAGCGTGATCGCCATGTCACGTTCCTTAGGAATATAGACTCATCATCATATTTTTGCATGCCACATTCCAGAGTATGATCGCCATGTCATACCCCGTCGGAGCGTGATCGCCATGTCACGTCCCTTAGGAATATGGGATCTTCATGCTATATTCCAGAGTATGATCGCCATGTCATACCCCGTCAGAGCGTGATCGCCATGTCACGTTCTTTAGGAATATATGACCTTCATTCGGTACTTACACTAGCTGGGTCATGCCATGCCTCATGTAAGTCCTACCCCCCATATACTCACACTAGCTAGGTCGATGCCATGCCTGATGTGAGTGGGGCATATACTTAAATCTTTGGTCTTTAAGTCTTTACTCTTTAACCTTTACTGCCCTTGGGTAGCCTGGCCTTGGAGTGAGCTTGTCACCAACTCGTGACCATTGTCACACCGACTCACCCACAAGGGGATTCACATCTTTATATTCACATTTAATATACTTATATCCTTTCATTCTCATGCGTTGTCAAGCATAGTCACGCTAAATGTACTTGTATATATGCTTCATCATTATCTCTCATATACCTCATATCATACTGCTTCTTGATTTATTCTCATATATCTCATATCACCCTTTTATCATTCTTGCATATACATATCCCTAGTTTCATAAACTTCTGCCGTAAAATCGGCAGCATAACGGATCATATCTGTTTTCCCATGAATAGTGCCAGTCTTCACAGACAATTCAATCATAGCAACATAATCAACTTAATGCATATATATCAAGGTCAAACTGGCAATTCTCAACTCATACCTTATATGTTTTACTAATACCTGTGAAATCATCAATTCGGTCACTTTTGCCCATCTATTCAGTTCTGCCCGAATTTCATATGATCCATCTTTATTACTATTCAACTCATTTAAATCTGAAATTTGGGTATATCATAGCTCTATGTGTCTACTTTCTAACCCCTTTGGTCCCATATCATTTTGATCCATATAACTCAAGATATTTAAATCTTACCTCAACTCGTTCAGTCACTAGCCCGAGTTACACACCTGGAAGTATAAATTCACTAAAAAATCGAAACTAAGCTCAAATCATGCGAAATCGGTTCATATTGAAGATAACAGGACAACTTTTCATTTGCCACAAGTTTCACTCCATTTGCTTAAGTATACCTCGAGTTATAAGTCCTGAAAGTCTACCTTTCTGAACTACTCTGTTTTGGCCTAGATTGGACATAGGACAACTTCCTTGAATCACTGGGAACAATTGGGACCATAACAAACTTGGAATCTTATATTGGGGTGTTCCCCTGTGTGTAAGCTTTCTAAAAAAATTGGTTTCACTCGATTTGGAGTTGTATAGGGTGGGTTATACCCTTCTAAAGTCACTCTGCCCGGATGAAAGTCTTGAACCCTAGGTCAAACTTCAAAAATTCATATCTCCCTCAATACTAATCTAATAATCTTATATGATATATCCATGGAAAGCCCTGAATGTCTACTTTCATCTAAAAATAGTTTCATCGGATTTAACCAGCTGTAGACGGCGCCGTACACTCCGTCGTACGGACTGCCGTGGAATTCTTCATCCAGACAGCATACTGATTCTTCTCTCCTTCTAATTTTCTCCTTCTAATCATAATTCTAACTCAAAATCTTCTATTAATTCAATCATAATTCATCATAATCCATCATAATACATCCAATAATTCATCAAATACATGAAGAAGAGTACAATCTCATGCAATCATAGTGCAAGGAATTCAAGAATAGAAGTAGAATCCTACCGCTTTGGAGTATGACTTGAGCTAAGTGCTGAAACTTGAAGGCTGGATAGAGTGGGAGAGTTGAGAAGAGGAAAGAGAGCTGAAGTGAGGAAGGGAAAGCAACGTGAGAAATGAGCTGAAGAGGCAGGAGGAGGATATATATATAGACAAAGCTTCGAAGTGGTAGTTAGAATGAGTGGCTTTGATTGGATGAAATTTTGTGGGCAAGGCTCAGCCATGTCTCCTTCTTTTGTGTCAAAATAGCTCTCTACGTCGCCAGAGAAGTGAAACTCGCTTCCAGCGTATCTGAACATGACATCGGAATTCGTGCATGGTTAAGTCGGAACTCGGAATAATCATCTTGTTTGTGACTTGAGGAAATCTTGTTTATGTTGAGACTTGGAATCAAGGTCGGAGGTCGGAAGACATACAGCTGACAATCAACTGATCTCGGAACTCCTAGTTCAAAGTCGGGACTCCTTGTAATAAGATCGGATATTGGAACTCGTGTGTTGTGGAAATCAGCTCAAGGATCCGAACTCGTGTCCATCCCAATGGAGTTCAACACTAAGGCCGGAACTCGTTACATTAAACTCGGAGTTCGATTCTCGTACCATTGTGTTAATCTATAACTTCTGAGATCGGATGAAGCATGAGGTCTGAGGTCGGAATGATGGTTCTTAAGGTTGGAACTCGGGTGATTCGAATCTCATTTCCAAACCCAAGTACTTAAACCCGGAAGTCGGTATCTTACATTTGATGATATCGGAAATCGGGTACAATATCTTTGAGACATGAAGTCGGATACCGGTGAATCACGTTCATGTTGTTCGGACTCGAATGTTAAACTCGAAAGTTGTAGAAGTAATCCAGATGAAGTCGGAAGTCGTGGACATAGGTGAGACGAACTCGGAAATCGGAGAATATATAAGATGAAGTCGGAAATCATATACTTACGTAAGATGAACTCGGATCTCGGGATTTATCCACTTCGTGTAGAATTCGAAGATGAAGTCGGGAATTGAAATTGATCATTCCTGAGGGCGAAGTCGGATCTCGGAAATCGGGACGTTACATTACTACCCTCCTTAAAAGAATTTTGTCCTCAAAATTCCGTGGCTAAGAATGGTTGAGGAGAAATCTGTTATCCTACAGAGGCACTCCTTCTCGCGGGGTTTCTTGCGGATAGCTACGAGGTGCTATTTCAGTAAGTACAAAGGATCCATAAGAAGTATGTCCGTGCTCGGGTTTGTCTAGTTTGTATGACGCCTTGAACCAGCATCCAATTTGGTGGAGACTATTCTCATCTTCCTTATTTTTGTGCCCAATTACTTTGCGTAGTAGTAGCCATTTAAACTTTTTGTTGTACGTATACCAGCTGTCCCCATGTCCGATGTCAGCTGGTCATGATTACGATGACAATATTAAAGTATTTACCTCAATAACACCTTACATATAACATTTCTGACCCAATCCTGAGTTCCTTTAAAGGATACTTGTCCCATTTATCACTTTGGGCAGCTTTATGAGTTCTACGGTTATTACTTATAGCAATAGTTAACTTCGATATGTGGTAGTCATAGTAACTATATTTGGTGCTGGGAAGCTAGTTTCACTAATTTAAGAATTCCTATTTACGTGATCACCCTTGATCATATGGAGAAGCTTTTCCTGGTAAATCCCACTTGTAGGGTCACACTTTTCCTTAGATTTTGAATGCTGGCCTTGACCTATAATTATCCTTCACAATAACTTTCTAATCATGTCATTTAGCATGGTTGCTTACTTCTATCCACTAGCTCCTGAATAACTTGGGGCATGCTCCCTTGCTCTGCTACAGTTAACATATGACTAACAAGTCATAAGATTATGCTGGGAAATTTCCTTGTGAAATCTTCTTAAAGTTGCGGCTCAGCCCGAGTTATCAGATACCACAGGTCACAAGTAGAGTCCAACTATTTTCGGCAGTCTCGATTGACTATACTACTAGTTCAGAGGCACGACCCTTATAGAGACTCAAAAATTCTCCTTTGGAATTATAGGTAGGAGCTTTGTCTTAGAATTTCTTCTTCTTTATAAGCTTTATTTCGTATCTCGATGTGTGTTAGAAAGGTCTCAGATTGTCTTTTCTACGAAAACTATTAATGTTCCTCATGAGTTTATTTCCTCAAACAGGACCAACTAGATGGGGGAAAGAGGGAATAGCAGCTTCGCTTCCATATTGATTTGCAAGAATCCTACCTTGCCTATCCCCTTTATCTTAATAACACGGGGGTTCCTTATTAGATGTGTTGAATTCTAGCCTCCGAGTCTTTTAATGCTAGCTTAAGAGGTCTTGCGGTTCCCAAGGTTGTTGTCCTCCTCAACTGTTAGCCTCCATACAATGCGTATCAACCTTAGTGGTCAAATTCTATATCATTCTCATTACTAAACCTTTTTACGATTTATAGCAATATCTTGTCCCCATGTGTGACTACCCAATGTGAGAGGAAAAATTAATAGTCTTGTCTCTTTCTCTCTCTCTTGTAGTGTCCTATTATTTATGTAGAAGCTTATCTTGGTCTTGGCTCGTTATGGCCTCCGATAATACTGCTATCTCGTCCTATCGGGATTTGTTGCACACTCTGACTCCTTGTTATTCTTACTTGAATTTGACTATGCTCCTTCTCAAGTTTCCCCACTGATAGCATTTATAATGATGTCCATTGACGATCTTTACATCTTGCATTTCTTCTCCCGATAACTGTATCTCTTTACTAATGTTGAAAATAGTCGCATCATGTGATGCTTATAATGACTAAGATTGATAGAGTCCTGGTGTAACCCGATCTTCCGATACCTCCTTTACCCTTAACGGATAAGGAATACCAAGCTTGCTTCATGTGCCACCCTAATCTTCTGGTTAGTAGGAAATATCCTGCCCTTACTTTAAAGGATGCTTTCGGGTTATTCGTATAGCTTTACTTCATTTTCGTACCGTGAATAACCACGCCTCTACTCTGATATAACGTATATTTAGACAAATTTCTTCAAAATTTGTTATAACTATAACAGTATAAGTAAGGTTCACATACAAGCACATAGTAGACGTAAAACTACTTAGCATAATAAGATTGACTAAAACTAAATTAGCCAATTCCTTATTCTGATTTATCCCTAATTCTGGCTATGGCTCCTTTGGGGTGTCGCCTCCTCCGTATTTATAGTGACAACCCTTCCCAGACATTACGGTTTAGGAGTCAGTGGTTGGTTATCGGGGCATTCTCGGATCATATGTCCTGGCTTGCCACATTTGAAACACACATATCGTCTAACCAGGCAAGACTTATTTCTGTGATTCTTCCCACACTTTGAACATCGTTGTTTGACTACCGATTCTTGTAGCTGCTTGCCCTCATATTCACTAATGTGAAATTGCTTCTTTGGTGGTGAGGCATATTCAAGTTTCTGGTTTTCAGGTGCTAGCCTTTTTCCATTAACATCAAATTGGGCAATTTCCAATTTCTTATTATAGTTTTCCACAAGTCTGCACTTGTTTACCAAAGTAGGAAAATCCCTGATCTCCATAGGGCCAATTGCTGCAAGGATATCTTCCCTTAATCCACCTTCAAATTTGACACACTTCCACGCCTCATCTGGGCTTCACTGATAGATGGTGGAAAATTTACAGAGTTCTTCGAACTTAGCAATGTATTTTGAAACACTCATGTTTCCTTGTTGAAGCTTCATAAACTCCAATTCCTTAGTGTTTCGCACCGATGCAGGGAAATATTTCTGATAGAATGCCTCTTTAACATGTCCCAGGTGATACCAACTTGGGGCTCTGCCAACAGCCTTTTTGTGCCGTTCCACCAAAACTCGGCGTCTGCCTCCAACATATAAGTGGCAAAGGCCACTTTCTGTTGATCAGTGCAGGCCAAGACAGAAAAGATCTTCTCCATTGCTTTGACCCATTCCTCGGCTTTATCTGGGTCGAAAGCTCCTCGGAAACTGGGCGGATTTGCTTTTCTGAACTCAGCAAATTTAAGGTAATCCAGGTCTACTCCTAGGCCATGTGGATTTCCCCCATGACCAGCCTCAGGCCGCCTACCCAACTGGTGCATCATTTGATGAGTTGCAGCGGCCTGCTCCCGCATGGCATGAGCTATTTCACGCATCATATCCATAAAATTAGTAGGATCTTCTGGAGTGGGTACAGTTCGTGGCCTACCATGCCCTCTGGAAGCCATTAGTTCCTCGTCAGACACAACAAAGCATCGAGTTGATCAGGCTCAACAATAAGTTAAGTGTGACAGCAACTAACAACAATCGCAGTTAGGCGGTCATGCATATCTAGTTCCCTATATCTTATCTAAACAGATAAGATTTGTCACATGACATTTTCTAAGAATTCCAGAGTGCACTGGAAACGTAGTCAGTCCAAATCCTCAGCTCCGGGGAGGATTGAACTGCTCTGATACCATTAATGTAACACCCTCCCAAGTACAGTACTATGCTTAAGTCATAGTACCACACCCTGGAGTTGTTACGGTTACCTGAACGGACCTTATTTGACAAAGAACTTCCGCTGCGCTACTCTGATACCTCTTGAACTTTCTGGAGACAACACAGAAAATAGGAGTGAGAATCATAAATTCTCAGTAGGATTCTCTATGATATACATGTAATGTCATCGTTGTCATCTCCAGTTTACTTCGGTTTATTATGGAAAAGGTGAACATGCTGCACAAACTGTTTAATTTTACATTTCAAAAAAATGCCTTATCCGAAGCAAAGTTCATTTTTACTCATATACTGGTCATTTGGGGAAGTCTACACAAGATTAATTCATGAATAATACCATGGATAATAACTTCAACATATAAAACGCACATAGCATTAATCTACTAGGAACATAACCTCTGTACATAACTTAACTTGCACATGAATTCATACACATACATAAAATTTTACTTTTCTTTCATTCAACACACCTAGGCGTTACGTATCGCTGTCCCTAGGGTGCTTGCATCTGTCTACACTTGAGCGTTACGTATCGCCGTCCTCAAGTGCAACATCATACCATATTCCAGAGTATGATCGCCATGTCATACCCCATCAGAGCGTGATCGCCATGTCACGTTCCTTAGGAATATGGGATCCTCATGCTATATCCCAGAGTATGATCGCCATGTCATATCCCGTCAGAGCGTGATCGCCATGTCACGTTCCTCAGGAATATAGACTCATCATCATATTTTTGCATGCCACATTCCAGAGTATGATCGCCATGTCATACCCCGTCGGAGCGTGATCGCCATGTCACGTCCCTTAGGAATATGGGATCTTCATGCTATATTCCAGAGTATGATCGCCATGTCATACCCCGTCAGAGCGTGATCGCCATGTCACGTTCCTTAGGAATATAGGACCTTCATTCGGTACTTACACTAGCTGGGTCATGCCATGCCTCATGTAAGTCCTACCCCCCATATACTCACACTAGCTGGGTCGATGCCATGCCTGATGTGAGTGGGGCATATACTTAAATCTTTGGTCTTTAAGTCTTTACTCTTTAACCTTTACTGCCCTTGGGTAGCCTGGCCTTGGAGTGAGCTTGTCAGCTCAACTCGTGACCATTGTCACACCGACTCACCCACAAGGGGATTCACATCTTTATATTCACATTTAATATACTTATATCCTTTCATTCTCATGCGTTGTCAAGCATAGTCACACTAAATGTACTTGTACATATGCTTCATCATTATCTCTCATATACCTCATATCATACTGCTTCTTGATTTATTCTCATATATCTCATATCACGCTTTTATCATTCTTGCATATACATATCCCTAGTTTCATAAACTTCTGCCGTAAAATCGGCAGCATAACGGATCATATCCGTTTCCCCATGAATAGTGCCAGTCTTCACAGACAATTCAATCATAGCAACATAATCAACTTAACGCATATATATCAAGGTCAAACTGGCAATTCTCAACTCATACCTTATATGTTTTACTAATACCTGTGAAATCATCAATTGGGTCACTTTTGCCCATTTATTCAGTTCTGCCCGAATTTCATATGATCCACCTTTATTACTATTCAACTCATTTAAATCTGAAATTTGGGTATATCATAGCTCTATGTGTCTACTTTCTAACCCCTTTGGTCCCATATCATTTTGATCCATATAACTCAAGATATTTAAATCTTACCTCAACTCGTTCAGTCACTAGCCCGAGTTACACTCCTGGAAGTATAAATTTACTAAAAAATCGAAACTAAGCTCAAATCATGCGAAATCAGTCTCATATTGAAGCTAACAGGACAACCTTTCATTTGCCACAAGTTTCACTTCATTTGCTTAAGTATACCTCGAGTTATAAGTCCTGAAAGTCTACCTTTCTGAACTACTCTGTTTTGGCCTAGATTGGACATAGGACAACTTCCTTGAATCACTGGGAACAATTGGGACCATAACAAACTCGGAATCTTATATTGGGGTGTTCCCCTGTGTGTAAGCTTTCTAACAAAATTAGTTTCACTTGATTTGAAGTTGTATAGGGTGGGTTATACCCTTCTAAAGTCACTCTGCCCGGATGAAAGTCTTGAACCCTAGGTCAAACTTCAAAAATTCATATCTCCCTCAATACTAATCTAATAACCTTATATCCATGGAAAGCCCTGAATGTCTACTTTCATCTAAAAATGGTTTCATCGGATTTAACCGGCTGTAGACGGCGCCGTACACTCCGCCATACGGACTGCCGTGGAATTCTTCATCCAGACAACATACTGATTCTTCTCTCCTTCTAATTTTCTCCTTCTAATCATAATTCTAACTCAAAATCTTCTATTAATTCAATCATAATTCATCATAATCCATCATAATACATCCAATAATTCATCAAATACATGAAGAAGAGTACAATCTCATGCAATCATAGTTCAAGGAATTCAAGAATAGAAGTAGAATCCTACCTCTTTGGAGTATGACTTGAGCTAAGTGCTGAAACTTGAAGGCTGGATAGAGTGGGAGAGTTGAGAAGAGGAAAGAGAGCTGAAGTGAGGAAGGGAAAGCAACGTGAGAAATGAGTTGAAGAGGCAGGAGGAGGATATATATATAGACAAAGCTTCGAAGTGGTAGTTAAAATGAGTGGCTTTGATTGGATGAAATTTTGTGGGCAAGGTTCAGCCATGTCTCCTTCTTTTATGTCAAAATTGCTCTCCACGTCGCCAGAGAAGTGAAACTCGCTTCCAGCGTATCTGAACATGACATCGGAATTCGTTCATGGTTAAGTCGGAACTCAGAATAATCATCTTGTTTGTGACTTGAGGAAATCTTGTTTATGTTGAGACTTGGAATCAAGGTCGGAGGTCGGAAGACATACAGCTGACAATCAACTGATCTCGGCACTCCCAGTTCAAAGTCGGGACTCCTTGTAATAAGATCGGATATCGGAACTCGTGTGTTGTGGAAATCAGCTCAAGGATCCGAACTCGTGTCCATCCCAATGGAGTTCAACACTAAGGCCGGAACTCGTTACATTAAACTGGGAGTTCGGTTCTCGTACCATTGTGTTAATCTATAACTTCTGAGATCGGATGAAGCATGAGGTCTGAGGTCGGAATGATGGTTCTTAAGGTCGGAACTCGGGTGATTCGAATCTTATTTCCAAACCCAAGTACTTAAACCCGGAAGTCGGTATCTTACATTTGATGATATCGGAAACCGGGTACAATATCTTTGAGACATGAAGTCGGATACCGGTGAATCACGTTCATGTTGTTCGGACTCGAATGTTAAACTCGAAAGTTGTAGAAGTAATCCAGATGAAGTCGGATGTCATGGACATAGGTGAGACGAACTCGAAAATCGGAGAATATATAAGATGAAGTCGGAAATCATATACTTACGTAAGACGAACTCGGATATCGGGATTTATCCACTTCGTGTAGAATTCGAAGATGAAGTCGGGAATTGAAATTGATCATTCCTGAGGGCGAAGTCGGATCTCGAAAATCGGGACGTTACAAGCAATCTCAAGACCAGATGCAAATTCGAAAAGAAGAGTATCCCTATAAGTCAAAAGGGTTTTTCCTTGACCCTTGTTGCTCCTAGAATTTTGAGGACAAAATTCTTTTAAGGTGGGTAGAATTGTAACATCCCAATTTTCCTTGTGCTAAATTATTCCAATTTACCTCCACCACGAGTTCTGATTTCCGACTTCACCTTCAAGTTTTCATGATTTCCGACTTCATCTTCGAATTTCACACACAAAATGCATCATTTCCGACTTCCGAGTTAGTCTGCATAATTTACCTACTTCCAACTTAACATCCAAGTCCAAAATAACATGGAGTGATTCCCGATATCTGATTTCATGTCTTAAAGACAATGTACTCGATTTCCGATCTCATAATTTATCTCCAAATTTCAAGCAATGTACCAGAGTTCTGACCTCAGACCTCATGTTTCAAAATAGTATACATGGTTTCCGACCTCCGAAGTTATAGTTTAACACAATGGTGCAATTACCAACCTCCGAGTTGAGTGTAACAAGTTCTCACATTGGAGTTGAACTCAATTAGAATGGACACGAGTTCGGATCTTTGAACTGAATTCCAAGTCATACACGAGTTCCGATATCCGAGTTTACTCCCAGAAGCTTTCTATTTCTATTGGTGTTCTCGAGTTTTAATGGGGAGTTTCGAGATTAGGTGGTTGTAGCTGTATGACTTTCGATATCTGAATTTACTCCCAAGTGTCAAATAAGATGGGACGAGTTCCGACATCCGGTTTCAGTTCCAAGCTCAAGTAAAATGGATCGAGTTCCGACTTTAAGCAGAATCAAGATGAGTTCTGAGTTCAGATAGAATGGAAGCGAGTCCCACTTTTAGGACGACGTGGAGAGCAATTTGGCCACAAAAAAGAGGGAGACATGGCCGAACTTCAATCACAAAATCTCAACCAATCAACACTCACAATCCCAACTATCCCCATGTATTTAAGTCAGACTCCCCTCCTCATTCCCAGCTGATTTACGCCACTCTCTCTCCCTCTTGCTCCAGCCTTCTTCTTCCCTTCCTCTCTCAATCTATTCTATCAAATCTCCAAGCTGTGTCAAGGTTCCATTCAATCCAAACTCAAATTCAGCAAGATCACACTCCAAAGAGGTAGGATTCCATTTCTGTTCTTGAATTCTTTGCACTATGGTTGTATGAAATTATACTCTTCTTCAAGTATTTGATGAAATATTGGATGTATAAGATGGATTATGATTGGATTAATAGGAAATCTTGAGTTGGAATTATGGTTAGAAGGAGAAAATTAGAAGGAGTAGAGAATTAGGATGCTGTCTTGGTGAAGAGTCCTCGGCAGTCCGGATGGCGGAGTGTACGGCTCTGCCTGCAACTGGTCAAATCCAATGAAACTATTTTTAGATGAAAGTATACATTCAGGGCTTTCCATACATATATCATATAAGGTCATTGGATTAGTATTGAGAGAGATATGAATTTCTGAAGTTTGACCTAGGAATCAAGACTTCCATCCGGGCAGTGTGACTTGAGGAGGGTGTAACTCGCCCTACACAACTCCAAATTGAGTGAAACCAACTTTGTTAGAAAGCTTACACATAGGGGAACATTCTTATATGAAATTCTGAGTTTATTATGACCCCAATTGACGCTAGTGGCTCAAGGAAGTTACCCTATATCCAAACCGAGCCAAAATAGAATAGTTTAGAAAGGTGGAATTTCAGGACTTATAACTAGAGCTATACTAAAGCAAATGGAATGAAACTTTTCTAAATGAAAGGTTGTCCTGTTAGCTTCAATATGACACCAATTTCGTATCATTTGACCTTAGTTTTGATTTTTAGTGAATTTATACTTCCAAAAGTATAATTCGGGCCAGTAACTGAATAGGCTGAGGTAAAATTTGAATATCTTGAGTTATACAAATCAAAATGATATGGGACTAATGAGGTTAGAAAATAGACACATAGAGCTATGACATATCCAAAATTTGGGGTTAAATGAGCTGAATAGAAGTAAAGGTGGATTATACCAAATTCGGGCAGAATTGAACAAAATTAGCAGAAATGACCAAATTGATGGTTTCACAAGTGTTAGTGAACATATAAGGTTTGAGTTGAGGATTGCAAGTTTTACATTAAGAAATATGTTAGATTGATTATACTACTATGACTGAATTGTCTGTGAGAACTGGCACTATTCATGGGGAAACGGATCTGATCCGTTATGCTGCCAAATTTACGGCAGAAGTCTACAAAACTATGAATGTTATGAATATCTATATGTTATGCTCATAAGGTTTAGATATGCACGGATGAATTTAAGTATGATATAAGTAATGAGAGCTTATGCTATGGGAGATTATACTTTGAATGTGTTACCTTCACATGTTATGTTCATGTATGCCATGCATGCAAGCATAGTTAGAATATGATATGAGAAATAAAGTATGAAACATATTCATGTATGCACAAAGCATTTGCACGCATGATGAGATATGGAAAGGAAAGATGATAAGAACTTGAAAGAGGGACGTACTAAGCTACCACGTGAGGCATGGCATAGACCCAGCTAGCGTGGACCAGAGCGGTACTGTCTAAGACTTGGGCCAGCCCTCGACTAGATTAGTGGGAATAGACCGGTGTAAGGGTCGGGGAAAGTAAACCCGTCACTCATGTATAGGTACGAGCTCGGACCTGAAAAGTAGGCTATTGCCCAGAGGTGAGAGAGGCCATTCACCTCCGGGGGACCAAGCACAGAAAAGTAAGATCAAGTTGCAAGTTAAAGAAAGATATGAATTAAGTCAAGTGCACTTGCATACAGTCAAGTATAAGCATCTATAAGTGCATCTTCAGATATCTCATTAAGTCATACTATTATTACCATTCTGGTTGAAGCATATTATACTATTCATATTTCTATGCCTGTCATATAATATGGTAAGTGATTGTTAAAATTTAACTCGCTTCGAGAAAGGTATTTTCAACTTAAAATTGAACCACTATTTGTTTATATGTGCTCATATTTTCATAATAAACCGAAGCGGTTGGAATGTTTATGATGACATTATAAGATTGGTTTAAGTTTACCTACTAAGAACCCTAGGTTCTCACTGCCTGCTTGTATGTTTTTTCTTTTCCGTAAACATTCCAGTACCTAAGATGGAAATCAAGTGCGAGGCGGAGTGCAGGGCCACTCATTGAGCACGAATCGGGCGCTAGCTAGATCAAGAGACTATCGAAGCTAGCTAACGATTAGTCAGAAATAGACGTTGTGTACTATGTCGGTCACAATTTTCTTTTAAAAGTGTAATTATTTTATTCTCTATGTATCAGAGACTAGTAGTTAGTAATAAAGTGAACAATTAAGGGCCATGTATTATATTTTCCATATTTTAAAGAATTTCTCAGCACCGCAACAATCTTTTAATGTAACTCCATGACTCGAGCATGGCTTATATGATAAAGGTTGTTACACATGCCAGAACTTGAAATGGGCTAGCTAAAGCCCTTTTGATTCCAAGTGTCAAACGATTACTCGAAAGAGGGAAATCTACCCCTTGGATATGGGTTCCTAAGCTACTCAAAGAAAGCACTTGGCTAAGATCAAGTGTGATTTTAACCAAAACACAAGTGAAAATGGCAAGAGTGCAATTGGCTAGACTTGTATTAAATCTCAAACCAACTACAAAGTGTATCCTTCTCAAGCATGCATGGCCAATCCATGTGGATAGCTTGAAGAGAGGAATGAGTACAATTGAAGGCTAAAAGTCCAAAAGACTAAAGTTAAAACTAAAAGGTAAAGGTAAAAGTAAAATATAGTAAATTGATGTGTTGAGTTGATGATTTTGGGATCCTTCGAAATGGCTAAGTCTTGCTCTATTTATAGGCAAGCCTTCTTCCATAATTGCTATTAAATAACCATTTTGGCTACATGTTCCTTGACGAGTTGGTTCTTCCCACCCGTAGCATGGAAAGGTTGCCACGTGTCTGCTTGCTGGATATTTACATTCCAAACCCTGGACTTATCGATTTTTTACTTATGCCTTGGCTCTTTCAGGTTCGCCCTCTTATGTTCCAGCTTTATTTTTTAATCCGAGTCGATTACCCCTTTAGATTTAGGTTGGGTCGATTAGTGCTTCTTTTCGCCCTCGGCCATTCTAACTCATAACTCGGCTAATGCTAGAAACTGCATCAAAAGCTTACTTGGCTAAGTTTTATCTTTAGCCAAGGGCACTTGACAATTTTTTGGTGCTAACAAACCACATCACAAAAATTTTAAGAACAGTTTCTTGGAATATAAGAAATTGATTAGGTAGGAATTTAAAATGTAAGAGAGCCTAATTAACATGTGATAAATTTAATTCATGAGGTTAAAAATTAACCACCTCGAGCAAAAAATTAAGAGCAAATCTTGACCACAAAAAAATTGACTTTACTTTTTTGAATAATCATCACCTAAAACAATTAAAATAAAAGAAAGAAACCCTAACAAAGTGGTCATCTTCTTCTCTCTCCTCCCTCACATAGCCGTGCACTCTCCTTCTCTATTCTCTCTTCCATTTTTGTTTCTCAACTTCTCAAACCTTGACCTTTCTTTTGTTTCCTTCAAAGAGCACCCATAATTAAGCTTCACCACCATCATATTGCACCAAAGTGAAGCTAAAAACCCCTTCCCTTGGCCCATAGAAGTTGTTGCCATAAGGAAAGGGAGTTATTGGTACTTGGTTGTTTAGGAAAGTTTTGGAGCTTCCAAGAGCCAAACTTTATGGAGTTTCTAGCTTTGGAGTAAGGTAGGGTTTCTAGACTTAGTTTATGTTAGATTATGTTGATTCAGTGTCTCTTTAGCTAGGGTTGTGTGACTTTTGTTGTCATAATTTTCTGAAGCTTGAATGATGATATTTAACCTTGTTTTAATTATTTAAGGCTTGTGAAACTTGGTTAGTGATGTGTAGTAAAGTAGGAAGCCAAAAGAACCTAAAACACAAATTTTGTAAAGCTAAGTAAAACAGGGCAACATGTAATACATGAGGCATAACTTGAGCTATGAAACTCAAAATGAGGTGGAACAAATTTTAAATGAAAATTAACTCATAGGACAGTCGACCTAAAAAATTTGAGGTTTATTAGACTTAGGATAAGCAAGTTATGAATTTTTGAATTAGGCTATGAGCTAAGAAGATCAATCTTCAGCGGTGTGTACTCTAATGGGCATAACTCACCCTATATAATTTCAATTTTAGAGCAACAAAAAATTTTAGAAAATTAATAAGTAGGGGAATAAGCCCATAAATATGTAGATTTAAACTCCTATGTTAGTGTACCTAGTAAATCCATAAAGTTACCTCATGTGTTGTAGGATTGGAGCAAGACAGTCCTAATATGGAGGTTGGAACTTAAGCACTACATAGCCAAACTGAATAGGGCTTCTTTTGTTTGATAGAGGGTTCATATTGCTATAAGCCTATGGAATTTTAGTCAAGATAATAGACGATGAAATTTTGGTAATTCATTACATTTGTATACCTGAACCTGTCTTGTAACTGAACTAGTAGTAGAAAAACCTGCATAACTTGAGTTATACCCATTGTAACTGAGGATTTGAAAATAGATTGGTAGAGAATACATCCTTTAAAATTTGAGACTAAAAAGACTTGAATTGAAATTTTGGCAAACTTGTAAAAATCATGGACAGTTTAGAGAATTTATAAACCAATTTGTTGCACAAGTGGGTATAACTTAAGTCATGGGTCTCTAATTGATTGGGGACCAAAACTAATTGGAAGACAAGTATAACATGATGATTTTGTTTACTTTTGGGACATAACATTTAATACCTATTTACTTGAAATTCCTTAAAATGGAGCAGCCGTGGTCCTTTACATAGCCATAATTCGCTTGAAATCTTGTGTTATATGTAACATCCTCAATTCCTTGTCGTACTAAATTACCTCAGTAATCCGGAGTAATTAGGCACTTAATGAGAAACTGAGATTAAGGCTTAATTAAGGGGTTAACGAAGAGTTTATGAGTTAACTCGGATGAGAAAAGTCAAAAGAATACTTAATCGTGATTGGATAATCTCTAATTAAGCAAGTCAGTGCCTTTATAACTTAATTAAGCACTAATCGCCCTTAATTAGCTTAGTCAAGTTTAATTAAGGATAATTAAGCTTAATTGCAAGAGTAATTTTGTTAATCATGTTTTTGTGTGTTAATTACTAATCCTTGCTTAATCATCTTAATTAAGTTGCAAGAGCACTTAATCACATGATTAAATTCAAATTTAGTCAACTAGACAATAAAGTAAAGAGTGATGTCACTAAAGCATAAAGCATTAAACAATAGTGCTTTATGTAAGAGTAAGTACTTGATTTGTTCTCCCATCATCCATTTTGTCTCCTTAAACCTTAATTAACACAAAATAACATAAAAATATCTCCTTTCCTCCTTTTGAAACTTATGGCCATACACAACACACACACACACACACACACACATACACTCACTTTTCATTTTTCAACTTCTATTCTCTCTCTAAGTTTTTTACTCCTTTAACTTCTCTCTAAAATTCTCTCTTCTTCTTCTTCATCTTCTTCTCCATTCTCTACCTCCATAACCAAACCTTCTTCACTTAGCCTTTGAAAGACCACATCTTTTGGTCTTTGAAGAAGAGATTCAAACATTACAAGCTTCATTTTCAAGAGAACTCAAGAGCTTCTCCTTCCTCCTTACAAAATCACCACCATCATCATCAAGAGGAGCCATCATCATCTTCTTCTTCTTCTATTGTTGTAGCGCCATTTTTAAGTAGAGGTAGTGATCTTCACTCTTTTATTTTGTTTACTCAAGAAAGCTTGAAGCTTGGTTCTTCTCATGACCAAGATCTTTAAGTGAAAACTTGAGAAAATCTTTCATGCTCTTCATGAGCAAAAGTTTCTATTTTTGGTTAAATATGTTCTTATTCTTCTTCAAGTGTTCTTGATGTTTCTACTTTTGGAAAAACATGTTCTTGTTCTTCTTCAAGTGTTCTTGATGTTTCTACTTTTAGAAAAATGTGTTCATGTTCTTATTCTGGAGTGTACTTGATGTTCTTGGCGGTAATTCGCCTAAAGTTGTTCCTTTTTCTTATGATGAGTTTATAATTAGAAAAGTTTCATCTTTACATGTTTTTCATGATTTGTTAAGACTATGAACATCCCAAAAGCTTAAAGCTTTAAAAAGTTTGCTTCTTGATGCATAAAAGGTGGCGCAAGTTTGGTGGCTTCATAAAAGTCTTATTTTGTTTTGTTTTGAGGACAAGACTACATGTAAAAGTTTAAGCTTTTTGGAATATTAAGCCTCTTTGAGTTATAAAAATGGTATCTTGTCACTTTATGTTGTAAAGATTAATTCTTGGATGTAAATCCTTTCATAAAGTTTTAAACTTTAATCAAGAAGGTGACTTTAAGTCATAAAGTTATAAGCTTACACACTAAATCTTGTAAAGGTGGAATCTTGAGATGAATATATTAGTAAAGTTCCAAGCTTTAAGCAAAAATAGCACTTTTGAGTCATAAAAGTGTTAACTTTTATAAAGATCAAGACTTTATAACTCTAAAGTTAATATTTTATGTCACTAGTTCATAAAGTAGGAATCTTTTAGACTTTGAGGCAACCTTAAATCATAAAGTTGAGGCCTTGATAGTCTTAGAATAAATAAAAATGTCAACTTTCAGTAGGAATAAAACTTTATGACTACTTTATAAAGAATGATAACTTTTATAATACTTAAGGCAAGATCTTGTTATGTTAGTGATAAAAGCTTGAAACTCTGTAACTTGGTTAATTTAAAAATCACCCTTGGTGTTTAGTGAACATAGTGTTGTTGGGTTCATGATGTGGTTATGTGTTGTCATAACCCAAGGAATAAAGGGATCTCAAACTCCTTGGGAACAGAAGTATGATTAGGGCCTTTGAGCATACCATAAACCTAGGAATCACTAAGTGCACTATCTCAAGGAAAGGAAACAATCATTTAACTTAATTAATTTGAACAAGTGTTCCATCAGACATGAACTCAAGTAAAGAATAATTTCATATGAGAACTAAGCAACTAAAAGACCATGTACATATATCTTAACTATGTGATTCTCTCATGGGTAACCACGGAAAATCATGTGATGATTCATAAGATTCTTCATAGAGAATAACACAACTATAAACCCTTTTAGGGTATGAATGTATGATGCCATTCGGCATGATGAATGATGAGTTTGATTGAGCTTTGTCTCATGATTGATTGACTATTGTGATATGATAAACTGTTGGTTGAAAGTTTATGATTGGCATTTGGGGAAAGCTCCAATCTAGCCGTTATGCTGTCGGATTTCCGTCAAAATTATGGACTTAGCCATATCATTGCATGTGTCTAATCAAAGAAGTATTATGCATGTAAAGTATAATGATAAGAAAAGAATAATGGGACATGACCCTTCAATCACTTTGATAAAGGAAGTGAGAGATAGTGATCCACAAAGACTCAAGGAACCTCTATGAGAGAGGCAAGGGTGACATGGAGGACCCTCCTACTTAGGGGTAACCAATATCAGCTTAGTCTGATTTAGTTTAGTACTATGTGATGACGATCATGGAATGAGCTCATGTCCAAAAGTAGTCTATTTTAAAGGAAAAGTAAAGAGTACTAAGCAGGTGTAAAAACGAAAGTAAAGTCAAGTATACCCATGGTTAAGTCTATGATGATGCATGTTTGTGCATGTATTTATATTGTCCATTTGCATTATGAATGTTTATTCTATGCTTTAGTATGTTTGTTTAGTTATGATGATGTAGTTATGATGTTAAGTTTAAAAGCAACCCGCTTCGCAGTTTAAGTTTTCAAAATCATTAAAATTGAACTTATATCTATCCACTATTTTTATAATTAAACCCGAAGTGGTTGGGACGATGACGATGACGCAGTGTTTGTCTAGTCGTGATCCTACTAAGAAATTTAGTATTTCTCACTCCTATGTTTCCATGTCATCTTCAGAGGATGCCGGCATCGGGCACGGTGGTGATTTTCATTGAGTTCCCAGTGATGTATTGGCACTTCAACCTGGTGCTGAATGCATCTGTGTTGACTGCTCAGGCAGCGATGCGGGTCTATATGTTCCATAGCTGCCAGTTCCGTGCACCTGTGATGAGTTCGTTTTTTCACCCTTATGAGCCATTTGAGGACATTTGATCAATTGGATTTTTATATACTTATTTTCCCTCATTTCTAGCTCATTAATTCTCTTTTGTGCCTAATTGTTTTGAATTGGACCATTTTGTATTGTTTGGATTTTGTTTGGGTTTGAGTTAAATTTTCCAGCATTAGGCGAATTCTGACACTATTTTGGTTTTTGGGTTATATCTTGAGTTGTAAAGCTCATTTTATTATGATTCTTGATTTTTAGAAGAGCTGAGAGATAGGCCTACAAGTTATATGGAGAGGTTAGAGGCCAATTCTACTGTTAAGAAGCTGAAATTGGGCCTAGAAGTGAACTGAAGTGGTGCAGCCGCAGATTCTGAGCAGGGTGTGGTATTTGGGCCATATCTCTGCCCACAGATGTCCGATTGAGCCCATTCCAGTGGCATTTTGAAGCTGACATCCAAGGCTACAATTCTTCTTCAGAGTGGAAATCCAAACGGAATCGTTTTGATAGCCAAAACGGTAGAAGAACGTTACTTACGGAATTAGTTATAATGATTTCATGTTTTTAGTGTAACTTTCTTTCTATAATTCGGATTTTAGCAAACAAGATGTCCAGATTCAAAGGAGAGAGAGAGGATTAATGTAGTAATTACAATTTAATAATTTGAGGCAGTTTTGATTCTGATTTTGGCTGGTTTCTGAAGGAGGCTAAACTTGTAACTTGGGAGACAGATTTTGAATAGCAATTTTTCGGTTTTCTTGTTCTTCTTCTCCTCTCTTCTCTCACGCCCCCCCCACCTTAACAACTCGTTTTCCTCCATTCATGGAGGAGTAAGCTTCCATCTAATCTAAGGATTCAAAGATGACATTAGCATTCTTGAGGGTTGTTGCTTCAGAGTTCATCAATTCGGTTTCTTTTACTCCCTTTTTCCTTGTTTTTGATTCAATTTTGGATTTGAAGATTCTCAATCCGGTATTGTGATTAACTACTTGGTTGTTTGTTTGCTTGCATATTACTCGGTTGTTTAATATTGTAACGCAATTGTTTTGACAAGTAGAATCAGGTTTCAGAATTGAACTTGGTGATTAATTGAATTAGTGCTTGAAAATTAACACGAATTGATTAGATTCTAGAGGTTTCTGAGTTTAATTATTTAAGTGTTAATCGAATGCGTGAAGTTTTTCATGTGTAATGCAGAGGTCGAATTGAGGTTTCATTCGAACTTGACATTAATCAATGACTAGAAAGGATTAATGTAGTAATTACAATTTAATAATTTGAGGCAGTTTTGATTCTGATTTTGGCTGGTTTCTGAAGGAGGCTAAACTTGTAACTTGGGAGACAGATTTTGAATAGCAATTTTTCGGTTTTCTTGTTCTTCTTCTCCTCTCTTCTCTCACGCCCCCCCCACCTTAACAACTCGTTTTCCTCCATTCATGGAGGAGTAAGCTTCCATCTAATCTAAGGATTCAAAGATGACATTAGCATTCTTGAGGGTTGTTGCTTCAGAGTTCATCAATTCGGTTTCTTTTACTCCCTTTTTCCTTGTTTTTGATTCAATTTTGCATTTGAAGATTCTCAATCCGGTATTGTGATTAACTACTTGGTTGTTTGTTTGCTTGCATATTACTCGGTTGTTTAATATTGTAACGCAATTGTTTTGACAAGTAGAATCAGGTTTCAAAATTGAACTTGGTGATTAATTGAATTAGTGCTTGAAAATTAACATGAATTGATTAGATTCTAGAGGTTTCTGAGTTTAATTATTTAAGTGTTAATCGAATGCGTGAAGTTTTTCATGTGTAATGCAGAGGTCGAATTGAGGTTTCATTCGAACTTGACATTAATCAATGACTGGATTGTTGACATACAATTAGAACTCAATGATTGAATGAAAATGGTCTTCCTTTGATTCTTGGATTAGAGTTTCAATTTCTGTTCATTTCCATTTTAATTAGCTACAATTTTATTTGATAAATCAAACCCCCCCCACGCATTTCTGATCATATAATATTATCATCCACGTGAGACGACCCGGATTGCACCCTTTACCACAAAGTAGTGTAACTCGATTTTATTGTAATTTGACCGAGATCGGCACTCGAGTCAAATTTTGGCGCCATTGCTGGGGATGATTGATGTTATTTGGTCATGTTAATATGTGTTTATATCATTGCATATTCTGTTTTGATGTATGTTTGGTTAAGTTGTTAGCTTTAATTTGTAGTTAGTAGTTTGGTTTTACGGTTTTTGACAACTAACTCATTTCAGTTGATTTCAGGAGACTTGATTCCATAGCAAAACATCATTTTGAGAAAAACTCAATCCTTCTAGGATTGAGGCCCCCCCTGTATTTGTCAAATTCCATCGTTTAGATAGGTTTTTAGAGTTTTGTTTATCTTTTCAGTATTTTTTAGGATATAACGGGTATTTTTGTAAAAGATTTTGTGCTCCGATTGACTTGAAAATTGGTCAGTTGAAGGAGAATGGCCTTCTGATCAAGATCAACAATTGTTGACTTTTTATTTTTAAGCCAAATTCCTTTGTTTAGATCACTTTTTTAATTTTTTAAGATTTTTCTTTGCATTTTCTTACTCCTTGAGGGTAAAATTTTTGAGGTGTAGTGGTCCAATAATTTTTAAAATTTATTTGGTAGTGTTTTTATATTTATTTTGATTATTTTGAGTGTTTGTGTGCATGTCTTAGTGCTTTGAGCATATGGTTCTGTTTGTTATTTTGCTAGTACATGACTAGGTCTGATCCAACTTCTAATTTAGTTGAGTTTGATCCTGAATTAGAGAGGACTCTTAGACAAATTAGAAGAGCTAAGAGGAGGTTATTTGAGACTAGTTCTGCTAACAATTCTGTTTTTGATTCTATTCCTAACTTTGTTGACAATTCTGATTTTTCAGGAAGCATGGCTAATAGAACCTTGAAGGAACTTGCAGCACCTGATGTCAACTATCAAGCTTTGGCCATCCAGTACCCGAATTTGGATGCAGACTTCGAGCTAAAATCAGGACTGATACATCTGCTGCCTAAGTTTTATGGCTTAGCTGGAGAAGACCCTCACAAGCACTTGAAGGAGTTCCATGTAGTGTGCTCAACCATGAAGCCACATGGAGTGGAGGAAGATCACATCAAGCTGAAGGCATTTCCTTTTTCTCTGGATGGATCTGCCAAGGATTGGTTGTACTACTTGCATCCAGGTTCCATCACGAGCTAGCAAGACATGAAGAGGATGTTCTTGGAGAAATTCTTCCTTGCCTCAAGAGCTGCTTCCATCAGAAAAGAAATTTGTGGCATAAGGCAGATTAGTGGAAAGACATTGTACGAGTATTAGGAGAGGTTCAAGAAATTGTGTGCAAGCTGTCCACACCATCAGATTGGTGACCAGCTTCTCATTCAGTATTTTTATGAAGGTCTCATGCCAATGGACAGAAGTATGGTTGATCTTTATACGGAGGGGCTTTGGTAGATAAAACACCTGCTGCAGCTCATGAATTAATTGCAAACATGGCTGCCAATGCACAACAATTTGGTACCCGAGCCATAGTGTCAAGAAGTGGAGTAAATGAAGTGCATACCTTTGATACAAACCAGCAGAGGATGGAGAACCGCATAGATGAGTTGACAACCTTGGTAAGGCAATTGGCACTTGGCCAGCAGCCCCAGCAACCAGTAGCTATGATTTGTGGCATTTGCTCTATACCAGGACATCCAACAAATTAGTGTCCACATCTGCAGGAGAGCAATGAAACTGTTGTAGGAATTTTTCCTGGTAGGCCTTATCAGCAACAACAGTAGCAGCAGCAAAAGAGTTATGATCCATTCTCCAACACATACAATCATGGCTGGAGAGATCACCCAAATCTGAGGTATGGTAACAACCTCAATTAGTTTCAGCAACCTCAGTTTAAGCAAACTTCTGCTAGACCAAGCTCAGGACAATACCATCCAACAGTTCAGCAAAATAAACCACAAAGCAGCAGTAGCTTAGAGCCAAGCTTGGCAGAATTGGTGAAGCAGATGGCAACCAGTAGCGTTCAATTTCAGCAACGAACAGAAGCCAGCATTCAAAATCTGCAAACACAGATTGGTCAGTTGGCTACAATAGTAAATGAGATGAAGTCTCAAGGTTTTGGCAACCTTCCCTCCCAATCCGTGACCAATCCAAAGAATGTGAGTTCCATCACTTTGAGAAGTGGCAAGGAGCTTAAGATCCCTGATGTTGCAGATTCTGCAGAACAACCAGAGGTAGCAGAAAAATTTGATTCTGTAGAAATAAAGCCAAATGGTGCATAACCAAGCAGTAGCAGCAACAAGCAACCTAAACAAAGTATTCCACTGCCTTTCCCCAACAGAGTGACATAAAACAAGAAGCGGGCAGAAGCTGAATTGGACAAGGAGATCATGGACACATTCAAAAAAGTGGAAGTCAATATTCCACTCCTAGAAGCCATCAAACAGATTCCAATGTATGCCAAATTTCTCAAGGACTTGTGCACTCATAGAAGGAGGCTAAAGGGAAATGAGAAGGTGAGCATGGGCAGAAATGTTTCTGCAATCATTCAGCCAAGTATTCCTCCGAAATGCAAGGATCCAGGGACTTTCACCATTCCATGCATCATAGGAAGTAAGCAGTTCAGTCAAGCTATGTTGGATCTTGGAGCTTCAATAAATATCATGCCGAAATCAATTTACCAGTCTTTGTGCATTGGAGAGCTCAAGCCAACAGGAGTGGTCATCCAACTTGCCAACCGAAGCACAACTCACCCTGAGGGAGTTTTAGAAGATGTGTTGGTAAGAGTAAATGACCTTATTTTTCCTGCTGATTTCTATGTGCTAAATATGGAGGATGAATTGCATGCTAATCAACCAACATTAATCTTAGGTAGGCCATTTTTGAAAACTACTAAGACTAAGATTGATATGCATTCTAGTACATTATCCATGGAATTTGGAGATAGTAAAGTGCATTTTAATCTATTTGATGCCATGAGATACCCACCGGAAGAGCATTCTATTTTTCATATAGACAGTATTGATTCATTGGTTGATGAAGTGCATGAGAACATGTTGGCTGAATTATATTGTGTTGATTGTGATTGTGATGGTAGTAATAACTCATGTGCTGTTTGTGCTATTTATGCTCAATTTGCTGCATGCCTACATGGTTATGAATCTGCTGTTTCTGAATTTGCTGGTTGTGAGTCTGCTGTTTTTGAATTTGCTAGTTGTGAATCTGCTATTTTTGAATTTGCTGGTTGTGAATCTGCTGTTTCTACTATTTTTGCATATTCTAATTTAATTTCTGCACATTCTAATATTGAAAATTATGTTTTTAATTATGCAGATTCTGCTACTGTTCCTATTTTTTCTGCTGTTCAAAATTTTTCTGATAAATCTGTTTCTGTTTTTGCTGTTAATTGCAATTCTAAAAATTCTATTTCTGCTGTTAATCGTAAATCTGAAAATCCTGGTTCTATTTTTGAAGCTAAAAATTCTGAAGGTGCTGTCACATTATTTTCTGTTGCAGAAAATTCTATTTCCATTGATTTAATTTCTACTACAGTATCTGTTTCTAGCAATTATGCTACTGTTCATTCTAGTTGTACAAATTCTGGTTGCGCACATGCTGTTTCTGCTGATTCTGTTCTTTCTGCTAACTCTAATGTTTCTGCAGGTTCTGGAATTAGTAAATCCACTGTGAATCCTGAAAACTCTGCACATTATAGAAATTTTAATTTTGTGCATTCTGGAAGTATGAAGTCTTTTGCACCTAATTCTGCTAATGTTGTTTCCAAAGGATATGATAATGCTCTTGTGCAAGATTCTTCACATGTTGCAGGTGCTGAAATTAAACTTGCTGAAGAAAACCCAAGACTAGCGCCTTCCATGCAAGAACCACCCACCTTAGAGCTGAAGCCACCGCCAGAAAATTTGAAGTATGCATTTCTGGCACCAAATGAGAAGCTACCAGTCATCATAGCCAAAGATTTGCAACCAGAGCAAGAAGAAAAGTTGTTGAATATCCTGAGGTAGAACATGAAGGCTATAGGCTGGACATTGGTAGACATACCTGGGATTAGCCCCTCTACGTGCATGCATAGAATTCAGCTAGAGGAAGGAGTGAAACCAATGAGGCAACCTCAGAGAAGGCTCAACCCACTTATCTTGGATGTGGTGAAGAAAAAAGTGAGTAAGTTGTTGGCTACAGGAATCATTTACCCAATTTCAGACAGCAAGTGGGTGAGCCCGGTGCAAGTGGTTCCAAAGAAGACTGGAATAACAGTGGTGAAGAACTCAAAGGAGGAGCTGGTGCCTACAAGAGTGCAGAATAGTTGGAGAGTCTACATAGACTATAGGAGGTTGAACCAGGCCACCAAGAAGGACCACTTCCCATTACCCTTCATTGATCAGATACTGGAGAGATTGGCAAGTCAGTCACACTACTATTTTCTTGATGGGTTTTCTGGCTATTTTCAGATCCACATTGCACCAGAAGATCAGGAGAAGACCACCTTTACTTGCCCATTTGGCACATTTGCATACCAGAGGATGCCTTTCGGTTTGTGCAATGCCCCAGGTACATTTCAGAGGTGCATGGTGAGTATCTTTTCTGATTTTCTAGAAAATTGTATGGAAGTCTTTATGGATGATTTTACTGTTTATGGCACTTCATTTGATGCATGCTTGGATAGCCTAGCGAGGGTATTACATAGATGTGTTGAGTCTCACCTTGTTTTGAATTATGAGAAATGTCATTTTATGGTTAGGCAAGGTGTAGTCTTAGGACATATGATTTCTAGTGAGGGTATTACTATTGATAGGTCCAAGATTGATGTTATTGCTTCTTTACCTTGCCCTACATGGGTATGGGAAGTGCGTTCTTTTCTCGGACATGCAGGTTTTTATAGGCGATTTATCCAAGACTTCAGCAAAATTGCCCTTCCACTTTCCACATTGCTACAGAAGGATATAGACTTCCAGTTTGATGATAACTGTAAGAAAGCTTTTGACCAGTTGAAGCGGCACCTGATCTCTGCTCCTATTCTTCAGCCGCCGAACTGGGAATACCCGTTCGAGCTCATGTGTGATGCATCAAACCTTGCAGTTGGAGCTGTTCTTTCTCAGAGGGTTGGGAAGATTCCTCATGTCATAGCATATGCTTCCCAGACCCTAGACTCTGCATAGGCTAATTACACCACCACGGAGAAGGAGCTTTTAGCCATTATTTTTGCTTTAGATAAATTCCATGCTTATCTGCTAGGAACTAAAGTAACTATTTTTTCTGATTATGCAGCCTTAAAGTTCTATTTGAAGAAGCCGGATGCAAAGCCTAGACTCATCAGGTGGATGTTGCTGTTGCAAGAATTTGATATTGAGATCAAGGACAAGAGTGGAGTTGAGAACCTGGTAGCAGACCACTTGAGTCGCATTTCACAGACCTTGGAGCCTCTACCTATCCGTGAGACTTTTCCAGATGAGTAGCTTTTAGAGTTGCGAGGTAAGGATCCATGGTATGCTGATTTGGTTAACTATCTAGTTGCTTTTGAGTTGCCTGCCTATTTTAAAAAGCATCAGATAGACAAACTTAAGAGTGAGGCTAAATATTATGTCTGGGATGATCCTTATTTGTGGCGCATGTGTAGTGATCAGATTATTAGGCGCTATATGCATGAGCTTGAGATTCCTTCCATTTTACATTTCTGTCACACACTTGCTTGTGGTGGTCACTTTGGACCACAACACACTGCCAGGAAAGTCATAGATGCAGGTTTTTATTGGCCCACATTGTTTCGCGATTCTTACACTTATTGTAAGAATTGTGAACAGTGTCAAAAGACAGGTACTATTTCCCGTAGGAATGAGATGCCTCAACAACTGTTATTGTTTTGTGAGATATTTGACGTTTGGGGTATTAACTTTATGGGTCCATTTCTTGTCTCATTTGGTTTTGTTTATATTCTGCTGGCTGTTGATTATGTCTCCAAGTGGGTGGAGGACAAGGCCACCCGGACTGATGATTCTCATGTTGTTGTAGATTTTGTCAGATCACATATTTTTTGCAGGTTTGGAGTGCCTAGAGCAATCATCAGTGACCAGGGGAGCCATTTTTGTAACAGGAACATGGCAACTCTGTTGAAGAAATATGGTGTCACCCACAAGGTCTCAACTCCATACCATCCGCAGACTAATGGACAGGCGGAGGTATCAAATAGGGAGTTGAAGCAAATTCTGGAGAAAACAATGCAGCCTAGCAGGAAAGATTAGAGCAAGAGGCTGGAGGATGCATTATGGGCTTACCGCACTGCCTACAAGACTCCTTTGGGGATGTCCCCTTATAGGATTGTCTTTGGCAAGGCATGCCACCTTCCGGTGGAAATTGAGCACAAAGCATATTGGGCAGTCAAGAACTGCAACCTTGATATGAGCCAATCCGGACTTCATAGGAAGTTCCAACTTCAGGAGTTGGAGGAGATCCGGTTGGAAGCCTATGAGAACTCCCGCATGTACAAGGAGAAGACAAAACTCATTCATGATAAGAAGTTGCTGCGGAAGGAGTTCTCCATTGGCCAGAAAGTGGTTCTTTACAATTCTTGCCTCAAGCTCTTTTCTGGTAAGCTTCGTTCTAGGTGGCTTGGTCCTTATATAGTGACTAAAATTTTTCCATATAGTGCTGTGCAGATTTTGGAGCCTAGGACTGATAAAGCTTTCACGGTGAATGGCCACCGCCTAAAGCAATTTCATGAAGACACACCCTTGGAGACCATTGAGGAGGTCCGCTTGCTAGCGGCCACTTACACTTGATAGGGGAGTTTCTCTTTTCTTTCCCTTACCTCATTTTACTTGGCTTGCATTTCCATTGTGTGTATTACATTGAGGACAATGTAAAGTTGAAGTGTGGGGGAGTGGTTTCGACATAGGTTGTAGGTTGTGTTGTTTGGTAATTAGTCTTGTATTATAGATTTGTTTCATGGTTGTTTTTACTTCATTTTTGCTTAAAAAAAAAATTTCTGCTTTGTTTTACTTTGGTTCTCCATTGTTGAATTGAAAGTTGCGAGTTAAGGCATTAGGCTATAGGGAGGATAGGGTTCCAACATGATTTCATTTTTCTATCCCTTCTTAATATGTGTAAGTTGGGTGATTGATCGTGATTTGTAATGATTGAGTATGTTGGACTTTACCTTTTGAGCTTTTGAGCCTTATTTTGGATGGTAGCACTTCATGCCATTCTTTTCATTCTTGTGTGTTTTCCCTCATAGATTTTGTTATTCTAGAACTTGCTTTGATTCTTCTTTGAGGCTACATTTTTCATACGCATTCATGAACATGATAGAGGCATTTCTTTCATTTTAACCACTTGGCCACATAACCTACCTTGCATTTTGCCCCTTGTTTAACCCCTTTGAGCCTTATTGACCATTTCTTGGTTTCTAGCACATTATAAGCTTTAAGTGAAAAACCATGTTATACCCAACCTTAGGGAATAGGAAGTGCATTGGTTTCATCATTATTGTTGCATTTCAAGTGTGGGGTTTGAAAGGATGCAAGGAAAGCGAAAAAAAAAAAAGAAGAAAAAAAAGAGAAAAAGAAAAATATATAAAATAAAATAAAATGGGGACTCCTGATAAAGGGAAAAGAAAGTTTAAAGAGAGTAAGTGTGTGATGGCTTAATTTGTCTAATGACCAATGTCACTTCTATTCTCTTAGGTTGTACCTTGTCATATTCTCATATTTTCCTACCCTTACCTTAGCCCCATTCAACCTTGAATAAAGTCCTCTTGATTTGTGTTTGCATATGATTGTGAGTAGTGGAGAAGTAGAAGATTAACAAGCTTATGGTAAGGCATTGTCTATTGAGGTGACTTGAGTGAAACACTTTTGCCCATACACTTGAGAGTTGAGAGATTTAAACACCATTTTGTTACCCCTTTCATGCTGGATCTATTTGCATTTTGAAGGATATTGCTTAACTTACATTTTTGAGAGATGGAGTGTTGAATGATTTGATTGTTGGAAACCCTTGATGCCTTGTATGTTCTTATGTTCCTAAGCTTGGCACTTTTGATGATTCATTGGAGAATTTGCTTGTTCATTTTGGGTTATTCCATGATTTTTAGGTTACATGTTTCTTTGTCCTTAGTTGAATCTTGCATGAGGACATGCAAGAGTTAAATGTGGGGGAATTTGATCAATTGGATTTTTATATACTTATTTTCCCTCATTCCTAGCTCATTAATTCTCTTTTGTGCCTAATTGTTTTGAATTGGACCATTTTGTATTGTTTGGATTTTGTTTGGGTTTGAGTTAAATTTTCTAGTATTAGGTGAATTCTGACACTATTTTGGTTTTTGGGTTATATCTTGAGTTGTAGAGCTCATTTTATTGTGATTCTTGATTTGTAGAAAACCTGAGAGATAGGCCTACAAGTTATATGAAGACGTCAGAGGCCAATTCTACTGTTAAGAAGCTGAAATTGGGCCTAGAAGTGAACTGAAGTGGTGCAGCCATGGATTCTGAGCAGGGTGTGGTATTTGGGCCATATCTCGGCCCACAGATGTCTGATTGAGCCCATTCCAGTGGCATTTTGAAGCTGACATCTAAGGCTACAATTCTTCTTCAGAGTGGAAATCCAAACGGAATTGTTTTGATAGCCAAAATGGTAGAAGAACATTACTTACAGAATTAGTTATAATGATTTCATGTTTTTAGTGTAACTTTCTTTCTATTATTCGGATTTTAGCAAATAAGATGTTCAGATTCAAAGGAGAGAGAGAGGATTAATGTAATAATTACAATTTAATAATTTGAGGCAGTTTTGGTTCTGATTTTGGCCGGTTTCTGAAGGAGGCCAAACTTGTAACTTGGGAGACAGATTTTGAATAGAAATTTTTCAGTTTTCTTGTTCTTCTTCTCCTCTCTTCTCTCACGCCCCCCGCCCACCTTAACAACTCGTTTTCCTCCATTCATGGAGGAGTAAGCTTCCATCTAATCCAAGGATTCAAAGACAACGTTAGCATTCTTGAGGGTTGTTGCTTCAAAGTTCATCAATTCGGTTTCTTCTACTCCCTTTTTCCTTGTTTTTGATTCAATTTCGGATTTGAAGATTCTCAATCTAGTATTGTGATTAACTACTTGGTTATTTGTTTGCTTGCATATTACTCGGTTGTTTAATATTGTAACGCAACTGTTTTGACAAGTAGAATCAGGTTTCAAAATTGAACTTGGTGATTAATTGCATTAGTGCTTGAAAATTAACACGAATTGATTAGATTCTAGAGGTTTCTGAGTTTAATCATTTAAGTGTTAATCGAATGCATAGAGTTTTTCATGTGTAATGCAAAGGTCGAATTGAGGTTTCATTCAAACTTGACATAATCAGTGACTAGATTGTTGACATACAATTAGAACTCAATGATTGAACGAAAATGGTCTTCCTTTGATTCTTGGATTAGAGTTTCAATTTCTGTTCATTTCCATTTTAATTAGCTACATTTTTATTTGATAAATCAAACCCCCCCCACGCATTTCTGATCATATAATATTATCATCCACATGAGACGACCCGGATTGCACCCTTTACCGCAAAGTAGTGTAACTCGATTTTATTGTAATTTGACCGAGCTCGGCACTCGAGTCAAATTTTGGCGCCGTTGCCGGGGATCGAACCTGGGTTGCCCGCATGATAGGTGGGAATACTCACCACTACAATTGAACTCTTGATCAGAATTTTAGAATGAAAACCTTTAATTCCAAAATCGAATTAAGATAAGAGAAAGGATAGAAGAAACCAAATGGAATAGTTGAACTCTTGTTAGCCAATCCTCTTGAGTAATGATGCTCCTTGAATTCTTGGATTGGATGTTCCAAATTCTATTCATTTCTTTTATATTCATTTCAGTATTTTAAAATCAAACCCCCCCCACACATTTCTGATCATATAATATTATCATCCATGTGAGACGACCCGGATTGCACCCTTTACCGCAAAGTAGTGTAACTCGGTTTTATTGTAATTTGACCGAGCTCGGCACTTGAGTCAACATTACCATGGATGACGTCTGCCTGCCTTTTCATCCTCCGAGATACCCGATGGATGAGGACTCCAACTCTGACACTCGGTTGATGTCGACTGCTTCCATAGAGATGGATCCTTCTGAGTCATCATACCCGACTTATTCCGTGGGATCCTACCGTTCGAAGCCGTCTTAGCCTTCGGTGATTCGTCAATCCTACAATTCTTCTGCTTCATCTACTGGCCTAGCTCCACCTCCGGTTCTCTGTCATGGGTTTATCCGTACCCGTGCTGTGCCTCATGGGCGTGGGCGTGCTCGAGGAGGAGGACGTGGTGATGTTTCTACCAGTGGATTTAGGAACGGTTTCCTCCAACCAGATGAGTGATGAGGTGTTTGCATGCGGAGCTGAGCATAAGGATAGCCCCTTTTGGTTGTAGCTAGGGTTATCATTTTCTTTTGGCATGTATGGGTGGATGTGGTTTCCTATGTATTTCCTTTATTGGTGTAATTGTTAGGTTTCTTTTGTAGGGCCGACAGTAGATATTAGACCCCTTATATCACTATGTTTGACTCTTAGTATTATTATGTTAACTATGAATGGCTATGGAATGAATGTTATGATTATCTAAGTTATTGTTATTCTTGTTGCTTCTATTTATTGTTATTCGCATGGAATGTATGAGATAGCATTTGTTTATTATATGCACTCACGATGCGCTCATGGCTCTTGGCTTTCAAAATAGTTTACGTGTTATTGTTCAAAAAAAAATTACCCCTATTTTCGTATAAAAGTATTTTCCAATGGTAATGTTAGTTCAGCGAACAAAGGTAACAACTAGTAATTTCATAATATGACTTAAGCATAGTATGGGAGTATTAGAGTGTTACATTATACTATTAGTGGAATTGTTTTTCTAGATTGCTAGCCGGTTTGTTGGCTATTTTAAATTTTGGATAGCTCCATGATATAGTTGTCACACTGATGAATTTCTGGCAAAAATACTTCATGTAAGTAAGACTATGAATTATAAGCATAAGTGTCTCATGCATCAATATTTGAGTTGTGAATGTGAATGACATATACATGTAAACATTAGCTTTCAATATTCTTGAGATTAGTATAAATTTTATTTTACTTGGGCTAGAGAGAGTGAATCCACTTTAGTCAAAGAGAGTGAATCTGACTTCCTTTGAATTGAGTCAAGGAAAGTGAACCTGGCTAGGAATAGGTCTATGTGAGGGTCAGAGACAGTGAATCTGACAATCACGTGTAACAACCTACTAGCTAACTATTATCCTACTATTAATTTGTTTCTGATAATAATTAACCAGTAGAACATTACTAGCTTTTTCTTCCTTAGTTTTCAAAAAGTAAATTTTTTTTTTAATTTGTGGAAACTACTAAACTCATTTCTTTTTCATAATTAATTTCATCTATGATTTTCCCATTATAAAATAAATTCATTTATTAACTCTAGGCATAAACTAAATAATTGCTTTATATTACATACCACAAGAAGCCTAAGCTTTAGGCAACTGATCACTAATACATGTATTATTCGAATGCATTCCTAAATTACAAAGGGGGACACCTTAGTTACAAGCCAAAGGATTGATGCCCATACTTTCTCATGAAAGCTAGTGCTTAATAGAATACAACTCAATTACATAATCTACTTCCTCATACGAACAAGGTCTCATGCTACTTCTGTCTCCACAATTAAGGCAATCCATGCTATCTGGAAACACTAAGAAAACAGGGCAAGAGAAGTTTTCCAGTAGGGTAGTGTTCCTACGGGAGTCCCGCTTCATCCCAAAAGTCCTATGAATAAGGTGGGAGTCAGGAATATGCAGAACATAATAAATCACACTTAACATTATTAGAGCATTTAGTAGCAAAATGTGACAAGATAACCACAAATAGTAAATAAGAGTTGTGATAAGATAAATTATCATTCCTGACCATTTAATAGTGTCAAATAAGATGGCAGTGCATAGTCATAAACATAAGCAGTAAAGCAACAACACAAATTTCTTAATCACCAATATGACTCATAAATAATGGCAAGTATATTATCAAATTCCTTTTCACTGCTTTTTGATCTTTTCTGATGGCTGAGTCATTATCATAAAACTCTGTTACAACTAGGCATTACATATCGTCATCCCCAGTGTGAGTATGTTTGCAGGGTCTTCCATAGTAAATTTAGATCTGTCAGATTGCTAGGGCATCCCCTAGTCAGATTAGCAATACATTACTTGTCCACTGTAAGGTAGGGCCAATGTATCACCATTGGTTAATATGCCAGTTGTCCACTGTAAGGTGGGGTCGATACACTACCATAGATCACTATCAGATGGTGAAAATACCACTTATCCACTTTAAGGTGTGTAACATCCTTATTTTCTAATCATGCTAAATGACCTCAGTAACCCTAAATAATTAAGCACTTAATGAGAAATTATGAGATTAAAGCTTAATTAAGGGATTAACGAAGTGTTTATGAGTTAACTTTGATGAGAAAAGTCAAGAGAATGCTTAATCGAGATTAGATAATCTCTAATTAAACAAGTCAGAGCCTCAATAGCTTAATTAAGTACTAACCACCCTTAATTAACTTAAACAAGTTTAATTATGGATAATTACGCTTAATTGCAAGATTAATTTTTGTTAATCATGTTCTTGTGTGTTAATCACTAATCCTTGCTTAATCATGTTAATTAAGTTGCAAGAGCACTTAATCACATCATTGAATTCTAATTTAGTCAACTAGACAATAAAATAAAAGGTGATGTCATAAAAGCATAAAGCATTAGCAAGAATGCTTTATGTAAGAAATTGTACATGCTTTGTTCCCCCATCATCCAATTTATCTCCCTAAACCTTAATTAACACAAAATTAAGAAAATATCTCCTCCCCACCCTCCATACATGTTACGGCCTCTCTCTTTCTCTCACACCCGTCTATTTTCATTTTCACACTTCTCATTCTCTCTCTAAGACTCTCATCCTCTCACTTATCTCTACATTCTTCTTCTTCTTCACCATCTTCTTCTTCCTTTCTCCACAACCTCCATAGCCAAACCTTCCTCAGTAAGCCCTTCAAAGATCACATCTTTTGGTCTTTGGAGACAAGATCTAAACACTACAAGCCTTATTTTCAAGAGAACTCAAGAGCTCTCATCCTTTCCAAGCCAAACCGCCACCATCTTCACTAAAGGAGGAGTTTTCTTCATCTTCTTCCTCTTCTTCAAGAATGCCATTTTTAAGCTTAGGTAGTGATCTTCACTCTTCTATTTTGTTTACTCAAGAAAGCTTGAAGCTTGGTTCCTCTCATGACCAAGATCTTCAAGTGAAAACTTGAGAAAATCTTTCATACTCTTCATGAGCAAAAGTTTCTATTTTTGGCAAAATATGTTCATGTTCTTGATCATGAGTGTTCTTGATATCTTTAAGAGTTCCTTTCTTTAAGTGCTTCAAAGTTTCTATTTTTCTTTCTTGATGCATGAGATCTCGATGTTTCTTGTGAGTTGTTTGAAAAAGAATGATGTTCTTGGTGGTATTTTGTTTAAAGTTTGTTCCTTTTCTTATGATGAGCTTATGATTAGAAAAATTTCATCTTTAAATGTTTTTCATGGTTGATAAGACTATGAACATCCTAAAAGCCTAAAACCTTAAAAAAGTTTGCTTCTTGATGCTTAAAAAGTGGCTCTATTTTTATGGATTTCATAAGATTTCAGTTTGTTCTTCTTGAAGACAAGAAAATGTGTAAAAGTCTAAGCTTTTTTGGAATATGAAGCCTTTTTAAGTTGTGGAAATGACATCTTGTCATTTTATGTTTTAAAGATTGACTCTTGGATACAAATCCTTTCATAAAGTTTTAAACTTTAATCAAGAAGGTAACTTTTAGTCATAAAGTTATAAGCTTGCACTTTAGTTTTGTAAAGGTTGAACCTTGAGATGAATATATTGAGTAAAGTTTTAAGCTTTAAGCAAGAATGTCACTTTTGTGTCATAAAAGTGTTAACTTTTATGAAGATCAAGACTTTTTACCTTTAAGCTAATGTTTTAAATCATTAGTTGATAAAGTAGGAATCTTTTAGACTTTAAGACAACTTAAAATCATAAAGTTTAGACTTTGATGGTCTTAGAATAATTAAAAGTGTCAACTTTCATAAAGAATAGACTTTTTAGTTCAAAAGCTAGTATCTTGTATCATTATTTCATAAAGATTTAATCCTTAAGTCAAGAGTATAATTTTAGAGGCACTTGCTTTTATAAAGAATAAAACTTTATAAATACTTTATAAAGAATGATAACTCGTATAATATTTAAGGTAAGACCTTGTTATGCTAATAATAAAAGCTTGAAACTTTGCAACTTGGATAAGTTAAAAAATCACCCTTGGTGATTAGTGAACATGGTGTTGTTGGGTTCATGAGTGTGGTTATGCGTTGTAATGACCCAAGGATTAGAGGGACCTCTAACTCCTTGGGAACAGAAGTATGATTTAGGGTCTCTGAGCATACCATGAACCTAGGAATCACTAAGTGCACTACCTCAAGGAAATGAAACAATTACCTAACTTAATTAAATTGAACAAGTGTTCCATAAGACATATACTCAAGTAAAGAGTAATTTCACATGAGAACTAAGCAACTAAAAGACCACATACATATATTTTAACTATGTGATTCTCTCATGGGTAACCACGGAAAATCATATGCAGATTCATAAGATTCATCATAAAGAATAACACAACTATGAACCCCTTTAGATTATGAATGTATGATGCCATTCAGCATGATGAATGACAAGTTGATTGAGCCCTATCTCATGATTGAATGACTAGTGTGATGATGTGATGTGGATATAATGGACTATTGATTGAAACTTTTATGACTGGCATTTTAGGGAAGCTATGGTCTAGCCATTATGTTACCTGATTTTCGTCAAAATTATCGACTTATTCATATCATTGCATGTGCCTAGTCAAAGAAGTATTATGCATGTAAGTATAATGATAAGAAAAGAAATAATGGGAAATGACCCCTCGATCACTTCAGGGAAGTGAGAGACGGTGATCCAAAAAGACTCAAGGCACCTCTTTGGGGGAGGCAAGGGTGACATGAAGGACCCTCCAACTTAGAGGTAACCAGTATCGGCTTAGTCTGATTTGGTTAGTACTACGTGGCAACGGTCACGGAATGAGCTCATGTCCAAAAGCAGTCTATTTCAAAGGAAAGTAAAGAATGTTAAGCACGTGCTAAAAATGAAAGTAAAGTCAAAGTAGAACTATGGTCAAGTTGATAAGTTTCATAATCATGCATGTTTCTATATTTCTCATGCGTATTATGAATGTTTATCCCATGTGTTAGCATGTATGCCTATGTATGACCTTGTGAATATGATGATAAACATAAAAGCAACCCGCTTCGGGATTTATATCTTTAGAAATTGTTAAAATTGAACCTATATCTGTCCACTGTTTTTATAATTAAACCCAAAGTGGCTGGGATGATGACAATGACACAACATTTGCTAATCACGATCTTACTAAGAAATCTTGTATTTCTCACTCCTACATTCCCGTATCATCTTCAGATGGAGCTGATGGCATCCATGGTAGCACTTCTGACAGTACCTGACTAGATAAGATGAGGAGCTGCCATGTTTCTTCACTTAGCTAAGGAGGATCGAGATAGTAGCATAGTATTTTCATTTTCTTAAGAGCCCTAGTTGGGCAGTTTATGTGTAATTAAGAGTATGTAGGAAGTCATGCTACTTAATTTGACCTATTACATATGTGATACTTATTAAGTGTAATGATGACTCTCAAGTATCTATGATTATATTCTTGGCTTAAGGTATTGTGTTATGTTGTTTCAATTTGGTCACACATCTTATTAGTGACTCAGCGATATGAGGAACAACGTCCATATATATGCGAGTAAGTAAGTGCGTAAAGGCTTAGTTTTCAAGTATAAAGGTTTTACAAAAAAAATTTGCAAGCTATTTTCGTATATTACACTAATTTCAACTAAAAGAACTTCCGTTAATTAAGTGTAACAACTAGTAATGCCATAAAATGGCTTAAGCATACTATGGTATTATTAGGATGTTACAATTTGGTACCAGAGCAGTTCATCCTTGTAGAGCCTTGGGATGGACTGACTATGCTTCGAAGCATTCTCTGTCATATGTTAGAAATCATGCCATGGATCTTACCACAAGGGTAAGATATAGGAATTAGGTAGGCATGACTGTCTGGTTATGCATGTGATTGGCTATTGTCACACTTAGCTCGGTATTGAGCTTGATCAACTCAATAGTTTTGTTTGTGTGTCCAGGAACTGATGACTTCCGATGGGCAGAATAGGTTGCGAGGCAAATCTGCCACCTTAGTTATGGCAGATGTGACAAATGTTTCTCTTACACTGGTCTCAGCTGCAAGGGGACAAGTTGCTGTAACTAATCTAACCTTAGGAGGAATAGTAGGAACTGAGGCTAACCCAGAATACTAGAAGTTCGCTAAGTTTATGAAGACCAACCCACCAGCTTTCCATGGAGACTTCAAGCCTAAGGAAGTTGAGGGATGGATCAAGGCACTAGAAGGGACATTCTTTATGTTAGTTGCACAGGGCTGCAGAAAGTAACATTTGTTACCTACATGTTGGAGGCTGATGCTAAAGCATAGTGGGCCAATGCTAGAAGGATGATCGAGAACTCCCAGACCCCCATTACTTGGGAAGTGTTCAAGGCTGCACTATATGATAAGTGTGTTATGCCAAGGAAAGATGCTTATGGGAAAAGGACAGTTTCTTAATACCAAGGGACTAGGTACAACCCGCATTGCAAGAGACAACCGTAGTTTAGAAGGGGCACAGGTGGTCAGTTACTAAAGCAAATAATGACTCCTAGGTGCCCCAAGTGTGGCAAGAATCATGGAGGACGACCTCGCTTAGCAGGACTAAATGTTTGTTTCCAATGTGGAAAGCCTGGACATATGGCTAGTCATTGCATTGTCAAGCTGTTGCCCCTGCCAACAAGCCCCAACACCAAGGAAAGGTCTTTGCCTTTAACTGAGGAGGCCACTCAATTCGACGGTTTGATCCCAGGTAAGTGCGAAGTTAACGGTAGAACCTTAACTGTGCTGTATGATTTTGGAGCTACAAATTCCTTTATTCTCATGATTATGTAGATAGATTGGGATTTATCTGTGTCTGAATTACCTTACATGTTAATAGTTTCCACTCCTGTTGGGAAACCAGTTAAGATTTGTCAGTGTTGTTTCAATTGTCATTTCCAAATTGATGGTAGATCTTTTGTAGCAACTTGATTTGTTTGCCTTTGTTTGGTTTGGATTTGATTCTAGGCATGGATTGGCTTTTTGACTAACTATGCTATGATAAATTGTTTTAAGAAACTATTGTTCCTTCTCCTATACCTATTAAGTCTGTTGAATCTGTTAGTTTGTTTTTGAATTTTGTTAAGATAGGGAGTAGTAAGTCTGGTAATCAAGGATATGTTCTCCTTATGGCAAGTGAAGTGGAACTCGAGCAGGTATTGGAAGAGATCCCCATAGTTAGGGAATGCCCAGATGTGTTTCCTAATGACATACCCGAGTTTCACCCAGCAAGGGAAATTGAATTTTCTATAAAGTTGGTACCGAGAACGGGGTCAATCTCTATAGCACCCTATAGGATGTCCCCAATGGAGTTGTTGGAGTTGAAGGGACAATTGGAAGAGTTGTTAGAGAAGAAGTTTGTAAGACCTAGTGCCTCACCTGAGGGAGCCCCGGTGTTGTTTGTGAAGAAGAAAGATAGGAGTTAGCTATGTGTGGATTATAGGCAGTTGAACAAAGTGACTATTAAGAATAAGTATCCTTTGCCTAGGATGGCTGACCTCATGGACCAACTGCGAGGTGCAGCTATGTTCTCTAAGATTGATCTGAGATTTAGATATCATCAGATAAGAGTGAAATAGGAGGATATACCCAAGACAACTTTTAGTACAAGGTATGGACATTCTGAGTTTATGGTGATGTCATTTGGTTTGATTAATGCCGCTACTATTTTCATGGATTATATGAATAGAATTTTTAGACCCTACTTGGATAAGTTTGTAGTTGTTTTCATAGATGATATTCTCATCTATTCGAGAACAAAAGAGGAACATGACAAACATTTGAGGGTTGTGCTAGGAATCTTGAAGGAAAGGAAGCTTTATGCTAAGTTATCTAAGTGTGAATTCTAGATGGAGGAAGTAAAGTTCTTAGAGTATGTGGTGTCACAAGGAGGTATCGTCGTGGATCCAAGTAAGATTGAGGCTATGATGAATTGGGAGAGACCAACCTCAGTGACTGAGATAAGGAGTTTCTTGGATTTAGATGGTTACTACCGTAGGTTTGTAAAAGGATTTTTCCAGATATCCTTACCCTTAACTAAGTTAACTAGGAAGGATGCCCTATTTGTGTGGACTATGGATTATGGGAAAGCTTTCAAGAGCTAAAGGAAAAGTTAACCTTAACCCTAGTATTAGCATTGCCTGACCCAAGTAGACAATTTGAGGTTTATTGCGATGCCTCTGGGAAAGGTTTAGGTTGTGTCTTGATGCAGAACAGAAACATGGTGGCTTATGCCTCTAGGCAGTTGAAGCATCACGAAGTAAACTACCTAACAGCTATAATGTTTGCCCTGAAGATATGGAGGCATTATTTGTATGGAGTAAGGTTTGAGGTATTCTCTGATCATAAGAGTTTGAAGCATCTCTTTGATCAAAAGGAGTTGAATATGCGGCAAAGGAGGTGGATGGAATTTTTGAAGGATTACGAGTTTGGGTTAAACTATCATCCTGGAAAGGCCAATGTGATGGCTTACGCTCTAAGTGAGAAACCTTTGCATGCGTCATGGAATGATGGTCAAGTAGGATGAGCTAGAGCCCCCATAGTTTAAGGTTGAATCAGGTCAAGGTGACGAGCGATTTCAAGAGTCAAATTGCTCAAGCCTAAAGTGAGGAAGAGGATTTCCTAAAAACCCTAGCGTTGATGGAAGAAGAAAAGTTGAAGGGTTTTGCTCAAGGTACATATGGACTATGGTGGTTCAAAGGAATAGTTTGTATACACACAAGTGGTGACCTTCGAAGAAGAATTTTGGAGGAGGCTCATAAGAGCCATTTCACTATGCACCCTGGTGAGATGAAGACTTATTAGGACTTTAAGAAGATGTTTTGGTGGCTGGAATTTAAGAGGGATATTGCGGAGTTAGTGAGCAAGTGTTTAATCTAACAAAAAGTAAAGATTGAACACCAAAAGCCCTCTAGTATGTTGCAACCATTGGAGATCCCAAAATGGAAATGGGAAAGTATCTCTATGGACTTCGTGAAGGGTTTGCCGAAAACGCAAGCTGGTTTTGATACGATATGGGTAACTGTTGGTAGATTAACCAAGTTTGCTCACTTTTTACCCATTTGAGCTACTTATCCTTTGGAAAAGTTAGCCTAACTGTATGTCCAAGAGATAGTAAGGCTGCGTGGTGCACCTTCAACCATAACCTCGGATAGGGACCCAAGGTTTACCTCTAGTCTCTGGGGAGCCTTGAAAAGGCATTTAGGATGAGGTTTTGCCTAAGTAGAGTCTATCACCCCCAAATTGATGGACAATCGGAGAGAACCATCTAAACTCTAGATGATATGTCGAGAGCCTATGTGTTGGATAATCGAGGAAGTTGGGACAAGTACCTACCTTTGTTTGAGTTTGCCTATAATAATAGTCATCAGGTGTGTATTGGTATAACACTTTATGAAGCCTTGAATGGGAAGAAGTGTCAATCCCTTCTGTGTTAGTTTGAATTGAGTGAGCAAAGTTTGTTACGACCTGATCTTGTGAAGCAGACCACGAAGCAAATAAGGAGGATTAGGGATAGAATCTTTACGGCTCAGAGCCGTCAAAAGAGTTATGCAGATAAGAGGAGAAAGCCTTTAGAGTTCCAAGAAGGAGAATATGTGTTCCTGAAAATCACTCCTACGACTGGTATAGATAAAGCCATGAAGGTCAAAAAGTTAAGCCCCATATTTTCTTGGCCCCTTTCAAATTCGAAAACATGTCGAGTCAATTGCTTATCAAATGGCCTTACCCCCAAATTTGCCAAACCATCATGATGTCTTTCACGTGTCTCAGTCGAGAAAATACCAGTTCGATCCTAGTCATCTACTCCAACCCAAAAGTGTACATTAAGGGAGGACTTAACCTTCAATTTACTATCGTCTCGGATCATGGATCATGGGGTAAAATAGCTGAGGAATAAGACGGTACCCTTAATCAAGGTGGCTTGGGGTAAAGGGAGTTCATGATGAAGAATGAGTATCCGGATTTGTTTACTGGTAACAAATTTTGAAGGCAAAATTCTTTTTAAAGGTGAGGAGAAATGTAACATCCTCAATTTCTGGTCGTGCTAAATTACCTTCATAACCCTGAGTAATTAGGTACTTAATGAGAAATTATGAGATTAAGGCTTAATTAAAGGATTAACGAAGTGTTAATGAGTTAACTTTGATGAGAAAAATCAAGAGAATACTTAATTGAGATTAGATAATCTCTAATTAATCAAGTTAGAGCCTTAATAGCTTAATTAAGTACTAATCATCCTTAATTAACTTAATTGAGTTTAATTAAGGATAATTAAGCTTAATTGCAAGATTAATTTTTGTTAATCATGTTCTTGTGTGCCAATCACTAATCCTTGCTTAATTATGTTAATTAAGTTGCAAGAGCACTTAATCACATCATTAAATTCAAATTTAGTCAACTAGACAATAAAGTAAAAGGTGATGTCATAAAAGTATAAAGCATTAGACAAGAGTGCTTTATGTAAGAAATTGTACATGCTTTGTTCCTCCATCATCCAATTTGTTTCCCTAAATCTTAATTAACACAAAATTAAGAAAATATCTCCTCCCCACCCTCCATACATGTTACAGCCTCTCTCTCTCTCTCTCTCTCACTCTCACTCTCACACCCATCCATTTTCATTTTCACACTTCTCATTCTCTCTCTAAGACTCTCATCCTCTCACTTCTCTCTACATTCTTCTTCTTCTTCTCCATCTTCTTGTTCCTTTTTCCACCACCTCCATAACCAAACCTTCCTCACTAAGCCCTTCAAAGATCACATATTTTGATCTTTGGAGACAAGATCTAAACACTACAAGCATTATTTTCAAGAGAACTCAAGAGCTCTCATCCTTTCCAAGCCAAACCGCCACCATCTTCACCAAAGGAGGAGTTTTCTTCATCTTCTTCCTCTTCTTCAAGGACACCATTTTCAAGCGTAGGTAGTGATCTTCACTCTTCTATTTTGTTTACTCAAAAAAGCTTGAAGCTTGGTTCCTCTCATGACCAAGATCTTCAAGTGAAAGCTTGAGAAAATCTTTTATGCTCTTCATGAGCAAAAGTTTCTATTTTTGGTAAAATATGTTCGTGTTCTTGTTCATAAGTGTTCTTGATTTCTTGAAAAGTTCCTTTCTTTAAGTGCTTTAAAGTTTCTATTTTTCTTTCTTGATGCATGAGATCTCGATATTTCTTGCGAGTTGTTTGAAAAAGAATGATGTTCTTGGTGGTATTTTGTTTAAAGTTTGTTCGTTTTCTTATGATGAGCTTATGATTAGAAAAATTTCATGTTTACTTGTTTTTCATGATTGATAAAACTATGAACATCCTAAAAGCTTAAAACTTTAAAAAGTTTGCTTCTTGATGCTTAAAAAGTGGCGCTACTTTTTATGGATTTCACAAGGTTTCATTTTGTTCTTCTTGAAGACAAGAAAATGTGTAAAAAGTCTAAGCTTTTCTGGAATATGAAGCCCTTTTAAGTTATGGAAATGACATCTTTCACTATATATTTTAAAGATTGACTCTTCGATACAAATCCTTTCATAAAGTTTTAAACTCTAATCAAGAAGGTAACTTTAAGTCATAAAGTTTTAGTTATATCAATCATAATTTATCGAATTCTACTTTCGAAAAGAAAAAAGAGTTTTCTTCTTTATCATTTATCTTTTCATTTTCTTTTTCTGTTCTCTCTTCGTTATGAGCTTGCACTTTAGTTTGTAAAGGTTGAACCTTAAGATGAATATATTGAGTAAAGTTTTAAGCTTTAAGCAAGAATGTCACTTTTGAATCATAAAAGTGTTAACTTTTATAAAGATCAAGACTTTTTAACTTTAAGCTAATATTTTAAATCATTAGTTGATAAAGTAGGAATCTTTTAGACTTTAAAACAACTTTAAATCATAAAGTTAAGACCTTGATGGTCTTAGAATAATTAAAAGTGTCAACTTTCATAACAAACAAGACTTTTTGGTTCAAAAGCTAGTATCTTGTATCATTAATTCATAAAGATTTAATCCTCAAGTCAAGAGGATAATTTTAGAGGTACTTGCTTTTATGAAGAATAAAACTTTATAACAACTTTATAAAGAATGATAACTCGTATAATATTTAAGGTAAGACCTTGTTATGTTAATAATAAAAGCTTGAAACTTTACAACTTGGATAAGTTAAAAAATCACCCTTAGTGATTAGTGAACATGGTATTGTTGGGTTCATGAGTGTGGTTATGCATTGTCATGACCCAAGGATTATAGGGACCTCGAACTCCTTGGGAACAGATGTATGATTAGGGCATCTAAGCATACCATGAACCTAAGAATCACTAAGTGTACTATCTCAAGAAAAGGAAACAATTACCTAAATTAAATTGAACAAGTGTTCTATAAGACATGTACTCAAGTAAAGAGTAATTTCACATGAGACCTAACAATTACCCTTTAAGGCATGAATGTATAATGCCATTCGGCATGATAAATAACAAGTTGATTGAGCCCTATCTCATGATTGAATGACTAGTGTGATGTGATGTGGATATAATAGACTGTTGATTGAAAGTTTTATGACTGGCATTTTGGGGAAGTTTCGATCTAGCCGTTATACTGCCGGATTTTCGTCAAAATTATGGACTTAGTCATATCATTGCATGTGTCTAGTCAAAGAAATATTATGCATGCAAAGTATAATGATAAGAAAAGAAATAATGGGATATGACCCCTCGATCACTTCAAGGAAGTGAGAGACGGTGATCCACAAAGACTCAAAGAACCTCTTTGGGGGTGGCAAGGGTGACATGGAGGACCCTCCAACTTAGAGGTAACCAATATCGGCTTAGTCTGATTTGGTTAGTCTTAGCATTAACGGTCACGGAATGAGCTCATGTCCAAAAGCAGTCTATTTCAAAGGAAAGTAAAGAATGTTAAACACGTGCTAAAAATGAAAGTAAAGTCAAAGTAAAACCATGGTCAAGTTGATGAGTTGCATAGTCATGCATGTTCCTATATTTCTCATGCGTATTATGAATGTTTATCCCATGTGTTAGCATGTATGCCTATGTATGACCTTATGAATATGATGATAAACGTAAAAGCAACCCGCTTTGGGATTTATATCTTCAGAAATTGTTAAAATTGAACCTATATTTGTCCACTATTTTTATAATTAAATTCGAAGTGGTTGAGACGATAACAATGACACAATGTTTGTCTAATCATGATCCTACTAAGAAATCTTGTATTTCTCACTCCTACGTTCCTGTGTCGTCTTCAGATGGAGCTGATGGCATCCATGGTAGCACTTCTGACGGTACTTGACTGGATAAGACGAGGAGCTGCCATGTTTCTTTACCTAGCTAAGGAGGATCTAGATAGTAGCCTAGTATTTTCATTTTCTTAAGAGCCCTAGTTGGCAGTTTATGTGTAATTAAGAGCATGTAGGAAGTCATACTACTTAATTTGACCTATTACATATGTAATACTTCTTAAGTGTAATGATGACTCTCGAGTATCTATGATTACATTCTTGACTTAAGGTATTGTGTTATGTTGTTTCAATTTGGTCACATCTCTTATTAGTAAGTCAGCGATATGAGGAACAACGTCCATATGTATGAGAGTAAGTAAGCGCATAAAGATTCAGTTTTCAAGTACAAAGGTTTTACAAAAAAAAAAAAAAAATCTGCAAGCTATTTTCATATATTACACTAATTACAACTAAAAGAACTTCCGTTAATTAAGAATAACAACTAGTAATGCCATAAAATAACTTAAGCATAGTATGGTATTTTTACGATGTTACAAGGTGGAGCTAATATGTCACCTAGTGAATATACTACTTGTCCATTGTGAGGTGGGGCTAATATATTCACTTCACAACTCCATTTTCCATAGTACAGCCGCAAGGCAAAATAAAACATATATGGAGCATTTACACATAGCGTTGCCATCAATTTATCATTAGACATATGCACATATTTATTTTAAAGAGCTCATCATATATCTATCATCAAGTGCACATAATATGGTCAAAGCCACAAAATTTCATTTCTCACATACTAGTACACATGCAATCCTTCACGATTCATAATAGATATACATATTCAAGTGTGCTTATCTCAATTGAATCCATATCTCATTCGAATTAAAGCAAGTACGACTCAAACTCACAAATCATCATGACATGAAAAATATCAAGGCACTTGGGCATAAAACATCCCCTTTTCTATACTCATGATCATAAATTTACATACAATTGACACATAATTCAAATTCATGTATTTATACACATATTTGAACCATATAGGGTCCGTTTGGTTAAACTTTTGGGAGAAGATCTTTTAAAAGAAGATCTTTTAAAAGAAGGTCTTTTAGAAGAAGTACTTTTAAAAGAATGATTTTTGTTTGGTTTGAATATGTCAAAAGGCCTTTTAGAAGAATGAGTTTTGTTTGGATAGGATAATATAAAATTACTTTTGGTTGTTGATGTGAGAGTAATAGTAAGATTCCTTTTCAAAAGGTCTTTTTCTAGAATGAAAAGTAACCCCAAAGATACTTCTTCCAAAAGGCCTTCTGAAAGAAGGCCTTTTGAAAAAAGTTAAACCAAACACTACCATTTACTGTACAAAATCATTTTCCTTCTCCTAGAAGGCCTTCTGGCCACTGCAAACGGAGAACCAAACAGGCTAATACATGTCATGGGTAAAGAATTCTCATATCAAGCAAGAATACAAACACAAGTTGGCCAAAAACCTTTTAGATCAAACTCAAGAGAAGATATAAAGACAATCCCATCAATTAAATCAAAGGTTCAGGAAAAATCTCTTCAAGCTAGTAAGGAACTAGCTAGTTTATATGAAATTCTAACGGGAACTTAACATTAATCTTCATATTGAGTGATTATCAAAGTGATTAAAGTTTTTTATCAAGTTCAAGAGCCCAAGTCCATGGAATAAGTACTCCAAAGCAAAGGGTAAGACCTTAAAGTTCTCAAATAAGTCCAAATGAGCGTCAAATGCTCAATATAATCCAAACATGTCCATAACTCCAAGCGCATAGGTCATGATTCAAATATCAAGTTTAGTGTCTTTTAATGGATTATTAAGTCTTAATGGTCCCAAAAGAATTTATCACAAAAACATAGCTAATTCAAGCATGCTCAAGTTTGAAAACACATAAATATGATAACTTAAGAAGACAAATACATGCTTTATAAAAAGTATATGATCGAATGGTATAAGGAGTCATATCTTGACTATTTTAGTTCAAAACTTCCCAAGCATGCACTTAAGGCTTAATAACATAAAAATTACCATTTGATACATCAAACCAACACTTTAAATCCACTAAAATGATAGAATAAAATTGGTTTAGTTGCTATGCAAAATAGGGCACCTTCTAAAATTAACTTTCAACATGTAATTTTGATACAAAATCAAAGAGAAATTAGCAAACAATCACATATACTCAAGATATAGGTTCTAAGGCTTCAAAATAACATTTTCTCACATTTTAATCATATTAAAATCATGCTAGAATTAAAAGAACAAAACAGGACAGTGTGCCTTCATCTAGCGAAATTGACATATTTAGTGTCATAAATTGAAACCATGTTAAAACCAAGCTTCCATATATTAAAGACAACATATTTAGATATTAATCTTCATTTTCAAGCTCTCAAATATGTGAAAGACATAAACTCTCCAAAAGAACACCGTAGGCATAGCCATACATGTGTTTAGGAGGATGAACCTTCATATACTCTTGAGCTCAAACAATCCAATATTTTAAGATGTGAGTTACAAAATCATTACCACCAACAAATAAGATTGCCAAACCCATTTTCTAGCCTCTAAATCCATGAGAACCAAACACCATCGAGACAATAGGCATAGCCATACATGTGAGGTTTGATATGGTTCCTCATGACTTTCGGATTTATTATTAAAGAAAACTCAAGAAACAAATTCAAGAATCCAATAATACAAGATGTCATCTTTTTAAGATGTTCCATATCATCATCTAGCCTTGTAAACATGTATAACCAATTCACCATTGAGACACTTATGTAGGCATAGCCGTACCAATGGTGTTTGGTATTGGTTTTCATGTATTAAGGTTTGAATTATCAAAGAAACTCAAAAACACCTAGTAACTTTGAAAACTTTAGACATCTTCTTTGTGAAACCTTGACTAAGGTTCTTTTACAAATTTTATCAAATTTGGTGTGCAACTGAGTGGTTTTTCAAGTGTAGGAAACATCACCTTCACAAAACATCACTAAAAGCATGATTTTTCAAGGTTTTGAGCATCACAAATGAAGGAATACTAACATATATGGATCAAGCACATAAATTTCATCAAATATCAACCAAAAACTCTTCGAAAACATGAATTAAAGGTGACTGCCCATAAATAGCCGAGAATACGTGTATATGCACCAAACATGACATTTTTCAAGCTTTCAAGTCTAGAAACCAAAGAAACTCAGGGCATATGAATTAAGCATGTTTAAATCACCAAGTATCATCTTAAAAGCACAAAAATAAGAACTCAAACATTCAGCCCTTGGACATGGCTGAAAATGAGAGAAAAAGAATAAGAACTTCTATGCGCCAACATGAAGATTTGAATATGTAAACCTATCATGCATGAGATAGGTATGCAAACAGTGCTAGATGCAAGCATAAAACTTAACAAAAGAAAGATTACAACCTCAACCCCTTAAGTAGCTGTGAGCTTCATGAAGAAAAAGAAGAATGTAGACATTCAATATATCAAAGAAAACAAGACTCCAAGCTTCAAAGAATTAAAGCAAGTAGTTTAAGCTTTCAAAGCTCAAAAGAAAACATGAAACCGTAAACTTTTCACAAGCTTTAGAGGGCTTTAAGAACCCTCAAAGAAAATTCAAAATCTAGAAATATGAATTAAAAGCTTTGATGAACACAAAAATCACAGATAACACATGCATGGAGCCTAAAAGTTGAAAAAGAAAAATCCTACATGTGTTGTATGCTTGAACTCAAATTTGAGGGGGCTAGAACCTTAACTTCTTCAAGCTTTTCACTTTTTTTTGGAAGCTTATTCACGAGCTAAAAGGGTGAGGGTTAAGGGTGTAACATCCTGAGCTCTGAGGGTAGGCAGGGATAGAAGGAAGCTCGGGCCCAAGGTAAGGGCAAAACAGTAAATAGGAGGTCATAGAAAAAGGAAAGGAAAAATTGTAATTTTTAGATTATAATGGCAAAATTGTAAATAAAGTCTTAAAGCTATCAGGAGGGGCAAAAGTAGAAAAATCCCAATTCCGGGATTATGTGGGTCCCGCGACAATAGTAGACAACTAAAATACATGTAATAACTCTATAAACTAGTATTTTCTACACTTGACTTTAAATAAAAGCACAATATTACTCATACCATATATAAATTATCTCGAGTAACTCAGAGTACCCAAATTAATACCTAGACACCTTGAATTAATCCTCAAGGATCCTATATTATTTGTGGGCATGAGTATTAGTTAAAAACCCTATATGGCTAGTTTCTGGCTAGTTTCTAGCCATACAAACCCTTATAAGCCCCTCAAATTTAAGTTTAGAAGGATTTGATTTTTACTAAAAGCCAACCAATAGCAATTTAGCTCCAAAACTTAATTAAGAAGCCAAACTAACTTTCAAGAGAAGCAAGTTAATTTTCCCCTTTTGCCCTCAAGGAAATTTGGCCACCCCTCTCGCTTTAATACTCTCCATTTTTCTTCTTCATTCTTATGTTCTCTCACCCACCTCCATGGCCAAGAGCTTTAAGCTCAAAGTTGATGGCCTTCTTGGCCTTAAAACCACCCACTCCTTTTATGAAAATTGATCCTTATCTTCTTCTCTACAATATCCCTCCATTAATTTCATGATTAAACTTCAATTGGAGTTTCTCTACCTTCAAAGGAGCTATGGCCATGGAGGACAAAAGGGAGGCTAGGAGTTGCTTTAGTCTTCTTTACTTCTATAGTTTCAAGGATTTTGAGGTAGGTAACTCAAATCCTTAGTTATTTGATGTGTTGTGTGGTTATGTGGTTGATGTAATTCTCTTTCGCTATCCTTGATTTATGCTTGTATGATGATATTATGATGATTTCCTAGTGATTTGAGATGGGAAAACTTAGTTTGGGATGGAGAACAAGTCAAAAGATCAAAAGGAAACTAAGTAGAGAAGTTGTGAGATGAAACCTTAGGCAACATCCATACGGCAGACCTCATAGCTTATCCTTCGGAACTCAAATTCAAATGAAGCTATTTTTATATGAAACTAGACTTCAATAGCAATCCAAGGATATAAATTATAATACCATTGGATTTAAAATGAATTGGTTATGAATTTTTCAAGTTTGCTATTGGATTTCATTCTTTATCCTAATCAGAGTGTGATGTTAAGGGCATAATTGGCCCTATATGTAACATCCCCAGTTCTGCGTAAGCTAATTAGCTCAGTGTCACTAAACTAATTAGAGAGGTTATCAGTTAATTGAGGATTAATTTGCTTAGCGGTTAATTGAGGATTAATTTGCTAATCTCAAGAGTGAGAGCTTAGTAAACTAGAGACAAGTCAACTAAAAGTCAACCAGTGAAGCGTAAAATGCTAAATGTTTTAATTAAAGTCTAATCATCCAAATCTCGCGTTGAAAACAAAATTAGGGTAGCCTAATCTTGTTAATTAAGCACATGACAAATTTATCTTCACACACTAAGTACATAATTAGTAAGAATCATTCCTCTTAGAGAAAAGGAGTCTTAACGGTTTAATCAACTGAAATTAGTTAAAGAGTAATTAAACTAATCTAATTGATTAATACTTAGACAATACTAATAGCAATAAGAATTAAAAAATTTCACCCTAACCTAGCTTAAAAATTTTGGCCACCTTAACCTATCATCCACCATTAATTTTGCTTCTAAATCCTGCATCTTGAAGATCAAAGCCCATTTTGGATATGTCACTTTAAGCAAGATTAACCAAAAGTAGGTTATCCTTCACTTGGATCATACCCTATTTGGTATAAATCCCTTAAGTGAACAATCCCATAAATGGTGTGGATATTGTCTTTAACCACTCAAGAAAATACAAAATGATCCTTGTCCATGTCTCAAGATTCAAGAGAAACACAATCTAGTCTTTCACCCATGGTCATTAACTCCCTTTGCTTGTAATTAAAGCAAAGCACTCAGCCCATTGCCCCCAAATTTGCGCCAAACAACCCCTCTCTCTCACTCTTTCATTTTGCAAACTTTCATCCTCTCTCTTAGACATCAAAGCTCTCATCTCTCTCCACCTCTCCTTGTTCTTCCTACCCTCCTTCTTGTTCTTCCTACTTTCTCACTACCATCAATCCCATCTTCTATCACCACCCTTATAAACTCATCAAGGATCACCTTCTTTGGTCCTTGAAGAAGCAAAACAAGCACACACTAGCCCCATTTCCAAGCTCTCTAGGAGGAGGGCCATCACCATCCTTTTAACCCCTCAACCTCTCAAGAAAGCTCCTAGTGGTAGTGACTCTAACCCTTCTTCTCCATGTATTTCCAAGTATTCAAACTCCTAAGATCTTTATAGCTAGGCGGTTTTAGACTTGCTTCAAGGTCTCATGACCATATCTTGTTTCTATGAGTTTTCTTTCTTGTGTTAAAATGTTTTCCTTAAAAAGTGGCTATGTTGTTTGAGAGTTTATATGTATCATACCTTAATTCTACTCTAAATGCTGATTTATTGTTGAAATCTTAAATTTGAGGGTAAAAGTAAAACATAAAAGTGGTTATTTGAAGGAGAATATCAATATCTCTAGAACCAAGTTAAGAAAAAGGAAATCTATCTTGCACTGAAATTTCTGGCAGTCTAGGTTGCATAGACTATAACGTACTCTACATAACTCAGATCAAAACAAAACTAATTTTGTGTGAAAATAGACTCACAAAGATTTCTATAAATATAAAATACATGAACTTTGGATTTAAAATGAGCAAGATATGAATTTTTAAAGTGGGTTGTCACCAGATGTGTTTCTGTCTGGGTAGTCTGTACAAAAAAACTTAATAACTCGAGCTATACAAAACATTTTTGAGTAAGACTAAGTTTGTTAGAAAGTTAAGACATAGAGGAATAGTCCCATAGAACAGTTTTGATAGATTCCTTGTGTGGAACTCCCAGTTGTGTTGACAAGTCACTATTCCAAATTTAACTTATAAGTCTGAGCAGTCAGGTAAAAAAGTGCATAACTCAAGTTACAGAATGAATTTTTGAATTATTTTGTTTAAAAATAGACTCAGAGAAGTATAACTCTACAAAAATTCAAGTTAAAATAATAAAAGATAAAATTTTGGTGAATTTTTGAAGTTACTGCTCTATCGAGAAATATAAATCTGGTTAAGGCAAATTTTGATAGAAAATGAAAAACAAACTTGAAAACCCCCAAAACTCCTAACTTAAGACTTTGAAACTTCATAGTTCAAATTACGAGAATTGAGAAGAATAATAGAAGAAACTTGCCCCTTTAAATATTAAAAGAATAGAACAAAATAGAAAATTTAATTAAAAAGCTTGCACCTAATTTACTAAGCTAAGCTCATAAGATTTTGCGTGCTATGTATGCCTCTATGTGCCAACATGATATGATAATAATAATATCATTGATATTATGATGACATGATGATGATAATGATGCTTAATGATATGTGAGATTGAACTCTCTATTTGGCAATTTGGGGAAGCTCCAGTCTAGCCATCATGCTGCCAGAATTTCGCAAAATTTATGGACTTAGAATAATTTTTGCATCATAAGCCTTAATAAGAAGATATTGAACTAAGGGTGTGATCCTTTGAAAGGGAAAGTGGCCCGTAATAAGAAACTCCCCTTCCACCCACGGACTCGCATGAGGCATGGCAATGGACCCAGCTAATGTGAGTACCAGGGAAGGGTTTATATGAGGCATGGCAAAGGACCCAGCTAGTGTAAGTACTAAGAACTTATGGCGGTGATGGTCACGGTATGAGCTTATTACCAAGTATGTTTAATGGGTGGTAAACAAAAGACTTATGATAGAGTCAAGTCTAATGAAAGAAAGGGACTTTGGTCTGACCCAAGTAAAAAATGAAACTCTCAAGATGTTCATGCATGATACGATTTGTTATATAAGCTCTTATGTACACCATGATATTATTGTTATGATGAGAATACATACTTAAAATTGAATCCGCTTCGGATATTCATGTTTCGAAAACCTAATAATTGGACCTTATGAATGCTCACTATTTTCATTAATAAAACCAAAGTGGTTAGGACAATGATGATAACACTTCCGTGTCTGATTTGATTCATACTGAGAAATATCCTTTCTCACCCTGGTTATTTTCTGCATCGTCACCAGATTCTGATGGTGCATTTGGTGGAATGGAGCATGGATCCTGTAACATCCCCATATAACATTATAGGAAATAATGAAAACATCCTTGGGAAAACTTTTATTATTTACAATCTTGCCCCTAAACTTTTTAGAAAATGACATTTAGGTCCCTATATCAATAGGATTAGTAGGATAAGGTTTTAAACGAAGCAGAATCATGTAGCGAAAATGTAGAAACCTAAACCTCGGCTGATTGAACCATAGAGGTATCCGTATGTGAAATGACATGGGATGCCCCTAGATTTGCCCATAATTACGAAAATGCCATTAGTTACGAAAACTAAACAGAAAATATTAAAGGATTTATGAAAAAGCGAAAAGGTAACAATTCCAAAGAACAGTGCAATTGATTTGCGCTATTAATCAATTTATTAGAAAAATAAGAGTAATTAGGGGTGAACTATAAATACTAAGGCTAAAGGAAATTTAGATTGTTATGTAAAATACTGTGAGAAATTATTTAGTATAATGTCCGGAATTATGCTAAGTTTAATATATGTTATTAATCGATTTATCTGACTTTATTGAATGTGTAGAACTAATTAGACGTTAGTGAAAGGTTAATTAGAAGTTAATTAGATGTTAATTAGAGAGAATTGAATTAGAAACAATTAAAATAGAAACATAGTAAACCTCATAAAATTCTTCCTACTCGTTTTGCCGGTTTAGAGAAAATCGGGTAGAATTTGGTATTTTAAACTGTCGGGACCTGTAACATCCATCGAAATTCTTTTATCGTTTTCCGTTCAATTGTTCGGTTTTTATCGAATAATTGAGATTAATTAAAATTCGGTTAAATAATTAATTAGGATCAATTAATTAGCAACTAATTGAGATTAGGTACAAGTTTATTAGGTTAGAAATATAGAAGATTTCACAAGAATTTTCACGAAACCAATTTACCGATTTAAAGGAAATTGGTAAATTTACGGTATTTTAAACTGTAGGAACCGAACCAATGGAATTACAAGCTTTAAACCCTATTTTGAGTGGCTGATAACTCAGCCAATTATCACCTAAAAGTGGCGCAACAAAGGCCACCAAAACATGAAGAAGCTTGGCTGAATTTCAGCCATACAAGATTAGCCAATCAAATGCCAAAGCAAGCCAACTACTACCACTCATGTAATCAGATTTTTTTCCTCCCTTTATCACCTATTCAGACCCCTTTGTTTGCGCGACTTTCTCCTCTCATTCAGCTCTCTTCTCCTCTTCTTTACTCATATAACTCCAGCCAACCATCAAGCCTACTCAAGCTTTGCTCATCCAAGCCCTCAAAACTCAAGCAAAATCACTTATAACAAATGTAGAGGTTTACTCCTTGCACTGATTCTGTGGCTTTGGCTGGCTGAGGTTGGATTATTCTTACAATCTTTGATGTGTTAAATGAATGATTATGATGATATATGGCTGGCTTTTGGCTGTTTGTTTGGTTAAAACCGAATTGGAAGTGAGAAAGAATGAAAATAGGAAGGGATGGAGGGCTGGAGAACCAAAAACCCTCGGCAGTCCGTACGGCGGAGTGTACGGCTCCGCCTACAGCTGATTAAATTTAGTTCAACCAATTTTAAATGAAACTAGACATCCAGGGCTTTCCATACATATATCATATAAGGCTTTTGGATTAGTATTGAGAGAGATATGATTTTTTGAATTTCGACCTAGGGTTTTGACTCTGGTTCTGGGCAGACTGGGTTGTTCAGGGTAGAACTCGCCCTATACTACTTGAAAATGAGTGAAACTAACTTTGTTAGAAAGATTACACATAGGAGAATGTCCCATAAAAATTTCAGAATTAGATAAGGTCCCGTTTGCTCCCAGTGATCCAAGAAAGTTGCCATATGTCCAAATCGGGCCAGAACAGGGTAGTTTAGAAAGGTCAGAATTTGGGACTTATGACTCGAACCCTACTAAGTCAATTGGAATGGAACTTTTGTAAATGAAACTTTGCCTGTTAGCTTTAATATGAGACCAATTTCATGTGATTTGAATCAGTTTTCGATTTTTAGTGGATTTTTACTTTTAGGTGTCTGATTCTGGCCAGCCATCAAGCAGCCGGGATAAACTCTAAATATCTTGAGCTATAGATATCAAAATTAGATGGGACTAAAAAGGTTAGAAAATAGATACATAACAATTTAACATACCCAAATTTGAGGTCCAAATGAGTTAAATAGAAATAATGGCTTGAATTATAAAAATCAGGTTGGTTGACTATGCTGAGGCAGAAACTCTGCCTTGATGAGTTTAATGCTATTATGAGTTCCATATTGAAATATATGTGTAATGTTGTGACCTTATTGATAAATTGATGTTCTGATGTGCTGGCACTAGTCATGGGGAAGCGGACACGTTCTGTTATGCTGCCAAAATTTCTGTAGAATCCATGTATAAGTTATGAATTATATGTTAATGTATGTGTAATTTCAAGAAAGCTATGAAAGTTATGATAAGAATTATGTTACTATGAAAGTTCCATGCTACTTGGGCTAGCCCCGGATAAGAAGTTAAGGGGAATAGATCGGTAGAAAGGTTGGGGAAAGTAAACCCGGCATTCCTGTATAGGAACGAGCTCGATCCTGAAAAGCAGACTATTACCCAGGAGTCTAAATGGCCAAGAAATCCCAGGGGACCAAGAGATGGAAAAATGATGAAAAGTAATGAAAAAGTTTATGAAGGAAGGTTCAAGAATGAGTCTGCATGATTACATGAATGCATGAATACATGAAATAGTTATGTCAAGATGTTTACAGTTGTCTATTATGTTTGTTTATTGCTATTTATTTATTTATTCTATTTATCATTCTATGTATCATTATTAGTAATCTATTTCGTTTCTTGTGCCGTTTAAAGTAAAATTGAACCTTGCTTCGGACCAGACATTTTCTTGAACTCATTAAAATGGATATTTCAGTTTGAACACACGTTTTTATAATTAAATAAAAACCAAGGCAACTGAGAATGTATGTGACGTCAGATAACCTCTATGCCCAAACCCTACTGAGAATTTCTTTAAATTCTCACCTCATTCTGTATTTCCCGTATCATTCTCAGACGTTGGCGATGGACTCCACGGCCACCCTCTTCATTGAGATCCCAGATTTGCAGCTTTACCATGATCCAGAGTTGGATTCTTTGTATATAGCCGGTTCTTGTAACTTCCGCCTTTACCTATTTAGCAATAGGAACTTTGTTGTCCCTTTACATCATCCTATTTTTGACCCTGCGACTCCTTACACTGCTGTCCCGCTGCACATGGCAAACCCACCTCCAGCTCCTCTTGCACCCGCAACACAGGTAGCTCCTGCTGACCCTGCACCGGAGTCACCACCGCAGGCAGTTCCAGATATCCCCCTTAGTTTCGAGAGTGACCCTTCCGAGGCCACCGGCTCGTCACCCTCTTCCTTCTCGGGACCCAGCGCAGGGTATTATCCAGCCGGGCCTGACATGGCCAACAGCTATCTGACAAAGTAGCTCAGCCAGCAGGAGATATTGTACAGCATGACCCTCTTTTGACAGCACGTAACTCTAGGTCATATACTTGACAGTAAGATTAGCAGTAGGTTATGAAATGTCCTCTGAGGACCATAGGATCTTTTGATTGATACGGGCATTATTGTCTTTTTGGTTCATCGGCCCACTTAGGTATTCTACTTGGAAACTTTGTACAAAAATTGAAGCAGTGGCTTCTGATATATACATATATGCATGTATACAGTTAATGTTATTGTAAAAAAAAAAACAAAAATAAAATAATAATAATAATAATATGTATATATATATATGAGGTGTGGTGCAAATCAAGAAAGGTAATCAGAGTATCAACACGGTAACACAGCCTACCTAATTTCATGTTATGACTTAAGCATAATATTAAATTAGTAGGGTGTTACAGGACCGAATAACCAAATTTATTACATCAAAACCCTAAGTTTACTAGCTAAAAATTTAGCCACTTCATCTCCTAAGGTTGGAGCCACTCAGCCACAAAAGACTGAGGAAACTTAGCTCATCTAATTACCACTCATGTGGCAACCAATAGGATTTGAGAGATTCAACTACCTAGCTCTATATAATTTCAATATTTCCCTTCTTTCTCTCATTTTTTGGGTGATCAAAGCTCCAACTGCCTTCTCCTCCATTCTTCATCCATTCTATCTTCTTCCTCTTCTATCTTCAAGCCCCATCCATCCTCTTCATCAAAACTTTCACCTAGCCAACATATACAACAATCTAGAGGTAAGATTCAATTTCTATTCTTGATTTCTCTGAACTATGGCTGCATGAAGTTTCAGTTTTCTTCATTTATTTGATGATGTATTGGATGTATTTGATGGTGTATGGTTGGATTAACATGAAATTTTGAGTTGGAATTAAAGTTAGAAGGAGAAAACTAGAAGAAGTGGAAAATTAGGATGCTGTCTAGGTGAAGAACCTATGGCGGTCCATACGGCGGAGTGTACGACTCCGCCTACAGCCGTTTAAATTTGATGAAACTATTTTTATGTGAAACTAGACATTCAAGGATTTCCACACATATATAATATAAGGCCATTGAATTAGTATTGAGAAACATATGAATTTTTGAATTTCGACCTAGGTTTTTGAGTTTGATTCTGGGCAGACTAGGTTGTTCAGGGGAAAACTTATCTTATACAGCTTGGAATTGAATGAAACTAACTTTTTTAGAAAACTTACACATATGAAAATATCCCATAAAAATTTCAGAGTGAGATACAGTTCCGTTTGCTCCCAGTGGTTTGAGGAAGTTGCCCTATGTCCAAATCGGGCCAAAACAGGGTTGTAACACCCTAATAAACCCATACTACGCTTAAGTCGTATTACGGTGTTTTATTAGTTGTTACTTATGCTCGTAGAAAATTAAACTTCATTTATAAATCAAATTACGTGAAAAATACGGTAAATTTTTTTTTTGAAATACGTCGTCGCTTTGCAGCGTTTTGGAAAGTAAAGCCTGGAGCGAGAAGATAGCGGTAAATGAGCGTCTTCGAATACATACAAACCGTAAAATAAAGGAACAATGGATAAGTAGAAATGTAATACATTCATCTTACTAGAACAAGCATATATGCATAAGGTCTCATAATATTCAACAATACATAACAAGGAGACTCATGGTCATGCCATGGCCTTAAAATAACAAACACAAACAAATATGACAAGGTTCGTTACAAAATGAAATACATAGGATAAGGAACACAAATAAAAATAGGCCCATGTAGACACATGCTGATTCCTCTGCCCCTGCCGTGCCTGTCGATCGGATGGACTCAAGTCCTCGAGTGCCTGGTCCCCCTCGCCTCTCGGTCTCGGGGGACGTGAGGAGTACGGATAATGTGAGGGTGCCTACTGATCACCTCAATGCGACGCACGCGATGACCTGGGGTATAGCTGGCCACCGAAGAACGTTCCTCAGAGGGATCCTCCTCAGATGTGGCGAGATGATACTCGGGGAGCGGCGACAAAGCAGCTACGGCCCTAGGGGTGGCCGTGGAACTCACGTCAATCACGGGGATCTCCGGCGGTGGCACGAACTCGGCTACGGGCAAGCCCGGAGACATTGGCTCCACCTCGATGTCGGGCAACGGCTCAAGCGGAAAATCCCAAGGATCCAGCGGCGGTCCATGGTGAGCCGAAGAAACGTCTACGGGGGCTGGCGCAACAACTGGCTCCTCTCCTTCAAAACTTCGACCCAGGTAAAAGTGTGTGCGAACTACTGTGGTGGTCGTGGCCACAATAGTATGAGCATCCACATCGTAGGCCCACTCATGGTGGGGAGGTTCCATGCTCCACTCCACTGGGTGCGCCATAGGTATCTGGTGACGAGACGGAAAAATAACTGGAGTGAGAAATAAGATTTCTCAGTAGGACTCGAACCCAACACTAAAGTGTCGTCGTCATCGTCCCAGCCACTTCGGTTTTATAAATGAAAACAGTGAGCATGCATAAGGTCCAATTCTTAGATTTTCGAAAACATGAATATTCGAAGCGGATTCAATTTTTAACATACCTTCTAATCATTTGTTTCATAATAAACATAAGCACAAGTGTAATCACGTAAAACATGCATGTCCAAGCTATAAGATTCTCTTAACTTCTTCCCCTTTTAGGGTTTTGGACCGGAGTCCCTTTTCATTTTTTAACTTGACTTTATCTTTTCACCCACTAAACATAAGTGGTAATGAGCTCATACCGTGGCTGTCGCCACCATAGAATTTCGGTACTTACACTAGCTGGGTCATGCCATGCCTCATGTAAGACCTATCCCCTATACTCACACTAGCTGGGTCATGCCATGCCTCATGTGAGTCGTGGATGAGGGGAGCTTAAATTAGGTCACCTTCCCTTTTGAATGATCACTTACTTGAATTAAATTTCTTCTTATTAAAGCTTATGATGCAAAATATTTCTAAGTCCATAATTTTAGCAAAATTTCGGCAGCATAACGGCTAGACCGAAGCTTCCCAAAATTTTGCCAAACAGAGAAATCCAATATCACATATCATTATCATAATCATCATCATCATATCATATCATCATAGCATCATGCTTGCATATAAACATAGGCATACTCTCAAGCAACAATTTATGAGCTTAGCTTAATAAGTTTGGTGCAAGCTTTTAATTGAGATTGTCTCTTGTATAAACTTCTTTTATTAGGCATAGGGCCAATTTCATCTATTATCCTTTTTGAAACTTTTAAGTTGAATTATAAAGATTTTTCCAATGCTTAATATAGGGGTATTAATGTTTTAGAGCTTATTTCTCCTTATTCTTTAATTTTTACCATAACCAGATTTTACTTTTATAGTAGGGCAGTAACTTTGAAAATTCACCATAATTTCATATTTTACTCTTTTGTTTCGAATTTTTGTGTGGATATACTTATCTGAGTCTATTTTTAAACAAAATAAGCCCCACTTAAAAATTCATTTTGTAACTTGAGTTATGCACATTTAATTCTGACTGTTCAGACTTAAAAGTTCAACTCGGGTCAGTGGCTTGTCAACTCCACTGGGAGCTCCTCACATGAAATCTGACAAAACTGTTTTATGGGGGTGTTCCTCTATATCTTAGCTTTCCAAAAAACTTGGTCCCACTCAAAAATGATTTTTGTAGCTCGAGTTATAAGGTTTTTAGTGGAGACTGCCCAAACAGAAACCCATCCGGGAACAGCCAACTTTGAAAAATCATATCTCCCTCATTTTAACTCCAAATTTCACGAATTTTATATGTGTGGAAAGCTCTTTGAGTCTAATTTCACAGAAAATTAGTTTCATTACATTTTGAGTTTTGTAGAATGATTTATACTGCACGCATTACAGACTGCCAGAATTCCAGCTTAACTAATTTTTAAGTTTTACATATCAAACTTATAGAGATGTGGTTATACCACTTCAAATCACCATTTTTATGTTTTATCTCATCATTATATTTAAGGTTTTAGTCACCAAATCAGTATTTTGAAACAAAATAGAGCAAGATACATAAAACCATCATGCCACATATTCTCACTTCAAGACAACATTTTTCAACAAGACAAGAAAACTCATAGAGCAAGAAATGGTCATGAGACCTTGAAGCAAGTCCTAAAACCACCTAGCTATAAAGAGCTTAGGAGTTCTAGAGCTTGAAAAATATATGAAAAGAGTAGGTTAGAGTCACTACCAAATGAGTTTCTCTTGGAAGCCTGAAAAATGAAGTGGTTGGAGATGGCCTCCTTCCTCTTGAGCTAGCAAATAGGGCTAAATGAGTGTTTGTTTTGCTCTATCAAAGACCAAAGAATGTGATCCTTGATAAGTTAGTGAGGGTGGTGATAGAAGATGAGGGTGATGTTGGTGGAAAAGTGATGACTTAGAGTAGGAAAAACAAGAAGAACAAAAAGAAGAGTAGGAAGAACAAAGAGAGGTTTAGAGAGAGGTGAGAGCTTTGTGTGTGTCTTGAGAGAGGGAATGAAAATGAATTGAGGAGGGAGAAGGGGCTGAAGGTGGCGCAAATGAGGGGGGAGGGAGTGATGTGACTTTGCTTCTTACAATAAGTAAGAGAGTGGGAAAAACCTTAGGGTAAAAGAGGGAGTTATGTTTCCTTTGAGTCTTGGCACTTGGATAAAGACTTATAGTGTTTCTTTTCAAGTGGTTAAAAGCATGATCTATCCTAGGATTGGCATTGGATAATTGTGATCACTCCGAGTGTCACAATCTTGATGGAGGAGAGTAGATCTTTTGTCTTGACTCAAGGAATCTACTAGCATGGACTCTTGATCTAGTGGTGTATGATGAGAAAGCAAATGGATGGTTGGATATAGCTCTTGCTTTAAACTTTCAAACAATAATTAAAGGGAAGTTTCTAAATTTTTACAATTGTTATAATTATCTAAATGCTAATTAATTCAATTGGTTTAAATTACACATTAGCACATTTTAATTGAGAAGGATTTTTCTCATTAATTATGTAAGAAGATGTGAGGGTTAATGTGATTAAGATGTGATACTTATATGCTCTTAGTTAATTAGGTTAGATCACCTTGATTTTATATTCTAAATCATGGATTAATAAGGATTGGGCAATTAGGCTTTTAATTGTAACTTTTAATGCATTATGTCTCAATTGTTGACTTGCCTTTAATTTACTAAGCCCTTGCTCTCGAGATTAGCCGATTAGTTCTCAATTAATCGCTAACCCCTCTAATTAGCCGGAGACACCGAGCTAATTAGCTTAGATAAAAATGGGGATGTTACAAGGGTAGCTTAGAAAGGTCAAATTTCAGGGCTTATAACTCAAGCTCTACTAACAAATGAAATGGAACTTATTGCAAATGAAAGCTTATCCTATTAGATTTAATATGATACCAATTTGGTATGATTTGAACCAATTTTCGATTTTTAGTGGATTTTTACTTTTAAGTGTGTAATTTTGGCCAGCTACAGGGCAGACCGAGGTAAAATATAAATAATTTGAGCTACATTTATCAAAATTAGATGGGACTAAAGAGGTTAGAAAATAGACACATAACACTCTAACTTACCTAAAATTTAGGTCCAGATGAGTTAAATAGAAATTGTGGCCTGTTCTACAAAAATCGGGTTGAATGAAAGTGTTGAGGCAGCAACCATGTTTTAAATGCAACAATTATGCCCATGAATTTGATGTTCGAATTGTGAATGAAGTGTTACGAATCCTCTGAAAAATTGTTTTCCTAAGTACTGGCACTAATCATGGGGAAGCGGACTTGATCCATTATGCTGCTGAATTTTCGGCAGAATTTTATGAAATTATGATAGTTTCTGTTATTAATATGCATGATATGAACATGAAATTCTACATGCAAGGATATATGAAAGTAAATGATAAAGCATATGTATGAGTGCATTTAGCATGTCTATGCATGATTATGCATGAGAATGAAAGGATATGAACATATTAAATGTGGATCCCTTTACTTGGAGGCAGTTATGAGATCCCTCCTTGTAAAGGTAGTTAAATAAGATAAGCTTGGGTCCCTTCATTTGGAGGCAGTTAATTGGATCCCTCCCTGTGAAGGCAGTATAAAACTATGAGATCCCTATACCTTGGAGGCACATGGTCAGATGAGATCCCTCTACATTGAAGGCAAGTGGTCAGCTGAGATCCCTCTATTCTTAAGGCACGTGACCAAGAGAGATCCCTTCAATTTAGAGGCACATGACCAAAATGAGATCCCTCCAAGACTAGAGGCACGTGGGTCCCCTTGCGGGTCAATACTGTGTAACGACGGTCACGAGTTAAGCTCACTCTTGGATTAGACTACCCAAGGGCAATAAAGACTAAAAATTAAAACATATGCAAGCGCCCTAGGGATGGCGATATGTAGGGCCTAGGTGTGCCAAGCAAAGAAAGTTAAAGAAAAATACCAGTGCATTTATATGAATTCAAGTATGAGTATTTGCATAATTATATCCCATATTTTATTGATGCTGAGATTGTTCTATCTACTTATGCTGTGGTTATTATTCTAAATATGAAATATTGCCAATGTGACTCAAGTATGTGAATAAAATGAACTCTGCTTCGGACAATATATTTTCAAACTATAAAACTGAATAGTCTATTTAACATGTTCACATTTTTCATAATAAACCAAAGCAGTTGGAGATAATAACGATGACACAGCATATGGTAGTTTAATAAATCCTACTGAGAATTTATAATTCTCACTCCTATGTTTATTTTCGTGTTATCTCCAGATAGTTCAGAAGTTCCGAAGAAGGTCCTCCGAGGCGGAATTGACTAGTATGATTGAAGGTGGCCGAAGGTTGCTGCCAGACAAGGTCCGATTAAGTGACAGTAACAACTCCTAGGTGTGCTATTATGACTTAGCATAATACCATACTTGGGAGGGTGTTACAGATTCCTCACACGGTGAGTGGACATATGATGAGGGATGCCAGACTATGCTATTTTGGACTTGTAGTTACTATCGCTCTGCACCTTCATATATTCCTTTTTGTGACGAACTTTGTCATTTAAGTTTGTATTTGGTATCTAGTATTTGGGTCGTGGCATGACCATGAGCCTCCTTTGATATATATAAATAAATAAATAAATAAATAAATAAATATATATATATATATATATATTATGAACCTATATGGATGGAATGATTAGCTATGTAATGCGATGCATTTGTTATCACTATTTATATATCGCTCTCATTTTTTTATGATATTGTGATATAAATTTTATACGACATGCTCTCTTGATATCTATATTATCGCTTAAGGCTTCACTTTTCAAAACGCTGCAAAGCAACGACGTATTTCAATAAAAAAATTTACCGTATTTTCTGCGTAACTTAATTTACAAGCGAAGTTTTAATTTTTCTGCAAGCATAGGTAACAACTAATAAAATATCATAATATGACTTAAGCGTAGTATGGATTTATTAGGGTGTTACACTATATAACTTCAAATTAAATGAAACTAATTTTCTAATACATAGGAGATTATGCCATAAAAATTTCAGATTTAGATTATAGTAGATTTCCCCCAATAATTCCTTGAAATTAACCTATGCTCTATTTAGGTGGAAACACAGCAATCCAATTTAGGAGCTCATAACTTGAGCTCTAATTATCCAATTGTAGTAAAACTTGTTGGGATTGAAAGATGATTCTAATAGCTACAATTTGATATAAATTTCGGATAAAACTTAGGTAGGATCGATTTTTAGTGATTTTCTAAATTTAAGTGTGCAAGTTTGTCCTAAAATAAGGCAGCCTTGAATAAAATGTTAATAACTTAAGTTATACACCTCAAAACTTAATGGAACCAAAGAGGTTTAAAAATATACAAATAGTACTACAACATATTAAATTCTATATTGAAATGAAATAAAATGAATTTTTAGTGCAATTTTGAAGAACAAGGCAAAATTGAGGAAAATAAGATAACTTGATAACTTTAAGGTTAGATGCCCCACAAAGTCATAAAGGACTAAGAGTTAGATTATGTATGAAAATTCTTACCAATTTAAGGTGATATTGTTATACTGATATTGTTAGATTGATATTGATGAATTCTGAATACTGAGATTGGCTGACTATTTGTATATTAGGATGCTTCATATCTTAGCTCTTGTACTGCCGAATTTTCAGCAGAAATTCATGAATGATATGATTATATATGTATATTATGTTATGTACATGGAAATCATACATGCAAGAATGATGAAAGTATGATACGAAGCACCTGCATTAATGCATAGAGCGTGTGCATGCATGATCATGTCCAAGAAATAAAAGAGATAATAAGAACTTGCAAAGGGACGTACCGAACTCCACCTGCAATGGATCAGGGTGATATTGTCTGAGACTTGGGCCTGCCCCCGACCAGATTTAAGGGAAATAGATTGGTGTGAAGGTTAGGAAAAGTAAACTCCTCACTCATGTATTGGTACAAGCTCGGAATTAAGAAGTAGGCCATTACCTAGGGGTGAGAAAGATCATTCACCTCTGGGGGACCAAGTACAGAGAATTAAGATGCAAGTTAAAGAAAAAAAGAAATGAGAAAGCCAAGTGCACTTACATAAAGTCAAGAATGAGCATTTGCATATGCATATTTAAGCATCTCTTTACGCTATAATGTTATCGTGATTTTGATTGAAATGCTTTATTATCACTATTGTTATGTTTTTCATGAAATATGCCAAGTGTCTGCTAAAAGCGACCCGCTTTGAGAAAGGTGTTTTCAAACTTAAAATTTAACTGGTGCCTATATGATTATGTCCACATTTTCATAATAAACCAAAGCTGTTGGAATGTTTACAATGACACCCTATATGATTAATGATTTGAATTTACCTACTAAGGACCTTAGGTTCTCACTACCTGTTTGTATATTTTCCGTAAACATTCTAGTGCATATAATAGATTTCAAGTCTACAGCAGATGGTTTGGGGATACCTCCAAAGCTTGAGACCTAGGCTCTATGTCCAGTTCCAAAAAACTGAAGTAGGCAACCGGTTAAGAGGAGCATCAGTCACAAGCCGCAGATCAGAGTCCGTATATGGATTTAGTTGAGTTTTCTTCAAAATTGTAATTATATTACTTTATATGTTTATATATCGGGATTAAAAACCCTTATTCAGTAATGAAATATGAAGTTTTAAGGGGCACATTTTATGTTTTCTTATTTAAAAAATGTTTTACAGCACCATAATGACCTCTAGATACAACTCTATGACTCAAGCATGGCATATGTGTTTGTGGGATGTTACAGAGGGTTCTTGATCATGGTGGAAGAAGGTGAGAGTTTAATGGTGTTTTGGTGGTGTTTCTTAAAGAGCTAAGTGTTGGAAGCTTTCAAACTCATCTCCTTTCTTCTCGCTACAGTTTGCACAAAAATAAGGCTGCTAAAAGAGTATGAAGATGTGACATGGTGGTCCTATTTATAGAGAAAAGGTTAGGGTTAAGTACTTTGATTAGTTTTGCTAAATTAGTTGATTAATTAGCTTAATTATCTTGACTTAAATTAATTAATTTAGAAGCTTCATAAAAATATCGTTCCATGTGAAAATATGATGAGGATGGTGTGAATTAGAGGGCTAGGTAGGCTGAATGTGTTTTGTCTCATTAATGTTGGTAAAAGAAAATCTTTGAAAATTCAAAACTATCATAAACTTGATTTTCTTAAACTCTTAATTAATAAAATATTATTATTCTACATTGGCTTACATAAGCATGAATTCATGATGATGTCATGGTGATTGAATGAGTGATTAGTGAGGTTAGTTAAGATTAGTTGATTATCTAAATGATTAAGAAGATGATTTAGGTTATTTATGCTTAATTAAGTCCAAAATCAACTAATTAGGACCAATATTAATTGATTATGCCCATGAAGGTTTCAACCACAATTCATGGCCCAATCATGAAGCCCATTTCGTGGTCCTCCTGGCCCATGGCCAAAACACCATTGAAACATTGTCCTACTTCAAGTTAAAGTGGTCTTATAGGGTTTTCAGACCCTATTATGTACCCTAGTAAGATTATTTTTATGTAATTATGTAAATATTCTTTAAATTTGCTTAAAACTATTATTTATGTTCAAAATTATATTCAAAATATATTTATAATTTTTTCTGGAATTTTTCAAGGTCTTTCGGGTAGTTTTTGACCTTCTGTAAGCCCTTTAGTGTTTTCTATTGGAGTTTCTGCTGTATTTTTTGTTTTCTGTAAGTAATGGCATTTTCATAATTATTGGCAAGGGGCAGGAGGGACCTTGGCTGCTTCATATAGATGACTCATGTATAGTAGCATATATGCGTTAGTGGTGGTCATAACCACTATGGCATCATGCACTCCATCATAATGCCACTCAACAGTTGGGACCATCACAAAATGCTCCATCGGAGATGCCGTTCTTGTCTAGAGATAACATGAAAAGTAAGGGTGAGAAATCGAGATTTCTTGGTAGGATCCTAACATGAAAACTAATGTATCTTCGTTATCGTCCCAGCCACTTCAGGTTTATTATAAAAAGGTGAACATACAATCAATTTACTTGATTAAGTTCAAAAATGTGATTAGCTGAAGTGAGTTCATTTTAAACATAGCTCTTTACATAAGTCTAGAGCATAGAATGATAAAGCATAATTGTCATGTTATAATGGTGCATAACAAATGGCAATGTTAAATAACAATATGTACATATGCTTAATGCAACTTTAGTAACTCAATCTTAGGGCTTGTGCCTCTTGACTTTCATACTTAACTCCTTTAAAGTCTTATTACTTGGTCCACCCTCGTAGGCCTTGTGCTTTTTGGAAGATAATGAGCTCATACTATGGCCTTCACCACCTTGGTGTTCCCATACGGGAAAGGGGGAAAAGGGTGTTACCTTCTCTTGTGGAGGGATCTTAAGGGATCACCTTCCCTTGTGGAAGAATTATACCCTCAGTTCTTTTCTTTCTTAGTTAATGCATAACATGTAAATGTACCATGATGAATAAAAGCAAATTCAGCCAATCATACATAATCATCAATATCGTAATTCATTCTAAATATACAAACTTCATAGCATATATAGCAACAAACAACTATAATTCAAATCGGTATGTAACCCAAAGGTCACATGTAAATTCAACATTGTCACTTCACAGTTCTAATCATGCATGGGTAATTAGTTGTAAACTAACTGTCACAACTGGGATCGCGACGGGACGGCGAAACCATAAAGAGAAATAAAATGAAAATAGAAATTGACTAAATGAGAATGAAAATGACTGATTGAGAATGATGTATGATGGAAAGAAAATGATGTAATGTGGTAAATGATATGATATGGGGATTAAGTCAATGAGAAATTGTTCAATGGAGTCGCCATCAATATTTATTTTACAATGGAAAAATATTGGAAAAATCTTTTATTAATTTTTATTAAAAAAAAAAAGAAAGGATGGCCTTCAAGAACTAGATTTGAGTTCAAGAGTCGATTATGTAGAAGGAAAGTTTAGATTTTAATCCTACTGCACCCCTAATATATCCGTCCTTTAGATGGTTACCTTAAGTAAGTTGTGCAAACTAATAACTCTGACAATGTTTATTTTACCCTCTAAACACAAATTAATAGTAGCTGATTATTCATAAAAAAGAGAAAAACTTTATCTTTTTTAGATTTTTTTTGTTTTTTAGAAAAAGATATTTTTAATTCAAAAAAATTATTTTTATTTTATTTTTAGGACAAATAAGGAGACAACAATTATCGACAAGTGGAATAAAAAAATTGAGAAAAATTAATTTTGACTTGACTTATGCTTCTACATATCCTCTGGTGCAATGAAGAACTCAAAACCACGTAATTCTTTACAAATGATAGTGTGTTGGTTGATTTTATTTATAAAGAAGAATTTTTTATATAAATTTATAACAATCTTTTTTTTTAAATGAAAAGAAATATATTTTTTATTTATTATTAATGTCAAATTCTATTAGCATTCCAGGCAGAACCTAATGAGGCCTCAAGAGTTTCAAGAAGAGCTTGATTAATCGGTACTCCGATCCTCTCCGAATATTTCTGTCATCAGCCAGTTTCAAAATTATGTTATTTTAAATGGAACGGAATATCAAAATGAATTATTATAGTCATTTCCTTAAATTAGTAATCATTTTATTTCTTAAAAAAAAAAAGAATTATGATTATAACATTTGGATTTAACAAATTTATGTACTATTATCATTTATTTATTTTTGTATAAATGAAAACATAGTTTTATTTTATTATATAGTTAAAGTCAAATTTTATCACCACTCATGATAAAATCAAATATAAAGCCTCAAAAATATTAGGAAGAGTTTGGTTAATCAATATTCTGATTCTCTTCTATTTTTCTGTCATCGACTAATTTCAAATTATTTTATTGATACAATATTTCAAGTGAAAGATTAAAATAAATTATTTTTATTTTGTTTATCTATTTACTTTATTATTATTTCTTTTATGAAATGGAACCAAAAATTAAGCCCCCAAAAAAATAAATTAAGTATAGAGAAAAAAAGAATAATAGAAGAAAAGAAACAAATTAAAGTGATAAATAAATTAGTATGTCAACATAAATAAACAAATATGAATAAATGAGTAAGTAATTAGGTAAGCAAAGTCACGTATTTGAAAGGAAAGGAAAGAAAAATAACAAATCAACATAATGAAATCAGAATATAAAATAAAAAATGAAAGAAAGCAACAAAAAAAAAAAAAAGTGGACCAACTTATCAAAGAAAACTAATAGGTTGAAGACCGAAAATGAATCACAAGAACTCTAGACTATGGCCATCAATAAATTCCAAATAGAACACTGTTAATAAAACACAATTCACGTCCAAAAATAATAATAATAATAATAAATAAAAACACAATTGCAACAAAATAAAACACAACCAGAATAAAAAGAAAACGAATAAAGACACAATCACAACAATAGAAGGTTCTCGGTCCTTTATCTCTTGGGGTGTGGGCATTCACTTCTTCATACAAACAAGAGAACAGAGGCAGAGGCATGGGGTTTCAGGCACCGGTGGTAGCAGTGTGGCTGGTGCAAGGCAGCAAGTGGAGGGAAGGCGGCTTGTCACGGTGGTGGTGTGTGGTGGTGTACCTGGTGGTTCAAGGTGGTTGGGGAAGTGGTTTGCTTGTTGGGCATTTTTTTTTTTCTTGTTTTGTTATGGATAGGTATTGTTGTTTAGTTTGGGGGGCCTCTACTCATGTTTGTTTTCCTAAAAAAAAGATTGGTTCTGGGGTGGGCATTATGCTTGATGGAGTTATGGGCGAGGAGTTTGTGATTGGTTTTGTTTTTGATTTATGGTTGACATTGGAAGTGTTGGTTTCTGTGGTAATTGTTTAGATCATTCTTTTTCTTCTTTTATTATTTCTTGTATTTACAAAATGCAAAAAATAGGGTGTGTAGTGTGTGATAGTGAAGACTTGGGGTGTGTATATGTGTGAATTGTTAGCTCCAATGCCCTTCAGAAACCATTATGTGGTTATGAACCAAAATGAGCATTAAAGTTTTGATGAATTCCAAATCAGAGTTTAAGCTAATCTTGTTATATATGACAATTTGTTTCTAGAAATGATTTCTTTCGTGAAAAAGATCTTAATTGTGTGCATTAACTGGTTAAGAATCAACAAAGCCTTATTATCCATCGTTCTTTTATTTGAAATACTTAGTATGGAATATATGCTTTGTCTACTTCTTGTTTTATCACGAAAGAAACAGAAAGAAAGGTTCAAAAGGATGAAATTACAATATCAGAAGGGAAAATCATGCCTCAAGAACAAACACTGTTCATCTAGAAAGATGGCTCTGTCCAGAAGGGATATCTCCAGAAACATACTTCTCATGAAGTGTTATACCTTCAAAACTTCCTCTGCACGTTTCATAGATAAATTCAAAAAGTCAAAAATATGATTTGACAAGATGCAGAAGAGGTGCTGACACGTCGAATAGTTGGCAAATCAACAAACGGCTACTTTTCCACTTCTGTGTAAGTTTTGAAGAATGGGAAAAAGGAAGACTATTTCTTCTCTATCCAGTCATAGACCAGCAGACCAAAAGAATCACAAGGATCAAGGCCTACGAGCTTCAACGGTCATATTTCAAAGTCTATATAGGCTAGAAGTCAAAGAAAGAAGAGTTAGACTGTTTGAATATTTCTTATGTAAAAGGCTTCCTTCTTTCATCCTTCTCAACTATCTGTAGCACCAAAAAGTTACTTATTGTAACTTCAGTCCAAAAATTTTCTCTTTTGTTCTGTAATAGAAAATATTTTCTCTTTGAGAATTTAGAGAAGTCACACATATAGTGCTTTATTGTCTATTCTTTGTTGAGAAAATTAGTGTGACTGTTCAAACCAAAACATATTATTTACATCATTTGTATCTATACTCAATAGTGGTCAGTGTGATCTTGGGGAAGCTAAGAAAACACTACTCCTTTGTAAAGCTTGGAAAGGCTCTGAAAAAGACTACTAGCTTGTAGGATGCTTGGACAAAGAATACTCGTAGTTTATAAAATTTCAACAAAGAGTTGGGGACTAGAAGTAGGCAAGTGTTTGGCCGAGCCAGTATAAAAATCTCTTGTGTGATTTTTCTATCTCTTATCTTGTTATTGGACTTAATCACATAAGCTCTTTTCTGTTCAAACTTTATCTGAAATAAAACTAATTATATTCTATATAGAACTTAACTGTTTTATAAACTAACAAAATCGCTTTCGCAATCCAAGTCTTGAACTTAAGATAAATTGTTTTATTAAAGTTTTTTAGGTTATAAAGTTTCTTAAAAGCACGATTCAACCCTCCCTTCTCATGCTATCCTATCCAACAATTGGCATCAGAGCCTAACTCTGGGGTTAAGCTTCCTAATAGTTGCAAGGGTCAAAGATCCTATGAAATGGCTCAACAGATAAATCACATTGCAGAAAGTCACTCTGTAAATTGTCCCCCATACTTTAATGGTGAAGACTATCCTTACTGGAAAGATAGAATGAGACTCTTCATCAAGTCCACAAGTCTGGATATGTGGGAGATAATAGAAAAATGGCGACTATATACCCATGGTTGAACAACCAACATCTCAAGAAGTTGCAAATCCAGAACAACCTCCACCAGTAGTAGTCAGAACCATTCCGAGAAATGAATGGACTGACCAACATAAAATCAAGGTTCAAATGAATGCCAAGGCAAAATACCTTCTCGAATGTGCCTTGAGTAAAAGTGAATATGACAAGATCATATCCTGTGATTCAGCTAAGGAAATCTGGGACAGAATTCAAGTGTTGCATGAAGGAACGGACCAGGTTAAAGAAATCAACATCAGCATGTTAGTTCATCAATATGAAATGTTCAAAATGCTAGAGCATGAAAATATTGTTGAAATGACAACTAGATTTATGCATATCATAAATCAGCTGAAGGCCTTAGGCAAAAAGTACACCAATGCAAAGATAGTGAGAAAGATTCTGAGGAGTCTTTCAAAATTCTGGCATCCAAAAGTCACAACTATTTAAGAAGCTAAGGACTTGAACGTGCTTAGATTAGATGGTCTCATTGGGTCATTAAAGACTCATGAGATTGAGCTAAATGAATCAGTTGATGAAGTTGTTACGAAAGAAAAATCTATTGCTTTGAAGTCCACTCAGAAAAGACTTAATCTTCCAAAGCCATAAAAGCCTCAGAAGAATCTGAAGAAGAAGAAGAGGATTCCTCTGATGATGATGATGGTGATGAAATTGCTCACTTAGCAAGGAAGATCTCAAAAGCATGGATTAAGAGGGAGAAGAAGAACCTTGTTCCCAAGAAAGACAAAAAAGGCAAGGCCAAACAAGATGAGATCATCTATGTTGAGTGCAAGGAACCTAGACATGTCAGATCTAAATGTCCCAGACTGAAGAAAGCCTCGAGAAAGAAGACTACAAAGGAGAAAGCTATGATGGCTACATGGGAGGATCTAGACGAAGAACAAGAAAATGCAGAATCACAAAGTGAAGAAGAAATTGTATCAAATCTCTGCTTCACGGCTGATATTATTTTAGACGAAGAAACTAAGGTACATGATTTTGAACCTAAACTCACTTTTGAAAATCTTCAAAAAGCCTATGATGAACTCTTAGATGATTCCAAGTCTCTTGCTTCTCATTATGCCTCTCTGAAAAAGGATTTTCGAAAACTATCTTTGGAGTTTGAAAAACTCAAGATTGAAAAAGAGAAGGTTGGGCATGAAAATGACATATTACAAAATGACAATGTCCTTCTTCAAAAGGATGTAACAACCCTAAAAACCAAAGTTTCTGAAACTCGCTCAAAGGCAGCTTGTCACATTTCTGAGCTTCAGAAAACTGTAAAACTTCTCAAATCAGATCTTGAGAAAATAGTTAATGGCTCAAAAATCTGAACTTGATGCTTGGTGGCCGAAAGCCTTATCTTGACAAAACTAGTCTAGGCTTTGAGAAGGGAAATGATTAACATCATCCAAAGATTCCTCATATTAGATTCTTGTAAATATATACTATTTTAAAAAGGGACACTCTTCTGAAAAATGCTTCTCCAGAAGGAAAACCAAACAGAAAATGAAAAACCCCAAAAACTCTACTAACACAAAAGGACCCAAGAAGATATGGGTACCTAAAATTAAAATTTCCTCTGATGCAGGAGTGTCTTAAATCTATACATCAAAGGGAAAAGAAATGGTATCTAGATAGTGGATGATGTAGACACATGACTAGAAACAAATCCTGGTTCAAAAACCTCAGATCCAAGGATAGTGGAATAGTGAAATTTGCCGTCGGAATCTAATCCAAAGTCATTGTTATGGGTAATGTTGGTAAGAACAATTCCAACTTAATAACTGATGTTATGTTAGTAAAAAGGTTGACTCACAATATTCTAAGCATTAGTTAATTCTTTGACCAAGGTTACAAAGTTGTGTTTGAACCTTGGCAGTGTATTATTAAAGATTCCACTGCTGATAAAATTATTCTTACTGCTAAAAGGCATAAAATACTTATGTATTATATCTAAATGATCTTCTAGACCAAAATGTAAAATGCTTAGCTTCCTTTGTGGACGAAAAGTGGCTATGGCATAAGAAGTTTGGTCATGCTTATATGAAGCTGATTTCTGAGATTTCTCAGAAGGAGCTAGTAAATGGTTTGCCTAAAATCAATTTTGAAAATGACTCTTCTTGTGAGTTTTGTCTCCGAGGCAAACAGACCAAAAGTGTTTTCCATAGTAAAAATGTGGTTTTGACTATCAGACCACTGGAGCTTTTACATCCTGATCTTTTTGGACCAACTAGAACTGCCAGTCTTGGTGGTAAAAAATATGGTTTAGTCATTGTAGATGATTATTCAAGATTCACAGGAGTTATATTCTTGATCCATAAAGATGAAGCTTGTGAGGCCTTCAAATCTTTCTCAAAAAGAATTCAAAATGAAAATGGTTTTTGCATCACTTCCATCAAATTAGATCATGGTGGAGAATTTGAAAATCACTCTTTTGAAAAATTTTGCAACGAAAATGGCATTTCTTATAACTTCTCTTCTCCTAGAACTCCTCAGTAGAATGGAATAGTGGATAGGAAGAACAGATCATTGCAAGAAATGGCTAGAACTATGCTTCTTGAAAGTGGTTTATCAAAAGACTTTTGGGCAGAAGCAATTAACACTGCCTACTATATTCAAAATCATATTTTCTTAAGGCTTATCTTAAAAAATACCCCTATGAACTATGAAAGGGAACAAAACCCAACATTTCATATTTCCATATCTTTGGAGCTAAATGTTTTATACTTAACACCAAGGACAAACTTTCAAAGTTTGATCCAAAATATAATCCTGGAATTTTCCTAGGATACTCTTCTATTTCAAAAGCTTACAGGGTGTTCAACAAGAAGACTCAAGCTGTGGAAACCATTCATATAAGCTTCTTGGAAAAGAAGAATGACCTGAATCAAAAGGTTGCAGATCTCAAAGAAGAAATAGAAAACATGTCATTAAATGACAATTCCCAGAATCAGAAGAACCTTCAGATTGCCACTAGTAATAATGATGATAATGTTTCTGAACTTCCCTCTCATCAACATGTTTCTGATGATATTTTTGAAGAATTAGAAGGTAACCCTCTGAAGTAAAGATATAATGGTATAAGAGAGTTGAGAGCTATATCTCAAAACCAAATTATTGGTGAACCTTCTCAAGAAATTAGAATAAGATCTTTACTCATAAGCGAATCCAATCTTGCTCTTATCTCGGAAATTCAACTAAAAAGTATTGACGAAGCCTTGACTGATCAAAACTGCATTGAAGCAATGAAAAAGAAGTTATCTCAATTTGAGAAAAGCAAAGTTTGGACTCTTGTCCCTCTACCAAAAGGACAATCTACTATTGGGACTAAATGGGTATCAGAAACAAGCTTGATGTAAATGGAAAAGTTATTAGAAATAAAGCAAGATTGATGGCACAAGGTTATAATCAGCAAGAAGGCATTGACTATAATGAAACTTTTGCCCCTATAGCAAGATTGGAAGCAATCAGAATGCTACTTGCCTATGCCGCATATAAAGGATTTATTTTATTTCAAATGAATGTAAAATCTTTCTTTTTAAATGGTTTCATATCTGAGGAAGTTTATGTCAATCAACCTCCAGGTTTTGAAAATAAAAATTTTACTCACCATCTCTTTAAGCTTTCAAAAGCCTTATATGGTTTAAAGCAAGCTCCCAGAGCTTGGAATGATAGACTTAGCTCTTTTCTAATCAAAAATGGTTTTGTAAGAGGAAAAGTTGACACCATTTTGTTTATCCTTTATAACAAAAATGATTTTCTGATTGTTCAGATTTATGTTGATGATATTATTTTGGGAGCAACTAATGAAAATTTGTGCAAGAATTTCTTTGAACTTATGCAAGTAGAATTTGAGATAAGTATGATGGAAGAACTTAAATTCTTTCTTGGACTACAAATCAAACAACAGAAGGATGAAATTATGATTCATCAAGAAAAGTATGCTAAGGATTAGCTCAGAAAATGTGATATGGACAAGGACAAGAGCATCAGTACTCCCATGCATCCTTCTCAAGTTCTAGAAGCTAACGAAGAGGGTGAAAAAGTTTTTGAAACTCTTTACAAAGTTATGATTGGATCTCTATTGTATCTTATTGCTAATAGACCTGACTTGCAATTAAGTGTAGGAATTTCTGCTAGATTTCAATCCAATCCCAAACAATCACACTTAAATGCTGTCAAGAGAATTCTAAGATATTTAGTTGGTACTACTAATCTTGGTCTCTAGTACGAGAAAGTTACTGTTTGCACTGTTGCAAGCTACTATGATACTGATTTTGCTGCAGACAGAGTTGAAAGAAAAAGTACTAGTGGTTGCAGTTGCTTTTTTGGAAAGTCATTAATAACATAGTCAAGCAAGAAGCAGAACACTATTTCTCTTTCAACTGCAGAGGCTAAATATGTGTCTGCTGCAAATTGTAATACTTATATTCTGTGGATTAAGCAACAACTAGAAGATTTCAATCTGAGGTATGGCAAAATCCCTATACTGTGTGACAATACTAGTGCAATTAATCTCACAAAGAATCCCATTCAGCATTCTAGATCTAAGCACATTATCATCAAGCATCATTTCATAAGAGATCATGCTCATAAAGGAGATATTGAGCCAAGATTTATTAATACTGAAAGTTAGATTGCTGACATATTTACAAAACCCTTAGCTAAAGATCGGTTCTGTCATATAAGGAACCTTCTAAACGTGATTAGCTTTGAATTATTCATATATATTGCATCTAGTATCTCTCTCTCTCTTTCTCTTGAGCAAAAATAAACGCTGAGATTGCTGCATCCAAATTGGATTTGCTTTCTAGACAAAGTTCTTCAACGAAAATGTGTGGCTCGGAAAGATCACATCAAGAAAGGATTCAAAGAACCAGCTCAAAATGTTTTCTCATCATGGTTCAACAAGATGACGTGTAGTAAAAGTTGAGAAAGAAGGATTCAGTTAAAGATCAAAATACTTCAGAAAGATCACTTCAGATCAGGATGAAAATGAGATTGAGAAAAATAGCCTCAGAATAATATATTCAAGAAATAATTTTTCTCATGGGCACAGACTATCATATCTATCTGGAATGGTGATAAAAGGTTCTCATCAATGTCTAGTTTCTGGAGAAACAAAAACTGTCTTGTGACGAGCATCGTTTTGATTACCTCCACGATTGCCACGATCTCAAGAAGCGGGAAAACCAAAAGACTCACTTACACTAAAACGGTAACGTTTTGTTTGAAACCGTTTGCATATTTTAACCATCAATTTCCCCCAAAATAATCCTCATCTATCACATCAACCTTTCATATTCTATATCCTCCACTTACTTCTTGATCAAAACTTGAATCATACACCCTATCCAGTATTGTATCTATATCAATATCTATCTCTATCACTTTAAGATCAACTCCTGTGTTCCCTACACTATTTTCAGGCTATGATAAAAAGGAGAAAGAAGAACTAAAGAAAAGCATGGATATATCAAGAAAAAGTCTATCTCTCTTTTCTAAAGAGAAGTTCTCAAATAAGAAGAGACAAATGGTTCCTTCTGGAGTTAAAGATACAACATCTGCTGCAAATATAGACTCTGTGGAGCCTTCTTTCGATGAACCAGAATTAGAAGTCTCAAAACCCCTTGAAAAGGGTATCACTATTAGAGATCCTCTACCTTAGACTCATTCAAAAATACATGATGATGCTGAAGCTTATGGTGAAAATACAAATCCTGATTACAAAAAGAAAGGGAAAAGAAAGATTTCATCTGATGATCCTACAAAAGACTCAACTCATTCAACATTAAAAAGAGCAATAAGAGAAGCTGCAGAACACAAATTCAGAGAAGAGGAATGGTTAAAGCAACAAAGAGATAGAGCTGTTGGAATAGGTGCTTCATCTGAAAATTCCAGAAGGACCTTTATCTCCTTGGAAATTAATCGACAGAATGCACAAGGAAATATGCCAGAAGGATCAGGGTCAGACAAAACCATTGTTCTTGAACTTGTATTTGAAGACTCAGAGATAATACCAGAAACTGCACCCCTTCCTACTTTACCACCTATTCCTGCTTCAGTATTTCATGATCATTTTGCTCATTTTCTCTCAAAATCCCCATCTATCACTAAAGGAACTCCTGATCCAATTCAATTTCAAATGGAACAGCTTCAAGAAAACATGTTCGCTCTCAAGTCCAATGGTAAATCAAAGTAACATGGAGAAAAGATTGGCCAAACTAAAAGCGCTCATGTTACAGATTTTGAAGATTGTTGAGAGAGGAAAAGGCAATCAATGATGGCTCTTCTGTGATTCCACATTTTCATTTTTTTTTATGATGTCAAAGGGGGATAAGATATTTCAAGAAAAGTTTAAGCTGACGGGAAGCATGCATACATTAGTCTTAGGACTCATTTTTTGCATTCTAGAAACATTTCTCTATTTTTATATATACTTTATTATAGATTACTGCTCAGTTATATTTATCTCTCCATCAATTATACTTTCATATCTCTTGATCAATTTTTCTCTGCAATTTTATTTTGTGTGAGCTACTATATGATCTGAGATGTGAGTTATTAAATGCTCTGATATCTAAAAATGATTGGGATGATACTTGCTTAGTTACATTGAGCTTACTTTGCTACAAGATTATGGAATCTGTATGGATATAATTCTTTGCTACATAATCTTTCTAATTATTTGTATCTGATTTGAACTATCTGAACTATTGCTCTTATATGATTAGATATCTTATTATGCTTTAGTGATGATTTTTATATGATATAAGAATCTCATGCACTGTTACTGAGAATATAATCAAAACTCTATTTTGAAAAAGGATTCAATTTTTATATCATGAGTATTACTACTCTCTTCAGAAAGTAACTTACTCTAAATAACAAATCGTGTTCTTAATTTTTTTAACAAGAACTTTTCTTAAATACTGATTTTCCATCATCAAAAAGGGGGAGATTGTTAGATCCCATGCCCTTCAGAAACCATTATATGGTTATGAACTAGAATGAACATTAAAGTTTTGATGAATACCAAATTAGAGTTTAAGCTAATCTTGTTATATATGAATGATTTCTTTTAAGAAATGATTTCTTTCGTGAAAAATATCTTAATCGTGTGCATTAACTAGTTGAGAATCAACAAAGCCTTGTTATCCATCATTCTTTTATTTGAAATACTTGGTATGGAATATATGCTTTTGTACACTTCTTGTTTTATCATGAAAGAAATAGAAAGAAAGGTTTAGAAGGATGAAATTGCAATATCAGAAAGGAAAATCATGCCTCAAGAACCAACACTGTTCATCCAGAAAGATGACTCTATCAAGATGGATATCTCCAGAAATATACTTCTCATGAAGTGTTATACCTTCAAAGCTTCCTCTGCACGCTTCATAAACAAATTCAAAAAGTCGAAAAGGTGATTTGACAAGATGCAGAAGAGGCGTTAACAAGTCTGAATAGTTGGCAAATTAACAAACGACTACTTTTCCACTTTGTGTAAGTTTTGAAGAATGAGAAAAAGGAAGGCTATTTCTTCTCTATCCAGTCGTAGACTAGCAGACCAAAAAAATCATAAGGATCAAGACCTACGAGTTTCAACGGTCATATTTTGAAGTCTATATAATGCTGGAAGTTGAAGAAAGAAGAGTTAGACTATTTGAATATTTCTTATGTAAAAAGGTTTCCTTTTTTCATCCTTCTCAACTGTTAGTAGCACTAGAAAGTTACTTATTATAACTTCTTTCCAAAAATCTTCTCTTCTGTTCTATAATAGAAAATATTCTCTTTTTGAGAATTTAGAGAAGTCACACACTCAATGCTCTATTGAGAAAGTTAGTGTGAGTGATCAAACTAAAACATATTGTTTACATCATTTGTATCTGGACCCAATAGTGGTCAGTGTGAGTTTGGAAAGGCTAAGAAAACACTACCCATTTGTAAAGCTTGGAGAGACTTGGGAAAAGACTAGTCGCTTGTAATAAGCTTGAAGAAGCTTGGAAAAAAGATACCCGTAGTTTATAAAATCTTAACAAAGAGTTGGGGACAAATCTCTTGTGTGATTTTTCTATCTCTTATCTTGTTATTTGACTTAATCACATAAGCTCTTTTCTATTCAAACTTTGTCTGAAAAAAACTGATTCTATCTTATATTGAACTTAACTGTTTTATAAACTAACAAAATTACTTCAGTAATACAAGTCTTGAACTTGAAATAAATTGTTTTATTAAAGTTTTCTAGGTTATAAAGTTTCTTAAAAGCATGATTCAACCCCCTTCTCGTGTTATCCCATCCAACATGAATGTGTTCATTTTTCCATGGAGTCTTTATTTTTTTCCTTTTTTTTTAATTATTCAATTAAAATTTATAAGTAAGTACATATGTATGAATGTGTATGAGTTTATCATGATGCCAGAGTTCAGTTAGCAAAGTAAGCAATAATCAAGAGCAATATTCATGTCATTATCACATAATTTGTACAAAGTTTGAAATAAGTTGTGGGGAAGTGAATATGAACCTGCTATCTTCACTCTATCTGCTTTTGTTCTCTTTTCCTTGTCCAAAAATTTTGCTTTCTTGCTCACTTGTTATCTCACTAAGACTCCTTCTCAGATTTTTCTCACGCTCTCTTTCTCTTAGAACTTGTCTCTATGTCTCCTTCTCTTTGCCTCCTTTTTATAATTATAGATGCATGGCAAGCAAGTTGCAAGTTGCAACCAAGCAACTTGCCAAATTTTTTATTTTATTTATTTTTTAATCATGAGACTTGGATTATTGAGATTTGGGTTAGGCTTAAACACAATTTTTTTGGCAAAACAGTTAAGGCGAGCTGATTGAGTTTTTATCCAAATTTTCTTTTTTTTTTTTAAGGAATTTTTTCATTTATTTTTTATTTTTTATAATTTTATAAAAAAATATATATAATAACAAAAGAGAACAAAAAATAAATAGAGTATGAAATAAGAAGAAGCAAATTAAGAGATGAGATGAATAAAAAAAAAGGAGATTTAAATTACAACAAAAGGATTTTTTTTCTTTTTAAATCCTAGTGTTTATAGTGAAGGCTAAAAGTTAAAATAAGGAGGAAAGTTTAATTTTTTTTCATTTAAAACTTAGTCAAAAATTGGGTGCTGACACTAACTACGCAACAAGGTCTTATAACCAAAGCTTAGGTAATTAGGTGTAGGTTTTTAATTTAAAACTTATCTTTAATCTTAGTTTGTCTTGTAAGTTTTAACTTAATTTTGTTTAATCTACCAGAACACACGAACAAAACAAAGAGAGGATAAGAATCCTACTTTAGAGGGAGTAATCTGACTAAAACCAGAATTTTGAAGGTTGAAGAATTCTTCTCCAAACCACACTTGAAGTTGTGGCCTGCAAGAGAATAAAAGAGGAGCTCATGCTTCAGTGTGTTTGTGAGTTGAGTGGAAGTGTAGGAGTGGCAAAACATAAGAGTGAATAAGAGAAGGGGAACGTGGATTGGCTAAAGGGTTTTTGGCGTGATTTCCGAGTTTGTTCCTAGATTTAAACTATCACCATTCAATCTCATAATAGTTATTTCAAATTTCTGTTTCAATTAGCTTGAATTACGAGATTCATGCCCCATTATGAGAAGAGTGGCGGTTTTTGATTTGAGTGTTTGTGAGGAGTTACAATTTTGCAAATTATTCTGATTGAGTGACATTGAGTGTGATTAAGTGTGGTGAATGTTTTTCCATAATTAAAATGTTGATCAATTAAATTTTTTTACATGTTATTCTCCAAGGCTTAGCCGTGGGTATCCTATGGTTCCATTGTCATATTTTTTATTTTTAACATTTAATTTTAGTAAGTTGGTTTAGTACGTAAAATTGCCTTTTTGCTCTTCCCTTAATTATGTTGATATTTTAGCTGACTTTTTTTTAATTACCAAGTTTTTACTAATTATTCTAATCACTCATTAATAATGAGATAATTAGCTTAAAGAAATTGGGGATGTTATAGTTCTCAGGAAAATTAGGCTTGTAGAATGAATGTTCTATCACATAGGCAAAACTAATTGTTTCTTTGGACATATGCTAAAGTGATGATGAAATTAATTTATTTTGTTTATGGGAGATGATGAAATTAATTTTAATACAATATTAATATACAATATTTTATAATTTTTTTGGGAAAGTAACAAATTATCCACTATAATTTATTATTTTACTAAATTTTTATTAGTTAATAGTATAAAGTTAAGTTGTTCTCACAAAATTTAGGCTTGTAGAATAAATGTTCTATCACATAGGCAAAACCAATTATTTCTTTAGACATATGCTAAAGAGCCGATGAAATTAATTTTATTTTTTTTATGAGAGATGATTCAATTAATTTTAATATAATATTAATGTATAATATTTTATAATTTTTTTGAGGAAATGTCAAATTACTCACTACAATTTATTATTTTATGAATTTTTATCGATTAATAATATAAAATTATTTGATATTATAAATATATAGAAATTATTCTCAAAATTATATATTACCAACTAATCATATTTCATATATATGTTAAAATTTTAAGATAATTATTATAAAGGTCAAAAAAAATTTATAATATAATAATACATGATTAGATAATTATTTAATAATAATGAATCAAAATTAAATGCAAATGAGATTTGGGACGAATTCAATAATAATACGGGGATATTTTCCCTGCTTTTCCTCGCATCTATTACAATAATTTGGAGAAACAAATTTTCACCATACACACGACACTTCTGCTGACGTTAAACAATAACGCGAAAGGCACAGAAAAGCGATGCAGCGAGAAAAGATAACACTTCCATCAATTAAAAGTAGGAGGGGGAATGGAAGAGACCTTCCACATTCATATCAGTGTCCAAGTGTAAATGTTTCCAGCAGCAGAGCCCAACAAGAACCAAACTAGAAGCCCTGCAACCAAAATGTCTAACCCAAACAATCTCTTCTCCTTGCAGAATGCATTCTTCTGTATGGAACTGGTTGCCTGGCTGCTCGCCCCTGTAGCCTCTCTTTTACCGCTTGCAGGACTTGCTCCAACTGCAGCCACATTATAGATACATGCATGATACTTAAATGCTTTCTTATCGACAACTACAAGTCACAATGAGTTTGTACCAAACGAAATTTCATATCAAAGTCATTACCAGAAGGACTGGGTCCAGGACCTGTGCCACCTTTCTCCAATTGATAGAAAACTTGAGCCTCTGGGGATTTGGGATCCATGTGCAGCAATTCTGCTTCCATTATAAAATCACTTTAAAATTCTTATTTTATATCATCGCCGAAGATCAGTTAGCAATTGCTAGTGAAGACTGAAACTGACACAGTAACTGAAATTAAAATTAGTGCACATAAAAATACCAGGGCACTTGGAGACATTGGCAGGGGCATTGCAAACTGTTGGCAGGCCCAAAGCTAAAGTGACATTAATCTGTAATCCACCCAGGTCTGGATCATTACGATCTTTGATAATAACACACAAGCACTTCTGGTTGTTCTTGAGCACTTGCTTGAGACCGCTACAGCAATCCGGTGTGGGAGCCTTTGCTCCACCTCCAACATAAGGCAGACATGTTGTTAACCCTGCTAATTGCTCTGCGCATTCCTCTTTGTCCTTGGATGAATCCGCCATTGCACTTCCAACTACCAGTGATGCGAGCAGCAAGAAGTATGCCAGGGACTTTGTGCTGTGGTAGAACATTTTTTGTAGTGTTGAACAAATAGATGGAGAGATGGGAAGTGATTGAAGCAAATGTGAGATTAGAGGCACTTAAATATTGGCAAAGCAGTCGGGTGTTGGTGAAGAATGCATTTCTTATTATATAGAGTTCTCAAGTTTCTGATTTAACTGAAAAGACTATAGCAGAAAGAGGTGCCTGAGTTCTTTCACCTTTAAATGGGTCTTTGTACTTTCTATCGAATCATGAGAACACGCAGTTTCAATTAAACATGCTGCTATGATTGATATTGGAACAAGCAATGAACAATCACAATCCGCTTTTAATTTGTAATCCATTTTGCGGGTTTTATAATTGAAAGTGCTAGTCGTTCACACTAATTTATAGAAAAAATTCTTTTAAAATAAATTTGTTTTCAAAGTAAAAAAGAAAATATATATACTTATTTTTAAATTATTTATTAAATTATAATTGTAGCATATTTTATTAATTTTAAAAATAAATACATTTTCATTTTTTAACTTTAAAAATAAGTTTGTTCTTATTCATAAATTAATACCTCATTTGGAAAGGGCCAAAAAGATTCGTGTGAACGCAGGGAAATTCAAAAGTGTTAGTGCCTCACTTCACCAACCCACTAACCTAGTAGCAGGCCAAAGCCAATGATGCATAGGGGCAAGTGTGGCTACAAATGTATGACAAGTGGCCGTGCATAATGATGACATCATATTTCCTGCTGATCACATCGTTACAAAGCTGAAGGGAAAATGTCGCGTTCTAATTCAGAAGAATATGAAAAGCTTAATCATGGTATGGATACCTTTACTAGAATGTTCGCCCGTTTTGGATTAGTGTAGATTTAGCATTACCGTCGTTTATTTTTTCGTGGATGCTAGAACGCGGTATTAAGCCCAACAAAAACAGAATTTTTCGAAAACTATTCAAATATTTAGAGAATTATGGGTAAATAATCGGTTATTTTGTTACATTATTAGCGAATTTATTAAAAAAATATAAAAATTAAGCTGAATATTTTAATTATTTTAGTAGTGGATTTAGTAAAAAATAGTTTACTTTTGTTATTAGTTATTTGATTATATCTACTATATTCACTAAAATATAATTAAAATTTTTAATTATTAACATATTAATTCTCAAATATTTGATACATATATAAACTTATAAAGTAAATAAGATATAAAATTATGAGAAAAGATTTTTCTACCACTTCAAAGTGGTGGACATCCAATACCATAAAAGAAATTAGAGGAAGAGATATAGAGAGAGAAGAAGTGGAGAAAAAGATATATGTGTGGATCTCAAAGTCTTATGAGAGGATGTTTAAGGTGTTTGGAATCTTAAGTGGTCCAAATATCACTCCTCTAAAATCGTAAGTGCAAAAATCATTTCTCAACTTTTGCTTGTGTAATTTTTTTTTTTAAAGCAATTGAGGAGTTAGGACCTTAAACAAAACGAATAGAATATGGGTAGGATGCCCATATACCAGAGAAGGCAAAATGGGTCTAACCCACTTAATTGACTTCTCTAACCTGCCAAAAATAGTAGGTTGGGTCAGTATTTTTAGTCAGCCAAAAAATTTTAACTCGCCTCACTCACAGGCTGAGATGAGCGAACTAGGTTTGGACCGCAAGTTGGAGATATTTTTTTTTTTGGTAAAAACATTGAAATTAGTGAATTTGTGGACTTCTTATTATCTTTTATGGTTAATTCGTAAGCAAACTTATAGTTAATTATTATTTGTGGACTTCTTATTCATACATTCTAATTAGTTTATTATGTTTGTGTTTGAATTTAAATATAAATTATGTAGTTTAAATATTTTTTTTTAAGTTTATATGGATATTATCCTATTGTATTTAAGTGAATTTTTCATTAAATATGTTTTTATTCTTTAAATTTTTTTATGTTAATTAACTCATTAAAAATATTAAAATAAATTTATTTATATATTTTTTTAATCTGTTTTAACTTTTTTAGGCAAACCAATTTGTCAACCCACTCACAAATAGGATGAGTTGACATATCCAACCTATTTTACCAAGGCAGACTATCCCACTCCACTTCATTTTAGATGAGCTTTTGGTGTTGGCCCACTTTACTATCTCTACCCTATACTAGTCTCGAAAGAAGAGATCTCCAATTCTCCACAATCAACACGTAACTTATGAGCATTGCTAGTAAGAAAATTTCTTTTTATTTAATAATATAAAGTTTGTATATCGTAAAACTAACATTACTTTAATTAATTTCCTTACCCTTCAAAATCAAGTAATATTATATCAAATAACTTACAGTTGGCACACTATGCTCATTGAATAACCAATTGGGCCTTGACGCATGATGAAAGTCTATACCTATGGGCCTTTCCCAAATTGTAAAGTGATAGTGGTTGTAAAAGTGAGGGATTATTCATGTTAGATGTATGCCCTAACGCTGATATATGTATTCCCCTAACTTAAGAACTTGTTTCTCCTCAAGCAAGAAAGAAAATGAAATAATAGAATAAAGAAAAGAGAAAAACTTTTCGTGTGGCCAACACTATAAACATTCCCTACAAAAATCGCTAAACTCCGGGAGGCACTTACGCTGACTAAACGCTAACTACCAAAAAAAAAAAAAAAGAAAAGAGAAAGAACTTAAGAAATCTAAAAGCAAACACATTTAATGTATCCAAGTGTTGTCGGTCCATGTTCTCCTAACCACTGCTTCACAACTTGACCCAAAGTTACTAACAATTCATGTAACACCCTAATAATCTTATACTATGCTTAAGTCATATTACGAAATTATTAATTGTTACTTTTACTCGCAAAACTAATATTACCTTTTGAAATTACTTTATAAATGAAAATAGGGGTAAATTTTTTTTATGAACGATAAGGATATGAGTAAATCCTTTTGAAAACTAAGATTCATGAGCGTATCGTGAACATGTAAAGTCGAACATCTCTATCTCAATAGGCGGTGTGAATAAAATAAGTAGAATAATTATCTTAGGCAAACATAACATTCATTTCATGGCCATCATAGTTAATATAATAATAGTAATGCCAAGAGTCATACATAAAGATGATGATGGGTCCAATATCTACTATTGGCCCTACAAAATAACCTAATTGAATACATCAAAAAGAAAAGTACATCAGAAATCCTAAACGCCCATACATGCTAAAAGGAAATGATAACCCCGCAACTACTAACCAAAAAGGGGCTATCCTCATTATCAGCTCCGCATGTGCTATTCAAATCAACCGTCGGACGGGAGGAAACCATCTTGAATCCACTGAGAGCAACATTGCCATGTCCTCTTCCTCGAGCATGCCCATGTCCACAGGGCACAGCACGGGTACAAATGAACTCGCGACCATGAACCGAGGGTGGTGCATGATGAGGAGCTGCTGAAAAAGAAGACAAATCGAAAGTCAAAGGAATCATTGTAGGGTAAGAAGGCTTGGATGGGTCAGTCTCCACGTAATAACTTGGATAGGATGGCTCTGAAGGATCAGAATCCAAAGAAACAGTCAGGTTTAGGCGGATATCCAAGTCAAACTCTCCATCAGTGGGGTACTTCAGCAGCTGAAAATAGGGACAAATATCATCCAAGGTGACCTCACCATACGATTGGTGTGGACCGAAAAATGGGCTCATAACTGGCACCTAAAATGGACAGTCGTGGAAGATGTAGACCCTTATAATTGTGCTTGTAGACTTCACAGAAGCATTCAGCACTAGGTCAAAGCGTCAATGCCATATCGAGAACTCAATGAAGATCACCACTGTGCCCGATGCTGACAACCTTTGAAGACGACACAGAAACATTGGAGTGAGAAATACTAGATTTCTCAATAGGATCGCGACTAGACAAACGCTACGTCATCGTTATCGTCTCAGCCACTTTGGGTTTAATTATAAAACCAGTGGACATGTAGAGGTTCAATTTTAATGATTTTACAAACATAATTCCTGAAGTTGGTAGCTTTTAATCTTAACATCATAATCATGTCATCATAAGTAAACATACATACGAAAGCATGGAATAAACATTCATAATGCATATGGACAATGTAGATATATGCACTGACATACAACCTCATAGACTTAACCATGGTTTTATTTTAACTTTACTTTCATTCTTAGCACGTGCTTAACATTCTATATTTTTCCTTTGAAATAGACTGCTTTTGGACATGAGCTCATTCTATGACCGTCGTCACACAGTACTAAACTAAATCAAACTAAGTTGATAATGGTTACCTCTAAGTTGGAAGGTCTTCCATGTGACCTTGCCTTCCTCATAGAGGTTTCTTGAGTCTTTATGGATCACTGTCTCTCACTTCCCTTACTGAAGTGATCGAAGGGTCATATCCCATTCTTTCTTTTCTTATCATTATACCTTACATGCATAGTACTTCATGACAAGACACATGTGGACATGCAATGATATGACTAAGTCTATAATTTTGACGAAAATCTGGTAGTATGACAGCTAGATTGGAACTTCCCCAAAATGCCAATCATGAAACTTTCAACCAACAGTCCATTATATTCATCTCATATTATCACACCAATCATTCAATCATACGACAATGCTCAATCAAACTTGTCATACATCATACCGAATGGCATCATACAGTCATACCCTAAAGGGGGTTTATCGTTGTGTTATTCTTTGTGGAAAGTCTTATGAGTCATCATATGATTTCCCATAGTTACCCATGAGAGAATCATATAGTCAAAATAAATGTATATGTAGTCTTTTAGTTACTTACTCCTTATGTGAAATTACTTCTTACTTGAGCACGTCTTGTGGAACACTTGTTCAAGTTAACTAAGTTAGGTAATTATATCCTTTCCTTGAGATAGTGCACTTAGTGATTCCTAGGTTCATGGTATGCTCAGAGGCCCTAATCATACTTCTGTTCCCAAGGATTTCGAGATCCCTCTAGTCCTTGGGTCATGACAATGCATAACCACACTCATGAACCCAACAACACCATGTTCACTAATCATCACGAGGTGATTTTTAACTTATCCAAGTTGCAAAGTTCCAATCTTTTATCCTTAACATAACAAGATTTTACCTTTAATGTTATAAAAGTTATCATTCTTTATAAAGTAGTTATAAAGTTTCATTCTTTAAGAAAGTATGTGCCTCTAAAATTATGCTTTTGTCTTAAAGATTCCTACTTTATGAAATAATGATACTAGACATTAGCTTTAGAATTAGAAAGTCTTGTTCTTTATAAAAGTTAACACTTTATGCATTATTTTGACTCAAGATACAAACTTTATAAATTAAAAGTTGCAAGTCAACACTTTTATAACCTAAGAATTTCATTCTTGGTTAAAGTTTGAAACTTTATAAAAGGTTTTGCCTTCAAGATTCCATTTTTAAGACATAAAGTGACAAGTTTTCATTTTTATGACTTAAAAAGGCTTCATGTTCCAAAAAATTTTAGACTTTTACACATATTCTTATCTTCAAGAAGGACAAAATAAAACTTTGAAGAAGCATCAAATCTTGCACCACTTTTAAGCTTGCAAAGAATGAACTTTTTGAAGTTTCATGTATCAAGAATGTTTTTAGTCTTATCAAATCATGAGAAACATGTAAAGATGAGAACCTTTTTAATCATAAGCATCATCATGGGAAAGCAAACAACTTTTAAACCAAACACCACCAAGAATCATCAATCTTTTCTAATCAAGTCACAAGAACAACAAGATCTCAAGCATAAAGAAAGAAAAATAGAAATTTTGTAACATTTCAAGAAAGGAACTTTCAAAAATCAAGAGCAACTCATGAATAAGAATATGAACATATTTTATCAAAAAGGGAAACTTTTGCTCATAAAGAGTGTGAAGATTTTTCTCAAGTTTTCACTTGAAGATCTTGGTCATGAGAGGAACCAAGGTTCAAGCTTTCTTGAGTAGACAAAAGAGAAGAGTAAAGATCACTACCTAGGGTGAAGATGGCATGTTCTTGGCAGTGGAAAATGAAGAAGATGGTGGCTCCTCAAGGTGGTGAAGGTGGCAGCCTTGAATGGAGAAGAAAGAAGCTCTTGAGTTCTCTTGAAAATTAGGCTTGTAGTGTATAGATCTTGTCTCCAAAGACCAAAAGATATGGTCTTTGAAGGGCTTAGTGAGAGTTTTGGTTATGGTGGTGGTGGAGAAAGGAAGAAGAAGATGAAGAAGAATGAATAAGGTGTAGAGAGAAGTTGGAGAATAAGAGACTTAGAGAGAAAGTGAAAAGTCACAAAATGAAAAATGGATATGCATGTGGGGGGGTGCAACATCCTCATATAACATAATAGGAAATAATAAAAACAAACTTTTATTATTCACAATCTTGCCTCTGAACTTTTTAGAAAATGACATTCAGGTCCCTAGATCAATAGAATTAGCAGAATAAAGTTTTAAACGAAGCAGAATCATGTAGCAAAAATGTAGAAACCTAAACCTCGGCTGATTGAGCCATAGAGGTATCCATATGTGAAATGATATGGGATGTCCTTAGACTTACCCATAATTACAAAAATGCCATTAGCCATGAAAAACAGAAACAGAAATTTGCAACATGTTTAGTGTGCACTGTTAATCAATTTACTCGATTTTAATGAGTTTGTAGAGTTAACTAAAAAGTTAATTAGAGGTTAACTAGGAGTTGATTAGAAGTTAAATTAGAGAAATTAGGATTAAGATAGAAACTTATAAAACCTCACAAAATCCTTCAAAACCATTTTACCGATTTAAAGGAAATCGGTAGAATTTCGGTATTTTAAACTGTCGGAACCAAACCAATAGAATTACATGCCCTAAACCCTATGACTTAAGGCTGAATACTCAGCCATTCAACCTCTAAAAGTGGCGCAAGAAAGGCCACAAGGAAGGGGAGTGATGGCTGAAATATAACCACAAAAATCCTAGCCAATCACAACTCACACTCCCAACTACCTCTTTGTATTTGAATCAGATTTTTGCTTTTCTCTCCACCCAATTTTTGAGCTCCCTCTTCCAGCAGACTTCCTTTCCTCTTTTCTTCATCCTCTTCATTTCCTTCTTCCACTTTTAGCCTCCCTCAAGCTTCTTGCATCCACATCCTTCACCAGAACTCAAGATTAGCTAGTTGTTGCTTCAAAATAAAGGTAGGATTCCAATTCTTGTCTTGATTTTCTGATTTGGGTGGCTGGTGGTGGTTTATTTTCTCAATTTTTGATGTATTGATTGAATGAGTATGATGATATATGGCTGGTTTATTGGCTGTTTGTGAGGTTAATTTCGAATTGGAAGCAAGAAAGGATGAAATTAGGAAAAGCTGAGGGGCAGGAGAACCAAAAACCTTACGGCGTTCGTACTGGCAGAGTGTACGGCTCTGCCTCCCGCCATTTAAATTTGATGAAACCATTTTTATGTGAAACTAGACATCCAGGGCTTTCCATACATGTATCATATAAGGCCATTGGATTAGTATTAATTGAGATATGAAGTTTGGAAGTTTGATCTAGGTTTTTGATTCTGATTCTGGGCAGACTGGGTTGTTCAGCGTAAATCTCGCCCTATACTACTTGAAATTGAATGAAACTAACTTTGTTAGAAAGCTTACAAATAGGAGAATTTCACATAAAAATTTCAGAGTTAGTTAAGGTCTCGTTTGTTCCCAGTTATTCAAGAAATTTGCCCTATGTCCAAACTGGGCCAAAACAGGGCAGTTCATCAAGGTCACATTTCGGGGCTTATAACTCGAGCCACACTAGGTCAAATGGAATGGAACTTTTGGCAAATGAAAGATTGTTCTGTTAGCTTTAATATGAGACTAATTTCATATGATTTGAATCAGTTTTCGATTTTAGTGGATTTTTCCTTTTAAGTGCGCAATTCTGGCCAGCTGCTGGGCAGGCCGGGATAAAACCTAAATAAGTTGAGTTAGACTTATCAACATTAGATGGGATCGAAGAGGTTAGAAAATGGACACATAAAACTTTGACATATCCAAAATTTAGGTCCAGATGAGTTAAATAGGAAATTTGGCTTGATTTACAAAACTGGGCAGAATTGATATAATGGGTAGAGTTGAAGAATATGAGCAGAATTTCCCAAGGTTAAAGGGTTTGGCACCTTAGGGCATATATGAGTCCAATGAAAGTCTCAGTGTTGCAATTCCACATTAGTGCTTGAAGAATTTATGCATTATATTTGATTTCTTACTATGACTGATTGTCTGTTGAAACTGGCACTATCATGGGGTAACGGATCCGATCCGTTATGCTGCCAAATTTTCGGTAGAATTGAAAGGAAGTTATGAGCCTTTATATGTTACGAATATGTATGTGGAAATCATGTATGCAAGGATATGAATATATTAAATGTGAATCCCTTCACCTGGAGGCAGTTGCACTTTGAATCCCTCCCCGTGAAGGCAGTTAAAAGATATAATGAAGGCTCCATATTCCTAAGGAACGTGACATGGCGATCACGCTCTAATGGGGTATGACATGGCGATCATACTCTGGAATGTGGCATGATGATCCCACACCCTAAGGAATGTGACATGGCGATCACATTCCGATGGAGTATGACATGGCGATCATACTCTGGGACGTGGCAGGATGAATATATTCCTAAGGAGTGTGACATGGTGATCACACCCCAATGGAGTATGACATGACGATCGTACTCTAGAATATGTGTGACAAGTAACCCTCGCCCACATGAGGCATGGCATGACCCAGCTAGTGTGAGTATAGGGTAGGGTGTACATGAGGCATGGCATGACCCAGCTAGTGTAAGTACCGAGAGGTTATGGTGACGACAAGTTAAAAGAAGTCTATAGCACAGCCATACATGTGTTATGTAACTATAATTGTACCTATACTCATTATAATATAATTGATTAGAGGATATGTGAAATTCGAATCCGCATCGGATAATTATATTTTCGAAAACCTAAGAAACTGAACCTTATGAATGCTCACCATTATTATATACTATGTTTTATTGATGTTGAACCTATTATATCTATTTATGTAGTGATGTTTATTCTAGATATGGGATATTGTCAATGTGGCCAAAGTGCGTGAATAAAATGAACTCTGCTTCGGACAATATGTTTTCAAACCATAAAATTAAACAATTTGCATATCGTATTCACCTTTTTCATAATAAGCCGAAGCAGCTAGAGATAATAACGACGACATAGCATATGGTAATTAAATGAATCCTACTAAGAATTTAAAAATTCTCACTCTTTTTCCGTGTTATCTCCAGATAGTTTAGAAGTTTCTAAAGAGGGCTCTCCGAGGCGAAGGTGGTCGAAGGTTACTGCCAGACAAGGTCCGATTGAGTGACAGTAACTACTCCTAGGTGAGGTATTATGACTTAAGCATAGTACTGTAGTTGGGAGGATTTATAAATGGTATCAGAGCAGTTCGATCCTCCCCAGACTTGAGGATTTGGACTAACTACGTTTCCAGTACACTCTAGAATCCTTAGAAAATGTATGCGACAAATCTTATCTGCTCAGATAAGATGTAGGGAATTAGATATGCATGACCGCCTAACTGTGAATGATATTAGTTGCTATCACACTTAACTTATTATTGAGCCTGATCAACTCAATGTTTTGTTGCGTGTGAATAGGAACTAATGGCTTCCAGTGGGCGTGGCAGGCCACGAACTATACGTACTCCAGAAAATCCTGCTAATTTTATGGACACTCTACGAGAAATGGCATATGCCATGCGTGAACAAGCTGCTGCAGCACACCAAATGATGGACCAGCTGGGAAGACATCCTGAAGCCAGTCATAGTGGAAACTCAAATGGCCTAGGGTGGGACCTGGAATATCTCAAGTTCGCAGAATTTCTAAAGGCGAACCCGCCTAGTTTTAGAGGAGCTTTTTATCCTGATAAGGTGGACGAGTGGGTTAAGGCAATGGAGAAGGTCTTTTCCATTCTGGACTGCACTGACCACCAGAAAGTGGCCTTTGCCACTTATATGCTCGAGGCAGACGCAAAATTTTGTGGGATAGTGTGAAACGGCTATTAGAAGAGTCCCAGATAGAGATCACCTGGATTGTGTTCAAGGATGCTTTTTACCAGAAATACTTTCCTCCATCAGTTTGGAACGCCAAGGAGTTGGAATTTATGCAACTCTGCCAGGGAAGTAGTAGCATGTCAGAGTATATCACCAAGTTTGAGGAGTTATGCAAGTTTTCCACAAGCTATCAACGGAATCTAGATGAGGCATGGAAGTGTGTCAAATTCGAAGGCGGATTGAGGGAAGATATCCTCGCAGCAATAGGCCCTATGGAGATCAGGGATTTTCCTACCTTGGTAAACAAGTGTAGACTTGTGGAAGATTATAATAAGAAATTGGAGATTTCCCAGTCTGATACTTATGGAAAGAGGCCTACACCCAAAAACCAAGAACTTGAAGATGCCTCGCCACCAAAGAAGCAATTTCACCTTAGTGAATATGAGGGCAAGCAGCTGCAAGAATTAGTGGTCAAACAATGGTGTCCGAATTGTGGGAAGAATCATGGGAATAAGCCTTACCTAGTTAAACAGTATGTCTGTTTCAGATGTGGTAAGCCAGGACATATGATCCGAGAATGCCCTGAAAACCAACCACCGCCTTCTAAACTGCAACGTTCGGGAAGAGTTTTCACTATAAATACGGAGGAGGCGACACCCCGAAAGAGCCATGGCGAGAATTAGGGATAAACCAGAATAAGGAATTAGCTAATTTAGTTCTGGTTGGTCTTATTTTGCTAAGTGGTTTTACATCTACTGTGTGCTTATATGTGAACCCTTATTTAACAGTTATAATTATAACAAGTTAGTTTATTAATCAAATTTTGAGGACAAAATTTTTTTTAGGAGGGTAGTAATGTAACATCCTCATATAACATAATAGGAAATAATAAAAATAAACTTTTATTATTCACAATCTTGCCCCTGAACTTTTTAGAAAATGACATTCAGGTCCCTAGATCAATAGAATTAGCAGAATAAGGTTTTAAACGAAGCAGAATCACGTAGCAAAAATGTAGAAACCTAAACCTCGGCTGATTGAGCCACAGAGGTATCCATATGTGAAATGACATGGGATGCCCCTAGACTTACCCATAATTACAAAAATGCCATTAGCCATGAAAAACAGAAACAGAAATTTGCAACATGTTTAGTGTGCACTGTTAATCGATTTGCTCGATTTTATTGAGTTTGTAGAGTTAACTAAAAAGTTAATTAGAGGTTAACTAGGAGTTGATTAGAAGTTAAATTAGAGAAATTAGAATTAAGATAGAAACTTATAAAACCTCACAAAATCCTTCAAAACCATTTTACCGATTTAAAGGAAATATGGAGAATTTCGGTATTTTAAACTGTCGGAACCAAACCAATAGAATTACATGCCCTAAACCCTATGACTTAAGGCTGAATACTCAGCCATTCAACCTCTAAAAGTGGCGCAAGAAAGGCCACAAGGAAGGGGAGTGATGGCTGAAATATAACCACAAAAATCCTAGCCAATCACAACTCACACTCCCAACTACCTCTTTGTATTTGAATCAGATTTTTGCTTCTCTCTCCACCCCATTTTCGAGCTCCCTCTTCCAGCAGCCTTCCTCTCCTCTTTTCTTCATCCTCTTCATCTCCTTCTTCCACTTTTAGCCTCCCTCAAGCTTCTTGCATCCATATCCTTCACTAGAACTCAAGATTAGCTAGTTGTTGCTTCAAAATAAAGGTAGGATTCCAATTCTTGTCTTGATTTTCTGATTTGGGTGGTTGGTGGTGGTTTATTTCCTCATTTTTGATGTATTTATTGAATGATTATGATGATATATGGCTAGTTTATTGGCTGTTTGTGAGGTTAATTTCGAATTGGAAGCAAGAAAGGATGAAATTAGGAAGAGCTGAGGGGCAGGGAACCAAAAACCTTACGGCTTCCGTACTGGCGGAGTGTACAGCTCTGTCTCCCGCCGTTTAAATTTGATGAAACCATTTTTATATGAAACTAGACATCCAATGCTTTCCATACATATATCATATAAGGCCATTGGATTAGTATTAAGTGAGATATGAATTTTGGAAGTTCGACCTAGGTTTTTGATTCTGATTCTGGGCAGACTGGGTTGTCCAGGGTAAATCTCACCCTATACTACTTGAAATTGAATGAAACTAACTTTTTTAGAAATCTTACACATAGCATAATTTCACATAAAAATTTCAGAGTTCGATAAGGTCCCGTTTGTTTCCAGTTATTCAAGAAATTTGCCCTAAGTCCAAACCGAGCCAAAACAGGGCAGTTCAGGAAGGTCAGATTTCAGGCTTATAACTCGAGTCATACTAGGTCAAATGGAATGAAACTTTTGGCAAATGAAATATTGTTCTGTTAGCTTTAATATGAGACCAATTTCGTATGATTTGAATCAGTTTTCGATTTTTAGTGGATTTTTACTTTTAAGTGTGCAATTCTGGCCAGCTGTTGGGCATGCTGGGATAAAACCTAAATAAGTTGAGTTAGACTTATCAAAATTAGATAGGACCAAAGAGGTTAGAAAATAAACACATAAAAATTTGACATATCTAAAATTTAGATCTAGATGAGTTAAATAGGAAATTTGGCTTGATTTACAAAAACCAGGCAGAATTGATACAATGGGTAGAGTTGAAGTATATGAGCAGAATTTCCCAAGATTAAAGGGTTTGGCACCTTAGGGCATATATGAGTCCAATTAAAGTCTAAGTGTTGCAATTCGACATTGGTGCTTGAAGAATTTATGCATTATATTTGATTTCTTACTATGACTGATTGTCTGTTGAAATTGGCACTATTCATAGGGAAACAGATCCGATCCGTTATGCTGCCGAATTTTCGGTAGAATTGAAAGGAAGTTATGAGCTTTTATATGTTACGAATATGTATGTGGAAATCATGTATGCAAGGATATGAACATATTAAATGTGAATCCCTTCACCTAGAGGCAATTGCACTTTGAATCCCTCCCCGTGAAGGCAGTTAAAAGATATAATGAAGGCCCCATATTCCTAAGGAACGTGACATGGCGATCACGCTCTGATGGGGTATGACATGGCGATCATACTCTAAAATGTGCCATGATGATCCCACACCCTAAGGAATGTGACATGGCGATCACATTCCGATGACGTATGACATGACGATCATACTTTAGGACGTGGCAGGATGAATATATTCCTAAGGAGTGTGACATGGTGATCACACCCCAATGGAGTATGACATGACGATCGTACTCTAGAATATGTGTGACAAGTAACCCTCGCCCACATGAGGCATGGCATGACCCAGCTAGTGTGAGTATAGGGGGTAGGGCTTACATGAGGCATGGCATGACCCAGATAGTGTAAGTACCAAGAGGTTATGGTGGTGACAAGTTAAAAGAAGTCTATAGCACAGCCATACATGTGTTATGTAACTGTAATTGTACCTATGCTCATTATAATATAATTGATCAGAGGATATGTGAAATTCGAATCCGCATTGGATAATTATATTTTTGAAAACCTAAGAAACTGAACCTTATGAATGCTCATCATTATTATATACTATGTTTTATTGATGTTGAACCTGTTATATCTATTTATGTAGTGATGTTTATTCTAGATATGGGATATTGTCAATGTGGCCCAAGTACGTGAATAAAATGAACTCTGCTTCGGACAATATGTTTTCAAACCATAAAATTAAACAGTTTGTATATCGTATTCACCTTTTTCATAATAAGCCGAAGCAGCTGGAGATAATAACGACGACACAGCATATGGTAATTAAATGAATCCTACTGAGAATTTAAAAATTCTCACTCTTTTTCCGTGTTATCTCCAGATAGTTCAGAAGTTTCTGAAGAGGGCCCTCCGAGGCGAAGGTGGCCGAAGGTTGCTGCCAGACAAGGTCTGATTGAGTGTCAGTAACTACTCCTAGGTGAGGTATTATGACTTAAGCATAACACTGTACTTGGGAGGATGTTATAGGGGGAGTGGCCGTAACTCATATGGGCAAGGGGGGAGATATTTTTGCTTTACTTTGTGCTAATTAAGGGTTAGGGAAACAAATAGGACAATGGGGGAACAAATCATGTACTTATTCTTACATAAAGCACTCTTGTCTAATATTTTATATTTTAGTGACATCACATTTTACTTTATTGTTTAGTTGACTAAATTTGAATTTAATAATGTGATTAAGTGCTCTTGCAACTTAATTAACATGATTAAGCAAGGATTAGTGATTAACTCATGTGATCATGATTAATAAAAATTAATCTTGCGATTAAGCTCAGTTATCCTTAATTAAACTCGAGTAAGCTAGTTATGTATGATTAGTGCTTAATTAAGCTATTAAGGGTTTGACTTGCTTAATTAGAGATCCTCTAATCTTAATTAAGTATTCTCTTGACTTTTATCCCCAGAGTTAACTCATAAACACTTCGTTAATCCCTTAATTAAGCCTTAATCTCATTATTTCTCATTAAGTACCTAATTATTTAGGATTACTGAGGTAATTTAGTACAGTAGGAAATTGAGGATGTTACAATTCAAATCTAAACATCAAGACCATTTGATTAGGCAAACACATTATAAAATAGAACAAGTGCGTGTGTGCGTGCGTGTGTGTATATCTGTGCAAAGCAAACAACAAAGAATTGATTCACCTCATGCCATGCAATGTTTAAGAATAGACAACCTAATCCTAAATTCACAATCCTCCCTCTCTATATCCACATGAATAGGTCTTCTACATGAATAGGTCTTTTTTTCAAGCTTGTAATGTCAGGCTAAGTGTAAAGATATGATGGAAAGGTCATTTTGGTTCTATGTTACCCTCAACTTGAGGAACCCTCACCTCTAAATTCACTCCCTTGGATATCCCCCAACTTGTTGGTTGGCTATCTTCATGTCCTCCTTTGATGAACCTTCAAGCTTTAGTGGCTATGAGATTCAAAAGAGACTTTGCTCCCTCCTATCCCATTGAAGGCACATTTTTCCTTGTACTACCCTTTTCTTTCTTTTTCTTTTTTCTCTTTTTTTTCACTTTTTATTTTCTTTCCACCTTGAATGTCCCTACCAACTTTTGCAGTGAGAAACATGAAGTCACTATGGTGGGGGTATCACTCTATTCTCATGAATCTAGAAGCTGCATGCTTGAGGGTAATCTAGGGTTCAAAGATGGATAGGAAGGAAATGGATTCTAAACTTATAATATAGTTCATTTCAAGAAAATAGGCCATAAAACCCAAAAAGGGTGACTATGGATAAAATGTCATAAGGTAGGCATTAAGGCTTAATGAAGACTTCCAAACATGGCCTAAATTCTTTCTAAGACTAGAATCCACTCACATTTATTTCAAAAGGGATTCAAGCAAAAAATGGATGCATGTGTCAACTTAAGTAAAGCATTAAAGTATGATGCCATCAATCTTAAGTTGCTAATTTCTAAAAGTAGTGCATGAGCATGTGATATTTTCCAAAATAATCATGGGTGCACAAGAGAATTTTCGTGGTTCAAATCAGAATTCCTAGTTACTAAGAGGTTAAAGAGCAGAGTAGACCATTATATCATAGGAATGGAGCTAAAGCAACAAATAGATACAAAGACACTTAAAAAAGAAAATCTTTTTTATTTTTTAGAGAAAATAAAATCTGTGAAACTAAATAGAAGAAAATAAAATGCATGTGCATACTTTCCCATTCCCTAACTTAGAAAATAACATTGTCCCCAATGTAAACTAAGTGCAAGAGAAGGTGGAAAAGATACTCCCTAGCCAAGGAATAAGTGTTGGGCTCCATTCTTCTTACTTCATGCACTTAATTCTCTTCTTGAAACCAACAAAACAAGAATAAGAGATATCAGAACAACCAAAAAACAAAAATATAAAAAATCATAAAACAAACTCAAACATAGAAAAATTCACATAAGAAATTAAAAACATGCAGAAAAAGGGAATATGGATAGAAAATTGGGTTGTCTCTCAACAAGTACTTTGGTTTAATATTCCTAAGTTGGATATGGCCGCTACAATTTATCCGGGAGAGTGAGAAAGAACTGAGGCCTTGTATTCTTATTGCCTTTTTATGGCTCCGCCTAAGTCTTGCTTTAACCCAAGCGTGCTGCTAACTTTCAGGGCTTGATGATGGAACACTTTAATTGTACCTCCCCAAAAGATATCACGTGGATTCTACATATTAGTAACTTCTCCATGCTCCACTTTCTTGCAAATCCCTTTCTTTAGAGTTGAGATTGAATGAATAATTAGAATTTCTAGCTAGGATTGCTCTCTCATCAAGGGTTCTTTACATCCATTCTATAACATTGAGCTATTTTTGTGGGAGAGTCCATTACTTGGAAGACTTTGAACTTCACCTTCTTACTTTGAAATCTTAGTGTTAGTGTAACATCCACAACGAGTTCCGACCTCCAAATTGATTCCCAAGTTATTCACGACTTCCGATCTCCAAATTTATTCCCAAGAGTTTTTCATTTCTATTGGTGTTCCCAAGTTTGACCTACGACCGACTTCCAAGATTGAATTGAGAGTTCCGAGATTATATAAGTTCCAATTTCCTGGTACATAAGGTTAATGTTTTGATTCCCAATTTCTGGTGTTATGCTTAGAATCGATCTCCGAGATTGATCCTGGACCGAGTTTTAGAATTACATGTAACAAGAGTTTTAAAGTGTCCCAGTTCTTGACTTCCAAGTTTACGTTAACATCCCCGACTTCTGGGTTTAAGTATTTTAGGTTTCATATTCTTGTCCTTGACTTTCGATTTTAAGGTGATTTGTGTGCTGTATGATTTCCAACCTCCGACTTTATGTTTCAATTAAATTGTACATGATTTCCGACATCCGACTTTATTTCCAAGTTTCAAATAAAACATACAATATTTCCGATCTCTGATTTCATCTCCAAGTTTCAAATAAGATGGGCACGAGTTCCGACTTTAAGAAGAATTCAGACGAGTTCCGATTTCAGATACAATGGAAGCGAGTTCCACTTTTTAGGCAAAATGGAGAATAATTTGGCCACAAAAGAAGGAGACATGGCTGAACTTTACCCACAAAATTTCAACCAATCAGAACTCACAAAGCCAATTACCCCTTCAATGCTTAAATCAAATTTTTCTCTCTTATTCCCATATTGATTTGTGCCACTCTCTCCTCTGATTTTAGCCTTCTTTTTCTCTCCTCCTCTCAACCAACTCCATCAAACCTTCAAGCTTCACAAGGTTCTATCAATTCAAACTTCAACACCTAGCAAAATCACACTCCAAAGAGGTAGAGGTTCAATTTTGTGCTTGTTATTCTGATTGGGGTGGCTGATTTTGGCTTTATTTTCTCACTTTTTGATGTGATTAGGGAATGATTATGATGATCTTTGATCGGTTGTTGGCTGTTTTTGTGTTTAACTTTGATTAAGGAGTAGAAAAGGGTGAGGATAGGAAGATGTGAGGGGCTGGAAGACCAAATTCCCTCGGCAGTCCGTACGGAGGAGTGTACGGCTCCGCCTACAGCTGGTTAAATTTGATGAAACTATTTTTATATAAAAGTAGACATTTAGAGCTTTCCATACATATATAATATAGGGCCATTTAATATTGAGAGAGATATGAATTTTTGAAGTTTGACCTAGGAATCAGGACTTTCATCCGGGCAGTGTGAGTTGAGAAGGGCGTAACTCACCCTACACAACTCCAAATTGAGTGAAACCAACTTTGTTAGAAAGCTTACATGTAGGAGAACATCCCATAATAAAATTCTGAGTTAGATACGGTCCCATTTTCTCTCAATGGTTTGAAAAAATTTGCCCTATGTCCAAACCAGGCCAAAATAAGATAATTCAGAAAGGTCAAATTTCAAGGCTTATAACTCGAGCTCTACTAAAGCAAATGAAATGGAACTTATTGCAAATGAAAGCTTGTCTTGTTATCTTTAAAATGATGTTAATTTCATATAATTTGAACTTGTTTGCAATTTTTAGTGGATTTTTACTTTTAGATGTGTAATTCTGACCAGCCTCAGGGCAGGCCGGGATAAGACTTAAATAACTTCAGCTTATCAAAATTAGATGGCACCAAAGAGGTTAGAAAATAGACATAACACTTTGGCAAATCCAAAATTGAGGTCCAGATGAGTTAAATAGAAATTGTGGCCTGATTTACAAAAATTGGGTTGAATGTAGGTGTTGAGACAGCAACCATCTTTTAATTGCAGTAATTGTGCCATGAATTTTAATGTTTGAAATATGAATAAAGTGTTATGATTTTTTCTGAAAATTTGATGTTCGGAGTACTGGCACTATTCATGAAAAGCCGGCACGTTCCGTTAAGCTACCGGAATTTTCATAAAGCCTATGCATGAGTTATAATCTACATTCAAATCCATGTGCATTTGCAAGAAGTTCATAAAGGTCATGTTATGATGATATGATAAACCTAAAGGTTATATTAGGATGAAAGTTCCATAATACTTGGGCCAGCCTTGGATTAAAGTTAACAGGAATAGATCAGTGGGAAGGTCAAGAAAAGTAAACCCGGCATTCTTATATAGGAACGAGCTCGATTCTGAAAAGCAGACTATTACCCAGGAGTCTAAATGGCCAAGAACTCCCAGGGGATCATTTGATGGAAAATTTTATGAAGACAAGTTCAAGAATGAGATTTTGCATGGTTGCATTGAATAGTCATTATATGTTCTTTACAGTTTGACTGTTATATTTATCTATTACTATATGTTTGTTTATTCTGCTTATTATTCTGTGTATCACCGCTTAATAGTTTATTTTGTGCTTATACTGTCCTAAGTAAAACTGAACCTTGCCTCGGACTAGACGCTTTCTTAAACTTATTAAATAAGGATAGTTTAATTTGATCCCATGTTTTCAAAATTATACAAAAATCGAGGTAACTGAGAATGAATGTGACGTCAGTTACACACCCTACGTGAACCCTATTGAGAATTCCTTTAAATTCTCACCTCGTTTTACGTTTCCACATCAATCTCAGATGCTGGAGATGGATTCAACTAACATCGTATTTATTGAGATTCCCAACCCGCAGCTCCACCATGATCCCATAGTGGATTCGCTGTACATTGCCAGCTCCTGTAACTTCCGTCTCTACCTTTTTAGCAATAGGAATTTAGCTATTCCCCTTTTTCACCCTACCTTTGATCCTGCCACTCCATATTTTGCGATCCCATTGCATATGGCACACCTTCCTCCTGCACCTCCAGCACCCGCAGCACCTACCGCACCTGCCAATCCTCCGCCCGAGTCCCCTCTACAGATGGTTCAAAACATCCCACTCAGCTTCGAGAGCGATCCTTCAGAGGCCACTGGCTCATCATTCTCCTCCTCGGGACCTAGTATGGACTACTCCCCAGCAGGGCTTGGAATGGCCAACGGCTACCTGACTGAGCAGGTTCTAGCCGTGGGTGGCAGTGTATAGCATGGCCCTCTTTTGGTAGTGTAGTATTGGGCCATAGACGTGGATCAGCTAGTTTGGGATGTCCTTGGAGAACCTTGTAGGATTGTTTTAATTGACATGGGCCCTATGTTCTTTTTGTTACACCGGCCCCACTTCTGTATCCTACTTTGAGTCTTTACATAAACTGAAGCATCGGTTTCTAACCTATATATTTATATGTATACAGTTAATGATGTATTACCTATCTGTATCCTTTCTGTTGTGCCTTTTTGTAAATTTCGTTATGTTCTGCAATGTTAATCACGTCTGTTATATACCGCGCGCTGCTTCATCCGTTTAAAAAAAAAAAAAAAAGAGACATGACATGATAAGTAATTAGTAAGCTAAGTAGCAACACGGTATTACAATCTACTTAATTTCATGCTATGACTTAAGCATACAATTAAATTGGTAGGGTGTTACAGTTAGCACCACCTTCCATATCAATTAGGGATCTACTAATGGCCAAAAATGGCGACCTAAGAATTAGAGGAACATTAACATCCTTCTCCGTATCAAGAATCAAAAAATGAGTGGGAAGGAAGAAATGATCCACCTTCACCAAAACATCTTCAATAATACCATAGGGAACTTTGATAAATCTATTAGCCAACTGCAGAGATACCCTTGCAGACTTCACTTCAGTAATGCCCAGTTTATGCATGAGTGACAAAGGTATTAGATTAATACTTGCTCCAAGGTCACATAAGGCCTTGTTAATCCTCAAATCACCAATGAAGTATGGAATAGTAAAGCTGCCAAGATCCTTCAATTCAAGTGATAGTTTTCTCTTAATGATTTCCAAACACTCCTCAATGAGTGGCACAGTCTCATCAACCTCCAATTTCCTTTTCTTGGAAAGTAACTCCTTTATGAACTTGGCATAGTTTGGCATTCGCTCCAACATCTTAGCAAATGGAATATTTTTGTGGAGCGTTTTGAGCACATAAAAAACCTCAAGGAATAGCCACCCTTCTGGTTCCTTCTTTTGTTGCTTCACCCTCTAAGGATAAGGAATTGGAGGGTCATAAGCAAGAAGTGCCACATATCTTTTCTCCTTACATGGTGCCATATTAGAATCTTTAAAACACTTTTCTTCTACCGTTGCTTCTTCCTTTTTAGATTCAACCAACTTTTTCCCACTTTTCGATATGATTGCATTCACATGTTGTCTTGGATTCTTAGTGGTGTTGCTAGTTAAGGAATCTAGTGGCCTCTCAGCTAGCTGCTTGGAAAATTTCCCCACTTGATGCTTTAGGTTTTTTATTGGGGCATCATGAGCTCTAAATTGAGCCTCTGTCCTCTCCGTAAAAGCTTCAGTCTTCTCCATGAAAGACATGTGGCTCTTCATGAACTGCTAAAACATGTCTTCTAAACTAGGCTTCTTCTCTTGTGAAGGTTTATTAAACCATTGCCTAGAATGCAAGTGTTGGAATGGAAGCTATGCCTCCAAGCATTCATGTAATTAACCTGCTCACCAGTAAAGGGAGCTGTAGTGCTCTTTCCATTTAGATGGTTCCTATGGCAGAAATCACAATGCATGACATTGCAGGTGAGGTGTTGGAGAGCATGTCTAGTTACTTCTAAATGGCTGCATTTTGAATAATGAGGGCCTACATTTGTGCCAAGAGAGTAGTAGCAGTGTCAACCTCTAGGACTCCTTGCACTATGCCTCTAATAGTTATTACTAGCCATCATTTCAAAGAGCTCCCAAGATTGCTCTGGTGTCTTGTTATTTAGAGAACCACCCATTGCTGCATCAACCATGATCTGATTGGACATTAGGACACCTTTGTAGAATGTCTGAATTTGTATCCAAAGAGGGATGTCATTATGTGGACACTTACCTAATAGCTCCTTGCACCTCTCCCAAGCCTCAAAAAAAGATTCTCCTTTTGATTAAGCAAAGGAGATGATGTCATTTCTCATCTTAGCAGACTGTTAAGAGGAAATTACTTCTTTAGGAATTTTATAGCCACCATTTCCCGGGTAGTGAGTGTTCATTGGAGCAGAGATTTTAGCAAAGCCCTAGCCTTGTCTCATAATTAGAATTAAGAAAGTCTAAGCCGAATAGGATCATCTATGGCACCATTGATTTTGATGGTGTCACATATCTCCAGAAAATTACTGAGATGCTCATTTGGGTCTTCACTTGGCAGTCTAATAAACTGACAGTTTTGTTGGACAAACTAGATGAGTGACATCTTTAGCTCAAATTTATTGGCTTGGATTGATGGCCTCACAATGCTAGAAGAACATCCTGAAGAATGGGTGCTAGATAATCCTTTATGGCTCTATTATGCTGCTTGTTCCCATTGGCCATGTTATTCTTATTGCCTTCACAAGCTTGCCTCTCTCTCCTTATCTGGTGTAGAGTTCATTCAGTCTTTGGATCAAAGACTAATGCCTCAAGAGATCTACTCCTACACATAAATTGCAAAAACCAAGGAAAACAAGTGAAGACACAAAATATAAAATTAAATAAAGAAAAAATAAAATAAAGATAAAATACCCATTTTTGTCCATGATGAAAAATATGGAGGACAAATTAATTTCTCAATATTTGAAATCCCTCACCATTCAAAAAGGGAGACATATTAGTCCTTCTATACAGAAATTTTAAGAATCTTTTGGTTGTACGGATCTGTACGGAGGGGCTAATATGTCCCCCTTTTTGAATGATGAGTGACTACCTGTGGAATTCTAAATCCCGAGGGACTAATTTATCCTTCGAAATTTTTGTTAATGGAATTCTAAATCCCGAAGGTGTAACACCCTAATAAACCCATACTACGCTTAAGTCGTATTACGGCGTTTTATTAGTTACTTATGCTCGTGGAAAACTAAACTACACTTGAAATTAAATTACGCGGAAAATACGGTAAAATTTTTCTTTTTCTTTAAAATATGTCGTCACTTTTGGAAAGTAAAGCCTTGCGCAAGAAGATAGAAATAAATGAGCGTATCGCAAAGATTTCAGTATAAATTAAAGGAACAGAGATAAATCAAAATACCATACATTCACATTAGTACTACAACCACATAATTATAATTAATCTCATAATATCCAACAAATACATAAAAAGGGAACTCATGGTCATGCCATAGTCCCAAAATCAAAGGTACATAAGTCTGATACAAAATGAAATACAACAGATAAGGAGCATTAATGAAATAGGCCCATGTAGACATATGCTAGCTTCTCTGTCCTTTCCACGCCCTTCAATCGGATGGACTCAGGTTCTCGAGTGCCTGGTCCCCCTCGCTCTCGACCGGCCTCGGGGGAACACGAGAGCTGCGGATGATGCGAGGGTGCCCTTCGATCACCTCGATCTGACGGAAAACGACGACCTGCGGTATGGCTGGCCACCGAAGAGCGTGCCTCGGAGGGGTCCTCCTCGGACTCGGCAGGGTGATACTCGGGGAGTGGCGGCGAAACGGCCCTAGGAGTGGCCATCAAGCTCACCTCTATCACAGGGATCTCCGTGAGGTGCATACTGTGGCGATCGATGACACATCGGCTCCATCTCGATGTCGGGTAATGGCTCAGGCGAAAGTCCCAAGGACCTAGGGCTGTCCAAGGAGAGTCAAGAGAGGCGTCTGGTCGGGCGGGTTTTCTCCTCTTCAAAAGTCGACCAGGTAAAAATGTGTACAACCATCTTTGTGGTGGTCGTGGCCAATAGCGTGTGTATCCTCGTCGTAAGCCCACTCATGGTGGGGAGGGTCCATGCTCCATTCCACGGACGAGCCATGAGTATCCGTGACGAGGCGGAAAACAAACTAGGGTGAGAAATAATATTTCTGGAGGACTCGACCGACACGTGAGTGTCATCGTCATCGTCCCACCACTTGGTTTATTAATAAAAATACTGAGCATGCATCAAATTCAATTCTTAGATTTTCGAAAACATGAGTACCCGAAGCAGATTCAATTTTAACATACTTTCTAATCATTTGTATCATAATAATCATAAGCACAAGTGTAGTCGTATAAAACATGCATGTCCAAGTTAGAAGATTCTCTTAACTTCTCCCCTTTTTAGGGTTTTGGACCGAAGTCCGCTTTCTTTTCTTAACTTGACTTTATCTTTTCTCCCACTAAGCATAAGTGTTAATGAGCTCATCTAGTGCGGGTCGCCACCATAGAATTTCGGTACTTACACTAGCTGGGTCATGCCATGCCTCATGTAAGACCTATCCCCTATACTCACACTAGCTGGGTCATGCCATGCCTCATGTGAGTCGTGGGTGAGGGGAAACTTAAATTAGGTTATCTTCCCTTTTGAAGGATCACTTACTTGAATTAAACTTCTTCTTATTTAAGCATTATGATGCAAAATATTTCTAAGTCCATAATTCTTACAAAATTTCGTGATAACGTAGGCAGAAAGCTTCCCAAAATTTTGCCAAACAGAGAAACCAATATCATAGTATCATCAAGCATCATATCATATCATCATCATCATATCATCATCATCATAACATCATCATATCATCGTCATCATGATCATCATCATAACATCATGCTTGCACATAAACATAGGCATATTCTCAAGAACATTTTATGAGCTTAGCTTAATAAATTGGGTGCAAGCTTTTAATTGAGGTTGTCTCTTGTGTAAACTTCTCTTATTGAGCATAATGCCAATTTTTGTCTAATGTCCTTTTTGATACTTTTTAAGTTGAATTATGAGGGTTCTCTAATGCTTAATGTAAGGGTATTAATGTCTTAAAGCTTATTTCTCCTTATTCTTTAACTTTTACCATAACCAGTTTTACTTTTACAGTGGGGCAGTAACTTTGAAAATTCACCATAATTTCATCTTTTACTCTTTTATTTCAAATTTTTGTGTGGATATACTTCTCTGAGTCTATTTTTAAACAAAACAAACCCCACTTAAAAATTCATTTTGTAACTTGAGTTATGCATATTTTATTCTGACTGTTCCAGATTGAAAGTTCAACTCGGGTTAGTGGCTTGTCCACTTCACTGGGAGTTCCTCACATGGAATCTGACAAAACTGTTTTATGGGAGTGTTCCTCTATGTCTTAGCTTTCTAACAAACTTGGTCCCACTCAAAAATTTTATGTATATTTTGAGTTATGCACGTTTTATTACCTACTGCCCGGACAGAAACCCATCCAGGAACAGCAAACTTTGAAAAATCATATCTCTCTCGTTTTAAAGCCAAATCTCACATATTTTATATGTATGAAAAGCTCTTTGAGTCTACTTTCACAGAAAATTAGTTTTGTTACATTTTGAGTTTTGTAGGAATAAACATACCGCACGCTTTACAGATTGCCAGAATTCCAGATTCACTAGTTTTTAAGTTTTTCACTTCAAGCTTATGGAGAATTTGTTATATCACTTCAAATCACAATTTTTATGTTTTATCTCATCATCATCTTCAATATTTTAGTTACCAAATCAGTACTTTAAAACAAAATAAAGCAAGATACATAACAAGCCATCATACCACAAAATTTCATTTCAAAACAACAATTTCAACAAGATAAGAAAACTCATAGAGAAAAGTGTGGTCATGAGACCTTGGAGCAAGCTTTAAAACCACCTAACCATGAGGAGCTTAGGGGTTCTAAAACTTGAAGAATACATGAAAAGAAAGGGAAGAATCACTACCAAAAAGTTCCTTTTTGAAGGCTTGGAAGATGAAGATGGTTGGAGATGGCCTCCTTCTCCTTGAGCTTGATTTTGGGGCTTGGTGAGTGTTTGTTTTGTTTCTCCAGAACCAAGAGGGTGGTCCCCAGGGAGGCTTGTGAGAATGGTAAATGGAGATGAGTGGGGAGTAGTATGAGGGTTGGAAGAAAAACAATGAAGCTTGGAAGAAGGAGAGAGTATGAGACTTGGAGAGAGGAGAGAGCTTTGTGTTCTTGGTGAAAGGAATGAAAAAAATGAAAATGAGGGGGGAGGGTGGCTGAATGTGGCGCAAAAGTGAGAGAGGGAGTGAGGTGACTTTGCTTCTTACAACAAGCTAGAGAGTGGGAAAAACCATAGGGCAAAAGGGAGTGTTGTGTTTTGTTTAAGTCTTGTGATTAAAGGCTTATGAGGTGTTTTTATATGGTTAAAGCATGAGCTCTCTTAGGATTTGGCATTGGATGGCTAGGATCACACCAAGTGTCATGACTTAAGGGATCTACTAATATGGACTCTTGATCTTGTGGTGTATGATGAGAAAGTAAATGGATGGTTGGATATGGCTCTTGCTTTGACCAAACTTTCAAACCATAATTAAAAGGAAGTTTCTACATCTTTATAATTGTTGTAATTGTCTAAATGTTAATTAATTCACTTGGTTTAAATTACTCATTAGCACATTTTAATTAAGAAGGATTTTCCTCATTAATTATGTAAGAAGATGTGAGGGTTAATGTGATTAAGTTTTGAGACTTATATGCTCTTAGTTAATTAGATTAGATCACCTTGATTTTATGTTCTAAATCATGGATTAATAAGGATTGGGCAATTAGGCTTTTAATTGTAACTTTTAATGCATTAAATCTCAATTGTCGACTTGCCTTTAATTTACTAAGCTCTTGCTCTCGAGATTAATCGATTAATTCTCAATTAATCGTTAACCCCTCTAATTAGCCGGGAACACCGAGCTAATTAACTTAGGTGAAAATGAGAATGTTACAAAAGGGCTAATTTATCCCCTAAAATTTTTGTCAATGACCAAAATAGGTATTTTATCTAAAATAAAATATATAATAAAATAAAAAACAGATAAAACAAAACAAAAAGAAAATGAATAAAAATTAAGAACACACCAAATAAAAATAAAATAAAACCAAATTGAACAAAATAAAATAAAAGTCCTATTTAGTATCTTATTAATTAGAAGTGATATTGATACTATCCTCGGCAATGGTGCCCAGAACTTGATGTGGCTTCGGCAAGTATACCGGGTCGTACAAGCAATAAAGTGATGAGGAAAGTTCATCCCATGACGATAGATCAAGTATCGGGTAACTAACATGAATGACTATTCGAACTAAAGGAATGGAATGAGTAGAGAAAACTAAAAATCAAATAAAGCAAGAAAGCAACACAACACTTAAAGATGACTTAGATCATTGGGATGGATATTAGAGCTAACTGACTTCACTTAACTATGAACTCAACAACCATGGATCTCAAGTATCTAACTTTTATCTTAATTGATTAATGGTCAAATTCCCTAAACTAATTCCAAGCCTTTTGCAAGATCAAATAATTCTCTTTATCTTAAATTGATTGCTTAATCTTTGTTACAAACAAATTTAAGGAAAGGTTAAAGTTCTATGGATTCCTAGCATGACCACATGAGTTGTGTTTCCCTATTTCTAGTTTTCACTTAACTCACAATGTTTATGATGAGAAACTTTGTTTGCAAACCCTATCTCTAGTTATTACAAATCAATAAGTCAATTGAATGGTGGCTAATCACTCAAAAGTATTAAGAACAATTATAACCACTTGATGATTAAGATAAAAATATAAACAAAATTAATCTATGAGTAACATCATTGCATCGTAGGATCCATCAACGCCTTAGAATGGGGTTTAGTTCATGATGGAATCACAAACAACACAAAGAAAATAAGAAGAAATAGGAAAACTAAATGCCATAGAAAACCAAAGCTAGAAACTAGGATTCAGGATAAAGATGGATCTCTCTGTCTTGATGTTAAGCTCTGGAATCCTCGATTCTTCGCGTTAGCTTTCTAGGGTTGTTGCCTTGTGTCTCCTCGTGTCTAATTATGTCAAAAGGTGTTAAAAAGATCCTTTGCGACTCTAAACATTTGCCTTTTATAGCCCATGGGTCCCTTTCTTTAAAATTCGGCGTTAGCAAGAAAATTCTGTCATCAACATTGCGCTATAGTGCATTTGCTTGACACCACTAAGTTCCTTTGCACACTTCCAAGCTTTGGGGTGATCAAAATAGCTGGAATTTGCCCTTGGAGGTAGAAATAATAATTGTAAATCTTTGAGTATGTTTTCCAGCACAACAAGAACTACCTCAGTTGGAGTTCTGTAACTCAAGATATGAGTGAAATAGTGATGAAAGGTCATACTTGATATCATCAGAGACAAGATGAAGCTTCAATCTTATTTCGCCCTTTTCTCTTAGAAGACTCAAGAACTAGAAAAAGTGCCCAACAACAAAGTTGGAGATCTTTTTCTCTTCTATTCAAATAATCTTGAATCATCACAATCCAACTTCTAGAGAGCTAGATATTAAATTTCTAATGCTAAGAGGTCCTGATTTCATTCAAGATAAGCTTTTTCATAGTTCCAAATTCTAACTTGAGTGCTTGTACTTAATGACAATTAGACAAAAACATCAATAAGTATCTAAAAATGGGTTTGTCTGCAATGCACCACATTCTTTATGATTCATCATGCACTTGGATGATCGAAAGGATATAATCTGATGGCGTACCCGTATGCTGCTCTATTGTGATGCATTATAGAGAGCCCCCTCATCGTCTTCTTTCCTTCCATCACCTGTCACCTTTCCAGCGGCACCCTCGATCATGCCCCCGAACACCCTCCATCCCGGTAACTATACCCTGTCATGGTGGTTGCGCTTGGTTGTTGGCAGGGGAATCGCCGCCATTGCCATTGTGGCAGTCATTCTTAATCATGGCAGTTGTTCTTTGAAGCCATCTCACGTGAAATTCCCAGGTGATGAGTCCTCGTGAGCAATTCATGACCTTTTGGCATTTGACCCTGCCAATGATCAAGGAGTGTTCCATTCTCCATCAACTGCCTTCGTAGAGTTGGTGGCTACAACGAGGTCTACAAGTGCATCCTCCACAACAACACTATCGTGGCCATCGAGATCGCTAAGCTCAAAAATGCCAAAGGAGCTGACCAAGTCCTTATGGCTGCAAAATTGCTACAACTCGTTGCATCATGGCGTTGTGCTTTATCATTGGCTAGGGAATCACCACAGTGTCGACATTATGGCGGTCACTCTTGGTCGAAGTGCTTGGTAGTGGTGTCAGGGGCATGGGAGTGCTTTGACCGGAGGCTCTTTCCATTATCATACTTGGAAGCATGATCAGAGAGAGAGAACACGAGAGTGGGCACGATAGGAAGGAGATAGGAATATTATGGTGGATGACAGGTAACTAGTTCACTAATGCACCATCAGATCGTATCCCTTCGATCATCCAAGTGCGTGATGCACCATAAAGAACACGGTGCATTGCAGGCAGACCCTCTAAAAACATAATAAAATAACAATCAAACTAGAAAAGAACATAAATCAAAAAAACCAATAAAAAATTACTAAATACTAAATAAATTCAACTAACTAAAGCCTAAATCTAAATAAAATAAAACAAAAATAACTCACTATAAAGAGTTATCATGTATGAATAATTCCTATTAATAGTAGTCTATTATTCTTTCATTCATAATTTGTATATGTTTATTAGAATAAGTGCATAAGATACTTGCTAGAGACTCCATTTTCAAGAGTTGAGAAAATAAGTGACAAAGTAGTCTAGTATAAGATCTTTAAAATAGTTCATGATTAAGAATATTAATTGGGCATTATTATTGCAGAAGATTGTCATCTCTATTTATTTCTATGATTAGTACAACATACTAATGAAAGTGGAATAGTGAGTCTTATACTATACAACATTAGATGTCAAAACAGATATATGGATACTTATATGATAAGTGGGTCAAACATGATGTATAGGTAATGTTCGCATGGCATTTTACTAATGTTAATGAAACATTATCTAGATCATATTAGTGCATATAATCCTTATACCTGAGATGTTATGGTTATCTTGTACATAGGTAGCTATAGTTTGCTGCTGCTTATATACTCATGCTATGCATTAGTATTAGTCAGTTTGTGGCTATAGTTAGTTACATATGGAGATAAGTAAACAATCAAGAAGGAGTTCATTACCTCAAGTAAACAAGGATAGCTTCTATAGATATGGGGTTATTCTTGATCATGAAATCCTTGGCCAAGGTACTTGGACTTAAATGGAAAAAAAATTTTAGTTCATGTCCCATTGATCGAAGAATAGAAACCCAGAGATTCCATATGGTCTAACCTATAGGATTTGACATTATCAATGACCCTAGCTAGATTGAGATGACATAATGAAAGGATTCTAGTGCATGGTCAATATGATCGTTGGTTCATTAGAATGTTCTAATTGATATAGTCATCACTATTTGGGTGGTCATGGAATGCTATGCTATGTGTTACCCATGACTTATGAGAGATGAGGGTATATTGGAAATTTTACTTTAGGTACAGAAATGACTTTTTGGTAATATAAAATGGTTGATTTTATAATCCCATTGCCAATTAGAGATGAACCTAATTAGTCACACACAATAGGACATGTACTTGACAAGAATGAATTAATTATAATTAACATAGTTAATTAAAATTCCATTATCGGATTAGACTTGCAATCCAATTGCGAGTTGCTAGCACATCCCAAAGTCAAGTCTAGGGTGAAGGTGGATCCTCATAAGGAAAGTTTCTATATATGGAAAGCCCACATTTTAGAAACTTGTAGCAAGGGCATTTTGGTCTTCTCTAATTTTGGGTTAATGTAAGGTATGAGATGACTTATATGTTAATATATATGTTAATTTTTGGTGAATATCAAAAATTACATAGGCTTATTTAAAATAAGAATTATTTGAGAATTAATTCTATTTTAAAGAAGATTTTGTTTATTATGGAAATCAATTAGAAATTGATTATGATATAAATGTCAGCCCATATTTTGCACATTTCAAAAAGTGCAAAACTAGAGAAAAGGGCAAAAGGGCTACAATTAATTAAAATAAACAGAGAGAGGAGGTTGAGGGTTATATACAAGATAGCAACCTTTTAAGCGCACAATACCTCTTTCTCTCTCTAGCTGAAAATGTAACATCCTCAATTTCTTGTTGTGTTAAATTACCTCAGTAACCCTAAGTAATTAGGTACTTAATGAGAAATTATGAGATTAAGGCTTAATTAAGAGGTTAACGAAGAGTTTATGAGTTAACTCGGATGAGAAAAGTCAAGAGCATGTTTAATTGAGATTAGATAATCTCTAATTAAGCAAGTTAAAGCCTTTATAGCTTAATTAAGCACTAATCGCCCTTAATTAGCTTAATTGAGTTTAATTAAGGTTAATTAAGCTTAATCGTAAGATTAATTTTTGTTAATGATATTCTTGTGTGTTAATCACTAATCCTTGCTTAATCATCTTAATTAAGTTGCAAGAGCACTTAATCACATGATTAAATTCAAATTTAGTCAACTAGATACTAAAGTAAAGAGTGATGTCACTAAAGCATAAAGCATTAGACAAGAGTGCTTTATGTGTAAGAGTTAGTACTTGATTTGTTTCCCCATCATCTAATTTGTCCCCTAAACCTTAATTAGCACAAAATTAAGAAAACATCTTCCTCCTTCCCTTTGTGTATAGGATGCCACTTTCTCTCTCTCCCACCCCCATCTATTTTCATTTTCACTCATCTCATTCTCTCTCTTGAAACCAAATCCTCCCACTTCTCTCTAAAACTTTCTTCTTCTTCTTCATTTTCTTCTTCATTTTTCCACCTCTATAACCAAACCTTGTTCACTTATCCCTTCAAAGACTACATCTTTTGGTCTTTGAAGACATTATCTAAACACTACCAACATCATTTTCAAAAGGACTCAAGAGCTTTTCCTTCCTCCTTGCAAAATTGCCACCATCATCTTCTTTATTTTCTCCTTCAAGAACTCGCCATTTTCAAGCCTAGGTAGTGATCTTCACTCTTTTATTTGGTTTACTCAAGAAAGCTCGAAGCTTGGTTCTTCTTATGACCAAGATCTTTAAATGAAAACTTGAGAAAATCTTCCATGCTCGTCATGAGCAAAAGTTTCTATTTTTGGTAAAATATGTTCTTATTCTTCTTCAAGTGTTCTTGATATTTCTACTTTTGGAAAAATATGTTCTTGTTCTTATTCTTGAATGTTCTTGATGTTCTTGGTGGTATTTTCCTTAAAGTTGTTCTTTTTCTTTTGATGAGTTTATGATTAGAAAAGTTTCATCTTTACATATTTTTCATGATTTGATAAGACTGAACATCCTAAAGCCTTAAAGCTTTAAGAAGTTTGCTTCTTGATGCACAAAAAGTGACGCAAGTTTGGTTCCTTCATAAAAGTCTTATTTTGTTTTGTTTTGAGGACAATACTATATGTAAAAGTTTAAGCTTTTTAGAATATTAAGCCTCTTTGAGTTATAAAAATGGTACTTTGTCACTTTATGTTGTAAAGATTGATTCTTGGATGTAAATCCTTTCCTAAAGTTTTAAACTTCAATCAAGAAGTTGACTTTAAATCATAAAGTTATAAGCTTGTACACTAAGTCTTGTAAAGGTGGAATCTTGAGATGAATATATTAGTAAAGTTCCAAGCTCTAAGCAAAAATAGCACTTTTGAGTCATAAAAGTGCTAACCTTAATAAAGATCAAGACTTTATAACTCTAAAGTTAATGTTTTATGTCATTAGTTCATAAAGTAGGTGTAACACCCTTGGTGTAGTTTCAAGTTTTTCTGTGTTAATCGTGTTTGATCGATGTGTTTAATCCGTTTATGATGGAATTTAGTTGGCATATGATGATCTTGGGTGTTGGATGTCTTTTGGAATCAAGGAACCATGTTTTGGGATATTGTAATCGATTACCATGTGTCTGGTAATCGATTACAGGGCTCTCTGTATGTCCTTGGGTTAAAACTTTTCACGTCGTAATTGATTACCAAATATGGTAATCGATTACCAGCCATTTGTTCATCGTAATCGATTACCAGTTCTTCATGGTAATCGATTACCAGCCCGTGGTAATCGATTACCACAGGCCAATATATATACGGAGATGCATCCCACACCCTCATTTTTTGATTTTTCTTCTCATTATAACCCCAAACTCTCTCCCTTCTCTCTAGAATCCCTTCTTCTACCATTCCTTACATCTAATTCCTCCATTCCATCATTTCCAACCAAATCAACAACAACAACACCAGATTCATTCCATTAAACACAATCATCCATACAAATTCTCCTTCTTCATTCTTGCTTGGGTGGATTTGAAGTGGGGAGCTCACCTCTATTCTTCTTCTTCTCATTCCAATTCTAGAGGTAATTTTTTTTATATATTATTCTTTCCTTTTCCAAAGCAATTCCAATTCCTTTGATCTTTAGATATATTCTTGGAACCCTAGGATTTTAAGACTAGAGAACTTATGATATGGAGAATATAAGTGATCCAAATTGAAGCAAGTGTCCTGTTTTGATGTTAGATATTCCCAAGGAACTTCTCTCCAACCTTGTGGATCCGGAGACTTAAGATTTTCCTGTGACCGGTGATCTATGAGTAGATAGAATGCTTTTGAATTAATTCTGTTTTAAATTTATAATTGTTTATTTACTTTAAGAAACGCTACTCATGAGTCAATGACGAATAGAATTCGAAAGTCATTTGAGATTTATGATTTACGAATATGAAAGAATAGGCAAGTCTGTAACAGGATCTGTTTGCTAACGACAATAGACATTAGCCTTGGTGCACCTTGGATTATGATATTGCATGGCCACCCAAGGGGGTGGTGCATGACAGATATTTCGCTGCCATACATATAGTGTGGTGTGTGCCTGTACTTCATGGCCTCTCAAAAAGGGGGGGTGCGTGCCTGATTTCAGGATTCACATGAAGGAATGTCCACCTAAGTGTGAATCCTACTTGTTTATCCTGTTAGATATTTCCGCCGTTTTCCTCAATTGAATGAAATTGTTTTAAACTTCTATACATTGACTCATGAGGTTCAAAAGTGTCCTGTCTCTCACTGAGTTTCTCAAACTCACCTCGTGGTTATTATATTCTTTTCAGATACAGGTTCAAACTTGGGAGCCGATCCTTCTGCTCAGCATCATTAGATTTCTTTTGGGGTGAGCCCTATATAGTAAGGGCCTTGATTTGTACTCTGTTTCGTTTATAATCTTAGTGGTAGCTCCATAGTACTACAGGCAGGGTCCAACCCTTGCTGGTGTGTTAAGTTATGTTCAAAGGTTGTTTAGATTAAGTGGATTGACTATTGTATATTAATTTGATGAATGGATTATGTTGGATTTGATTATAAATTGAAACTGGATATGTAAATGTGATTTGGATGATTGACTCTGATTATATCTGTGTTGTGTGCTGAGGGGTGCATTCTGAGAATACTTGGATCCTCGATGGAAATGTGTGCTTGGTGATATGCAGGATAAGTACTCTTATTTGGGAAAAGTCCTAAATATAGAGGAAACTCTGCCCAAATTTTGTGAAATCTTGTTGTGTAAGGCTTGCTAGGGAGCGTGCTCTCTAAGCGCCGGTCATGGCCTAGTCTGGGTCGTGACAGTAGGAATCTTTTAGACTTTAAGACAACTTTAAATCATAAAGTTGAGACCTTGATAATCTTAGAATAAATAAAAGTGTCAACTTTCATAAGGAATAAAACTTTATGACTACTTTATAAATAATGATAACTTTTATAATACTTAAGGTGAAACCTTGTTATGTTAGTGATAAACACTTGAAACTTTGTGTAATATCCCAATTTCCGAGTTCTGACTTCACCCTCAGGTTTGATCAATTCCCAATTTCGACTTCATCTTCGAATTTCACATAATATGGATAATTTCCGATTTTCGATCTTGTCTCACATTAGTCTACGACTTCCGAATTCATCTGGATTATTTCCACGACTTTCGAGTTTAACCTTCAAGTGATTCCTGATATCCGACTTCATGCCTCAAAAGAAAATGGACCCCATTTCCTATCTCACAATTTATCTCCAAGTTACAAGCAAGATATACACGAGTTCCAACCTCCGACTTAGAGTCTCAAATATACTGTATATAATTTCCGACTTCCTGGATTCGGGCATAAGGTTTCCTATTCTGGTATCGATTTCCACTTTTATTAAAAATCCCGACTTCTGAGTTTAAGTATTTGGGCTTCATGTTGTGATCCCGAATTCACAAGTTCCGACTTTAACCATCCTCATTCCGACTTCCGACTTTACTCCAAGTCGATACTTTAACACAATGGTACAAGTACCAACCTCGAATTTGAATGTAACGAGTTCCGGTTTTAGAGTCGGACCCAATGGACATGAGTTCGAATCTTTGAGTTGATGTCCAGTCATACACGAGTTTCGATCTCCGTGTTTATTCCCTGCATTGATATTCCCGGGTTCAAATGGGAGTTCCGAGATTATATGATTGTGAGCCGTATGACTTCCGACATCCGACCTTGCTTCCAAGTTTCGAATAAACCAGACAAGATTTCCTCAAGTCACAAACAAGATGGGATGAGTTCCGACATCTGGCTTCAGCTCCAAGCTCAAGTAAAATGGCACGAGTTCCGACTTTAAGCACATAGAGACGAGTTCCGATTTCAGGTAGAATGGAAGCGCATCCCATTTTTAGGACGATGTGGAGAGCAGCTTGTGGGACGACGTGAAGAGCAATTTGGCCACAAAAGTGAGAGATATGACCAAACTTCAACCACAAAACTCCATCCAATCAACACCACAACTCTCATGTATTTAAGTCAGACTCCCCTCCTCATCCCTAGCTAATTTATGCCACTCTCTTTCCCTCTTGATCCAACCTTCTTCCTCCTTTCTCCCTCTCAATCTACTCTATCAAATCTCCAAGCTTTGTCAAGGTTCCATCAATTCAAACTCAAATTCAGCAAAATCACACTCCAAAGAGGTAGGATTCTATTTCTATTATTAAATTACTTGCACTATGATTGCATGAAATTGTACACTTCTCCATGTATTTGATGAATTATTGGATGTATTATGATGATTATGATAGATTATGATTGGATTAATAGGAGATCTTGAGTTGGAATTATGGTTAGAAGGAGAAAATTAGAAGGGGTGGAGAATTAGGATATTGTCTTAGTGAGGAATTCCATGGTAGTCTGTACGGCGGAGTGTACGGCACCGTCTACAACCGGTTAAATTCGATGAAACTATTTTTAGATGAAAGTAGACATCCAAGGTTTTCCATACATATATCATATAAGGTTATTGGATTAGTATTGAGAGAGATATGAATTTTTGAAGTTAGACCTAGGAATCAGGGCTTTCATCCGTGTAGGGTGACTTGAGGAGGGTATATCTCACCCTATACAACTCCAAATTGAGTGAAACCAATTTTGTTAGAAAGCTTACACATAGAGGAACATTCAATATGAAATTTCGAGTTTGTTATAACCCCAATTGATCCCAGTGGTTTGAGAAAGTTACCCTATGTCCAAACCGAGCCGAAATAGAGTAGTTCAGAAAGGCGGAATTTCAGGACTTATAACTCAAGCTATACTAAAGCAAATGGAGTGAAACTTCTTGCAAATGAAAGGTTGTCCTGTTAGCTTTGATATGAGACCAGTTTCTTATGATTTTAGTTTATTTTCGATTTTTAGTGAATTTATACTTTCAGGAGTGTAATTCGGGCCAATGACTGAATAGGCTGAGGCAAAATTTGAATATCTTGAGTTATATAAATCAAAATGATATGGGACTAAAGAGGTTAGAAAGTAGACATATAGGGTTATGACATATCCAAAATTCAGGTTTAAGTGAGTTGAATAGAGATAAAGGTGGATTATACAAAATTTGGGCAGAATTGAATAGAATTGGCAGGATGGCCAAATTGATGGTTTCACAAGTGTTAGTGGACATATAAGAGTTGAGTTGAGGATTATCAGTTTTACATTGACATATATGTTAGATTGATTATATTGCTATGACTGAATTTTCTGTGAGAACTGGCACTATTCATGGGGAGACGGAACTGATCCGTTATGCTGCCGGATTTATGGCAGAAGTCTATGAAACTAGGGACGTTTACATGCAAGGATGAATTTATGTATGATATGAGTTATGACGTATGTGAAAATAAATGATGAAGCATATATATGAGTACATTCAGCATGTCTATGCATGATCATGTATAAGAATGAAAAGATATGAATATATTAAATGTGAATATATTGAATGTTGGTCCCTTCACTCAGAGGCAGTTATTTGAGATCTCTCCCTGTGAAGGCAGATAAATGATAAAGATATGGGTCCCTTCACCTGGAGGCAGTTGCACATTGGGTCCCTCCTTGTGAAGGCAGCTAAAACTTGGGTCCCTCTATGTTGGAGGCAATTGTACATTGGGTCCCTCCAACCTAGAGGCAGTGGGTCCCCTTGCGGGTGAGTCGGTGTGACAACGGTCACGGGTGAAGCTGACGAGCTCACTCCAAGGCCAGGCTACCCAAGGGCAGTAAAAGCTAAAGACTAAAGACTAAAGATTAAAGTATATGCAAGCACCCCACTCACATGAGGCATGGCATCGACCCAGCTAATGCGAGTATAGGGGATAGGACTTACATGAGGCATAGCATGACCCAGCTAGTGTAATTACCGAATGAAGATCCCATATTCCTAAGGAACGTGACATGGTGATCACACTCTGATGGGATATGACATGGCGATTATACTCTGGAATGTGACACGTAAAGATATGATGATGAGTCTATATTCCTAAGGAACGTGACATGGCAATCACGCTTTGATGGGGTATGACATGGTAATCATACTCTTGGATATAGCATGATGATCCCACACACTAAGGAATGTGACATGGCGATCACATTCTGATGGAGTATGACATGGCAATCATACTCTGGGACGTGGCAGGAAGATCATATTCCTAAAGAATGTGACATGGCAATCACATTCTGATGGGGTATGACATGGCGATCGTACTCTGGAATATGTGTAACAAGTAAAGGAAGATAAAGAAAGAGAAGCAAATTTTATGTATATGCATAAGTTCAAGTACAAGTAAAGACATGTGTAGATGCTATGTGTATTTTAATATGTTGCAGTTATTATTCATGGTATCGTTCATGAATTGATTTTTATGGGTTTTCCCAAATGCCAAGTGTATGAGTAAAATAAACTTTGCTTCGGATAATATATTTTCGAACTATAAAAACTAAATAGTTTGTATAGCATGTTCACCTTTTTCATAATAAACCGAAGCAAACTAGAGATGACAACGATGACACTATATTTAGAGAATCCTACTGAGAATTTATAATTCCCACTCCTATTTCCGTGTTGTTCCAGATAGTTCAAGAAGTTTCCGAAGACAGCTGAAGTTGCTGTCAAATAAGGTCCGCTCAGGTAACAGTAACAACACCAGGGTGCAGTACTATAACTTAAGCATAGTACTGTACTTGGGAGGGTGTTAAACTTTGCAACTTGGTTAAGTTAAAAATCACTCTTGGTGATTAGTGAACATGGTGTTGTTGGATTCATGATGTGGTTATGCATTGTCATGACCCAAGGATTAGAGGGATCTCGAACTCCTTAGGAATAGAAGTATGATTAGGGCCTTTGAGCATACCATGAACCTAGGAATCACTAAGTGCATTACCTCAAGGAAAGGAAACAATCATTTAACTTAATTAATTTGAACAAGTGTTCCATAAGAGATGTACTCAAGTAAAGAATAATTTCACATGAGAGCTAAGTAACTAAAAGACCACATACATATATTTTAACTATGTGATTCTCTCATGGGTAATCACGGGAAATCATATAATGATTCATAAGATTCTTCACAAAGAATAACACAACTATGAACCCCTTTAGGGTATGAATGTATGATGCCATTCGGCATGACGCATGACAAGTTTGATTGAGGTTTGTCTCATAATTGAATGATTGGTGTGATGATAGGATATATATGTGATGGACTATTGGTTGAAAGTTTATGATTGGCATTTTGGGGAAGCTCCGGTCTAGCCGTTATTGTAACACCCTCCCAAGTACAGTACTATGCTTAAGTCATAGCACCATACCCTGGAGTTGTTACTGTTACCTGAGCGGACCTTGTTGGACAGTAACTTCAGCTGTCTTCGAGAACTTCTGAAACTATTTGGAGACAACACGGAAAATAGGAGTGAGAATTATAAATTCTCAGTAGGATTCTCTACTTATCGTACGTAATGTTATCGTTGTTATCTCCAGTTTGCTTCGGTTTATTATGAAAAAGGTGAAAGCATGTAGATCGCTTAATTTTACAGTTCGAAAATATAATGTCCGAAGCAAAGGTTCAATTTTACTTATAGACTTGTCATCTGGGAGAGCCCATACAATACCAATTCATGAATTATAGTATGAATAGTAATAACTGAAACATAGTAAAACACAATAGCCTCAATACACTGGATACATAACTTCTGCGCCTACCTTTACGTGTATTTGAACTTATGCAAAAACATAAGATTTATGGGAAAAACCCATAAAAATCAATTCCTGAATGATATCATGGATAACAATTGCAACATATTAAACTACACATAGCATTTGCACATAACTTTATCTCTACTTGAATTCATGCATATACATAAAATTTGCTTTTCTTTCTTCATCTCTCTTTTCATCATAAAATCTTTACGTGTCACATTCCAGAGTATGATCGCCATGTCATACCCCATCAGAACGTGATCGCCATGTCACATTTCTTAGGAATGTGGGATCTTCCTTTGGTACTTACACTAGCTGGGTCATGCCATACCTCATGTAAGTTCTGTCCCCTATACTCACACTAGCTGGGTCGATGCCATGCCTCATGTGAGTGGGGTGCCTGCATAAGCTTTAATCTTTAGTCTTTAGTCTTTAGTCTTTAATCTTTAGCTTTTACTTGGCACACCTAGGCGTTACGTATCGCCGTCCCTAGGGTGCCTTCTACGCTTTGGGTAGCCTTTGGCTCGAGTGAGCTGTCACTCACCCGTGACCGTCGTCACACTAACTCACCCGCAAAGAGGACCCATCTCTAGTCTTGGAGGATCTCATTCTAGCCACGTGCCTCTAATTGAAGGGATCTCTTACGGTCATGTGCCTCAAAATCGGAGGATCTTCATCCACCACGTGCCTTCAACATGAGAGATCTCATCCGACCACGCGTGCTTCCAAGGTAGTAGGTATCCGCTTTCACCTGGAGGATTCAATGTGCAACCCGCCTCAGGTGAAGGATTCACATTTTATATACTCATGTCTTTTCATTCTCATACAAGGTCATGCATAGTCACATTGAATGTACCTATACTTACTGCTTATTTTTCATATGTCATTGTACACATGATCTTCACGTGACATAGTAAGCGTGACATATAAAGGCCGTGAGCCTTCTGGATTACCGTTCTACCGGCACTCATACATATGCTTTGTCCTTTACTTTCATATACCTCATCTCATACTTATGTCATTCTTAAATATAGGGTTTCTATATATCCATTCATACTTTAATTCATCCTTGATAACTCATATCATCTTCAAATTCATTCTTGCATGTAAACATTCCTAGTTTTAGAGACTTTTGCCATAAATCCGGCAGCATAACGGATCAGCTCCGTCTCCCCATGAATAGTGCCAGTTCTCACAGACTATTCAATCATAGCAACATAATCAATCTAACATATATATCAATGTAGAACTAGTAATCCTCAACTCAAACCTTATGTACTCACTAACACTTGCGAAACTATCAATTTGGCCATTCTACCCATCTTACTCGCTTTCTGAATCTTATATAATCCACCTTTATTTCTATTCAACTCATTTAAACCTGAATTTTGGATATATCATAGTTCTATATGTCTACTTTTCTAACCTCTTTGGTCCCATATCATTTTGATTTATATAACTCAAGATATTCAAATTTTGCCTCAACCTATTCAGTCACTGGCTCGAATTACACTCCTGGAAGTATAAATTCAATAAATATCGAAACTAAGCGCAAATCATACGAAATTGGTCTCATATTGAATCTAACAGGACAACCTTTCATTTGCCACAAGTTTCATTCCATTTGCTTTAGTATAGCTCGAGTTATAAGTCCTGAAACTCGACCTTTCTGAACTACTCTGTTTTGGCTCGGTTTGGACATAGGGTAACTTCCTCGAATCACTAGAGACAATTGGGACCATAACAAACTCAAAATTTCATGTTGGGATGTTTCCCTATGTGTAAGCTTTCTAACAAAGTTAGTTTCACTCAATTTGGAGTCGTGTAGGGCGAGTTATACCTTCCTCAAGTCACCCTATCCGGATGAAAGTCTTGATTCCTAGGTTAACATTCAAAAATTCATATCTCTCTCACTACTAATCCAATGGCCTTATATTATATATCTATGGAAAGCTCTGAATGTCAACTTTCATCTAAAAATAGTTTCATCGGACTTAACCGATTGTAGCAGTGCCATACACTCCGCTGTACGGACTGCCGTGGAATTCCTCAACTAGACAGCATTCCAACTTTCACTTCTCCTAGTTTTCTTCTTCTAACCTTAATTCCAACTCAATATTTCATGTTAATTCAATCATAATCCATCTATTAACTCATCAAATACATGAAGAAGAATACAAGATCATACAGCCATAGGGCAAATAATTCAAGAATAGAAGTAGAATCCTACCTCTTTGGAGTGTGATCTTGCTGAATTTGATTTTTGGATTGATGGAACCTTGGCCAAGCTTGGAGATTTGATGGAGTTGGTTGAGAGAGGAAGGAAAGAAGAAGGCTGGAGCAAGAGGAAGAGAAGGAGACATAAATCAACTGGGAATGAGGAGGGAAGTCTGACTTAAATACATAAGAGTTGTGGTGTTGATTGGTTGGAGTTTTGTGGTTGAAGTTTGGCCATGTCTCTCACTTTTGTGGCCGAATTGCTCTCCATGTCGTCCCTCAAACTGAGACTCGCTTCCACTCTATCTGATCTCGGAACTCATATTAACATGCTTGAGATCGGAACTCGTGACAATTTGCTTAAGCTTGGGCTGAAGCCGGATGTCGGAACTCGTCCCTCTTGCTTGTGACTTAAGGAAATCTTGTCTGGTTTATTTCGAGACTTGGACGTGGGTCGGGTCGGAAGTCTTCAAGCTTGCAATCATATAATCTCGGAACTCCCCATTCAAACTTGGGAACGCCAGCAGAGATGGAAACCTCCAGGGAATAAGATCGGATATCGGAACTCGTTACATCAAAATCGGACGTTGGCACTTGTATCATTGTTTTAAAGCATCAACTTGGGTCAAGTCCGAAGTCGGAATGAGGATGCTTAAGGTCGGAACTCGGGAATTCGAAATCACATCATCAAACCCAAGTTCTTAAACCCTAAGCTCAGATTTCATATCGATGTACTTGATGATATCAGAAACCGTGTATATTTCCTTGAAACATGAAGTCGGAAATCAGGAATCACTCCATGTTGTTCGGACTTGAAGGTTAAACTCGGAAGTCATGGATAACAATCCAGATCAAGTCAGAAGTCAGGAATGGTGTTCATTGGGGACTTGGACATTAGTTTGGAGATCGAAAATCATGTCCCAGTATACTTTAACTCGAAGTCGGTTATTGGAACTCGGAAGCCACCATTTAACCCGAAACTAGAACATGCGGAATAATCAAAATTAGATGAAATCGGAAATCGGACAGGACATGAAGTCGGAAATTGTGCAAGGCAGACTCTCGAATCCTCTAAATAATCCTCCTATCTGAAATTCAAAGATGAAATCGGAAATTGGAATTGATCAATCCTGAGGGCGAAGTCGGAGGCTGGAGCTGTGACTATTTCAGTGAGATCAGGTCGGAAGTCGGTAAAATTAGTTAACAAGGTCGAAAATCGGAAAATATGTGTAAGGAGGTCTGAAATCGGGACGTTACAGTTATGCTACCGGATTTCCGCCAAAATTATGGACTTAGTTATATCATTGCATGAGTATTATGCATGTAAAGTATAATGATAAGAAAAGAAATAATGGGATATAACCCTTCAATCACTTCAGTAAGAGAAGTGAGAGACGGTGATCCACAAAGACTCAAGGAACCTCTATGAGGGAGGCAAGGGTGACATAGAGGACCCTTCAACTTAGGGGTAATCAATATCGGCTTAGTCTGATTTGGTTTGTTACTGCATGACAACGGTCACGGAATGAGCTCATGTCCAAAAACAGTCTATTTCAAAGGAAAGTAAAGAATGTTAAGCACGTGCTAAAAACGAAAGTAAAGTCAAAAGTATAACCATGGTTAGGTCTATGATGATGCATGTCCTTGCATGTATTTATATTATCCATTTACATTATGAATGTTTATTCTATGCTTTAGTATGTTTGTTAGTTATGATGATGAAGTTATGATGTTAAGTTTAAAAGCAACCTGCTTCGGGGTTTAAGTTTTCAAAATCACTAAAATTGAACTTATATTTGTCACTGTTTTTATAATTAAACCTGAAGTGGCAAGGACGATGACGATGACACAGTGTTTGTGTAGTCATGATCCTATTGAGAAATTTAGTATTTCTCACTCCTATGCTTTAGTGTCATCTTAAGAGGATGCCGGCATCGGGCATGGTGGTGATTTTTGTTGAGTTCCTAGGGATGCATTGGCACTTCGACTCGGTGCCAAATGCATCTGTGCTAACTGGTTAGGCAGCAGTATGGGTCTACATGTTCCATAGCCGCCAGTTCCGTGCACCTGTGATGAGTTCATTTTTCAACCCTCACGAGTCATTTGAGGACATTATCATGGATGATGCCCGCCTGCTTTTTCATCCTTTGAGGTACTTGACGGATAAGGACTCTGGCTTTGACACTCGGCTAACGCCGACTGCTTCCATAAAAATGGATCCTTTTGAGTCTTCATACCTGACTTATTCTGTGGGATCCTACCTTCAGAGCTGTCTCAATCGTCGGTGATTCGCCTATCCTCCGATTCTTCTGCTTCATCTGCTGGCCTAGCTCCACCCCTAGTTCATGGTCGTGGGTTTATCCGTACCCGTGCTGTGCTTCGTGGGTGTGGGCGTGCCCGAGGAGGAAGACGTAGTGATATTGCTCCTGGTGGATTTGGGAACAGTTTCCTCCAGCCAGATAAATGATGAAGTGTTTGCATTCAGAGCTGAGTATGAGGATAGCCCCTTTTGGTTGTAGCTAGGGTTATCATTTTCTTTTGGCATGTATGGGTGGATGTGATTTCCTATGTATTTCCTTTACTGATGTATTTGTTAGGTTTCTTTTGTAGGGCCGACAATAGATATCGGACCCCTTATATCACTATGTATGACTCTTAGTATTATTATATCAACTATGAATAGCTATGGAATGAATGTTATGTTTATCTAAGCTATTGTTACTCTTGTCACTTCTATTTCTTTTATTCACGCTGTATGTATGAGATAGCAATGTTTATATTATGCGCCCATGATGCGTTCACGGCTCTTGGTTTTCAAAACAATTTCTTTGCTGTTCAAACAAAAATTACCTCTATTTTCGTATAAAAGTATTTAAAAATGGTAATGTTAATTCAGTGAGCAAAAGTAACAACTAGTAATTCCATAATATGACTTAAGCATAGTATGGGACTATTAGGGCATTACAGAAAAGCCTTGGACACCACAACCCACTCCATAGTTATCTGAGTTTCTCATTTATCGAAGGGCAACAAGGAACGGATCTTGGATTGAAAAAAGGAGTTTCTTGGTGGATCGTGCCATGTAGACAAGCTAGAATTCATGCGATTGTGTAACTACATGTTCATGAGACAAACATAAAATTTCTACAGGACATCGTATCAAGAGATAAATGTCTCGTATAATTTTTTATATTTTCATGTGTTTACATTGTCTAAATAACACGAAGTGATACAAAACTCATGAGATATGATTTCATGAGTGTTATTCGATCCTATATGAATGTGTTCATGCGATGAAAAATTTTATTTGTTCATTCCACTGCATTTGTCTATAGTTTTCTAATAGTGGTATCAGAACCACCTCGTGATTGTTTAAGATACGTTATATATGCCACTGGTTTGATGAGAAAATTATTTTCTTTTGAAAAGTTCGAAGAACTGGTAAAAACCCAAGAAGGAGGCCGCCTGTTCATAGGTGTTCTTGGTTTTTCAAAACTTTCTTATCAATATATAACTCGTAGAATTTAGTTTTATGGCATAACAAATATTAGATATTTAGTCAATCATGAAAGGATGCCATATCTGATACTTGCCATAGTTCGAAAAAATAGGCTATCTATATAATGTGGAATATTTTTGAAATTGATGACTTATCAAATATTTTGTTTGTTTCAAAAATAGACTATATTATTAATATAGAACATTTTGAAATTAGTAACCGAATATGTGACATTTGGTTTGTTTCAAAATAGAATATTTATTCATAATATGGAATATTTTGAAATTGGCTTTTTGATACAACAAATGTCATCAATTTCGAAAGAATAATTAATTGGCAAGTTTCAATACAGAATTGAAATGTCCTGCAATGGTTACAGATTGAAGACAAGTTTTAAATATGTGATATTTGAAATGGTCATGTAATAGTGACATGTTGAATGCACGAAATCAAAATTTACTTATTTACTATTGATTCCTTATTCAATTTTATTACATGGGCTAATTATGGACTCTAGGAAATTGACATGATTGGATTTTATTTTCTGGAATGTAATTTATTTTGCAATGGGTTGTAATTTATTTTAATTACTATGATTATTTTTTATTGGAATGTAATTTTATTGATTTTGAGTTAGAGGCTTTTTGGAAAGCCCATTTTCTTTTATTCTCACCTTGGTATGCCAAGGACAAATTCTTGTAATGTACAAGATATCAAAGGAGAAGTGAAAGCGGTAGAGGCCCAAAGCTTAAGAAGGAAGTCCATCGAGACAGAACCTAGTCGGAGCTTTAAGACTATTTAATTTTAATAATATCCTGATGGCCCTATCCAATCCTTGTGGCTAGGATTGGGCCCTTAGAAAGTCTATGGATCATGCCTTTTATGTTTCTGTTTTAGATATTATGGATGCATGTGATGTATGATATATGGAATACAGATGCATGTAAAAAGTGAAGCCAAAATAGTAATTAAGTTGGCCCAAGAAAATGTTCCAAATAAAATATTAAGACTAAAATGGTATAATTTCACAAACTATGTGTAGTCTCTCCACCAAAACATTAACTAAGAATTTTAACTAATTCCATCATTGGCTATGGAAACAAAAGGGCACGAGAATTGATTAGCATATTTTTAGAGTTAATGTTCAAACGTGAGATGTTTGTAGATAGTCAAATTGCCAAGAATGGATGTACCTGAGGTAATTTATATCTAAAGTTTAGTGGGTTGGACTTAACTATGTATTATGGGTCAAGAATAGATGTACTTGAGGTCTAGAGTACTAGCAGCCAAATAAGATTGAGTCGTACATAAGATGTACTGAACAAGAGTTGTTCACTTATAGGATATTAATTCTCCAAGAATGGATGTACCTAAGGAGAGTTAGTACTAAGAATTCAATCACCTACTAGGAACCTTACCCGACTAAGATTCCCATTTCCTATTCTGGAAGTATAGGATTCGAAAAAAATTAGTAGGAGATCATTTTGATTATAAGACCAAGATCCTTATGATGGATATATATATTGTTACACTAATTTAATTTCATTACTTAATGCAGTATTATCAAATATGAAATCTTTGAACCCCCTCACTAGCATACTCGACATGAATAGGATTACTGGGCCTAATTTTGTGGAATGGTTTCACAACTTGAAAATCGTTCTGAATTCAAAACATAGTGGATATGTTCTAGACACTCCACTGCTTTCTCCATTGGTTGAACATATAACACCCTCCCAAGTACAGTACTATGCTTAAGTCATAGTACCACACCTTGGAGTTGTTACTGTTACCTGAGCGGACCTTGTCTGATAGCAACTTCAGCCGTCTTCGGAAACTTCTGAAACTATCTGGAGACAACACGGAAATAGGAGTGAGAATTATAAATTCTCAGTAGGATTCTCTAAATATAATGTCATCGTAGTCATCTCCAGTTTGCTTCGGTTTATTATGAAAAAAGTGAACATGTTATTTAAACTATTTAATTTTATAGTTTGAAAATGTACTATCCGAAGCAAAGTTCAGTTTTACTCATACACTTGTCATTTGGGAAATCCCATAAAAATCAATTCATGAATGATATCATGGATAATAATTGCAACATATTAAATTACTCATAGCATCTGTACATAACTTTATCTGTACTTGAATTTATGCATATACATAAAAATTGCTTTTCTTTCTTCATCTTCCTTTTTCATCATAAAATCTTTACGTGCCACATTTCAGAGTATGATCGCCATGTCATACCCCATCAGAGCGTGATCGCCATGTCACGTTCCTTTGGAATATGGTATCTTCCTTTAGTACTTACACTAGCTGGGTCATGCCATGCCTCATGTAAGTTCTGTCCCCTATACTCACACTAGTTGGGTCGATACCATGCCTCATGTGAGTAGGGTGCTTGCATACATTTTAAATCTTTAGTCCTTAGTCTTTTGCCTTTACTGCCCTTGGGTAGCCTGGCCTTGGAGGGAGCTTGTCAGCTCAGCTCGTGACCGTCGTCACACCGACTCACCCACAAGTGGATTCACGTGCCTCTAATCTTGGAGGGATCTCATTCTGGCCACGTGCCTCTAATTGAAGGGATCTCTTCTGGTCACGTGCCTCAAAATTGAGGGATCTCATCTGACCATGTGCCTTCAATATAGAGGTATCTCATCTGACCACGTGCCTCCAAGGTAGAGGGTAGCTGCCTTTATAGGGAAAGATTCAAGTACAACTGCCTCCAAGTAAAGGGATTCATATCTTTATCTTTTAACTGCCTTCACCGGGAGGGATTCAATGTGCAACTGCCTCCAAGTAAAGGGATTCACATTTTATTATTTAACTGCCTTCACAGGGAGGGATCTCAATTAATTGCCTCTAAGTGAAAGGATTCACATTTAATATACTTATGTCTTTTCATTCTCATACATGGTCGTGCATAAACGTGCTGAATGCACTCATATATATATATATATATATATATACTTCATCATTTATTGTCATATACATCATAGCTCACACCATACTTAAACTCATCCTTGCATATAAACATTCATAGACTTCTGCCGTAAATTTGGCAGCATAACGGATCAGATTCGTTTCACCATGAATAGTGCCAGTTCTCATAGACAAATCAATCATAGCAATATAATCAATCTAACATATCTATCAAGGTAAAACTGGCAATCCTTAACTCAAACCTTATATGCCCACTAACACTTGTGAAACCATCAATTTGGCCATTTCTGCCAAGCTTACCCAATTCTGCCCGAATTTTGTATAATCTACCTTTACTTCTATTAAACTCATTTAAACCTGAATTTTGAATATGTCATAGCTCTATATGTCTACTTTCTAACCTCTTTGGTCCCATATCATTTTGATCTATATAACTCAAGATATTCAAATTTTGCCTCAGCCTATTTAGTCACTAACCCGAATTATACTCCTGGAAGTATAAATTCACTAAAAACCGAAACTAAGCTCAAATCAAACAAAATTAATCTCATATTGAAGCTAACAGGACAACCTTTCATTTTCTAGAAGTTTCATTCCATTTGCTTTAGTATAGCTCGAGTTATAAGTCTTGGAATTCCACCTTTTCGAACTACTCTGTCTTGGCTCGATTTGGACATAAGATAAATTTCTTGAACCACTGGGATCAATTAGGGTCATAAAAAACTCAGAATTTTATATGGGGATGTTTCCTTATGTGTAAGCTTTCTAACAAAGTTAGTTTCACTCAATTTGGGGTTGTATAGTGTGAGATATACGCTCCTCAAGTCACCCTGCCCGGATTAAAGTCTTGATTCCTAGGTCAAAATTCAAAAATTCATATCTCTCTCAATACTAATCCAATAACATTATATGATATATGGATGGAAAGCCTTGAATGTCTACTTTCATCTAAAAATAGTTTCATCAGATTTAACTGGTTGTAGGTGGCGCCGTACACTCCACCGTATGGACTGCCGTGGACTTTCTCACTAAGACAGCATCCTACTTCTCCACTCCTTCTAATTTTCTCCTTCTAACCATAATTCTAACTCAAGATCTCCTATTAATCCAATCATAATCCATCATAATATATTCAATAATTCATCAAATAATTGAAGAAAAGTGGAATCTCATACAGCCACAGTTAAGAGAAATCAAGAATAGAAAGTGAATCCTACCTCTTTGGAGTGTGATCTTGCTGAATTTGAATTTGAATTGAATGGAGCCTTGACAAAGCTTGGAGATTTGATAGAGTAGATTGAGAGGGAGAAAGGAAGAATAAGGTTGGAGCAAGATGGAAAGAGAGTAGCATAAATCAGCTGGGAATGAGGAGGGGAGTTTGACTTAAATACATGAGAGTTGTGGTGTTGATTGGTTGGAGTTTTGTGGTTGAAGTTCGGCCATGTCTCTCATTTTTGTGGCCAAATTGCTCTCCACGTCGTCCCATAAGCTGCTCTCCATGTTGTCCCAAAGTGGGATACGCTTTCGTTCTACCTTAAATCAGAACTCATCTCTATTATGCTTGAAGTCGGAACTTGTCTCTATTATGCTTTAAGTCGGAACTCGTGCCATTTTACTTGAGCTTGGAGCTGAAGCCGGATGTCGGAAATCATCCTATCTTGTTTGTGACTTGAGGAAATCTTGTCTGGTTTATTCGAAACTTGAAAGCAAGGTCGGATGTCGAAAGTCGACAGCTTACAATCACATAATCTCAGAACTACCCATCTGAACCCGGGAATATCAATGCTGGGAATAAACTCGTAGATCGGAACTCATGTATGACTTGGAAATCAACTTAAAGATTTGAACTCATATCCATTGAGTTCAACTCTAAGGCTGGAACTTGTTACATTAAACTCGGAGTTCGGTACTTGTAACCATTGTGTTAAACTATAACTTCTAAGGTTGGAAACCACGTACACTATTTTGAAACTTGTGGTCTGAGGTCGGAACTCGGGTACCTCGGCTGAAACTTGTGGTGGTCTGAGGTCGGAACTTGGGTACCTCGGCTGAAACTTGAAGCTACATTATGAGACCGAAAATCGGGTACATTTTCTTTGAAACATGAAGTCGGATATCGGTAATCACGTCCGTGTTGTTTGTACTTGAAGGCTGAAGTCGGAAGTCGGGAAATGTCGGAAATCGGAAATTATGCTGAAAGTTGAACACGAACGCGGAAATCAGGAATAATCAAAATAGATGAAATCGGAAATCAGATAGGACATGAAGTTGGAAATTGTGCAAGACGAACTCGGAACTCGGAAATAATCCCATCTATCTGAAATTCGAAGATGGAGTCGGGAATGGGATTTGATCGATCTTGAAGGTGAAGTCAGAACTCGGAAATCGGGGATGTTACGGAAAGAGCCACAGAATAGGAAATAGATGCTTATAATAAATGGCAATTTGATGACATGCAAGCATAATGTTACATGCTAGCTCCTATGACTAATGAGTTCCAAAAGCAATATGAAAACTACAAGTGAGGTTTTGCTACACCATAAAAAGTTATATGGTGAGCAAGTCTGCCAGATGTGAGATATATAAGCAATTATTCCAAGCTAAAATACCAGAAGGGTTGGATGTAGGAGCTCATGTGTAAGAGAAGATCAGGCTGATTAAGCAGCTTGAGAATCTTGCATTTTATACGGATTTTAACCTCCATTTGGATTTGATCCTTCAGTTATTCCTAAAATCATCCTCTCAGTTCATTGTGAATTTTCACATGAACAAGATGGAATGTACACTTGCTAACTTGCACAAGATGTTGGTCACAACCCAAAAGGCTATGAACAGCAAAGGGAAAGAAAAGCTTATTGTGGCTTTGCTTTTGGTAGGACTAAGAAGAAGAAGAATAAGAGATTATGTTCCCAAGTCATCGGTGGGGATGTCCAAGAAAAAAGGCAAGAAGAAATAAGTTGCGGATAAAGGAAAATGTTTCCATTGTGGCAAAGATAAGCATTGGAAGAGAAATTAGCCTCAATACTTGGAGGAATTAAAGGCAAGCAAGGGAAAAAGTGTGCTTTCAGAAGGTATGTTATTTCTTGTTGTTTTAATTCTAATAGTTCGTATAGCTCATATACTACATGGGTTCTTGATACAGGTGCAAGTTCTCACATTTGTACCTCTATGCAGGAACTAGCAAGTAGCACGGTCCTGAGGAGGAGTGAAGTGACCTTGAATATAGGCAATGAAGCAAGCGTTATAGCCAAAGCTTATCGAAGCATTATCTCTATTTCCAGTTTGACTAAAAATTATTATTATTTTGATTTTAAGGATAATGTTTGCAATATTTATTTTGGAAATAATGATGTTGGCATTGTTTACTTACAAGATGGGCTTTATTACTTGAGCACCAAAAACAAAGCATCTCCTAGGATTGCCAAAATGAATGCTATATTTGATTCAACCCCTAGTCTCAAACAACTTTGGCACCTAAGACTAGGTCATGTTGCAGAAGACACGATAAACAAGTTAGTGAAGATAGGATTGTTAGTTCCTTTGGGTTTCAAACCTACTCCAACTTGTGAATCATGTCTCCAAGTAAAATGACTTGGTCTCCATTTGTGGGACAAACAGAAAAGGGCAAGGAAGTTTTAGAGCTTGTGCATAGTAATGTGTGTGGCCCATTCAGTACAATGGCTAGAGTTGGATATTATGACTTCATAACCTTTACTGATGATTTGTCTAGCCATGGGTATGTTTATCTTATGAAGAATAAACATGAATCCTTTGAAAAGTTTAAGGAATTTAAATTAGAAGCAAAAAAACAAATAGGAAAGAACATCAAAGCTCTTCGATTCGATTGAGTGGGAGAGTACTTAAGTACTGAATTTGATGAATTTCTGAAATTACATGGCATTATTTCGCAATGCACTTCTCTAGGAATACGACAATTAAATGGTGTTTCTGAAAGGAGAAACTGTACTTTGTTAAACATGGTACAGTCTATGATGAGTTATATAAATCTTCCCATCTCATTTTGGGGGTATGCGCTGCATACCGCTTGCTATATTCTTAATAGAATTCCATCCAAATCGGTCCCTACTACTTTATTCAGACTATGGAATGGTAGGAAGCCTAGTCTTAAACATGTTAAGATTTGGGGCTGTCCAGCAGCATTCATTAAGAAGTTGAATATTAACAAATTGGAAACTCGATCCCTAAAGGGCAGGTTTGTGGGTTATCCAAATGATAGCTTTGGATATTATTTCTGTCTTCCTACTGAACAAAGAGTTATTATTAATGTAGGTGCTATTTTTCTTGAAAAAGAGTTTGTTCAAGAAGGAGGCATGGGAAGGGAAATAAAACTAGATGAGGAGTCATCTGCCTCACAAATCGATCAAGTGTCTAAACCAATGGACATTGATCAACCAATGAAAAAGCTCATTTAGAATGAGAATGTCACAGAACCTCGAAGGTCAAGTAGGGTAATTCATCCTCCCACGAGATACCTTGATCTTCATGAAAATGTGCAAAAGTTGTTCATACATGGAGATAATGATCATAGAGATGATCCTACTACTTATAAGGAAGCTATATCTGATATAAATTCTTCAAAATGGCTAGAAACTATGAAGTCCGAAATGGACTCCATGTACTTGAATCAAGTATGAGATTTAGTTGATCCACTAAAGGATATAGTACCTATTGGGAACAAATAGATCTACAAGAGAAAGATTGGTCCAAATGGAAAGGTAGAAACTTTAAGGCAAGATTAGTGGCAAAAGGGTATCACTAAAGGGAGGGAGTCGACTATGAGGAGACTTTCTCGCCTGTAGCCATGCTTAAATCCATTAGAATATTGCTAGCCATAGCAGCACACTATGATTATGAAGTTTGGCAAATGGATGTCAAAATTGCTTTCCTTAATGTATACATTGAGGAACACATATTCATGGACCAACCCAAGGGTTTTGAATGTAAGGATAGGTCTAAGGTGTATAAGCTTAAGAGGTCCATTTATGGTCTTAAGCAATCTTTGAGGAGCTAGAATCTTTGTTTTGATGAGGCCATTAAGTCCTTTGATTTCATTAAGAATAAAGACAAGCCATGTCTGTACAAAAAGGTCAGTGGGAGCAAGATTGCTTTTCTTGTATTATATGTGGATGACATTCTACTAATCAGGAATGATGTCGGCATGCTTACAATTGTAAAGGTCTAGTTGTCAAAGACTTTCTCCATGAAAGATTTGAGAGAAGCAACCTATATTCTAGGGATTCAGATCTATAGAGATAGACTAAAGAGATTGATAGGCCTTTTCCAAACTCTATACTTGGATAAAGTATTGAAAATGTTCAATATAATTGATTCTAAGAGAGGTTTGGCATTCACCTCTCTAAAGGGATGTCACCCAAGACACATGAAGAGAGGGAAACGATGGCTAATGTACCCTATGCTTCTCCATTGGTAGCCTCATGTATGCAATGCTATGTACTAGGCTAGATATCATGTATGCTATTAGTATAACTAGCAGATTTCAGTCTGACCCAAGATTCGAACATTGAGTAATTGTCAAGAACATCCTTAAATACTTGAGAAGGACTAAGGACATGGTCTTGGTATATGGAGGAGGTGACTTAAGATTAGACAGTTTTACAGACTCTAATTTCTAATCAGATATAGATGATAGAAAGTCTATCTCAGGTTATATATTCACTTGTAATAGAGGAGCGGTTAGTTGGAAAAGTTCTAAGCAGTCAACAACTATAGACTCCATTATAGAGGTTGAATATATTGCTATATTAAATGCAGCAAAAGAGGGAGCTTGGATTAGAAAGTTTGTAACAGAACTTAGTGTAGTTCTTTCCATATTGTCACCACTTGCTCTCTATTGTGACAATAATAAAGCCTTAGCTCAAGCAAAGCAACCTAGATCACACCAGAAGTCTGAACACATTGAGAGAAGATGTCATATTATCCAAGAAATAGTTAGGCAAGGCAATGTAGCTATGTAAAAGGTAGCTTCAACAAATAATATTGCTGATCCACTCACAAAAACCATGACACAACAGCAAATGGACAAACATCTTGAAAAGATAGGTCTTAGATATTGTACTAAATAACTCTAATGCAAGTGGAGATTGTTAGTTGTATGCCCTAGAGCTGAGCTAATATATATATGAATAATTCCAATTAATGGTAATCTATTATTCTTTTATTCATAATTTGTGCATGTTTATTAGAATAAGTCTATAAGATACTTGTTAGATACTTTATTCTCAAGAGTTGAGAATATGAGTGACGGAGTAGTCTAGGACAAGATCTTAAAATAGTTCATGATCATAGGAATATTAATTGGGCATAATTATTCCAGAAGATTATCATCTATATTTGTTTTCATGATTAGTACAACACAGTAACAAAAATGGAACAGTGAGTCTCATACTATACAACATTAGATGTCAAAAAAAATATGTGGACACTTATATGATAAGTGGGTAGAACATGATGAATAGGTAATGTTCACATGGCATTTTACTAATGTCAATGAAATATTATCTAGATCATATTAAAGCATATAATCCTTAGACCTAAGATGGCACAATTATCTTGTACATAGGTAACTATAGTTTGTTGCTGCATATATACTTGTGCTATGCAATAGTACTGACTCGAGTGCCAAGCTCGATCAAATTACAATAAAAATCGAATTACACTAAACTCGTAGCAAGGGTGCAACCCGGGTCGTTTTCCAACGATGACAATGTTATACGATCAGGAAATTGCGGGGGGGTTTAGGAATTTAAAATACTGAAATGAGTATAAAAGAAATTAACAGGATTTGGAACATCCAATCCAAGAACCAAGAAAGACAGTGGCCAATCTATCATCGGATTCTAAAAATAATCATGCAAATCAAATCAGTGACTGACATCAAACCCGAAAGAAACCTCTGTTCAGATATGACATTGCACACGAAAACCTTCATGCATTCAATTAATAGATAAAAGATTAAATTCAGAAACCTCTAGAACCTAACCAATTCATGTTAATTTTCAAGCACCAATGTAATCAATCATCAAATTCAAACCTGAAAATGATTCTACTCACGCAATTGCATTACACATTAATCAATCGAGCAATATGCAAGCAAGCAAGTAAGCAAGCAATTATAATCCACCACAATTCCGAATCAAAAACCTTTAAATCCGAAATTGGATTAATCACAATGAAAGAAAAGGGAGTAGAAAACCAATTTGATTTGATGAAGTTTGGTTGCGCAAATCCTCAAGACAGCCAATGCTTCTTTGAATCCTTGGATTAGATGGAAGCTTACTCCTCCATGAATGGAGGAAGATGAGTTGTTAAGGTGGGGGGGCGTGAGAGAGAGAAGAGAAGAAGAACCAAAACCGAAAATTGCTTCCTATTCCAAAGTCTGTCCCCCTTACAATTCTGGCTTCCCCTTAAGTCAGCTAGCCAAAAGAACCGAATCAAAATGCCTAGAATTATTAAATTGTAATTACTACATTAATCCTCTCTCTCTCCTTTGAATCTGGACATCTTATTTGCTAAAATCCGAATTATAGAAAGAAAGTTGCATTAAAAATATGAAATCATTATAGCTAATTCCGTGAGTAACGTTCTTCAACCATTTTGGCTATCAAAACGATTCCGTTTGGATTTCCACTCTGAAGAAGAATTGTAGCCTTGGATGTCAGCTTCAAAATGCCTCTGGAACAGGCTCAATCGGACTTCTGTGGACCGAGATATGGCTCAAATACCACACCCTGCTTAGAATCCGTGGCTGCACAACTTCAGTTCATTTCTAGGCCCAATTTCAGCTTCTTAACACCAGAATTGGCTTTTGACCTCTTCATATAACTTGTAGGCCTATCTCTCAGCTTTTCTACAAATAAAGAATCACAATAAAATGAGCTCTACAACTCAAGATATAACCCAAAAACCAAAACAGTGTCAGAATTCACCTAATGCTGGAAAATTTAACTCAAACCCAAACAAAATCCAAACAATACAAAACGGTCCAATTCAAAACAATTAGGCATAAGAGAGAATTAATGAGCTAGGAATGAGGGAAAATAAGTATATAAAAATCCAATTGATCAAGTACTAGGTAGTTTGTAGCTATAATTAGTTATATACAGAGATAAGTGAACAGTCAATAAGGAATTCATTACCTCGAGTAAACGAGGATAGGTCCTATGGATATGGGGTTGTTCTTGACTGTGTCCCATTGATCAAAGAATAGAAACCCAGAGATTCCATATGGTCTAAGCTATAGGGTTTGATATTATCCATAGCCCTAGCTAGTAGAGATGGCAAAATGGGTCAGACTCACCAGGTTGACCCACATAACCCCCAATTTTTTATGAGGTGAGTTGGTATTTTCAACCAGCAAAAAAAATTCAACCTGCATAACCCGCCCCACTTGACCCACGGGTTGAAGTAGGGCGGGCTAAGTTTAGCCAACGGGTCAAATTTTTTTTATTTTCTTCTTTTGTTTCCACATAATACATTACAATATTAGGCCTTTTTGTTGGTGTTTATGTAATATTAGTGGACTCCATAGTTTTTTTTTTGGGACTATATTATTGATTATATTTATGCTTTTATGGACTATGTTATTGTCTTGTTGATTATGAATTTATATGTTATTGTGAACATGGTTAATTTGTAGAGTGTGAATTTTTTTAAGTGTTTGGGTTTGAATTTTGGTTTGTGAGCTTCTCTGTTATGGTTATTTTGGTTAGAAGTTCCATCTTATTATTATTGAGAATTGTGATTTTTAACCATTTTAGAGTTGAGTAAATGGTTTAATACTTGATGAGTAAATGAAATGAGATCCTTTGTATGGATATTCTTTTATTTCATTTAATTAAAAATTCCTTTATTTTTTTTAAAAAAATTTAGATGAATTAATTTATGTAAAAAAATATTTTTTCTTTATTTTCCATTTTTTGGCTGGCAAACCCGCCAACCCGCTAACCCACGACAGGGCAGGACGGATTGGCATATTCAACCCAAATTACTAACACGGGTTGACCCGCCTTGCCCCACTTAAAGCTTGACCCGTAGTGAGGCGGGGAAGGTTGGCCCGTTTGCCATTACTACTAGCTAGGTTAGGATGCTGTAATAAAAGGATTAGAATGCATGGTAAATATGATTGTTGGTTCACTAGAATGTGCTAACTGATATATTCGTCACTACTTGAGTGGTCATGGCATGCTGTGCTAGGTGTTACCCATGACTTATGAGAGCCAAGAATATTTTGGAAACTTTACTTTAGATACAAAAATGAGTTTCCAATAATATCAAAAGATTGATTTTATAATCTCATTACGAATTAGAGATGAACCTAGTTAGTCACATGTAACATCCCCAAATTTTTCTAGTACTAAATTACCTCAATAACCCTGAATAATTAGGCACTTAACGAAGAATTAAAGAATAAAGGCTTAATCAAAGGATAAAAAAGGTAATTGTGAAGAGAAAGACTAAGGGAATGTTAATTAAGATTAGAGAATTTCTAATTAAGTAAATTGAACCCCTAAGAGTCTAATTAAGTACCAATCACCAATAATTAGCTTAATTGAGTTTAATTAAGGGTAATTAACCATAATTAAAAAATTAATTTCACTAATCATGATAATATGAGTTAATCACTAATCCTTGATTAATTAAGTTAATTAAGTGGCAAGAACACTTAATCATATCATTAGGATTTAAATTAAGTCAACTAGACAATAAATCATTGATGACATCATTAAGGTAATAAAGTAAAAGACAACAATACTTTTTGTAAGAAAAGGTACAGACTTGTCCCCCTATCATCCATTTTGTCTCCTACTAATCTTAATTAACACGAAATGAAAAAAAAAAATCTCCCCTAAATGCCTTACAAGGCTACGGCATACCCCCCCACAAACACACTTATTTTTATTTCGTCACTTCACAATCTCTCTAAAACACTCTCATAAGATTTGTCATTCTGAAACTTGCTTTGATTCTTTTTTAGGCTACACCATTCATTTGCATACATGAACATAATTGAGGCATTCATTTCATAATTAGCTACTTAGCCAAATAGCCACCCTTGCATTTTTCCCTTGATTAGCCCCTTTGAACCTTTTTACCTATTCTTTGATTTTAACACATTATAAGCCTAAAGTGAAAAACTGTGATTCTATCCAACCTTAGGGAATGGGAGACCATTGTTACCATTAGCAATGTGCATTAATATAAGTGTGGTAATTTGCATGAAGACATGCAAGACTTTAAATATGGGGTAGTCACCCAACTAATTCCTCAGTCATAAACCCACATATAAATATTATTCAATGCAAGTTTACAAATTAAAGAGGGTAAAGAATCAAGAAGACAAACATGATTGAGAATCAAGCATAGGTTTTCAAGATTACAACCATAATGCCCTTGGAGTCTCTTTTAACTAGACTGAAGTCCTACTTCTCTATAGCAATGAAGGTTATAAAATAGAACTCAAAACAAATATCTTACAAAACAAGTCCTACCCTTGATTTATGTTTGCACGTAATTTCAAATAGTGGAGATGTAAAAGATTAGCAAGCTTATGGTAATGCATTATCTATTAAGGTGACTTGAGTGAACCACTTTAACCCATACACTTGAGAGTTGAGAGCTTCATACACTATCTTGTGAGGTCCTTCACACTTGGTTTATGCATTTTGAGTAATATTGCTTGGCTTGCACTTTTGAGAGGTGAAGAGTTGAATGCCTTGGTTTTTAGAAACTCTTGATGCCTTGTATGTTCTTTTACTCCTAAGCTTAGCACTTTTGATGACTTATTGGAGAATAAGCTCGTCCATGTTGGTTGTTCCATGATTTTTAGTTTGTAAGTGTTTTCTTTTGGCTATGGCTTACTTAAGTCATGCATAAGGACATGCAAGGTCTAAGTGTAGGGGAATTTGATGAATTGGATTTTTATATATATAATTCCCCTCATCTTTAGTGCATTAACTCTCTTTTTTGCTTAATTGAATTGATTTAGATCATATTTGTTGTTTGGATTTTGGTTGGGCCTTGATTCAATTTTTCCAACATTGTGCTTATTCTGACACTATTTTGTATTTTTGCCATAACTTAATTTCTAGACCTCACTAGGTTGTGATTCTTGATTTGTAGAAAAGCTAAAAGCTAGGCCTACAACTTTCATGAAGAGGTCGGAGGCTAATTCTCAAGTCTTGGAGCTAAAATTGGACTTGAAAGTGAAGTCAAGAGGTGTAGTCGAAGTTCTTGGATAATGTGCATTGTTTAGACCATAACTCATCCCATAGAAGTCCAATTGAGCCCATTCCAGGCCATTTGAAAGCTAACACCCAAAGCTACATTTCATCTTCAAAGCATTTATCCAAATAGAGGTGTCTTGGAGGCTAAAAATGCAGTGCAAGTCCACAAATGAGTCTAGAGAGCTCAATTTAGTATTTTGGGACTATCTCTTTTACAAAAACTCCAATTAGTGCAAATTAGGTGCCCAAATGAAGCTTAGAGAGATGAGATTAATGTAATTCTAGATTAGTTAGTTAATTGTAGCTATAAATAGGAAGGAACCAAAATTACTTAGAGTTTGGAGCATTTTTGAATCATTTTTCTGATTTTGCAATAAACACTTTTCTCTCTTCTCTCTCTCTCTCTCTCTCTCTGAATTTTCATTTTCCTCCATTAATGGAGAAGTAGATCTCAACTAGTTCAAGGAATCAAGTGAGCATTGATACGCTTGAGGATTAGTGATCCTCAATTCAACAATCTAGATTGGTTTTCTACTCTCCTTCTCTATTCTTGATCCATTTTTGAATTTGAAGGTTTTCAATTTGGAATTGTGATTAATGATCAGATTGATTACATGTTATTAGATTGATTAATGTAAGGTAATTGTGTGATGAGTAGACATCAGATTTCAGGTCTGAGTCTAACGTTAATTGCATTGGTGTTTGAAATCAATATAGATTAATTAAATTTTTGAGGTTTTAGAACTTGATTGATTATGTGTTAATTGAATGCATGAAGGTCTTCATGTTTGAATGTTGGATTCGAATTAAGGTCTCATTTAAATTCATGATTAGCCACTGATATGATTTGTTGAATTATATTTAGAATCCTATGATAGAGCATCTAATTATTCCTTCTTGATCCTTAAATTAGTGTTTCAATTCAATTGGTTTTAACTCATTTAATTACATTGTCAATTATATTTTGCACACATACACATTGTTTGATGATAAAATCCCTTACATTTCTAGTCACATAGTATTATCATCCTAGGGAAATGACTCAAATTGCACTATACTACAGTTTTGTGTAATTTGGTTTTGTAATTTGATCAAGCTTGGCACTTGAATCAACCATCCCCAAATTGATAGGCAGACAGAGAGAACCATTCAAACATTAGAAGACATTTTAAGAGCTTGTGTGATGGATCAAGGAGGGAACTGGGATAAATATTTGCCTTTAGCTGAGTTCACTTATAATAACAACTATCACGCCAACATCGGTATGGCCCCATATTAACCTTTATATGGTAGGCGATGCCAGTCCCCTCTATGTTGGTACGAGCTAGGCAAGGCAAGTCTTCTAGGACCTGAGCTTGTCAGACAAACTATTGAGTAAGTGAAGAAGATTCAAAGTAAGATCCACACTACCTAGAGTCGACAAAAGAGTTATTATGCTAGCAGTAAGAGGAAGCCACTAGAATTCGAAGAAGAGGATCATATATTCTTGAAGGTCACTCCCACAACTGGAATAGTTTGGGCCATAAAACTTAAAAAGTTGGGTCGTTGATTTATAAGTCCTTTTCAAATCTTGAAATGACTTGGACCAGTTGCTTATTAGGTAGTATTGCCTCATAATCTGTCAAATCTTCACGATGCTTTTCATGTATCGCAACTCCGGAAATACATTCCTGAACCTAGCAATTTGTTAACACCTAAATCTGTACAACTACGAGAAGACTTAACCTTCCATATACCACCAATTTGAGTTGTGGATCAAAGCACCAAGCGGCTTAGGAATAAATCTATACAATTAGTAAACGTAGCTTAGGGGAGAGAAGGAACAAAAGAATATACTTGGGAATTGGAATCAGACATGAGAAGAAACTACCTAGAACTATTTACAGAGAATAAATTTTGTGGGCAAAATACTTTTTAAAAAGTGGGTAATAATGTAACATCCTAAATTAACTGTAACTATAAATAATACTATTAAAAATTATTAGTAATAATAAAATAATAATAATATATGAGAGAGGAGGCGAAAATTTGAAGAGAGCTATGTGAGTAGTATGTTAATTGTGTAAGTTATGTAGGTTCTATGTCATGCCATATGATTTCTTCATGCCATGTGATTTCTATACATGCTAAATGAAATTTTTACATTATGTAATATTAAATTTTGTATGGTTAGGAAGGTGACCACCTAGTTGTTAGTGAGTTATGTGGTTAGAATCTAACCACATAATCAGAAATCAAGGAAAAATATAAATCGCAAAATAAACCTAACACCTTCACCCTAAAATAATCATAAAAATTACACAAAAATAACACAATAAACCTCTCATTCTCACTCCTTCCTGCAGCTTCTTCCTCTTCCATCATCCAATTTTTGTCCTAACTCATCTATACTCACATCTTTCTACTCTTCTTATAAACCTACACCCATCCTAACTACTACTACTCTCATAAAACATAAGATCAAATCTAAAAACTCTTCCCTTTGCCCAAACACAATTTTCGGCCAAGACAAGAGTTAGAAGGAGTGATCATATTTTGGGTAGGTTGAAAGTGATTAGAGCTTCAAGGAAATCAAGCTAGGAGACTACAAACACTAGAAGTGAGATAGGAATCCTAAGACTTGCATTACCCTTATATATGTGTTTATGAGTACTTATAGCTAAGGATCATTAGTCTTCTTGATATGAATGTCTAAGTTAGAAATTTATGATATTTATCCATGTGTTTTCATGCTTTAAAATTGTGAGATTTAGTTATTAGTAAGTTGTTGTTGTAGTAACTAAAGGAAGACTATAGGCAGAATTGTTTTAAGGTAAAATTCTAGGTAGTCTGTAGTTCAACCCTATAACTGAAGCTAGGAAACTCAAAATGAACTAAAATTAAATTTAAATGAAAGTTAACTCAGAAAGAAGTTTACCCATATAAAATATTAGTCCAAATGAGTTGTGTAGAGGAGGTTATGATTTTTGTAAGTAAACTCTATTTTATAGAGGACTTCACCGAATAGCTTAGGGTGAAAGGCTTAATATCTTAAAATAAGTAAACCTCTACAAAGGCTTAATATATATATATATATATATATTTGAGTAAAACTAATTTTATTAGAAAGCTAAAATATAGGAGAATAGCTTGTAAAATTTCGTGGTTAGATTCCCTTTGTAGAGGTCCTATTAATTATATGAAGTGATTGTTGCCCTATTAGTAACCTGAACAAGATAGGTGTAACACCCTACTAATTTGATGTTATGCTTAAGTCATAGCATAAAATTAGGTAGATTGTGTTACCATAATAACACTTTGTTTACCTTTCCTGATTTATTCTTCTTTAAACAGTCATCATCATATTATTATTATTATTATTATTATTTTCTTGAACAAAACGAAAAGGCGCGCTGCTATACTAAAAGCGAAACGAATTTAACAAAATATCACCAAAGACAAGAATAGTACAATAGCTATCAGATACGTGCAAATATATATATATATATATATATATATATATATATATATATATATATATATATGTATATATATATCAGAAGCCTCTGCTTCAGTTTATGTACAAAGTTTCAAAGTAAAATACATAAGCGGGCTGGATATCAAAAAGACAATGATGCCCGTATCAAGCAAAACATCCTATGGTCTTCAGAGGATATTTCGTAACCTACTGCTAACCCTACAGTCAAGTCTATGACCCAGAGCTACGTGCTGTCCAAAAGAGGGTCATATTGTACAACATCTCCTACTGCTTAGCTACTTTGTCAGATAGCCGTTAGCCATGCCAAGCTCGGCCGGTGAGTAGTCTGCGCTGGGTCCCGAGGAGGAAGAGGGTGAAGAGCCGGTGGCCTCTGAGGGGTCACTCTCTGAACTCAATGGGATATCAGGGACTGCCTGCAGTGGTGACTCAAGGTGGTCGCAGTGTCGCCTGGGCTGTGGGTGCAGGAGGAGCAGGAGGTGGGTGCGCCATGTGCAGCGGGACGGCAATGTAAGGACTAGCAGGGTCGAAAATGAGATGATGTAAAGGAACATCAAAGTTCCTGTTACTGAAGAGGTAGAGACGGAAGTTACACGAGCCGGTTATATACAGGGAATCCAACTCTGGGTCGTGGTGAAGCTGTAAAGCTAGAATCTCAATGAAGAGGGTAGCGGTGGAGTCCATCACCAGCATCTGAGAATGATGTGGAAGATACAAAACGGGGTCAAAATTTCAAGAAATTCTCAGTAGGGTTCGGGTGTACTAGTTAACTGACGTCACATACATTCTCGGTTGCCTCGGGTTTTATTTAATTATAAAAATGTGTGTTCAAACTGAAATATCCATTTTAATGAGTTCAAGAAAATGTCTGGTCCGAGGCAAGGTTCATTTTTACTTTAGACGGCACAAGAAACAGAATAGATTACTAATAATGATACATAGAACGATAAATAGAATAAATAAATAAACAGCAGTAAACAAACATAATAGACAACTGTAAGCATCTTGACATAACTATTCCATGTATTCATGCATTCATGTAATCATGCAGATTTATACTTGAACTTTCCTTCATAAACTTTTCATTTCCTTTCATCATTTTTCCATCTCTTGGTCCCCTGGGAGTTCTTGGCCATTTAGACTCCTGGGTAATAGTCTGCTTTTCAGGATCGAGCTCGTTCCTATACAGGAATTGCCGGGTTTACTTTCCCCGACGTTCCCACCGATCTATTCCCCTTAACTTCTTATCCGGGGCTGGCCCAAGTAGCATGGAACTTTCATAGTAATATAATTCTTTTTTATAACCTTCTTAGTTTTCTTGAAATGCACATGCATTAACATGTAACTCATAACTTGTGCATGGGTTCTACCGAAATTTTGGCAGCATAACAGAACGTGTCCGCTTCCCCATGAATAGTGCCAGCCAACCAATACATTTACACAATTTTCAATTTCAGTATAGAGCAGCAATTATGCACATACATTCATAAATTTATTCATTAGTTTCAACAAGCTTCAATAGGGCTTTTAGCTGATTCTACCTCATTATGCCCGATTATGGTATATCCCACCTTTATTTCAATTTAACTCCTTTAGACCTGATTTTTGGATATGTTATAGCCTTATGTGTCTAGTTTCTAACCCTTTTAGTCCCATCCAATTTCGATATCTATAGCTCAAGATATTCAGGTTTTATCCCAACCTGCCCAATGGCTAGCCAGAATTAGGCAACTAAAAGTAAAAATTCACTAAAAATCGAAAACTGATTCAAATTACATGAAATTGGACTCATATTAAAGCTAACAGGGTAAAGTTTCATTTTCAAAAAGTTTCATTTCATTTGGCTTGATAGGGCTCGACTTATAAGCCCCGAATTATGACCTTTCTAAACTGCCCTATTCTGACCCGGTTTGGACATAGGGCAACTTTCTTGGATCACTGGGAGCAACTGGGACCTTATCTAATTCTGAAATTTTTATGGGACATTCTCTTATGTGTAAGATTTCTAACAAAGTTAGTTTCATTCATTTTCAAGTAGTGTAGGTCGAGTTCTACCCTAAACAACCTAATCTGCCCGGAGCCAGAGTCAAAACCCTAGGTTAAAGTTCAAAAATTCATAACTCTCTCAATTCTAATCCAAAATCCTTATATGATATATCTATGAAAAGCCCTAGATGTCTAGTTTCATATAAAAATGGTTTCATTCAATTTGATTGGTTTTTGGCGGAGTCGTACACTCCGCCGTACGGATCGTCGAGGGGTTTTGGTTCTCCAGCCCCTCAGCTCTTCTTATTTCTATTCTTTTTTGCTTCAAATTCGATTTTAACCAAACCAAAAGCCCAAAACCAATCACATACCATCATAACCCAAAACCAATCACATACCATCATAATCATCTATTTAACACATCAAGAATCATGAAAATAATCCAAGCTCAGCTAGCCAATACCATAGATTTGATGCAATTATTAAACTCCTACCTTTGTTCCAAGTGATTGTGCTGGATTTTTGAAGCTTCGATGAGCAAGGCTTGAATTGGCTTGGTGTTGACTGGAGTTTTTGTGTGTGAAGAAGAGAGAAAGGGAGCTGAATGAGAGGAGAGAAAAGTGGCGTAAAGGGTGGTCAGAATGGGTGATAAAGGAGCTGAAAAATCTGATTGCCTTGAGTGGTTTTTGCTTGAATTTGATTGGCTCAAAATGCTTGGCTAAAATTCAGCCAGCCTTCTTCACTTTCTATGGCCTTCTTTGTGCCATTTTGAGGGCTTAAGTGGCTGAGTTCTCAGCCACTTAAAGTAGGGTTAATGGGTTGAAATTCTATTGGTCCGGTTCCGACAGTTTAAAATACCGTAATTTTACCTATTTCCTTTAAACCGGTAAATCAGTTTTCAACAAAATTTTATGAAATCTCCTATACTCTAACTTAATTCTCTCTTATCTAAACTCAAGTAATTGCTAAGCAATTGAGTCTAGATAATTGTTTAACCGAATTTTAATTATTCTCTATTATTCGATAAAACCGAATAATTAGGCGAAAAACGATAAAAGAATTTCAGTGGATGTTACAATAGGTGTTTTGGGTTCTATTCACTTCTTTCAAGTTTTGAGTTTCCAGTTTAACAATGATTCATACCATAATTTCAAAGAAATTTACTTCCAAATCCGAAGTGTTTCAGGTTCCATTTACTTCTCCCAAGTTTCCAAGTTCTGAGTTCCTAGCTCGAACCTAAATTGACTTAAAATGGAATTTTGATGAATTTTCTAAATCTATGACAAATTCTAGGTATTATGTAATTTATGTTCCCAATTGAGTTATCTTTGAGACAATTTATATTCTCTCATTGCCTACAAGAAACTTGAAGTACGAGAGTCCAATATACATGTTGCATGACTATGTTCTCTCAATAAAGAAATGTATGCATGAAAATGTAATTGTACATAATTTCTTACTTGAGTGAAAGGATCAAAGTTAGTGTTGTGCTTGGGTTTGAGAGAGTGAATCCGGCTAAGTCAGAGAAAGTAAGTCGGACTCCCTTGGATTAAGTCAGGGAGAGTGAACCTGACAAGGGATAGATTTGTGTGAGGGTCAAAGAGAGTGAATATGGCAATCACATATAGGAATGAGCTCAATCCTGCAAAACGGACAATCACCCAAAATACTTGAATGCCACTCAAAGTCAAGGGATTACCAAGCCAAACATGTAACACCCAAATAAATCCATACTACACTTAAGTCACATTATGGTATTTTATTAGTTGTTACTTATGCTTGCGGAAGACTTAAGCATCACTTTCTAAATTAAGTTGCGTGGAAAATAAGGTAAATTTTTCTTTTTGAAATACGTCATAGCTTTGCAGCATTTTGAAAAGTGAAGCCTTAAGCGAGAATATAGAAATAGAGAGAGCATGTTGTTCATAAATCATAACACAACATCATAAAACATGAGAAAGATAAATAAATAGAAATCACAAATACATCGCATTACATAGCTAATCATTTCACCTATATGGGTTCATAATGTTAAAGAGTACATAGAAGAAGGCTCATGGTCATGCCACGGCCTAAAAACTAAAACACAAACTAAAATAACAAAGTTCATCGCAAAAAGGAATATGTGAAGGTGGAGAGCAATAGTAACTACAAGTCCAAAACAGCATAGTTTGGCATCCCTTATCATACGTCCGCTCGCAGTGTGGGGGATCCATGCTCCACTCCACCGAATGCGCCATCAGAATCTGGTGATGATATGAAAAATAACTAGGGTGAGAAATGATATTTCTCAGTAGGACTCGAACTCGACACGGAAGTGTTGTTGTCATTCTCCTAGCCACTTCAGTTTTATTAATGAAAATAGTGAACATTCATAAGGTCCAATTATTAGGTTTTCGAAACATGAATATCCGAAGTGGATTCAATTTTAAATACATATTCTCATTGTAACAATAACATCATGGTGTACATAAAAGCTTATATAACAATTCTTATCGTGCGTGAATATCTTGAGAGTTTTATTCATTAGACTTGAGTCTATCGCAATTCTTTTATTTGCCACCCATAAATATAGTTGGTAATGAGCTTATACTGTGGCCGTCACCACCAAAAGTTTCTAGTACTTACACTAGCTGGGTCCTTTGCCATGCCTCATGTAAGCCCTTTCTCCGGTACTCACATTAGCTGGATCTATTGCCATGCCTCATGGAGTCCGTAGGTGGAAGGGGTTTCTTATTACGGGCCACCTTCCTTTTCGAAGGATCATACCCTTTGTTCAATCTCTTTTTATTAAGGCTTATGATGCAAAAATTATTCTAAGTCTATAAATTTTGCGGAATTCCGGCAGCATGACAGCTAAACAGGAGCTTCCCTAAAATTGCCAAACAGGGTCGGGTAAAACTAGGACAGTCCATACAAAAGCAGCATATTTTCTAGTTAGCTTGGTCAAAGTTGGTGATATCTGAGAAAACCCCTTTATAAACTTTTGATAATATCAGGTTAAACCAAGAAAACTCCTGACTTCCGTCACCATTGTTGGTTTCTCCCAATTCATCACTACCTCTCTACCTTTCTTGGATCCACAAAAACTCCTCCTCTTAACACTACGTGGCCCAAAGACTTTACTTCCTCTATCCAAAACTTGCACTTTGACAACTTAGCATAAAGCCTTTTGTCTCTTAGAATTTTCAATACCATTCTAAGGTGCTCTTCATGTTCCTCCTTTGTCTTCGAATAGATGAGGATGTCATCTATGAAGACGACTATAAACTTATCCAAATACGGCCTAAAGATTCTATTCATGTAATCCATGAACATCGGCGGGGTGTTAGTCAATCCAAATGACATAACCCTAAACTCATAATGCCCATACCTTATTCTAAAGGCCATCTTAGGAATATCTTGCTCTTTTACTCTACTCTGATGGTATCCAAACCTCAGGTCAATCTTTGAAAACACCTTTGCTCATTTTAGTTGGTCCATTAGGTCATCTATCCTAGGCAAGGGGTACTTATTCTTCAATGTGACCTTGTTTAACTGACAATAATCCACACACAGTCTCAAGCTCCTATCCTTCTTCTTAACAAACAACATTGGAGCTCCACAAGGTGAGGCACTAGGTCTCACAAACTTCTTCTCTAGTAGTTCCTCCAGTTGAGTCTTTAGCTTCATTAACTCCAACGGGGACATTCTATAAGGTGCTACAGATATCGGTCCCATTCCTGGCATCAACTCTATGGAGAACTCTATCTCCCTTTTAGGGTGAAACTCGGGAATGTCCTCAGTAAAGACCTCGGGATAATCCGAAACTATAGGAATCTCACTCAAAGTTTACTCGAGATCAACCTCACTAGCCGATAGAAGAACATATTCTTGATTCTTAGTCTTACAATAGTACAACACGATAGGTTTCAAACTTAAACTAACATGTTTAACAGGTACAGAAGGAAACACAATAGATTTTGTAGCATAGTCTAATATAACATGGTTGGCCGAAAGCCAATCCATGCCAAAGATTAGGTCCAAACCAGATAAAGGAAGACAAATTAAATCAGACTCATAGGTTCCATCATCAATACGAAATTGACATTTTAAACAAAACAGGCAAGTTTTAATTGGTTTCCTAGTGGGAGTAGAAACAAGCAGTATATAAGGCATTTCAGAGACAAACAATCCTAGCCTACTTATGCAATCATGAGAAATAAAAGAGTATGCAGCGCCAGAGTCGTACAGTACAGTTAAGATGTTACCATTTACTTTGCATATACCTTGGATGAGATCATCAGACTCCGTGGTCTTCTCAGTAATCATGGTGAAGACTCTCCCTTGGCGCTGTGGTTTGGGGGCAGGCGTTCTCTTGGTGCAGTTCTCGGCAAAATGCCCAGGTTGCCCACATTTGAAGCAGACATTTTGTCCCACGTAGCAAACCCCTTTATGCTACTTCCCACACTTTGGGTAGGCAGAATTCGTTGTAGGCTTCGCGAGATGGGTGATAGGTCTTGGAGAATTAGCGGAGGGCTTTTGTGGCTGTTTGCCCTTAGAATCTTCACCAAGGTAGGGCTTCTTTTGCAGGGGCTGCTTCTGGTATTGCCCTTGAGACGCTTGTCTTCTCTTGTGGGCCTCCGATCTCTGAATGGCCAACTTCCAATTACATTCTTTTACTACACGACTCTTATTAACAAGCATCGCATCATTCCTTATCTCCAACGAGGCCACCAACACCAGAATATCGGCCCGTAGTCTTCCCTCATACTTCATGCATTTCTAATGCTCATCAAGGTTTAACTGATAGAGTGTGAAAAACTTACACAGCTCCTCAAACTTTGTTGTATATTCCGCAATGCTCATACCTCCTTGGTAGAGCCTCAAGAACTCCATCTCGTTGGCCTTCTTTACAAACATCGGAAAATACTTCTCGTAGAAGGCTTCCTTGAATACCTCCTAGGTGATTTCCCTTTGGTCACTTTCCATCAAGCCCTTCGCTCTTTTCCACCAAAACTCAGTTTCCGCCTTCAACATGTAAGTGGCAAAGGCCACCTTTTGGGTCTTTGAGTAAGCTAGCATGGAGTATATCTTCTCAATCTCTTTGATCCACTCATCGGCTTCCTCAGGGTTAAAAACCCCTTTAAAACTGGGCAGGTTCGCCTTTCGAAATTTTGAGAACTTCTGATACTTGGCATCAGCTCCATTTTGGCCAACAGACTCTTCAGACCTTCGGTTCAGCTGGTCCATCATGTGCTCAGTAGTTGTAGCTTGAGCTTGCATTGCATTTGCCATATGCTGGAAAGTTCTCATGAACTCAACGAGGTTCGAGCTGTTGCTGTTCTCGCTGGACTTGCATTGCATTTGCCATATGCTGGAAAGTTCTCATGAACTCAACGAGGTTCGAGCTGTTGCTATTCTCGCTGGACATACGTCTACGAGTTGCCATTAGTTCCTGAACACACCAAACAAAGATATCGAGTTGATCAGGCCCAATATTAAGCATAAGCATGGCAGCAACTAAAGGCAATCTCACATGACGGTCATGCAGTTTAAGTCCTACATCCCATCATGCAGACAAAATCCACAGCATGATTAATATAGCATACGTAGAGTTATGCTTGGAAGCATAGTCAGTCTAACCTCTGGCTTTATTAGGATGAACTACTATGATACCATAATGTAACATCCTAATAAACTCATACTATGCTTAAGTTGCATTACAGAGTTTTATTAGTTGTTACTTATGCCTGTGGAAGACTTAAGTATCACTTTTAAAATTAAGTTACATGGAAAATAAGGTAAATTTTTTTTTGAAATATGTCATCGCTTTGCAACGTTTTGGAAAGTGAAGCCTTGAGCGAGAATATAGATATAGAGAGACCATGCCGTGTGTAAATCATAACACAATATCATAAAACATGAGAAAGATAAATAAATAAAAATCATAAATACATCTCATTACATAGCTAATCATTTCACCCATATGGGTTCATAATGTTAAAGAGTACATAGAAGAAGGCTCGTGGTTGTGTCACGGCCCAAATACTAAAATACAAACTAAAATGACATAGTTCATCACAAAAAGGAATATGTAAAGGTGCAAAGCAACAGTAACTACAAGGCCAAAACAACATAGTTTAGCATCCCTCATCATACGTCTGCTCACAGTGTGGGGAATTCATGTTCCACTCCACCGGATGAGCCATCGGAATTTGGCAACGATACGGAAAACAACTAGGGTGAAAAATGATATTTCTCAGTAGGACTCAAACCTGACACGGAAGTGTCATCGTCATCATCCTAGCCACCTCGATTTTATTAATGAAAATAGTGAACAATCATAAGGTCCAATTATTAGGTTTTCGGAACATGAATATCCAAACCAAATTCAATTTTAAGTATGTATTCTCATTGTAACAATAACATCACGGTGTACATAAAAGCTTATATAACCATTCGTGTCGTGCGTGAATATCTTGAGAGTTTTATTCATTAGATTTGACTCTATCGCAATTCTTTTATTTGTCATCCACTAAACATAGTTGGTAATGAGCTCATATCATGGCCGTTGCCACCATAAGTTTCTGGTACTTACACTAGCTGGGTCCTTTGCCATGCCTCATGTAAGCCCTTTCCCCGGTACTCACACTAGTTGGGTCTATTGCCATGCCTCATGGAGTCGGTAGGTGGAGGGGGTTTCTTATTATGGGCCACCTTCCCTTTTGAAGGATCATACTCTTCGTTCAATCTCTTCTTATTAAGGCTTATGATGCAAAAATTATTCTAAGTCCATAAATTTTGTGGAATTCCAGTAGCATGATGGCTAAACCAGAGCTTCCCCAAAATTGCCAAACAAAGAGTTCAATCTCACATATCATTAAGCATCATTATCATCATCATGTTGGCACATAGAGGCATAAATAACACACAAAGTCTTATAAGTTTAGCTTAGTAAATTTGGTGCAAGCTTTTAATTAAATTTGCCTCTTGTGATGATTTTTTTATTAGGCATAGAGCCAATTTCATCTATTATCCATTTTGAAACTTTTAAGTTGGATTATGAAGTTTTCCCATGTCTTAATTTGAGGGTCTTAATGTCTTCAAGGTTATTTTTCACTAACATTTTAAACTTAACTATAACTAGATTTAGTTTTACGATGGGATAGCTATTTAAAAAATTCGCCACAATTTTACATTTTATTATTTTGACTTGAATTTTGGTATGATTATACTTCTCTGAGTTTATTTTTAAACAAAATAAACCCTACTCAGAAATTCATTTTGTAACAGGAGATATGCATGTTTTACTTTGACTATTCAGTCTCTTAGATTCTTTCTGCAATAGTGACTTGTAAACTTTACTGGGATCTCCTCATAAGGAATCTACCAAAACTGTTTTATGAGAATGTTCATCTATGTCTTCGCTTTCTAACAAACTTGGTCCCACTTAAAAATGTCTTGTATAGCTCGAGTTATTAAGATTTTTGTACAGACTACTTGAACAGAAACAAATATGGGGACAGCCCACTTTGAAAATCGTATCTCCCTTGTTTTAAGGCCAAATTAGCTTATTTTATATGTATAAAAAGCTATATGAGTCTATTTTCATTTAAAGTTAGTTTTATTACATTTTGAGTTGTATTGGATGAGTTATTGGTCATGCAATGAAGGCTACTAGAATTTCCAGCTTCAACAGTTTTTGTTTCAATTAGTTTTCTTGTAAAAGTATTAAGTCTTTTTTTCAAGTGACCACTTTCTCTTCCAAACCACTTTTATACTTTGAGATCTTGATGATAAATGAATATTTTGAGTTCTAAAAAGTTGGGTTCAAGCAATACATATACATAACTAGAAACATTTTACAAGCAAAGAGCCATATCACAAGAAAACACTTTATATCAAGGAGCATGGCCATGAAGAGGCCTCAGAGAAAGTTCTAGAATCACCTAGCTATGGAGAGCTTAGGAGTTTTAGCACTCAAGAACACATAAAAAGAAAAGGATTAGAGTCACTACCACAAAGATTTTCTTGGAAACTTGAAAGGTGGAAGTCGTGGAAGATGGCCTCCCTCCTTGGAGCTTGGAAGAATGTGGCTAATATTTGTTTACTTTGCTTCTCTAAAGACCAAAGAAGGTGGTCCTTGAAAGGTTTGCGATGGTGGTGAAAGGAAAGAGGGTTGAATAAGGTGAGAAAGTGAGATGAAGAACAAGAAAGGTTGGAAGAACAAAAGAGCTAGGATGAAGTTTAGAGAGAGATGAGAGCTTGGGCTTGTAGTGAGAGGATGTTAGGACAGAGAGAGGGCTAAATGGAAGCTTACAATGGGTAGGTAGGAGGTGATTTTTTCCTCCTTCAACAAGCAAGAGAGTTAAGAACCTTAGGGTAAAATGGGTGGTTATGTTTCCTTTGAGTCTTGGTGCATAGCAAGGACCATTTTATGTTTTCTCAGGGGGTTAAAGGAAGGCACTACTCTTGGGATTTACTTAATGGAGTATGATTTACCCATGTGGCATGATCCAAGTAGTGGATAGACTTTCTTTGGTTTTGCCTAAGGTGATGCTACTAACATAAGCTTAGATCCGAGGGTGCAAGATTTTGGAGACAAATGAAGGGTTGGATTTGGCTCTTTCTTGGTCGAAATTTTCATGCAATAATTAGAAGAAATTTTTGAATTTTCAAAGCTATCAGAATTATCTAAGTTGTTAATTAATTTGATTAGTTTAATTGCTCTTTAGTCAATTTCGGTTAATTACACTTTTAAGACGTTTTTCCTCTAAAAGAATTGTTCTCATGAATTATGTATTTAAGGTTTAAGAATTAATTTATCTCAATTGATTAGGGTAAAACAATTGTCATGTACTTAATTAATAAGAGTATCTTAGCTTAATTATATTTCTAAGTTACGAATTAATGAAGTTCGAATAATTAGGCTTTAATTAAAACATTTAGTGTGTTATGATTCAATTGTTGACTTGACTCCTTATCGAGATTAGTCAATTAGTCCTTAGTTAATTGCTAACCCCTCTAATTAGCCAGGGACACTGAGATAATTAGCTGAGACAAAATTGGTGATGTTACAAAGCACATGTGTTAACTCTAAGATAAAAAGAAGAATATGAGCAACAATGTAGTTCATGCATGTCTCTATTTACATATACGATCCATATTATGCATCCTATATTTTACTTATTATGATATTGATACTGTTTAGTATATTTATCATGATCGCATAATTCAAATGAATCTGCTTAGGAAGGAATTTTATCATTTAAAAATAAACCTCTGCTTCTTTATCTATTGAGAATATGTTGTACGATATTAACCTAAAGCAGTTGGGGATGATCATGATGAAACCACATATAGTAGTCTAGGATTTCTTACTTGGAATTTACATTCTCTTGTCCATTTCTTTTTGTACCATTCCTAGACACTACCGATGGCGTCCATTGTAATTTTTCTCGAGACTCTTGATTAGACCTGGCACCATGAACCAGCTTTTGACTCAATATACCTATGTAGCCACGCAGCCATTGGGATGTACATATTTTAAGCCATCTGATGGCTGTCACTATGCTCAGCCCACAATTTGGCCCAGAGTTTCCATTTAATAGAGTCTCACTGCATGTAGCTCACCCACCTTACCCTTTACCCTCACCCCCATCATCACTATCCACTGAGACAGATTCATTAGAGGACAACTTTTCCTTTTCATCTTATAGGGGAGACCAAGAAGTGCTAGAACTTGCACCAGAGGATTTTGCTGCCATGGAGAATGGATTCTATACCCCGTGATGGAGACGTCGTAGATACTCTAGTTCACTTTTGCTAATGAATCCACACTTCCCTACAGAAATTTTGCATATATTGTTGATAGCCCACTAACTATTCATGTACTTTATGTGGTTTTCTGAAATGGTTTTGAGCCACAGATACAATTGAGGGCTTTTAGTATTATAGTTAACATAGAATATACTAATGTCTTAGTTTGATACAAATGGGACTATAACGACTATGAGCTCACTATTGTACATATTCACTGTAAGAGTAGTTTTAGTATTATGGACTTACGTCATGATACATGAGGTTAGTTTACTATACACACACACACACACACACACACACACACACACACAATTAGTAGCAACTTCTAATTATAATATTATGACCTATGCATGATATTGTGATTAAAAGGGTGTTAAATAAGGAACACCTTGCTTCCTCTTCTGAGCACATGTTTGGTTACACATTTAGAGGTGTCAAATAGAGGTTGAAACACCCAAAATCAAATTTTGACTACTTTTCATCTAGTTTGTTTCCCCATTTGGTTCCTTTTGAATGGGATTAGCATACTCAAAATCGATTTTGACTAGAAGCAACTTTATGTTGCTTTGGTAGTGAAACTTCCACAATTATGATGAAAGTTAATTTTTTAATTTTGTCAAGATTACTTTTCAAATCAAACTATCAAATATAAATTACATTTAATTAAAATTAATTTTGACAAAATTAGTTCTATCATAAATAAATTTTACAAACATAGAACCAATTGTACACTTTGATTTGTGTTCTTAATTTCTCTTTAATCTATGTCGGTGTTTGCTATTTTATTTCCTTGTAATAGTCATATGATTTTTTAGTTTATTTTTATATTTTTTAATGAATTATCGGATTTATTAAATTTTAAACTCGATTGTTTCTTATTACGATGAATTTTGTATTTTTATTGTCCCTTTTAAAAAGTTTTGGTTTTTCGTAGAATATGTTTCATTTATATTAATCATGTTACAAATAATGAATAGTTTTATATTTACTTTAAGAAGATCTGCAATATACTCTACAAATTGTAATATATTTTTCTTGTTAGGTTTTATTATAAAAGATATTTACTCATCAATAATTTTTAATAAGAAACAAAACTATAAATTGTTGATTCAGATTGTAAAAATACATCTATTTATTATTTTTTAAATCTCATATATCTTTATAATTTATAATAACTATTTTATAATAACCATTCTTTTCGTATGACACAAAACATTAATAATAATTAATAATAATAAAAATAATAATAGTAGTAGTACTAAATTGAAAACTCCATCACGCGTTCGCACCGAGTAGTTGAATTTAATTCAAATAATAAAAAAGTAAAACGAAAATAAGGAAAAAATACCTTGTTGGCAGGCGTGAAAGAAATAGCACCGCCCAATTGGTCCACTCTCTATTGCGGGTCCCACTTCACTGCAACTTTTCTTCCTCCCACCGTCAAATTGCAGTTGCAACCCACGTTATCATACTCCCCAATTCAATTCCAGCGGTAGATGGAATATTCCCAAACTCCAGCAAATCTCCCTCAGCTTAAGGCCATAAACACAAACACACAGAAGTGAGAAGCGCTCTCTCTCCCTTTTCCTCACCGTCACGTCACGTCAAGTCGCCCTCTTTCTGCTGAGGTTATTGTTTCAAAGGGCAACGCATTTCTTTTTATCTCTCCTCTCAATCAAATTCAAATTTACATCCGATCTTTCACTACCCAAACCCGCTTTTTGCCTTTCTTCGGGATCTACATTTTCTCCATTAAGTCCCTGCTTCAAATTCCGCCTACAATTTTTCGCACCCCTTTTCCTGTGATACCTGCAAAAAGAGGGACACAAGAGTTTGCCTTCGGTTCCCCATTGGCCCCAATTCCAATTTCCCCTTCACCATGTTTTCCGTGAGACTTTTCCTTATCTTTTCCCTGTTCTCCATTGCCTTCTCCAACGAAAACATCAATTCACATGATCATCATCTCCTTCCGAGGCCGCTGATCGTAGAGTACCCGGCCTTCGAGGAGGAGGTGATTCTGAGGTGCACGAGCTGGAGGTTTGCGGTGGAAGCCAACAACGTTGGCCCCTGGAAGACCATTCCGCAAGAATGCGCGGCGTACGTGAAGGAATACATGACGGGGAGGGGCTATGTTGTTGACCTGGAAACGGTTTCCAGGGAGGCTGGGAAGTATGCCAAGAGCGTGCAACTGGCTGGTGATGGCATGGACGCGTGGATTTTCGACATTGATGAGACCCTCCTCTCCAATCTGCCCTACTATGCTGCACATGGATATGGGTAAATTCAAAAAATGCATCCTTTTCTTCTTTTTGGGGAAATGTTATGATTTTAATGCTGCTGTAGAGACCGCCTTTTGGCTTGAAAGTAGCGTTTGTGCGGAAATCAAATGAAATCAACTGTGTGCCTAATTCTGTTTGGATAATGTTGGGGTCTATTTTTGGGCATGGATAAAGATGCAAAGGGGGCATTGTTTGGTTATTGCTTAATTGTTGCACAAAAATAGCTTTTAAGCCAGAAGTCCTATATTGATCATTTTAAGGGACACTCGATATTCGCATTCTTTTCTTAAGCACTGTTTATCTGTTTAGTTGTTAAATATTTATTGATGTTGGACTTCGAACATTTATTTTGAGATTATACAGCCAATAGATGTTTTGCAAACATTCGGGACACCATAGCAACTTTTTCCTCATCGTGATTTGAAGTTCTATTATGTTGTGAATTGTGATAAAAAAATTTAGAACTCTTGAGCGAGTGGAGTTATTGGTGTTTTTTCTTTTTATTCTTTTGAAATTAATGGGAATTTCTCTAAAGTTTATTATCAATGTCAGATAGACTTGTGTTTGATGTTAAGCTCTTTATATGAGCTTGCAGGTTGGAGGTTTTTGATCATGAGGAGTTTAACAAATGGGTGGAGGAGGCTGTGGCCCCAGCCATAGAACCCAGTTTAAAACTCTATGAAGATGTTTTGAATCTGGGGTTTAAGGTTATACTACTGACTGGACGGAGTGAAAGGCACAGGAGTGTTACTGTTGATAATTTGATCAATGCCGGGTTTCGGGATTGGCACCAGCTCGTACTACGGTAATTCCTACCAAAAATTTATTAACGTGAGGACAGCAATTGAAATTTATCTGGGATGGAATTGAATTTAATTGAACTATAATTTAAATTCTTATATTTGAAATAAATTGATAAATTATAGAATTAAATTTATTTATACTATTTAGAATATATATAAAAATGAATTGAATTCTTTATTTTAACTATTTTACCTTTTATTAATATCATCTTTTGAAGAGAGAAAGAGAGAAATATTATTAGGATTGGCATATTTTTAACATATCATCTTTTAATATCAAATTCATTAGGCTAGCAATTATAAATCAGACTTATTTTGATTTGATTTATTTTTGGACTTTTTTAAACAATTGAGTTCCATTCAGAGTTTAATTTCATACTATTAGTTGATTCTAAATTAAAAAATTAAATTTGATTTCTTGAATGAATTCAAATTCATAAGTTTCCAAATAGCCTGTATATGTTAAATGCTGAGACAATGGATTCTGCCGTCAGTTCTGCTTTGCATGATGGCATAAGTTAGAGTATGTTTGCTTCCATTTTTTAAAAAAAGTGATTATAAAATTTAAATTTTATATATAATTAAAAAAGTTGATAATTGATTTTTTTCATAAGTTACTTTTTTCAATTTTTTCCAAAAAATTAAAATCAGATTTTTTTGAGAATCCGATTACTTTTAAAAAATTATCAAAATATATGAAAATCAATTTTTTCTAATGAAAAAGGTGATTTGTTGCTAAGAAAATACAAACAAACGCACCCTTAATCCATATGTGTTGTAGATAAATTTTGGTATTGTGTTTAAATTACCAAATCATTAAGATATGTTATGCAGGTTCTGCCAGTCGCTGCTGTTCTTGTTGTTATCAGTTTTTTATGCTTAGTTAGTTGTTGTGGTTAAGTAAAGATTTCGTGTGGTTAAGTAAAGAATATCCTGAAATGATGACAGTAACATTTCCTCTATGATTTAACAGTATAATGATAAAAATATAGGTTTTCCATCGACTGTTCTTTGTCCGGGTGTGCTTAATGCTCTTTTGAAAAAGAACATATTTTGGATATTGCAAAAGCAATGTTCGATGGCCAAGAAAACACCATCGAAAGATGAACTCTGCCTTGGTTCATTTTAGGAGGAATCTTGGAAAAGACACATTGACTTTGGCCTCCACGCAGAATTTGCTTAATCGAAATCATTTTGGCATTTGTGTTTCAAAATATTATAGAAGTATTAAAAGTTGTCATTGTTTTTTTAATATAAGTCTTTTTGTTTAAAAAACAAAATCGTTCGGTAGGTGAAAGAACAAAATATAGGCAAAATAAAGCAAGATGATATAATAAATCTAGGAATAATTGGAGGGAGTTCAGTAAAGAGGGACTAGCAATGGTGAATAAAAATTTGAATTAAGATAGTTAGTTCAGGGCTGTGCTCTAGAAAATGTGAAATGCAGGAAGAAACTTTATGGGACAACTTCTATCAAAATTTCAATTGTGGATTGCACAAATATTTCAAGCAGCGTGGTTAGTGGTTAACAGAATTTAGTTGTACAATATTTTCATGCACGTTAGCAACACATGGCCATTGTATATCTATAATCTTTACCCAAGAGGATTTTTAATTTTCCATGCTACAATAATTGAAGTTTCTTTATTATTTTTTTCTTTTTGTAATGGTGCAATAATTGAAGGAGAATAAGCTTTATGCCTTTATTCAATTACAGTATATGATATTAACATTCCTTTCACAATTAATTTCCTTGCTAAGGCACTCATTTTCAGAATTTCAGAATTCCTTAACCAGGAACCTTTCCTGTTGTTCTGTGCTGGCATAGATCTTTAGTCAGTTCTTTATGGATTGATTAATGTTGTGAAATTTTGTTAAAGTGGACTGATGGATAGTTGCATTCATGCGTGTATTCCTGAAATTTAGCTTTCTGTATATAGAACATTGAACCTCAGTTTAGAGCAAGTTTGAAGACCTGGTGTTAATTAAATCTGTCATTTCCCTCTACTAGGTTTGTATTAACTACAATTTTTCTGAAAAACAACACATGGGAAATAGATGCCTTAGACTCACAGTTTTATAATTCAATTTAATATAAGCAGTTTATACAGTACACAAGGCAATTTACCCTTTTTTATACCCAGGTACTGTATGTGGTGTTTTGATTACCCAATTTAATAACTGCATCAGAGTGCCCTAATCATTTGGAGTCTTGTTCTCCATTTTTTGGCTTAAAAGCCAATTGCAGTAGGCTTGGGCGTAGCCCTATAGTTTGTGGTTTATTTTTAAAAGATCCTAACCTCTTTTTGGTAGAGTCATTAAAATTTTGACTTGTTCAATTAATCAGTTAATTTATTTCCTCACCTTCACTTTTTCCTTCTCCATAAAAGCTTCTACATAGCGAAGTTTTCTTGTACATGTGATCATACACACTCTTAGGATCATCATACTTGTATTCTGCTCTCTGAAGCAATATATCTTCTGAATATTCTGAACCTGTTATGTTACAATGTTCAGAGCTCCAGATGACCAAGGGAAACTAGCTACAATTTACAAGTCAGAGAAAAGGAGCGAGATGCAGAAAGATGGGTTCAGGATTCTTGGAAACTCTGGTGACCAGTGGAGTGACTTATTGGGTTCTTCAATATCTGTTCGCTCCTTCAAGCTTCCAAATCCGATGTACTACATCTCTTAGTAGTGTTTCATTGATTTCCAAATGAATAAAATAATGGCTGTCTGAATTGTACATAACAAAGTGAGCAATTCATATACTGCAATTGGCTTAACTCTCGTATATGCTGACTCAGATAAACCTATATTTTTAAAGCTAATATGTAGCATGTGTTAGTTTTTAACATTAACATCATCGGGCATAATTTTCTTAATACACAAAGCAGATATGCCTGACACCACAGAGTATAGTATGCGTTGGGACAAATTAAAAGCACAAGGCTCTTTGCTAATAGCTTTGGCTTTGGTTCCTTTGGGTATATTTGTGAGTTTTGATTTTGGAGAGGAAGAAAGGGAAGGAAAGGGAATTGAAGAGAAATGGTTCACAGCTATTCTTCAAACCCCTTTTCTTTTCCCCGTTAACCATCTCACAGAGACACCGGTAATGTCTAGTCCAAAAATCTATTGCAATTTGTTTCTGAATAATTCCACTAGCCTATGTAAGTGAAAATTCCATGCCTGGTGGATCTAAGGGGCCCATATAGCTTACAACTCCCATGTAGCTAACTATACTGCCTTATCTATGTTGGATCAAAATGATGACTAGTTCAATTCCAAGTCTAAAGGCTTGGTCATTTGTTATCAGTCCTTTATCTTTATAATTTCTCCTACAATCCAACTTTCTTTCATTTTTTTATTTTTTAAATTTTCTTCCTCTTCTCATATTACCGCAGTCTCAATGCCAAAGCTCATAGTTACTAATTTATGCCAGCTGGCTTACGTATTAGTTATTAAGCAACTAACCAAATTCTGTTAGAAGGATGGTTAGATATTAGCACTAGTTAGGAAGTTTGGTTAGCTTATTACCATGTGTATATGTACTTTGTAATTGATTCTTTTCTAGTTACGAGATTCATTTTCATCAAATTGTACAATCTGTTATGGTATCAGTTGAATGCTTTGAGTGCTCCTCTCTCTGATCCTAGTTGTCTATGCCTCTCACCCTTTCCTTCTCCCGTTCGCGCTCTCCTTTGTCTCGCCGTGGATGCTCTCTCTTTCTATGCTCCTTTTCTATCACCACCGTTTGTTGCACTGTTGTTGCCGGTGGTTGAGAACATCCAAGATCCTTCAAGTATCTATTTCCTACATTCAAATCAAAATCCTTCTCTTGTTATTGTTTCTACTCTTTTGAACGACTCAAATTGCCATATTTGGGCTCATGCGATGTGAATGAGCCTTATGTCGAAGAACAACCTCCAATTCATTAATGGCTCAATTCGCATGCCTCTTGAATTTGGTCCCTTGTTCTGTACTAGCAACGATGCAGCAACATGGTTCTTTCATATCTTAATTGCTCTTTGGACCCTTCCATCACTTGGAGCATCTTGTGGATGTCGGATAGGATAGCACGAGAAATGGGGGTTGAATCGTGCTTTCTAGCTAATTTTGTATCTAAAAACTTTTGCAAAAATATCTTATCTCAAGTTCAGAACTTAGATTGCGGAAGCGATAGTGTTAGTTTAAAAATAGTTTAGTTTTGTATAACATTGAAATAAACTTTTGTTTCTGATAAAGTTTTAAACGGATTTGAATCTAAATGATATAATAAAATAACAGGATCAGAGTTAGAGATAATCACACAGTAGATTTTATATTGGTTCGGCCAAATCACTTGCCTACTTCCAGTCCCCAACTTTTCGTTGAGATTTTATATACTTTGAGTATTATTTGTCCAAGCATCTTATACATGAGTATTTTTTCTACAAGCCTCTCAAAGCTTATAATTGAGTAGTGTTTTCCTAATCTCTCCAAACTTTACAAACGAGTAGTATTTTCCTAGCTTTTCTAAGCTTTACACTGACTGCTGCTAGGTCCAGATACAAATAATGAGAACGAAGTATTTTGTTTGTACGCTCACACTAACTTTCTCAACAGAGGATGAACTATAAAATGCTTTGTGTGAGACTTCTCTAAATTCTCAAAAAGAGAATATATCTATTACAAACCAGAAGAGAAGATTTTCTTATATCCTAAAGTTACAATAAGCAATTTTCTAGTGTTCTAGACAGTTGAGAAGGATGAAGAAAGGAAGCTCTTTTACAAGGAAAGTATTCAAATAGTCTAACTATTCTTTCTTGATTTCCAACCTTTTATAGACTCCGAGATATGACCATTGGAGCTTGTAGGCCTTGATCCATGTGATCCTTTTTGGTCTGTTGGTCTTTGACTGGATAAAGAAGAAATAGCCTTCCTTTTTTGCATTCTTCAAAAGTTACACAGAAGTAGAAAAATAGTCGTTTGTTGATTTGCCAACTATTCAGACTTGTTAGTGCTTTTTCTGCATCTTATCAAATCACTTTTTTGACTTTTTGAATTTGTCTATTGAAGCGTGTAGATGAAGCTTTGAGGGTGTAATATCTCATGAGAAGCATGTCTCTAAAAATTTCCTTTTTGGATAAGGTCATCTTTCTGAATGAACAGTGTTCGCTCTTGAGCCATTATTTTCCCTTCTGATGTTGCAATTTCATCTTTCTGAACCTTCTTTTTTGTTTCTTGCATGATAATTAAGAGAAGTATACAAAACATATATTTCATATCAAGTATATTTAATTTAGAGTACTAATGGATAACTTGACTTTGAATTTTCTCAATCATATAATGCACATAATTCACAAAGAAACATTTCTAGAAACAATTTGTTTATATATATAGCAGGATTAGCTTAAACTTTGATTTGATATTCATCAAAACATTAATTCTCATTTCAGTTTACACCCATGGAACAGTTTCTGAAGGGCATTGGAGTTAACAATCTCCCCTTTTTTGATGATGGCAAATTAGTATTTAAGAAAAGTTCTTGTTAAATACAAACGAGAGCGAATTGTTGTTCAGAGAAAATAACTTTCTGAAGAGAGATTGATACTCATACTATCAGAAAGATTGAATCCTTCATAGATTATTCTAAGTAAAAGTGCATGGGACTTTTTTGTCATATTAAATTATCATTGAAGCATAATGAAGTTTCTAATTATATTAGAGCAATAGTTCAGATAGTTCAAATCAGGTTTGAATAATTAAAAAGATTATGTAGCAAGAAATTATATTCATACAGATTCCATAATCTTTTATCAGAGTAATCTCAGAGTACCTAATTACCTAAGCAACTTTCATCTCAAATAGTTTTGAATATCAGAGCAGGTATCATAGCAACTATTAGAGCATTTAATAACTTCATATATTAAATCAAATAATAGCTCACAAATAATATAGTTGCAGTAAAGATTAATCAAGAGATATGAAAGCATAAGTGATGGAGAAATAAATATAGCTAAGCATAAATTGTAACTAAACTGTAAGCAAATAATAAGGTGTTCAAACAAGAATAAGGTAAATAGATGTCTTTGAAATGTAGAAAAGAAAATAAATAAATCCTAAAAACTAATGTATGCAAAGTTTTTTCAAAGGTTTTGTATGCTTGCTCCCCCTCAGTATATGCTCTATGCTCCCCCTCAGCTTGGACTTTTCTGAAATATCTTTTCCCCCTTTGACATCATCAAAAAAAAAAAAAATGTAGGATCATGGAAGAACCATCACTGATTGCCTTTGCCTTTTTGAAGAGTCTTCAGAATCAGTAACATGAGTTGCTCAAGCTTTTCCAATTTGCTGTCAATCCTTCCTTGATGAACTTGAAGTTCAGCCTGATTGGCCATGATAGTATGCTAATTTGCTAGGATTAGATCCATCTAGACTTCAGTAGCATTTAGAAGAACTTTACCAGATGAAGCGTCTCTAGAAGGCGCTTTTTTAGTGTGCTGACTATGACTAGCTGAGGAATGTTGGGGCTCAGAAACAACAAGAGTAGCTGTTCTATCATATATGGGTGTAGATGTTAGCAGCAGAAATGTTTGTGTAGTGACAAGAGTGGTAGGAAAGTCTTACGAGGCTGTGGCAGTTGTAGGTTGGGGCATTGGAGTGCTCTGAGGCACAAGCTTATATTCACATACAGTAGGTCTACACTCTAGCTCTGCCGCCAAAATAGGTGTCCTTTCTGGTGCAAGTTCGGCCAATCGAACCAATCATTGTTCTTGATTCAAGTGAACCAAGGGTAGGCTTGAAAGTTGGATGGCAGGCTATGTTGAGCTCCTTGTAGACTTCTTTGAAGGCAGAACAACTCTTCTTATTTTAGAGGGTGGATTAACATCTTCAATGACAATGAAAACTTGTTTGACCTCCAAAGAAGCCAATGAGCTTCTTGTACCTCTAGCTTAGCCACCAACTCCACTAGCTTTGTCTTTTTGCCTTTGTAGCCATGTTTCTGTTCTTAGCCTATCCTAAGTAGCTTCAAGCAAGGCTCTTCTAATAGGAGAGGGAGGAGATTCACCAGAAGGTTATGCAAGGGCTTTTTTCCTGTTCTTTTGATTTCAGGTTCCTCATTTTTATTTGAAGCTTTGGCTTCAGGCTATTTTGATTGCTCTTGAGGAGGTTGTTCCCTGACTCTAATTCTTCTTTCTCTGGGCCTGGAGGGTCTTGGAGTGGGTTTTGTAGGTCCAGCAGCATTCACAGGCTATGTAGCAATGGCTGAGGTGTCATCTTTTGCACTAGAGGAGGAGGATTCTTTAGCAAGTTTCAGTAATCTCCTCTTACTAACACTCCTCTCCTTAAAGATAGGTGAATGACTTCTCTCATGCCTCCTTTTTGTTCTGACTTCTTCAGAAGGTTTGGACTTTTCCTTCTGAATAGAAGCTTGTCTTTTCTTTGACTCTTTTTTTCTCTTCTTTCTTCTTTTTCTTCTTCTTTCCTTTAGCATCAAGGTCTTGAAATTTTAACCCCATGGCAGAGAATGTTTTCTTGGTGGTTGTAGGGCATTTGTCATCCTTCCTATGACCATCTATAGGAAGTTGTGCTCTTGCAAAGATGCATGTAAGGAGCATCCCATAAGCAAAGCAGCATGACTCCTTCTTGAATCATTAATGGCGGTGAGCATATGGTACAGAATAAACCTTATCAAATTTATCCTTCTTCTGGTCATGATACAGAACATGACCATATGGTCCACTTCTATCATGACATCAGTGTTATCCATTCTAGGGAGCACTATGTATTGGACAATAGAGTAAACAACCTTAATATTTGGTAGAAGGGAGGCAGTGCGAATATTTCTTACTTGCATGTCTCACCTGCCAGTAAGAACTTCAGAGATTTCCCTCCTTGGAGACTTCAAGTTGCTCCCACCATCTTGTACCACCTTGACACAAAACACCTTCATTTTGAGTGTTGGTGATATGAGCGAGATCAGAAGGAAGCACCTGAATCTCGAAGCTTCCAATGATACTTTTGATAGACGTATTGTCCTCATCAACTGGGACAAGAGTACTGTAGAATGCAATAACTACTCTGGTGTACACATCTTTTGATATTCTTAGGAAGTCATTCTAACCTTGGAACTCTAAAACTTCAATGATTTGAGGAAGGGATAAGAAGTTTTCTATTTCAAAACTTCTTCCAAATGCAATGGGCCGAATGAAGAAGTGCCTATGGAATCTTGTTTGCATTTCATCATCATTGAAGATATAAGGAACACTGTAATCTCCCTTTTTCTTCATGATGATCAAAGTAGTAGAGGGTTGAAGGTGAAGGAGGGAAAGAGTTTTTGCGCTAGGTGAATAAGGTGTGGAGTGAAGGTAGAAGAGTCTGCAAGTGGCAAAGATGAATAGTGGGAAGTTTTCTCAGTGACTTAGGAAATGAAAGGTTGATGTGATGGATAAGGATAGTTTTGAGAGAGACAGAAGGTTAAAGTATGTGAAAGGTTTCAAATGAAACGTTGCCATTTCAGGTTAAGAGAGTTTTTTGGTTTTCCCTCTTCTAGAGATCGTGGTAAACATATAATCGTGTAGGTAACCAAAACAGCCCACGTCATATTACAGTTTTACTTCTCCAGAAACCAAACAATGAAGAGATTCTCTGATCATCTTTCCAGATAGAAATGATAATTTTGCCCATTGAGAAGATCTATCTTCTTGAATAAATCAATCTGGAACTATATTTCTCAATTTCATCTTCACTTTGTTCTAAAGTAATCTTTCTGAACCACATTTGATTTCAACTTGAACTTGACTTCAACCTTTCTCAACTAAGTAGATTGTCAGCTCTGAATTTACTTTCTGAACTATTCAAGAAAAAACATTTTGAGTTGATTCTTTGAAATCTTTCTCGAAATTGATCTTTCTGAACCACATATGTGAGTTGAAGAACTTTCTCTAGAAGGCAAATCCAATAAGATGTGGCAATCTTAGTGTTTTATTTATTGCTCAGGAGAGAGGGAGGTGCCAGATGCAATGAATTAAAAACAAATCATGTTCAAAAGGTTTCTTATATGACAGAAATGATCTTTAGCTAAGGGTTTTGTGAAAATGTCAGCAATCTGACTTTCAATGTTAATAAATCTTAGCTCAATATCTCTTTTCTGATCATGATCTCTTTTAAAATGATGCTTGATGTCAATATGCTTAGATCTAGAATGTTGAATTGGATTTTTTGCAAGATTAATTGCACTAGTATTATCACACCGGATAAGGATTTTAGTATACCTTAGATTGAAGTCTTCTAGTTGTTGTTTAATCTACAAAAGTTGAGTACTGCAATTTGCAGCAGACACATATTCAAATTTTGCAGTTGAAAGTGCATTAGTGTTTTGCTTCTTGCTTGACCAGGTTATCAAGGACTTTCCCAGAAAGCAACAGTAGCAACTATTACTTTTTCTTTCAACTTTGTCTCTAGCGAAATTAGCATCACAGTTGCTTGTAATAGTGCAAACAGTACCTTTCTCGTACTAGAGACCAAGATTAGTAGTACTAACTAAATATCTTAGAATTCTCTTAACAACATTTAAGTGTGATTGTTTAGGATTAGATTGAAATCTAGCACAAATTCCCACACCTAATTACAAGTCAGGTCTACTAACAGTAAGATACAGTAAAGATCCAATCATACCTTTATAAAGAGTTTCAGAGACTTTATCACCATCTTTATCAACCTCTAGAACTTGAGAGGGATGCATGGGGGTACTGATGCTCTTAGTCTTGTCCATATCAAACTTTTTGAGCAAGTCTTTAATATATTTTTCCTTGATGTATCATAATTCCAACCTTCTGTTGTTTGATTTGGAGTCCAAGAATCAGACTCGTTTCAAATTCACCTTGCATAAACTTAAAGAAATTCTTGCACAAATTTTGATTAGTTGCACTAAAAATGATATCATCAACATAAATCTGAATAATTAGAAAATCATTTTTGTCATGAAGAATAAATAAGGTAGTATCAACTTTTCCTCTTTTAAAATCATTTTTGATTAGAAATGAGCTAAGTTTATCATACCAAGCTCTGGGAACTTGCTTTAAACCATATAAGGCTTTTGATAGCTTAAAGACATGGTGAGGAAAATTTTCATTTTCAAAACCAGGAGGTTGTTTACCAAACTTCCTCCGATATGAAACCATTTAAAATGGCAGATTTTACATCCATCTAAAATAATATAAAACTTTATACAAGGCATAGGCAAGTAGCATTCTGATTGCTTCCAATCTTGCTACGGGGGCAAAGGTTTCATCATAGTCAATGCCTTCTTGCTGATTATAACCTTGTGCCACCAATCTTACTTTATTTCTGATAACATTTCTACTTTCATCAAGCTTGTTTCTGAACACCCATTTTATCCCTATAGCAGTTTGTCCTTTAGGTAGAGGGGAAGGGTCCAAACTTTGCTCTTCTCAAATTGAGATAGCTCCTCTTTCATTGCTTCAATTCAGTTTTGATCTGTTGAGCTTCATCAATTCTTTTTGGTTGAATTTTAGAGATAAGAGCAAGATTGGAGTTGTTTCTGAGTGAATATCTTGTTCTAATTCCTTGAGAGGGTTTACCAATAATTTGGTTTTGAGACAACTCTCAAATCTCTTATACTTTTGTATCTTCGCTTCAGAGATATACCTTCTGGTTCTTCAAAAAGATTATCAGAAATGTGTTGATGAGCAGGAAATTCAGGAACATCATCCTTGTTATTTTTGGTGATAGTCTAAATGTTTTGCTGATTCTAGGAAGTGTCATTTAATAACATATTTTCCATCTCTTTTTCTAGATCTGCAACCTTTTGATTAAGGTCATTCTGGTTTTCTATGAAGCTTATATGGATGGTTTCTTCCACTATCTGAGTCTTCTTGTTGAACACCCTGTAAGCTTTTTAAACAGAAGAATATCCCAGGAAAATTCTAGGATCAGATTTTGGATCAAACTTTGAAAGTTTGTCCTTGGTGTTAAGTACAAAGCATTCAGATCCAAAGACATGAAAATAAGAAATGTTGGATTTCCTTCCCTTCCACAATTCATATGGAGTTTTCTTGAGAATTGGCCTTAAGCAAATGCGATTTTCAATATAGAAGGCAGTGTTTACTGCTTTTGCCCAAACATCTTTCGATAAACTACTTTCAAGAAGCATAGTTTTGGCCATTTCTTGTAGCGACCTATTCTTCCTTTCCACTACTCCATGTTTCTGAGGAGTTCTAAGAGAAGAGAAGTTTTGAGATATGCCACTTTTATTACAAAATTTATCAAAAGAATGATTTTTGAATTCTCCATTATGATTAGATCTGATGGAGGTGGTGCAAAAACCTTTTTCATTTTGAATACTTTTTGAAAATGATTTGAAGGCCTCACAAGCTTCATCCTTATGGATCACGAATATAACCCATGTAAATCTAGAAAAATATCCATAATGATTAAACCATATTTCTTACCACCAAGACTAGCAGTTCTAGTTGGTCAAAAAAGATCAAGATGTAAGATCTCAAGTAGTTTGGTAGTAGTGACTACATTTTTACTATCAAAAGAACTTTTGGTCTGTTTGTCTCTAAGACAGAACTCACAAGAAGAGTCATTTTCAAAATTTATTTTAGGCAAACCTTTTATTCTCTCCTTTCGAGAAATTTTAGAAATTAGTTTCATATGAGCATGAATAAACTTTCTGTGCCATAGCCACTTTTCGTCCACAAAGAAAGCTAAGCATTTTGCATTTTAATCAAAAAGGTCATCTAGATATAATACATATGTATTATTGTGTCTTCTAGCAGTAAGAATGATTGTATCAGTAGTGGAATCTTTAATTATACATTGTGAAGGTTCAAACACAACTTTGTAGCCTTGGTTACAAAATTGACTAATGCTCAGAAGATTGTGAGTTAATCTTTCTACTAACATAACATCAGATATTAGGTTGAAATTGTTCTTACCAACATTACCTATACCAATGACTTTGGATTTGATTCCATCGGCAAACTTAACTATTCCACCATTCATGGGTCTGAGGTTTCTAAACCAGGATTTTTCTCCAGTCATGTGTAACATCTCTCGAAATTTTCTTATTATTTTTCGTCCAATTGTTTGATTTTTATTGAACAATTGAGATTAATTAAAATTCGACTAAACATTTATTTAGGATCAATTGATTAGCAATTAATAGAGTTTAGATATGAGGGAATTAGGTTAAAAGTATAAGAGATTTCATAGGAATTTTCTTGAAACCGATTTATCGATTTAAAGGAAATCGGTAAGATTACGGTATTTTAAATTATCGGAACCAAACCAACAGAATTACATGGCCAAAACCCTATGACCTAAGGCTGAATACTTAGCCACTTGCTCCTCACTTGGTGGTGCCACAAAGGCCACAAGAGGAGGAGAACATGGCTGAAACTCACCCACAAAAATCCAACCAATCACAACTCACAATTTCAACTGCTACCTCAAGGCTTTTATAACACATTCCTCTCATTTCATTCAGCCCCATTTCTGTGTTGCCCTCTCCCTAGTTTCAGCTCTCTTCTTCTCTTCTCCACTCACCCAACTCCATTAAACCTTCAAGCTCAACAAGGTTTTGTTGATCCAAACTCCAAGATCAAGCCAAATCACATAACAAGAGGTAGAGGTTCAATTTTTGTCTTGCTATTCTGATTATGGGTGGCTGGTGGTGGCTTTATTTTCTCAATTTTTGATGCGATAATTGAATGATTATGATGATATTTGGCTGGTTTGTTGGCCGTTTGTGATGTTGAGATCGAATAGGAATTAAGAAAGGATGAAAATAGGAAGAGTTGAGGGGCTAGAGAACCAAAAACTCTCGGCAGTCCATACGGCGGAGTGTACGGATCTGTCTATCACTGTTTTAATTTGATGAAACCATTTTTATATGAAACTAGACATTCAAAGCTTTCCATACATATATCATATAAGGCCATTGGATTAGTATTGAGAGAGATATGAATTTTGGAAGTTTGACCTAGGTTTTTGATTTTGATTCTGGGCAGACTAGGTTGTTTAGGGTAGAACTCACCCTATACTACTTGGAATTGAATGAAACTAACTTTGTTAGAAAGCTTACATATAGGCGAATATCCCATAAAAATTTATGAGTTAGATAAGATTTCGTTTGCTTCCAATGGTCCAAGGAATTTGCCTATGTCCAAACCAGACCAAAATAGGGTAGTTTAGGAAGGTCCAATTTCAGGGCTTATAACTCAAGTCCTAATAAGGAAAATGGAATGAAAAATTTTGTAAATAAAAGATTGTCCTGTCAGCTTTAATATGAGACCAATTTTATATGATTTAAACTAGTTTTCGATTTTTAGTAGATTTTTACTTCTAAGTATGTAATTCTGGCCAGCTACAGGGCAGGCCGGGATAAAACCTAAATAACTTGAGTTTTATTTATCAAAATTAGATGGGACTAAAGAGGTTAGAAAATAGACACATAACACTTTAACATATCCAAAATTCAGGTCCAAATGAGTTAAATAGAAATTTTGGCTTGAGTTACAAAAATTGGGTTGAATGATTGTGCTGGGGTAGTAACCCTGTCTTAATGTAACTAATACTTCTATAAAGTTAATGTTGAATTATGAATGAAATGTCATGATTTCTTTGATAAGTTGGTGTACTGAGTACTGGCACAATTCATGGGGAAGCGGACACGTTCCGTTATGCAGCCGAAATTTCGGTAAGACCTATACAAGAGCCATAAGATACATGTGCATTTTCAAGAAAATTCATGGAGATTATGTTATGATGAGCAGAATGGCTATGTTATGAAGAAAGTCCATAATACTTGTGATATGATTCAGGGGGGGAAGTTTAGGGTTGTGTTTGAGTTTTGTTTGTTTTTAATCAGAAATGGATATAGACGCCACGCTCAAGAGAAGATGAGAAGGTGAGTGATAAGTCTTGTTTTGATCGCCATAAGTTGCCTTGATAAGATCTATAGTTCTTTGCCCAAGAACAAAAGGGAAGTTCTCAAAATTGGGAGAAAACTCAAAAGAAGTCTGTTCATAATTTGTCTTGTGTTTGTACATTGAGTTCCTATTTGTAATCTGAAAGTTACTGCACATTGAGTTGCAGCCTCTACGCATTCCACTAAGCATTAAAGTCCCACTAACATTGAAAACACAAGTAACTGACCCACTATCTATCATAATTGCCTGGGAACTCTTAAAATACTTGAAACCGACTTTGAAAACAACTGAAAAGCTTCTGAAATTGGTGACATTAAAAGGTGCACGCAGCTTGATCACTCGAATTGGGCTTCATCTTGGTCTTTGCTTCCATGACTAGGCCTTGCAAAGCTTCTTTTAGCCTTTTTCCTCCAGCTCTGGTCATTGGGCCATGCATGCCTTGTAATTGATCTTGAACATTATTGGCCTTGGTTGAATTCTCATCATTCCCTCCCTCTTGAAAAGGATTCGTCCTTGAATCAAGCTCATCACCTGCATCAAACAAGGATAGATCAGTTACATTGAAAGTAGCACTAACTTGATACTCACCTGGAAGATCAAGCTCGTATACATTGTGTAACATCCCAATTTCTGAGTTCCGACTTCATCTTCAAGTTTGATCAATTTCCATTTCCGACTTTATCTTCGAATTTCACATAAAATGGTATAATTTTCGACTTCCGAGTTCATCTTCGAATTTCAGCATAATTTACCGACTTCCACCTTAATATTCAAGTCCACATGATTCCCGATATCCGACTTTATATCTCAAAGAAAACGGACCCCATTTCCAATCTCATAATTTATCTCCAAGTTTCAGCAAGATGAACTCGAGTTCCGACCTCATACCTCATGTTTCAAAATAGTGTACATGGTTTCCGACCTCCGAAATTATAGTTTAACACAATGGTGCAAGTACGGATCTCCGAGTTGAATATAACGAGCTCCCACCTTAGAGTTGAACTCAATTAGAATGGACACGAGTTCGGATCTTTGAGCTGATTTCTAAGTCATACACGAGTTCCGATCTCTGAGTTTATTCCCAGAAGCTTTCCATCTCTATTGGTGTTCCCGAGTTTGAATGGGGAGTTCCGAGATTATGTGGTTGTAAGCTGTATGACTTCTGATATCCGAATTTACTCCCAAGTGTCAAGTAAGGTTGGACGAGTTCCGACATCCGGCTTCAGCTCCAAGCTCAGATAAAAGGGACGCGGGTTCCGACTTTACACATAATAGAGACGAGTTCCGATTTCCGATGAATGGAAGTGAGTCCCACTTTTAGGCGACATGGAGAGCAATTATGTCACAAAAAGAGGGATACATGGCCGAAACTTAACCCACAAAAATGGGGAAGGTTGGCTGAAATTCAACCTTGTGTTTTTAGGCTAATCAAAACCCTCCAAGTTAACTACCACCTCAAGCTTATATACCTCATTTCTTTCTCTCCTTCAGCCTCATCTCTACGCTGCCTTCTCCCTTGTTCAGCTCTCTTTTCTCTTCTCCACTCACCCAACTCCGTCACTCCTTCAAGCTTAACAAGGTTTTAACAATTCAAGCTTCAACACTTAGCTCAAATCACACTCCAAAGAGGTAGGATTCTACTTCTGTTCTTGAATTCTTTGCACTATGGCTGTATGAAATTTTATTATTCTTCGTGTATTTGATGATATATTAGATGTATATGATGGATTATGATTGGATTAATATGAAATCTTGAGTTGGAATTAAAGTTAGAAGGAGGACAAACTAGAAGGAATGAAGGATTAGGATGCTGTGTTGGTGAAGAGTCCACGGCAGTCTGGATGGCGAAGTGTACAGCACCGCCTAAAACCGGTTAAATCTAAGGAAACTATTTTTAATGAAAGTAGACATTCAGGGCTTTCCATACATGTATCATATAAGGTCATTGGATAAGTATTGAGAGAGATATGAATTTTTGAAGTTTGACCTAGGAACCAGGACTTTCATCCGGGTAGGGTGACTTGAGGAGGATGTAACTCGCCCTACACAACTCCAAATTGAGTGAGACCAATTTTGTTAAAAATCTTATACATAGGGGAACATCTCAATATGAAATTCCAAGTTTTTTATGACCCCAATTGATCCTAGTGATTTGAGGAAATTACCCTATGTCCAAACCGAGCCAAAATAGAGTAGTTCAGAAAGGTGGAATTTCAGGACTTATAACTCGAGCTATACTATAGCAAATGGAATGAAACTTGTTGCAAATGAAAGTTGTCTTGTTAGATTCAATATGACACTAATTTCGTATGATTTGAGCTTAGTTTCGATTTTTAGTGAATTTATACTTCCAAGAGTGTAATTCAGGCTAGTGACCAAATAGGCTGAGGCAAAAGTTAAATATCTTGAGTTATATAAATCAAAATGATGTGGGACCAAAAAGGTTAGAAAGTAGACATATAGATCTATGACATATCCAAAATTCAGGTTTAAAGGAGTTGAATAGAAGTAAAGGTTGATTATACAAAATTCGGGCAGAACTGAATAAAATTGGCAGAATGACCAAATTGATGGTTTCACAAGTGTTAGTGGACATATAAGGTTTGAGTTGAGGATTTCCAGTTTTACATTGATAGATATGTTGGATTAATTATATTGCTATGGCTGATTTATCCGTGAGAACTGACACTATTCATGGGGAAATGAAATTGATCCATTATGCTGCCGGATTTATGGCATAAGTCTATGAACCTAGGGATGTTTACATGCAAGGATGAAATTAAGTATGATATAAGTTATGACGTATGTGAAAATAAATGATGAAGCATATGTATGAGTACATTCAGCATAGAGCATATGTATGTGCACATTCAGCATGTCTATGCATGATTATGTATAAGAATGAAAGAATGTGAATATATATTGAATGTAGGTACTTTCACTTTGAGGCAGTTATTTGAGATCCCTCCTTGTGAAGGCAGTTAAATGACATAAGATGTGGGTCCCTTCACCTGGAGGCAGTTGCACATTGAATCCCTCCTTGTTAAGGCAGTTAAATGATAAAATTGTGGGTTCTTTCACCTGGAGGCAGTTGCACGTTGAATCCCTCCCTGTGAAGGCAGCTAAAACTTGGGTTCCTCTATATTGGAGGCACGTGGTCAGATGAGATCTCTCAGTTTGAGGCACATGACCAGAAGAGATCCCTTCAATTAGAGGCACATGGCCAGAACAAGATCCCCCCAACCTAGAGGCAGTAGGTCCCCTTGTGGGTGAGTCAGTGTAACGACGGTCACGGGTGGAGCTGACGAACTCACTCTAAGGCCAGGCTACCCAAAGGCAGTAAAGGCAAACACTAAAGACTAAAGATTAAAGTATATGCAGACACCCCACTCACATGAGGCATGGCATCGACCCAGCTAGTGTGACCATAGGGGATAGAACTTACATGAGGCATGGCATGACCCAGCAGCTAGTGTAAGTACCAAATCAAGGTCCCATATTCTTAAGAAATGTGACATAGCGATCACGCTCTAATGGGGTATGACATGGCGATCATACTCTGGAATGTGGCATGTAAAGATTTTATGATGAAAAGGAAGATAAAGAAAGAAAAGTAAGTTTTATGTACAAGCATAAATTCAAGAACAAGTAAAGCCATGTGTAGATTTTATGTGTTCAGTATATTGATGCTAAGGTATTTTATTATGTTGCAGTTGTTATTCATTAACATTCATGAATTGATTGATTTTGTATGGGCTTTCCCCCAAATGACAAGTGTATGATAAAAATGAACTTTGCTTCGGATAACATATTTTTCGAACTATAAAATTAAACATTTTACATAACATGTTCACCTTTTTTATAATAAACCGAAGCAAACTGGAGATGACAACGATGACATTATGTATGATAATTAGAGAATCCTACTGAGAATTTATAATTCTTACTCCTATTTTCCGTGTTGTCTCCAGAAAATTCAAGAAGTTCCGAAGACGATGGAAGTTGCTGTCAGATAAGGTCCACTCAGGTAACAGTAACAACTCCAGGGTGTGGTGCTATGACTTAAGCATAGTACTGTACTTGGGAGGGTGTTACACATTGTCATTGATCTTTTCAATCACTTGGAAAGGTCCATCTCCTCTTGGTTGTAGCTTGGAATGCCTTTGGGCAGGAAACCTCTCCTTCCTCAAGTGAACCCAAACCCAATCTCCTAGCTCAAAAGTCACCTTCTTGCGCCCTTTGTTGGCTTGATGAGTATACTGCTATGTTTTTTTCTTAATTTGTTGTCTCACCTTCTCATGGAATTGCTTGACAAATTCAGCCTTCTTTTTGCCATCTAGATTACCTTGTTCTCTCATTGGCAAAGGAATTAAATCTAATGGAGTCAAAGGATTAAAACCGTAGACCACTTCAAAAGGTGAGTGATTCGTAGTAGAGTGTGTTGCCCTATTGTAAGCAAATTCTTCATGAGGCAAACATTCTTCCCAAGACTTTAGATTCTTACTAATCACAGCCCTTAACAAGGTGGAGAGGGTTCTATTCACTACCTCGTTTGTCCATCAGTTTGTGGATGACAAGATGTAGAGAAAAGAAGCTTGGCTCCTAACTTGTTCCACAAGGTCTTCCAAAAGTGACTTAAGAACTTGGTATCACGGTCAGAGATAATGCTTCTTGGCATGTCATGCAATCTCACGACTTCTTTGAAAAACAATTCAGCAATTTGAATGACATTGTCCATTTTGTGGCAAGCTATGAAGTGTGCCATCTTTGAAAACCTCCTAGAAAGTGCATCAGCCACCGCATTTTCTTTCCCTTGCTTGTATTTAATCACATAAGGGAATTGTTCTAGAAATTCAATCTAGTTACCATGCCTTTTGTTTACCTTTCCTTGTCCCTTTAAATGTTTCAAGGATTCATGATCCGTGTGTAACCCAAATTCTTTTGGCAAAAGATAATGTTGCCAAACCTGCAATGTTCTCACCAAAGCATACAACTCTTTGTCATAAGTTGAGTAATTAAGTTTGGCTCCGCTCAATTTCTCACTAAAGTACGCAATAGGCCTACCTTCTTGCATCAAAACAGCCCCTATACCTATACCCGAAGCATCACACTCAATTTCAAAGGATTTAGAAAAATCAGGTAAGACAAGTAAAGGTGCTCCACTCAATTTTTCTTTAAGGGTATTGAAAGCCATATCTTGTTCGTGTCCCCATTTGAAACCAACATTTTTGTTGACAACTTCAGTCAATGGTGCAGCTAGTGTACTAAAATCCTTGACAAACCTCCTATAAAAACTAACTAGCCCATAAAAACTCCTCACATCACTCAAACCCTTAGGTTTAGGCCATTCCCTAATTGCTCTCACTTTTTCTTCATCCACTTCTATCCCTCTAGAACTAACAATGAATCCAAGAAAGTTTACTTGTTGAGTGCTAAAGGAACACTTTTTCAAATTAGCATACAACCTCTCTTTTCTTAGTGCAAGTAAGACATACCTCAAATGCACAAGATGTTCACCTAAGCTCTTGCTATAGATGAGGATATCATCAAAGTAAACAACCACAAATTTTCCAAGAAAAGCACGCAAAACATAATTCATGAGGTGCATGAATGTACTAGGAGCATTAGTTAAACCAAAAGGCATAACTAACCATTCATACAATCCATATTTAGTTTTGAAAGTTATTTTCCATTCATCCCCTTCTTTCATCTTAATTTGATGATAACCACTTTTCAAATCAATTTTGGAAAAATAGCAAGAACCATGCAATTCATCCAGCACATCATCTAATCTAGGAATTGGATGTCTATACTTTACAGTGATTTTGTCGATGGCTTTGAAGTCTGTACACATCCTCCATGATCCATCTTTCTTTGGTACAAGAATAACAAGTACAGCACAAGAACTCATGCTTTCCCTCACCCATCCTTTTTCTATCAGCTCTCCAACTTGTTTTTGAAGTTCTTTTGCTTCCTCGGGATTAGTTCTATAGGCTGGCCTGTTAGGGAGTACAGCACCAGGAATGAGATCAATTTGATGCTCAATTCCTCTCAAGGGTGGCAAACCATTTGGAACTTCATCCGGGAACACATCCTCAAATTCCTGCAAAAGAGATACAAAAGAACTAGGCAAAGAAGTTTGATCAATGTCAGAGTTTAAACAAGCCTCCTTGTACAAAAGTACAAGCATAGGTTGATGAGAAAAACAAGCTCTCTTGATCTCACTTTCTTTTGCAATGATACTCATGTGTTTACTCTCTTTTTCTTGCTCATCACTCTCTTGGCATTTATCTTTCTTTTTTTCACTCTCTTTTTTATTGGATGCATCGCGCTCTCTAGACTGCCTCATTTTTATTTGATCCTAAAAAACTTGTCTTGGAGACAAAGGTGCAAGAGTGAATTTCTTCTTGTTGTGCACAAGTGAAAACCGGTTGGTGTATCCATTGTGGATCACCTTGCGGTCAAATTGCCATGGTCTTCCAAGAAGTATGTGTGCAGCATCCATGGGGACTGCATCACAAAGTAACCCATCCACATAATCTCCAATAGTGAATGGTACTAGAACTTGCTTTTCCACCTTCAATTCTTCATTATCACTAAGCCATTGCAACCTATATGGCCTAGGATGCTTCGATGTGCTCAAATTCAATCTTTCCACCAAAGTTGTGCTAGCCACGTTGGTGTAGCTCCCTCCATCAATGATCATGCTGCATACTTTTCCTTGAACAAGACATCTAGTATGGAAAATGTTTTTCCTTTGTGCATCATCTTCTTCTTTGGTCTGCACATTTAAAATCCTTCTAACAAGTAGCAAATCGCCATCAGGAGGCCTAATTTCCTCACCTTCACTTTCATGCTCTGGTGATGCATCAGACTCTTCCTCCTCAGTCTCTACCTCTCTATTATCCTTCAAAATCAATGCTCTCTTGTTAGGACATTGAGACGCAATGTGACCCCTTCCAAGACACTTAAAGCACTTTATGTCTCGGTTCTTTGAAATGCTTGTTGATGGTTGACTTTTCTTTGATTCAGCCTCTTTAGACTGAATTGCAATTGGTTGCTCCTTCTTTGGGTTGTTTCTGCAAGGACTTGAATTGGAACTAGAAGAATTTCTTCTATTTCTCCTCTTTAATTGTTGCTCCACCTTGATTGCTTGATGCACCATCTCTTGAAGTTCCACATAGTGATACATCTCCATGGCATCAGCTATGTCTCGATTAAGGCCATTGAGAAACCGAGCCATGGTTGCTTCTTGATCCTCCACAATGTTAGCTTGAATCATGGCCATCTCCATCTCCTTGTGATAGTCATCCATACTCTTAGAGCCTTGAGTGAGACTCTGCAACTTGTTGTGGAGTTCCCTGTGGACATATGAAGGCACAAATCTCCTTCTCATGATTGCCGTCATCTCAGCCAATGTCCGAACGTTGCTCTCCATTGCTAGCTCTATCTTTCTGTAATTGATCCCACCGAAAAAGAGCATAATCAGTAAATTCAAGGGCAACAAGCTTAACCTTATTACCTTTAGAATATGTGTGACAAGAGAATATTTGCTCCACTCTCATTGCCTACTCCAAATAGGCTTGCGGATCAGACTTCCCTTGAAATGGAGGAATTTTGATGTTAATCCCTCTGAGTTCATCATCAGAATTTCTTCTTCTCCTATTGTGCCTAGCAATCCTTCTTCTCCTTGTGTTTTGATCACTTGTCTCTTCCTCTTTAGATTGGTAATTTGTTTCATCTTGAGAAGCATGCTGACTAAGAGGTGCATGGTTTTCCATCCTATCCATCCTCTCATGGAGCTCTTCAAATTTTGTATTGAATAGCCATTCTAGATGGCCAGTCAATGCTTGCATCTGTAAAACGGATAACCCTCCATCTTGTGATGAATTTTCATTTCCTGCCACGTTAGCTAATGGAAACTGAAAAATATAAGACCTCACAAACCTCACAAAGTGTTTACACTCTTGAAATATGACACTCACACTCGTGTATGTCACTCAAAATTGGCTTTTGACTAGAATGTTCTCTCTAGCCTTTTTCCACTCAAATTTCCTCTTATGAGCTCTTAAGAAAAGAACCTTATCAATGATTTTTCTTAAGATAGCAAGTAGACAATCAAGTAACCAAGAAACCAACAAGAAAATATCAATGGAACAAGAGACGTAAACGGATAGGAAAGAAATTCAGCAAAGATTAAGAGGAATGAAAGGAATATCTTTGAACTCAGATTTCACAAAGAGAATATTAAGTCCTTTTAATTCACAAATCCTTCTTTTCTTTTCTTTTTTTTTAACCCACTGATCAAATGTAATATCAACAAAGATAGAAATGGAAATTAGAAGAACATCAAGAAATTAAGCAAAGTAAAATGGATGAATCAAACAAGAACTCAAAGAAAACAAATTGCAAAATCGCACTAGACTGAGTTCAGAACAAAAAAATTGCTGTATCTCGAGCTACAAAATTCAGATTTCAACGATTCAAAAACAAGATGAAAGATGAGATTCTAAACTTTAGAAAAGACCCAAGAACCACCAAAATCTAATGCGCAAAACTCAAGATATGAACTAAAGAAAACTGACCAATTCTGTAACTAGAAGAAGCTGACTCTGATTACCAAATGATATGATTCAAGGGGGGAAGTTTAGGGTTGTGTTTGAGTTTTGTTTGTTTTTAATCAGAAATGGATATAGACGCCACGCTCAAGAGAAGAAGAGAAGGTGAGTGATAAGTCTTGTTTTGATCGCCACAAGTTGCCTTGATAAGATCTATAGTTCTTTGCCCAAGAACAAAAGGGAAGTTCTCACAATTGGGAGAAAACTCAAAAGAAGTCTATTCATAATCTGTCTTGTGTTTGTACATTGAGTTCCTATTTGCAATTTGAAGGTTACTGTACATTGAGTTGCAGCCTCTACATATTCCATTAAGCATTAAAGTCCCATTAACATTGAAAACACAAGTAACTGACCCACTATCTATCATAATTGCCTAGGAACTCTTAAAATACTTGAATCTGACTTTGAAAACAACTGAAAAACTTCTGAAATTGGTGACATTAAAAGGTGCATGCAACTTGATCACTCAAATTGGACTTTATCTTGGGTCTTCGAGTGACTTCTTCATGTTGGACTTGGCTATTCTTCAAGCTGAATAAGATTGGTCCATTTTGGAAGCTCATGCTCAATTGGATTGCTCTTGGTCTTTGCTTCCATGACTAGGCCTTGTGTAACACCTTACTAATTTAATGTTATGCTTAAGTCATAGCATGAAATTAGGTAGTTTGTGTTACTGTGTTAACACTCTGCTTATCTTTCGTAATCAGTATCACATCATAAAACAGACGAATCGGCACGCTGTTATTTAGTAAACGTGAATTGCCTTATATAACGTAATAAAGTTTAATATAACATAACAGAAAATATACTGATAAGTGATATATTATTAGCTGTTTATGTACATATGTATGTCGGAAGCCAATGCTTCCATCTATATTTGTATATAGATTAAAAAAAAAACAGAGGAAATAAAGAGACAGTAAAATCCCTATTGCTAAAAAGCGGAGGCAGAAATAGCAGGGGCCGGCCGTGTCCAACGAGTCCTACTCGGAATCCTGGGACAGCTACAGGTCTGGGGTCTCAGTGAAAGGAGTGGTCGTCGAGCTCTTCGCCAGCATTTGAGAATGAAGCGGAAGATACAAAACGGGGTGAGAATTTCAAGAAATTCTCAGTAGAGTCCACGTGTGGTGTTTGACTGACGTCACATTCATTCTCAGTTGCCTCGGGCTTTATTTAATTATAAAAATATGTGTTCAACTAAACTAACCATTTTAATGAGTTCAATAAAACATCTGGTCCGAGGCAAGGTTCAGTTTTACTTTAGACAGCATAAGAAACAGAATAGGCTACTAGCAGTAAAACATAGAATAATGAGCATAGCAAATAAACATACAGTAGTACGTAAATATAAAAGACAAACTGTAAACATCCTGAAATAATCATGCCATGTAATCATGCATTCATGTAATTATGCAAACTCATACTTGAACTTTCCTTCATAAACTTTTCATTTCCTTTCATCATTTTTCCATCTCTTGATCCCCTAGGAGTTCTTGGCCATTTAGACTCCTGGGTAATAGTCTGCTTCTCAGGATCGTGCTCGTTCCTATATAGGAATTGCCGGGTTTACTTTCCCCGACTTTCCCACCGATCTATTCCCCTTAACTTCTTATCCGGGGCTGGCCCAAGTAGCATGGAACTTTCATAGTGGCATAACCCTTTTCATAACTTTCATAACTTTCTTAAGAATGCACATGCATTAACATGGAGTTCATAACTTGTGCATGGGTTCTACCGAAATTTCGGCAGCATAATGGAACGTGTCCGCTTCCCCATGAATAGTGCCAGCCAACCAGTACATTTACACAATTTGCAAATTCAGTATAGATCAACAATTAGACATATACATTCATTAGTTTCAATCAAGCATCAATAGGACTTTAGACATCAGTCTGCCTCATTCTGCCCGGTCATAGTATATCCCACCTTTATTTCAATTTAACTCCTTTAAACCTAATTTTTGGATATGTTGTAGCCTTATGTGTCTAGTTTCCAACCTTTTTGGTCCCATCTAATTTTGATATCTATAGCTCAAGATATTCAGATTTTATCCCGGCATGCCCAATGGCTAGCTAGAATCAGGCAACGAAAAGTAAAAATCCACTAAAAAATCAAAAACTAACTCAAATGATACGAAATTGGGCTCATATTAAATTTAATAGGGTAAAGTTTCATTTACAAAAAGTCCCATCCCATTTGGCTTAGTAGGGCTCGAGTTATAAGCCCCGAAACTTGATCTTCTTGAACTGCTTTGATTTGGCTTGGTTTGGACATAGGTTAACTTTTTCAAATCACTGGGAACAAATAGGATGGTAACAAACTCGAAATTTCTAGGTAGGATGTTCTCCTATGTGTAAGCTTTCCAACAAAATTAGTTTCACTCAATTTGGAGTTATATAGGGTGAGTTACACCCTTTTCAACCAATACTGCCCGGGTGGATGTCTGGATTCCTAGGTCAAACTTCAAAAATTCACATCTCTCTCAATATTAATCCAATGGTCTTATATATATATGTATGGAAATCCCTAGATGTCTAGTTTCACATAAAAATGGTTTCATTAATTTTGAACGGCGGGAGGCAGAGCCGTACACTCCGCCGTACGGACTGCCGAGGGTTTTGAGTTTTCCAACCTCTCAACTTCTTCATATCTTCATCCTTTCTTGTTTCCAATTCAATTTTAATCTCACAAATAGCCAATAGACCAGCCATAATTCATCATGATCACTCAATCAATATATCAGAATTGAAGAATTAAACCACCAATAATCATCCAAGAAATAGGAAAATCAAGACAAGAATTAAAACCTCTACCTCTTACTATGAATGATTTTGGTTTAAGTTTGTAGCTGCAACTTGGTAGAATTTCAAAGTGTGGTGGAGTTGGGTGAGTGAAGAAAAGAAAAGAGAGAGCTGGAGTGAAGTATGCAACGTGAGAGAAGAGTCTGAAGAAGAGGGGAGAATGTGTTATATAAACATGAGTAGTAGTTAACTTGGAAGGTTTTGATTGGCCTCAAAACATAAGGCTGAGTTTCAGCCAACCTTGCTCTCTTTTTGTGACCAAACTGCTCTCCACGTCGTCCTCTTTGTGTGGTAGAATTGCTCTCCACGTCGCCTAAAGTGGGACTAGTTTCCAGTATATTCTGAAAATGAAATCGGAACTCGTACTCTTTATAAAGTCGGAACTCGTGAACATCCTGCATATGAAGTCGGAGCCCGGGAAACGTATCCAGTTTATTCGAAACCTGAAAGCAAAGCCTGATGTGAAGCCAAGCACTTAAATTCGGAAGTTGTGAATTGTAGGACCTCGATCTCGGAACTCAGGGGGATAGAGAAATGAGGGCTCTTGGTATTAAACTCGAGATCGGAACTCGTGAAAATTTGACTCGGACTTGGAGACAACTTCAAAAATCTGATCTCGCGTCCATTCCTGGTTGAGATAAAATCAGACGTCGGATTTAGTGTTAAGTCGGAAATCCTAAGATCGGAAATTGGAAACATCAGCCACTTGAAATGAAATCGGAAATCGGAATTTATACTGATGAGGTCGAAATTCATACATCCTTACACAAGGTCGGAAATCGGAAAATGCAAGGCAATCCATTTAAGCCTTCCTAAGGTCGAAAATCGAAATTTTAAAAATTCACTGAGATCGAAAATCGGAAATCATGTCTGTCCAGCCTTGAAGATGAATTGGGATGTTGAGAATACTGGTGGGCTCGGAAGTCGGAATGTAACACCCTAATAAACCCATACTATGCTTAAGTTGTATTATGGCGTTTTATTAGTTGTTACTTATGCTCGTGGAAAACTAAACTTCACTTGAAATTAAATTACGCGGAAAATACGGTAAAATTTTTTTTGAAATACGTCGTCACTTTTGGAAAGTAAAGCCTTGTGCGAGAAGATAGCAATAAATGAGCGTATCGCAAAGATTTCAGTATAAATTGAAGGAACAAGGGATAAATTAAAATACCATGCATTCAAATTACTACTACAACCACATAGATATAATTAGTCTCATAATATCCAACAAATACATAAAAAGGGAACTCATGGTCATGCCATGGCCCCAAAATCGAAGGTACATAAGTCTGACAAGGTCCAATACAAAATGAAATACATAGGATAAGGAACACAAATAAAAATAGGCTCATGCAGACACATGCTGATTTCTCTACCCTTCCCGTGCCTCTCGATCGGATGGGCTCAAGTCCTCGAGTGCCTGGTCCCCCTCGCTCCTCGGCCTCGAGGTACGTGAGGAGTACGGATAATGCGAGGGTGCCTACTGATCACCTCAATACGGCCTTGCGACGGCGACGCAGGGTATAGCTGGCCATAGAAGAACATGCCTCGGAGGGATCCTCCTCGGACTCGGCAGGGTGATACTCGAGGAGCGGCGGCGAAGCGGCCCTAGGAGTGGCGGTCGAGCTCACATCTATTACCGGGATCTCCGGCGGTGGCACGAACTCGGCTGCGGGCAAACCCGGCGACATCGGCTCCATCTCGATGTCGGGCAACGGCTCAGGCGGAAAATCCCAAGGACCTAGGGGCTGTCCAAGGTCGGCCGCTGAAATGTCTGCGGTGGCGGGACTTCGGCTCCTCTTCCTCAAAAATCGACCAGGTAAAAATATGCGGACTATTGTGGTGGTCGTGGGCCACAATAGCGTGAGTATCTCCATCGTGGCGCACTCATGGTGGGAGGGTCCACGCTCCACTCCACGGTGAGCCATGAGTATCTGGTGACGAGGCGGAAAAACAACTAGGGTGAGAAATAAGATTTCTCAGTAGGACTCGACCCTAACACGTAAGTGTCATCGTCATCGTCCCAGCCACTTCGGTTTTATAAATAAAAACAGTGAGCATGCATAAGGTTCAATTCTTGGATTTTCGAAATCATGAGTATCCGAAGCGGATTCGATTTTTGGGTATCCTCTAATCATTTACATCATCATATACATGAACATAAAACATGCATGGCTATGCTATAATCTTCTCTTAACTTCTTCCCCTTTTAGGGTTTTGGACCGAAGCCCCTTTTTCTTTTCTTAACTTGACTTTATCTTTTCACCTACTAAACATAAGTGGTAATGAGCTCATACTAGTGGTGCCGCCACCATAGAATTTCGGTACTTACACTAGCTGGGTCATACCATGCCTCATGTAAGACCTATCCCCTATACTCACACTAGCTGGGTCATGCCATGCCTCATGTGAGTCGTGGGTGAGGGGAGCTTAAATTAGGTTACCTTCCCTTTTGAAGGATCACTTACTTGAATTAAATTTCTTCTTATTAAAGCTTATGATGCAAAATATTTCTAAGTCCATGATTTTAACAGAATTTCGGCAGCATAACGTCTAGACCGAAGCTTCCCAAAATTTTGCCAAATAGAGAGACCAATATCATATAACATTAAGCATCATATCATCAACATATCATTATCATAATCATAACATCATCATATCATCATCATAATCATGATCATCATCATAACATCATGCTTGCACATAAACATAGGCATATTCTCAAGCAACATTTTATGAGCTTAGCTTAATAAATTGGGTGCAAGCTTTTAATTGAGATTGTCTCTTGTGTGAACTTCTTTTATTGGGCATAATGCCAATTTCATCTATTATCCTTTTTGACACTTTTAAATTGAATTATGAAGGTTTTCTAATACTTAATGTAAGGGTATTAATGTCTTAAAGCTTATTCCTCATTAACTTTTAACTTTTACCCTAACCAGTTTTTACTTTTATAGTGGGGCAGTAACTTTGAAAATTTACCATAATTTCATCTTTTATTCTTTTATTTCTAATTTTTGTGTGGATGTACTTCTCTGAGTCTATTTTTAAACAAAACAAACCCCACTTAAAAATTCATTTTGTAGCTTGAGTTATGCACATTTTATTCTGACTGTTCAGGATTGAAAGTTCATCTCGGGTCAGTGACTTGTCCACTTCACTGGGGGTTCCTCACATGGAATCTGACAAAACTGTTTTATGGGAGTGTTTCGCTATGTCTTAGCTTTCTAACAAACTTGGTCCCACTCAAAAATGTTATGTATAACTTGAGTTATGCACGTTTTATTACCTACTGCCCGGACAGAAACCCATCCAGGAACAGCAAACTTTGAAAAATCATATCTCTCTCGTTTTAAAGCCAAATCTCACATATTTTATATGTATGAAAAGCTCTTTGAGTCTACTTTCACAGAAAATTTTTTTTATTGCATTTTGAGTTTTGTATAATGAGTTATACCGTACGCATTACGGACTGCCAGAATTTCAACTTAACTCATTTTTGAGTTTTACATATCAAACTTATAGAGATGTTGTTATACCACTTCCAATCAACATTTTTATGCTTTATCTCATCATCATCTTCAATATTTTAGTTATCAAATCAGTACTTTAAAACAAAATAAAGCAAGATACATAACAAGCCATCATACCACAAAATTTCATTTCAAAACAACACTTTCAACAAGACAAGAAAACTCATAGGGCAAGAAATGGTCATGAGACCTTGAAACAAGTCCTAAAACCACTTAGCTATAAAGAGCTTAGGAGTTCTAGAGCTTGAAAAATACATGAGAAAGAAGGGTTAGAGTCACTACCAATTGGATTTCTTGAAAGCTTGAAGAGAAAGAAAGATGTTGGAGATGGCCTCCTTCTCCTTGAGCTTGCAAATGGGGCTAAATGAGTGTTTGTTTTGTGCTACCAAGGACCAAAGAATGTGATCCTTGATAAGTTAGTGAGGGTGGTAATAGAAGATGAGGGTGATAGTGGTAGAAAAGTGAGAACTTAGGGTAGGAAAACAAGAAGAACAAGAAGAAGAATAAGGAAAGGTTTAGAGAGAGGTGAGAGCTGTGTGTTTTAGTGAGAGGAATGGAAAATGAAAATGAGGGAGAGAGAATGGGCTGAAGGTGGCGCATAATGAGGGAGAAAAGGTGATGTGATTTTGCTTCTTACACAAGCTAGGGAGTGGAAAAAACCTTGGGGCAAAAGAGAGTGTTGTGTTTCCTTTGAGTCTTGGCACTTGGGTAAGGACTTGTAGGTGTTTCTTTTCAAGTGGTTAAAAGCATGTTCTATCCTAGGATTGACATTGGATGATTGTGATCACTCCAAGTGTCACAATCTTGATGGAGGAGAGTAGATTTTTGTCATGACTCAAGGAATCTACTAACATGGACTCTTGATCTTGTGGTGTATGATGAGAAAGCAAATGGATGGTTGGATATGGCTCTTGCTTTGACCAAACTTTCAAACAATAATTAAAGGGAAGTTTCTACATCTTTATGATTGTTACAATTATCTAAATGTTAATTAATTCAATTGGTTTAAATTACACATTAGCACATTTTAATTGAGAAGGATTTTCCTCATTAATTTTGTAAGAAGATGTGAAGGTTAATGTGATTTAGATTTGAGACTTATATGCTCTTAGTTAATTAGGTTAGATCACCTTGATTTTATGTTCTAAATCATGGATTAATAAGGATTGGGCAATTAGGCTTTTAATTGTAACTTTTAATGTATTATGTCTCAATTGTTGACTTGCCTTTAATTTACTAAGCTCTTGCTCTCGAGATTAATCGATTAATTCTCAATTAATCGTTAACCCCTCTAATTAGCCGGGAACACCAAGCTAATCAACTTAGGTAAAAATGGGGATGTTACACGGAAGTCGCGGACGTTACACCTTGCAAAGCTTCTTTTAGCCTTTTTGCTCTAGCTCTGGTCATTGGGCCATCCATGCCTTGTAATTGATCTTGAACATTATTGGCCTTGGTTGAATTCTCATTAACTTGGGCCAGCCCCGGAATAAAGTTAAGGGGAATAGATCAGTGGGAGGTCAGGGAAAGTAAACCCAGCATTCCTGTATAGGAACGAGCCCGATCCTGAAAAGCAGACTTACCCAGGAGTCTAAATGGCCAAGAACTTCTAGGGGACTAAGTAATGGAAAAGTTTATGAAGAAAGGTTCAAGAATGAGTTTTGCATGATTACATTTAATGCATGATTACATTGAATAGTCATTACAAGTTGTTTACGCTTTACTGTCATGTTTACTTCATCTTTGTATGTTCATTTATTCTGCTCATTATTCTATGTATCATTGTTAGCAGTTATTCTATTTCTTATACTGTCCTAAGTAAAATTGAACCTTGCCTCGAACCAGACGTTTCCTTAAACTTATTAAAAATGGATAGTTCAATTTGAACTCATGTTTTCATAATTAAATAAAAATCGAGGTAACTGAGAATGAATGTGACGTCAGTTAAATACCATATGCGAACCCTACCGAGAATTTCTTTAAATTCTCACCTCATTTTGCATTTCCGCATTATTCTTAAATGTTGGCGATGGACTGCCACTCTTTTTATTGAGATTCCAGACCTACAGCTCCACCATGACCCGAGTTGGACTCACTGTATAGTGCCGGCTCCTGTCATTTCTGTCTCTACTTTTAGCAATAGGAACTTTGTTGTTCCTCTATTTTACTCTGCTTTTGAAACATATATATATAAACTGAAGCGTTGGCTTCCGACCTATATATGCATGTATACAGTTAATGATGTATTACTTATTCTTATCTTTTCTATTGTGATTTATTAAACTTTATTACGATCGTTATATACAACGCACCGTCTCGACTATTATAACAAAAAAAAAAAAAAAGAGAGACGTGACATGTAATTAGTAATCGGAGTATTAACACGATAACGTAACCTATCTAATTTCATGCTATAGCTTAAGCATAACATTAAGTTGGTAGGGTGTTACATTTTTTGTATCAGAGTAGTTCGTCCTAGCTAAAGCCTGAGGATTGGACTAATTATGCTTCGCACATATTCTGTATTTTTAGCTGATAACATGCACTAGATCTTGCCTGTATGGTTGAGATATAGGTGTGCATGTGTATGAAGTGTTTGACCGTGTGAGCTGTTATTTACTAGCACATTAGACTTAGTGTTGAGCCTGATCAACTCAATAACCTTTGTTTTGTGTGCTCAGAACTTAATGGCTTCCGGAAGGCGAGATAGACCACGTACAAAATCTGCTCAAAGGGATCCCGCTAACTTAATGGACACAATACGAGAAATGGCTCATACGATGCGGGAACAGGCCATAGTAGCTCACCAAATGATGGATCAATTAGGTAGGCGACCTGAGGCAAACTGCGGAGGAAACCCACATGGCCCAGGAGCTGATTTGGACTACCTTAAGTTTGCTGAATTTAGGAAGGCAAATCCGCCCAGCTTTCGAGGGGCGTATGATCCTGATAAAGCCGGCGAATGGATCAAAGCTATGGAGAAAATTTTCTCTCTCCTGGATTGTTCGGAACATCAGAAGGTGACTTTTGCCACCTACATACTCGAAGCAGACGCAGAGTTTTGGTGGAACGGCGTACGAAGATTATTCGAAGAATCTTAGACAGCGGTCACCTGGATGGTGTTTAGAGAAGTATTCTACCAAAAGTACTTTCCTGCTTCCATTCGATATGCCAAGGAACTCGAATTTATGCAGCTTCGTCAAGGAAACCGAACGATATCTGAATATATTGCCAGGTTTGAAGAATTATGTAAATTTTTTGCAATTTACCAAAGGAACCCAGATGAAGCATGGAAGTGCATCAAATTCGAAGGAGGCTTATGGGAAGATATTCTTACTGCAACAGGGCCAATGGAGATTAGAGATTTTGATGAGAAACCCTGTGGATATAAAGATCCAGAAACCCCAGGTACACACTTTGATAGAAAACAAGATATAGAATAAAGACCCTCCCTACTAAACCCCAGAAACCTGTCCTTGGAAATGTAGATAACAGGGAAAAGATAGAACAGAAATTGATTGAATATCATAAGGAACTTACCTTAGGATGAATTCTCTCAATTTCTTGATGCAACAAGCAAAGCAAATCACTCACCTCACTTGCACACAAAAGCACTGTTTTCTTGAAAGAAAACAAAATAGAATTTCAATTAATCAAAAACTGCTCAACAATGTGTTCCTTGAGATATTTATAACATCTTACACTAGGTTAAACACTTAAACGAAGTCCAAGCCTAATAAGAAATGTTCTGATACTAAATAATATGAATTGGGCTGGATAAAACATAAATCATAAAATATGGGCTAAATAAAATAACTAAAAGTTTAGATGTCCTAAATACTTAAACTAACTAAACTAAACAAGACCAAAATAGGATAATGGCCCAATATGGCTAAAATAAGCTTCTAAGCCCAATTCGCAGCAAATAACAAGATCTTGGGTTGTTCATTAGTATGAGTTGGCATCTTCTTGGCCCATTCTTGATACATCTCTTCCATAATTGCTTTAGCCAAGTTCCCAAAATCTTCTCTTAACCTCTTTGTTCTTGCTCGTGTAATTGGTCCTACAGGCATGCTAAAATCTCCATCTTGCTCCTTTGTGCTAGAATGTCCAATTTGTCCTCCGAAGCACGTATCAGATTTTTCCACGTTGGTAAATAAATGCCAACTTGTGAAAGACTGCAACTTGAAACTAGCGGTAACCAAGGCATCTAGTGGTAGTTTCAAGAAAGGGTTGGCCCCACAAGGCCCAAGATTCAAGCCCAACTTACAATAGCAAAGGAAATTCCCGCCGATAAGCAACAAAGGCAAGCAGTCTCAAAGGCCTCTTCTGAATCCAACTTGCACAAAATGCGGTAAGAATCATGGTGATCGGCCGTGTTTAGCAGGCCAGAATGTCTGCTATGGGTGTGGCAAGCCAGGCCACAAAATTTATGAGTGTCTAACTAGAAATCCACCATAGCCGTCTCGACCTCAACATCAAGGACGAGTTTTTACAATGAATGTAGAAAAAGCTGATAAGTCCGAGGGACTAATTCAAGGCACCTGTGAAGTAGACGGTAAGACTCTAACTGTACTCTATGATTCGGGTGTCTCATATTCGTTTATTTCTCATAATTGTGTGTCTGTTTTACAATTACCAAATTTTGAATTGCCTTATGATTTACTGGTTTCTACTCCTACCAATGAACCTCTTAAAACTAGTCAAATTTGCATCAATGTTCCTCTTCAAATTGAGGGTAGGACCTTTGCAGCCAATTTAATTTGTCTCCCCCTCTCTGGACTTGATATAATTCTGGGCATGGATTGGCTTTCTGCCAATTAAGTCATGCTCAATTGCTCTGATAAGACGGTGGTACTCCCCTCTATCTCATCTTCTGAATCCCAAGCCTCAACACTCTTCAATTAAACTCTTTATTAGTGAGCTATAGTGGGTTGAAGAGTCAAGGATACGTTCTCTTATCAGCTAATGTAACGGAAGTTGAACAGAAACTAGAGGAAATCCCAGTTGTTAAGGAATATCCTGATGTTTTTCCAGAAGATATTCCTGAATTCCCTCCTGAGAGAGAATTAGAGGTCACCATCGAGTTAGTTCCAGGTGCGGGACCAATATCTATAGCTTCGTATCGAATATCACCTTTGGAGCTAACGGAACTAAAGAGACAGATCGAAGAGCTTTTGGAAAAAGGATTCATACGGCCAACTGCATCGCCTTGGGGAGCTCTAGTCTTGTTGGTCAAAAAGAAAGATGGAAGCATGCGCCTATGTGTGGTTTATAGGCAGCTGAATAAAGTGACGATTAAGAATAAATATCCACTGCCAAGGATCGATGATTTCATGGACCAACTACAAGGTGCAATTGTATTCTCCAAGATTGACTTGCATTCCGGATATCATCAAATTCGAGTTCGGGAATAAGACATCCCTAAGACAGCCTTTCGAACTCATTACGGACACTATGAGTATACCGTGATGTCATTTGGACTAACCAACGCACCAGCAGTATTCATGGATTATATGAATCAAATATTCTACCCATATCTAGAAAAGTTTGTAATGGTTTTCATTGACGACATACTTGTCTACTCGAAGACGGAGCGAGAGCATGCAGAACACTTGCGGCTAGTTCTACAAATTTTAAGAGGAAAGAAACTCTATGCTAAGTTATCCAAATGTGAATTTTGGATGAAAGAAGTAAAATTTCTCGGCCATGTAGTGTCCTATGGAGGAATCTCCGTAGATCCTAACAAAGTAGAAGCAGTTCTAAATTGGGAAAGGCCGACCACAGTCACAAAAGTTAGAAGTTTTACAGGCTTAATGATATTACAAAGTATTCGTTAAGGATTTTTCTCGAATAGCTTTGCCCTTGACCAAGCTAATCAGGAAGAATGTTCCATTTGAATGCATGCCAGAGTGCAAACAGAGTTTTCAAGACCTGAAGAGAAGGTTGACTACGACACTAGTGTTAACCTTGCCAAACCCTCGTGGACCATTTGAGGTCTATTATGATGCTTCCAAATAAGGATTAGGGCATGTGTTGATGCAAACCGGAAATGTGATCGCATGTGCTTCCAGGAAATTAAAGCCATATGAAAGGAATTATCCTACACACGATCTCGAATTAGCGGCAGTAGTGTTTGCCTTAAAAATATGGAGACATCACCTGTATGGTATAAGGTTCGAGGTCTTTTCTGATCACAAGAATTTGAAGTATCTCTTTGATTAAAAGGAATTAAATATGAGGCAGCAGAGGTGGATGGAACTTCTTAAGGACTACGAATTTGAATTGAAATACCACCCAAGTAAGGCAAATATTGTGCAGATGCTATGAGCAGGAAATCGTTGACCATAGCCTGGATGATGATTAAGGAGACGGAGCTTATTGAGAGCTTCCGAAATCTTAATTTGGGAATCCTTATAACTCCCAAGACCCTTCAGCTACATCAAATTAAGATAGCCAGTAGCTTTAAGGAACAGATTCGGTAAGCACAGCAGCAGGACGCTAATTTTCAACATACAATTCATCTCGTGCAATCAAGGAAATTAACAGGTTTTGCTCAAGATAAAGGGGGCATATGGTGATGTCGTGACAAGGTGTGTGTACCCGAGGGGAATGATCTCCGAAGGAGAATCTTGGAGGAAGCACATAAGGGTGAATTTACTGTGCATCCCGGCATTACTAAAATGTATCAAGACCTCAAGAAAATGTTTTGGTGGCCAGGCATGAAGTCAGACGTGGCAAGCTTCGTGAGCAAGTGCTTGACTTGTCAGAAGGTGAAAGCAGAACATCAGAAATCCTCTGGTATGTTGCAGCCCTTGGAAATCCCTGAGTGGAAATGGAAGAGTATCTCCATGGATTTTATAATGGGATTACCAAGAACATTAACAGGATATGATGCCATATGGGTTGTTGTGGATAGATTAACCAAATCTACTCACTTCTTACCCATTCGAACAAATTATCCATTGGAAAGATTGGCACAGCTATACATTCAAGAGATTATAAGATTGCATGGAACCCTTTCAACCATCATCTCTGATTGGGACCCAAGGTTTACCTCACGATTTTGGGGAGCCTTACAAAAAGCGTTCGGTGCTAAGTTGTGCCTTAGCACTGCATATCACCTACAAACAGAAAGAACAATTCAAACCTTAGAAGACATGCTACGAGCCTATATATTGGAACAACGTGGGAATTTGAATCGATACTTGTCGTTAGCCGAATTCGCATACAATAATAGCTATCATGCCAGCATCGGCATGGCTCCTTATGAAGTGTTGTACGGACGGAAGTGCCAATCTCCCCTATGTTGGTATGAAATGGAAGAATCAACTCTATTGGGACCTAATTTAGTTGAGCAAACCACTAAGCAAATCAAGAAAATACGGAGTAAGATGCTTACCGCTCAAAGCCGTCAGAAGAGTTATGCAGATACCAGGAGGAAACCTCTGGAATTTCAAGAAGGAGACCACGTATTTCTGAAGGTTACACTTACAACAAGGATAGGTAGAGCCATTAAGGTCAAAAAGCTAAATCCTCGCTTTATTGGTCCCTTCCAAATCTTGAAGCGAATCGGAGCAGTTGCGTATCAAATCGCTTTACCTCCACATTTGTTAGACCTTCACGATGTTTTCCATGTTTCTCAACTTAGAAGATATCAGCCTGACCCTACACACTTTCTAGAACCCGAGTCAGTACAGTTGAAAGAGGACCTAACTTTCCACGTATCACCGGCACGGATCGTAGACAGAAGCAGCAGGCAACTTCGAAATAAAACCGTGCAGCTAGTAAAGGAAGCATGGGTAAAAGAAGGTGCTGAAGACTACACTTGGGAACTGGAATCAGACATGAGGAAAGAGTATCCTAAACTATTCTCAAGTACTAAATTTTGAGGACAAAATTTTTTTTAGGAGGGTGGTAATGTAACATCCCGCGAAATTTTCTTATCGTTTTTCGTCCAATTGTTCGGTTTTTATCGAACAATTGAGATTAATTAAAATTCGAGTAAATATTTATTTAGGATTAATTGATTAGCAATTAATTGAGTTTAGATATGAGGGAATTAGATTAAAAGCACAAGAGATTTCACAGGAATTTTCTTGAAACCGATTTACCGATTTAAAGGAAATCAGTAAGATTACGGTATTTTAAATTGTCGGAACTGAACCAATAGAATTACATGGCCAAAACCCTATGACCTAAGGCTAAATACTCAGCCACTTGCTCCTTACTTGGTGGCACCACAAAGGCCACAAGAGGAGGAGAACATGGCTGAAGCTCACCCACAAAAATCTAACCAATCACAACTCACAATTTCAACTACCACCTCAAGGCTTTTATAACACATTCCTCTCTTTTAATTCAGCCCCATTTCTGTGCTGCCTTCTCCCTAGTTTTAGCTGTCTTCTTCTCTTCTCCACTCACCCAACTCGATCAAACCTTCAAGCTCAACAAGGTTTTGTTGATCCAAACTCCAAAATCAAGCCAAATCACATAACAAGAAGTAGAGGTTCAATTCTTGTCTTGCTATTTTGATTATGGGTGACTAGTGGTGGCTTTATTTTCTCAATTTTTGGTGTGATAATTGAATGATTATGATGATATTTGGCTCGTTTGTTGGCTGTTTGTGATATTGAAATTGAATAGGAAGTAAGAAAAGATGAAAATAGGAAGAGCTAAGGGGTTGGAGAACCAAAAACCATCAGTAGTCTGTACGACAGAGTGTACGGCTCTACCTATCGCCATTTAAATTTGATGAAACCATTTTTATATGAAACTAGATATTCAGGGATTTCCATACATATATCATATAAGGCCATTGGATTAGTATTGAGATAGATATGAATTTTGGAAATTCGACCTAGGTTTTTGACTTTGATTCTGGGCAGACTGGGTTGTTTAGGGTAGAACTTGCCCTATACTACTTGGAATTGAATGAAATGAACTTTTTTAGAAAGCTTACACATAGGAGAATGTCCCAGAAAAATTTCAGCCTGTTTTCTCCCAGTGGTCCAAGGAAGTTTCCCCATGTCCAAACCGGGCCAAAATAGGACAGTTTAGGAAGGTAAGATTTCGGGGCTTATAACTCGAGCCCTACTAAGGCAAATGGAATGCAAATTTTTGTAAATGAAAGATTGTCCTGTTAGATTTAATATCAGACCAATTTCGTATGATTTGAACTAGTTTTCGATTTTTAGTGGATTTTTACTTCTAAGTGTGTAATTCTGGCTAGCTACAGGGCAGGCTGGGATAAAACCTAAGTAACTTGAGTTTTATTTATCAAAATTAGATGGGACCAAACAGTTAGAAAATAGACACATAACACTTTAATATATCCAAAATTCAGGTCCAAATGAGTTAAATAGAAATTTTGGCTTGAGTTACAAAAATTGGGTTGAATGATTGTGTTGAGGCAGTAACCCTGTCTTAATGTAACTAGTGCTTCTATGAAGTTAATGTTGAATTATGAACGAAATGTCATGATTTCTTTGATAAGTTAGTGTACCAAGTACTGGCACTATTCATGGGGAAGCGGACATGTTCCGTTATGCCGCCGAAATTTCGGTAAGACCTATGCATGAGTCATAAGATACATGTGCATTTTCAAGAAAATTCATGAAGATTATGTTATGATGAGCATAATGGCTATGTTATGAAGAAAGTCCATAATACTTGGGCCAGCCTTGGAATAAAGTTAAGGGGAATAGATCGGTGGGGAGGTCAGGGAAAGTAAACCTAGCATTCCTGTATAGGAACGAGCTCGATCCTAAAAAGCAGATTATTACCCAGGAGTCTAAATGGTCAAGAACTCCCAAAGGACCAAGTAATGAAAAAGTTTATGAAAAAAGGTTCAAGAATAAGTTTTGCATGATTACATTGAATAGTTATTACAAGTTGTTTACAATTTGCCTATTATGTTTACTTACTGCTGTATGTTCATTTATTCTACTTATTATTCTATGTATCATTGTTAGTAGTTATTCTGTTTCTTATACTATCCTAAGTAAAATTGAACCTTGTATCAGACCAGACGTTTTCTTAAACTTATTAAAAATGGATAGTTCAGTTTGAACCCATGTTTTCATAATTAAATAAAAACCAAGGCAATTGCGAATAAATGTGACATCAATTAAATACCGTACGCGAGCCCTACCGAGAATTTCTTTAAATTCTCACCTCGTTTTGCATTTCCGCATCATTCTTAGACATTGGCGATGGACTCGACGGCCACTCTTTTTATTGAGATTCCAGACCTACAACTCCACCATGACTCGAGTTGGACTCACTGTACAGAGCCGGCTCCTGCCATTTCCATCTCTACTTTTAGTAATAGGAACTTTGTTGTTCCTCTATTTTACTCTGCTTTTGAAACATATATATATATATATATATATATATATATATATATATATATATATATATATATATATATATATATATAAACTGAAGCGTTGGCTTCTGACCTATATATGCCTATATATGTATGTATACAGTTAATGATGTATTACTTATTCTTATCTTTTCTATTGTGATTTATTAAACTTCGTTACGATCGTTATATACAGCGCACCGTCTCGACTATTATAATAAAAAATAAAAATAAAAAAAGAGAGATGTGACATGTAATTAGTAATCGGAGTATTAACACGGTAACGCAACCTATCCAATTTCATGCTATGACTTAAGCATAACATTAACTTGGTAGGGTGTTACATCATGTGTCTGGAGCACCACTGTCTAGATACCACTTCTTCTCCCTTTGATGTGCTGATTTAAGACACACTTGCATCAGAAGAAATTTTAGCTTTAGGTACTCAGATTTTCTTAGGTCCTTTTGTGTTAGTAGAATTTTTGGGTTTCTTCACTTTCTATTTAGCTTTCCTTCCTGAAAAGCATCTCTTGGAAGAGTGCCCCTTTGTGAAACAATATATACACATAGGAATTTGATGTGTGGAATCTTTAGATAATTTTTCGTCATCTTCCTTCTCAAAGCCTAGACCTGTTTTGTCAAAATAAGGCTTTTGGGCTCCAAGCATCAAATCCAGATTTTTGAGCCATTTACCATTTTTTCAAGATCTAATTTGAGAAGTTTTATTGTTTTCTGAAGCTCAGAAGCATCAGAGGATGATTGAAGGCGAATTTTAGAAACTTCGATTTTCAGGGCTGCTACATCCTTCTGAAGAAGGATATTATCAGTTTGCAATTTTTCTTTTTCGTGCCCAACCTTCTCTTTTTCAATCTTGAGATTTTCAAATTCCAAAGATAATTTTTGAAAATCCTTTCTCAGAGAAGCATAATGAGAAGCAAGAGATTTAGAATCATCCAAGAGTTCATCATACACTTTTTGAAGATTTTCAAAAGTAACCTTAGGTTCAGCATTGTGTACCTCAGTTTCTTTATCAAAAACAATGTCAGCCATGAAGCAAAAATTTGCTACCATTTCTTCTTCACTCTGAGATTCTTCATTTTCTTGTTCTTTGTCCAAATCCTCCTAAGTAGCCATCATTGCCTTTTTCTTTGTGGTATTCTTTTTCGAGGCTTTCTTCAGTCCTGGACATTCAAATCTGACATGTCTAGGTTCTTTGCACTCGAAGCAAATGATTTCATCTTGCTTAACCTTGCCTTTGCCCTTTTTGTCTTTCTTGGGAAAGAGGTTCTTCTTCTTCCTTTTTATCCATGCTCTTGAGATCTTCCTTGCTAAGTGAGCAATTTCATCACTGCCGTAATCATCAGAAGACTCCTCTTCTTCTTCTTCAAATTCTTCCGAGGCTTTCAAGGCTTTTGGAAATTGAGTCTTTTTCTGAGTGGACTTCAGAGCAATGGATTTTCCTTTCTTGATAGCCTCATCAGCGACTTCATTTAGCTTGATCTCATGAGTCTTTAGTGACTCAATGAGAGCATCCAAGCTAAGTACATTTAGGTCCTTAAATTCTTGAATAGCCGCGACTTTTGGATGCAAGCCTTGGAAAGACTTCTCAGAATCTTTCTCACCATTTTTGCATTAGTGTACCTTTTGGCTAAGGCCTTTAGTTGGTTTATGATATGCATGAATTTGGTCATCATTTCATCGATATTCTCATGTTCGAGCATTCTGAACATTTCATATTGATGAACCAACATGTTGATTTTGGTTTCTTTGACCTGGTTCATTCTTTCATGAAGCACTTGAAGTCTATCCCAGATTTCCTTAGTTGAGTCGCAAGATATGATCTTGTCATATTCGCTTTTGCTCAAGGCACATATGAGAAGATATTTTGCCTTGTCATTCATTTGGACCTTGGTTTTGTGTTGATCAGATTATTCATTTCTAGGGATGGTTTTGACTACAACAGGAGGAGGTAGTTCTGGGTCAGCAACTATTTGAGGTGTTGGTTGCTTGACTGTGGGTATATAGTCATCATTTTCTTTAATCTTCCACATGTCTAAATTGGTGGACTCTATGAAGAGTCTTATTCTATCCTTCCAATAAGGATAATCTTCACCATTGAAGTATGGAGGACAGTTTATAGAGAGACTTTTTGTAATATGATTCATTTGTTGAGCTATCTGATAGGATCTTTGACCTCTATAACCATTAGGAAGCTCAACCCCAGAGTTAGGCTTAATACCAATTATTGGATAAGATAGCACGAGAAGGAGAGGTTGAATCATGCTTTCAAGCTAATTTGGATTATGGAAGCGATAGTGTTAGTTTAAAAATAGTTTAGTTCTATATAACACTGAAATACACTTTTGTTTTTGATAAAGTTTTAAATAGATTTGAATCTAAATGATATAATCAAATAACAAGATCAGAGTTAGAGATAATCACATAGCAGATTTTATACTAGTTTGGCCAAACCACTTGCCTACTTCTAGTCCCCAACCTTTTGTTGAGATTTTTTATACTCTGAGCATTCTTTGTCCAAGCTTCTCTAAGCTTCTTACATGTGAGTATTCTTTCTACAAGCTTCTCCAAGCTTACAATCAAGTAGTGTTTTCCTATTCTCTCCAAACTTCACAAATGAGTAGTATTTTCCTAGCCTCCCAAGCTTTACACTAACCTCTGCTAGGTCCAGATACAAATAATGAGAATGAAGTATTTTGTTTATACACTCACACTAACTTTCTCAATAGAGGATGAACTATAAGGTGATTGTGTGAGACTTTTCCAAATTCTTAAAAAGAGAATATATCTATTACAGACCAGAGAGAAGATTTTCTTATATCCTAAAGTTACAATAAGTAATTTTTTGGTGTTCTAAACAGTTGAGAAGGATGAAGAAAGGAAGCTATTTTACAAGAAAAGTATTAAAACAGTCTAACTATTCTTTCTTCGATTTCCAGCCTTTTATAGGCTTTGAGATATGACTATTAAAGCTTGCAGGCCTTGATCCTTGTGATCTTTTTTGGTCTATTGGTCTTTGACCGGATAGAGAAGAAATAGGCTTTCTTTTTCCCATTCTTCAAAACTTACACAAAAGTAGAAAAGTAGCCATTTGTTGGTTTGCTAACTATTCAGACTTGTCAGCGCCTCTTCTGCATCTTGTCAAATCACCCTTTTGACATTTTGAATTTGTCTATTGAAGCGTGCAAAGGAAGCTTTGAAGGTGTAATATTTCATGAAAAGCATTTCTCTGAAAATTTCCCTTCTGGACAAGGTCATCTTTCTGAGTGAACAATGTTCACTCTTAAGCCACCATTTTCCTTTATGATGTTACAGTTTCATCCTTCTAAACCTTCTTTCTTATTTCTTGCATCATAATTAAGAGAAGTATACAAAGCATATATTCCATATCAAGTATATTCAATTTAAAGTACTAATGGATAACCTGACTTTGAATTTTCTCAATCATATAATGCATATAATTCACAAAGAAACACTTCTAGAAACAATTCATTTATATATATATATAGCAGGATTAGTTTAAAATTTGATTTGATATTCATCAAAACCTTAATTCTCATTTCAGTTTGCACCTACAGAATGGTTTCTGAAGGGCATTGGAGCTAACATTGGATGGATAAAGCATACAAAGTGTAGGAGGAACTTCACGAAAACTTCTCCCAGGGCGATCTCTTTCGAATCACGATCTGCAAGATGAAATCGCTTTTCTACAATAGGGAGATTTGAATGTTACAAGGTATTTCATTGAGCTAAGGCTCTTTGGGATGAGTTAGAGGTATTTTGCTCAAATCCTATTTGTCGTTATGCCTCTCCCCGTGCTTGTGATGCTGTGACTGATCTACGAAATTAGAAAATGTTGATCTAGTTATCAAGTTTCTCCATGGTTTGAATGATCAACATGCTACTATTCACTCTCAAGTGATGTTATTAGATCCACTTCTTTCTCCTTTGTTATTCAGCAAGAGTGGCAATTTTCCACCAAAGTTGCTTTGGAGGCTCACATTGTGATTAATGTTGCTAAAAGTGTTCCTCTTCACGGTTTCAATGGATCTGGTGCCTCTCGATCCAATGCCTCCGCACCTAAGTTTGGACAGAAGCACCTTTGTTCCTTATATGATTGTCACAATCACAGTGTGAATACATGTTACAAGAAACATGATTACCCCCTAGCTATCGTTCTCACTTTGAGCAGCGGAGTGCCAATGCTGTAGCTACTAATATTGGTGATGTTACTGCTTCCAATGAAGCTCAGAGTTTAGTTTTTACTTTCACTTAAGACTAATATCACAGATTGCTCACTTTGCTTCCTCAACATGCTTCTATCATAGCTGTTGATCATAATCTCATCCAGGCTAATTTCACATCTGTCAATCACAATAACACTTCTACTTCGGCCTTAGGTAACTTAGATGTTGATTGATGTAACACCATAATAATCCCATACTATGCTTAAGTCATATTATGTCCAATTATTAGTTATTACTTATGCTTGCAGAAAACTTAAACTCTTTTGGAAAATATATTATGCAAAAAATAGGGTAAAATATTTTTTGAAATACATTGATGCTTTTAGAGCATTTTAAAAACTTGAGAGCCTTGTAAGTGAGAGAAATGTCATATAAGCTTTGCGCATGAGAATCCCAACATAAAGTAACAAAATATAAAGGCAGTAAAACAATATTAGTATGTAAGAAAGTTTAAGATTACTATTCCATATAAAATAAAACATAGTGTCATGAGTTATATATAAAGGGCTCATAGCTATGCCATGGCCTACATAATACATACAACTAATATAACAGAGTTCCAAAGCATCATTAAAGGCATGACATGAAATACATGGAGAGGTAGAACTAAAACAGACTACTAGCCTAGCACAAATCAAAACCCTAGCATCCGATGTCCACAAGCACATCCCATGGCCATACGAGCATGGTGATCCAGTGCGACTGCATACCTTTGGACCTCGTAACAGTAGATAGCTCCTCGGACAGGTCCTCCTTGTGTATCGGGATGATGCCCAGGTGGTGCTTTGGGTATGGAGGATAGGTAGCTACCATTATCGGAGTGGCTGTGGAACTTAGCTCTATAATCAGGATAGTTGGTTAAGGTAGAATCTCGATCGATGGTAGCTTGGGAGACATGGGCTCCATCTTAAAGTTAGGCAATGGCAATAACGGCAAGTCCTAAGGTGCTAGTGGTGGTGCAGGGGGTGTCTTAGGAATGAATGCAAAGGCTGGTGGAATGTTTGGCTTTGCTTCTCCATGCATATGACCAAGGTAAAGGTAGGTGTAAACAACCGTAGTGGTTGTTGCCATGATTGCATTCGCTTCAACATCGTAGAACCATTCGTATTTACGAAGATCCATGATCCACTCAACTGGGTGCGCCATCAAAGTCTGGTGACGATATGGAAAAATGAAGGTGAGAAATAATATTTTTTAGTAAGACTCTAACTCAACATAAAAATGTCTTCATTATTGTCCCAACCACTTTGGGTTTTGCCAAAAGAATTAGTAAGCACGCATATGGTTCAATTATTTGGTTTTCAAAAGCATAATTATTCGAAGTGGGTTTCCTTTTCAAACATACATTCTTATCATGATAAATACATTAACATAGGCATAAAGAAGAAATATAGATAAATGCATCATGCATAAATATCTTGAAATTTTCTTTCTTTTCTTGGGTTAGGCTAAAGCTCCTTTATTTCATTAAAATTGACTTCATCATAAATTTTTTATTTACCATGCTCTTAAGTTGAATTGTAATGAGCTCATATTATGGCCGTCACCATCATAAATTCCCGGAACCTTTGTGGGAGAGAGGGAAAGGTAGGTTTCACCTTCCCTTATCGAAGGATCACATCTTCTTATTTTATCTTTGAGGGTCACCTTCCTTTATTGAAGGATCATATCCTTAGTTTTATCTTTTCTTGATTAATGCATATGATGCTAAAATTATGCTAAGTCCATGAGTTTTAGGGAAATTCGACAGTATAATGGTTAGACTAGAGCATTCCTAAAATTTGCCAAATAGAGAATTTCAATCACAAGTCATCATTATGCATTTCATAGTATCATATTCATCATAATAATAATCATCATCATCATCATCATAATACTTGCGCATAGAGACATATATCACAAGCAAAATCTTATAAGCTTAGCTTAGTAAATTAAGTGCAAACTTTTAGTTAACTTTTCATCTTGTTCAATTCTTTTATTATCCTAGGAGACAAGTTTCTTCCATTTCTCCTTTTAAATCTTTTAAGTTGGAGTATGAAGTTTCAATGTTTTAACAGTTTTGGAGTTTTTCAAGTTTATTTTTCACTTTGCCTTAGAGTTAACCTTAACCGAATTTATGTTTTCACTGTGAGGCAGTAAGTTCGGAAATTTACTATAATTTTTTCGTTTATTATTTTGGCTTCATTTTTGACAGAATTATACTACTTTGAGCCCTCTTTTAAACAAAATAAACACCATCTAAAAATTTATAGTTTAGCTTAAGTTATGAACTTAACAATATTGTTGTTCAGTTTTTAAGTTTTACCCAAGCAGTAGTAACTTGGTGAATTTACTAGGAGCTCCACAAATGGATTATGCCTAAAATATTTTATGCAATTGTTCTTTTATGTCTTAGCTTTCTTACAAATTTGGTCCCACTAAAAATTGTTTTATATAACTTGAGTAATAAAGATTTTAGTGTAAGCTATTTGGACAAAAACTCCACTAGGTACAACCCATTTACAAAATTCATAACTTTCTCAGTTTAAGTCCAATGATAGCATGTTTTATATGTATGGAAAGCTCTGTGAGTTTATTTTAATATAAAGTTGGTCCCATTATGTTTTGAGTTATAGAGATTAAATTACTACTTTTGCCACATAGACTATCTAGAGATTCTAGCATTTCAAAGTTTCATTTTCTTAGCTTGTTTATGGGAAACATTAAGATTCATCCTCAAGTGACCATCACTATTTCTCATTTTACTTTCATGCTTTGAGGTTTTAAGGACAAAATAGTGTTTGGAGTTTAAATGAAGTTTGGTTCATAAAAACATTTGTACAAACTAAATGTGTTTCAAGAAAGTACTTTAACATCAAGAATAACTTCAAAAAGGAAAAATATGGTCATGAGACCTAAAGTATAAGTCCTACAACCACCTAGCTATGGAGAAGCTTAGGAGTTTTAGTTCTTGAAACACACAAAAATTAGCTAGAATCACTAGCACTGGAAGCCTTGAAAATGTTTGGAAAGTTGAAAGGATATAGAAGGCCTCCTCTTTTGGGCTTGAAAAGAAGTTGTGTTGGCTTTGCTGAATGGAGCTAAGTGTGTGTTTGAATATATTCTTAAAACACCAAAGAAGGTGATCCTTGAAGGGCTTGTGAGAATGACGGTGGGAAATGAGGTTGGTGTAGTAGAAAGGTAAGAAGAACAAGTAGAACAAGAAGAAGGTAGTGTAGAGTTTTAGAGAGAAGTGAGAGCTTGATCTTTTAGTGAGAATGAAAGTTGCAAATGAGAGTGTGGGGAGGTGGGGATTATGGTCATAACATTCAAGAGATATGGCTGATTGCATTTTTGCTTTTTGCTTCAAGGATGAAACTTAGTGACCTTTGGGTAGTTGGTTATTGTTCCACTTTAGAGTCTTGAGTGCAAGGCTTAAACCCCTTTGTGTTTTCTAAGTTGGTTAATGGCTAAATCCATGCCATCAGTGGGGTGATCCACTTTGGTGGTTTATGCCAAAACTAGTTTGATCCATATGTAGGATAATTTCACTTTTGGTTAATCAATCTTTAAGTTAATAACCACATTAGGCCTTGATTTTATGGTGTAAGATTTAGAAGCAAATGAATGGTGGATGATGGAGGTGATGTGGCTGAATTTCGCTCTCAGATAATGGGGGGATTTTGAATTTTCTTTGTTGTAAGAATTATCTAGGTGTTGATGAATTAGATTAGTTTAATTGCTCATTAAACAATTTTGGTTAAATGCACTTTTAAGACTTTCTCTCTAAAATGAATGATTCTTACTAATATTTATTTATTATGCAAGGATGAATTTACCACATTTGATTAAAGTAGAACATTTGTCAAGTGCTTGATTAATAAGATTTTATCACCTTAATTATGTTCTTAGTCATGAGTTAGCAAGATTAGGACAATTAAGCCTTAATTAAATCGTTTAGTGTGCCATTATTCAATTATTGACTTTTCTTATTGATCATTGACTTTTAGTTGACTTGTTGACTTTTCTTTAATTACTAAAATTTTTCTCTTGAGATTAGTTGATTAATCCTTAAATAATCACTAATCTCTCTAATTAGTCAGTAATACTGAGCTGATTAGCTTAGACAAATTTGGGGATGTTACAATCGATGGATTCTTGACATTGGAGCCATGGATCACATTTGCACCTCTTTATGCTTTTTTGCCTTACATAGGTGCATTACTCCTGTTTGTGTTAGTTTACCAAATGTCAAATGTCAACATGTCTTTGCTCATTTCTTTGGCACTGTCTATTTTTCTCTTGACTTTTACTTGCATAATGTCCTATACGTTCCTCAGTTTTCCATTAAATTGATCTTAGTTACTAAATTGGCTCATTCTTTGGAATGTAAACTCATTTTCTTTTCTTATTTTTGTTATTTTTAGGATCTCAATGCTTCAATGATGATTGGAATTGCTAAGGTTGTGAATGGATTGTATCTTTTGAAGTCACTTATCTGTAATAGCTCTACTTTTTATAACTCTGACTATACACACACTGCACCTACTTCCCCCTTTGATGTATGGCACTATAGGTTGGGTCATCCTTCTGATGTTCATATTCACACTTTGCATTGTCATTTTCCCTTTATTATCATTCCTAGGAATAAAGGTGTATTTGACATTTGTCATTTTTCAAAACAAAAGAAACTTTCATTCTTTGTGAGTGAATCGCATGCTAATAAAACTTTTGATTTGCTTTATTGTGATATTCAGGGACCCTTTACCCTTCCCTCTATTCAAGGTTATAAATATTTTTTAACAATAGTGGATGACTTCTCTCAATATATTTGGATTTTTCTACTAAAACTCAAATCCAGCACCCACTACACTTCAACATTTTGTCCACATGGTTGAAGCTTAATTTAAATCCAAAATTAAGAAAATACACACTAATAATGGCTCTGAATTATGCCTTGCTCAGTTTTATGCCTCCAAAGGCATTTTGCACTAAATCTCTTGTGTTGAGACACCTCAAAAAAATGTGGTTATTGGGAGGAAGCTTCAGTCTATCCTGAATATAGCTCACCTCCTCTTGTTTCGGGCCAACCTTCCCAAGTCCTTTTGGTCTTTTGCAATTTTACATGTTATTTTTTTATTAAATCGACTCCGTACTGCAACTTTAACTAATGCTACTCCTTATGAAAAATTGTTTGGTAAATTTCTTGATCTTAGCTTTCTCAAAGTTTTTGGTTCTTTGGCTTTTGCCTTCGCTTTACTTAGGAATCGTACAAAATTGGACGCTCGAGCTAGGAAGTGTATCTTCTTAGGATGCTAACCTAGCACTAAAGGTTTCCTTTTGTACAATCTTAAGACTCATGAGATTTTTCTTAGTCAGCATGTTATTTTCCATGAGATTGTTTTTCAATTACATACTTGTTTCCACGAGCATGATCCTTCATCTAGTGCCATACTTCTTCCTTTACATCATTCTTTACTCGATGACACTCTTACCTTTCCTCAACCCTCACAACATGCTACCCATTCTCCTCCACCTAGTCCCTCACCCTCACAAGATCTTGTATAGCCACAACCTATTGCTCCTAATTGTGGGTCAACTAGAATCTGCAAAACTCCCAACCTTCAAGACTTCCACTGCAATTTTGCCATAACCTCAGGTAATCAACATGACTTTTCTCACATGGTAGCTCTTAGTTCTACTTCACATCCCTTGTCTTCTATCATTACTTATATCATCCTACCCCCTAAACACTTAGCTTACACCTTGAATGTGTCCTCCTTTATTGAATCTAAGAGTTACTCCCAAGCTGTAAAGTATAGTTGTTGGCAGCATACTATGCAAGCTGAGATAAATGCACTTCAAGATAATAAGACTTGGACTTTAGTGGATTTGCTTGCAAGTAAAACTCCCATTGGATGTAAATGGGTCTATAAGGCCAAGTTGAAATCCGATGATTTTGTTGAATGCTACGAGATATGGTTGGTGGACAAGGGTTACACCCAAGCCCATGGCATTGACTATTTTGACACTTTTAGCCCACTATCCATTTGCTTCTTGTTGTTGCGGCTGCTAAGTAATGGTTCCTTCATTAATTGTGTAACGTCTAAAAAATTTGAAAATGCCCAATTTGCTTTATTAATCAATTTATTTGATTCTATTACATAAGTAAGGTTAATTAGAGAATAATTAGAGATTTATTTAGAGTCAATTAGATGCTAGTTAAATCTTACAAAATTAGTTAGTAACGTTTTGCCGGTTTGAAGAAAATCGGTAAAGGTTCGGTGTTTTTAAACTGCCAGAATCGAATCAATAGAATTATATATCGAAAACCCTAAATTTAGTGGCTAAGAACTTAGCCACTTTATCCCATAAAATGGTGCCACTTGCAGCCGTGTATCATAGCCACTCAAAGAACAACCAATGAGAAGCCATGGATTCAACTATCTATGGTTATATCAATTAAACAATTCCCTCCTCAATCCTTTACAATTTTTGGCCCTCTCTTTGCTGACCCCTTTTCATTTTCTTTTCATCCTCCTTCTACCTTACTTCACTCCTCCTCCATCTTCAAGTTCCAACCATCTTCTACATCAAAACCTTCACCTAGTAAACATATATATCAAACTAGAGGTAGGATTCCATCTCTTTGTTTGATTTTGTTAATCTGTTAGCCATCTCTAAATTCTTTTCTACTCATATATTGAAAACTATATTGAGTTTATAGGATGTTTTATGTCAGGATTAATATGCATATATTGGGTTTGAGTTGAATTGTTAAAGAAAACCACAAGAGAAAGCAAACAGAATGAACTAGACTAAGAAACCCTACAGCATCCATACTTTCGTAGTATACGGCTTCGTACATAGCCATTAGAATTTGATTAAAATAATTTTAAATGAAACTATACATTTAGAGCTTTCCAACCATAAAAATTATAAGGCCATTGGATTAGTATTGAGTGTGATATGATTTTTTGAAGTTTACCCTAGATTTCTGTCTCTAGACCTAACCTATGTAGATTTTGCAGGGTATAACTCGTCCTATACAACTTCAATTAGAGTGCAACCAATTTTGTTAGAAAGCTTATACATATAGAAACATGCCTAAAAATTTTAGTGTCAGATTCGATCCCGATTATTCTCAGTTATTTAACAAAGTTGCAACATGTCTTGACTAAGCAGAGATAGGACAGACCAATTCCACCAAATTTGTGAGCTTATAACTTGAGCTCTACTTATCCAAATGCAATGAAACTTACTGGAAATGAAAACTAGTTCAGTTAGCTTTAATATGATATAGGTTTCGTATGTATCCAATTTGATTCCACTATGAGATCACATGGGATGCCTTCAAGGTGGCTTTTTATGAGAAGTACTTCCCAATGTCCGTAAGGAACGCAAAGGTGATGGAGTTCATGAGGCTCTGCCAAGGAGGTATGAGCATTGCTGAGTACACGACAAAGTTTGAGGAGCTGTGCAAGTTTTCTACATTGTATCAGCAAAACCCGGATGAGCATTGGAAATGCATGAAGTATGAGGGAGGATTGCGGGCCGACATTCTGGCATCAGCGGCCCCATTGGAGATAAGGAACTATGCGGCACTTGTTAATAAGAGCCGTGTAGTAGAAGAATGTAATCGCAAGTTGGCAATCCAGAGATCAGAGGCCCGTAAGAGGAGACAGGCATCTTAAGGGCAACACCCGAAGGAGCCCTTGCAAAAGAAGCCCAACTACAGTGAAGGATCCAAGGGCAACCAGCCATAAGAGCCCTCCACCAACCCTCCAAGACCCGCCGACCAGCCCCCGAAGCCCGCAATGAATCCCACCTGCCCAAAGTGTGAGAGACAACACAAAGGGATTTGCTACGCCGGACAGAATATTTGCTTCAAATATGGACAGCCTGGGCATTTTGCAAGGAACTGCACCAAGGGCAAGCTCGCCTCGATTGCTTATGTGTAACAAATTTTGAGGGCAAAATTCTTTTTAAGGAGGGGAGATTGTAACATCCCCAATTTTTGTCTAAGCTAATTAGCTTAGTGATCCTGGCTAATTAGAGAGATTAACGATTAACTGAGGACTAATCGGCTAACCTCGATGAGCAAGAGCTTAGTGAATTGAGTCAAGTCAATAATTGAATCATAATACACTAAATGATTTAATTAAAACCTAATTATTCGAACCTCATTAATTTGTAACTTAGAAATATAATTAAGCTAATCCAATCTTATTAATTAAGTACAAGACAATTGTTCTACCTTACCAATTGAGATAGATTAATTCTAAACCCTAATTACATAATTCATAAGATCAATTCTTTTAAAAGGAAAAACGTCTTAAAGAATTAATTAACCGAAATTGATTAAAAAGCAATTTAACTAATCGAATTGATTAACAACTTAGGTAATTCTAATGGCTTTGAAGATTTAAAAACTTCTCCTAATTGATGCACCAAATTTCGGCCAAGGATAAGAGCAAAACTACAACCATTCATTTGCTTTCTCATCATACACCACTAGATCAAGAGTCCATATTAGTAAATTCCTTGAGTCAAGACAAAAGATCTACTCTCCTCCATCAAGATTGTGACACTTGGAGTGATCACAATCATCCAATGCCAATCCTAGGATAGATCATGCTTTTAACCACTTGAAAAGAAACACTACAAGGTCTTTACTCAAGTGCCAAGACTCAAAGAAAACACAACTCACCCTTTTACCCCAAGGTTCCTAGCCATTTTGCTTGAAAAAGAAATAAAACTCACCTACTCCCTCTTACTTGTTAGAGAAGCAAAAGCCATCAGCCCTCCCTCACCCATTTTGCGCCCCAAACTAGCCCTCCCACTCTCTCATTTGTGATTTTCATCCTCTCACTACAAGCCTAAGCTCTCACTTCTTTCTAAGCCTCATTCTAGCTCTTCTACTCTTCCAATTCCTCTTGTTCTTCTTCCCACTTTCACACCCCATCCAACTCTCTTTCCTTTCACCATTCCACAAGCCCTTCAAGGACCACCCTCTTTGGTTCTTGAGGAAGCAAAACAAATACTCACTTAGCCCCATTGTCAAGCTCAAGGAGGAGGAAGGCCATCTCCAACCATTTTCATTCTTCAAGCCTTCAAGAGAATCCTTGTGGTAGTGACTCTAACCTACTCTTTTCATGTATTTTTCAAGCTCTATAACTCCTAAGCTCTTTATAGCTAGGTGGTTTTAGGACTTGCTTCAAGGTCTTATGACCATTTCTTGTTCTAGGAGTTTTCTTGTCTTGTTGAAAAATGTTGCCTTGAAGTGAGAATATGTGGCATGATGGTTTTATGTATCTTGCTTTATTTTGGTTTAAAATACTGATTTGGTGACTAAAACTTTGAGTATGATGATGAGATAAAACATAAAAATGGTGATTTGAAGTGGTATAGCAACATTTCCACAAGATTGATATGTAAAACTTAAAAACTAGTTAAGCTAGAATTCTGGCAGTCTGTAATGCGTGCTGTATAAATGTAATGAAACTAATTTTCTGTAAAAGTAGACTCAAATAGCTTTCCACACATATAAAATTCGTGAAATTTGGAGTTAAAATGAGGGAGATATGATTTTTCAAATTTGGCTGTTCCCGGATGGATTTCTGTTCGGGCAGTATGTAATAAAACGTGCATAACTCAAGTTATACAGAACATTTTTGAGTGGGACCAAGTTTTTTAGAAAGCTAAGACATAGAGGAACATCCCCATAAAACAGTTTTGGCAGATTTCTTGTGAGGAGCTCGTAGTAAAGTTTAAAATTCACTGTACCGAGAATAAACTTAAAAGCTGAGCAGTCAGAATAAAATGTGCATATCTCAAGCTACAAAATGAATTTTTGAGTGGGGTTTGTTTTGTTTAAAAATAGACTCAGGGGAGTATAATTACGCCAAAATTCGAAACAAAGAGTAAAAGATGAAATTATGGTGAATTTTTGAATTTACTGGCCCACTGTAAAAGTAAAACTGATTATGGTAAGTTTTAAAGGTTAATGAGAAATAAGCTTTAAGACATTAAGACCCTTACATTAAGTATTGGAAAACCTTCATAATTCAACTTAAAAGTTTCAAAAAGGATAATGGATGAAATTGGCCCTATGCCTAATAAAAGAATTTATGCAAGAAGCAAATCAATTAAAAGCTTGTACCCAAGTTTACTAAGCTAAGCACATAAGACTTTGTGTGAAATGTATGCCTCTATGTGTCAATATGATGACAATGACATGACGATGATGATAAGAATGATAATGATATGATGACGATATGATAATGAATGATGATGATATGAATATGGTATGTTGATGGTATGATGCTTAATGATATACATGAAAGTATTAATAAATACGAACACCCTGGGGACGGCGATACGTAACGTCCAGAGGTGATTGATAAAGGAACCAGATTTGGGGACGGCGATACGTAACGCCTAAATGTGGAAAAGAATCACAATAATTTTGCATCATAAGCCTTAATAAGAGGAAGATAAACTAAGGGTGTGATCCTTCAAAAAGGAAGGTGACCTAATTTAAGCTCCCCTCACCCACGACTCACATGAGGCATGGCATGACCCAGCTAGTGTGAGTATAGGGGATAGGGCTTACATGAGGCATGGCATGACCCAGCTAGTGTAAGTACCGAAATTCTATGGTGGCGACGGCCGTGATATGAGCTCATTACTACTTATGTTTAGTGGGTGAAAAGATACAGTCAAGTTAAGAAAAGAAAAGGGGCTTCGGTCCAAACCCTAGAAAGGGGAAGAAGTTAAGAGAATCTTATAGCATGGACATGCATATTTTATGTAATTATATTTGTGCTTATGTATGTTATGATATAAATGATTACAGAGTATGTTAAAATTGAATCCGCTTCCGATATTCATGTTTTTGAAAACCTAAGAACGGAACCTTATGAATGCTCACTGTTTTCATTAATAAAACCGAAGTGGCTGGGACGATGACGATGACATTTTTGTGTCGGGTTCGAGTCCTACTGAGAAATTCCATTTCTCACCCTAGTTGTTCTTCCGCATCGTCACCAGATCTCGATGGCGCATCCGATGGAGTGGAGCATGGATTCCCCACACTGTGAGCGGGCGTATGACGTGGGATGTCAGACAATGCTGATGTGGACATGTAATCACCGTAGCTCTGCATCTTCATTCATTTCTTTGGTGACGAACGATGTCGATTTTAGTTTGTATCTAGTATTTGGATCATGGCACGACCATGAGCCTCCTTTGATGTAATGCTGATATGTATATATATATATTATGAACCTATATGAATGTAATGGTTTGTTATTTAATGCAATGTATTTGTGAATTACTATTTATTTATCTTTCTTTTGTTTTATATTGGGTTATGTATCTTATGCGATGCGCCCTTTCTCTATCTGTCTTCTCGCTCAAGGCTTTACTTTTTAAAACGCTGCAAAGCGATGACGTATTTCAAAAAAAAAAAAAAAAAGAAATCTTACTGTATTTTCCGTGTAACTTGATTTCAAGTGAAGTTTAGTTTTCCACGAGCATAAGTAACAACTAATAAAATGCCGTAATATGACTTAAGCATAGTATGGGTTTATTAGGGTGTTACAGGTTCCAATAAGCTTGCTTGAACTGGGAAAAAAATGACATCGTATAGTGCTTTCAATTGAGTCATTCTCAGCTATTGAAATTGATGCACCTATTGCATAGTTAGATTCAGATATGCTCCCAATCTTGACTGGCTTGTACGCTTCCTTTCCTGTTGCCTTCTTTTTTAGGCTTCTATTCTCTTTTTCTGTGGCAGAGGTTATAAATCCTGGGGCATATTTAAATTTACTCAAATAATCAATAACACAAATATCCCGACCCAAAAAAAAAAATCATGATAATAATAATACAAATATGTGAAAGTAAAATAGAAAAGTCTTTATTTTTCTTAAATGTAAATCATTATAGTTGAATTAAAAGGAAATAACTTGAACCATGGGAACTTTTATAGGTGAGCTTAAGCGACATGATTTTTCTCTTTTTTTTTTTCTAATAGGTAAAAAAAAGGTCAAAACTCTTGGTAAGAAAGGAGCAAAAATAAGTACAACTGAATCCCAAACAAAAAGAAAAGGATCCAGCAAACCCAAGATAAAAACTTGAGAAACATGCTAAGGGGCATTGGAACACAACACTAAAAAAGGAAAAACTCCACAAAGCCCCTAAAATGACAAAGATAGACTAACACACTCAATCAACCATAAGAAAAGCCTATAAAGGTTGACTTCTTGTATCCTTTCTTTTGCCTCTTCTACTCTTTGCCTTACTCTGACAAGGCTCTTTATTCTTTGACTTTGCCTTATGAACCAAAGCCACTAAGACCTTGTCATTATTATCTACATGAAGGCCAATTGTTTTGCCTAGCTCCCATACACCCTCTGCCTTCTTATACACGACTCTCCCAGAGTCACCCTCCAAGCTTTCAAGCAGAAAATGCTTCATTCTCTTCTGAGCACTTTTCTTGAAAACTTACCCTTTGATTTCAATTGCTTTTCCCTTTTTTATCCTTGTATTTAGCCTTTAATACCACTCTAGCCAGGTTATCAACATGTGATTCATACTCCAAACCACTAGCTTTATCTTTCTTCATCAACACTTAGCTCACTAACCAATCCTTTAATACTTCCAAGAGCAATATTAATACAAGGTAACTAAGGTTCAAAGCCTAGGGTATTCAAGTGAGGACAAGGTCAGAGAGTTCACATCATCCAATGCCTCTAAAGATCTAATGTTAATCACTTAGGTTATTATGCGTTCACTTTCATTAACTGCATTAAGGAACTTTTCTTCACAAACATCTTTTAACATCTCTCCCTTATCAATAATTCGACATCCAAAGCCACTAACTCCATGATTTTCCACCGCCTTGTCTAAGGAATTTGAAAAAACTCGACTGTTTAATGCTTCAGTAGTTTGAACGTGATTCAACTCTCTGCGACCGTTGAGCTCCACTTCATCAACGTTCTGCCTCCCACTAGAAAAACAAACCCCGCAGGCCTCTTTACTCGCACCACAGGCACCTGTTGGAAACACAATCATAGGGGTTCGATAGCATAACTTTTTCATAAAAGCCTCTCATCCTATTTCCCTAATCAAGAAAACACACATCCTTGATGAAGAACCTTAAGCAAGTCTCAATAAGAATCTTTGTTATAGAAAAAGACCTCCCCTTAAGAGTGTTCTTATTGAATCCAATCACAGCACCCTCATTTTTCATAAATTTTACAAAGATTTGATAGAGACCAAGCATGAGGGAGAAGACCATTGCACTCCAACCAAACCTTCCTAGAGAAACTCTATTCTATAAAGCTCCAAGCTCAAAAATCCAAAAACCAGGAGGATACTTGTTCGGTACTTGCGCCCATAGCTGCATCCATAGGACCCTTTGATTCGAAGGTCACCATGGCCATAAAGGAATCTCTTTCTCTAATATCAACAACACCGCTCCAAATATTGGTAATCTTGCTTGATAGGGATTTGATGTCAACTAGGCTATAAAGCTTACAAACTAAAGTTATCTCAAGCCAAACCAAATTTGTAGAACAAATCTCACCATTTACCATTGTTACATTCTCATAATTATCATGGCCAATTTGAGGAACCTTTGCATTTGATTCCCAACCTTTGTTGTTCCCACTATCAAAGCCTATTGTTTCTCTACACATCAAAACACTCTCATGAACCACAGATGGCTTCCCTTCAATTGTTGATTTACCGACGTGCTTGGTGTAGATAGGACTAGCAAGGTGTTTCCTCTAACTTGCCTACGACACAACCAAACAATGATCTTCAATATGCATGCCATTAAGATCCTAGATTGTCGTAATTATATCATTTTTCGGCAGAACCTAACAAAGGTGAAGTGTGATGCTGATTGTAACAACCTACTAATTCAATATTATGCTTAAGTCATAGCATGAAATTTAGTAGTTGCGTTACAGTGTCAGTATTCCGTCTATTATTTATTTATTATATCATATGCCCTTTTTCTCTTTATTTTTTTTTTTTGACGAAATATACCTTGGAGCGCAGAATATATATATGTAAATGGGAGAAGTGGCACTCTGTATATAATAAACGTGATTAGTATCGCAGAACGTTAAAAATTAATAAAAAGCACAACAGAAAAGATAAAGATAAGTAATATATTATCGGCTATATACACACACACACACACACACACACACACACACACACATATATATATATATATATATATCGGAAGCTAACACTTTAGTTTATGTACAGGTTCAAAAAAGGATGCATATGTGGGGCCAGTATACACCAAAAAGACATAAGGCCCGTGTCAGTGAAAGCAGTCCTACAAGGTCCTCAAAGGACATTTCAACTAGCTGATCTACGTAACTATGTACATCTAGCTAAGTCTATAGCCCAATGATACACACTGCCAAAAGAGGGTCATACTATATAATGTAGCCTGCGGGTCGGAGCCTACTTGATCATGTAGCCGTTAGCCATATCAGGCCCGCCCGAGGAGTAATCAACATTAGATCCAGAAGAGGAAGAGGATGAACCGGAAGCCTCAGACGGGTCGCTCTTAGGACTGAACGGGATGTCCGGGACTACCTGCAGAGGTGACACTGGTGGAGGGCTGGCAGGGGCTGCGGGTGTTGCAGGTGCTGGAGGAGGAGCAAAGTGTGCCACGTGTAAGGGGATAGCAAAGTAGGGCATAGCAGGGTCGAACGCAGGATGAAATAGAGGAGAAGCAAAATTCCTATTACTAAAGAGATAAAGACGAAAGTGGTAAGAACCAACTATGTATAATGAATCAAACATAGGGTCATAGTGGAGCTACATGTCTAGAATCTCAATGAGCAGTACCGCCATCGTATCCATCGCCGGAGTCTGAGAATGATGTGGAAAACATAAAGCGAGATGAGAATTTGAAGAAATTCTTAGTAGGATTCGAGTACTGTATTAAACTGATGTCGCATTCATTCTAAGTTGCCTCGATTTTCTTTTAATTATATAACAAAAATGGCATCAAAGTAAACTACCCACATTTAATAAGTTTAAGAAAATACCTGGTTCGAGGCATGGTTCAATTTTACTTAAGATAGCAAAAGAAATAGAATAAACTGCTAAATAGCAATATACAGAATAATGAACAGAGTAAATAAACAGATAGCGGCAAGTAAACATAATAGTCAATCTCTAACCAACTTACAATGACTATGCAATGCTACCATGCAAATACTCATTCTTAAACTTAGTATTATAAGCTTTTCCATTACTTGGTCCCCTGGGAGTTCTTGGCCATTCAACTTCCGGCTAATAGTCTGCTTCTTAGGAATGAGTTCGTTCTTATATAGGAATGCCGGGTTTACTTTCCTCGACCTTCCCACCGATCTATTCCCCTTAACTTTCATCCGGAGCTGGCCCAAGTATTATGGAACTTTTATCATAACATAACCTTTATGAATTTCTTGAAAAATGTACATGTATCTGAATGTATCTTATAACTCATACATAGGCTTTACCGAAATTTCGGCAGCATAACAGAACGCATCCGCTTCCCCATGAATAGTACCAACACTCAGACAACCAATTTTACAGAAAAATCACAACACTTCATTCACAATTCAACATTAATTTCATAGGAGCATTAGTTGCATTTAAAGTATAGTTGCTATCTAAGCACTTTCACTCAGCCCGATTTTTGTAAAATAAGCCATAATTTCTATATAACTCATTTAGACCTAAATTTTGGATATGTTGGAGTGTTGTGTCTATTTTCTAACCTCTTTAGTCTCATCTAATTTTGATAAATGTATCTCAAATTATTTAAGTTCTATCCCAGCCTGTCCTGTAGCTGGCCAGAATTACACACTTAAAAGTAAAAATTCACTAAATATCAAAAACCAACTCAAATCATATGAAATCAGTATCATATTGAAGCTGATAAGACAAGCTTTCATTTTCAACAAGTCCTATTTCATTTGCTTGAGTAGAGCTTGAGTTATAAGCTCCGCTGTTTGACCTTTCTGGGTTGCCCTATCTAGCTCGGTTTGGACTTAGGGCGACTTCCTTGAATCACTAGGAGCAATTGAGACCGAATCTAACTCTGAAATTTTTATGGAGTGTTCTCCTATGAGTAAGATTTCTAACAACATTGGTCTCATTCAATTCCAAGTTATATAGGGCAAGTTTCTCCCTAAATAACCTTGTCTGTCTAGAATCAAAGTCAAAAAGTTTAAGAACTTCGCCGTACGGACTACTGTAGGGTTTTTGATCATCCAACCTCTCCCTTCTTTCTATTCTCATCCCTTTTCACTTCCTCTTCAATTTAAACATGAAAATAGCCATCAAACCAGCCAATAATCATCATATATATCCAAATAACACATCAAGCAGTGAAGAAAATTAAAACCCCAAATAGCTTCCATAACCAAGGAAACAAGAAAAAAGGTTGAATGTCTACCTTCTTTAAGTGTAATCTTGCTAAATTTTGAGTTTAGATGGATGGAATCTTATCAAAGCTTGAAGGTTGATGAAGTAGGTTGAAAGAAGAAGAGAAAAAGGAGATTGGAAGGGGAGAGGAGAGGGAACGTATTTCTGCTGAAGGGAAAAGGAAAGGAATATGTCACAAAGGCTTTAATGAAGTAGTTGGCAACTTAGATTTTGATTGGTTAAGAGCTAGTGGCTAAATTTCAGCCAACTCTCTTCATTTTGTGGCCTTTCTTGTGCCACCAATGGATGAATAAATGGCTGAGTATTCAGCTGTTGAGTTGTAGGATTTTCAGTGCATAATCCTATTAATTCGGTTCTGACAGTTTAAAATATCGAAATCTTATCGATTTCCTTTAAATCGGTATATCGGTTTAGGAAAATTTGTATGAAATCTTCTATGCTTCTAATCTAATTCCCTCACATCTAATCGCTCTAATTGCTAATTAATTAACCTAAAATAAATATTTAGTCAAATTTTAATTAACCTCAATTATTTGATAAAAATCGAGCAACTAGGCGAAAAATAATAAAATTCTGTGGATATTACATTACCACCCTACTAAAACAAATTTTGTCCTCAAAATTTAGTACCTGAGAATAGTGCAGGATACTTTTTCTTCATGTCTGATTCTAATTCCCAAATGTAGTCTTCAGCAACTTCTTTTCCCCGTGCTACTTTTACTAACTGCACGTTTTTGTTTCGAAGTTGCCTGCTGCTTCTATCTACGATCCATGCCGGCAATACGTGGAAAGTCAGGTCCTCTTTTAACTATTTTGACTCAAGTTCTAGGAAATGTGTAGGGTCAGGTTGATATTTTCTGAGTTGAGAAACATGAAAAACATCATGAAGGTTTGACAGATGTGGAGGTAAAGCGATTCGATAGGCAACTGATCTGATTCGTTTCAAGATTTGGAAGGGACCGATAAAGCGATGACTTAGCTTTTTGACCTTAATGGCTCTACCTATCCCTGCTGTAGGCATAACCTTTAGAAATATGTGGTTTCCTTCTTGAAATTCTAGTGGTTTTCTCCTAGTATCTGCGTAACTTTTCTAATAGCTTTGAGCGGCAAGCATCTTACTTCGAATTTTCTTAATCTGCTCAGTGGTTTGTCCAACTAAATTAGGTCCCAGTAGACTTGATTCTCTTATTTCATACCAACATAGTGGAGATTGGCACTTCCGTTCGTATAACACTTCGTAAGGAGCCATGCCGATGCTAGCGTAATAGCTATTATTGTATGCAAATTCGGCTAGCGGTAAGTATTGATCCCAGTTCCCATGTTGCTCCAATATATATGCTCACAACATATCTTCTAAGGTTTGAATTGTCCTTTCCTTGTGACCATCCGTTTGTGGGTGATATGTAGTGTAACACCCTTTATTATATAAGCCATGCTCGAGTCATGGAGTTATATTAAAAAGGTGTCTCTGTGTTAAGAAAACTTTAAAATATGGAAAATATAATACATGGCCCTTTAACTGCGCACTTTATTACTTATTAATAGTTCATAAACTTCGACATCTCTGATACATAGGGATAAAATAATTACAATTTAAAAGAAATTGTGACTAACATAATACATAGAATTTGCTTCTGATTGGTCACTAGCTAGCTTCAATAGTCTCTTGGTCTGGTCTTGTGCCCGAGTCTTGCTCAGTGAATGTCCCAGTCCTCTACCTTGCACTTCATTTCCAACTTAGGTGCTGGAATGTTTATGGAAAAGAGAAACATACAAGTAGGCAATGAGAACCTAAGGTTCTCAGTAGGTAAACTCAAACCAATCTTACAGTGCCATCATAAATATTCCAGTCGCTTCGGTTTATTATGAAAATATGAGCACATATAAACAAATAGTGGTTCAATTTTAAGTTGAAAACACCTTTCTCGAAGCGGGTTATATTTTAACAACCACTTGCCATATCATATGACAGACATAGAAATACAGATAGTATAATATGCTTCAACAAGGATCATAATAGCATTATGACTTAACTAGATAATTGAAGATGCACATATAGATGCTTATACTTGAATGTATGCAAGTGCACTTGACTTAATTTATCTCTTCTTTAACTTGCAACTTAACCTTGCCCTTCTGTACTTGGTCCCCGAGAGGTGAATGGCCTCTCTCACCCCTGGGTGATAGCCTGCTTTTCAGGTCTGAGCTCGTACCTATACATGAGTGACGGGTTTACTTTCCCCGACCCTCACACCAGTCTATTCCCCTTAAATCTGGTCGAGGGCTGGCCCAAGTCTTAGACAGTACTACTCTGGCCCATGCTAACTGGGTCTCTGCCATGCCTCATGTGGTAGCTTGGTACATCTTTCTTGTAAGTTCTCATAAATCTTATTCTTCTTTGGACATGATTATACATGCATATTTTACATGCATTCATTCATATACTTCATATTATACTTAAATCATTCTTGCATATATAAATCTTATGAGCATAACATATAAATGTTCATAACAGTCACATAATTCACATTTTTCTCATTTGAATTTCTAAAGATAATGCATTTAGTTTGCTTCACCATGAATAGTGCTAGACAACCAGTACAATTGTACAACTTGCAATTCAATATAAACCAGCAAATATGTATATATATTCATAGACTCATTCCTTAGTTTCAACTCAAGCATCAATAGGGCTTTCAGTTCATTCTTCCTTATACTGCCCGATTATTGTATACTCTACCCTTATTTCAATTTAACTCATTTAAATCTAATTTTTGGATATGTTGTAACCTTATGTGTCTAGTTTCTAGTCCTTTTAGTCCCATCTCTTTTGGAATTGTATAACTCAAGATATAAATGTTTTACCTTAGCATGCCCTGTTCTTAGCCAGACTTGGGTTCTTATAAAAGAAAATTCACTAAAAATAGAAAACTAGGTGAAATCTTACGAATTTTATATCAAATTAAAGCTAACACAAACAAGTTTTCAAATGAATTAGGGTTCATGTCATTTTCCTAATTAGATTATGAGTTATGAGTCCCGAAACATTACCCTACTGGGCTGCCCTATTCTAGGCCAGTTTAAACCTAAGCCAACTTCATTTATGTGATGGTAACAAATGACAACGAATCAAATTCTGAAATTTAAATGGAATGTTCTCTTATATGTTAACTTTCAAAAAACTTTCATTTCACTCAATTTGGAGTTGTGTAGAGTGAGTTACATCCTTCTCAACTCATGTTGCCCGAGTAAAAATCTAGATTTCTAGGTTAAACTTCCAAAATTCATAACTAATTCTATACTAATCCAATGGCCTTATATGTTATATGTATGGAAAGTACTAGATGTCTAGTTTCATATAGATTCATCCACTTTCTATGGCTGTAGGCAGAGCCGTACACTCTGCCAGTACGGATGCCGTAGGGTTTTCTCACCAAAATAGATTATGCTTCGCTCCTTTTTGAGTTTTTGATAAAGTCTTCATCTTAAACCAAATTTCCTCACCTCAAGTCACTAAAAGAACATCAAAGCACCATCATACAAGTATGGCATAATAGGAATATAGCAGCCACATAGTCACATGATGCATCAAATAACTAAGAATTTAAGCTACCTACCTCAAAATCCTTGAAACCATGGATGAAAGGAAGGTGAGAGCAACATCCTAACCTTCTTCCCCTCTCATGGCAGTGCCATAAATGGTGGTGGGGGGGACACTTGATGCTAAATCATGAAATTGCTAGAGGGGTTTTGTAGAGAAGGAGGTGAGGATCAATTTTCATAAAAGGAGCAAGAGGATTTGAGGTCAAGAGGGCTTCCAATCTTGAGCTTGAAGTTCTTGATCATGGAGCTAAGGAAAGAAAGGAAGAAGAAGAAGAAAAAGAGATGGAAGCAGGCTGAAACATGGTGGAGGGCGCAAATTAAAAGGAGATGGGTGAGATTTTTCTAAGCTTTATGACATAGATAAGGATGGCTTTAGATATTTGGCTTTAGTGGTCATGATTTGGCCAAATTTCCCCATCATATGGCTGCCATATGGCGCCATCTATGGTGGTGGAGGTGGCAGAATTTCAGCCGTTCCACCTAAGGTTATCAGTGTAAAATTCTACTGATTCGGCTCTAGCAGTTTAGAACACCGAATATTTACCAATTTCCTCCAAATTGGTAAAATGTTACTTAATGGTTTTGTAAGATGCCTACATGTTCACTTTAATTTATCTTAAGCCTAATCTCTCTAACTAATATCTAATTAGCTCTTGATTAATATTTAATTAACTTCTAATTGCCCTTACATAACTATCGGAACCGAATAAGTAGATTAACGGCGTAAATTAGACAATTTTGCAAATCCGGAGCCTTTTTGTTTTCTATCTTCTGTAACTAATGGCATTTCCATAAATTTTGAGCAAGTCCAGGGATACCCCATGTCGTTTCACACCAGAATGCCTCCATGGCTCAAACGATGGAGATTTAAACTTCTACGGTTTCACCACATGATTCTGCTCCGTTTAAAACCCTATTATGCTAATCCTATAGATGTGGGGACATAAAGGTCATTTTATAAAAAGTTCTACGGTGGACATAAAAGTCATTTTATGAAAAGTTCTAGGGTTATTATGGAAATAAGTTTTTGGAGTCAAAACATAATTTCTAAAAATTCAGGGTATCACTGCGATTAATAAAAGTTTGCAGGGGCACTTTTGTCATTTCTTAATTTTTAACGTATGGTAGTGCCATATTTTCAACGGCAGTGTTACACTACTCTATAATTCCAAGTGTGAGGATCATCATGGCATAGCGTTGCCTGAGAAATCCTCACACTGCCTAAGGGAAATAATTCAAAGTTCCCATTACGTTCTGTTTACAAAAGTGGGGATGTTACATGTAGTGCTTAGACACAACTTAGTAGCAAACGCTTTTTGTAAGGCTCCCCAAAACCGTGAAGTGAATCTTTGGTCTCGATCAAAGATAATGGTTGAAGGGGTCCCATGTAGCCTTATAATCTCTTGAATGTACAATTGCGCTAGTTTTTCCAACGGATAATTTGCTCGAATGGGTAGAAAGTGAGCAGATTTGGTTAATCTATCCACAACGACCCATATGGCATCATATCCTATTGGTGTCCTTGGTAATGCCATTACAAAATCCATGGAGATACTCTCCCACTTCCACTCAGGGATTTCTAGAGGTTGTAGCATCCCGGAGAGTTTCTAATGTTCCGCTTTCACCTTCTGACAGATCAAGCACTTGCTCACGAAGCTTGCCACGTCTGACTTCATGCCTGGCCACCAAAACATTTTCTTGAGGTCTTGATACATTTTAGTAATGCCGGGATGTATGGTAAATTCACCTTTATGTGCTTCCTCCAAGATTCTTCTTTGGAGATCATTTCCCTCGGGTACACGCACCCTGTCATGATGCCGCCATACGCCCTTTTTATCCTGAGCAAAACCCATTAATTTCCCTGATTGCATGAGATTGATTGTATGTTGGAAACTGGTATCCTGCTATTGTGCCTGCAGAATCTGCTTCTTGAAGCTACTGGCTATCTTAATTTGGTGTAATTGAATGGTCTTAGGAGTTATAAGGATTCCCAAATTAAGATCTCGAAAGCTCTCAATAAGCTCTATCTCTTTAATCATCGTCCAGGCTACAGTCAGAGATTTCCTACTCAAAGCATCTGCCACAATATTTGCCTTGCTTGGGTGGTATTTCAATTCAAATTCATAGTCCTTAAGAAGTTCCATCCATCTCCGTTGCCTCATATTTAATTCCTTCTGATCAAAGAAGTCCTTCAAACTCTTATGATAAAAAAAGACCTCAAACCTCACACCATATAGATGATGTCTCCATACCTTCAAAGCAAATACTACTGCTACTAATTCGAGATCGTGTGTGGGATAATTCCTTTCATGTGGCTTTAATTGTCTAGAGGCATACACGACCACATTTCCGGTTTGCATCAACATGCATCCTAATACTTGTTTGGAAGCATCACAATAGACCTCAAATGGCCCACGAGGATTTGGTAAGGCTAACACTAGTGTCGTGGTTAACCTCTTTTTCAAATCTTGAAAACTCTATTCGCACTCCGGTGTCCATTCAAATGGAACATTCTTCCTAGTTAGCTTGGTCAAAGGCAAAGCTATTCAAGAGAAATCCTTGACAAATCGCCTATAATATCCAACTAAGCCTAGAAAACTCCTGATTTCAGTGACTGTGGTTGGCCTCTCCCAATCTAGTACTACCTTTACTTTGTTGGGGTCTACGGAAATCCCCCATGGGATACCATATAGCAGAGAAATTTTACTTCTTTCATCCAAAATTCACATTTGGATAACTTAGCATAGAGTTTCTTCTTTCTTAAAATTTGCAAAACCAGCCGCAAGTGTTCTGCATGCTCTCACTCCATCTTCAAATAGATGAGTATGTCATCGATGAAAACCACTACAAACTTGTCCAGATATGGTCGGAATATCTGATTCATGTAATCCATGAATATTGCTAGTGCATTTGTCAGTCCAAATGACATCACGGTATACTCCTAGTGCTCGTAACGAGTTCGAAAGGCCGTCTTAGGGACATCTTGTTCTCGAACCCATATTTGATGATATTCGGAACACAAGTCAATCTTGGAAAATACCGTTGCACCCTGTAGTTGGTCCATAAGGTCATCGATCCTTGGCAGTGGATATTTAGTCTTAATCATCACTTTATTCAACTGTCTATAACCCACGCATAGGCGCATGCTTCTATCTTTCTTTTTGACCAATAAGACTGGAGCTCCCCATCGCAATGCACATGGCCGTATGAATCCTTTTTCCAAAAGTTCTTCAATCTGTCTCTTTAGCTCTAATAGCTCCAGAGGTGACTTATTGGTCCTACACTTGGAACCAATTCGATGGTGAACTCAATTTCTCTCTCAGGAGGGAATTCAGGAATATCTTTTGGGAAAATATCGGGATATTCCTTAACAACTGGGATCTCTTCCAATGTCTGTTCAACTTCCGTCACATCAGCTGACAGGAAAATGTATCCTTGACTCTTCGACCTACTACAGTTTACTAATAAAGAGTTCAAATAAAAGTGTGTTGAGGCTTGGGATTCAGAAGACAAGATTGAGAAGAATACTACCGTCTTATCGGAACAATTGAGCATGACTCAATTGGTGGAAAGCCAATCCATGTCCAAAATGATATCAAGTCCAGATAGAGGGAGACAAATCAAATTAGCTGCGAAGGTTCTACCCTCAATTTAAAGAGGAACATTGATGCAAATTTGACAAGTTTTAACAGGTTCATTGGTAGGAGTAGAAACTAGTAGATCATAAGGCAATTCGAAAATTGGTAATTGCAAAATAGCCACACAGTCATGAGAAATAAATGAATGTGAGGCACCCAAATCACAGAGAATAGTTAAAGTCTCACCATCCACTTCAAATGTACCTTGAATTAGTCCCTCAGATTTGTCGGCTTCTTCTACATTCATCGTGAAGACCCGTCCTGGATGTTGAGGTCTAAAAGTTTGTGGTGGATTCCTGGTTGGGCACTCATAAATTTTGTGGCCTGACTTGCCATACCCATAGCAGACATTCTGGCCTGCCAAACATGGCTGATCACCATGATTTTTACCGCATTTCATGCAAGTCGGATTCGGAAAATGCTTCTGGGGTTGCTTGTCTTTATTGCCCACCAGTGGAAATCTTTTCTGCTGTTGAAAGTTGGACTTGTATCTTGGCCCCTGCGGTGCCAACCCCTTCTTGAAGATGTCACTAGATGCCTTAGCTGTAGCCAGTTTTAAGTAACAATCTTCCACAAGTCGGCATTTATTTACCAACGTAGGGAAATATCTAATCTCCATTGGCCCTATTGCTACAAAAATATCTTCTCGTAATCTTCCCTCAAATTTGACACACTTCCAAGCTTTATCAGGGTTCCTCTTGTAAATTGTAGAAAACTTACAGAATTCTTCAAACCTGTATACTTAGACACCGTCCTGTTTCCATGACGAAGCTGCATAAATTCTAGTTCCTTGGCATTTCGAACTAAGGTAGGAAAGTACTTTTGGTGGAAGACCTCTCTAAACACCATCCAGATGACTGTTGTCGAGACTCTTTGTATAGTTTTTGTACGCCATTCCACCAAAACTCTGCGTTTGCTTTGAGTATGTAGATGGCAAAAGTCACCTTCTGATGATTTGAACAATCCAAGATAGAAAAAAATCTTCTCCATAGCCTTAATCCATTCATCGGCCTTATTTGGGTCATACGCTCCTCGAAAGCTGGGCGGGTTTTCCTTCCTGAACTTAGCAAATTTAAGGTAGTCCAGGTCAGCTCCTAGGCCATGTGATTTCCTCCATGGCTTGCCTCAAGTCACCTGCCTAATTGGTCCATCATCTGATGAGCTGCCATAGCCTGTTCCCGCATCGCATGAGCCATCTCTCGTATTGTGTCCGTAAAGTCAGCTGGGTCCTCTTGAGCAAGTTCTGTGCGTGGCCTACCTCGCCTTCTGGAAGCCATTAAGTTCTAAGCACACAAAACAAAAGTTATTGAGTTGATCAGGCTCAATACTAAGTCTAATGTGCTAGTAAATAATAATTCACACAGTTAGGCACCTCATACACATGCACATCTATATCTCAACCATACAGACAAGATCTAGTGCATGTTATCATCTAAAAATATAGAATATGAGCAAGCATAGTCAGTCCAATCCTCAGGCCTTAGCTAGGATGAACTGCTCTGATACCAAAATTGTAACACCCTACTAATTTAATGTTATGCCTAAGTCATAGCATGAAATTTAGTAGTTGCGTTACTGTATTAGTATTCCGTCTATTATTTATTCATTATATTATATGCCCTTTTTCTCTTTTTCTTTTTTTGACGAAATATACCTTGGAGCATAGAATATATATATATATATATCGAAAGCTAACACTTCAGTTTATGTACAGGTTCAAAAGAGGATACATATGTGGGGCTGGTATACACTAAAAAGACATAAGGCCCGTGTCAGTGAAAGCAGTCCTACAAGGTCCTCAGAGGACGTTTCAACTAGCTGGTCTACATAACTATGTACATCTGGCTAAGTCTATGGCCTAATGATACACATTGCCAAAAGAGGGTCATATTGTACAATGTAGCCTATGGGTCAGAGCCTACTCAGTCATATAGCCATTGGCCATATCAGGCTCGGCCGAGAGTAAACAACATCAGATCCAGAAGAGGAGAAGGATGAACCAGAAGCCTCAGACGTGACGCTCTCAGGATTGAGCGTTATGCCCGGGACTACCTATGGAGGTGAGGCTAGTGAAGGCCCGGCAGGGGCTGCAGTTGCTGGAGGAAGAGCAGGGAGCGCCACATGTAAGGGGAAAGCAAAGTAGGGGACAGCAGGGTCAAACGCAGGATGAAATAGAAGAAAAGCAAAATTCCTATTGCTAAAGAGATAAAGACGAAAGTGGCAGGAACCAACTATGTACAATAAGTCAAACATAGGGTTATAGTAGAGCTGCATGTCCGGAATCTCAATGAATAATACGACCATCGTATCCATCGCCGGAGTCTAAGAATGATGCGGATAGCATAAAGTGAGATGAGAATTTGAAGAAATTCTCAGTAGAATTCGAGTACTGTATTAAACTGACGTCACATTCATTCTCAGTTGCCTCAGTTTTCATTTAATTATACAAAAAAAAATGGCATCAAAGTGAGCTACCCACATTTAATAAGTTTAAGAAAATACCTAGTCCGAGGCAAGGTTCAATTTTACTTATGACAGCAGAAGAAACAGAATAAACTGCTAAATAGCAATATGCAAATAATGAACAGAGTAAATAAATAGATAGCGGCAAGTAAACATAATAGTCAATCTCTAATCAACTTACAATGACTATGCAATGCTACCATGCAAATACTCATTTTTAAACTTAGTATTATAAGCTTTTCTGTTACTTGGTCCCCTGGGAGTTCTTAGCCATTCAACTCCTGGGTAATAGTCTGCTTCTCAAGATCGATCTCGTTCCTATATAAGAATGCCAGGTTTACTTTCCTCGACCTTCCCACCGATCTATTCTCCTTAACTTTAATCTGGGGCTGGCCCAAGTATTATGGAACTTTTATCATAACATAACCTTTATGAATTTCTTGAAAAATGCACATGTATCTGAATGTATCTTATAACTCATGCATAGGCTTTATCGAAATTTTGGTAGCATAATGGAACATGTCCACTTCCCCATGAATAGTGCTAGTACTCAGACAACCAATTTTACAGAAAAATCACAACACTTCATTAACAATTCAACATCAATTTCATAGAAACATTAGTTGCATTTTAAGTATAGTTGCTGTCTAAGCACTTTCACTCAACCCAGTTTTTGTAAAATAAGCCATAATTTCTATATAAATCATTTAGATCTAAATTTTAGATATGTTGGAGTGTTGTATGTCTATTTTATAACCTCGTTAGTCCCATCTAATTTTGATAAATGTAGCTCAAGTTATTTAAGTTCTATCTCGACCTGCCCTGTAGCTAGCCAAAATTACACACTTAAAAGTAAAAATCTACTAAAATTGAATACCAGTTCAAATCATACAAAATTGGTATTATATTAAAGCTAACAAGACAAGCTTTCATTTTCAATAAGTCCCATTTCATTTGCGTGAGTGGAGCTTGAGTTATAAGCTCTGCTATTTGACTCTTCTGGGTTACCTTATTCTAGCCCAGTTTGGACTTAGGGTGATTTCCTTGAATCACTGGTAGCAACTGAAATCGAATCTAGCTTTGAAAATTTTATGAAGTGTTCTCCTATGAGTAAGCTTTCTAACAACATTAGTTTCATTCAATTCCAATTGTATAGTGTATGTTTTGCCTTGAACAACCTTGTTTGCCTAGAATCAAACTCAAAAACCTAGGTCAAATTTCCAAAATTCATATCTCCCTCAATACTACTCCAATGGCCTTATAATTTATATGGTTGGAAAGCCTTAGATGTCTAGTTTTACATAAAAATTGTTTCATATAATTTAAATGGCTGTAGGTAGAGCCATACACTCCGCCGTATGGACTACTATAGGGTTTTTGATCATCCAATCTCTCCCTTCTTTCTATTCTCATCCCTTTCTCTTTCTCTTCAATTTAAACATGAAAATAGCCATCAAACCAGCCAATAATCATCATATATATCCAAATAACACATCAAGAAGTGAAGAAAATTAAAACCCCAAACAACTTCCATAAACAAGGAAGCAAGAAAAGAGGTTGAATCTCTACCTTCATTAAGTGTAATCTTGCTAAATTTTGAGTTTAGATGTATGGAATCTTATCAAAGCTTGAAGGGTGATGAAGTAGGTTGAAAGGAGAAAAGAAGACAAAGGTTGGAAGGGGAGAGGAGAGGGAACATATTTCTACTGAAGGGAAAAGGAAAGGAATATGTCACAAAGGCTTTAATGAAGTAGTTGGCAACTTGGATTTTGATTGGTTGAGAGCTAGTGGCTAAATTTCAGCCAACTTTCTTGTGCCACCAATGGATGAATAAGTGGCTGAGTATTCAGCCATTGAGTCGTAGGATTTTCGATGCATAATCCTATTGATTTGGTTCTGATAGTTTAAAATACTGAAATCTTACCGATTTCCTTTAAATCAATAAATCGATTTAGAAAAATTTCTATGAAATCTTCTATGCTTCTAATCTAATTCGCTCACATCTAATCTCTCTAATTGCTAAGTAATTAACCTTAAATGAATATTTAGTTAAATTTTAATTAACCTCAATTATTAGATAAAAATCGAATAATTAGGCGAAAAACGATAAAATTCGGTGGATGTTACACTGATGACCTTCTGGCTTTCCTCTTTGTATAAGTATGAGGATTTTTAGTAGTACATTTGTTATTGAAGAAGAATTTTGAAGTTGGCAGTAGGCTTTAAACTAACAATATTTTTCCCTTTTGTTCTTTCCTTTTTAAATTTTTTTTAGTGTACAATAAGGGTCACTAATGTATTTTTTGCATAGCTTTTTTTATTGTTTTGAGGAAACTTAGGGTCACAAAGAACATCATATTTTCTTACTATAGATGTGTTTGCTAACATGACAACAGAAGTAAACAAATGGGAAATCACTCAAGATTTGAAGCATAGGGAGGACAAGGAACAACTTTTTTTTTCTTTTTGTGTTCTTAGGCCTGATACTAGAATAGAGTAGATGGTTTATTTTGTGGCACATGAGTTGTTGGCAATTATCTCTTTTTGGTAGTAGTATACGGTGAAAGAAAACTTTGTGCTCAATGTTGCACAATATTCATGTGCCTTCAAATGTACTATTTGCAATTTCAGTTAGGTTTATCATGTATCAAAGATTGCACAAGAAAATATAATTTGGGTAAAGAAGTATTTGTTGGTATCTTGTACTGGTTTTGTGCATTGCATGTTTAATTTAGGTTTAATAACTTTGCAGGTCCCTGTAATTTCACTTGATTTTCAATTAGGTCCGTATAGTTTAAAAATTTGTAATTAGATCCATAGAGTGAATAAAAATTTGTAATCAGGTCCAAACTTAATCACTGTTACAAAAACATTGGATGGTGTAGAACTCAGAACTCAAAAATTGGAACCTAGAAGTATTCGAGTTTCAAGTTCTGTTCACTTCGTTAACTTCTCCTAAGTTATATGTTAGGATGTGAGAATGTACTAATTTATTACCCCCCGAGTTTCAAGTTTTGAATTCTATGGTGAGAGTATACTAATTTGGTACCCCCTAAGCTCTGAGTTCCAAATTCCATTCACTTCCATTAACTTCTTTTGAGTTCCATGTTAGGAGGTGAGAATAAGGGAGATGAACAAGGAATATTCACAGAATATTATGCTAAATCTCACATTTTTAAAATGGTGAGTATAGATAGGGACCTGATTACAAATTTTTATTCACTCGAGGGACCAAGGATCTGATTACAGATGTTTAAACTATAGGGATCTAATTGAAAATTGAGTGAAATTATAGGGACCTGCAGAGTAATTGAACTTTTAATTTATTTGCTACCTTGAAGATTAACCTTTAAAGAGCAGTTACAAATGCTAGCCTAAAAGTTATTTGGTATTGGTGAAAGGCTTCAACTCTAATCTAATTAACAACTTATCAACATATTGAATTATTATTTGTAAATTTGCATAATTAGCTGGTAAAGCATGCTCACCGGGTTGGCAATATTGATGAAAGTCTACGTAACTTTGAGATTATATAAATTTGTGAGGGTTATAGCTTCTTGGGTAAATTTATTTAAGGATACAGGTTGAGAGATGTCACTTGCACTATACATGTGATGAGAGAAGCCTAAATATGACATGTAGTTGTTGGTACAATGGCTAAGTAACTTTAAATGTTTTTGCACTAGGTTAGTAATTTCATAGCAAAAGTTAGTAACTTTAGTTGAAAATGTTGGGAACTTGTTAAGGATGTTGGTAATTATTGAGATTTTGGAAATTTTGGAGGTACTAGGATTCTCAAATGAACTAATGTTTGCGAACATGTTAAGAGGAGTCCGAGGTATGATGGCTAGGTAACATCATAATTTATTGCATGGGGTTAGTAACTTGGAAACAAAAGTGAGTAGTTGTAGTTCTAGAAGCTGGTAACTTTTTAAGGTTTCTAGTAACGTTTCAGGTCTTGAGAAGTTTGGAAGTAATGGGATAATTAAATAAATTTGCGGCATTGGACAAGTTATGAGGACCCCTTGGCACAGTATATTGATGAAATGAAGCTAAACACAGCATTGAAGTAGAGGTGTAATGGCTATGAAACATAATAATTTCTTGCAATTGGTTGATAGCTTGGCACTAAAATCTTATAACTTTAGTTCAAAAAGTTGGTAACTTTTTTGGGATTCTATTAATTTTTCAAGTCTTCAAAATTTCGGACGTTTATGGATTTAGAAACAAATTTACGTTATGGAATATGTTAATAGGATGGAGATCTAACTACTAATCATTTAAGTAGTGAGCCTATATAATCATCACAACTGAAGGTCAAGGGAAATTGATATGCATAGCTATAGATTGTGCAACTACATCTTCGGTGGGTATAGAAGTTATGTTGTGGGGAAAAAATGAAAAAAAAAAAATTAAACCATATTCTACTTTACATCCCTTTGAGCATGTTACAGACATTAGACAATCTATAAAAATATGGTTAATTTCTTACTTCACAACCATGGGGGTAGATGTATCAAAATGACATAATTGGCCATGGCTATGGTTGTGTATTGGCCACGGGCAGGGGTTTTTTTTTTAGAAATAAAGGTCAAGGCTAAGCTAGAATGCTTCATGGCCTTTCCCGTGATATAGTCACAGGCTGTGAGTTGGAGTCCCATAAATATGAGAAAACTAGGCACCTCACGATCGGAAGCATGGTTGTGACATAGTCGTGGGGAATCGTTGGTGTAAAAAAAGGCCATGGATACTTCAGTTCACGCCCAATGCTGTGAGTCAGTCACGGGACATGAACTTCATAGGCTTGGACAAGACAAAAATTGAGCATCTTATAGCTTCGGTTGTGGTGTTAACACAAGACATAGGGCAATTGTAACACCCTCCCAAGTACAGTATTATGCTTAAGTCATAGTACCACACCTTAGAGTTATTACTGTTACTTGAGCGGACCTTATTTGATAGCAACTTTAGCCATTCTTGAAACTTCTTAAACTATCTGGAGATAACACGGAAATAGGAGTGAGAATTTTGAATTCTCAGTAGGATTCCTTAAGTATCACACATAATGGCATCATTGTCATCTCGAGTTGCTTCGGTTTATTATGAAAAAGGTAATCATGTTATACAAGTTGTTTAATTTTATAGTTCGAAAATATACTATCCGAAGCAAAGTTCATTTTACTCATACACTTGGCATTGGGGAGAGCCCATACAAAGTCAATTCATGAATTATACTATGAATAATAACTGCAACATATTAAGATACTATAGCATCAATATACTGGAGACATAACATCTACACATGACTTTACTTGTAATTGAAGTTATGCAGATACATAAAATTTACTTTTTTTTCTTTATCTTCTGCTTATCATGCCATATTCCAGAGTATGATCGCCATGTCATACCCCATCAGGATGTGATCGCCATGTCACATTCCTTAGGAATACAAACTCATCATCATATCTATCATCATAAAATCTTTACATGCCATCATGAATTTTCGGTACTTATACTAGCTGGGTCATGCCATACCTCACGTAAGCCTATCCCCTATACTTACACTAGCTAGGTCAATGCCATGCCTCATGTGAGTGGGGTGCTTGCATATGCTTTAATCTTTAGTCTTTAGTCTTTAGTCTTTACTGTCCTTGAGTAGTCTGATCTAGGAGTGAGCTTGTCAGCTCATCTCATGACCATCATCACACAGACTAACCTACAAAGGGATTCATGTGCCTCTGGTCTTGGAGGGATTTCATTTTGGCCACGTGCCTCTAATTGAAGGGATCTCTTCTGGTCACATGCCTCAAAATTGAGGGATCTCATCTAACCATATGCCTTCAATATAGAGGGATCTCATCTGACCACGTGCCTCCAAGGTAGAGAAATCTCATAGTTTTAGCTGCCTTCACAGGGAGGGATTCAATGTGCAACTACCTCCAAGTGAAGGGACCTACATCTTATCTTATTTAACTGCCTCCAAGTGAAGGGATTCACATTTAATATATTTATGTCTTTTCATTCTCATGCATAATCAAGTATAGACATGCTGAATACACTCATACATATGATTCATCATTTATTTTCATATACCTCATATCAGACATATATCATTCTTGCATATAGAATTTCCACATACATATTCATAATTGCATAGCTGTTCATATCATAAATTTCTTGTAATATAAACACTCATAGTTTCATAAACTTCTGCCATAAATTCGACAGCATAACGGATCAGATCCGTTTCCCCATGAATAGTGCTAGTTCTCACGAACAAATCAGTCATAGCAGTATAATCAATCTAATATATCTATCAATGTAAAACTTGCAACCGTCAACTCAAGCCTTATATGTTCACTAACACTTGTGAAACAATCAATTCGGTCATTTCTGCCAATTCTATTCAGTTCTGCCCGAAATTTTTATAGTCCACCTTTAGTCCAATACAACTCATTTGAACCTGAATTTTTGATATATCATAGCCCTATGTGTCTAGTTTTCAATTCTTTTAGTCCCATCTCATTTTGATATATGTAGCTCAAGATATTAAATTTTACCTCAACCTATTCGGTCACTGGTCCGAATTATACTCTTGGAAGTAAAAAGTCATTAAAAATCGAAAGCAGATCCAAATCATACAAAATTGGTGTCATATCAAAGCTGACAAGACAACCTTTCATTCACAAGAAGTTTCATTTCATTTGCTTTAGTATAGCTCGAGTTATAAGTCCTGAAATTTGACCTTCCAAAACTACCCTATTTTGGCTTGGTTTGGACATAGGGCAACTTCCTTGAACCATTGGGAACAAATGGGATCGTAAAAAACTTGGAATTTCATTATGGAATGTTCTTCTATATGTAAGCTTTCTAACAAAGTTAGTTTCACTCAATTTGGAGTTGTGTAGGGTGAGTTACACCGTTCTTAAGTCACACTGCCCGAATGAAAGTCCTGATTCCTAGGTCAACTTTCAAAAATTCATATCTCTCTCAATACCAATCCAATGGCCTTATGTGATATATTTATGGAAAGCCCTTAATATCTAGTTTCATATAAAAGTGGTTCCATCAAATTTGAACGGCTGTAGGCAGAGCCATACACTCCACCGTATGGACTGCCGTGGGCTTCTCACTTAGATAGCATCCCAATCCTCCACTTCTCCTAGTTTTCTTCCTCTAACCTTAATTCCAACTCAAGATTTCATATTAATCCAACCATAATCCATCATATACATCCAATATATCATCAAATACATGAAGAAGAGTGAAATTTCATGCAACCATAGTTTAGGAAAATTAAGAACAGAAATTGAATCCTACCTCCTCTAGGTGTAGTCTTGCTAGATGTGGGTTGTAGATTACACAAATCAAGATGATGGAAGTTCCAGCACAAGATGAGATGGAGCAGCTGGTCGTCCTTTCCTTTCCTTTTCTTGGGCGTAACATGAATGAAGCCAAGGGGGAAAATCTGATGTTAGTAAATAAGGATAGTTGGAATCATGGGTGTTGATTGGTTGAAATTTTGTGATCGAAGTTCAGCCATGTCTCTTGCTATTGTGGCTAAATTACTCTCTACGTTGCCCCAAAAATGGAACTCGCTTCCGTTCTATCTGAAATCGGAACTCGTCTCAATTTTGCCTAAAGTTGGAACTCGTGCCATTTATTTGACACTCGGAGAAGAAAACGAATATCGAAAATCTTGTCTGGTTTATTCGACACTTGGAAGCAAAGTCAGATGTCGGAAATTATACAGCTCACAATCACATAATCTCGGAACTCCTAATTCAAACTCGGGAGCACCAATAGAAATGGAAAGCTCCTGGGAATAAACTCGGACATCGGAACTCGTGTATAACTTGGAAATCAACTCAAAGATCTGAACTCGTGTCCATTCCAATTGAGTTCAACTCTAAGGTTGGAACCCATTACATTCAACTCGGAGCTCGGTACTTGTAACCATCGTATTAAACTATCAATTTAGAGGTCGGAAACCGTGTACACTATTTTGAAACATGAAGTATGAGGTTGGAACTCGCGTACATCTTGCTTGAAATTTGGAAATAAATTATGAGATTGGAAATCGGTTCCATTTTCTTTGAGACATAATGTCGAATATCGGGAATCACTCCATGTTGTTTGGACTTGAAAGTTAAGTCGAAAGTCAGGAAATTAATGCTAGATGAAGTCGGAAGTAGGAAATTATGCTGAAATTCGAAGATGAACTCGAAAGTCAGAAATTATCGATTTTATGTGAAATTCGAAGATGAAGTCGAAACTCGGAACTCGTAGTGGATGTTACAGCAATCATTGGTGGAAAAAGGATCCACATTCAGTGCTCTTTATGCCCCATGCCATAAGACATTCATGGGTTGTTTCTAAGGCTAGGATAATAACTGAGTGGCCCATCTCACTAGCCCCATCGTGACATGGTCACGGGCCATGACCCGATCATAGCTCCCCTTACAAACATGCGAATATGGAGATATTCTCCCCACTTCATACAGTCGCAACTCTTCTTTTCTTGCTTCATCTCCACAGCTTGAGGCCTCTTGTAACATCCTCCCAAGTACAATACTATGCTTAAGTCATAGTACTACACCCTGGAGTTGTTACTGTTACCTGAGCGGACCTTATCTGACAGCAACTTCAGCCGTCTTCGGAACTTCTTGAACTATCTAGAGATAACACGGATATAGGAGTGAGAATTATAAATTCTCAGTAGGATCTTTTAATTATCATACATAATGTCATCATTGTCATCTCTAGTTTGCTTCGGTTTATTATGAAAAAGGTGAACATGATATACAATCTGTTTAATTTTATAGTTCGAAAATATATTATCCGAAGCAAGGTTCATTTTAGTCATACACTTTTCATTTAGGAGAGCCCATACAATGTCAATTCATGAATTGTATTATGAATAATAACTGAAACATGAAAAAATACAATAGCATAACTATACTAAACACATAAAATCTGCACATAACTTTAATTGTACTTAAATTTTTATGCATGCACATAACATTCACTTTTCTTTCTTCATCTTTCTTTATCTTCTGCTTATCATGCCATATTCTAGAGTATGATTGTCATGTCATACTCTATCAGAATGTGATCTCCATGTCACATTCCTTAGGGTGTGGGATCATCATGCTAGAGGATGATCGCCATGTCATACCCCATCAGAGCGTGATCGCCATGTCACATTCCTTAGGAATGTGGGACCTTCATTCGGTACTTACACTAGCTGAGTCATGCCATGCCTCATGTAAGTTCTGTCCCCGTACTCACACTAGCTGGGTCGATGCCATGCCTCATGGAGTAGGATACCTGCATATGCTTTATCGCTTACATTCATATATCCTTGCATACATGTTTTCTATATGCCTATTCATAACATACAAGTGTTCATAACCTTCTTACAATTCTACCAAAAATTCGGCAGCATAACGGATCAGATCCATTTTCCCGTGAATAGTGCCAGTATTCAGCATATCAACTTAACAAAGAAATCACATCATTCCATTCATAATGCGACATATTTCATTCATGTTTCAATCATCAAACTCAATGCACAAGTATTGCAATTAAAACAGGTTTTCTATTTCACTACTTGCATTCAACCCGATTTTTGTAAATCCTGCCATAATCTCTATTTAACTCTTCTGGACCTCAATTTTGGATATGTTAAATTTTTATGTGTCTATTTTCGAACCTCTTTGGTCCCATCTAATTTTGATAAGTATAACTTAACTTATTTAGGTTTTATCCCGGCTGCCCAGCAGTTGGCCAGAATTGCACACTTAAAAGTAAAAATCCACTAAAAATCGAAAACTAATTCAAATCATACGAAATTGGCCTCATATTAAAGCTAACAGAACAATATTTCATTTACAAAAAGTTTCATTTCATTTTACTTAGTAGGACTCGAGTTATAAGCCCCGAAATCTGACCTCTTTGAACTGCCCTATTTTGGCCCGGTTTGGACATAGGGCAACTTTCTTGAATAATTGGGAACAAACGGGACCTTATCTGATTCTAAAATTTTTATGGGAAATTCTTCTATGTGTTAGCTTTCTAACAAAGTTAGTTTCACTCAATTCCAAGTAGTATAGATCGAGTTCTACCCTGAACAACCCAATCTGCCCAGAATCAAAGTCAAAAACCTAGGTCGAACTTAAAAAATTCATATCTCATTCAATACTAATCCAATGGCCTTATATGATATATGTATGGAAATCCTTGGATGTCTAGTTTCATTTAAAATTTTTCATCAAATTTAATCGGCTGTAGGCGGAGCCGTACACTCTACCGTACGGACTGCCAAGGGTTTTTGGTTCTCCAGCCCCTCAGCTCTTCCTAATTTCATCCTTTCTTACTTCCAATTCGAATTTAACCTCACAAACAGCCAATAAACTAGCCATATGCCATCATAATCATTCAATCAATACATCAAAAATTGAGAAAACAAACCACCACCAGCCACCCAAATCAGAAAATCAAGACATGAATTGGAATCCTACCTTTATTTTGATGAAACAACTAGCTAGTCTTGAGTTCTAGTGAAGGATATGGATGCAAGAAGCTTGAGGGAGGCTGAAAGTGGAAGGAGGAGATAAAGAGGATGAAGAAAAGAGGAGAGGAAGGCTGCTGGAAGAGGGAGCTTGAAAATTGGGTGAAGAAAGAAGGAAAAAATCTGATTTAATGGTTGGCTCCTTGAAATTTGATTGGCCAAGAATACAAGGCTGATTTTCAGCCAACTCTCCTCATGTTTTGTGGCCTTGTTTGCGCCACTTTGGGGGGTTAAGTGGCTGAGTTCTCAGCCACTTAAAGTAGGGTTAGTGAGTTACAATTCTATTGGTTCGGTTCTGATAGTTTAAAATACCGTAATCTTACTGATTTCCTTTAAATTGGTAAAATGGTTTTGAAGAATTTTGTGAGGTTTTTATAAGTTTCTATCTTAGTCCTAATTTCTCTAATTTTAACCTCTAATCAACTTCTAGTTAACCTCTAACTAACTTTTTAATTAACTCTACAAACTCAATAAAATCGAGTAAATCGATTAACAATATACATTAAACGTTTTTGCGAATTTTAGGGCCTTCTATTTCTGCTTTTCAAGGCTAATGGCATTTTTGTAATTATGGGTAAGTCTAGGGGCTTTCCATGTCATTTCACATATGGATACCTCTGTGGCTCAATCGGCCGAGGTTTAGGTTTCTACGTTTTCGCTACGTGATTCTGCTTTGTTTAAAACCTTATTCTGCTAATTCTATTGATATAGGGACCTAAATGTCATTTTTTAAAACGTTTAGGGGCAAAGTGGTGAATAATAAAAGTTTGTTGTTATTACCTCCTATTACGTTATATGGGGATGTTACACCTCTTCCTTACTCCTTGTGAGATTTCTCAAATTCCTTCCTCTATTCTTCTTTTCATCTTGATTGTGTAGTAGTTCCTAACCATTATTAGCATCAAGAAGCAACAATGGCTAGAGGGAGGTGCTCTAATGTAAGAGGTGAAGCCAGGGTTGTATGAAAGGAATCCTAACCCTTCCAAGAAGAAAGTATGAGGCTCTTCTATGGAGAGGTAATGCCTTGTAGATTATTGGCTAACAGTGTTCTTCATGAGCTAGGTTTGACTAAGGAGGTGGAGGCTTTCATGGATTCTGTGGGTTTTGGTAGGTTACATGACATTAGTTGCCCTACCTATCATGAGATTACATACGAATTTTTAGCAAATTTGGATGTTAGGGTGTATACACATTGGAGAGATCATGATGGTCATTTCATTTCAAAATCCTAGGGCATAAGTTTGATATTAGATTGGAACAATTTTGCACCATATTTGGTTTTGATTGTATTGGACTTCGTAAACCACCCAATGAGTATGCAAATCACATTGCTCGATCTCATTTATCTTTTGGGATATATGAGGGAGTAGGTAGCAAATCCTCTAGGCTTAAAAAACCCTCATTTTGAATTATCCACAAACTTATGGCTCACACAATTTTTGGAAGGGGTTAGAGTCAAGGGGTTATTACCCAAGCCGAGTTGTTCATTTTGTTTAGCATGGAGCGGGGTTGGAGAGTGAATCTTTGATTTTTTTTTTTTTTATTTAGCACAAAGTACATGTTGCAAAATAGTCGAAAAAGGGATATTATTGTCGAAGGAATTATCACTTTTATTGCCAAATTTTTTAAATCGTGTTTTAGTCTCCACATCTTGACCCTAGTCATTGGGAATGACACCATTGATTTATCCAGCCTTAAATCTACTAAAGCATATGCTAAAGGAGTAATGGATACCATCTTTTGAGGCCAAATGTGATAAAATAATAAGAAATAAGAAAGATAGGAAAGTAAAAACTCGACGCATAGCAAAAACAAAATAGTAACAAGAATAGTAAAGAAAGGGTTTTCCTACTAAACCTCCAAGAAACTTGTCCTTAGCAATCTAGATCAAAGGAAAGGATTCTCTCTACTAGACCTTCAAAGAACCTATCCTTGACAACCTAGATCAAAGGTAAAAAGATTTTGTATCACATAGAACCAAAATGAGGAAAACCTCACAATTTTATTGATAGTAAAAAATTATGATAAACTATGAATTGTCTATAGGCCAAGTTGCCTATTTATATATAATCATAAGATTGATAAAAACGAAAATTATTTAATCCTATCTAAAAAATTTGATTTGAAACTGAAATTAAAAAAAAATTAAAGTTATGATTCTATACTAATAGACTTATTCCTAAATTTAAATTAGATTTGATCTTTGTAGATTAGATCAGATTTGATTTAAATCTTAAAAGATAACCTGATTCAATTCAAATTTACACAAATCTAGACCAAGTCAAAACAAATCTAGACACAACCTAAATGTATCCCATCACATATTGGATTGGATAGGAGTACCTTCAACATAATCAAATCACTTGCTCTCCAAGTTACTTTAATTAAGCTTGATTTCTTGATCTCTAAGTAACTTGAAATAAGCTTGATTCCTTAGACTCTAAGTTAATGCCATTGCATTTGAAATAAGCTATTGGGTTGCTTGATCTCCAAGTTATCACCAACAAGCTCTTTTCCAGCATTGGAATGACCAAATTACCGTCTTGAACTTGTATCATTCTCTCCCTCTTCAGAAAGATTCGTCCTCGAATCTTGCCTCATACCCTTTAGAGTCATCTCCATTATTACCTTCCCTTCGTGATGCCATCTAAGAACCTACAAAAGAAACACATCACTAACATTCTCCTTATTTCTCTTCTTTTTTTTTTTGGCTCTTTTTTGCATTTTTTTGCCGTTTTTGGAAATGAATATACCTCAAATTTTTTTTTGAAAACAATAGATAGAGTAAATGCAATAAGTAAGGATACAAAACTCAAAACGCGAAGAAAGACATTACGCAATTTGGAAGAAAAGCTAGAAATTAGAATAAATAAAATAGACAAATAGGAATTTATCAACTACCAATAACTGATACCAAAAGATAAAAAATAAATAAACACAGGAGAAGTAAAACTTGACGCACAGTGGAAAAAAAATTGTGACAAAGAATAATAAAGAAAGGGTTTTCCTACTAGATCTTTAAAAAACTTGTTCTTAGCAACCTAGGTCACCGAAAAAGGGGTTTTTCCTACTAGACCTCTAAGGAACCTGTCCTTAGCAACCTAGATCAAAGCAAAGAATTTTTCGTACTCGACCTTCATAGAACCTATGCATAACAACCGAGATCGAAGGGAAGAAAATTTTGCATCACACATAACCAAAATGAGGAAAACCTCACAATTTTATTGATGGTAAAAAGTGATGATAAACTATGTATTGTTTGTAGGCCAAATTGCTTATTTATACATAAATCTTAAAATTGATAAAAATAGAAATTATTTAATCCTATCTAAAATATTTGATTTGAAACTGAAATTAAAGAAAAGAAAAACTAAAGATATGATTCTATCCTAAAAGACTTATTCCTAACTAATTTAAATCAGGTTTTATCTTTGTAGATTATATTTGATTTGATTTAAGTCTTAAAAGAAAAACTAATTCAAATAAAATTTAGGCAAATCTAGACACAATCTTAATGTATCCCACCATATATTAGGCTGGATATTAGCACCTCCATAAATCGCTTGCTTACCAAGTTACTTGAAGTAAGCTAGATTCCTTGATCTCCAAGTAACTTGAAATAAGCTTCATTCCTCATATTCCAAGTTAACGCCATTGCATTTGAAATAAGCTATTGGGTTGCTTAATCTCCAAGTTATCACTAACTTTCTAGTGTTGGAATGATCAAATTACCCTCCTAGCTTGTATTATTCTCCCCCTCTTCAAAAGGATTCACCGTTGAATCTTGCCTACGTAACCTTCAGAGTCACCTTCACCATTACTTTCTCTTCGTGATGCCATTTAAGAACATGAAAAAAGAAGGACCTCACTCATACTCTCCATTTTTTATCTTTGGCTCTTTTTTGCATCTTTTTTTTTTTGCTTTTTTGCTTTTTTGCTTTCCTCTTGGAACTGAATATACCTCACAATTTTTTCAAAAATTGAACATAAAGTAGATGCAAGTTGTAAGGAAACAAAACTCAAAACATGAAGAAGGACAATACGTAACTTGAAAGAAAAAACTAGAAATTCGATTGAAGAATGTAGACAAATAGGAATTTATCTATGACTTGTAACTGATACCAAATGATAAAATAAATAAATAAACACATGAAAAGTAAAACATGACACACAATGGAAACAAAATAGTAACAAAGAATAGTAAAGAAAGGATTTTCTTACTAGACCTCTAAGAAACTTGTTCTTAGCAACCTAGGTCACCGAAAAGGGGTTTTTCCTACTGGACCTCTAAGGAATCAGTCATTAGCAACCTAGATCAAACGAAAAAATTTTCCATACTAGTCCTTCAAAGAGCTTATCCTTGACAATTTAGATCAAAAGGAAGAAAATTTTGCATCACACATAACCAAATGAGGAAAGCCTCACAATTTTCTTCATTGTAAAAAACTATGATAAACTATGAATTATTTATGGGCCAAGTTGCCTATTTACACATAAATCCTAAAATTGATAAAAATGGAAATTATTTAATCCTGTATAAAGGAGTTGATTTGAAACTGAAGTTAAAAAATTAAAGATATGCTTTCTAATGCAATAAGAATAACCTCAACAGAGTTTTGTAACTCAAGATACAAGTGAAAGAGTGATGAAAAGTCAGACTTGACAGCATAGGAAATAAGATGAAGCTTCAGTCTTGTTTCGCCTTTTTCACCTAGAAGACTCGAGGACTGGAAAAAGTGTCCAACAACAAAGTTGAAGATCTTCTTCCGTTCTTTCCAAAGAATCTTGAACCATCATAATCCGACTTTTAGAGAGCTAGATGTTGAATTTTCAATGCTGAAAAATCTTGATTTTATGCAAGATAAGCTATCTCATGGCTCCAAATTCCAACTTGTGTTCTTCTTCCTAATAACAAGTAGACCAAAAACATAAATAAGTATCTAAAATATAAAAAAATAATAGAAATAAAAGTACCACCTAATCTAAACTACATAACGAAATTAAAACAAAATATTAACTAAACTAAATAACTATATCCTAAATTAAATAAAAATTAACTAAAATTATAACTCACTACAAGGAGTTATCAATGATAAAAGCTTAAAAATTTTCATCTTGGATAAGTTAAAAATCACCATTGGTGATTACTGAACATTGTAACACCCTAATAAACCCATACTATGCTTAAAGTCGTATTATGGCATTTTATTAGTTGTTACTTATGCTTGTGGAAAACTAAATTTCTTTTACAAATTAAGTTATGCGGAACATACGGTAAATTTTTTTTTTTTTGAAATAATCATTGTTTTGCAGCATTTTGGAAAGTAAATCCTTAAACGGGAAGATAGATATAAACGAGCGAGTCGCATAAATTTAAGTCATAAAATAAGGGGACAATGGATAAATAGAAATATAATGCATTCACCTTACTTAAACAACCATACATAAAGTTTCATAATATTCAACAATACATGAAAAGGAAACTCATGGTCATGCCATGGCCCCAAAATATCAAGCATAAGCTAATATGACAAAGTTCGACACAAAATGAAATACATAAGATACGGAGCAATAATAAAATAGGCCCAAGTAGACATGTTCTGGTTCCTTTGCCCCTTCCGCACTCCTCAATCAAATGAAATCAGGTCCTCGAGTGCCTAGTTCCCCTCGCTCCTTGGCCTCGAGGAATGTGAGGACTACGGATGATACGAGGGTGCCTGCTGATCACCTTGATGTGGCGAACACAACGACTCGGCCCGGCTTGGTCTGAGTCACAGTTGGCTACCGAAGAATGTGCCTCAGAGGGATCCTCCTCAGACGTAACGGGGTGGTACTCAGGGAGTGGCGTCAAAGTGGCTACGGCCCTCAGAGTGGTCGTGGAACTCACGTCGACCACGGGAATCACAGGTTGCGGCATAGGCTCGGCTGCGGGTAGGTCCGGAGACATCGGCTCCATCTCAACGTCCGGCAAAGGCTCGGGTGGAAAATCCCAAGGACCCAGCGGCTATCCAAGGTATGTTGAAGAAATGTCCACTGGGGCTGGCAGAATATCGAGCTTTTCTCCCTCATGTATACGACCCAGGTAAAAGTAGGTGCGGACTACCATGGTGGTTGTAGCCATGATAGCCTGGGCATCAGCATCGTAGGTCCACTCATGGTAGGGAGGGTCTATGCTCCACTCCACCGGATGAGCCATAGGTATCTAGTGATGAAATGGAAAATAACTAGAGTAAGAAATAAGATTTCTTAGTAGAAATCGAACCTGACACGAAAGTGTCATCCTCATCATCCCAGCCACTTCGATTTTATAAATGAAAATAGTGAGCATTCATAATGTTCAATTCTTAGATTTCGAATATAAGTATCCGAAGCGGATTCAACTTTAAGTACGTATTCTCATTATAATAACAACATCATGGTATACATAGGAACTTATATGACAATTCATATCATGCATGAACATCTTGAGAATTTCATTCTTTACTTGGGTCGGACCAAAGTCCCTTTCTTTTCTTAACTTAACCTTGATCTTAAGTCTTTTTCACCCACTAAACATAAGTGGTAATGAGCTCATACCGTGGTCGTCACCACCATAAATTTTTGGTACTTACACTAGCTAGGTCATGCCATGCCTCATGTAAGCCCTATCCCCTATACTCACACTAGCTGGATCATGTCATGCCTCATGTGAGTCGTGGGTGAGGGGAGCTTAAATTAGGTCAACTTCCCTTTTGAAGGATCACTTCCTTAATTCAATCTCTTCTTATTAAGGCTTATGATGCAAAATTATTCTAAGTCCACAATTTTTACGAAATTTCGGCAGCATAATAGTTAGACTGAAGCTTCCCAAAATTTTTATCAAACAGAGAATCCAATCACAAGACATCATCATATGTATTAATCAACATCGTATACAACATAATCATTGTCATCATAATCATATCATCATCATATCACCATATTATCATATTGCACATAGACATAGATATACCACATTAAAGTGTTATGAGCTTAGCTTAATAACTTAGGTGCAAGCTTTTTAATTTGATTGGCATCTCGTTCGGTTGTTTCATTAACTATAGGGCAAGTACCGCCTATCACTTCTTTTAAACCTTCTTAAGTTAAATTATGAAGTTTCCATTACCTTAAATTAAGAGTCTTAGTGTTCTTAAGTGAGATTCTCATTAATGCTAGAAATTTTACCTTAACCAGTTTTTACTTTTACTACAGGTTAGTAACTTTAAAAATTCACCATAAATTCGTCTTTTATCATTTTAACTTGATTTTTGGTAGGATCATGCTTTTCTAAGTCCATTTTCAAATGAAATAAGTCCCACTCAAAAATTCCTTATGTAGCCTGAGTTATACACTTTCTGCTCAGACTACTCAGACTTGAAAGTTCATCTCGGGTCAGTGGCTTGTCAACTCCACTGCGAGTTTCTCACATGGAATCTGACAAAACTATTTTATGGGGGTGTTTCTATGTCTTAGCTTTCAGAAAAACTTGGTCCTACTCAAAAATATTTTGTATAACTCGAGTTATGCATGTTTTAGTACTGAATGCCTAGACATAAATGCATCTGGAGACAGCCCACTTCAAAAATTCATATCTCCCACGTTTCAAAGCCAAAGTTCACGTATTTTATATGTATGAAAAGCTCTTTGAGTCTACTTTTATAGAAAATTAGTTTCATAACATTTTGAGTTTTGTAGAATGGGTTATACAGTACATATTATAGACTGCCAGAATTTCAGCTCAACTAGTTTTTATGTTTTCCATTTCAAACTTGTGGAGATGTTGCTATCCCACTTCAAATCACCATTTTTATGTTTTATATCACCATCATATTCAAGGTTTTAATCACCAAATCAGTATTTTAGAATAAAAATAAAGTAAGATACACAAAAACCATCATACCACATAATCTCATTTTAAGACAATATTTTCAACAAGGCAAGATAAGCTCATAGAATAAGATATGGTCATGAGACCTTGAAGCAAGTCCTAAAACCACTTAGCTTTAAAGATCTTAGGGGTTCTAGTGCTTGAAAAATACATGAAAAAGAAGGGTTAGAGTCACTACCAAAGAGAACTTCTTGAAGAATTTGGAGTGTATAGAAGGTTAGAGAGAGCCTCCCTCCTTGAAAGCTTGGAAATGGAGCTTGTGTATAGGTTGTCTTGTTTCTTCAAAGACCAAAAATGGTGGTCCTTGAAGGGATTGTGAGGGTGGTGATGGAAATGAGGTAGGAGGTAGTAAGGAGATTAGAAGAAGAACAAAGAGGATTGGAAGAAAAAGAGGGTGGGGATGAGAATTGGAGAAAGGAGAGAGCTTTGTGTCTTGAGAGAGGAAATGAAAAATGAAATGAGGGGGGAGAGAGAGGGAGCTGATGGCACAAATTGAGGGGGAAGAATGATGTGATTTTGCTTCTTCTAACAAGCAAGAGAGTAGGGGAAAATCTTGGGGCAAAAGAGGGAGTTGTGTTTCCTTTGAGTCTTGGCACTTGGGTAAAGACCATGTAGTGTTTTTCAAGTGGTTAAAAGCATGACCACTCTTGGGATTGGCTTTGGTGAATATGATCACTCCAAGTGGCACAATCTTGATGGAGGAGAGTACATCTCTTGTCTTAACTGAAGGAATACTACTAACATAGACTCTTGATCTAATATTGCATGATGAGAAGGTAAATGGATGGTTGGATATGGCTCTTGCCTTGACCAAACTTCAAACAATAATTAAAGGGAAGTTTCTAAATTTTGACAATTGTTACAATTATCTAAATGCTAATTAATTCAATTGGTTCAATTACACCTTAACACATTTTCATTGAAAAGGATTTTCCTCATTAAGTATGTATAGAGGGTGTAAGGATTAATTTGTCATGTGTGATTAAGATGTAATGCTTGTCATGCACTTAGTTAATAAGGTTAGGTCACCTTGATTATATGTTCTAAATCATGAATTAATAAGGATTGGGTAATTAGGCTCTTAATTGTAACTTTTAATGCATTTTGCTTCAATTGTTGAATTTTCTAATTAATTGTTGATTTTCAATTATCTTGTTGACTTGCATTTAATTTACTAAGCCCTTACTCTCGAGATTAGTCGATTAGTTCTCAATTAATTGCTAACCCCTCTAATTAGCCCGAGACACCGAGCTAATTAGCTTAGATGAAAATGGGGATATTACAAACATGGTATTGTTGGGTTCATAAGTGTGGTTATGCATTGTCATGACCCAAGGACTAGAGGGATCTCGAAATCCTTGGGAACAAAAGTATGATTAGGGCTTCTAAGTATACCATGAACCTAGGAATCACTAAGTGCACCATCTCAAGAAAAGGAAATAATCACCTAAGTTAACTTGAACAAGTGTTCCATAAGACATGCACTCAAGTAAAAGTAATTTCCTATAAGGGCTAAGTAACTAAAAGACTACATGCATATTTATTTTAACTATGTGATTCTCTCATGGGTAACCATGGGAAATCATATGATGGCTCATAACACCTTCCACAAAGAAGAACACAACTATGAACCCTTTAGGGTATGAATGTATGATGCTATTTGGCATGATGTATGACAAGTTTGATTGAGCATTGTCTCATGATTGAATGATTGGTGTGATGATATGAGATGGATATAATGGACCGTTCGTTGAAAGTTTTATAATTGGCATTATGTGGAAACTCCGGTCTAGCCATCATGCTGTCAGATTTCCGTCAAAATTATGGACTTAGCATATCATTGCATGTGTCTTGTCGAGAAGTACTATGCATGTAAAGTATAATGATAAGAAAAGAAAGAATAGGATATGACCCTTCAATCAATTTGGTAAAGGAAGTGAGAGACGGTAATCCACAAAGATTCAACGAACCTCTATGGGGGAGGTAGGGTGACATGGAGGACCCTTCAACTTAGAGGTAACCATAATTTGCTTAGTCTGATTTGGTTAGTACTGCTTGATGACAGTCACAGAATAAGCTCATGTCCAAAAGCAGTCTATTTCAAAGGAAAAGTAAAGAATGTTAAGTACGTGCTAAGAATAAAAGTAAAGTTAAAGTGAAACCATGGTTTAGTCTATGAGGTTGAATGTCAGTGCATGTATATATGTTGTCCATATGCATTATGAATGTTTCTTTCATGCTTTCATATGTATGTTTAGTTATGATGATATGATTATAATGTTAAGTTTAAAATCAACCCACTTCGGGATTTATGTTTTTAAAATCATTAAAATTGAACCTACGTATGTCTACTGCTTTTATAATTAAACTCGAAGTGGCTGGGATGATGACAATGACACATTGTTTGTCTAGTCGCGATCCTACTGAGAAATCTAGTATTTCTTACTCCTACATTTCCGTGTCATCTTCAGAGGATGATGACGTCGGGCATGGTAGTGATCTTCATTGAGTTTCCGGTATGGCATTAGAGCTTTGACCCAATGCTAATGCCTCTATGATGTCTGCGAGCGCAGATATGAAGGTCTACATCTTCCACGACCGTCTGTTTCAAGTACCAGTTATGATCTTATTCTTCCATCCACATTAGCATATGACGAGGTTATTGTGGATTATATTTGCCCCTACTTTCAGTCGCCGAGGCACCCTAATGATGGGGAGTCTGACTCGGATACCCGTTTGACGCTGACTATTTCTTTGGATTTCGATCCTTTAGAGCCATCCTATCCGAGCTATTATGAGGAAACTGATCTATCCGAGCCCTCCTACCTTTCAGTGATTCGTTGACATTCGATTCATCTTCTTTTTCAGCGACTCCTCATCACACACCACCCCCGATTCGTGGTCATGGGTTCATTCGTACCTGTGCTGTGTCTCATGGACGTGGGCATGCTCAGGGAAGAGGATGTGGCGATGTTGCTCCTGATGGATTCGAGAATGATTTCCTCCCATCCGATGGTTGATTTGGATAGCACATGCAGAGCCGAGCATGAGGATAGCCTTTTTTTGGTTGGTAGTTATGGGGTTATCATTTCCTTTTAGAATGTATGGGCATTTGGGATTTCTAAAGTAGTTTTCTTTGTGACGTATCCTGTTAGGTTATTTTGTATGGCCGATAGTAGATATCAGACCCATCATCATCTTTATGTATGACTCTTGGCATTACTATTATTATATTAACTATGATGACTATGGAATGAATGTTATGTTTACCTAAGATATTTGTTATTCATGTCACCTCTTTTATTTTATTCGCACCACTCATTGAGATAGAGACGTTCGACTTTACATGTTCGCGATTCGTTAATGGCTTGTGGTTTTCAAAATGGTTTACTTGTTATTGTTCAAAAAAAATTTACCCCTATTTTCATTTATAAAGTAATTTCAAAAGGTAATGTTAGTTCCGCGAGCAAAAATAACAACTAAGAATTCCATAATGTGACTTAAGCATAACATGGGACTATTAGGGTATTACAATCAGAAACAAGCTTTTCATGAAGTACCTCACCTTCAAAGCTTCCTCTACATGATTCACTGATGAATTGAAAAAGTCAAATATGATTTGACAAAAGAAGTGCTAACAAGTCTGAAGAGTTGGTGAACGTTTCAACGGCTATTTTTTCTCTTCTATGTCATTTCTACTTGTTGAAGAAGAAAACTGCATTTTCTCTTTCTAGTCATAGACTGGTGGATCAAAAAGGCACAAGGCTCAAGATCTGCAAACTTCAACAGTCATATCTTGAAGTCTATAAAAAGCTAGAAATCGAAGAAGAAAAAATGGGACACCATTTGAATATTTCCTACACTGTAAAAGTTTTCATCCTTCAACCTTCTCAACTTTTCAAATCTTCAGCAAGTTACATATTGTAACTTCTGTTTGAAAATCTTCTTTACTAAATTGTAATAGAAAATATTCTCCCATTGAGAATCTAGAGAAGTCATACACACTGTACATCACTGATCATACTCTGAGGAGAGATTTAGTGTGAGTGTCCAAACACAAACCAACATATCAACTTCTTGTAATCAGAACCGATAGTGGTTAGGGTGAGCTTTGAGAGGCTAGGATAAATATTACTCATTTAGCTTGGAAAGGCTAGAATAAATACTACTTATTTGTAAAAGCCTAGAGAGGCTTAAGAAAGGCTGCTCAATTATAAAAGGTTGGAAAGGCTTTGACAAAGAACACTTATTATATGTCTCAACAAAGTGTTGGAGACTAGACGTAGGCAATTGGTTGGCCAAACCAGTGCAAACTTTGTTGTGTGATCTCTTTGTCCTTTTTATTTTCTTTACTGTCTTCACCTAGTATATAACTCTATCTGCATATTATAATTCTGCTTGAACATTTTTAAAAGCTTTTATCTTTAACCAAATCGCTTCCATATTCCAAGTCCTAGACTTGAGAAAATTGTTTTATTAAAGTTTCAGGTATATAAATTTCTATCTAAAGCATGATTCAACCCCCCTTCTCATGCTACATTTTCCAATAGTCCAAGACCCACTCGATATTTGTCAGGGGTTTTAGCATTTGGTAGATCCAAGCACCAAAAAGGAGTAGGAGATAGACTTGTGATCACTAGCCCCAGCGAGGTGGAAAGTAGATACATGTGTTCACTAGACTTACAATGTTCCAATAATCAAGCAGAGTACCAAGCTTTTGATTCTCGATTTAAGAATATTATTGTCCATGGAGGCTAAAGTGATCAAGATCTTACGGGATTCCCAACTTGTGATCAAATAATTAATAAGGGAGTATAAATGGAATAATCCAGGCTTAATGGAGTTATTGGATCTAGCTCATTCATTGCTACAATAGTTTGCCGAGGTATCAATCTCTATGTCCCTCGGAGTGACAATGAGGTGGCTAATGAGCTAGCCCAACAAGCCTCTAGGTTTTGTCTAGGACTAAATGAAATGAATAATATAGATGCAGCCGGGCATAGCCATATGAAAATAAGGATTGGAGGTTAGAGCTCAAACAATATTTGAGCAATCCTTCCTCAAAGACCAAATACAAACTAAAGTAAAATGCTTTGAAGTACGTATTGGTTGACGATGAATTATTCAAAAGGAGCCAAGAAAGGTTATTGCTAAAGTGTGTTGATGATGTTAACGTGAAGAGAATCGTGCATGAAGTGCATGGGGGCATTTGTGGGGCACATAAGTCAAGCCCAAAGATAAGATGGCTAATCCATAGATATGGATATTATTGGCCTAACATTGTAGCCAATTGTGTTACCTATGTAAGGGGATATGACACTTGCACAATGCATGGACCATTCGAGAGAGTGCCAGCCAGGAACTATATGCAATTATAAAACCTTAACCATTTAGGGGTTAGGCCATGGATTTAATTGGTACAATTCATCCTCCATCATCCAAATGTCATGTATTCATTATGGTGGCCATTGACTATTTTACAAAATTGGTAGAAGCCTAGCCATTAGTAAATGTAACTTAAGCCAATGCGATCAGGTTTATTAAAACCAAAGTCATATACCGGTTTGTGACTCAAGTGTCGAGCTCGCTTAAATTGTAAAAATCGAATTACACTAGTTTGTAGTAAATGGTGCAACTCGAGTTGTCTCCCAATGATGACAATGCTATATGATCAAAACTTTGGGGGGTTTTTGTTTATGAAATTAAAACAAAACAAATAAAATACAAATGTAGAAAATTAAGATGAAATGAAACAGAATTCAAATTTCCAATCCAAGAATCAAAAGATAACAATTATCACTCAATCATCGAATTCTAGACATATATCAACAATTCAATTTGATGGCTAATCATAAATTTGAATGAAACCTTAATCCAAATTTAACGTTCGCATGAAAACCTTCATGCATTTAATTAACACATATTCAACCAATGTTCAAAACCTCTAAAATCTAATTGGATTGTGTTAATTTTAATCACCAATCCATTAATCTTAAAACTCAGACTTGAAATCTAAATCATATTCTTACAATCAATTGAATCAAACAATTAACCAATTAGTATGAAAACAATTGAATTCTTGGTTAAAATATTATAACGAAAACCTTCAATTCCAAAATAGAAATCAAGACAGGAGAAAAGATAGATGAAACCCATTAAAATGTTGACTCCGAGTTAGCCAATCCTCATGAGTGCTAATACTCCTTGAATTCTTGGATTAGATAGAAGCTTACTCCTCCATGGATGGAGGAAAATGAAAGTTCAAGTAAAAAGGGGTAGAATATGAGGGAGGAGAAGGTGGAGGAAAGGAAAAATTGAAAAATTCTTATTCAAATTTTGTCCAAATTGTTACCCAATTTTTGGCCTCCCTTTTACTTAGCCATTATAGAATAAAAACATAAAAACTGAATGAATAACAGTTTATTACATTAATCCTCTATCTCTTGGATGAATCTAGACATCTTATTTGCAAAATTCTGACTTATAGAAAGAAAGTTATGCTAGAAACATGCAATTAAGTTCTTTAATTCAGCCCATAACGTTCTTCTATGGATTTGGCTATGAAAATGCATATGTTTAGATTTGTGGTCTGAAAGTGAATTGTAGCCTTGGATATCAACTTCAAAACGCCACTAGAACGGGCTCAATTGGGCTTTTGTGGACCGAGATATGGCCCAAACATTACAGCCTATTTAGAATCTGCGAGTGCACCTCTTTAGCTCATTTCTAGGCTCAATTTCAACTCCTTATCATCAGAATTCGCCTTTGACCTCTTCATAAGAATTGTGGGTCTATCTCTCAACTTTCCTACAAATCAAGAATCACATTAAAATGGGGTCTATAACTCAAGTTATGGCCCAAAAATGAAAGTGGTGTCAGAATTGGCCTAATGCTAGAAAATTGAAATTAAGCCCAACCAAAACCCAATCAACACAAAATGGTCTAAATCAATTCAATTAGGCACAAAAGATGATTAATGAACTAAATATAAAGGAAAATAAGTATATAAAAATCCAATTAATCAATTTGGAGTCCCTAACACCATAACTATGAATCAGGGTACTATGTTCACAGGGGAAAAGATTAAAGCTTTTGCCTAATAGTTTAACTTTCGGCTAATTCATTCTTCTCTCTATTATGTGAAACCAATGGGCAAGCAGAGGTCACTAACAAAGTCTTGATCAACACAATCGAGAAGATAGTAGAAAACAAACTAAGAAGATGGCATAAAGTCTTGTTTGAGGTCTTATGGGTCTACAGGAACTTTAAGAGTAATGCCACAGGTTTAACTCCTTATCAGTTGACATATGGGCAAGATGTCGTGTTACCTTTGGAGCTAGCCATGAACTCGTTCAGGGTAGCAAAAACACATGAGCTATAACTAGAAGAGTATTTGCAGGCTATGTTTCAAGAGTTAGAGTCAGCTGATAAAGATAGGTTGATGGCCTTGGAAAATATCCAAGCTAACAAAGCTAAGGTGTCAAAATTATAAAATAAAAGGGTCAAATTGAATCGCTTTGCTGAAGGTGATTTAGTATGAAAAGCAATATTACCTATTAGATATAGAGCTACTAAATTTGGCAAATGGTCTCCAGATTGGGAAGGCTCTTTTGTTGTTACTCAAGCTATTTATGGTAGTACCTACAAATTGTCCACTCTTGAAGGGAAAGAATTAGCAAGAAGTGTAAATGGGAAGTACTTAAAGAAATATACCCTATGATGGGGGATTCCATTAGTATCAAAAAAGAATAAAGTGCCAGCCACAAGCCAGACAAGTAGCTAAAAGACATACAAAATAGAAGAGAATGATGAAAACCTAATCTACTAAGGTTATGTCTTAAGAGGATTATCAGATTGGCCCTCAGCGATAATTTCTTCTGTAGGATGGCTAGTCCCTTTCAGATTGAACCTCCTTAGAATGTTCTTCCCCTTCAATGCCTTGAATCCTTTACAAAACAAGGGCAGGATCAAATACATTTATCGACTCGACAGCCAAATCTTCCACTTGAGCCTGCTCGAAGGACACCAAGGTAGTGATCATGTCAGTCACCAATAAGGCCATTGTAGCATTGGCAGCTTTCTTCTCAGTTGAGGTCATTAGATTCCTACACTCTGCCTAGGATAGCTTTACTTCAATCAGGTCATGCACTTCACTCTCTACCTCATGCTGCAAGATAGGCTCTCTTTCTTTTAGAATATGAATCTCCCTATCCAATGCCTTGGCCTAATTATATTGTTGCAGTTTGCGCTTTTAGTTGGCCTTAAGATCGGCTATGATGGCAGACAATTCAAGCTATAGTTGGTCAAGCTTTTCCTGAAGCCGAGCAATATCTGTGTGGATTTCATTGATATGGCCTTGAACTACTTGTTGCAATTACTGTTTGTTTTTTTTTTTTTTGGCTAAGGTCTACAATCTGAAACTGGCCCCAAAGGTCTTCTTTCTGTGCTCAAAGTTTAGATAACCAATAAAGGCTCTCAAGGCTAGAAGATCTGCATTCTTAATTTAACTTGTAGTTGAAGACTAAAGTCTCCAACTTCAAGAGCAGGTGTTGGCAAGCTTCCTTAACCTCAGGAGCCACTGAAGGGTCAGCTGACTTGGCAACAATTAAGAGAGACTTCTACAATTGCATAGACACTATAAGATCTGTGGGGAAAGTCTCACTAAGGTGTTCGTACAAGAACTGCATATGCTTAGAGATGAGGGAAGAGGCTGAACTGATCATGGGAGAAAGAAAGTACCTATCTAGCTCCTCAGCAGGCACAACCATTTCTTTTTCTTCCTCTTTTTTAGCAGCAAAGGTCGGCTGAGTTGCAATCACTGCTGGCATAAAATCTTTTGATGGTGGATGAGTTAATGAAGCACCTAGTCTTGTTTCTTCTTGTTCACCCTCTAATTTGAGGATCATCACCCTCTATGGTAGAGATTGGGCTTTGGTCTTCTTACTCTTAGTTAGCTAAGGAGGAGAAGCGGCCACTTTTGACTTGCATTTCTTCTGTTGAAAGAGAAAAAAAAACACAGGTCAAGAGAAATTATTTATAGTGACAGATCTAAGAAGTTTGATGAAAAACCAACTCATATAGCTTACCATGCCAACCAATTCGAGTGTTCGAAAAGTCTTGGTTGGAGGAACTACCACCTCTAGAGAAGCTAAACTAATTAGTTGAGGAAAAATCGGCTGCCAAGAGCTCTTCCACAACTTGCGGGCACTACCATCATGAATTGCAAGCCTATTAATTTTAGTACTTTTAGATTTTTGGAGGCTTCTACAAAAAGGAATAAGAAGCAATAAGTTATGAATCATTAACAAAAGGTATAAAGAAATTTAGAAATAAAAAGAGTGCTCACTCTTAGAAGCTGAGGCTTCTATAGTAGCAGCTGCTTTAGCAGGAGTAAAAGGACCAATTGGCTTTTTGCTGGCAAGAGTTGGGAAATGTAAAGCCAACACGAGAGCACCCATTTGCATGAGCTTAGATAGAAGCATGCTTGGTGGCTAGCTCAGTAGCTTCTTAAACATGGCCTCCTACCATAATGCAAACTCTAGGGTAGCCAATGGAGCAATTCTAAACTTTTCGAAATAAAAAGTTATTGATCCTTTCGTTGTTGCTCAACTCCCAGTCAGCTAGTTCATTGGCATACGAACTGGCCCTATCATCAAACTTGGCAAATGACTCGTAGAGGAAAGGGATGCCCTACACCAAGCCAAATTGTTGAGCCAAACATTGTGGATTTTAAGGCTCTTAGGAGGTATAATTATACCTTGATCTCGACCTCACCCCATTGAGGAGAACACGAGCCATAAGCATGTTGCTCCATTGAAGAATAGCCTTAGAGAGCTCTAAGTCGGTAGCCAAGAGAAGTCGCTACTGAATCCAAGATGGACCACAACCTTGGTCTTGATACGGGCATAATTGAAAAAAAATTCTTAACTATCATCTTGATGAGAAGGTTAGCTACTACATATGTTGAGAAAGATAAAAAAAAAGAAACCACATGTAGAAATCTCTATACATGGCCGGTTGGATAGTGCAAGTGAGGGTAGCTTTAAACAAACAACTCTGGGAAATACTATTAAACCTAGAGCTGCAAGAACCAGAAAGGATCAAATGTGGTCTTTACTGACTTTCCTTTCTTCATCAAGTGCAAAATGGTGAACATAACCTTATACAACAATGATAGGAAGAGTGCGTCAATGTTAAGATATCTTCGGTCAAGGATGGTCGACACATAAGGAGTGAACTTTGCCGCCAAAGCCACTGCGTTGGTGTAGATGAAAAAGTGGCAAATCCAGAATAAGAGGAATGCCCGATGCTTTGTATCACCCACAGGGTCACTACCCTATTGAAGATGTTTATATAAGTGAAGTAGGCATTGTTTTTCTTATTGACTTGGAAACCTAAGTCAGTGCCGAGAACATCGTGGAGGTACGGTACCTCATCTCCATCCACTGGTAGGCTAGTAACAGCCACCACATCATGTAGTGTAGGGCCTGTCATGGCTAATGGTAAGCAGAAGGCGTTTGTCAATGTGTTCACGAAATTGAGAAAGCCCTACAAGAGCCCAAAGTTAGGAGGGATCTCCTTCTTGGAGAAGAGGATCATGTCATAAATCCTTATTTTCCTCCATTTTCCCCCTTCTCGACAACTACCTTGTTGAGCCATTGATTATATGAGTTTTAGGGCTAATCTATGCAGTGAGCTCGAAAGGGCAATTATGGATATGGAATAATGAGGTAGCTCATACCCAAGCAGGGAAATGAAAGATTCAGCTTCGGCCGTCCCATGATCCAGATTTTGAAGGGTGGCGTGAATGAACCTGCAGTTCTCTTTATCGAAGACTCTAAGCTTTGAAGGGTTGGAAACTTTTGACAAAGAAGCCATTGTCTTCTCCAATGGAAGCTCAATAAAAGAATAGGAAGAAGAAGAGGTTTACAGGGAGAAGGTTCGCAGTTAAGATTAGGGTTTGCAGAATCAAAGGAGGTAGAAGACATGGTGAATAGGAAACAATTGGTTTGAGGCAAAGAGATGAATGCTAAAAGTCTAATGAAAGTGAAAGTAAAATAAAGAGTGACTATTGGCTATATTTTATACTCTCCATGTAAACAACCAACTAGCCATTATTGTACTGGGTAAATAGCTATCGGTTACTTGGATAAGTGGGAAGTAAAAATCAAGTTGTTGAATCAAATTAGCCTCAATGGTAAACTCGACTAACCTAATGCAAGGGGCAATATGTTGGCACCAAAAAATTGTCAAATGTGCTCGACCAAGGATAAAGCTTAGTCGAGTATGATTTCCACTTCACTGCTAACATTAACCAAATCATAAGCTGACATGACCAAAGTAGATTATGGCCGAAGGCAAAGCAAAAGTACTAATTGGCCAAACATAAGTTTATATGACTAAATGGCTCGAATGTGAAACTAATCTGGAATGCAAAACAGTGGATCTGAAAGTTGATTCTTAGGAGAAAGGCTTCTAAGTCTAGTGCTTAGGATGCAAATGCAGAATAGGTAGACACATATCAACTTTTCCACACCTCGACCCAAAAAGGACTATCTAACTAAGGGAAATAGCATGTAGCCATTGCGGTTATCCAAGAGTGATTATGGAAGAAGTCTTGCCTATAAATAGAGCAAGACTCAACCATTTCAAAGGATCCTGGAATCAATAACACAACTTGTATTACTTATCTTACTTTATTTTACATGTTTTTTTACCATTTTAGTTTCAGTTTTGTGTAGTCTTTTAGCCTCTCAATTATGCTCATTCCTCTTTTAAAGCTCTCTACACGGATTAGCCATGGAAGCTTAAGAAGGATGCTTACTGTAATCTATTAGAGAGTCCTATAGATTACACCAAATTTATCTTTACTTGTGTTCTTGGTTTCATTTGTGCTTGATCTTGGCCAAGTGCTTTCTTTGAGTAACATATGAACCTATATCCAAGGAGTAGATTTCCTTCCTTGGAGTAATCATTTGACTCTTGGAATTGAATGACTTTGGCTAGCCGATTTCAAGGTCTAGCATGCCTAGCACTCTAACTCTATCAGTGCAAAGAAATAGCCCAAACACAAATAGAGTAAAAAAATGAAACAAAAGAAAATGTTTTTAGCCAAGTAAAAAAAAGTCATTTGCATCCTGTGATTATTATTGTCTAATAGTAGAGCATGAGAAAGGAAAGCTTGTGAAGATAAAGATATCTTAGTATCAAAACATTAGTGTAAGATGAGTACAATTATTATACATAGTAATGGTGGACACCCTTTTCGACATCTGTGGAATCATGCATAAATAAGTGAAAATTTCAATTATGTAAGCAGTAAGTTTGTTTGTAAGAAGTTGTGGAGAACTATGTGTTAAAAATTGTGAGTTTTAGTTATGTAAGTGATGAATCTGTAGTAAGAATTTCTCATATCATTACTAGAAACAGGCAAAAAACTGACAGAATTACAGATGGAAAAGTCCATAAAATCTATCGATAACAATTTTACTAACGGACAATATCTACGGAAATTAGCTCGTCGAAAAAAATAAAATTGAATATTACCTATGGATATTTACTCGATCCGTCAGTAATATTGACAATTATACTAATAGAATTTTTTGTCAGTACTATTAAAAATGCGTTGGTCAATGAACGTCAAAGTCATTTATGCTGACGAATCCAATAAAATGGTTGCCGGTAAATTAAGTTAATAATTTTTATTTTTATAACTTACCAATGTATTATCCGTCGGTATATTTAAAATAATGTTTTAATATTGATATTTACTAAAGTTTGAAAATTAATAACTTTTATGTTAATTATTACCTACGAAAATTCTGTCGATAAGGTAAAATTTTTAATTTTTTTTGGCAGTTTTGAATTATTAAAAATTGAAATTATTATTTAAATGTTTGAAATTATTGTTTTAATTATCCATAAATCCATATAATTACAATTATAATAAAATATAAAATATATGAACTGTAAAATAAAATAAAAACTGTGAATAATGAATGAAATGAAATAAAATTATTAATGTAAAGATCTAAAAACATAAAAATAAACCCTAAAAATTATGAATACTGATCATCATCAGTATCCGAAATGTCTTTAGAACCATCAGGTGTGCAGTCATGTGGAGAATGCGGAGGCGGTGAAAGGGGAGGTAGTGGTGGAGGCAAAGGTGGTAGAGGCTGTGCACTAAACGACGAACCACTACTTCACATCTACTCAAAGTAGATGTACATAGTCGTCATCTTCTACTCCATGGACTGCAGCTGCTGGTTCCAATGCTCTTTTTCCTTCTAGTGCCGCTTCTACGGCTCCATCTACCTCTGATAGGCCTCCTCGAGCTACTTTTGCAATGATTCGTTTAGTGCATGCACCCGATCACGAATCTCCTCCACATTGATACTAGTAGGCCCAGTTCTTGACACAGAGCCTAGAGAATAAGACCTACTATATGTGGTCTCCATTCCATAAATCTACCCCTTATAGTGGCCGCCAACCATCTAAATGACTCGAGTGCCGAGCTCGATCAAATTACAAAACTGAATTACACAAAACTATAGTATAATGCAATCCAAGTCATCTCCCAAAGATGATGATACTATATGATTAGAAATTCAGGGGGTTTGTCATCAAACACAATATGGACAGACGGTAATTGAGAAGAATTAAACAAACTAAAACAGAATTAAAGCTCTAATCTAAGAATTAAGAGAAAACAATTGCTACTCTATCATAGAATTCTAAGCATTCATCAATATTCCAAATCAGTGGTTACTCATTTGAATTTGAATGAAACCTCAATCCAAATCCAACATTCAAACATGAAGACCTTTATGTATTCAATTAACACACAATCAATCAAGCTCAAAGACCTCTGAAACATAATTAGCCTATGTTAATTTCAAGCACTGATACAATTAACCTTAGATTTAGATATGAAACCTAATTCATACTTTTCCAATAATTGAATCACATAAATCAACCAATCAATATGAAAACAATCAAATTCTTAATCCACATTTTGGAATATAAATCTTCAATTCAAAAATGAGATCATGAATAGAAGAAAGAGTAGATGAAACTGAAGTGAAGTGCTGAATCCGAGTTAACCAATCCTAAAAAGTTTCAATGCCTCTTTGAATTCTTAGGTAAGATAAGAATATACTCCTCAATAGATGGAGATGAACGAAAATTCAAAGATCAAAAGAGAGAGAGTTCATAGAGAGAAAAAAGAGAGAAGAGAGAAAAAAATAGAAAAAGTGTTTTTTTTTAATTCTATGTAAATGATTCCAAAGGTCAATCTAAATTCGACCTTCCTCTATTTATACTTACAAATTAGTTCACTAATCTCTAATTACATTAATCCTCTTTCCTTAAGCTACATTTGAACAACTCATTTGCATAAATTGGAGTTTTGGAGGGAAAGTTATGTCTAAAACATTCAATTGGGTTTCCTAGACCCATCAATGGACTTCCATCGTATTTTTGGCCAAGAAGATGCCTCTGTTTGGATCAGTGCTCTAAAGGTGAATTGAAGCCCTGGATGTCAGCTTTCAAATGGCACTAGAATGGGCTCAATTAGGCTCCTATGGGTCGAGATATGGCCTATACAATATACCCTACTTAGCAACCACGATTGCATCCTCTGACTTCACTTCCAGTCCAATTCCAGCTCCATGGCTTGAGAATTGGTCTTTGACCTCTACATGAAAGTTATAGGCCCAACTCTCAGCTTTCCTATAAATCAAGAATCACAATCGAAATTAAAATCCAAAAGTAGTGTTAGAATGAGCACAATGCTGAAAAAATAAAATCAAGGCTCAACCAAAACCAATCAACAAATATGAGCTAAATTAAATTAATTAAGAACAAAAAAGGGGTTAATACACTAAACATGAAGGAATATATATATGCAATTCATAACTGGGCCCATATGTCATCGTTACTAATAGGTGGGTCAGTATGAGTGCTCCCATCCCCCTGTTGCAATTGCTATGACCGAGCCTCAGTCAATCACTCGGTGAACTCATGGTACAATTGGAACAAACAAAATAAATTAAATTAGATTTAAATAATAGAAATTATAATAAATTAAAAGTATTGGAAACTAAAATTATAAGTACTTACATATGTGGTCTCCGACGGAGTATCAACCCACTAAGACTTGTCCTGTTTCTAGGTGCGACTCTCCCGAAATAGCTCCCCTAAGTCGGTGGCCTGTTCATCATCTTCTCCTACATTTAAAACAATTTTCATGTGATCATATAAAAACTAATAAACTAAATAAGTATAAACTAAATAAGTGTAAAGAATGATATTTACCATCCTCAAGCACATACCGTCAATGATAGTGGAGCCTTAAATGTGTGGCGAGCCATGTTGAGTTGATCCTCTACTTGCTCGGGCCTTCACCTGTTTCGCCTTTTACTTGAGCGGGTCCTAGTATGCGTTGAGTGCCTAGAGAATGTCCTCGATGAGCCAGTTGTCATTCTTGTAAATATCATGAAATATATCGTGGAGCTACTTGTCGGCTCTCATCCTCTATGCCTTGTAGATTGAGGTCTCTTTGCATAGATCAATAGTGAACATATGCTGCATACAAGTAACACAATAGTCAACTCCATTACAATAAATAAGCAAGCATAATAATAAAAAATAAAATTAATAATAAAAGATGATTATTTAACCCTCCATTCTCTCCACCACATCTGTTATATAGCCTGAGGTGCATTCAAAAAACTCTTATACAAGCCGTAGAGGTTCTCTTAGAACACTTCCATCATCTTGTACAAAACCTTAAGCTGGTGAAATCCAACTGTATTAGAAATAATAGACTAAGTCAGGCATCTATTAATTAAATTTTCTTTCACAATTAAAAATTAAAAATTTATAATAAATTCAAATTTAAAAATACTTACCAGGATTTACCATCATATCTAAGCTACACATGTTGGTTTGTGGAGTTTTGTGAGGGGGTGGATGATGAGTCCTAAGTATCTTGTGAACCAGGCTGGTTGAAGGTAGGGGAAGGAGTGGAACCAAATATGGGTAAGGTGCGATCCTCAGCTCCTATTATAACATCCTCATATAACGTAATAGGAAATGATAAAAAAACGTCCTTGGGCAAACTTTTGTTATTCACAACCTTGCCCTTGAACTTTTAAAAAATGGCATTTAGGTCCCTAGATCAATAGAATTAGTAGAATAGGGTTTTAAACGAAGCAGAATCACATAACAAAAATAGAAACTAAATTCTTAGCCAATTGGGCCACGGAGATGCCCACATGTAAAATGACACGGGATGCCCTTAGAAATGCCCATAATTACAAAAATGTCATTAGCTCAGGAAACTAAATAGAAAATATTAAAGGATTTATGAAAAAACAAAAAGATAACAATCCCAAAGAAACAGTGCAATTGATTTGCGCTGTTAATCAATTTATTAGAAAACTAAGAGTAATTAGAGATATATTATAAATACTAGAGATAAAGAAAATTTAGATTGTTGTGTAAAAGACTATGAGAAATTATTTAGCATAATGTCCAAAGAAACCAAACAGAAAATATTAAAGGATTTACGAAAAAGCGAAAAGATAACAATCCCAAAGAAACAATGCAATTAATTTGTGCTGTTAATCAATTTATTAGAAAAATAAGAGTCATCAGGGATGAATTATAAATACTAGAGCTAAAGAAAATTTAGATTGTTGTGTTAAAGACTATGAGAAATTATTTAGTATAATGTCCGGAATTATGCTAAGTTTAATATACGTTATTAATCGATTAATCTGACTTTATTGAATGTGTAGAATTAATTAGAAGTTAATGAAAGGTTAATTAGGAGTTAATTGAATGTTAATTAGAGAAACTAGACTTGAGGGAATTAGAATAGATACATAGAAACTTTCACAAAAAGTTTTCCAAACTATTTTGCCAATTTGAAGGAAATCGGTAGAGATTCAGTATTTTTAGCTGCCAGAACCGAATCAATATAATTGCACACCCTAAACCCTATGTTTAATGGCTAAATAGACAGCCACATATTACTCAATTTGTGGCACAAAACAGCCCCAAAATGAGTGGAGTTGGCTGCAATTCAGCCACAAAAATTTCAGCCAATAAGAATGAAACTTGCCAAGCACTTCATCTAGCTTTTAGGAGAGTCTTTTCCTTCCTTATCCCTTCATTTTCATGCTGCCCCTTTAGCTGCATATTCTCCACCATTTCTTCCTTCATGTCACTTTATTTCATCTCATCTTCAAGCTTCAATCACTTCCCCATCAAGAGGAGCTCAAAACTAGCTAGTCTTGCATCAAAAATTGAAGGTAGGGTTCAATAATCCCCATAGTTCTCGTGTGTGGCTAATGAGGGTTAGGATTTACATCCTTTATTAGATGATATATGTAACATCCCCATATAACGTAATAGGAAATAATAACAACAAACTTTTGTTGTTTACCACCTTACCCCTAAATTTTTTAGAAAATGACATTTAGATCCCTATGTCAATAGAATTAGCAGAATAAGGTTTTAAACGAAGCAAAATCACGTAGCGAAAACATACAAACCTAAACCCCAGCTGATTGAGCCACGGAGGTACCCATATGCGAAATGACATGGGATGCCCCTAGACTTACCCATAATTACGAAAATGCCATTGGCCTTAAAAAAATAGAAACAGAAGGCCCCAAAATGTGCAAAACGTTTAATGTACATTGTTAATCGATTTACTCGATTTTATTAAGTTTGTAGGGTTAATTAAAAAGTTAATTAGAGGTTAATTAGGAGTTGATTAGAAGTTAAATTAAAGAAATTAGGATTATAGAAACTTATAAAAACATCACAAAATCCTTTTATTGTTTTTTCGTTCAATTGTTCGGTTTTTATCAAATAATTGTGATTAATTAACATTCGGTTAAATAATTATTTAGGATCAATTGATTAGCAATTAATTGAGATTAGGTACAAGTTAATTAGGTTAGAAATATAGAAGATTTCATAAGAATTTTCACGAAACCGATTTACCGATTTAAAGGAAATCGGTAACATTACGGTATTTTAAACTGTCGGAACCGGACCAATAGAATTGCATGCTTAAAACCCTAGAATCTAAGGCTGATAACTCAGCCACTTAGCACCAAAAGTGGCGCCACTTTGGGCCACAAAAGAGAAGGAAAGCTGGCTGAATTTCAGCCTTTTGTATCCAACCAATCAAAGGCCAAAACAAATCAATAACAACCACTCATATAATCAGAATTTTTCCACCCTTTTTAGCACCCATTCAGACCCCTTTTGCACCACTTTTCCTCTTCTCCTTTCAGCTCTCTTTCTCTCTTCTTCACACACAAAAACTCCAGCCAACATCAAGTCAATTCAAGCCTTGCTCATCCAAGCTTTCAAATTCCAGCAAAATCACTTGGAACAAAGGTAGGAGTTTGATTCTTGCATCAATTTTGTGGTCTTGGCTGGCTGAGCTTGGATTATTCTCATGATCTTTGATGTGTTAAATGGATGATTATGATGATATGTGATTGGTTTTGGGCTGTTTGTTTGGTTAAAATCGAATTTGAAGCAAGAAAGAATAGAAATAAGAAGAGCTGCGGGGCTAGAGAACCAAAACTCCTCAGCAGTCCGTACGGCGGAGTGTACGGCTCCGCCTACAGCCAATTAAATTTGAAGGAACCATTTTCATATGAAACTATACATCTAGGGCTTTCCATAGATATATCATATAAGACTTTTGGATTAGTATTGAGGGAGTTATGAATTTTTGAATTTTGACTCTAAATCTGGGCAGACTAGGTTGTTCAAGATAGAACTCGACCTACACTGCTTGAAAATGAATCAAACGAACTTTTTTAGAAAGCTTACACATAGGAGAATATCCCATAAAAATTTCAGAATTAGATAAGGTCTCAGTTTCTCCCAGTGATCCAAGAAAGTTACCCTATGTCCCAATTGGGTCAAAACAAGGCAGTTTAGGAAAGTCAAAATTCGGGGCTTATAACTCGAGCCCTACCAAGCCAAATGGAATGGAACTTTTTATAAATGAAACTTTACCCTGTTAGCTTTAATATGAGTCCAATTTCGTACCATTTGAGTGAGTTTTCAATTTTTAGTGGATTTTTACTTTTAAGTGTATGATTCTGGCTAGCCACTAGGCAGGCCAGGATAAACTCTAAATATCTTGAGCTATAGATATCGAAATTAGATGGGACCAAAGAGGTTAGAAACTAGACACATAACACTTTAACATATCCAAATTTGAGGTCCAAATGAGTTAAATAGAAGTAATGGCTTAAATTATAAAGACCGGGTTGGTTGATTATGCTGAGGCAGAAACTCTACCTTAATGAATTTAATGTTGTTATGAGTTCAATATTGGAATATGTATGTAATGTTGGGATCCTTGTGATAAATTGATGTTCTGGTATGCTGGCACTATTCATGGGGAAGCGGACTCGTTCCGTTATGCTGCCGAACTTTCGGTAGAATTGTAAGAAGGTTATAAACACTTGTATGTTATGAATACGTATGTAGAAGACATGTATGTAAGGATATATAAACGTAAGTGATGAAGCATATGCATGAGTGCATTCAGTATGTCTATGCATAATTATGTATGCAAATGAAAGGATATAAATATATAGAATGAGATCCCTCCGAGACTGGAGGCACGTGAATCCCCTTGTGGGTCAGTACTGTGTGACGAATCAGACTACCCAAGGACCGTAAAGAATAAAGATTAAAGCATGTGCAAGCATCCCAATCACATGAGGCATGGCATGACCCAGCTAGTGTAAGTACCGAATGAAGGTCCCACACCCTAAGGAATGTGACATGGCGATCACATTCTAATGGAGTATGACATGGCGATCATACTCTGGGACGTGGCAAGAAGAATATATTCCTAAGGAAGGTGACATGGCGATCACATTCTAATGGAGTATGACATGGCGATCATACTCTGGAACATGGCATGATGATTACATCCTAAGGAATGTGACATGGTGATCACACTCCGATGGAGTATGACATGGCGATCATACTCTGGAATGTGCATAACAAGTAAGGCAACACCCAGAAAGAAAAGAAAATTATGTATATTTGCAGAAATTCAAGTACAAGTGAAGGCAGATGCTAATTTCAAGTTTCCCACATGTTAGTGTATTGGCTCTTCCAAATGACAAGTGCATGAATAAAACGAATTCTGCTTCGGACAAGGTATTTTTCGAACTATAAAACTGAACAGTCTAGTTAACATGTTCACATTTTTCATAATAAACCGAAGTAGCTGAAGATAATAATGATGATACAGTACAAAATTTCTTAGCGAGCCTTACTGAGAATTTAAAATTCTCACTCTTGTTTCCGTGTTATCTCCAGATAGTTCGAGAAGATTCTAAGACGGCTGAAGTTGCTATCAAACAAGGTCTGTTCAAGTAATAGTAACAATTTCTGAGTGTGGTGCTATGACTGAAGAATAGTACTGTACTTGGGAGGGTGTTACAATATATCACATACATATGATGATTCATGACTGGTTTGGTATGAAACTCTTGGGTTTTGGTGGAAACTTGCATGAAAATCCATGAAGGAGAACAACCAGAATAGGATAAGCTGGGAAACCCTACAGTAGTCCGTACAGCAGAGTGCATGGCTCTGCCTACAGCCATTTAAATTCAATGCAACTATTTTTATGTGAAACTATACACCTAGTGCTTTCCAACCATATAAAATATAAGGCCATTGGACTAGTATTGAGGGAGATATGAATTTTGGAAATTTGACTTAGTTTTTAAGCTTAATTCTAGGCAGATAAGATTGTTCAGGGAAAAACTTGCCCTATACAACTTGGAATTGAGTGAAACTAACTTTTTTAGAAAACTTAAACATAGGAGAACATCTCATAAAACTTTCAAAGTTAGATTTGACCCTAATTGCTCCCAGTAATTCAAGGAAGTTGCCCTACGTCCAGACCAGGCTAAAATAAGGTAGTCCAAAGGGGTCAAATTTCGAAACTTATAACTCAAGCTCTACTCAAGAAAATGAAATGGAACTTATTTTGAATAAAATATTGTTCTGTTAAATTTAATATAACATAAATTTCGTATGATTTCAACTAGTTTTTGATTTTTAGTGAATTTTTACTTTTAGGTGTGTAATTCTAGCTAGCTACAGGGCAGGCCGAGGTAGAACTCTAATAACTTGAGCTACATATATCAAAACTTAATGGGACTAAAGAGGTTAGAAACTAGACATATAACACTTCAACATATCCAAAATTCAAGTCTAAATGAGTTAAAATGAATTTAAGGCTTAATTTCTAAAAACGGGCAGAGTTAAAGAATATGAGCAGGATTTCCAAAAATTAAAGGATTTAGCATCTTAATGCATATATGAGTTCAATTAAAGTCTAATTGTTGCAATTCCATGTTGGTGCTTAAAAGATTAATGCATTATATTTGATCTCTTACTGTGACTAACTGTCTGTTGAAACTAGCACTATCCATGGAGGAATGGATCTAATCCGTTATGCTGCCAAATTTTCGGTAGAAATATGTGAGAGTTAGGGATGTTCATATGATGAGTACATGGCTATCATGCAAGTATGAGATGTTTAAAAATAAGGTATGAAGCATATGCATCCATGAACCCTATGATTAAGGATATGATGATGATTGCACATCCTAAGGAGTGTGACGTAGCGATCACACCGTGATGGGGTATGACATGGCGATCATACTCTGGCATGTGACATGACAATGAGATCCCTCTACTTGGAGGCATGTGGCCAAATGAGATCCCTCTACCTTGGAGGCACGTAGCCAAATGAGATCCCTCCAAATTAGAGGCACGTGGTCAAAATATGATTCTTCCAATTAGAGGCACGTCTATGCTCACACCCTAGGGATGGCGATACGTAACGCCTAGGTGTGCCAAGAAAAAGAAAGTAAAGAAAACTAAAGATAGATGAATGTGCTCACATCAAGAAGTTATTTGCATCCATCTCTGCATGTTATTCAATTGTGTCATATCTTATTATGAATCGTTACATTATGATTACTTATCCTTCATGTTGGTAAGTTAATTGTTTGAAGTTCATCTCTGTTTATCAAGTGGACGACTAAAATGAACTCTGCTTCGGATAATACGTTTTTGAACTATAAAACTAAAAAGTCTATTAACATGTTCACTTTTTTCATAATAAACCGAAGCAGCTGGAGATAATAACGATGACATAGCATATGGTAGTTTAATGAATCCTACTGAGAATTTATAATTCTCACTCCTATGTTTATTTTCGTGTTATCTCCAGATAGTTCAGAAGTTCCAAAGAAGGTCCTCCGAGGCAGAGTTGACTGGTAAGATTGAAGGTGGTCGAAGGTTGTTGTCAAACAAGGTCTGATTAAGTGATAGTAATAACTCCTATGTGAGATATTATGACTTAAGTATAGTACCATACTTGGGAGGATGTTACACCTATAGGTTGGGGTGGAGAAGGAGTGGGCTAAGGGGTAGGTTGAGGGAGGAATGGAGGTTGAGACCCTAGCTCCATATACCTAGGGTTAGGTATTATAACAAACTTCTAGCCATGTTGAAGACGACTAAGAAGGGTGGATACAGTAGCAGTGGTGGATGCCAACGTAGTGGAGGTGGTGGGTAGAGCCTAAGTGTGGGGGTACACCATCCTTCTTCGGTCTACCTTGGCCTTGTCCATAGATGACCTATATAATATGTGTGTAAATCAATAAACATATGCAACAAACGTAATATGCATATAAATATAAATGCAAAGAAGTAAACTATAACAAGAAATAGATATGCACAAAATTGAAAACGTAAAAAATATATTAAATAAATAAAGACAGAACACACTTAGCACCTCATTAATCTGAAAGTTGAGGACTATGCTCATCACCCTCGGTTTCAACATTATCGTCAAATTCCTCTTCCGTATCCTTATTCTCATATGTTGGTATCAACAACAACTCTGGAAGGACTTGGATCATCAGTTTCATAAGCTTGCTCATATACCTCATCAACCTCTACTTAACCCCATGGTTTGCATCTTATTACCATTCTCCAGTTAGATTTGTAATAAGCAGGGTATGGCAAGTGATAAACTTATCTTATATTTTGGGCAATGATAAATAGATCAAATTTTCCATATCTTTTAGTATGGTTAATCTTAATTATTTTTTAGTGATTGTGTTTACATATTCCCTAGGGATGTCTTGGATCATACTATTCGCAAGTGAATAGCACAACCTTTTTAAGAGGTTCAACTAGGTACTCTAACTCAAGTATTTCATAAATTACTCCATGTCAGTCACTTCCTCCATCTCTAGTATCTCCCTAACACAAACCCCAATGTTGTTAGTTTTTTTCCCTCTTCCTTATTCAGTTGTATGAAATTTGTAATCATCAACATGGTACATTAGCTAACTTGTAGCCCTAGTTTTTGGACCCCAAGCTAAATTGTACAAGTGAAGATTGGTTAAACGATTCCTCTAATCATGCATCTAAGTATAAACACAGGAATATCATTCACATAACAATGGAAAATCAAAAACACAAATAGTAAAACAAATTCATTATGTGGCATACAAATGATTTGAGCCATTCAAGAAATTGGTCAAGGGATTGTTGACCGTATAATTATTCAAAATACTTGTAAACATTGAATAGAGTACAAGATAAGACATATCGTCACAATTTATCATTATATAGGAATTGGGGAATTAGATAACAAATAATACAGGAAAATAGTTTACAGTTACTTTCTAAATGACTCTACTTCATCACAATTTAGTAAGATATGTAAATGTGCAAATTTCCATTCACTCCCAGCCAACTATCAATCTTTGCATTGTCCAGCAATATGGCCAGGTTGGTTGAATACTGACAAGGTTGGTTCGATTGAGCTTTCACCACCATCATCAGCCCGACCAACTCTGGTTCTCCTAGATTGGACATGCGGCTCAAAGTAGTAAGAACAAAACTTAGATATCTCCTTTGAAATGTATGTTTGGCATATCGATCCCTCTACTTTAACTTTATTCCTTACTATTCTTTTGAACCCTCCTATTTCTCACTCGAATAGATGCATCCACCTATATCGGACTGACCCACATACCTATGCTTCATATGCCAAGTGTACAAACAAGTGCTTCATAGCATAAAAAAAAATGAGAAGGAAATGTTCTCTCTAACTTACAAAGAAAAATGGGAATGTTCTTCTCCATCACCAAGAGATCATCGACCCTAAGATTGGATGAAAAAAAAAATCTCTAAAATACTCACTCAACTAAGTTAACAGCCTCCAAACATGATCAAATAGTTCTCTCAATGCAACAGGCAGCAAACACTCCATAAATACATGATAATCGTGACTTTTCATGACCAAAAACTTCCCTTATACAATATTCACATACCTACCTAAGTTTAAGGCATAACCATCAAGCATTCTTAACTCTTGCACCCACTTACATACATCTTGTCTCTGCACAGATATCAATGTATAACTAGCCTTAGGTTTAGACCAATGACCATCTCTTAAGGGTTGTAAATTTAACTCAAGGCATCTATAATACTCCTCTAAATCCATCCTTGCTTTCTCATTGTCTTTAGTTTGGTCACTATTTATCACAGTGTGGATAATATTATAAAATAAATTCTTCTTAACATGCATCATATCTAAACAATGACAAAATAAGTGATCCTTCCAATAGGGTAGTTCATACTTTGTTTGGTCCAATTGATAGCTAGGAAATATAATGAATTTGCTAACTTCTATAATCTTTGGAAGTCACCTAACCCTATCCCAAATTTACTGATCAACAAGTCTAACAAGAGCCTCCTCATTCTTTATGGTGTTCTTTCTAAATTCATGCCTACTGTGCCTATAAGTATGATCCATATCTAAAATCTTTTTATGACAGTTAAACCAAGAATTCTTTCCATCATACTTCAAAATGAATGCTTTTGTATCCTCCATATAAATCGGACACGCCAATTTTCCTTGTGTCATCCATGCAAACAACATCTTATAAGCTGGAAAATCATTAATGGTCTACATCAATGCTACACTAAGCTAAAATTCTGCATAGTTGAGATGTCATATGTCAAAACACCATCACACCATAACTCATTCAATTCATCAATTAAATATTGGAGATAGACATCAATCTTGGCCTTGGGATTATCGAGATCGAGGATTATATAAGTTAAGAACAACTTTAGATCTTTCATGGACATTTCAGGTAAAAGATTATAAGGAGTAACAACCACATACCAACAAGAATATAGTTTACTAAATTGATTATTAGGAGTAAAACCATCAACACATAGCCCTAAACAATTATTGTAACACCCTAATAGTTTCATTCTATGCTTAAGTCATACTGTGGAATTATTAGTCGTTACTTTTGCTTGCGGAACTAATATTACCTTTTAGAAATTACTATTTAAACGAAAATAGGGGTAGATTTTCTTTTGAACAAAACAAGTAAACCATTTTTGAAATCGAGAGCCATGAGCGCATCGTGAACATATAATATAAACGTTGCTATCTCATACATACATTACATTTAACATACATAGAAACCATAAGAATAACCACAATCTTAGATAAAGATAACATTCATTCCATAGCCATCCCATTGTTAATATAGTAGTAGTCATACACAATGATAACAATGGGTCTGATACCTACTATCGGCCCTACAAAATAACCTAACGAAATACATGATAAAAGGAAATATATAAGAAATCCCATACATCCATACATGCCACAAGAAAAATGATAACCCTAGCTACAACCAAAAGGGGCTATCCTCATGCTCTGCTCCACATGTAATCAACTCCTCACTCATCTGGCAGGAGGTAGCCATTCCCAAATCCACTGGGAGGAATATCACCACGTCCTCCTCCTCGAGCAAGGCCACGCCCACAAGGCATAGCACGAGTACGAATGAACCTGCCATCGCGAACCAGGGGTGGTGTGTGACGAGGGGCTGCAGAAGAAGAAGACGAATCGAATGACAGACGGATCATAGACGGGTAGGAAGGCTCAAACGGGTCACGCGGTAGCTCGAATAGGTAGGTTCCGAAGGATCGGAATCCAACGAAACTGTCGGTGCAGGCGGGTGTCCGAGTCGGAATCTCCGTCAGTGGGGTACCTCGGAGGATGGAAGGGCGGGCAAACATCTTCCATAGTGATGTCCTCGAACGGCTCATGAGGGTGGAAAAACAGACTCATCACGGGTGCACGGAACTGGCGGCTATGGAACATGTAAACCCGCATCGCTGCCCGAGCAGTCAGCACAGATGCATTCAGCACCGAGTCGAACTGCCAATGCATCACCGGAAACTCAATGAAAATCACCACCGTGCCCGACGCCGGCATCCTCTGAACATGACATGGAAACGTAGGAGTAAGAAATACTAAATTTCTCAATAGGATCGCGACTAGACAAACAGTGTCATCGACATCATCCCAGCCACTTCGGGTTTAATATAAAAATAGTGGGCAGATATCGGTTCAATTTTAATAGTTTTCAGAAAACGTAAGTCCCGAAGCGGGTTACTTTTAACTTTATCATCATATCCATAGTGTCATACATAGGCATACAAGCTAATATACATAATAAACATTCATAATGCACGTAAGGAATATAATAGCATGCATGACTATGAAACTCATCAACTTGACCATGGCCCTACATTCACTTTCATTTTTAGCATGTGTTTACATTCTTTACTTTCCTTTGAAATAGACTGCTTTTGGACATGAGCTCATTCCGTGACTGTCGTCACGCAGCACTAAACCAAATCAGACTAAGCCAATATTGGTTACCCCTAAGTTGGAGGGTCCTCCATGTCACCCTTGCCTCCCTCATAGAGGTTCCTTGAGTCTTTGTGGATCGCCGTCTCTCACTTCCTTTATCGAAGTGATTGAAGGGTCATATCCCATTAATTCTTTGCTTATCATTATACTTTACATGCATAATACTTCTTTGACTAGACACATGCAATGATATGACTAAGTCCATAATTTTGACGGAAATCCGGCAGCATAATGGCTAGACCGGAGCTTCCCCAAAATGCCAATCATAAACTCTCAACTAATAGTTCATCATATCTGTATCATATCATCACACTCATCATTCAATCATGAAACAAAGCTCAATCAAGCTCATCATTCATCATGCCGAATGGCATCACACATTCATACCCTAAAAGGGTTTATAGTTGTGTTTTTCTTTACGAAGAATATTATGAATCATCATATGATTTCTCGTGGTTACCTTGAGGAGAATCACATAGTTAGGATATGTGTTTGTGGTCTTTTAGTTACTTAGTCCTCATATAAAAGTATTCTTTACTTAAGTACATGTCTTATGGAACACTTATTCAAATTAATTAAGTTAAGTGATTGTTTCCTTTCCTGAGATACTGCACTTAGTGATTCCTAGGTTTATGGTACGCTCAGAGGCCCTAATCATACTTCTATTCCCAAGGAGTTCAAGATCCCTCTAACCCTTGGGTCATGACAACGCATAACCACATTATGAACCCAACAACACCAATGTTCACTAATCACTAAGGGTGATTTTTAACTTATTCAACTTACGAAGCTTTCATTAATAACATATCAAGGTTTTACCTTAAACATTATTAAAGTTATCATTCTTTATAAAGTAGCCATAAAGTTTTATGCTTTATGAAAGTAAGTGCCTTTAATATTAAGCTCTTGTCTAAAAATTTAGATCTTTATGTAATAATGGTACAAGTTACTAGCTTTTTAACTAAAGAGGCTTGTTCTATATAAAAGTTAACACCTTTTGGCATTATTTTGGTTCAAGATCTAAACTTTATGGATTAAGTGTTACAAAACAACACTTTTATGACTTAAAGGTTTCATTCTTGATTAAAGTTTGAAACTTTATGAAAGGTCTTTTCTTTAAGGTTTGATTTCTAGGACATAAAGTAACAAGATATCATTTTATAACTCAAAAAGGCTTGTTATTCTAAAGAGCTTAGACTTTTACATATATCTTTGTCTTCAAAATAAAACAAAAGAAGACTTTATGATGGCACTAAAATTTGCGCCACTTTTTGTGCATCAAGAAGCAAACTTTTTAAAGTTTAAAGCTTTTAGAATGTTCATAGTCTTATCAAATCATGAAAACATAATAAGATGAAGCTTTTCTAATCATTAACTCATCATGAAAAGGAACAACTTTAAGGAAAATACCATCAAGAGCATTCAAGAACCTATTTTGCCAAAAGTAGAAACTTAAGAACACTTGAAGAACAACAAGAACATATTTTAGTAAAAGAGAAAACTTAAGAAACTTGAAGAACAATAAGAACATATTTTACTAAAAGAAGAAACGAAGAAACTTAAGAACAGTTGAAGAACAATAAGAACATATTTTACTAAAAGAAGAAACTTAAGAACACTTGAAGAACAACAAGAACATATTTTGCCAAAAATGGAAACTTTTGCTCTTGAAGAGCATGAAGGATCTTCTCAAGTTTTCACCTAGAGATCTTGGTCATGAAAGAACCAAGCTCCAAGCTTTCTTGAGCAAACAAAATGAAAAAGATGAAGATCACTACCTTTCTTGAAGATGGCGCAAAAACAAGAGAAGAGGAAGAAGAAGATGATGGCTCTTCTTGATGATGATGGTGGCGGTTTTCCAAGAAAGAAGGAGAAGCTCTTGAGATCTTATGAAAATGGAGGTTGTAGTATTTTGATCTTGTCTCCAAAGTTCCAAAGATGAGGTCTTTGAAGGGCTAAGTGAGGAAGGTTTGGTTATGGAGGTGGAGAATGATGAAGAAGATGAAGAAGAAGAAGAAGAGGAAATGTAAAGAGTGGTTGGAGAGTTTGAGAGCTTTAGAGAGAGAATGAGAAGTTGAAAATGAAGTGAATGTGTGTGTGTGTGTATGAAGTGCCGAAACTTGCAATGGCATGAGGAGAGATATTTTTGCTTCACTTTGTGTTATCTTGTGTTAATTAGTGATTAAGGGGGCAAATGGGATGATGGGGAGACAAAGCATGGTCAAACTCTTACATAAAGTAGTCTTGTCTAATGCTTTTTGCTTTAATGATATCACTCTTTACTTTATTGTCTAGTTGACTAAATTTGCATTTAATCATATGATTAAGTGCTCATACAACTTAATTAAGGTGATTAAGCAAGGATTAGTGATTAACACATAAGAACACAATTAACAAAAAAATTAGTCTTGCGATTAAGCTAATTAAGGGCGATTAGTGCTTAATTAAGCTATAAGGGCTCTGACTCGCTTAATTAGAGATTATCTAATCTTGATTAAGCATTCTCTTGACTCTTCTCATCCGAGCCAACCCCTTAAGTAAACCTTAATCTCATAATTTCTCATTAAGTACCTAATTACTCAGGGTTACTGAGGTAATTTAGCACGACATAAAATTGAAGATGTTACATTTCTCCTCACCTTTAAAAAGAATTTTGCCCTCAAAATTGTTACCTGTAAACAAATTCGGATACTTATTCTTTATTTCGGCCTCCAGCTCCCACGTATACTCTTCCATATTCCCTCTACCCTAAGCCACCTTGACCAATGGTACCGTCTTACTCCTTAGCTGTTTTGCCCCACGATCCACAATTCGAGATGGCGGTAGATTGAAAATAAGTCCTCCCTTAACTGTACACTTTCAGGCTCAAGTGGATGACCCAGATCGAAATGGTATTTTCTCAATTGAGACACATGGAAGACATCGTGAAGGTTTTACAAATTTGGAGGTAAGGCCATTTGGTAAGCAACTGACCTGACACGTTTTAAAATTTGAAAAAGGCCAAGGAAATGGGGGCTTAACTTTTTGACCTTCATGGCTCTACCTATACCGGTTGTAGGAGTGATTTTCAGGAACACATGTTCTCCTTCTTGGAACTCTAGAGGCTTTCTCCTCTTATCCGCATAACTCTTTTGACGGCTCTGGGTTGTAAGGATTCTATCCCTAATCCTTCTGACTTGCTCTGTGGTCTGCCTTACCAGATTAGGTCCTAATAGGCTTTGCTCACCTGGTTCAAACCAACACAAGGGAGACTGGCACCTCCTTCCATACAAAGCTTCATAAGGTGCCATACCAATACTTGCATGATGGCTATTGTTATAGGCAAACTCAATTAAAGGTAAGTATTTGTCCTAACTTCCTCGGTTTTCCAACACACAAGCTCTTAACATATACTCCAAAGTTTGGATAATCCTCTCCGATTACCCATCTATCTGGGGTGATAAGCTATACTTAGGTAAAGCTTCGTCCCAAATGCCTTTTGCAAGGCTCCCCATAAGGGTCCCTATTTGAGATTATGGTTGAAGGTATGCCATGCAGTCTTACTATCTCTTGAACATACAGCTGGGCTAACCTTTCCAAAGGATAAGTAGCTTGAATAGGCAAAAAGTGAGCAGACTTGGTTAATTTGTCAACAATTACCCATATTGTATCGAAACCAGCTTGGGTTTTGGGTAAACCCATCACGACGTCCATAGAGATACTTTCCCATTTCCATTCTGGAATCTCCAATGGTTGCAACATACCAGAGGGCTTTTGGTGCTCAATCTTTACTTTTTGGTAGACTAAACACTTGCCTACCAACTCCGCAACATCCCTCTTCAATCCTGGCCACCAGAACATCTTCTTAACGTCTTAATACATCTTTGTCACACCAGGGTGTATGGTGAAATGGCTATTATGAGCCTTCTCCAAAATCCTTCTTCGGAGGTCACCACTTGCGGGTATAGATACTCTTCCTTCAAATTTCCATAGTCCATCTGTACCTTGCGCAAAACCCTTCAACTTTCCTTCTTTCACCAATGCTAAGGTTTTCAAGAACTCATCTTCCTCGCCTTGGGCTTGAGCAATTTGACTCTTGAAATTGCTCGTCACCCTAAGCTGATTAACTCTTAAAAACATAACTCCAAGGTTAAGGTCTCTAAAGCTCCTTACTAGCTCATCCTCCTTGACCATCATCCATGATGCATGCAAGGATTTCCGACTTAATGCATCAACCACCATATTGGCCTTCCCAGGATGATAGTTCAACCCAAAATCATAATCCTTCAGAAACTCCATCCATCTCCTTTGCCTTATATTCAACTCCTTTTGATCAAAGAGATACTTCAAACTCTTATGATCAGAAAACACCTCGAACCTCACACCATACAGATAATGCCTCCATATCTTTAGGGCAAACACTACTGCCGCTAATTCCAAGTCATGGGTCCGGTAGTTCACTTCATGAGGCTTCAACTATCTAGAGGCATAAGCCACCATGTTCCTATTCTGCATCAAGACATAACCTAAACCTGTCCCAGAGGCATCACAGTAAACCTCAAACGGTCCACTAGGGTCTAGCAAAACTAATACTAGAGTTGAGGTTAACTTACCTTTTAGCTCTTGAAAGCTCTTCTCACAGTCCATCATCCACACAAATTGGGCATCCTTCCTTGTCAACTTGGTTAAAGGTAAAGATATCTGAGAAAATCCTTTTATAAGCCTACGATAATAACCGGCTAAACCCAAGAAACTCTATATCTCAGTCACTGAGATTGGCCTCTCCCAATTCATCATAGCCTCAACCTTACTTGGGTCCACAACAATACCCCTTTATGACATCACATGCCCTAAGAACTTTACTTCCTCCATCCAGAATTCACACTTAGATAACTTGGCATAAAGCTTTTTTTGCCTCAAGATCCTTAACACAACCCTCAAATGTTCTTCATGTTCCTCCTTTGTTCTCGAATAGATGAAAATATCATCTATGAAAACAACTACCAACTTGTCCAAATAGGGTCTAAAGGTCCTGTTCATGTAATCCATGAAAATAGCAGGAGCATTAGTCAATCCAAATGACATCACCGTAAACTCATAATGCCCATACCTTATCCTAAAAGTTGTCTTGGATATATCCTCCTCCTTCACCCTTATCTGATGATATCCAGATCTCATATCAATCTTAGAGAACATAGCTGCACCTCGTAGTTGGTCCATGAGGTCATTTATCCTAGGCAAGGGATACTTGTTTTTAACAGTCACTTTTTTTAATTGCCTATAATCCATACATAGCCTTATACCACCATCCTTCCTTTTCACAAATAATATCGGGGCTCCCCAAGGTGAGGCACTAGGTCTTACGAACTTCTTCTCCAATAATTCTTCCAATTGTCCCTTCAACTCTGACAACTCCATTGGGGACATCCTATAGGGTGCTATAGAGATTGGCCCAGTACCCGGCACCAACTCTATAGAAAACTTGATTTCCCTCTCCGGGGGAAACTCGGTATGTCGTCAGGAAACACATCGGGGTATTCCTTGACTACGGGGATCTCATCCAATACCTGCTCGAGTTCCACTTCACTTGCGATAAGGAGAACATATCCCTGATCATCCAACTCACTACTTCCTACCTTAACAGAGTTCAAAAACAAACTAACAGGATCCACGGGCTTAACAGGTATAGGGGGAAGAACATTAGATTTTTCAGAGCAATTTATCATAGCATGGTTAGCCAAAAGCCAATCCATGCCTAGAATCAAATCCAAACTAGACAAAAGCAAGAAAATCAAATTCGCTATGAAAGACCTCTCATCAATTTGGAATCGACAACTCAAGCAACAATGACAAGTCTTAACTGGTTTCCCAGCAAGAGTAGAAACAATTAATATATAAGGCAATTCAAACACAGACAACCCTAATCTTTCTACACAATCATGAGAAATAAATGAGTGTGTAGCTCCAGAATCATACAGCACAGTTAAGATCCTACCATTAGCCTCGCACTTGCCTTAGATCAGATCGTCGGACTGAGTGGCCTCCTCAGCATTAAGGGTAAAGACCCTTCCTTAGTGTTCGGGCTTGTTGGTAGGGGACAACATCTTGACAGTGCAGTCTCTAGCCATATGTCCAGGCTTTCCACATCGGAAACAAGCATTTTGGCAAGCTAAACAAGGGCATCCTCCATGATGTTTGCCACACTTAGGGCAAGCTTGACCATTCGCCGGCTTAGGTGGACTCCCAGTAGGCTTCTGGGGTTGCTTCCCTTTGAAACCTCCACCTTGAAATGGTTTCCTCGGGGGTTGGGGCTTGAACTTCTACCCTTGCAGTGCCAACTTCTTCTTATACATTCGGATCTTGCCACAGACAGCTTGCGGTTGCAATCCTCCACCAAACAGCACTTGTTGACGAGTGCAGTATAGTCACGAATCTCCATGGGTCCTACAGATGCCAATATCTCTTCACGTAATCCCCCTTCAAACTTCACACATTTCCAGCGCTCATCCGAGTTCCCTTGATAGATTGTCGAGAACTTGCACAGCTCCTCAAACTTGGCCGTATGCTCCGCAATATTCATGGTCCCTTGACGCAGACTCATGAACTCCAGCTTCTTCGCACTCCTCACGGATGCAGGAAAATACTTCTCATAAAAGTGTGTCTTTAAAACTTCCCAGGTGATGTGGGTTTGGGTTCCTCCCAATAGCCTCTTTGTGCCTACCCACCAGAACTCGGCATCAGCTTTCAACATATAGGTAGCAAAGGCTACCTTTTGCTCCTCGGTACAAGCCAAGACTATAAAAATCTTCTCAATGGCCTTGATCTACTCATCAGCTCGATTGGGGTTGTATGTTTCTCTGAAACTCGGTGGGTTTGCCTTCCGGAACTCAGCAAACTTGAGGTACTCAATATCTACCTCAGCTCCTCCATTGTGCCCTTCGGGATTCTCCTCATCCTTTTGCTCCATTTGCTCCATCATGCGATGGGCAGTAGCAGCCTACTCCCTCATGGCAATAGCCATTTCGCGGAGAGTCCCCATGACTTCCTTGGGACCTTCCGGCTCGTTACGGGGCCTACCAAGTCTTCCTGAAGCCATTAGTTCCTGGTACACAAAATAGAAGACATTGAGTTGATCAAGCTCAACATTTATGTTGACTGAACCAGCAACTAACTACATTCAGGACAGACGATCATGTACATCTGACTCCTACATCTCATCATGCAGACGAGACTCAAAGCATGACTTAACTAATACGTATGCTTAGAAGTATAGTCAGTCCATCCCCAAGCTCTTCAAGGACAAACTGCTCTAATACTAAAATGTAACACCCTAATAGTTCCATTCTATGCTTAAGTCATATTGTGGAATTATTAGTCGTTACTTTTGCTTGCGGAATTAACATTACCTTTTAGAAATTATTGTTTAAATGAAAATAGGGGTAGATTTTTTTTTTAACAAAACAAGTAAACCATTTTTGAAATCGAGAGCCATGAGCGCATCGTGAATATATAATATAAACGTCACTATCTCATACATACATCACATTTAACATACATAGAAACCATAAGAATAACCACAATCTTAGATAAAGATAACATTCATTCCATAGCCATCCCATAGTTAATATAGTAGTAGTCATACACAATGATAACAATGGGTCCGATACCCACTATCGGCCCTACAAAATAACCTAACGAAATACACGATAAGAGGAAATACATAAGAAATCCCATACACCCATACATGCCACAAGAAAAACAATAACCGTAGCTACAACCAAAAGGGGCTATCCTTATGCTCTACTCCATATGTAATCAACTCCTCACTCATTTGACGGGAGGTAGCCATTCCTGAATCCACTGGGAGGAATATCACCACGTCCTCCTCCTCGAGCAAGGCCACGCCCATGAGGCACAGCACGAGTACGAATGAACCCGCAACCGCGAACCCGGGGTGGTGTGTGACGAGGGGCTGCAGAAGAAGAAGATGAATCGGATGACAAATGGATCACAGACGGGTAGGAAGGCTCAGACGAGTCCGTCTCCACGCGGTAGCTAAAATAGGCAGGTTCCGAAGGATCGGAATCCAACGAAACTGTCGGTGTCAGGCGGGTGTCCGAGTCGGAATCTCTGTCAGTGGGGTACCTCGGAGGATGGAAGGGCGGGCGAACATCATCCATAGTGATGTCCTCGAACAACTCATGAGGGCGGAAAAACAGACTCATCACGGGTGCACGGAACTGGCGGCTATGGAACATGTAGACCCGCATCGCTGCTTGAGCAAGCCAAAGACAGATGCATTCAAAGACCGGTCGAAGTGCCAATGCATCACCGGAAACTCAATGAAAATCACCACCATGCCCAACGCCGGCATCCTCTAAAGACGACACAAAAACGTAGGAGTGAGAAATACTAAATTTCTCAGTAGGATCGTGACTAGACAAACACAGTGTCATCGTCATCGTCCCAGCCACTTCGGGTTTAATATAAAAATAGTGGATATATATCAGTTCAATTGTAATAGTTTTTAGAAAATGTAAGTCCCGAAGCTTTATCATCATATCCATAGTGTCATACATAGGCATACTGTAACATCCACCGTTTTTAGCCTAATTATTCGGTTCTATCGAATAATTGAGAATAATCAAGATTCGGTTAAACAATTAATTAGACTCAATTGATTAGCAATTACTTGAGTTTCGATAAGAGAGAATTAAGTTAGAGTATAGGAGATTTCATAAAATTTTGTTGAAAACCGATTTACCGGCTTAAAGGAAATCGGTAACATTACGGTATTTTAAACTGTTGAATCCAACCAAAGAGAATTCCAATCCTTTGCCCTACCTTGAGTGGCTGATAACTCAGCCACTTAGCACCAAAAGTGGCACCACTTTGGCCACATAAAGACAAGGAAGGCTGGCCGAATTTCAGCCTTGCAAAACCCAACCAATCACAAGCCAAAGCGAGCCAACCATAAGCACTCAAATTCAATCAGAATTTCTGCCCTTTTCTTCACCCATTCTGACCCCTTTTCTAGCGCCACTTTCCCCTCTCATTCAGCTCTCTTTCTCTCTTCTTCACACACAAAAACTCCAGCCAACATCAAGCCAATTCAAGCCTTGCTTATCCAAGCCTTCAAATTCTAGCAAAATCACTTGGAACAAAGGTAGGAGTTTGATTCTTGCATCAATTCTGTGGTCTTGCCTAGCTGAGCTTGGATTATTCTCATGATCTTTGATCTTTTAAATGGATGATTATGATGATATGTGATTGGTTTTGGGCTATTTGTTTGGTTAAAATCGAATTTGAAGCAAGAAAGAATAGAAATAAGAAGAGCTGAGGGGCTGGAGAACCAAAACCCCTCGGCAGTCCATACGGCGGAGTGTACGGCTCCGCCTACAGCTGATTAAATTTGGTGAAACCAATTTTAAATGAAACTAGACATCCATGGATTTCCATAGATGTATCATATAAGGCTTTTGGATTAGTATTGAGAGAGATATGATTTTTTGAATTTCGACCTAGGGTTTTGACTCTGATTCTGGGCAGACTGGGTTGTTCAGGGTAGAACTCGTCCTATACTATTTGAAAATGAATGAAACTAACTTTTTTAGAAAGCTTACACATAGGCGAATGTCCCATAAAAATTTTAGATTTATATAAGGTCCCAATTGCTCCCAGTGATCCAAGAAAGTTGCCCCATGTCCAAACCGGGCCAGAACAGGGCAGTTTAGGAAGGTCAGAATTTGGGGCTTATAACTCGAGCCCTACTAAGCCAAATGAAATGGAACTTTTTGAAAATGAAACTTTACCCTGTTAGTTAATATGAGTCCATATTCGTGTGATTTGAGTCAGTTTTCGATTTTTAGTGGATTTTTACTTTGAGTTGCCTAATTCTGGCTAGCCATTGGGCAAGCCAGGATAAAACCCGAATATCTTGAGCTATAGATATCAAAATTAAATGGGACTAAAAGGGTTAGAAACTAGACACATAAGGCTACAACATACCCAAAAATCAGGTTTAAAGGAGTTAAATTGAAATAAAGGTGGGATATAACATAACCGGGCAGAATGAGGCAGAATCCGCTAAAAGCCCTATTGAAGCTTGTTGAAACCAATGAATGAATTTATGAATGTATGTGCATAATTGCTGCTCTATACTGAAATTGTAAATTGTGTAAATGTATTGGTTGGCTCGCACTATTCATGGGAAAGCGGACACGTTCCATTATGCTGCCAAAATTTCGGTAGAAACCATGCACAAGTTATGAGTTACATGTTAATGCATGTGCATTTCAAGAAAATCTAAGAAGGTTATGAAAAAGAATTATATTACTATGAAAGTTCCATGCTACTTGGGCCAGCCCCGGATAAGAAGTTAAGGGGAATAGATCGGTGGGAACATCGGGGAAAGTAAACCCGGCAATTCCTATATAGGAACGAGCTCGATCCTGAAAAACAGACTATTATCCAGGAGTCTAAATAGCCAAGAACTCCCAAGGGACCAAGAGATGGAAAATGATGAAAAGTAATGAAAAAGGGCATATGACGAAAGGTTTATGATGAAGTCTACATGATCACATGACTGCATGGTTACATGGAATGGATTATGTCAAAATGTTTACAGTTGTCTATTACGTTTGCTTACTGCTGTTTATTATTTGCTCTGTTTATTATTCTATGCATTATTATTAGCAATCTATCTTGTTTCTTGTGCCGTCTAAAGTAAAACTGAACCTTGCCTCGGACCAGACATTTTCTTGAACTTATTAAAATGGATATTCCAGTTTGAACACACATTTTTATAATTAAATAAAACCCGAGGCAACTGAGAATGTATGTGACGTCAGTTAACCAGTATACCCGAACCCTACTGAGAATTTCTTGAAATTCTCACCCTGTGTTGTATTTTCCATATCATTCTCAGACGTTGGCGAAGAGCTCAACAGCCACTCCTTTCATTGAGATCCCAGACCTATAGCTGTCCCAGGACCCCAAGTTGGACTCTTTGGACACAGCCGGCTCCTGCTATTTCTGCCTCCGCTTTTTAGCAATAGGGATTTTGCTATTTCTTTGTTTCCTCTGTTCTTAATCTATATACATATAGACGGAAGCATTGGCTTCCAACATACATATGTACATATACAACTGATAATATATCACTTATCAGTATCTTTTCTGTTCTATTTTATCAAACCTTAATACATTTTATAGTGCTAGTCACGTTTATTCCATAACAGCATGCCATTTCGTTTGTTTTGTAATACAAATCACGAAATCTAAGCAGAACATTAGCACAGTAAAACAGTCTACTTAATTGAATGCTATGACTTAAGTATAATATTAAATAAGTAGGGTGTTACACATACAGGCTAATATACATAATAAACATTCATAATGCACGTAAGGAATATAATAGCATGCATGACTATGAAACTCATCAACTTGACCATGGCCCTACATTAACTTTCATTTTTAGCATGTGTTTACATTCTTTACTTTCCTTTGAAATTGACTGCTTTTGGACATGAGCTCATTCCGTGACCGTCATCACGCAGTACTAAACCAAATCAGCCTAAGCCGATATTGGTTACCCCTAAGTTGGAGGGTCCTCCATGTCACCCTTGCCTCCCTCATAGAGGTTCCTTGAGTCTTTATGGATCGCCGTCTCTCACTTCCTTTACCGAAGTGATTGAAGGGTCATATCCTATTAATTCTTTGCTTATCATTATACTTTACATGCATAATACTTCTTTGACTAGACACATGCAATGATATGACTAAGTCCATAATTTTGACGGAAATCCGGCAGCATAATGGCTAGACCGGAGCTTCCCCAAAATGCCAATCATAAACTCTTAACCAACAGTTCATCATATCTGTATCATATCATCACACTCATCATTCAATCATGAAACAAAGCTCAATCAAGCTCATCATTCATCATGCCGAATGGCATCACACATTCATACCCTAAAGGGGTTTATAGTTGTGTTTTTCTTTGCGAAGAATATTATGAACCATCATATGATTTCTCGTAGTTACCCAAGAGAGAATCACATAGTTAGGGTATGTGTTTGTGGTCTTTTAGTTACTTAGTCCTCGTATGAAAGTATTCTTTACTTAAGTACATGTCTTATGGAACACTTGTTCAAATTAGTTAAGTTAAGTGATTGTTTCCTTCCCTTAAGATAGTGCACTTAGTGATTCCTAGGTTCATGATATGCTCAGAGGCCTTAATCATACTTCTGTTCCCAAGGCGTTCGAGATCCCTCTAATCCTTGGGTCATGACAACACATAACCACATCATCAACCCAACAACACCAATGTTCACTAATCACTAAGGGTGATTTTTAACTTATTCAACTTACGAAGTTTTAAGCTTTCATTAATAACATATCAAGGTTTTACCTTAAACATTATTAAAGTTATCATTCTTTATGAAAGTAAGTGCCTTTAATATTAAGCTCTTGTCTAAAAATTTAGATCTTTATGTAATAATGATACAAGTTACTAGCTTTTTAACTAAAGAGACTTGTTCTTTATAAAAGTTAACACCTTTTGGCATTATTTGGTTCAAGATCTAAACTTTATACATTAAGTGCTACAAAACAACACTTTTATGACTTAAAGGTTTCATTCTAAGACATAAAGTAACAAAATATCATTTTATAACTCAAAAAGGCTTGTTATTCTAAAAAGCTTAGACTTTTACATATATCTTTGTCTTCAAAATAAACCAAAAGAAGACTTTATGATGGCACTAAAACTTGCGCCAATTTTTGTGCATCAAGAAGCAAGCTTTTTAAAGTTTAAAGCTTTTAGAATGTTCATAGTCTTATCAAATCATGAAAAATAAGATGAAGCTTTTCTAATCATCAACTCATCATAAAAAGGAACAACTTTAAGCAAGATACCATCAAGAACATTCAAGAACCTATTTTGCCAAAAGTAGAAACTTAAGAACACTTGAAGAACAACAAAAACATATTTTACTAAAAGAAGAAGAAACTTAAGAACACTTGAAGAACGATAGAAACATATTTTACTAAATAAAGAAACTTAAGAACACTTGAAGAACAACAAGAACATATTTTACTAAAAGAAGAAACATATTTTACTAAAAGAGGAAACTTAAGAACACTTGAAGAACAATAAGAACATATTTTATTGAAAGAGGAAACTTAAGAACACTTGAAGAACACTTGAAAGACAACAAGAACATATTTTACTAAAAGAAGAAACTTAAGAACACTTGAAGAACAACAAGAACATACTTTTCTAAAAGTAGAAACTTAAGAACACTTGAAGAACAACAAGAATATATTTTGCCAAAAATGGAAACTTTTGCTCTTGAATAGCATGATGGATCTTCTCAAGTTTTCACTTAGAGATCTTGGTCATGAAAAAACCAAGCTCCAAGCTTTCTTGAGCAAACAAAATGAAAAAGATGAAGATCACTACCTTTCTTGAAGATGGCGCAAAAACAAGAGAAGAGGAAGAAGAAGATGTTGGCTCTTCTTGATGATGATGGTGGCAGTTTTGCAAGAAGGAAGGAGAAGCTTTTGAGATCTTGTGAAAATAGAGGTTGTAATGCTTTGATCTTGTCTCCAAAGATCCAAAGATGAGGTCTTTGAAGGGCTAAGTGAGGAAGGTTTGGTTATGGAGGTGGAGAATGATGAAGAAGATGAAGAAGAAGAAGAGGAAATGTAGAAAGAGGTTGGAGAGTTTGAGAGCTTTAGAGAGAGAATGAGAAGTTGAAAATGAAGTGAATGTGTGTGTGTGTGTGTGTGTGTGTGTGTGTGTATGAAGTGCCAAAACTTGCAATGGCATGAGGAGAGATATTTTTGCTTCACTTTGTGTTATCTTGTGTTAATTAGTGATTAAGGGGACAAATGGGATGATGGGGAGACAAAGCATGGTCAAACTCTTACATAAAGTAATCTTGTCTAATGCTTTTTGCTTTAATGACATCACTCTCTACTTTATTGTCTAGTTAACTAAATTTGAATTTAATCATGTGATTAAGTGCTCATACAACTTAATTAAGGTGATTAAGCAAGGATTAGTGATTAACATACGAGAACATGATCAACAAAAAAATTAGTCTTGCGATTAAGCTAATTAAGGGTGATTAGTGCTTAATTAAGCTATAAGGCTCTGACTTGCTTAATTAGAGATTATCTAATCTCGATTAAGCATTCTCTTGACTCTTCTCATCCGAGCTAACCCCTTAATTAAGCCTTAATCTCATAATTTCTCATTAAGTGCCTAATTATTCAGGGTTACTGAGGTAATTTAGCATGACATGAAATTGAGGATGTTACAATTATTGCGAGGATCAAATGTAAAGTTAGGATAGGTTCAATCAAAATGTTGCTAAGCTTCAACATGAGAAGGATATGTCATTACACCATCACTCCTTCGGTTCTCAACATGCCACCTCATGTATACAACCTTTTAAGTCTAGGGATTAGGGAAAGATAGTGCATTATTTTATGTGAAACATCCTTATACATCACACTTTCCCCTTTCTTCAACTTAAACCTAGGCTCTCCATAGAATTTACAATGAGTCAAGGCAGCATCATCTTTGTAATATAGCATACACCTATTCAAACAACAATCAATCTTTATTTCATTTAACCCAAGCTTAGAAACTAACCTTTTGACTTGGTAAAAGTCCTTTGGGACAGTTTCTGGATGAAGACTAGTCTCACTCATTCATGAAGCCCACTAGTCAAAAGAACTTTGACTTTGGCTCGCCTTTAACTTATTACTCAACATTCTTACTGTCAAAGACAATTGGGAATGCACATGCCCTTCCCATAAAGGCTTATTCACTGCCTCTAATAAATTATAAAATCTCTCATCATCTGGATTAGGAATATCTTTTGAAGGTTCGAAATACATTCCAAATTCATGGCCAGTAGCATTGAAAATCATTTCCTGATAACGACTAGGATTATCCTCCCAAGTCACATTACTATGCTCTTGTTTAGTCCAAATCTAGTAATTAGGCTTAAATCCATCCTTGAATAGGTGATATCTAATGGACTCGATGTCTAAAAATCTCCTACATTTACATTTACGACAAGGACACCTAATTGTCCCTTCACTTGTAAACTGTTTTGCTTGAACATAGGCCATTACGAATTCTTCAACCCCCTATAAAATTTAGATTTAATCCCTGATAAACAATATTTTGATACATTGATTAACTCTCATATTTAGTTTATTGAACCTTTTTTGTGTTTAATTGAATAATATTGGACATATTTTATAAGTTTCGACTCTAATTGGGCTTAATTGTATTTTCTAGCACTATTACAAATTTATACTGTTTTGGTATTATGGCTGTGTCTTGAGTTGTAGACATCTAAAAATTACAAATTTTATATTGTAGGAAAGCTGAGAGAAAGATCTACAACTTTGATGAAGAAGTTAAAAACTAATTCAGATGTCTAGTGGGTCGAATTGGGCCACGAAGTCAGAACAGGGCTGTTACGCTGGAACCAGAACAGTGTGCACTAATTGGGCCATAACGTGAGTTGTAGATATTGAATTGAGATGAAACCGGTGCCATTTGAAAGCTAAGGCATAAAGCTTCAATTCATATGAAGATCATTCTCCAAAATAATGACATCTTCATGGACTTATTGGCTGTTAAAATGGACTGACGCGAATACACGTATAATCTGAACATGCTATAAAGATTGGGCCATAACTCTCTCATTTCAAGTCCAAATTAAGCAAATTGGGTGTCCACTTAAAGCTAAGAGGCAGAGGATTAAGTTGGGCTCAAAGGTATTTTTGAATTTTGACATTTGAGGTCTGATAAGAGGAGAGAAAACTGAGACGCGAGCAGGACTCATCTCTAACATTTTTCATTTTTTCTTTCTTCTCTTCTCCTCTCCTCTTCTTTTCTTTTTCTTTTCCCTTCATTTTGGAAGATACTTGTTTTGGGTTCTATTTTGTAACCTTCATTGCTATGGAGGAGTAGGATTTCAAGCTAGCTCAAGGAGACTCCAAGGGTATTATGGTTGTAATCTTGAAACCCTATGCTTGAATTTCAATCATGTTTGTTTTCTTGATTCTTTGCCCTCTTTTATTTGTAAATTTGCATTAAATGGTATTGATATGTGAGTTTATGAATGAGGAATTAGTTGGGTGATTGCTAATTGGTCAATTGGTATGAACTTGATTAGTTAAAGAATTAGGAATTGGGTTTGGGTTCAAACCTAGGCTAATACAATTGGGGCTAGAAATCAACATAGGTTAATTAGAGTTGAGGTCTCAATTATCTAATCAATTATATGTTGGTTGAATTCCTAGAGTTCTCTAGGTAGAATTGTGGGGTTGTTAGTAGAGGTCTCTCTAATAGCTCAAATTAGTCGAACTCCATGTGTTTGATATATTGTGCGTTAATGATTGATTCACCTTATGCCTAAGGAACTCTTTGAACTAGTGTTTTTATTTTCATCTAATTTTCTTTTGTAGCTTATTGATTGCATGTTTTCACATATCCCCTTGTTACTTAACTAGATAGCAACAACATCCTTGTGAGACGACCTTGGTTGCACTATACTTCAAATTTAGTGTAATTAAGTATTTTAAAATTGTAATTTGGTCGCTGCCAAATTTTGGCACCGTTGCCAAGGATGTTGATGCTATTTAGTTTGTAAATATATGTGTTTACTTGCTTTTGTTTGAGTTTTGCATGTTTTGGTCATTTTCGGTGTTTTTAGGCTAATATTGGGTGCTGTCCTATACTATTTGTGCTCAAATCACCTTGAAACTTTTTAGTCCAGAGGTTTTTGGTATTCTAAGCAAGACTTATTGCTATGCAATAAGCCCCACCCTATTTTTGCCAAATTCAATCGTTTTGACCACTTTTTCTATTTATCTTGATTTTTCTTGCATTTTTTTAATATTTTCTTTTATGTCTTCCCTTTTTGTTTCTCGTTTATATAATCCAAAACATCTTTTGCAGTATTTTCTTAGTTGTTTTAGTCCATTTTAGAGTAGTTTTTAGTTTCTTCTTCTATTTAGTTTACTCATTTCTACTTTTCTAACATGTTCACTAACTTATCTTTTAGTTCCCAGACATATGGTTGTTGGAATGTTGCAGGAATTGGAGCGGTTGTTGAGGATTCTTACCAAAAAATGGAACAACAACTGGATGAGATAAAGTACCTAATAGAGCAATATGCCATGAGGAATCACATCCAGCAACCACAACAGGGATATGACCCAAGTTCCAGTATGTACCAGTCCGACTGGTATGATGGAGTTGATCAGGGATATGGGGGTGTTCCGTCACAGCAACCCCCATATTTTCAGCAGCAGTTACAACCTTCACTCCCCTTCATTCAACAGCACTTGCATCTACTCCAGGAGTCATATGAGCAACCACAGCTTGAGTTACCACCTATATATCATCAGGCCAGTCCACTAGCCACCTCACTTGAGCCCTCTCTAGAAGATCTTGTGAACCAGTTGATGGAGAGTAATCTCCAATGGCAACAGAGGACTGATGAAACCATTCAAGACTTACAAACACAATTGAGCCAATTAACTTCTATATTGAGCATATTGCAAGCTCATGAGGGGAATATGCCAGATGTGCAATCACATGAGCTAGCTGAAAGGAGTGGCGAGAGTCAAGATATAGCTGGGCCACTATATGAGATACCACAGGAGATATTGGTTGAGGAGATATCTCATGATCTTGTTGGTGCTGAGAAAATGAATATGTCTACATGCATGGATATTTTCACTTCTTTAGAAGACCCCATGAGTGACCTCTCAGCAGAATTCCCTGAGCTAACTGCTGTTGACACTTTTGCTGGATCCACATGTGCTGATTGTGAAGGTGAGTATATCTGCCCTGTATGTGCAGAGATTAAGGTATGTCTGAGGGGAGATCCTCTCATGCTAGAAAATGGCAAAGTTGTAGCTGATATTCAAAGAGTTGAGCTACTGGAGGAACAAGTTAAAGAAACCACCCAGCCTCTCTCCTCCACTATCCTTCTACTTGCAACTGAGACATACTCAAGTAGTTTAGAGTATGCACCTACAACTTTCTTGGGGCAGTTTGAATATGCCAACTTGGAGAATGATGCCCAACTCCAAACCATTTGTGACATGACAAGTGGCTTACTTCATCCAGGTGCACGAAGGTGGTTGGATTATGCCCACATGAAAAACAAATCTTGCCCCCAAGCTGCTTGTTTCATCATTGTAGAGGTGCTACCTGGGGGGATGCTAAGGCCATCAACACTGATCTATGAAGGCACCAATAGCAAGGATGGCAATGAATTCAAGATCACCTCATGGGATCCTGGAAGAGGCAAAAGATGCAAACCTTGGTGGGGATTCCTGGACCAGTTCAAGCATAAGCCACCATGAGGGAGTTCTCACCACTTTTTACCCTTTTAAATTTTTGTCTTGCATTTTTAATTTTTTGTCTTGAATTTTAATTTTAGAATAAAATATGTTTAGTATTAGTTTTCATATGCTAGTTATGTTGTTTAGTTGGATGTTCCCCTATAGTGATTCTTGAGTTGATAACTTTAGGCATTAGAGATTCATGGCTTGAGATTTCAACATGCTTGACTTTTTATCTCATTCTTTATGTCTTGCATGCTTGGTGGATTGATCTTCAATTGCTTGGATTAAGTATGTTGGACATGACCCATGTGAGCTTTTGAGCTATATTTGGATGGCTATGTTACATGCCATTCTCTTCTTTCTTGTGTGTTTTATTCCCTCATATGATTTGTCACTCTAGAACTTGCTTTAATTCTTTTTGAGGCTACACCGTTTATTTGCATACATGAACATGATTGAGGCATTTATTTTGTGATTAGCCACCTAGCCAAATAGCCACCCTTGCATTTTCCCCCTTACTTAGCCCCTTTGAGCCTTTTTACCTATTCTTTGTTTTTAGCATATTACAAGTCTAAAGCGAAAAACCATGATTCTACCTAGCCTTAGGGATTAGGAGACCATTGGTTACCATTAGCAATGTGCATTCACATAAGTGTGGGGGTTTGCATGAGGACATACAAGACTTTAAGTGTGGGGGTGCAAAGTGGTGAAAAGAGAAAAAGGAAAGAAATGAAAAGATTAAAAAAAAAAAAAGAAGAAGAAGAAAAAGAAGCAAAGAAAATGTAAAAAAGAAAAGCAAATAGAAAAAGAAAAAGTCAATAAATTGGGGCAATTTTGATAAAAAGAAAGTAAAGAAGTGGGATAAAAAAGAGTTGTTTGTTGCATTCTTAGATTTGAGGAGGGCCCTCACATTTGTGACCTCATGTCTTTGCCAATGTTCTTCTATTCTCTTTGGCTTTTACCGTGCATATCCTTACTGTTCCTTACCCTTACCTTGGCCCCATTACAACCTTGAATAAAGTCCTCTTGATTTGTGTGTGCATGTGTTTGAGTGGTGGAGAATTAGATGATAAGCAAGCTTATAGTAGTGCTTTTCCTTTTGAGGTTATTTGAGTGGTATAATTGAGCCTTAAACACTTGAGAGTAAGAGTGCTAAACACATTATCTTGTAAGATCCTCCATGCTTGATCCATATTTTTTGGAGTGATTTTTGCCTTGCTTGTACCTTTGTAGAGATGTGTCTTGATTGTTGAATTTCTTGATACCTTCGATGTGCTTTTTGCCTATATGCTTGACACTCTTGAGGATCCATTGGGAATTTGCTTTTCATAGTATTTGGTCATTTTTTGTTTTTAGGACTTTTGTGTTTATTTTAGATTTTGATGTTTCATTTTCGGCACTCTTGAGTATATTTTGGATTTTGCATGAGGACATGCAAAAAGCTAAGTGTGAGGGAATTTGATAAGCAATATTTTGATATATTGATTAACCCTCATATTTAGTTTATTGAACCTCTTTTGTGTTTAATTGAATAATATTGGACATATTTTATAAGTTTGGACTCTAATTGGGCTTAATTGTATTTTCTAGCACTATTATAAATTTATACTGTTTTGGTATTATGGCTGTATCTTGAGTTGTAGACATCTAAAAATTACAAATTTTATATTGTATGAAAGCTAAGAGAAAGATCTACAACTTTGATGAAGAAGTCAAAAACTAATTCAAATGTCTAGTGGGTTGAATTGGGCCACGAAGTCAGAATAGGGCTGTTACGCTGGAACCAGAACAGTGTGCACTAATTGGGCCATAACGTGAGTTGTAGACATTGAATTGAGATGAAACCGGTGCCATTTGAAAGCTAAGGCATAAAGCTTCAATTCATATAAAGATCATTCTCCAAAATAATGACATCTTCATGGACTTATTGGCTGTTAAAATGGACTGACGCGAATACACATATAATCTGAACATGCTATAAAGATTGGGCCATAACTCTCTCATTTCAAGTCCAAATTAAGCAAATTGGGTGTCCACTTAAAGCTAAGAGGCAGAGGATTAAGTTGGGCTCAAAGGTATTTTTGAATTTTGACATTTGAGGTCTGATAAGAGGAGAGAAAACTGAGACGCGAGTAGGACTCATCTCTAACATTTTTCATTTTTCTTTCTTCTCTTCCCTTCTCCTCTTCTTTTCTTTTTCTTTTCCCATCATTTTGGAAGATACTTGTTTTGGGTTCTATTTTGTAACCTTCATTGCTATGGAGGAGTAGGATTTCAAGCTAGCTCAAGGAGACTCCAAGGGTATTATGGTTGTAATCTTGAAACCCTATGCTTGAATTTCAATCATGTTTGTTTTATTGATTCTTTGCCTTCTTTTATTTGTAAATTTGCATTGAATGGTATTGATATGTGAGTTTATGAATGAGGAATTGGTTGGGTGATTGCTAATTGGTCAATTGGTATGACTTGATTAGTTAAAGAATTAGAAATTGGGTTTGGGTTCAAACCTAGGTTAATACAATTGGGGCTAGAAATCAACATAGGTTAATTAGAGTTGAGGTCTCAATTATCTAATCAATTATATGTTGGTTGAATTCCTAGAGTTCTCTAGGTAGAATTATGGGGTTGTTAGTAGAGGTCTCTCTAATAGCTCAAATTAGTCGCACTCCATGTGTTTGATATATTGTGCGTTAATGATTGATTCACCTTATGCCTAAGGAACTCTTTGAACTAGTATTTTTATTTTCATCTAATTTTCTTTTATAGCTTATTGATTGCATGTTTTCACATATCCCCTTGTTACTTAACTAGATAGCAACAACATCCTTGTGAGACGACCTTGGTTGCACTATACTTCAAATTTAGTGTAATTAAGTATTTTAAAATTGTAATTTGGAGCAGGCTGCGACACTTGCTGCTAATGCCCCCTAACCTGTATGCAATATATTTATACATCCATGCTCGATTTGGAGTAAACATTGTACCTCAACAACATCACACACCTTCAGAGTAATAAATCACACATCAATAAAAAAACTTGGGCGGAGTCTCCTTATAAATTAGGAGTCCTAACTAATTATTTAAACAATAATTTTTTAGTCCACATTAAATTTTAATATTTTAGTCAACACTTACAATATTTATTTAATTGAAGCAGTATTGTAAAATGTTTAAAAAGATTTGGGCAAAGTCTCCTCTTAATTTAAGAGCCTCTACAAAAATTAATTCAACAATTCAACACAAATAACAATTATTTATTCCATAACAATAATTATTTAATTCAAAGAATATTCTAAATGATAAAAAAAATTTGAGCAGAGTTTTCCCTTAAATTAGGAGTTTCCACAAAAATTAATTCAGTGCTTTAACACAAATAACAATTATTTATTGCATAACAATAATTATTTAATTAAAAGATTTTTTTAAATGATCAAAAATATTTGTGCAGAGTCTCCCCATAATTTAGGAGCCTACAAAACAATTATTTCAACTGATAAACACAAATAACAAACATATGCAGTTATGAAAATCAATCAGTTAATCCTCAAAACCATTCTAAAGTATATCCCTTATTTCATATCATGATGGCACACAACACTATAGCATATATTTCAAACAATAGGAAGGAACTCTAAGCCTTATCCCAGTCATACAATCTCATTCTCCTTCTTCCATCTTATAGCTCTATCCTAGAAAATTTAAGTCTCTACTATTTCAAAAAATATAGAGTTAAAAAAAGAATACAATGTGCATACCTAATGTACCACAATACTCAAATCCATGGATGGACCATAATAGAAGTGCTCCAAGTGCTCCAAATGAGATATTTAACAATCAACATAATAAAATAAGTTAGTTAACTAACTAACAATCTAAAAACTTTGAATAAAGAAATGGAATTAAAAAAAGGCTAAATAAAAAAAATGAACCGATTAAAATGCTCAAAAACATGCTATGAACACAATGGCAGTCTCCAACAATGAAATGGAAGTTTTGGAATATCCACCGGGATTTTCTTATCGTTTTTCGCCTAATTATTCGGTTTTTATCAAATAGTTGAAATTGATTAAAATTCACTAAATATTTATTTAGGATCAATTAATTAGCAATTAATTGAGTTTAGATATGAGGGAATTAGGTTAGAAGTATAGGAGATTTCATAGAAATTTTTTTGAAACCGATTTACCGATTTAAAGGAAATCGGTAAGATTACAGTATTTTAAACTGTCAGAACTAAATCAATAGAATTATGCACCCAAATTCTATTGTGTTAGGGCTAATTACTCAGCCACTTGCTCATCACTTGGTGGTGCCACAAAGGCCACAAGAAGAGGAGAACATGGCTGAAAATTGGCCACAAAGTTCCATCCAATCAAAACTCTCAATTCCAACTACCTTATCAATACTTTTATAACACATTTCTTTCTTTCTCCCTTCAGCAAACTTGCACCCTCTCCCTTCATGTTCCAGCCTTCTTCTTCTCTTCTCCTCTTAACCAACTCCATCAAACATTCAAGCTTTGCTAGGGTTCCATCAAATTAAACTCAAATCTAGCAAGATCACACCCAAAGGAGGTAGAGGTTCAATTTTACTCTTGTTATTCTAGTTGTGGGTGGCTGATTATGGCTTTATATTCTTACTTCTTGATGTAATGATCGAATGAATATAATGATCTTGGCTAGTTTGTTGGCTGTTTTTGATGTCAAAATCGATTAAGAAGTAAGGAAGGGTGAAAAGTAGGAAGATGTAAGGGGTTGGAAAACCAAAATCCCTCAATAATCTGTACGGCAGAGGGTACGGCTCCGTCTACCACCATTTAAATTTGATGAAGCTATTTTTATATGAAGCTAGACATTCAAAGCTTTCTATACATATATCATATAAGGCCATTGGATTAGTATTGAGAGAGATATGAATTTTGGAATTTTGACCTAGGTTTTTAAGTTTGATTTTGGGCTGACTGGGTTGATCAGGGCAAAACTTGCCCTATACAGCTTGGATTTGAATGAAACCAACTTACTAGAAAGCTTACACATAAAAGAATATCCCATAAAAATTTTCGATTTAGATAAGGTCCCGTTTGCTCCCATTGATTCAAAGAAGTTGCCCTATGTCCAAACAGGGCCAAAATAGGGCAGTTCATGAAGGTCAAATTTCGGGGCTTATAACTCGAGATCTACTAAAGCAAATGAAATAAAAATTATTTTAAATTAAAGCTTGTCCTGTTAGCTTTAATATGAGACTGATTTTGTTTGATTTGAACCAGTTTTCAATTTTTAGTAGTTTTTTACTTTTAAATGTGTAATTTTGGCTAGCTTCAAGGCAGGCCGGGATAAAACTTAAATAACTTGAGCTATACTTATCAAAATTAGATGGGACCAAAGAGGTTAGAAAATAGACACATAAAACTCTAAATATCCAAAATTGAGGGGTCAGATGAGTTAAATAGAAATTTTAGCTTGAATTACAAAAATCGGGTTGAATAGATGTGCTGGGACAGCAGCTATGTATTAAATGCAAAGATTGTTCTTATGAGATTGATGATTGAAATGTGAATAAAGTGTTATGAATTCTTTGATAAATTGGTATTCTGAGTACTGGCACTATTCATGGGAAAGCGGACACGTTCCGTTATACCGCCAAAATTTCGGTAAAGTCTATGCATTGGTTATAATATACATTCAGATACATATGTATTTTCAAGAAAATCATAAAGGTTATGTTATGATGAAAGTTCCATAGTATATGGGTCAGCTCTGGAATAAAGTTAAGGGGAATAGATCGGTAGGAAGGTCGGGGAAAGTAATGTAACACCCTACCAACTTAATGTTATGCTTAAGTCATAGCATGAAATTGGTTAGGTTGCATTACCATGTTAGTTTTCTATCTAAAGCTATATTCATTATCTTATATTCGCTTTTTCTTTAATATATATATATATATATATATATATATTTGGTGAATATACCTACGAAACGGCGCACTGTATATAATAAACATGATCAGCATTAGAGAATGTGACAGAATTTAATAAAAAGCACACAAAAAAGAATAAAGACAGGTAACACATCATCAACTGTATATATATACATATCTAAGTTGGAAGCCAACGCTTCAGTTTATATATATGTTTCAAAAGCGGAGTGAAATAAAGGAACAACAAAATTCCTATTGCTAAAAGTAGAGACGGAAATGGCAGGAGCTAGCTATGTATAGCGAGTCCAACTCAGGGTCCTGGTGGATGTAACGTCCGAAAAATTTTATCGTTAACAACCAAGTTGTTCGATTTTTATCGAATAAGTGGGTCAATTAGAATTCGATTAAATATTTACTTAAAGCCAATTAAGTGTGATTTAAAAAGATTAGGCTTGATGGAATTAGATTAGGAACATAGAAAACCTCACAGAAAATTTCAAACCGGTTTATTGATTTAAGAGAAATCGGTAAGATTTCGGTATTTTAAACCATCGGAACCGGACCAATAGAAATTTTTCTATGAGTGCCTTAGGATGAATGGCTAAGATTTAGCCAAACAACCCCCTCATGTGGTGCCTTGATTAACCAATGAGGATGGGAAGCCAAACTAAAATTGAGAGCATGATGGAATCCACCAATCATCATGCACCTTGCTTCAAAATCTTCACTTTTTCTTTACTTTTCTCCTTGAGACATTCGACCAACCTAGCTGCTGGAACTCTCCCCATTTCTTTTCTCTTCACTCTCATTTTCACTCCATCTTCATCCCTCCTTCAAGTCTCATCACAAGTTGTTTCCATCAAAGACACAAAATCCACCCAAATTCAACTAGATAAGGTAGGAAATCCTTCTTCTCTTCTTATTTTCTCTGATTTGGGGCTGCATGGTCGTCATGTATAACCTGAGATATTGATGTTATGTAGAGTGATGATGATGGTTTATGACCAATTTTGCATATATGTTGTGATTAAAATTGGAATTCATAGCAAATAGCTTGAAGAACAGAGAACAATTTAAGAAACTGTTAGGGTTTTCCTCGGCGGTCCATACGGCAAAGTGTACGGCTCCGCCTACAGCCAATTAAATTTGATGAATATATTTTTATATGAAACTAGACATACAGGGCTTTCCATAAATATAAAATATAAGGCCATTGGATTAGTATAGAATTAATGAATTTTTGAAGTTTGACCTAGAAATCTGAATCCTTATCCGGGCAGTATGGGTTAAGAAGGGTGTAACTCACCCTACACAACTCTAAATTGATTGAACCTAGAGTTGTTTGAGAGGCAACATATAAGAAAATATCTCATAAAAATTTCAGAATCAAATTCATTGTCATTTGTTCCCAGCACATCAATGACATTAGCTTAGGTTTAAACCGGTCTGGAACAGGGTAGTCAAGTAGGGTCAAGTTTCAGGACTCATAACTCAGAATATACTCAGGAAAATGACATGAAACTTATTTCATTTGAAAACTTGTTTTGTTAGCTTTAATTTGACATAAATTTCGTATGATTTCACCTAGATTTCTATTTTTAGTGAATTTTTACTTATAAGAACCCAATTCTGGCTAAGGACAGGGCAGTCTGAGGTAAAATGCTTATATCTTGAATTATACAAATTAAAATGAGATGGGACTAAAAGGGTTGGAAACTAGACATATAGGGCTATGACATATCCAAAAATTAGATTTAAATGAGTTGAATTGGACTAAGGGTGGAGTATAACAAACTCAGGCAGAATAGAGGGAAGAATAAACTGAAAACCCTATTGATGCATGAATTGAAATTGATGAATGATGCTATGAATGTATATATATATTTGCTGGATCATGTTGAATTAAAAGTTTGTACAATTGTACTGGTTGGGTGGCACTATTCACGAGGAAGCGGACTCGATCTGTTATGCTGCCGAAATTTCGGCAAGAAATTCGTATGTTGTATATATTACAAAGGCATGAATACATGATATTTGAAAGAATAAAGTTAGTTGTGCATGAGATTCATGAATATTGCAAATGATTCCATATTACTTGGGCTAGCCCCTGAACAAATTTAAGGGGAATAGATCAGTGGGAAGGTCGGGAAAAGTAAACTCGGCAATCCTGTATAGGAACGAGCTCAGTCTTGAAAAGCGGACTATTACCGAAGAGTATATGGCCAATAACTCCAAGGGGACCAAGAATTGAAATAAGTCTTAAGAGGCAAAAGCCTTCACGGATAAGATGCATTTTCCGATTGCACATTAATATATACAGTATGATATTCATTAATTGATTGTGCTAGACACCTGTTTATTACTCTTGATATGCTATTGTTTTCTTATAGTTACTGTTTTAATTGCACTAGTATATCTGTTAACTAAAATTGAGTTTGTTTCAATGTATGTTTTATAAATAAGTATTTAAGTTAAATATTGCTATTGTGTCGTACTATTTTAAATTTCAAAAAGACCGAAACAACTGGAAATGACGGCGATGACAGATATGTAGAAACTAGGAATTCCTACTGAGAAACCTTTATTTCTCACCCCACTGTATATTTCTGCGTCATTCTCAGACCATGGAGAATGCAGCAACCGAAGTTCTGTTCATTGAGTTCCCCGAGCTCCACATTCACCTCGACTCGTTCTTGGACTCTGTGTACATATTCGGTAGATGCCAGTTTTGCCTTTACCTTTTCTTTCAGAGAGATTTTGCTATACCGCTCATGCATCCACTTTTTGACCTCGCTGCCCCTTATATTGCTATTCCTTTCTACATGGCCCATCCATTTCCCCCTCCACCAACAACAGCACCAGTAGCAGCTCCAGCTCTTATGGCCCCTCCTACCTCACCACCACAGTAGATGCCCTCAGTCTTGATGTCTGAGGAGGATCCGTCTGAGGCGGCGAGTTCCTCTTCCTCATCCTCTACTCCAAGTGTGGGCCACCCTCCTGCAGATGCCAATGTGGCAAACGGATTTCTTTCTTCAGATTCCGTTTAGATAATGGGCATGCCGTAGCAGTAGTAGATATACAGAATGACCCTCTTTTGGCAGTTTAGGTCATGGGCAGATGGGTAGAAATTAGGAGGTATACATGAAATGTCCCATGGGAACCATTTAGGGCACTGTTCTTAAGGACCGACCATTTTATTTTGTGTTAGCGGCCTCATTTGTTTTTTACCCTGTATCGTTTGGTAAACTTTGAAAACAGACAACTATGTATATATTTATGATGTATTTTGCAGTAATTCTGTCTATATTGCATTTTATTTATGTTAGGTACTTCCGGTACAATGATTAACTAGTATTTATTCCACTGTCAAGCAGAAAAAATTTGTTACGTGAATAATCATTTTTATGTCAGTAATTAATAATGAGACGGAAAATAGAATTTAATTAGCTCACTATATGTAATCACTTACCAGATAATTTATTATGACTTAAGTATAGTACTTGTCAGGTAAGGTGTTACAGTGGAGCTGCAGGTCAGGGGCCTCAATAAAAAGAATGGCCATCGAGTCCATCACCAGCGTCTGAGAATGATGCGGAAATACAAAACAAGGTGAGAATTTAAATAAATTCTTAGTAGGGTTCGCGTACGGTATTTTGACTAACGTCACATTTATTCTCAGTTGCCTCGGTTTTTATTTAATTATAAAAATATGGGATCAAACTGAACTATCCATATTCAATAAGTTTAAGAAAACATCTGGTCCGAGGCAAGGTTCAGTTTTATTTAAGACAGCATAAGAAACAGAATAAACTACTAACAGTAAAACACAGAACAATGGCAGGATAAATGAACATACAGCAGTAAGTAAATACAACACACAAATTGTAAACAACTTGTAATGGTTGTTCAATGTAATCATGCATTTAATATAATCATGCAAAACTTATTCTTGAATCCTTTCTTCATAAACTTTTCCATTACTTGGTCCCCTGGGAGTTCTTGGCTATTTAGACTCCTAGGTAAATAGTCTGCTTTTTAGGATCGAGCTCGTTCCTATACAGGAATATCAGGTTTACTTTCCCCGACCTCCCCACCAATTTATTCCCCTTAACTTTATTTCGGGGCTAGCCCAAGTATTATGGAACTTTCATGATAACATAATCTTTATGTTTATCATAGCATAACCTTAATGACTTTCTTGAAAATGCACATGTATCTTATACCTTATGCATAAGTCTTACCAAAATTTTGGCGGCATAACAGAACGTGTCCGCTTCCCCATAAATAGTGCCAGAACTCAATATACCAACTTATCAAAGAAATCATAGCATTCCATTCATAATTCAACATTAAACTCATAGGAACATTAGCCACATTAAGACAAGGTTACTACCTCAGCACAACCATTCAACCCAGTTTTTGTAACTCAAGCCGAAATTTCTATTTAACTCATCTAGACCTAAATTTTGGATATGTTAAAGTGTTATGTGTCTATTTTCTAACCTCTTTGGTCCCATCTAATTTTGATAACTATAACTCAAGTTATTTAGGTTTTATCCCGGTCTGCCCTATAGTTGGCTAGAATTACACACTTAAAAGTAAAAATCTACTAAAAATCGAAAACAAGTCCAAATCATATGAAATTGGTCTCATATTAAATCTAACAGGACAAACTTTCATATGCAAAAGGTTACATTCCATTTGCCTTATTAGGGCTCGAGGACCTTCCTAAACTGCCTTGTTTTGGGCCATTTTGGATATAGGGCAACTTCCGCGGATCACTAGGAGCAAACGGGACCTTATCTAACTCTGAAATTTTTATGGATATTCTCCTATGTGTAAGCTTTCTAAAAAAGTTCATTTCATTCAATTCCAAATAGTATAGGGCGAGTTTTGTCTTAAACAACCCAGTCTGTTCAGAATCAAAATCAAAAACCTAGGTCGAACTTCAAAAATTCATATCTCTCTCAATCCTAATCCAATGGCCTTATATGATATAGGTGTGGAAAGCCCTGAATGTCTAATTTTAGTTAAAAATGGTTTCATTAAATTTAAACCGCGGTAACAGGAGCTGTACACTCCGCTTTATGGACTGCCGAGGATTTTTTGTTCTCCAACCCCTCAGCTCTTCCTATTTTCATCCTTTCTTGCTTCCTATTCAATTTTAACATCACAAATAGCCAACAATCCAGCCAAATATCATCAAAATCATTCAATCATCACATCAAAAATTAAGAAAGTAAACCACTACCAGCCACCCACAATCAGAAAACCAAGATAAGAATTAAACCTTTACCTTTATCTTGAGCCAACAACTAGCTAATCTTGAGTTTTAGTGAAGGATATGGATGCAAGAGGCTGATGGAGGCTGAAAGTGAAAGAAGGAGATGAAGAGGATGAAGAAAAGAGGAGAGGGAGGCTATTGAAGGGAGGTCGAAGTCAGCAAGAAATGAGGGAGGAAAATCTGATTCAAATGAAAAAGGGTAGTTGAAAGTATGAGTTATGATTGGCTAGAATTTTTGTGGTTATGTTTCAGCCATGCTTTCCTTCTTATTGTAGTCTTGGTGGCACCACACTTAGGGTGTAAGTGGCTGAGTATTCAGCCCTAGGTCTCAGGGTTTTGAGCATATAATTCTATTGGTTTGGTTCCGACAGTTTAAAATACTGTAATCTTATCGATTTCCTTTAAATCGGTAAATCGGTTTCAAGAAAAATTTTATGAAATCTTCTATACTTCTAACCTAATTCCCTCATATCTAAACTCAATTAGTTGCTAATTAATTGATCCTAAATAAATATTTAGTCGAATTTTAATTTATCTTAATTATTCAATAAAAACCAAACAATTAGGCGAAAAACGATAGGAAAATTTCGATGGATGTTACAAGTAAACCCGGCATTCCTGTATAGGAACGAGTTCGATCTTGAAAAGCAGACTATTACCCAAGAGTCTAAATGGCCAAGAACTCCCAGGAGACCAAGTAATGGAAAAGTTTATGAAGATAAGTTCAAGAATGAGTTTTGCATGATCACATTGCATAGTCATTACAAGTTGTTTACAATTTGCCTGTTATGTTTACTTACTGCTGTATGTTCATTTATTCTGCTCATTGTTCTATGTATCACTATTAGTAGTTTATTCTGTTTCTTATACTGTCCTATGTAAAACTGAATCTTGCCTCGGACCAGACATTTTCTTAAACTTATTAAATATGGATAGTGCAGTTTGATCCCATGCTTTTATAACTAAATAAAAACCAAGGCAACTGAGAATGAATATGACGTTAGTTAAGTACCATACGCGAACCCTACTGAGAATTTCCTTAAATTCTCACCTCGCTTTGTATTTCCGCATCATTCTCAAATGCTAGTGATGGACTCGACGGCCACTCTTTTTATTGAGCTTCCAGACCTGCAGCTCCACCATGATCCCATAGTAGACTCGCTGTACATAGCCGGCTCCTGCCATTTCCGTTTCCACCTTTTTAGTAATAGGAATTTTGCTATTCTATTTCATCCTACTTTTGACCCTGCCATTCCATATTTTGCGGTGCCGTTACATGTAGCACACCCTCCTCCAGCACCTCTAGCACCTGCAGCTCCTGCTAGCCCTCCACCAGAGTCACCCCCCGCAAGTGGCTCCAGACATTCCACTCAGCTCCGCGACCGACCCTTCTGAGGCCACCAGCTCGTCATCCTCCTTAGGACCTAGTGTAGACTACTCTCTAATTGGGCCTGGTATGGCCAACTGACCATCCCCCGAAGTAGGTCCCACCAGATGATATTATGCAAAGATGACCCTCTTTTGACAGTATGCAACATTGGGTCATAAACTTAATTACACGTATATCAGTTAGTTGAAATGTCCTCTGAGGACCCCATAGGATTGTATTTTTTTGCTAACACAGGCCTTTATGTCTTTTTGGCACACCGGCCCCACTTATGTATCCTGTTTTGAATCTGTATGTAAACTGAAGCGTTGACTTCCAACTTATATATACCATCAACCGTATATATATATATATATATATATATATATATACGGTTGATGGTATAGTACTTATTCTTATCTTTTCTACTGTGTTTTATTAAACTTTGTTATGTTCTGCGATGTTGATCACGTTCATTATATATAGCGCGCCGTTTCGCTCGTTTACAAAAAGAATAAAAAAAAGAATGCGATATGATAAATAAACAGCAAGTAAAGTATCTACACGGTAACACAATCTACTTAATTTCATATTATGACTTAAGCATAACATTAAATTGATAGGGTGTTATAAGTTTCGGCAGTAGTGAAATGGCCAATGGCTGTGTTGGGGGGAGAGAGAGAAAGAAAGAGACTGTTGGATTAAATGAGGAAGGAAAAGAAGGGGGCTTACGTTTTAACGTTCAGTGTTAATATTAGCAATGGATTTTCCATCATAAATGAATTAATGAAACAACTTGTTTCATTAATTCTATATTATCGATGGAATATACATCAGCGAAAAGCAAATGAAATGAATCATTTCACTAATCAACTATTACCAACAGATTTGTCGTCGATAATATGGAAACTCAAGAGTCTGAGGTGGTTAAACAAATTTTCAAATATTGATGGAAAATTCATCAATAATATTAAAGAAAAACAAAAATAAAATAAAATAATAAAATAATTATTGATGAATTATCCATCAGTAATGTCAGCCAATTAATTTGTTTACCGACAAAAATTCAATCTCTAAAATTTTCATTTTTGAGGGATTATAATTTGAATACATAATCACATACTAAGGGGAAATTCTATTGCTAATTTTTTAATTTATTGACGAACTTTTCATTGGTATATTTTTGGATTTAAAAAAATATAAAATTAAAATTCAAACATTTACCGACGGTAGGCACAAACATTTATTAATGTTTTTACTGACAGATTATATTTGCTCAATAAAATACCATGTCAATTCTTATTTTGAATCCATCAATAATTTTTGTCAGTTATTTCCTATTTTCTAGTAGTATATATTATTAATTATCTTACGATATTCATCACATTCATTAGAAATATAACAAAAATTCCTAATTATTTAAATATCGACCCCCATATGTATAAACCTTTGTACAAATAACATTTTTCATATATAGTTTAAATAAAGGGAGAGAAATTAAATTAAATCAACATTCTTTGGATATAATAACTACTTGTATGTTAGATCCTCCACTTATATATCGAGTGGTCCAAATTTTATAAAAAATGATGAAAAGATAGACCGGAAAGAACATATAGTTAAAAGATTCACGATTATGAAAATGTCTTAGATTTTTCATCGCCAACGATAAATTAATATATTTATTGGCAGACAAAAGTAACATTAATCTAGGTGTAAGTTCTTATTCATCAAATTTATATAATATTTAAAATTAGAAATTAATTTTAATATATTGTTAATATAAAGTGTTTTATAATATTATTCGATCATATTTTATTTTTTAGATGACTATTAAGATAATAATGATTAAAGTCAATTACTTTTAATAATATAACTATTCATGATTGTAAGATTTATAAAACATTTTCTCTTTAATAATACGTCAAATTTAAGTTCTTAAAATTGACTATAAAAGTTACTAGCAAAATAAATTTAAAATGTCTTTGCTGATCTCAAGTGATTCAATTATTTTTTAACAAAAATGAATTAAATCGCATGCATTAAGAATTATGATACAATTCAGTAAGTCTTAAAACCTTATCTCTAAATCCATTTCAACCCATCAATTTTGACTTTAGAAAACAATTTCTTCACATTTAATTTTTACACTTTTACTTATTTAGAAAACTAAAAAAAGAAATTGTTCATTGTGAAAAAATGTTTTTCTTTTTAATTTATTCTATTACCTAAAGTAATGATATAAAAAATGGTATAATAAAAATAGTGTGAGGGCATTAATGTCCATTTGTTGTACTATCGATATAAAAAAATGGTAATAAATTTCAATATGTTTATGATATCAGTCAATCATTTTCATGATGTAATTATTTATGATTGAAAAATTTTATAAAATAATTTTATTTTAATAGTATATCAAAAATAAATTCTTAAAAATAATTATAAAATTTACCAACAAAATAAATTGGAAATGTCATTGCTAATATCAAATTATTCATTTTTTTCATAAAAATAAATTAAATTCCGTGAATTAAAGAATTATGATACAATTCACCAAGTCTTAAAACCTTATCTCAAATCCATGTCAACTCATTAATTTTATTTTTACAAAACAATTTCTTCACATTTATTTATTTTTTCTCACATTCTTACTTCTCTAAAAAAATTAAAAAAAGAAATTGTTTATTATGAAAAATGTTTCTTTTTCAATTTATTCTATTACCAAAAGTAAAGATATAAAAATGGTATAATAAAAATAGTATGAGAGTACTATTGTCCATTTATCTTACTAATGAAATTACCTTTTTCTCCCCCATAATGACACTGAATTTGTTTTCCAAGCTAAGACCTTTGTTAATAATAAAACTGGAAAAATCCACGTAAAGCCCTCACTCTGATTTTCTTTACGCCTAAGCCCTCGCTCTCGCTCTTTTCATTTCTATCCTCAATTCCACCCCGTTCTCCTCCTCCTCTGCCTCTCAAAATGGGTAGCAGAAAAGTTGTAGTGTCCTTCCTCACCAACATCGCCCGTGTGGCGTTCGGCTTGGGTGCGACAGCCACTGTTCTCAACACCTCCCTCTACACGGTGGACGGCGGGCAGTGTGCCGTGCTCTTCGACCGATTCCGTGGCATTCTGGACAAGACCGCGGGTGAGGGCACCCACTTCTTGATCCCATGGGTCCAGAAGCCCTACATCTTCGACATTCGCACCCGTCCCCACACCTTCTCCTCCATCTCTGGCACCAAGGACCTCCAAATGGTCAACCTCACCCTCCGCGTCCTGTCTCACCCCGACACAAATCGCCTCCCTGTTATCGTCCAGAACCTTGGCCTCGAGTATGACGAGAAAGTCCTCCCCTCCATCGGCAACGAGGTCGTTAAAGCCATTGTTGCCCAATTCAACGCTGACCAGCTCCTCACTGAACGGCCCCATGTCTCCGCCGTCGTCCGCGAGAGCCTCATCCGGCGCGCTAGGGACTTCAACATCGTCCTCGACGACGTCGCCATTACCCACCTCTCCTACGGCGCCGAATTCTCCCGTGCTGTTGAGCAGAAGCAGGTGGCGCAGCAGGAGGCTGAGCGCTCCAAGTTTGTGGTGATGAAGGCCGAGCAGCAGCGCCGGGCTGCCATCATTCGTGCCGAGGGGGAGAGCGAGGCTGCCAAGCTGATCTCCAACGCAACGATGGCTACCGGGATGGGGCTAATTGAGCTCAGGAGGATTGAGGCCTCAAGGGAAGTTGCGTCCACGCTGGCCAAGTCCCCCAATGTGGCTTATCTGCCTGGTGGAAATAACTTGCTTATGGCTCTAAATCCTTCTTCTTGATGCTGGTAATCTTGTTTTTTGCCTTTTGTAGTGTTCCCTTTCGTAATGTCTTTCTTTGCCTTGATTTTGATTGTGCTTTCACACGGCTGGTTTGCTAATTGTTTGTCATGATCTGTATATATATATATATATTACCTGTTTTAACTTTTAAGGGATCATTGGTTGTATCCGAATAATTTTTTTTTTTTTATTAAAAACAAATAAGTGAAGTGTGGTGTAGAAGATTATTGAATGTTTGATTGGAAAACCATTGTTCGGAGAGCGAATTATGTGTGTGTGTGTGGTGAGGTGCTAATTGGCCTTCCTATTGAATTAAGGTTTTTTGTATTAACGGATAGCAATACTTGATTCTGCAGATGGTGGCCAAGCTTATGTGTTGGCTATATCAAAATTTTTTTTGTGCAAAAGTTAGAGTAGGCAAATGCTTATCTAGTTATGTATTAGGGGTTTACACATTCTTGGAAGTAAAGGTAAGAATGGAAACAATCCCATCAGGAGAAAACTATGGAAGTACAATTAATTTAGAACTATTATTAATGGCATGACTTAGAGGAAATGGTATTTAGCTTTTTAAGCCTTTTTCTATTTTTTTCATGTTTTGAGAACATCAGCTTGACTCCTCATTTTGATGCAATATGTTAATGACATTTAATTGTCGTCAATCATGACCTAAATATGTTCTTGATTGTTAAAACCGCTAACATTTCCTTCTTCATTTCAGGGTTCAGTGACATGGTCTAATGGCATACATGGAATGGAAAGGACTTGAGGTTCCCCTTTGAAGAAAGTTTCTTTTTTTATTTTTATTTTGTGTACCCTATCTTATCTGGGCACAATTTCATAGCAATAATTTTTTGAAAGTAACAAAATGTTAGAATTGGATTTGGGCCTTCATGTTTGATAATAAATGGTTCTTTTTAGCTGTAGAATGTTTGCTTCTATGATTAATGTAGCACTTTCATCATCTATTTATCCTGTGTTTCTACATGTTATTTCGTCCGGCACTTCAGGTTTTCTATTTTGGATATTAATTTGGTTATGATTTCATGTAAACTAGATGATCCAAATCATGAATAATAATTTCTGGTTTTAGCTTAGGCAATCATATCAATATAAAAAGGTATCAAAGTAGTAGCTGCACTAGCGATACTCCTTACTCTTCTTACCTAAATTCGAATTCGGGTGTGTTCCAATCAAGCTGGTTGTTTGTTTTGTTGGCCTCGAGAGAAATTATACTGCAAGTCGTCTTGATGCAAGGGCAAAAAGCCTTTATGAGAGTGGTATCTGCAAAGGCACTCTAATGCACAAGTCAGTTTGAGATTAAGAGATTAATATGTAAGATTGATTTAGGCCTAGAAGATGAACATATGCGGGAGAGCTTTGAGTGGGGGCACTTATAGTGGTTCTCCTCATGCTTGCTATGCCTAATAATGGAGGCGTAATGGCAACATGTTGTAACCTCTGCTCGCATTGAATGCATCGGTGATTTAACTAAGGTTCACTCTTTATGATGAGTATTTCTTTGTCTAGGTGGATAATTACTGTTTGGATATGAATCTGGATAGTCCATAAGCTCCCCAACTCAAGACAATGATGTTGACTGTTTATGCTCAGTTAAGTTAATAGCGTGTTATGCGAAAACGATCCACTCATTTGTGCTTAGTAGGAAGAAATTTTTACTTATTGTTTGGAAAATTTCCAATGTCTGGTGCTTCTTTTGGCACGTATTTGGTTGAAGTCCTGTATTAAGTAGTAAGTCTTACTGTTTCATTAATTGTTTGTTGTCTTTCCATTTGTCAGCAAATTTTCATCATTAGATTATGTTGTTTTTAATCCCATCCGTTGGTTGTGGCAGCGGGTTATGTTTAAGATGTTCCTTTCTACCACCCTTTTCATCTCCCTTGTTCACCTTCATCGTGTGATCTGCTTTATTCCTCACTTTATTGCCATTTACTTCTCAAATCGTTTTCTTTCCCACACCCATTTTGCTAGTGCCTTTAAGTCTCGCAGTCTTTTGAGCATACTCTTCGGCATTATTTCATATACTTTAGCATCTATTTTGCTTTCTGGCAACTATATGTCTTTTTATTTGCTATAGGTACTCTTTCTGCTTGCTAATTTTAGTGTGAAAATAGTGGTATTAGGGACTAGGCTTTTGGGTAAGGTGGTCGGGGATCCGATTAGAGTGAATTGAACTCTATGCTTGTTGTTTTCAGTGAAAGTTATTAGTGAAAATCAAACATAAAAAGCAATCAATTCAAGGATCCACAAGAAAAGTAGTAATCTATCATAGCATCAAACCTCAAAATGTTTTAACACCAATCTTTCTAGTTGTATGGAATTTGTTTATCTCTTTAATTCTGACTGAACAATTTTATTGGGCCTTAGATCTTTAGCCCAAGAGGAACTCAACAAGGGTCTTCTAGAAAAATTCAGCCCAGATTAGTTCAAACTAAATCAACGCCCTATAAAGGCTGAACTGTTGGAAGTTGGTTAACAAGCACCAAGGGATCCCATGAAAGTAGGAGAACGTGGGATCATCATGGAATGGGATAAGGAGATTTGAACTTGAATAAAAAGGGGCTTGCAAAAGCCAAAGATAAGTAACTGATCCCATTTTGCTTGCATCCAAGTGGAGCTGAGTTTTGAGTTGAGCATTGGAGTCTTTTGCAGGTTGTAACACCATAGCAGTTCCAACTTACGCTTAAGTCGCATTTGGATGCTATTAATTGTTACCTTTTAACTTTGAAGAAAAACTTAAAACTTTTTAAAAAATACTTTACTGAAAATAGTGGGTAAATTTTTTTATTTTTTTTTTAAAACACTCTTGAAAATGTGAGTCTTGACTGTGGGGTAAATATTTGCACAACAATGCGCAAGCAAAAGATAGCGTTAATGAAATGATGCAGAATCCCAAGGATATAATAATCCTAAAATCCTAGTTACACATTTTGATAAGAAACAAACTATAGAATAAACATCCTCTCTACAAAACTCCTAAGAAACCTATTCTTAGAAACTTAGATAACTGAGATAAAAGATAGATGAAACTGAACAAATACTAGAGCCATCAAAGCGGGTCACAATCCATGAGCCAACCTGTAACACCCCTGTTTTCTTTAATATAGCGCAATAGAAACTTTAAATTATTTCACTTAGGCAATGTGAGAATTTCTCAAGCAGTACTATGCTAAGACAATCCTTACACTTAGATCTATAGGGTAGTGTAACACTATCATTGAAATTACAGCACTACCATATACTAAGAAATTAGAAAGTCAAAATTGCCCCTATAATGTAAACTTTTGTTAATTGTAGTCTTGCCCCAGAATTTTTTGTAATTACACATTGACCCCATAGGTTATTTCCATAATGACCTCATAACTTTTTAGAAAATGACATTTAGGTCCTTGCTGTTAGCTCCAATGCCATTCAAAAACCATCCTATGGTTGTGAACTAGAATGAGCTTTAAAGTTTTGATAAATCCTAAATCAGAGTTTAAGCCAATATTCTTGTACATGAATGATTTGTTTGTTGAAATGTTTTCTTTCATGATAAAAGATCTTAATCGTGTGCATTAACCACTTGAGAAATGACAAAGTGTAACATCCCCGATTCCCGAGTTCCGAGTTCGTCTTGCACAATTTCCGACTTCATGTCCTGTCCGACTTTCGATTTCGTCTTCCTGATTTCCAATTTCATGTTCTAGTTTCGAGTTAAATGTGGCTTCCAAGTTCCAATATTCGACTTCGAGTTAAAGTATACTGGGACATGATTTCCAATCTCCAAACTTACGTCCAGGTCTCTAATGAGATTATTCCCGATTTCCGCGTTCGTGTTCAATTTTCAGCATAATTTCCGACTTCCGACTTCCGACCTGACTTCTGACTTAACCTTCAAGTACAAACAACACGGACGTGATTATCGATATTCGACTTCATGTTTCAAAGAAAATGTACCCGATTTTTGGTCTAATGATAACTTCTAGTTTCAACCAAGGTACCCGAGTTCCGACCTTAGACCTCATGCTTCAAAATAGTGTACGTGGTTTCCGACCTCAGAAGTTATAGTTTAACACAATGGTTACAAGTACCGAACTCCGAGTTTAATGTAACGAGTTCCGGCCTTAGAGTTGAACTCAATTAGAATAGACACGAGTTCATATCTTTAAGATGATTTCCAAGTCATACTCGAGTTACGATATCCGAGCTTATTCTCAAGAGCCTTCCATTTCTGCTGTCGTTCCCGAGTTCGAATAGGGAGTTCCGATATTAGGTGATTATGAGCTGTATGACTTCCGACATTCGACCTCGATTGAAAGTTTCGAATAAACCAGACAAGATTTCCCCAAGTCACAAACAAGATGGGACGAGTTTCGATGTCCGGCTTCAGCTCCAAGCTCAAGTAAAATGGCACGAGTTCCGACTTCAAGTAGAGCGGAAGCGTATCCCACTTTTGGGACGACGTGGAGAGCAGTTTGTGGGGCGATGTGAAGAGCAATTTAACCACAAAAGTGGGAGACATGGCCAAACTTCAACCACAAAACTCCAACTAATCAACACCACAATCCCAACTACCATTTCACTATTTAAATCAGATTTTTCTCTTCTCCCTATTGACTTACGCCTCATTCTCCCCTCATTTCAGCCTTCTTGTTCTCTCCTTCTCTCAACAATCTCCATCAAACCTTCAAGCTTCACCAGGTTCCACCAATCCAAACTCAAATTCAGAAAGATCACACTTAAAGGAGGTAGGATTCAATCTCTAATCTTAATTTCTCTAAACTGAGGATGCATGAAAGATTACTCTTCTATGTTTATTTGATGATATATTGGATGTATATGATGAATTATGGTTGGATTAATATGGGATTAATATGAAATTTTGAGTTGAAATTAGAGTTAGAAGAAGAAAATTAGAAGGAGTGGAGAATTAGGATGCTGTCTTAGTAAGGAATTCCATGGCAGTTCGTACGTCGGAGTGTACGACGCCACCTACAACCGGTTAAATCCGATGAAACTACTTTTAGATGAAAGTAGACATTCAGGGCTTTCCATACATATATCATATAAGGTTATTGAGAGATATGAATTTTTGAAGTATGACCTAGGAATCAGGATTTTCATCTGGCTAGGGTGACTTGAGGAGGGTATAACTCACCCTATACAACTCCAAATTGAGTGAAACTAACTTTGTTAGAAAGCTTACACATAGGGGAACATCCCAATATGAAATTCCGAGTTTGTTATGATCCCAATTGTTCCCAGTGATTCGAGGAAGTTGCCCTATGTTCAATCCAGGCCAAAATAGGGTAGTTCAAGAAGGTCGACTTTCAGGACTTATAACTCGAGGTATACTTAAGCAAATCAAGTGAAACTTGTTGCAAATGAAAGGTTGTCCTGTTAGCTTTGATATGGCACCAATTTCGTATGATTTGAGGTTAGTTTCAATTTTTAGCGAATTTATACTTCCAGGAGTGTAATTCTGGCCAGTGACTGAACATGCTGAGGCAAAAGTTGAATATCTTGAGTTATATAAATCAAAATGATATGGGACCAAAGAGGTTAGAAAGTAGACATATAGAACTATGACATAGCCAAAATTAAGGTTCAAATGAGTTGAATAGAAATAAAGGTGGTTTATACAAGATTCGGGCAGAATTGAATAGAATTGACTGAAATGACCAAATTGATGGTTTCACAAGTGTCAGTAAATATATGAGGGTTGAGTTGAGGGTTACAAGTTTTACATCAAGAAATATGTTAGACTGATTATACTACCATGACTGATTTGTCTGTGAGAGCTGGCACTATTCCTGGGGAAACGAATCTAATCCGTTATGCTGCCGAATTTACGGTAGAGATCTATGAGACTATGAACATTTATATGTAAGGATGAATTAAAGTAAGAATATGTGTATAGAAACTCTATATTCAAGAATGACATAAGTATGATATGAGGTATATGAAAGTAAATGACAAAGCATAGGTATGAGTGTAGTCAGCATGTCTATGCTTGATTATGCATGAGAACGAAAAAGACATGAGTATGATAACATGTGAATCCCTTCACTCGGAGGTAGTTAATTGAGATCCCTCCCTGTGAAGGCAGTTAAATGATAAAATGTGAATCCCTTCACCTGGAGGCAGTTGCATATTGAATCCCTCCCAGTGAAAGCAGTTAAAGATAAAGACATGAATCCCTTCGCTTGGAGGCAGTTGCACTTTGAATCCCTCCCTGTGAAGGCAGCTACCCTCTACCTTGGAGGCATATGGTCAAATGAGATCCCTCAATTTTGAGGCACGTGACCAGAAGAGATCCCTTCGATTAGAGGCACGTGACCAGAATGAGATTCCTCCAAGACTAGAGGCACGTGAATCCCCTTGTGGGTGAGTCGGTGTGACGATGGTCACAAGCTGAGCTGACGAGCTCCCTCCAAGGCCAGGCTACCCAAGGGCAGTAAAAGCACCCTAGGGACGGCGATACGTAACGCCTAAGTGTGCCAAGTAAAGGCTAAAGACTAAATATTAAAGTATGTGCAGACACCCCACTCACATGAGGCATGGCATCGACCCAGCTAGTGTGAGTATTGGGGATAAAACTTACATGAGGCATGGCATAACTCAGCTAGTATAAGTATCAAAGGAAGATCCCATATTCCTAAGGAACGTGACATGGCGATCACGCTCTGATGGGGTATGACATGGCGATCATACTCTGGAATGTGGCATGTAAATATTTTATGATGAAAAAGAAAGATGAAGAAAGAAAAGTAAATTTTATGTATATGCATAAATTTAAGTACGAGTAAAGTTATGTGCAGATGTTATGTTCCTAGCATATGGATGTTATGTGTGTTTTAATATGCTGCAGATATTATTCATGATATCATATTTGAGTTGATTTTTATAGGTTCTCCCAAAAGCCAAGTGTATGATTAAAATGAGCTTTGCTTCGGACATTATATTTTCGAACTATAAAATTAAACAGTTTGTACAACATGTTCACCTTTTTCAAAATAAATCGAAGCAAATTGGAGATAACAACGATGACATTTACGTATGATAATTAGAGAATCCTACTGAGAGTTTATAATTCTCACCCTTATTTTCCATGTTGTCTCTAGATAGTTATAGAAGTTCCGAAGATGGCTGAAGTTGCTGTCAGACAAGGTCCACTCAGGTAACAGTAACAACTCCAAGGTGTGGTACTATGACTTAAGCCTAGTATTGTACTGAGGACGGTGTTACACAAAGCCTTGTTGTCCTCTGATTCTTATTTGAATATACTTGATATGGAATATATGCTTTGTGTGTTTCTTGAGATATCACGTAAGAAATAGAAAGTCAAGTTCAGAAGGATGAAACTACAACATCAGAAGGGAAAACGTGCCTCGAGAACAAACACTGTTCATTTAGAAAAATGACTCTGTCCAAATAGTATATCTTCAGAAACATACTTCTCACGAAGTTTTATACCTTCAAAGCTTCCTTTGCATGCTTCATAGACATATTCAAAATAGTCAAAAAGGTCATTTGATAAGATGCAGAAGAGGTGCTGACAAGTCTGAATAGTTGGCAAACCAACAAACAGTTAACTTTTCACTTCTGTGTAAGCTTTGAAGAATGGGAAAAAAGGAAGGCTATTTCTTCTCTATTCAGTCGTAGACCAGTCGACAAAAAGGATCACAAGGACCAAGGCCTACGAGCTTTAACGGTCATATTTCAAAGTCTACATAAGGCTGGAAGTCGAAGAAAGAATAGTTAGATAGATTGAATAACTTTTATGTAAAAATAGCTTCCTTCCTTCATCGTTCTCAACGTTTGTAACATCAGAAAGTTACTCATCGTAACTTTACTTCGAAAGAAAATCTTCTCTTCTATTCTGTAATAGATAATATTCTCTCTTGGATGATTTAGAGAAGTCACACGCACAAAGCTTCATTGTTTATTCTTTGTCAAAAGAGTTAGTGTGAGTGTTTGAACAAAAACATATTGTTTGAATATATTATATTTAGACCCAATAGTGGTCAGTATGAGCTTGGAGAGGTTAGAAAAGTACTACTCATTTGTAAAGCTTAGAGAGACTCGGGAAAAGACTACTCACTTGTAAAAAGCTTAGACAAAGAATACTCATGGATTATAAAATCTCAACAAAGAGTTGGGAACTGGAAGTAGATAAGTGGTTTGGCCGAACCAGTATAAAAATTTCTCGTGTGGTTTTCCTATCTCTTATCTTGATACTTAGTTTTATCACATAAGTTCTTTTCTGTTTAAACTTTATTTGAAACAAAATCTATTTATGCTTTATATAGACTAAATTGTTTTATGAACTAACATAATCGCTTTCGCAATCCAAGTCTCGAACTTGAGATAAATTGTTTTATTAAAGTTTTTCATATTATAAAGTTTCTTGAAAGCACGATTCAACCCTTCTTCTCGTGTTATCTCATCTAACACTCGCACTCGTAGATTAGCAGAATAATGTTTTAAATAGAGTAGAATCATGTAGCAAAATCGTAGAAACCTAAATCTCACCTAATTGAGCCACGGATGTATCTAAGTGTGAAATGACATAGGATGCCCTTGGACTTCCTCAAAATTACGGAAATGTCATTAGTTATAGAAAGCAGAAAATACAGTAAAAACTTCAACAAAAAATACTAAAGGGCTTACGGAAGGTCAAAAACTACCCGAAAAATTTCAGAAAAATTATAAATACATTTTTAGCATATTTCTAAAGATAAATATCATTTTTTAACGAATTTGAGCAATATTTGCATACACAAAAATAAACTTACTGGGTGCAAAATGGGCCCCAAAAAACCTATAAGATCCCTTTAATTTGCAATACGGCAAAGAATTAGTGAAGTTCCAGCCCTGGGCTTGAAGGACCACATGAATAGGCCACTAATTGGGCCTTGACAGCGGCAACAATGGGCTACACAATTTTTGAATGAATTTGGGTCTAATTATGTCAAAAAGGCCAAAATTAAGTCATAAAACATAAAATAAATTAAATAAAAATGAAAAATGCTAACCCTAGCCCTACCCACATCCCAACCTGACCTAAAACCCCCTAGTTCAGCTCTAACCAAATTAGATTAAGTATAGTTAGGTTTTAACCAAAATGTCACTTTCAAAGTTAACTTTACATTTAATAACTTTTACTAAATCTTTCCAATTTTGACTAAATCTTGTACTAACTCATTTTTGTCTCCTAAAACTGATGACCCAGAGCAAGTTGCATATGGGGCTACATCAGATTTTTATGTTTTATTTATTAGATAATTAATTAAGTTAATTAACCTAAAATAGGCATATTTAGGGCTAAAATTCACTAAAAATATGAAAAATTGTGGAAAAATTCTAAAAAAAATTCAGAATACCTTATAACACATAATTAAACATGGATTTGATGATAGATTAAATAAATTTAACTATTTGCTAATTATTTTATTAATTAAAGCTTGAATTGTAAAAACTAATTTTAAGAAAAATCACTAATTAAGCACTAATTAAGTGTTAAACTATTTTAATCTTTTCTTAAATCTTAATCACCATATAATATGAGTATAATATTATGTCTAAATCAGTTTAGTGTGGTGATTGGATTAATTAATCATTGCTATCTTAATTAACTAACAAAACTACCTAATTAAGTTAATAAATAATCATATGATTAAAATTAATTAACCCTACCTTTTCTCTATAAAAGAACACCCTTAGGCTAACCCCAACACACTTTAGAGACCCTCCAAATTCTGCCCAAGCAATCCAAAATGTGTAGCCTTCCCCTTCCTCCTTCTTCCACCATTTTCTTCCAAACACCACAAAACCTCCATTAAAACAACACCAAACCTTCACCTTTTTCAATCACCCTTAAGCACTATCATTCTAAACCCTTAAAGCTCACAAATAAGCCCTCAAAGAGAAGCAAAAATCACGTGGAAGCTGTTGCCCAACCTAGGTGCAGTTCAAGTTTTCAAGAGTTAATCCATGTAGGGTTTGTCTTTCACTCCTTAGGCTTCATATTTGTGTTCTATACATATGGATGTGCTGTTTGAAGCTTAAAACCTTCAATTTCAGAATATTTTAAGCTACTGAAAGTTTGTATTTGTCTTGGTTCTTGATGATTTTTCTTAAGGATTTGAGACACTAATTAGGTATACTTGTGTTCTTTTGCATTAAAACATGTTTTCTTGCATGGATTTGAGTTAAATCTTCTTGTGCCTCACCATGAAGCCCACGGTTAAATATAGAGCAGAGATTGTTTGGTTTGTTTGATTAATTTTCATGGAGTTTCTATGTTCTTTTGATGATACACTTGTTCTATAGAAGTTGTATTCTCATATAGTTGCCATTTAGAGCATGCAACTTGTGATTTTCACCTAAAGATATTGCTGCCCTATTTTGGGCAGAATATAATCTCAATCTTTCTCATCTATTTTATGATATTGAAGTGTTGGTTTGATGCCTTAGATGATGCATTTTAATGTGAAGAAGCCTTGTGTGCTTTGGTTTTGAAGTTTAGAAGCTAAATAACCATAACTTGCCAGAAAACACAATCTCGGCCATGTGCAGGACAGCAACTATAAATGTTTTTGAGATGTTTTTTATTGTATTTTGATGAAATTTAAGTGTTAGATCCATAGAGATATGTATCCCTTTGTTTGTGAAGCATAAGAACTTGAAAATACATGATTTTGGTGATGTTTTGTGAGGGTGGTGCATGCTACGCGAGGAAGACTATGGTGTTTCACATCAAATGCTTGATTAATTATCTAAGTGAACCTTAACCAAGTTTCTACAATAGTGATGTTTATGATTTTAATATTTTGAAGTGGTTTTTGAAGAATCTACATAAAAGCTTTCATGAAAATGGATTAGGTATATAACCCATAGCTTTACTTTCTTTAAGAACATGTCGTTCGAAGGAAGTGAGATTTGAGATTCTTGGGCAGTTACAATATGTATATAGAGGGAGCAATTGTATTACTCCTACCAGCTTAATTTCTTCTTTTAATGCCCTACGGCTTATGAGCACGAGAAGACAGGGTTATATTGTAATGGTTAGAAATGTTAGGCCGAGATTTCTAGCCTAGAACAAGTTCCAGTGGTTAAGGAGTTTCTAGATGTATTTCCAGAAGAATTACCTGGAATGCCTCCAGATAGGGAAATTGAGTTTGGAATTGATGTATTTCCAAACACTCAACCTATTTCCATACCTCCTTACCATATGGCTGGTAAAATTAAAAGAATTGAAGAAGCAGTTGCAGGACTTATTGGATAAGGGTCTTATATGTCCAAGTCCTTCTCCATGGGGTGCTCCCGTCTTATTTGTTAAAATGAAGGATGAGTCTCTAAGGTTGTGTGTAGATTACCATCAGTTGAATAAGGTGACAATGTGCAACAATTACCCCTTACCTCGCATAGATGACTTGTTTGACCAACTTCAAGGAGCTTCTTGTTTTTCCAAGATTGACCTTCGATCTGGATATCACTAGTTGAAGGTTAAAGAAGCAGACATGCCAAAGATTGCTTTCCATACCCGCTATGGACATTGCGAGTTCTTGGTAATATCTTTTGGGTTAACTAATGCCCTAGCTGCCTTTATAGCCTTAATGAACCGTGTCTTTAAGCATTTCTTGGATCGCTTCATAATCATCTTCTTCGATGATATTCTTGTGTATTCTAAGAGCCGAGAAGAACATGTGCAGCATTTGCGAATTGTCCTTCAGACTCTACGAGGTCATCATTTTAATGCCAAATTCTGTAAATGCGAATTTTGGTCGGATAAGGTAGCATTTCTGGGTCATATAGTATCTAGGGAAGGAATCATAGTGGATCTTAAGAAAGTTGAAGCCCTACAGCAATGGCCAAGGCCTACCACTATTACAAAGATCCATAGTTTTTTGGGATTAACCAGTTATTATCGTCGTTTTGTCGAAGATTTCTCCAAAATTGCAGCGCCATTGATGTAGATTAACACAAAAGAATGTAAAGTTTTAGTGGTTGGATGCTTGTGAAAAGAGTTTTCAAAAGCTCAAGACTTGCCTAACCATAGCTCCAGTTCTTATTCTGCCTTCAGGTCCTGGTGGATTCTCAGTGAATTGTGATGCCTCAAGGGGACGCCTTGGGTGCGTTTTGATGCAGCATGGCTAGGTAATTGCTTACACTTCAAGACAACTCAAGAAGCATGAGCAAAATTATCCCACCCATGACTTGGAGATGGCCGTAGTTGTTTTTGCCTTGACATTACTTATATGGTGAGGCTTGTAAGATCTACATGGATCATAAAAGTCTTAAATATATTTTCCGGCAAAAGGATTTGAATTTAAGATAGCGAAGATGGGTAGAATTGTTGAAAGATTATGATTGCACAATATTGTACCACCTAGGTAAGGCAAATGTCATAGTAGATGCTTTGAGAGGAAGTTGATGGGTAGTTTGACCCATATAACACCTATGAAAAGGCCTTTAATTGAAGAAATTCAGAAGTTGGAATTAGAAGGTGTGCAGTTTGAGTTGAATAAGTCTGGGGTACTTGTGCCTTGTCTTAGAGCCCGATCTTCTTTAGCTGATAAGATTAGGAAGGCTCAGAGCGAGGATCCAAAGTTAAAGAAGTTAATAGAAGATGTGTATAGTGGCAAGAATTTTGAATTCACCTTGGATCAAGAGGGTGCTTTAAGGTTAGGCAACTGCTTATGTGTACCTGGTGCAGGGGAGTTGAGAAAGATTCTCCTTGAAGAAGCTCATAATTCCAAGTATACTATTCATCCGGGCTCAGCTAAAATGTATCAAGATATGAAGCAGTTGTATTAGTAGGAAGGCATGAAGAAAGATGGTAGTGAATTGGTATCTCAGTGCCTTGTATGTCAATAGGTTAAGGCGGAGCATCAAAGTCCAGCTGTTCTTCACCAACAACTAGAGATACCAGAATGGAAATGGGAATGTATTACTATGGATTTTGTTACTAGGTTACCACAGACTTCTAAGGGATTTGATTTTATCTAGGTAATCGTGGATCGATTGACTAAATCTTCCCACTTTCTTCCCAAAAGAACCACTTATAATGCAGGTCAATATGCAAAGATGTACATTGATGAGATAGTGAAACTGCATGGAGTACCAGTATCCATTATATTGGATCGGGGCTCTCAATTCACATCCCATTTCTGGAAAGCCTTTCAGAAGGCTCTAGACACACGCTTGGATCTTAGCACTGCTTTTCACCCTTAGACGGATGGATAGTCTGAGAGAACTATTCAAATCTTAGAAGATATGCTGAGGGCCTATGTCCTTGACTTAGTTAGGAGTTGGAGCCACTTCTTTTCTTTGATTGAATTCTCCTATAATAACTGTTATTAGTCTAGCATTCAAATGGCACCTTTTGAAGCTTTGTATGAAAGACATTGTTGAACTCCGATTGGTTAGTTTGAAATTGGTAAAGCCAAGCTTCTAGGGCCAGATATAGTGCAAGATTCCTTAGAGAGGGTTCACATCATAAGGGAAAGACTTTTAGCTGCCCAAAGTAGACAAAAAGTGTATGTTGACAATCGGAGGTGAGAATTGGAGTTTTCGGTTAGAGATTATGTGTTCCTCTGAGTCTCTCCCACAAATGGTGTTATGAGATTTGGAAAGAAAGGAACACTCAGTCCACGCTATATCGATCCCTTTGAAATTCTCAAACAAGTTGGTGCAGTTGCTTATCGAGTAGCCTTGCCACCTAATTTATCTTCAATTCACTTCGTATTCCATGTTTCTATGCTTCACAAGTATATGCACAACACTTCCTATGTTCTTGAGCCTCAAACTGTGCAGTTGGATGAGAACCTATGCTACGAAGAGGAACTGATAGGTATAGTGGATCGACAAATGAAGAAGCTATGTTTGAAAGAAGTAGCTTTAGTGAAGGTGATCTGGAGGAATCACAATGCTGAAGAAGCCACTTGGGAGTCTGAAGATAATATAGATTCCAAGTATCCTCATTTATTTGAACCTCAAGTAAATACAAAGGAATTTGGAGGACCAAATTTCCTAAAATGGGGGAGAATGTGATGTCTTAATGTTTTATATGATAAGTATTTTAAGTTGTTTGAATTATGGACTTGGGTATAATATTCTAAATTAGCATTTTGAGTATTTAGAAGTTATTAGAGTGGAAATAGGCTTACAAAGGAGAGTGAAGCTTATAATTTATTTTTTTTTTTAAAAAAAGGGGGTACCAGCGCTCGAGTGCCAGCCTTGGGTGCTCAGGCACCAGCTTTGCTATCTAGATGAGCTTCAGATGGTTGGCGCTCAGGAGCCAGAAAGTGGGCGCTTAAGTGCCCGCTGTGAGATAGAATCTTGGGAGTTTCAAATTGTTGGGCGCTCGAGTGCCAGACATTAGAAATAGAATTTTTAGGTTTTAGGCAGCTGGACGCTCATGAGCCAGGAAGTGGCCGCTCAAGCGCCCTCTGCATGATAAATTTCGGGATTTTGACCTATCTTTCATTCTTCTTCCAAAATCTATCTATCCTCCATGTCTCTTTCTCTCTCTAAATTCTCTCCCGCATTTCTCAAACCTATTGCTTATCAATCTCTTCCCCAAGAATCCACTACAAATTACCTTTCTTCCCCTTTTATCACCATCATCATCTTCTTACTTGAGCTTCTTTCTCTCTCTTTTTGTAGTGAAAGAAAGAGGAAAGTGGAGGAGGCCCACCACTCCTCCTTTGCTCTACTTTCTTTCCCAAGGCTTTTGAGGTAAATCATTGATACTTGCTACCTCCTTTTAGTCATAAGTTGGTTGTTTGTTCATGGAGTTGAATTTGGGTTTTGGGTGAAGAAGGATTAGGGCTCAAAATTGGGGATTTTGAGTTTGGGTGTTGATTGGAGTTGAGTTTGATTCTTAGAAGCTTATTTATGTTAGTTTAATATGTTTTGTAGCTTCAAACTCTTCCCAAGAGTGTCCAGTTGACCCGAAGGCACCACCCCTCTAAATTTTGCCTTGAAGCCTTACTTGTGAGTGGTTGGTATATTTGTAGTTAACCTTTAAGTAAAGTTATGCATGGATATATAAATTCATATTGCCACTTTTCCCGAATAATTGTTAAACTAATTTTATCTCTAAGATTTGGAATTATTTACTTATATATTTACACTTGAAGTTTTGTTTCATTAGTTACTTAATCATTTCAAACTTGATATTATGTATGTTGGGCATGGGACAAGACTACATAACTAAGTTCTTGAATTCACATGTTATCTATGGAAATTTTGTTGAAAATTGATTATATGCATGATAATGAAAAAGGAGTGGAAGTTTTAAGTAAAAACAAAAAAAAAAAGGAGAAACTGTGTCAGAAACTCCTTGCTAATGGCACTTAGCATTAGCCTTGGTGCATCTTGAATAGCCCAGCTAGCAGGGTGGTTGCTAGCCCGACATGTTTGGCCGACATGTACGAAAAGTTCAAGCATGTTGAGGTCAAGTTGTCAGGGCCGCTCAGTCATGAGATTTATTTGATACTGTTGAGGTCAGGTTGTCGGGGCCACCCAGTCAGGAAATTTCTTCTAAAATAGAATTCTTTGTAAAGTTTTAGTATGACATTGAATTTAGCATCTTAATTTCTTTGTTATAAAGCAATATGTTGTACCTTTTATATGATTTTAATCATGGTTAGAATTTAAAGGTTTGTCTCATGCTAACTATGAATATATTATTCCTCACCGAGTTTCATAACTCACCTTGTGATTTGCTTATCTATTTCAGATTTAGTTATAGAGATGGCTCTTACCCCACCTACTAAGTAGAGTTGCTCTTTATTACTTTTTGGTGAGCCCATTTGTAGGGCCCTGTTTATTCTTTTCATTACATTTTGTATAGCCATGTATGGCTCCTGGTTGTATAGAGCTCCATGAAACACAGGTAGGGTCGGGAATTGGGTTTATTAAGTGTTTTGTATTAAACAGGTTCTTTTCATTTTGAGTAAATGAAGCAAATGTGCATGTATATCTATATATATTTTGTCGAAGTCATCTTGGCTAAATAACTCTTTGATAGCCTTGTATGTATAAGAATTTCTAGACTCCATAATTATGATCATATATATATATATAGATGAATATGTATACATGTTTGAGCTGTGCTAGAATGTCCGGATGAATTTTTTTGTAGGCTTAGAATATTCGAGAATGTCCTAATTTTAAAGGAAACTTCATCAGTTTCCACAAAAAAATTAGATTAGGCTTGTTAGGGAGTGAGGATTCCCTATGCACGCGGTCACGACCTGAGGAGGGTCGTGACACAAGGAGTTTTCATTATTGTCCTAGCCACTTCGAGTTTATTATAAAAAAGTGAACATATGTCAAGTCCATTTAATTGAGTTCAAAAACATGATTAGCCCAAGTGGAGTTATGCAGATAAGAGGAGAAATGATGAGAGTAAGGCTTAATTAAGGAATTAACGAAGTGTTTATGAGTTAACTCTGATGAGAAAAGTCAAGAGAATGCTTAATCAAGGTTAGATAATCTCTAATTAAGTAAGTCAAACCATTAATAGCTTGATTAAGCACTAATCACACATAACTAGCTTAATCAAGTTTAATTAAGCTTAATCGCAAGAATAATTTTTGTTAGTCATGATCGCATGAGTTAATCACTAATCTTTGCTTAATCATGTTAATTAAGTTGCAAGAGTACTTAATCACATGATTAAATTCAAATTTAGTCAACTAAATAATAAAGTAATTAGTGATATCACTAAAGTAAAAAGTAAGAGACAAGAGTGCTTTATGTAAGAGTTTAACCATAATTTGTTCTCCCATCATCCATTTTGTCTCCCAAACCTTAATTAGCACAAAATAACACAAAAGTATCTCTCGCCCAACCCTTGAAACTTACGGCCACACACATGCATACACATTCACTTATTTTCATTTTCATACTTTCATTCTCTCTCTAAACTCTCAAATCCTCCAACTTCTCTCTACAATTCTCTTCTTCTTCACCATCTTCATCATTCTCCACCTCCATAACCAAACTTTCTTCATTTAGCCCTCCAAAGACTGCATCTTTTGGTCTTTGGAGAAGAGATCTAACCACTACAAGACTCATTTTCAAGAGAACTCAAGAGCTTCCATCTTCATCGTCTCAAAACCGCCACCACCATCATCAAAAGATGAGTCTTCTTCATCTTCTTCTTCTCCTTCAAGGACGCCATTTTCAAGCTTAGGTAGTAATCTTTACTCGTTTCTTTTGTTTACTCAAGAAAGCTTGAAGCTTGGTTCCTATCATGACCAAGATCTTCAAGTGAAAGCTTGAGAAAAACTTTCATGCTCTTCACGAGCAAAAGTTTCCATTTTTAGGAAAAAGTGTTCATATTCTTCTTCATGAGTTGTTATTGGTTATTCAAAAGTTTGCTTCTTGAATATCTCAAAGTTTCTATTTTTCTCTCTTGATACATGAGATCTTGATGTTTCTTGTGACTTGTTTGAAAAAGAATGATATCCTTGGTGGTATTTTGTTTAAAGTTTGTTCCCTTTCTTACAATGAGCTTATGCATAGAAAAGTTCTTATTTTTACATGTTTTTCATGACTTGACAAGACTATGAACATTCCTAAAAGCATAAAGTTTTAAAAAGTTTGCTTCTTGATGCATGTAAAGTGGCAAAAATTGTATGCTTCCTTAAAGTTCCATTTTGTTCTTTTTGAAGATAAGAATATGTGTAAAGGTTCAATCTTGTTGGAACATGAAGCTTTTTAAGTCATAAGAATGAAAACTTGTCACTTTATGTCTTAAAAATGGAATCTTGAAGATAAGACCTTTCATAAAGTTTCAAACTTTAGTCGAGTGAAATTTTAAGTCATAAAAGTGTTGACTTGCAACTTTTAATTTATAAAGTTTGTATCTTGAGTCAAATTAATGCATAAAGTTTAACTTTCGTAAAGAACAAGACTTTTTAACTCTAAAGCGTCTTGTATCATTATTTCATAAAGTAGGAATCTTTTAGACTTTAAAACAACTTTAAATCATAAAGTTGAGACCATGATAGTCTTAGAATAACTTTCATGAAGAACAAGACCTTTTAGTTCTAAAGCTAATCTCTTGTATCATTATTTTGTCAAGATTTAATCTTTAAGACAAAAGCATAATTTTAGAGGCACATACTTTTATAAAGAATGAAACTTTATAATTACTTTATAAAAAATGATAACTTTTATAACATTAAAGGTAGAATCTTGTTATGTTAATGATAAAAGCTTGAAACTTTGCAACTTGGATAAGTTAAAAGTCATCCTTGATGATTAGTGAACATGGTGTTATTGGATTCATGAGTATGGTTGTGCATTGTCATAACCTAAGGATTGGAAGGATCTCGAAATCCTTGGAAACAGAAGTATCATTAGGGCCTTTGAGCATACCATGAACCTAGGAATCACTAAGTATACTATCTCAAGGAAAGGAAATTAATTACCTAACTTAGTTAACTTAAACAAGTGTTCTATAAGGCATGCACTTAAGTAAAAAGTAATTTCCTATAAGGAAGAAGTAACTAAAAGACTACGTACACATTTATTTTAACTATGTGATTCTCTCATAGGTAACCACGGGAAATCACATGATGGCTCATAAGACTTTCCACAGAGAACAACACAACTATAAACCCCTTTAGGGTATGAATGTATGATGCCATTAGACATGATGTATGACAAGTTGATTGAGCATTGCCTCATGATTGAATGATTGGTGTGATGATATGATTGGCATTTTGGGGAAGCTCCGGTCTAGCCATCATACTACCGGATTTTCATCAATGTTGTGAACTTAGTCATATCATTGGATGTGTCTTGTCAAAGAAGTACTATGCATGTAAAGTATAATGATGAGAAAAGAAAGAATGGGATATGACCCGTTAATCACTCAGTAGGGGAAGTGAGAGACGGTGATCCACAAGACTCAAGGAATCTCTATGGGGGAGGCAGGGTGACATGAAATACCCTCCAACTTAGAGGTAACCATTATCAGCTTAGTCTGATTAGGTTAGTACTACATGACGATAGTCACCGAATGAGCTCATGTCCAAAAGCAGTCTATTTCAAAGGAAAAGTAAAGAATGTTAAGCATGTGCTAAGAATGAAACTAAAGTTAAAGTAAAACCATGGTTAAGTCTATGAGGTTGCATGTCAGTGCATGTATCTATATTGTCCATATGCATTATGAATGTTTATTCCATGCTTTCACATGTATGTTTACTTATGATGATATGATTATGACATTAAGTTTAAAAGCAACCCATTTCCGGACTTATGTTTTCAAAATCATTAAGATTGAATCTATGCATGTCCACTATTTTTATAATTAAACCTGAATTGGTTGGGATGATGACGATGACACAGTATTTGTCTAGTCACGATCCTACTAAGAAATCTAGTATTTCTCACTCCTATATTTTCGTATCGTTTTCAGAGAATGCCGACGTCGGGCACATTGGTGATCTTTATTGAGTTCTCGGTTTGGCATTGGTGCTTTGACCCAGTGCTAAATGCCTCTGTGATGATTGTGAGTGCACATATGAGGGCCTACATCTTCAGCGACCGTCAGTTTCAGGCGCCAATTATGAGCCTATTTTTCTGCCCACATTAGCCATACGGTAAGGTTTCCCTGGATGACATCCGTCCCTACTTTCAACTGTCAAGGTACCCCATTGATGGAGAGTCTAACTTGGATACCCGCCTGATCCTAACTGTTTCTCTGGATTCCAATCCTTCGCAGCCATCCTACCCGAGCTATCATGTGGAGTCCGACCCATCCGAGCCCTCTTACCCTTCAGTGATTCAATTGACATCTGATTCATCTTCTTCTTTAGTAGCTCCTTATCATGCACCACCCTCGGTTCGTGGGCATGGGTGTGCCGAGGAGGAGGACGTGGCAATGTTGCTCCCGATGGATTCGGGAACGATTTCCTCTTGCTCGATTAGTGACGTGGTGATTGTATGCCGAGCCGAGCACGATGATAGCCCTTTTTGGTTGTAGTTATAGGGTTATCATTTTCTTATGGCATATATGGGTGGATGGGATTTCTTATGTATTTCCTTTGTAAATGCTTTGTTAGGTTTCTTTTGTAGGGCCGATAGCAGATATCAGACCCAACTTTTGGCATTACTATTATTATATTAACTATGATGGCCAGGGAATGAATGTTATATTTACCTGAGATATTTGTTATTCTTGTCATTTCTATTTATTTTATTTGCATTGCTTATTAAGATAGAGACATTTGACTTTACAAGTTCACGATGCGTTTATGGCTCTTAGTTTTCAAAATGATTTACTCATGTTCTTATCGTTAAAAAAAAAAAATTTACCCATATTTTCATTTATAAAGTAATTTCAAAAGGTAATTTTAGTTCTGCGAGCAAAAGTAACAACCAATAATTCCGTAATATGACTTAAGCATAGCATGGGACTATTAGAGTGTTACAGTTTTCTTGAGTATCGACCTTAAAAATACACGGTGTTGAATGTAGCAAGCAGTGTTAACTGTATTTGCCCAAAATCCTTTTGATAACCCACTTTCAAGAAGCATAGTTCTGGCAATTTCTTGTAATGACTTGTTCTTCCTCTCCACTACCTCATTCTGTTGAGGAGTTCTAGTAGAAGAGAAGTTATGAGAAATGCTATTTTCATTACAAAAGTTTTCAAAAGAGTGATTTTCAAATTCTCTACCATGATGTAATATGATGGAAGTAATACAAAAACCTGTTTTATTTTGAATTCTTTTTGAAAAAGTTTTGAAGGCCTCATAAACTTCATCCTTATGGATTAGAAATATAACCCATGTAAATCTTGAGAAATCATCCACTATGACTAGACCATATTTTCTCTCGCCTAAGTTAGCAATTCATGTTGGTCCAAATAAATCAAGATGTAAAAGCTCAAGTGGTCTTGTAGTAGAAACTACATTTTTTCTATAGAAAGAACTCTTGGTTTGTTTACTTTTGAGACAAAACTCACACGGTGAGTTATTTTCAAAACTAATTTTGGGTAAACATTTTACTAGTTCTTTCTAAGAGATCCTAGAATTAGTTACATATGAGTATGACCGAGTTTCTTGTGCCATAGCCACTTTTCATTCACGAAAGATGCTAAGTATTTACATTTCGATCTAGAAGGTCATCTAGATATAATACATAAGTATTATTATATCTTTTAGCAATAAGAATAATTTTATCAGTAGTGGAATCTTTAATAACACACTGTGAAAGTTTAAACACAACTTTATATAGCCTTGGTCACAAAATTGACTAATGCTTAGAAGGTTGTGTGTTAACCCTTCTGCTAACATAACATCATTTATTAGATTGGAATTGTTCTTACCAACATTACCTATACCAATGACTTTGGATTTTATTCTATTGGCAAATTTCACTATTCCACCATTCTTGGGTCTGGGGTTTTTGAACTAGGATTTATTTCCAGTCATGTGTTTAGAGCACCTACTATTCAGATACCACTTATTTTCCCTTTGATGTAGTGATTTAAGATACACCTACATCAGAAGCAATTTTAACTTTAGTTACCTATATCTTCTTCAGTCCTTTTGTGTTAGTAGTGTTTTTGGGCTTTTTCACTTTCTATTTGGCTTTCCTTTTGGAGAAGCATCTTTCAAAAGAGTGTCCTTTTTGAAACAATATATATAAGCAAGAATCTGATTTGGGGAATCTTTGGATGATTGTTCATCATCTCCCTTCTCAAAGCCTAAACCAATTTTGTCAAGATAAGGTTTTTGGCCACCAAGCATTGTAACATCCCCAATTTTCCTTATGTTAAATTATTTTCCATTTTTGCCATTTCATTCTATCTAAAATCAAAACTCGCCTCCATTCTGCTTAAAGTCGGAACTCATGTCCATTTTATTTGAACTCAACGATCAATTCGGAAATCGGAACTTTTGTCCATTTTGTTTGAGTTTAGGGCCGATTTCCGATATTGAATTGTGTCCGAGTTCCGAGATAATATCTTGACTTCCGGGTATATAAGGTTAATGTTTTGGTTCCCGACTTCCGGGGTTATGTTTAGCATCGATTTCCGGGATTAATTCTGGACCGAGTTTCGAGATTATATGTTTAATAAGATAGCGAGTTTGGAATTACATGTATGAGTTTTAGAGCGTCCTAGTTCTCGAATTCTGAGGTTCGGGTATAAGGTTCCACATCCTGGTACCAACTCCCAAGTTTATGTTGAAGATACCCGACTTCCGGTTTTAGGTTCTATATTCTTGTTCTTGACTTCTGATTTTAAGGTGATTTTTGTATTGTGATTTTCGACCTCCGACCTTAAGCCACAATTAGTCTTTCAAAACTTTTATGAATGTGTCTCCTCTGTTCCGAGTTCCGACATTAATTATACCCGATCTAGCTCTCTGTTTGTTAAGTTCCGAGTTCCGATATTAACTAAACTTGATCTAGTATTCATACATGTCGCATAACAATATTAACGCACTATCACTTAGAACTATCGCTAATTCCTGCTCAACGTCAGAACTCATGTTACTTCGAAAACCGGAAATCGTGTAAATTCCGATTAAACTCAGTAATCAACATGGAGCTCGGAACCTGATATTGCTTATTCTGCTTGAACTTAGAGCTAAAAACCTCAGAATTGAACTAGCCAAATTCAACACTTCAAACCCAAGATCCAATAGCTGAGAACTCACCCATTTTACCCCTTAGGATGGCGCCATTTTGAGCTACTAGATAGAGGAGGAGTGGCCAAGTCTCCACCACCCAAGTCACCAACCACACCGTGACTTAACCACTATAAAATTCAGCTAACTTCCACTTTCTTCCCTTGATATTCTCGACCCCATCGGCAGCTGCCTCTTCTTTATTCTTTCTTCATTCTTCTCCTCTCTCACTACACCTTACTTCCACCTTCAAGCTCCATCCTTCTTCTACACCAAGAACTTGCATCTAGCCAACATCTACAACAATCTAGAGGTAGGATTTCTAATTTCTGCTTCTTGTTTTCATGGATTAAAGTTGTATCAGAGTTCAACTCTCTTAACTTCTTTGATGATATACTTGATGTGTGTGATGATTTATGGCTGGTTTATTAAGCATTTGGAGGGATTGAGATTGAATCTTTCTTGGAACATAAGATAGAAAGCAAACCAGAAACTGAAAACCTAGGAGAACCTACAGCGGTCCGTACGGCGGAGTGTACAGCTCTGCCTATAGCCGTTTAAATTTAATGAATCCATTTTTATATGAAAATAGACATTCAGAGCTTTCCATACATATATCATATAAAGCCATCGGATTAGTATTGAGAGAGATATGAATTTTTGAAGTTTGACCTAGGAATCAAGACTTTCATCTGGGCAATGTGAATTGAGAAGGGAGTAACTCACCCTACACAACCCCAAATTGAGTTTACCTACTGAGAACCCTAGGTTCTCACTGCCTGCTTGTATGTTTTTTTCTTTTTCGTAAACATTCTAGCACCCAAGTTGGAAATCAAGTGTGAGGCGAAGTACAAGGCCACTTATTGAGCAAGAATTGGGCGTAAGCCAGGTCAAGAGACTATCGAAGCTAGCTAACGATTAGTCGAAAGTAGATGATGTGTATTATGTCCGTCACAATTTCTTTTAAAGTGTAATTATTTTATTCTCTATGTATCAGAGACTATTAGTCAGTAATAAAGTGAGCAGTTAAAGGGCCATGTATTATATTTTCCATATTTTAAAGATTTCTTAGCACAGTGACAACCTTTTAATATAACCCCATAACTCGAGCACGGTTTATATGATAGAGGTTGTTACATTTTGGTATCAGAGCCTAGTTCATCCTATATAGGCCTTGGATGGACTGATTATGCTTCTGATGCATACTCTGAGAATCTAGATAAACCATGCATTAGGTCCTTGCGTGAAGAGGATATAGAAATACTATGCATGGTAGCCTTGTTGTGAGTGTTGTGGACTACCTGTTGCACTTGACTGAATGTTAAACCTGATCACCTCAATATAAGGTTTTGTGTAAACAGAAGCCTAAAATACCCAATAGGCTTATTAGGAACCTTCTATACATAATTATTAGGGATAAGACTCCTAGAAAGTAGCGATGGCATAAAGGGATAGACAATTGAGCAAATTGAAGAGTGCAGAGAATTGGGGATTCAATCAAAGGAATTGTGCCGGATGGTTTGCTATGGACATAGTAAACCTAGTTATATCTGAAAAAAGTTGTTTGCAAGGTGAAGATTTCCCATCATTAAGGGCATGATCTTAATTGGAGGCGAGCTGGGTAAGAATCTTCTTCACCCTGATGGGGCTTGTTGCAAGCTTCATTGCGATTACCCAATTCAGACTATCTTCTCTAACTTGAATCTAGGGGATTCTTCTACCTAGTTTTGTAGCTTTAATACTCAGCAGGAGTAAGGTGACTACTCGCTGATAAACTTATCATATGTGGCATGGATAGTACCCTTATTTTCTTCATAGATGGGAATACCCCGAAGGTACCTCACCAGCAAATTCAGTCAATGGTTTTATTTTGGGATTGTGGTAACACCACATAATAAAGACCTGATCCTTCATTAAGAAATTTGTAGAGTGGGCGAATGAAGCAGAGGATCAGTGAAAGAAGCTAAGGGCAGAATCTTCGGTTAGGTACACAGGGAATTTTTTTTTTTTAGTCCCCATCTAGAGAATGGAATGGCTTCTCCCTCAAGGGTAAAGGGAACTTACCTTGAAGCAATTGCGAATTGGAAGAATACTAAGTGGAATCTTAGCTTCGAAAGGGAAACAATTGAGCAAACTGTAAAGAGACCCATCTAACTGTACATTGAATCAAGATGGAAATACAACTATACGCGATACAAAAAGTAGATGAAGTTATAAGTATAACGAGAGAAAGAGACAATATATCTCCTACTAACCTAAAGTAGGGACACTTTCAGACTAGAGGTGGCATACGAACCAAGTGTAAATTTTCCTACCTTTCAGGGATAAAGGAAGTGCTAGAAAATATAGTCATGTTCAGATTCTATCAACCTCAGCCACCACAGGAACCGGATGATAGGATTATCTTCAACATGTTATTAGCAGAGGAATGAGGCTATATAGTGAAGAAAGGCAAAGTCGAACAATCGCCTTTAGGTACCATTATATATACTATGGGTGGAGTAACTTGATAAGGAATGTATTTAGATTTAGGCAAGAGTAATGAAGACTTAAAGTATGCAACTTATAACACCCTACTAATTTAATGTTATGCTTAAGTCATAGCATGAAATTAAGTAGATTGTGTTACTGTATTAATACTCCGCTTATGTTTCCTTTGCCGTATCACTTTTTTTTTTGTAACAGAAGAAATGGAGCGTTGTTAATAATTTAGAACGTAACGGAATTTAATAAAAGTACCACAGAAAAGAATAATGACGTGTAATATAGCATCAGTTGTATATTTACATATATAAGTCCGAAGCCAACGCTTCAGTTTATATATATGCTTTAAAAGCAGAGTGAACTAAAGGCACAGCTAAATTTTTGCTGCTAAAAACTAGGGCCAGGAATGGCGGGAACCAGCTAAGCATAGCGAGTGCAACTCGGGGTCCTGGTAGAGCTGCAGGTCAGGGAGCTCAATAAACAGAGTGCCCGTTGAGTCCATTACCAGCATCTGAGAATGATGCAGAAATACAAAACGATGTGAGAATTTAAAGAAATTCTTAGTAGGGCTCGCATACGGTATTTAGCTGACATCACATTCATTCTCAGTTGCCTCGATTTTTATTTAATTATAAAAACATGGGATCAAAATGAACTATCCATATTCAAATAAGTTTAAGAAAATGTCTGGTACGAGGCAAAGTTCAGTTTTACTTAAGATAGCATAAGAAGCAGAGTAAGCTACTAACAGTAATACATAGGATAATAAGCAGAATACATGTACATACGGCAGTAGATAAATATAATAGACAAACTGTAAATAACTTGTAATGACTGTTCAATATAACCATGTATTTAATGTAATCATGCAAAACTTATTCTTGAACTTTCTTTAATAAACTTTTCCATTCTTCATAAACTTTTCCATTACTTGGTCCCCTGGGAGTTCTTGGCCACTTTAGACTCCTGGGTAATAGTCTGCTTTTCAGGATCGAGCTCGTTCCTATATAGGAATGCTGGGTTTGCTTTCCCCAACCTCCCCACTGATCTATTCCCCTTAACTTTATTCTGGGGCTAGCCCAAGTATCATGGAACTTTCATCATAACATAGTCTTTAGGTTCCTCATAACATGACTTTCATAGCTTTCTTGAAAATGCTCATGCATCTACATGTATATCATAACTCATGCATATACTCTACCGAAATTTCGGTGGCATAACGGAACATGTTTGCTTCCCCATGAATAGTGCCAGTACTCAGCATATCAACTTATCAAAGAAATCATATCATTCCATTCATAATGCATCATTAACTTTATAGAAACATTAGTTATATCAAGACAAAGATGCTACCTTAGCTCAATCATTCAACCTAGTTTTTATAAATCAGGCCATAATCTTTGCTTAACTCATCTGGACGTCAATTTTGGATATGTTAAAGTGTTATGTGTCTATTTTCTAACCGCTTTGGTCCCATCTAATTTTGATAAGTATAACTCAAGTTATTTAGGTTTTATCCCGGCCTGCCCTGGGGCTGACCAGAATTGGACACCTAAAAGTAAAAATCTACTAAAAATCAAAAACTGCCTCAAATCATACAAATTGGTCTCATATTAAATCTAACAGGACAACCTTTTATTTACAAAAGGTTCCATTCCATTTGACTTAGTAGGGCTCGAGTTATACGCTCTGAAATTTGACCTTCATAAACTGCCGTATTTTGGCCTGGTTTGGACACAAGGTAACTTCTTCGAATCACTAGGAACAAATGAGATCGTAACAAACTCAAAATTTCTTTGTAGGATGTCGTCCTATGTATAAGCTTTCTAACAAAATTTGTTTCACTCAATTTGGAGTTGTGTAGAGTGAGTTACACCTTTTTCAACTCACACTGCCCCGGTGAATGTCCTAATTCCTAGGTCAAACTTCAAAAATTTATATCTCTCTCAATACTAATCCAATGGCCTTATATGATATGTGTGTGAAAAGCTCTGAATGTCTAGTTTCATAGAAAAATAGTCTCATCGGATTTAACCAGTTGTAGGCGGAGCCGTACACTCTGCCATACGGAATGCTCTTCCTAATTTCATCCTTTCTTGCTTCTAATTCGAATTTAATCTCACAAACAGCCAATAAACCAGCCATATATCATCATAATCATTCAATTACTACATCAAAAATTGAGAAAATAAACCACTACCAGCCATCCAAGATTAGAAAATCAAGACAAAAATTAAACCTCTACCTCTTGTTATGTGATTAGGCTTGAGTTTGGAAATAGAACTTGGTTGAACTTGAAGGTTGGATGGAGTTGGGTGAGTGGAGAAGAGAAAAAGAGAGCTGAACAAGGGAGAAGGTAGCGTAGAAATGGGCTGAAGGAGAGAAAAAAAAATGAGTTATATAAGCTTGAGCATTGAGGTGGTAGTTGGCTTTGAGAGTTTTGATTGGTTGAAATTTTGTGGGTAAAGTTCAGTCATGTCGCCCTCTTTTATGACAAAATTGCTTTCCACGTCGCCTAAAAAGTGGAACTCGCTTCCGTTGTATCTAAAAATGACATCGGAACTCGTACTCTACTTAAAGTCGAAACTCGTGCACATTTACTCGAAACTTGGAGATGAAATCGGAACTCGAAAATATTATGTGGTTTACTCACAACAAAGTCGGATGTCGGAAATCATACCGCACCCAATCATCTTAACATCGAAAGTCTAGGACAAGAATATGAAACCAAGACACTTAAACCCGGAAGTCGGGAACAGTGGTAAACTTGAATCGATTCTAAGCATAACACTGGAGATCGGGAATCAATACATTAATCTTTTGTACTAGGAAATCGGAACTTATAGAATCTTGGAACTTCAAATTTAATCTCGGAAGTCTAGGCAAACTCGGGAACATCAATAGAAATGAAAAGCTCTTAGGAATAAACTAGGAGATCGGAACTCGTGTAAATTTTGCGTTGAACTTGGAGACCAATTCAGAGATATGATCTTGCGTTCATTTCTGGTTGAGCTCAACTCGGATGTAGGATTTCGTGTCCATTCTAACTCTAGCCTAAGGTCGGAAATCGGAAAATCCTAGCCAGTCCATTTGAGTCTTTGAGATTAAGTCAGAATCGGAAATTCTAGGTGGGAGGTCGGAAATCTGGACATTACACAACTAATCCCGATAGACGAAGGGAGCAACCACAAGGTAAGTCCTGACAAATAGACAAATTTCTGCAGGAACAATAGAACACAATAGGAACAAGGTAGGAAAAGGGGAAGTTTGAATTTCTAACTGGCCCATTAAAAGGAGAAAAGCTACCTAGTATGAGATTATGATGCAGATAAGATTGTGTATGAAATACTAAGCAGGGTTACCGTGGCACCGGTCATAAGCACAACAGACCTAATGCGCCCTAAGCAAGGCTAGATGATGCACCAATACAAGATCAAAAAGGATTTGGAAACATGCCCTATGAGGGCAAGGTTTCAATGTCGGAATTAGAGGCAGTCAGAAGAGTCTCTATACCTTGGGCCAGATTAAATGCGATCATCACTAACGCATTACGTTCCATCAAAATTTCGTAGTTAAGCATGCTCGGACAAGAGTAATATTGAGATGGGTGACCATATGGGAAGTCCTCATATTGTAATTTCAACAGGGAAGCAAGACCATCATTCCTATCTCTCACAGCAAATGGATTATATCCTAGAGGCAAAATGTTATGAAGAATAGCCAGAAGGCTTAGCAATTAGGGTAATATGAGAATTAGCCACTAAAACTAACACACATCTATATATTGTATTAGGACAAACCCCCAATGAGATTGGTACCATTGGTACGTGGAAGGTGGACATCAACACAATAGTCGAAGAATCTCCATGCTAACCAATTGAAGAAAATAGGAGAGTGGCAGGGACTTTGGCTATCCCACAATCCTTTCATTACGTGAAGATGATCATATTTTGAGGAGACAAGTATCGCAACAATCATTGAGAAATTCAACAAGAATGGCACGAGGTCCAATTAGCAAATAATGAAAAATGGAATAAAGTCCGCAAGAGAAGGAAGGATTTCGAAGCAAGGACCATAGTTATAGTTTAGAAGGAAGCTCTAGTCTTACACTTGAAACCTAATGGAAGGGGATTCGTCACTGATCAAAGAGGATCAGGTAGGCAAGAGTTTGGGTATGGCTTGATCAATTTCCCAAGAAACTTCGACGAAGCCACTATGACCACTATTTCTTGACATTGATTGCTGCTGTAGCTGATAGTTTTCATAAAAATAGGACTTCTTCAGTTGGTATTTAGGGCCCAAGGCACAAGTATTAGAAAGTTTATTGGAAAACATAGTGCACAAGTAGTCAGACACATGACAAGGAGGATGAGGAATTTACTCGATGAACTTGATGATGGATCAGAATGTCAGCAAAACAAAGTATATTTTGGCACCCATATGATCCATGACAACTCTCTGTATGGATATTGGAAAGGCATCTTGTAAGACAATATGGTAAGGAAACTCTACAGCTTCAATAAAAAGGATCTGACTTTTAACCTTGGTTTTCACATTAAATTGCCTGTATTTCAATAACTAGGAATCAAGGAGGATATCAGACTAATAGAAAGAGTCATGAGTCTTAGAACTTAATCCGTATAGTGGGGGCGACCTAAAATCCTCCTACAAGCATTAGGCACTAGACAAATTTTATCAAAAAGAAGGAGTTTTAAGATAAGGCTCCTAGTTATAATGTTGAGGAAAGGCCTAAGCCCATATTTCTAAAGAACTGTATTGGAGGCGAATTTGTTATTGAATTAAGGGTAGCTGAGCGAATAGGAATCTTAGGAAAGAATATATGGACCTCCTTGACATAGGCATTCTCATTACTATATATTGACGTCAATTACTATGATAACTACTAATCTTTGCAATTGCAAATCTTCATGAGTTGAATATCTGGGGTCTCATGTACAGGTGGCGGAAGGCTTAGCAGCTACCACAAAGCAGGAGTAACGGAACATAGAGCAAGGGAGATGAGTAAGAGCCTCCAATAAACTGAACAATGATTCAGAGGATCACAAAGACAAGGTAAGCTTGGGCACCAACATAACCCTTATGGATCCTTTGTACATATTAAGACAACACGCATAGCCACTGGCAAGTAATCTCAAGACCAGACACAAACTCGAAAAGAGGAGTATCCCTATAAGTTAAAGAGATTTTTCCTTGACCCTTCTTAATCATAGAATTTTGAGGACAAAATTCTTTTTAAGGTGGGTAGAATTGTAACATCCCCAATTTTCCTTGTGTTAAATTATTTTCCATTTTTGCCATTTCATTCTGTCTGAAATCGGAAGTCGCCTCCATTCTGCTTAAAGTCGAAACTCATGTCCATTTTATTTGAACTCAGCGATCAATTCGGAAATCGGAACTCTTGTCCATTTGTTTGAGCTTAGGGCTGATTTTCGATATTGAGTTGTGTCCGAGTTCCGAGATAATATCTCAACTTCCGGGTATATAAGGTTAATGTTTTGGTTCCCGACTTCCGGGGTTATGTTTAGTATCGATTTCTGAGATTAATTCTGGATCGAGTTTCGAGATTATATGTTTAATAAGATAGCGAGTTTGGAATTACGTGTATGAGTTTTAGAGCGTCCTAGTTCTCGAATTCTGAGGTTCGGGTATAAGGTTCCACATCCTGGTACCAACTCCTAAGTTTATGTTGAAGATACCCGACTTCCGGGTTTAGGTTCTATATTCTTGTCCTTGACTTCCGATTTTAAGGTGATTTATGTATTGTGATTTCCGACCTCCGACCTTAAGCCACAATTAGTCTTTCAAAACTTTTATGAATGTGTTTCCTCTGTTCCGAGTTCCGACATTAATTATACCCGATCTAGCTCTCTATTTGTTAAGTTCCGAGTTCCGATATTAACTAAACTTGATCTAGTATTCATACATGTCGCATAATAATATTAATGCACTATCACTTAGAACTATTGCTAATTCCTGCTCAACGTCGGAACTCATGTTACTTCGAAAACTAAAAATCGTGTAAATTCCGATTAAACTCAGTAATCAACATGGAGCTCGGAACCTGATATTGCTTATTCTGCTTGAACTTGGAGCTAAAAACCTCAGAACTGAACTAGCCAAATTCAACACTTCAAACCCAAGATCCAATGGCTTAGAACTCACCCACTTTTACCCCTTAGGATGGCGCAATTTTGAGCCACTAGATAGAGGAGGAGTGGCCAAGTCTCCATCACCCAAGTCACCAACCACACCATGACTCAGCCATTATAAAATTCAACTAACTTCCACTTTTCTCCCTTGATATTCTTGACCCCATCAGTAGCTGCCTCTTTTTTATTCTTTCTTCATTCTTCTCCTTCCTCACTACACCTTACTTCCACCTTCAAGCTCCATCCCTCTTCCACACCAAGAACTTGCATCTAGCCAACATCTACAACAATCTAGAGGTAGGATTTCTAATTTCTGCTTCTTGTTTTCATGGATTAAAGCTGTATGAGTTCAACTTTCTTCACTTCTTTGATGATATACTTGATGTGTGTGATGATTTATGGCTGGTTTATTAAGTATTTGGAGGGATTGAGATTGAATCTTGCATGGAACATAAGATAGAGAGCAAACCAAAAACTGAAAACCTAGGAGAACCTATGACGGTCCGTACGACAGAGTGTACGGCTCTGCCTACAGCCGTTTAAATTTGATGAATCCATTTTTATATGAAATAAGACATTCAGTGCTTTCCATACATATATCATATAAGGCCATTGGATTAGTATTGGGAGAGATATGAATTTTTGAAGTTTGACCTAGGAATCAGGACTTTCATCCGGGCAGTATGAATTGAGAAGGGGGTAACTCACCCTACACAACCCCAAATTGAGTTTACCTACTGAGAACCTTAGGTTCTCACTGCCTGCTTATATGTTTTTTTCTTTTCCGTAAACATTCCAGCACCCAAGTTGGAAATCAAGTGCGAGGCGAAGTACAGGACCACTTATTGAGCAAGAATCAGGCGTAAGCCAGGCCAAGAGACTATCGAAGCTAGCTAATGATTAGTTGGAAGTAGACGATGTGTATTATGTCCGTCATAATTTCTTTTAAAGGATAATTATTTTATTCTCTTATCAAAGATTATTAGTCAGTAATAAAGTGAGCAGTTAAAGGGTCATGTATTACATTTTCCATATTTTTAAAGATTTCTCAGCACAGTGACAACCTTTTAATATAACTCCATGACTCGAGCATGGCTTATATGATAGAGGTTGTTACAAGCATCAAGTCCAGATTGTTAGAGCCATTAACCATTTTGTCAAGATTTGATTTGAGAAGTTTGACTATTTCCTGAAGCTAAGAAACATCAGAAGATGACTTTGAGTGAGTTTCAGAAACTTCAATTTTTAGGGCTGTTACATCTTTCTGAAGAAGGACATTGTCATTTTGTAATTTTTCCTTTTTATACCTAACCTTCTCTTTTTCAATCTTGAGTTTTCCAAACTCTGAAGATAGTTTTCAAAAATCCTTTTTCAGAGAGGCATAATGGGAAGCATGAGACTTGGAATCATCCTAGAGTTCATCATAGGCTTTTTGAAGATTTTCAAATGTAAGTTTAGGTTCAGAATCATGTACCTCAGTGTCTTCATATGAAACAATGTCAGCCATGAAGCATAGGTTTGCTACAATTTCTTCTTCTTCTTGTAATTTAGTATTTTCTTATTCTTTGTCCAAATCTTTCCAGGTGGCCATCATAGCCTTCTTCTTTGAAGTCTTTTTCTTTGCAGCTTTCTTTAGTCTGGGACATTCTGATCTAATGTGCCCAGGTTCTTTGCATTCGAAGCATATCACTTCATCTGACTTGACTTTGCTCTTTTTGTCCTTTTTAGGGACAAAGTTCTTTTTTTTTCTTCTTAGCTAAGCTTTTGATATTTTCCTTGCCAAGTGTACGATTTCATCCTTTTCATCATCCAAATCAGAGTCAGAGGAGTCATCATCTGCTTCATCTGATTTTTCTACACCTTTCATGGCTTTGGAGGAGCTGGATTTTAGGGCAATGCATTTACCTTTCTTGCTTGATTCCTTAGAGATTTCCTTCAGCTCAATCTCATGAGTCTTTAAAGACCCGATGAAAGCATCCAAGCTAAGTACATTAAGGTCATTGGCTTCTTGGATAGCTATAACTTTGGGACGCGAGGCCTTTGAAAGACTTCTTAGGATCTTTCTCACCATTTCAGTGTTTGAGTATCTTTTACCCAAAGCCTTCAGCTGATGTATTATATGCATAAATTTTGTTGTCATTTCATCAATATTCTCATGCTCTAGCATTTTGAACATTTCATATTGATGAACTAATATGCTAATCTTGGTCTCCTTGACCTGATCAATTTCTTCAAGAAGTACTTGGAGTCTATCCAAATTTCTTTTGCCAAGTCACAGGATATAATCTTATCATATTCACTTTTGCTTAAGGCATAAGTGAGCAGATACTTTGCCTTAGTATTCATCTGGACTTTGGTTTTGTGTTGGTCAATCCATTCATTTTTTTGAATGATTCTGACTACTACTGGTGGAGGTTGCTCTAGATTTGCAACTCCTTGAGGTATTGGTTGCTCAGTTGTGAGCACATAATCACCATTTTCTATAATTTCCCACATGTCTAGGCTTGTGGACTCAATGAAGAGTCTCATTCTATCCTTTCAATAAGGATCTTCTTCACCATTAAAGTATCGGGGACAATTAATAGAGTGATCCTCTGCAATATGATTTGTTTATTGAGCTATTAGATGGATCTTTATCCTCTATAATTGTTAGGAAGCTCAACCATAGAGTTAGGCACTGATGCCAATTATTGGATGAGATAGCATGAGAAGGGGGAGTTGAATCGTGCTTTCAATGAACCTTATAATCTGAAAAACTTAGATAAAAACAATAATCTCCAGTCCAAGACTTGGATTGCGAAAGCGAATTTGTTAGTTTATAAAACTATTTTTTTCTATTTTAAAACAGTTACAAATCATTTTCAAATTAAGTATACGAAGAAAAGAACTTATGTGATAAAATCATATGGCAAGATAAGGGAGAGAAGAATCACACAAGAGATTTTTATATTGGTTTGGCCAACCATTTACCTACTTCCAGTCTCCAACTCTTTGTTGAGATTTTATAAACCATGAGTGTTCTTTGTCCAAGCTCCTCCAAGCTTCTTACAAACAAGTAGCCTTTTCTCAAGCATCTCCAAGCTATTCTACCAAGTAGTGTTTTCCTAGCCTCTTCAAGCTCACACTGACCACTATTGGCTCCGGATACAATTTATATAAACAATATATTTTTGTTTGAACACTCATAGTAACTCTCTTGATAGAGAATAAACAATAAAGCTCTGTGTGTGTGACTTCTCTAAATTCTCAAAGAGGGAATATTATCTATTACAGAAGAGAACAGAAGATTTTCTTTTGAACTGAAGTTATGTCGAGTAATTTTCTGGTGCTATAAATGTCAAGAATGATGAAAGAAGGAAGCTACTTTTATGTAACATCCTCAATTTCATGCCGTGCTAAATTACCTCAGTAACCTTGAGTAATTAGGCACTTAATGAAAAATTATGAGATTAAGGCTTAATTAAGGGGTTGACTCGGGTGAGAGGAGTCAAGAGAATGCTTAATCGAGATTAGATAATCTCTAATTAAGCGAGTCAGAGCCTTTATAGCTTAATTAAGCACTAATCACCCTTAATTAGCTTACTCAAGTTTAATTAAGGTTAATTAAGCTTAATCGTAAGATTAATTTTTGTTAATCGTGTTCTTGTGTGTTAATCACTAATCCTTGCTTAATCACCTTAATTAAGTTGTATGAGCACTTAATCACATGATTAAATTCAAATTTAGTCAACTAGACAATAAAGTAAAGAGTGATGTCATAAAAGTATAGAGCATTAGACAAGACTACTTTATATAAGAGTTTGACCATGCTTTGTCTCCCTATCATCCCATTTGTCCCCTTAAACCTTAATTAACACAAAATTAAGAAAATATCTCCCTCCTCCCCTTTGGATAAGTGGACGCCACTTTCTCTCTCATTCTCCCTCATCCATTTTCATTTTCACTCATCCTATTCTCTCTCTTCAAGCCAAATTCTCCAACTTCTCTCTAAACACTTCTTCATATTCTTCATCTTCCTCTTCCTTTCTCCACCACCACCACCCTAAACCACTCACTTAGCCCTTCAAAGACCTCCTCTTTGGGTCTTTGGAGACAAGATCAAAACACTACAACTTCCATTTCCACAAGATTTCAAGAGCTTCTCCTTCCTTCTTGCAAAACTGTCACCATCATCATCAAGAGGAGTCATCATCTTCTTCTTCCTCCGCTCTTGTTTTTGCGCCATCTTCAAGAAAGGTAGTGATCTTCATCTTTTTCATTTTGTTCACTCAAGAAAGCTTGGAGCTTGGTTCTTTCATGACTAAGATTTCTAAGTGAAAGCTTGAGAAGATCCTTCATGCTCTCCAAGAGCCAAAGTTTTCATTTTTAGTAAAATGTGTTATTAAGTTTCCTCTTTTGGAAAAATGTGTTCTTGATATTCTTCATGTGTTCTTAAGTTTTCTTTTTCGGAAAAATGTGTTCTTGATGTTCTTCATGTGTTGTTCTTGATGTTCTTTATGTGTTCTTAAGTTTCCTTTTTTGGAAAGATATGTTCTTGATGTTCTTTATGTGTTCTTAAGTTTCCTCTTTTGAAAAAATGTGTTCTTGATGTTCTTCATGTGTTCTTAAGTTTTCTCTTTTGTAAAAATATGTTCTTATTGTTCTCTTGCTTAAAGTTGTTCCTTTCTTTTTATGATGAGTGAATAATTAGAAAAGCTTCACCTTTTTATGTTTTCATGATTTGATAAGACTATGAACATTCTAAAAGCTTTAAACTTTAAAAAGTTTGCTTCTTGATGCACAAAAAGTGGCGCAAGTTTTAGTGCCATCATAAAGCTTTTTTTTGGTTTTATTTTGAAGACAAAGATACATGAAAAAGTCTAAGCTTTTTAGAAGAACAAGCCTTTTTGAGTTATGAAATGATATCTTGTTACTTTATGTTTGGGAAAATCCAACCTTTAAGAAAAGACCTTTCATAAAATTTCAAACTTTAATCAAGAATGAAATCTTTAAGTCATAAAAGTGTTGTTTTGTAACATTTAATTCATAAAGTTTTGATCTTGAACCAAAACAATGCAAAAGGTGTTAACTTTTGTAAAAAACAAGACTTTTTATTCAAAAAGTTAGTAACTTGTATCATTATTTCATAAAGATCCAACCTTAAGATAAGAGCTTAATGTCAAAGGCACTTACTTTCATAAAGAATAAGACTTTATGACTACTTTATAAAGAATGACAACTTTAATAATGTTTTAGGCAAAACCTTGGTATGTTATTAGTAAAAGTGTAAAACTTTGTAACTTAAATAAGTTAAAAGTCACCCTTGGTGATTAGTGAAAATTGGTGTTGTTGGGTTCATGATGTGGTTATGCGTTGTTATGACCCAAGGATTAGAGGGATCTCGAACTCCTTGGGAACAGAAGTATGATTAGGGCCTCTGAGCATACCATGAACCTAGGAATCGCTAAGTGCACTATCCCAAGGAAAGGAAACAATCACATGATTTAATTAATTTGAACAAGTGTTCCATAAGACATGTACTTAAGTAAAGAATACCTTCATACAAGGACTAAGTAACTAAAAGACTACAAACACATATCCTAACTATGTGATTCTCTCATGGGTAACCACGAGAAATCATATAATGATTCATAATATTCTTCGCAAAGGAAAACACAACTATAAACCCCTTTAGGATATGAATGGGTGATGCCATTCGGCATGATGAATGATGAGTTTGATTGAGCTTTGTCTCATGATTGAATGATGAGTATGATGATATGATATAGATATGATGAACTGTTAGTTGAAAGTTTATGATTGGCATTTTGGGGAAGCTCCGATCTGGCCATTATGCTGCCGGATTTATGGACTTAGTCATATCATTGCATGTGCCTAGTCAAAGAAGTATTATGCATGTAAAGTATAATGATAAGCAAAGAATTAATGGGATATGACCCTTCAATCACTTCGATAAGGGAAGTGAGAGATGGCAATCCACAAAGACTCAAGGAACCTTTATGAGGGAGGCAAGGGTGACATGGAGGACCCTCCAACTTAGAGGTAACCAATATTGGCTTAGTCTGATTTGGTTAGTATTGTGTGACGATGGTCACGGAATGAGCTCATGTCCCAAAGTAGTCTATTTCAAAGGAAAGTAAAGAATGTTAAGCACGTGCTAAAAATGAAAGTAAAGTCAAAAGCATAACCATGGTTAAGTCTATGATGATGCATGTCCTTGCATGTACTTATGTGCCCATTTGCATTATGAATGTTTACTCTATCCTTCAGTATGTATGTTAGATTATGATGATGTAGTTATGATGTTAAGTTTAAAAGCAACCCGCTTCGGAGTTTAAGTTTTCAAAATCCTTAAAATTGAACGTATATCTGTCCACTACTTTTATAATTAAACCCGAAGTGGCTGGGACAATGACAATGACACTGTGTTGTCTAGTCGCGATCCTACTGAGAAATTTAGTGTTTCTCACTCCTACGTTTCTGTGTCGTCTTCAGAGGATGTGGGCGTCGGGCATGGTGGTGATCTTCATTGAGTTTCCGGTGATGCATTGGCATTTTGACCCAGTGCTGAATGCATCTGTGCTGACTGCTTAGGCAACGATGCGGGTCTACATGTTCCATAGCCGTCAGTTCCGTGCACCCGTGATGAGTCCATTTTTCCGCCCTCATGAGCCGTTCGAGGACATCACTATGGATGACGTTTGCCCGCCCTTTCATCCTCCGAGGTACCCCACTAATGAAGATTCCGACTCGGACACCCGCCTGACACTGATAGTTTTGTTGGATTCAGATCCTTCGGAGCCTTCTCATCCGAGCTATCATGTGGAGATGGACCCGTCTGAGCCTTCCTACTCGTCTGTGATTCGTCTGTTGTCCGACTTATCTTCTTCTTTGTAGCCCCTCGTCACACACCACCCCCGGTTCAAGGTCGCGGGTTCATTCGTACTCGTGTCGTGCCTCATGGGCGTGGCCATGCTCGAGGGGGAGAATGTGGTGATATTCCTCCCGGTGGGTTCGGGAATGGCTACCTTCCGCCAGATGAGTGAGATGTGGACTTACATGCGGAGCCGAGCATGAGGATAGCCCTTTTTGGTTGTAGCTAGGGTTGTCATTTTTCTTGTGGCATGTATGGGTGTATGGGATTGTTTATGTATTTCCTTTTGTCATGTATTTCGTTAGGTTATTTTGTAGGGCCGACAGTAGGTATCGGTTCCATTGCTATCATTGTGTATGACTGCTGCTATTACTACTACTGCATTAACTATGCGATGGCTATGGAATGAATGTTATCTTCATCTAAGATTGTGGTTATTCTTATGATTTCTATGTATGTTAAATGCGATGTATGTTTGGGATAGCAACATTTGTATTACATGTTCACGATGCGCTCATGGCTCTCAATTTCAAAAACGGTTTACTTGTTTTATTCAAAAAAAAATTTATCCCTATTTTCGTTTAAAAAGTAATTTATAAAAGGTAATGTTAGTTCCACGAGCAAAGGTAACAACTAGTAATTCCACAATATGACTTAAGCATAGAATGGAACTATTAGGGTGTTACATTTTACATAAGAGGTATTCAATCTGTCTAACTATTCTTTTTTCGACTTCCAACCTTATATAGACTTCGAAATATGACGATTGAAGCTCGCAAGCCTTGATCCTTGTGATTATTTTGGTATGCTGGTCTACGACTAGATAGAGAAGAAATAGGCTTCCTTTTTCCCATTCTTCAAAGCTTACACAGAAGTGGAAAAGTAGTCGTTTGTTGGTTTAGCAACTATTTAGACTTGCCAGCACCTTTTCTGCATCTTGTCAAATTGCCTTTTTGACTTTTTTGATTTGTCTATGAAGCGTGCTGTTATGATCCATTATTCATGAACCCTAATTTCTGGTGTATTTTAATTGTAATTCAATCAAGGAGAAATAAAAATCACAACAAGATGGAAGAGACAAGGAATGGAAATAGATTGGAGGGCGCCACAATCAAGGATGATTGATAAGCCAAGGGTGATCATCACAAGAGCAATTGGAAACTCTTGATAAGACCTAGGGTTCCAAGTAAGAACCAAAGAGACACTTTTACTAAAAGTATTATGATTTCAATTTGCCAAAAATTCCCTTTAAAAGGTGTTTTACAAGGTTTATAAACTAAACTAAAGTTTAGCAAATGGGCTACAACACTTAGCCCAAGATTAAAATCTAAACTTATTTAAAATGAGTAAAAGACTAAATAGCTAAAAACAAATGACGGGCTATATGAAATTACAAACCCAATTACATTAATACTAACTTAAAATTAACAAGCCCAAAGATATAACTAAGCTTGTTCAGCCACGTGAATGCAATGGACTAGTCTTGAGTCGTTATCTTCTTGAATAGGCTTTGCCTCAAACAAACTTGAAATCATTTGGCCCAAAGCTTCCTTAGCTCTCTTTGATTTGGATCTAGTCATTGGTCCACCAAGTCCTTCCAAAGGATCTCCTCCTTGCCTTTGCTTTCGTGAGTCTACTTTATCTTCCTTGATCACATCATCCCCTCCTTCTTCATGAGAATTCATCCTTGAATTTAGCTCCTCATTACCTATATCAAATAAAGACAAGTTAGCAATATTAAAAGTAGCACTTATCCCATACTCACCAGGTAAGTCGATCTTGTAGGCATTGTCATTTATTCTCTCCAAGACTTGGAAGGGTCCATCACCCCTAGGTTGGAGTTTGGATTTCCTTTGAGATGGAAACCTCTCCTTTATCATGTGTACCCAAACCCAGTCACTGGGTTCATATACAACCTTCTTTCTGCCCTTATTGGCTTGCTTTGCATAACTCTCCATTTTCTTCTCAATTTGGGCTTTTACTTGCCCATGTAGCTTCTTTACAAAGTTAGCCTTTGCTTGCGCATCTTTATGCTAAAAAACAATGTTAGGCATAGGCAATAAATCAAGAGGAGTCAAGGGGTTAAATCCATACACTATCTCAAAAGGAGAACAATTAGTAGTGCTATGGATAGCCTTATTATATGCGAACTCTACATGAGGCAAACACTCTACCCATGACTTAATATTTTTCTTTATAATAGCCCTAAGGAGAGTAGAAAGAGTCCTATTAACTGCCTTAGTTTGCCCATCAATTTGGGGGTGACAAGTAGTTGAGAATAGCAATTTAGTACCAATCTTACCCCATAGTGTCCTCCAAAAATGACTTAGGAACTTAGTGTCCCTGTCACTCACAATGCTCTTAGGTAATCCATGTAGCCTCACTACGCCTTTGAAAAACAAGTCAGCCACATGACAAGCATCATCCACCTTCTTGCAAGGTATGAAATGAGCCATCTTGGAGAACCTATCCACCAGCACAAAAATGGAATCCTTAGCGTTCTTTGTCCGAGGCAGTCCTAAAACAAAGTCCATAGATAAATCAATCCAAGTAAAATTAAGAATTGGCAAAGGTGTATAGAGTCCATGAGGCATTACCTTTGACTTAGACTTCTTACAAACAATACATCTTTCACAAAATTTATGCACATCATGTTTCATATGTGGCCAATAAAAATGTTCATGCAGTATGTCTAAGGTCTTTTGGACCCCAAAATGCCCCATTAAACCCCCCTCATGTGCCTCTCTCACAAGCAACTCTCTAATCGAACATTTAGGCACACATAACCTTTTCTCTTTAAACAAATAATCCTTATGCCTAAAGTACCCATTTTGGACAGCATGCACACAATTCTTATAAATTTGAGAAAATTTTGGATCATGCTCATACAATTCCTTTATATGCCCAAAACCAATGAATTTAGTTTCAAGAGTAGAGAACAGAGCATACCTTCTTGAAAGTGCATCAGCAACCACATTAGCCTTACCTTTCTTATGCTTGATCATATAGGGAAATTGCTCAAGGAACTCAACCCACTTGGCATGCCTCTTATTCAGCTTACCTTGTCCGTTTAAATACTTCAAGGAATCACAAATTCCTTGGGTAAAGGTAATGCTGCCATATTTGTAATGCCCTTACTAATGCATACAACTCTTTATCATATGTGGGATAGTTAAGAACAATACCATTTAATTTTTCATTAAAATAAGCAATTGGGTGCCCATCTTGCATCAAAACAGCCCCTATTCCCACACCAGATGCATTACATTCAATCTTAAAAGATTTAGCAAAATTAGGCAATGCAAGTATAGGTGCATGAGTTAATTTATCTTTGAGGGCAACAAAAGCTTGCTCTTGTTTTTCACCCCATTTAAATACCACATGCCTTTTAATTACTTCATTCAAAGGTGCAGCCAATGTACTAAAATCTTTAACAAACCTCCTATAGAAACTAGCTAAACCATGAAAGCTTCTTACCTCACTAACATTCTTAGGAGTTGGCCACTCTTGAATAGCTTTCACCTTCTTTTGATCAACCTGCACTCCTTGTGAGCTAATAACAAAACAAAGAAAAATCACATGATCTGTACAAAAAATATATTTTTCCATGTTGGCATACAATTTCTCATGCCTAAGAGCTTCCAAAACACTCCTCAAATGCACATGATGATCATCATAGGATTTGCTATAAATCAAAATGTCATCAAAATAAACCACAATAAACTTTCATAGGAATTCCTTTAACACATGATTCATCAATCTCATGAAGGTACTAGGAGCATTTGTTAATCCAAAGGGCATGACCAACCATTCATACAATCCATATTTGGTTTTAAAAGCAGTTTTCCATTCATCCCCTTCTCTAATCCTAATATAATGATATCTGCTTTTAAGATCAATTTTAGAAAACACATAGGCACCATGCAATTCGTCCAACAAATCATCTAATCTAGGAATGGGATGTCTATACTTTACTGTGATGTTATTGATGGCTCTACAATCAATGCACATCCTCCAAGTTCCATCTTTCTTAGGCACTAGAATGACTGGAACTGCACATGGACTTAAGCTTTCTTGCACTTACCTTTTTTGCATCAAGTCTTCAACTTGCTTTTGAATCTCCTTGGTCTCTTAAGGATTACTCCTATAGGCTGGCCTATTAGGCAATGAAGCTCCTGGAATGAGATCAATTTGATGTTTTATGCCTCGTAGAGGGGGTAGACCATGATATACCTCTTTGGGAAAGACATCTCCAAATTCCTACAACAAAGAAGAAACTTCACAAGGAAGAGAGTTAGTAGCACTTGCTTTATTTAATTTACTTTCTTTACTCAAAAGTAAAAGCATTGGCTTTTTCATGAGCATAGCCTTTTTCACCTCTTTTTTTTTAATAAACAAATTTTGCAATTTTTCCTCTATTTCTCCACTCTCTTTTTCCTTTTTCTTTTCACTCTCTTTTTTTTTTCTTTCCTGTTTTCTTTAATCTCTCATTTTGGATTGATTCTCACCAACCTCTCTTGATGACAAAGGGGCAAGAATAGTCTTGCGCTCTTTATGTACAAATGAAAACTTATTTATGAACCCATCATGCAGAGCTTTTTTATCATACTACCAAGACCTATCAAGAAGTAAATGGTAAGCCTCCACAGGCACCACATCACACAAAACTGCATCATCATACTTCCCTATATAGAATTCCACCTCAACTTGCTTACTTACAATCATTTCACTATCCTCACTAAGCCATTGAAGCTTACATGGCCGTGGGTGTGGTTTAGTCTCCAAATTCAGTTTTGAGACCATCCTTGCACTAGCAACATTAGTGCAGCTCCTTCCATCAATAATTAAAGAACAAACCTTCCCTTCGATGATACATCTTGTGTGGAAAATATTTTCCGTTTGGCTTTCATCCAAATCTGTTACTTGGCTGCCCAACAACGTCCTCACCATGAACAAATCTCCTTCGGGTGCAATTTCCTCATTATACTCATCCTCACTAATTGGGGCATATTCAGATGAGGACTCGCTAGTGATTTCTCCATTGTCTTTGAGAAGCATAGTCTTCTTGGTTGGGCATTCAGATGCTATGTGTCCTCTCCCCAAACACTTGAAGCATTTTATTTCACTACTCCTTGTCTTTTTAGAGGTCTCATTGGACTTGAATTGAGTTCTTTGAGGTGCAGCCGTGGTGTTGCTAGAAGCGGTACATCCCTCCTTCTTATTTCTTTCCTTCCAATTTGAAGAATTGAAATTAGAAGAGCTCCTCCTCAATTTACCTTTTCTCTTAAGTTGTTGCTCTACTTTGGTAGCTTGATGTACAATTCCTCTAACTTCACATAATTTTGTAGCTCAGCCACATCTCTAATGTCATTATTCAGCCTATTCAGAAAGCGTGCCATAGTAGCCTCCCTATCTTCATTCACATTGGCCCTAATCAAAGACACATCCATCTCCTTGTAATATTCATCAACACTCCTACTACCTTGTGTGAGTCTTTGGAGCTTGTTATGAAGGTCTCTATGATAATAGGAAGGGACAAATTGTAACATCCCGAGTTCCGATTTCCGACCTAACCTTCAAGCCCATGATTTCCGGCTTCATTTTGGAATATCAGTTAGAATATTATTTCCAATTTCCGAGTTCCGACTTCGCCCTCAGGACTGATCAATTTCAATTCCCGACTTCATCATCGAATTCTACACAGAATGGGATAAATTCCGAATTCCGATTTCGCCTTACTAAATATACGATTTCCGACTTAGTCTTGCTCAATATCCGGCTTCATGTTTCAAGGATAAATATACCCGGTTTCCGATCTCATCACACACTGTATATAAATCCCGACTTCCGGGTTTAAGTACTTGGGTTTCGAATGCCTGAGTTCCAACCTCATGCCTCATGCTTCACAATAGTGTGCGTGGTTTCCGACCTCAGAAGTAATGGTTTAACACAATAGTACATGAGTTGAACTCAATGGACATGAGTTCAAATCTTTGAGTTGATTTCAGTTATACACGACTTCCGATCTCCGATTTTATGTGCATTGACATTCCCGAGTTCAGATAGGGAGTTCCGAGATTATATGATTTTCAGCTGCATTACTTCCGATATCCGACCTTGATTCCAAGAATCAGAATAAACAAGATTTCCTCAAGTCACCAACAACATGGTACGAGTTCCGACATCCGGTTTCAGCTTCAAGCGCTATAAAAAGGGTCACGAGTTCCGACTTCAAGTAATATAGGGACGAGTTCCGATTTCAGGTAGAGCGGAAGCGTATCCCAGTTTTTGGACGACGTGGAGAGCAAGTTGGCCACAAAAGTGAGAGACGTGGCCGAACTTCAACCACAAATCTTCAGCCAATCAACACCACATTTTCTTGTATTTAAGTCAGACTTCCCCCTTCAACCCCAGCTGATTTACGTCTCCTTTCCCTCCTTTTGCTCTAGCCTTCTCCTTCCCTTCCTCTCTCAACCAAACTCCATCAAATCTCCAAGCTTGGTCAAGGGTCCATCAATCCAGAAATCAGATTCAGCAAGATCATACTCCCAAGAGGTAGGATTCTACTTCTATTCTTGAATTCCTTGCACTATGATTGCATGAGATTGTACTCTTCTTTATGTATTTGATGAATTATTGGCTGTATTATGATGGATTATGATGAATTATGATTGAATTAATAGGAGATTTTGAGTTAGGATTATGATTAGAAGGAGAAAATTTGAAGGAATGGAGAAGTGGGATGCTGTCTGAGTGAGAATTCCATGGCAGTCCGTGCGGCGGAGTGTACGGCGCCGTCTACCACTGGTTAAATCCGATGGAACCATTTTTAGATGAAAGTAGACACCCAGGGCTTTCCATACATGTATCATATAAGGTCATTGGATTAGTATTGAGAGAGATACAAATTTTTGAAGTTTGACATAGGGTTCAGGATTTTCATCCGGGCAGGGTGACTTAAGGAGGGTATAACTCACTCTAAACAACTCCAAATCGAGTGAAACCAATTTTTTTAGAAAGCTTACACATAGGGGAACATCCCAATATAAGATTCCGAGTTTGTTATGGCCCCAATTGTTCCCAGTAATTCGAGGAAGTTACTCTATATCCAAACCGAGCCAAAACAGGGTAGTTCAGGAAGGTTGATTTTCAGGACTTATAACTCGAGCTATACGATAGCAAATGGAACGAAACTTGTGGCAAATGAAAGGTTGTCCTGTTATTTTCAATTTGAGGACAATTTCGTATGATTTGAGTTTAGTTTCGATTTTTAGTGAATTTATACTTCCAGGAGTGTAATTCGGGCTAGTAACTGAACAAGCTGGGGCAAAGGTTGAATATCTTGGGCTATATAAATCAAAATGATATGGGACCAAAGAGGTTAGAAAATAGACATATAGAGCTATGATATACCCAAATTTCAGATTCAAATGAGTTGAATAGAAATAAAGGTGGTTCATATGAAATTCGGGCAGAACCGAATAGAATGTGGCAGAATGGCCAAAGTGATAGTTTCACAAAGTGACCCAATTGATGATTTCACAGGTATTAGGAAAACATATAAGGTATGAGTTGAGAATTGCCAGTTAGACCTTGATATATATGTGTTAAATTGATTATATGGCTATGATTGAATTGTCTGTGAAGACTGGCACTATTTATGGGGAGACGGAACTGATCCGTTATGCTACCGAATTTACGGCAGAAGTCTAGGAAACTAGGAAATGTGTACAAGCAAGGATGAGTTTGAAGATGATATGGGTTATCAAGGATGAAGTAGAGTAAGAATGGGTATATAGAAACCCTATATTCAAGAATGACATAAGTATGAGATGAGGTATATGAAAGTAAAGGACAAAGCATATGTATGAGTGCCGATGGAATGGCAAAGAGGCTACGGGCCTTTAAATGTTACGACTATGTACGTGAAGATCATGTATGCAATGACGTATGAAATTAAATGAAGTATAGGTACGTTCAGTATGACTATGCATGACCTTGTATGAGAATGAAAAGACACGTGTATAATGAATGTAAATCCCTTCACTCGGAGGCAGTTAATTGAGATCCCTCTCGGTGAAGGCAGTTAAATGATAAAGATATGAATCCCTTCACTTGGAGGCAGTTGCACTTTGAATCCCTCCTTGTGAAGGCAGCTACCCTCTACCTTGGAGGCACGTGGTCAAATGAGATCCCTCTATGTTGAAGGCACGTGGTCAGATGAGATCCCTCAGTTTTGAGGCACGTGACCAGAAGAGATCCCTCCACTTAGAGGCACGTGACCAGAATGAGATCCCTCCAAGACTAGAGGCACGTGAATCCCCTTGTGGGTGAGTCGGTGTGACGACGGTCACGGGTGAAGCTGACGAGCTCACTCCAAGGCCAGACTACCGAAGGGCAGAAAAGGCACCCTAGGGACGGCGATACGTAACGCCTAGGTGTGCAAGATAAAAGATTAAAGATTAAAGCTTATGCAGGTACCCCACTCACATGAGGCATGGCATCGACCCAGCTAGTGTGAGTATAGGGGACAGAACTTACATGAGGCATGGCTTGACCCAGCTAGTGTAATTACCAAAGGGAGATCCCACAATCCTAAGGAACGTGACATGGCGATCACGCTCTGATGGGGTATGACATGGCGATCATACTCTGGAATGTGGCACGTAAAGATTTCATGATGACAAAGAAAAGAAAGATGAAGGAAGAAAAGCAAGTTTTACGCCTGTGTATGAATTCAAAAACAAGTTAAGTTATGTACAGATGTTAGGTTCTCAAAGATATTGATGTCATGTGGGCATCATCTTAATATACTGTAGTACCAAGAAGTATATGTAGAAGTTATGTCTCTAGTGCATTGAGGCTGTCGTACTTTATTGTATTTCAGTTATTAGTCCCAATATGATTCATGACTTGAATTTTTATGAATTCTCTCAGATGCCAAGTGTATGATAAAAGTGAACGTTGCTTCGGATAATATATCTTCTAACTGTAAAATTAAATAGTCCACATTATATGTTCACCTTTTTCATAATAAACTGAAGCAAACTGGGGATGACAACGATGACATTACATGTGTATTGTAGAGAATCCTACTGAGAATTTATAATTCTCACTCCTATTTTCCGTGTTGTCTCCAGAAAGTTCAGGAGGTATCAGAGTAAGCCAATGGAGAGCTTTGTCGAGATAAGGTCCGTTCAGGTAACCGTAACAACTCCAGGGTGTGGTACTATGACTTAAGCATAGTACTGTACTTAGGAGGGTGTTACACAAATCTCCTCCTCATTAACCTCTTCATTTCTACCCAAGTATCCACCAAAGGTTTTTTATATATAAGTTGCTCCTTTTGCAATTGATCCCACCAAATGAGAGCATAATCTGTGAACTCCATGGCTGCCACCTTCACCTTTTTATCTTCAGTATAGTTGTGGCAAGCAAAAAGTTGCTCAATCTTTATCTCTCACTCTAAGTATGCTCTGGATCACTTTTCCCTTTAAAAGAGGGAATGTTGAGTTTTACTCCCTCAATTCTGTCTTCCTTAGCATCACCCTCATTATCTCTTCTCCTCCTTCTACCTCCATCAGCATCATGACGTCCTTGATTTTCTAGCTACTCAATTCTCACATGTAACTCCTCTGTATGCTCATTCATCATCCTTTCCATTTGAGCTGTAATAGCCTCCACTAACAATTTGTTGTTTCCTTCAGGAGGAGGGCTACCGCTACCACCTGTTCCTGCCATCATTCAAGTAAAAGAAAACAAAAGTGAAAGCAATGGGACCTCACCACACTTCTCACGTGTTTACACTCTTAGAGATGTATCACTCGTGTTTGTTGCTCTCTAATAGGCTTTTGTGTAAGGTACTTTCTTGCCTTTTACCACTCAAGTGCTCTTGTAGGCTCTTAAATGGAATCACAAGTCAATTCAAAGAGAAACTCCAAAAAAACACTTATGTCAAATCACAAAAGAAACAAGAGGTCAAACAAAAGAAAACTCTAAGACAAAACTTTTAAGATCCAAAAGTGATAAGCAAGAAAAACTAAACAAGGACAAGCACACTCAAATCAGAGGCCAAACAAGACAAGAACAAGCTAAAGGTTTGAAGAACAATAAGAAACAAGCCAATGTTTTGGCCTTTTTTTTTATTTTCAAATTATGCATTTTTTTAATTCTTCTTTTTTTTTTTCAATCTGTTCTTAATGATTGGAGATGAACAGACCAATTGGAATCACATCAAAACAACCACATATTTAACAACTAAATATCAAACTAACATAGCTTAGAAAGATTAGAATGAAACAATTACCAAGAACATCAAGAATATATGATGAACATTCTGCACCCTTTTTTTTGTTTAACCCACTGATCCAATGTAATATCAACAAAGAAAGAAATAGAAATTAGAAGAACATCAAGAAATTAAGCAAAGTAAAAAGGATGAATCAAATAAGAACTCAAAGAAAATAAATCGCAAAGTCGCACTAGACTGAGTTCGGAAAAAAAAATTGCTGTATCTCAAGCTACAAAATTCAAATTTCAACAATTCAAAAACGAAATAAAAGATGAGATTCTGATCTTCAGAAAAGACCCAGGAAACACCAAAATATGATGTGCAAAACTCAAGATATGAACCAAAGAAAACTGACGAATTCTGCAACTCGAAGAAGCTGGCTTTGATTACCAAATGTTATGATCCATTGTCCATGAACCCTAATTTTTGGTGTATTTTGGTTGTAATTCAATCAAGGAGAAATAAAAATCACAAAAAGATGGAAGAGACAAGGAATGGAAATAGATTGGAGGGCACCACAATCAAGGATGATTGATAAGCCAAGGGTGATCGTCACAAGAGCAATTGGAAACTCTTGACAAGACCTAGGGTTCCAAGCAAGAACCAAAGAGACACTTTTACTAAAAGTATTCTGGTTTCAATTTGCCAAAAATTCCCTTCAAAAGGTGTTTACAAGGTTTATAAACTAAACTAAAGTTTAGCAAATAGGCTACAACACTTAGCCCAAGATTAAAATCTAAACTTATTAAAAATGAGTAAAAGACTAAATAGCTAAAAACAAGTGATGGGCTATATGAAATTACAAGCCCAATTACATTATTACTAACTTAAAATTAACAAGCCCAAAGATATAACTAAGCTTGTTCAGCCATGTGAATGCAATGGACTAGTCTTGAGTCGTTATCTTCTTGAATAGGCTTTGCCTCAATCAAACTTAAAATCATTTGGCCCAAAACTTCCTTAGCTCTTTTTGATTTGGATAGTCATTGGTCCACCAAGTCCTTCCAAAGGATCTCCTCCTTGCCTTTGCTTTCGTGAATCTACTTTATCTTCCTTGATCACATCATGTGCAGAGGAAGCTTTGAAGGTATAACACTTTGTGAGAAGTATGTTTCTAGAGATATCCCTTCTGGACAGACTTATCTTTCTAAATGAATAGTGTTTGTTCTCGAGGCATGTTTTCCTTTCGATATTGTAGTTTCATCCTTTTGAACTTGTCTTTTTGTTTCTTACGTGATAGCTTGAGAAGTACACAAAGCACCATATCAAGTATATTCAAATAAAATAACGGTGGATAACAAAGCTTTGTTATTTCTCAAGCAGTTAATGCACACGATTAAGATCTTTTCTCACAAAAGATAACATTTCTAGAAACAAATCATTCATATATAAGAATATTAGCTTAAACTTTGATTTGGTATTCATCAAAACCTTAAACCTCATTCTGGTTCACAACCATAGAATAGTTTTTGAAGGACATTGGAGCTAACAAGGGTTCCTTATGTTGAAGGAATCAATTGAGCCTGAATGACTATTCTTGGCCTACCATTACAAGCTAAGAAAAAGTCTTTTTGATCTTTGGCTAAGTGACATTCATGTAGAAATAAAGAGAGAGGATTGTGGATATTGTGATGCTTTTGTCCTTTCTTAAACATTGCATAAGCGTAAGGTGAGTCAGTTCTTCGTTGTTTTCTCTTATGCACACACACACACACACACTTGATCCATTTTTTTGACAATGTGGTTGAACAATTAGATGGTATTGGTACTTAGACTTAGATCCTTGGTAACTTTTGAGTTAAGTTATGGAATAGTGATGAGAAATTCTATAGGCAATAACTTCTATTGGAGCATTTTGTGTAATAAGTCTTTTGTTTTAAGCATTTTTGTTTGAGTCTTTTCTTTTTTCTATTTTTTTACTCTTTGTTTGAGTCTTGCTTGGGGACAAGTAAGTTCCTAAGTTGGGGGTTATGACAACTCCCTTTTTTTGAGTTGTATTTTTTTGTTAGTTTCTATGTAATTTAGGACGAAATTGTTTAGTATGGGTAATATTTTCTTTTATTTTAGTTAGTTAGTAGATTAGTAAGTATTTCGAGTTTTTGTTATTTTCTTATATTTTTGGATACTTATTTTGGGTTATTTGATTGTTGTTAGGTGCAAGCAAGCCCGAAGGAAGTTAGAAACGGCCAAAGGAAGAATGCAGGCTAAACACCTTGCACTATAGTGCATTGCCACAGAAGAGAGAAGATCGAGTTTTTGAGTTGTGTTATAGGGCAATTTAATGCGCTATAGCGTGTTGCCGTTTCACCATTTTTTGTGTGTGTAACACCCTAATAGTTCCATTCTATACTTAAGTCATATTGTGGAATTACTAGTTGTTACCTTTGCTCATGGAACTAACATTACCTTTTATAAATTACTTTTTAAACGAAAATAGGGGTAAATTTTTTTTTTGAATAAAACAAGTAAACCGTTTTTGAAATCGAGAGCCATGAGCGCATCGTGAACATGTAATACAAACGTCGCTATCCCATACATACATTGCATTTAACATACATAGAAATCATAAGAATAACCACAATCTTAGATGAAGATAACATTCATTCCATAGCCATCGCATAGTTAATGTAGTAGCAGTAATAGCAGCAGTCATACACAATGATAGCAATAGGGCCGATACCTACTGTCGGCCCAACAAAATAACCTAACAAAATATAGGATAAAAGGAATTACAAAAACAATCCCATAGACCCAAATGTAACGTCCGAAAAATTTATCATTAACAGCTGAATTATTCAGTTTTTATCAAATAAGTGAGTTTAATCAGAACTTGATTAAACATTTACTTAAAGCTAATTAAGTGCGATTTAGATAGATTAGGCTTGATGGAATTAGATTATGAGCATAGAAAACCCCACAGAAAATTTTCAAGCCAGTTTACCGATTTAAGGGAAATTGGTAAGATTTCGGTATTACAAACTGTCGAAACCGGATCGGTAGAATTTTTCTATGACTATCCTAGAATCAACGGCTAAGATTCAGCCAAATACCCCCTCAAGTGGCGCCTAGACAGCCCTTGATGGTGGGAGGTAAACCAGATTTTATGATTAAATTGGATCCACCAATGACAAGCAAGCAACCACCAAATATCTTCACCTTTTTCTCCTTTTCTCCTCATCAAAATTTCGGCCACTTCCCATCTGCTGAAGCTCTTCGCTTTCTCTCCTCTCTACTCTCAATTCCACTCCATTCTCATCCATCTTCAAGTCTCATCCCAAATCACCACCATCAAAAACTCAAAATCAGCATAAATTGCATAAGACAAGGTAGGAAATCCTACTTCATCTCTTGTTTTCTCTGATTTGGGGCTGCATGGTGAGCATGCATAATCTGAAATATTGATGTTTAGTAGAGTGATGATGATGATTTATGATTAGTTTTGCATGTATGTTGTGATTAAAATTGGAATTGAGAGCAAATAGCTTGAAGGAGGAAGACAAATCTAGAAGCTGTTAGGGTTTTTCCTCGGTAGTCCGTACAGCGGAGTGTACAGTTCCTCCTACCGTCATTTAAATTGAATGAAAAAATTTTTCTATAAAATTAGACATCTAGGGCTTTCCATACATATATCATAATAGGCCATTGGATTAGTATATAATTAGTTATGAATTTTTGAAGTTGGACCTAGAAATCTGGGTTCTTACCCGGACAGCATGAGTTGAGAAGGGTGTAACTCACCCTATACAGCTCCAAATTGAGTGCAACTAAAGTTGTTTGAAAGCTAACATATGGCAGAACATTCCATAAAAATTTCAGAATTTAATTCATTGTCATATGTTTCCATCACATCAATGAAGTTGGCTTAGGGTTAAACTAGCCTAGAATAGGGCAGCCTAGTAGGGTAATGTTTCGAGACTCATAACTCATAATCTACTCAGGAAAATGACATGAAACTTAACTCATTTTAAATCTTGTTGTGTTAACTTTATTTTGAAATAAAATTCGTATGATTTCATCTAGTTTTTGATTTTTAGTGAATTTTCTTCTATAGGAACCTGATTCTGGCTAAGAATAGGACATACTGAGATAAAATGTTTATATCTAGAGTTATACACATCAAAATGAGATGGGACTAAAAGGACTATAAACTAGACACATGAGGCTGTGACATATTCAAAAATTAGATTTAAATGAGTTGAATTGAATAAAAATTGGGACATGCCAAATTCGGGCAGAACAGGGAGGAACAAACTGAAACCTTAATGATGCTTGATTTGGAATTGTTGAATGATGCTATGAATGTATATATGTAATTGCTGGTCTATTTTGAAATTACAAATTGTACAAATGTACTAGTTGTCTGGCACTATTCATGGGGAAGCGGACTCGATCCGTGATGTTGCCGAAATTTCAGTAGGAAGTTCATATGTTGTGAAACCTTATGATAGCTTGAATGCATTATATTCAAAGAGTCAAGCTAGATGTGTATTCATTTCATGATATTATAAAGAATTCCATATCACTTGGGCCAGCCCCGGAATAAATTAAGGGGAATAGATCAGTGGGAAGGTCGGGGAAAGTAAACTCGGCCATCCTGTATAGGAATGAGCTCAGTCCTAAAAAGCGGACTATTACGCAGGAGTATATGGCCAATGACTCCTAGGGGACCAAGGATGGAAATAAATTATAATAGGTGAAAGCCTCCAAGAATAAGATGCATATTTAATTGCACATGCATATGTATAGTGTAATGCTTCTTTATTGATTGTTCTAGATTCCTGTTTATTATCCTTAATATGCTATTGTCCCACCATGATTACCGTTTGAGTATATTAGTGTATCTGTTACCTGAACTTGAATTTGTTTCGGTGTATGCTTTACAATTACCGTACTATTTGAAAAACATTGCATGATCGAAACAACTGGGAATGAAAGCGATGACAGACGCATAGAGGCTAGGAATTTCTACTGAGAAATATTCATTTCTCACCCTATTGTATGTTCCGTGTCATTCTCAGACTATGGAGCACGCAACGACCGGGGTGCTATTCATCGAGCTCCCTGAGCTACACATGCACCTTGACCCATTTTTGGATTCTGTATGTATCTCTGGCTGATGTTAGTTTTGCCTCTACTTCTTCTTCCAGAGAGATTTTGCTGTTCTGCTTATGCATCCCCTCTTTGATCCTGCTGTCCCCTACATAGCCATACCCCTTCACATGGCCCATCCATTTCCACCACCACCACCAGCAGCACCAGCCGCACCAGCAGGTCCAGTTCCCATGGCCCCTCTCGCTTCACCACCACAGCCGATGTCATCAGCCTCGATCTCAGAAGGGGATCTGTCCAAAGCAGCGAGTTCTTCTTCATCATCCTCTGCTCCCAGTGTCGAACACCCTCTAGCGGACGCCGCCATGGTGAACGGGTTCTTGTCATCAGATTCTGTCTAGATAGCGTCATGCTGTAGTTGGGTTAGATGTACAGAATGACCCTCTTTTGGCAGTCTAGGTCATGGGTGGATGGGTAGGTGTTAAGAGATGTACATGAAACGTCCCGTGGGAACCAGTTCGGGTGCTGTTCATAGAAACTAGCCATTTTGTTTTGTATTAGCAGCCTCATTTTGTCACCTTGTATCATTTTGACAAACTTTAAAATCAGATATCTATATATACGGTTATGATGCCTTAGCAATAGTCCTGTCCTTATTGTATTCTTGTTTTTGTTACGTTATTTATAGTATACCAATTAACTAGTATTTATTTTGCCATTACGCAGGAAATTTTGTTATGCGATTAAGTATTCTTATGCGCGTAAATAATACTAATATAGAAAATAGAATTTAAACAGTATGACATGTAATTACTTGTCAGATAATTTATTATGACTTAAGCATAGTACTTTGTTTAGTAAGGTGTTACATTTTTTGTATCAGAGCAGTTCATCCTAATATAGGCCTGAGGATTGGACTGACTATGCTTCGCATATGCTCTGTATTCCTTAGATATTATTATGTTCTAAGTCTTGTCCATATGGATAGGATATATGTGAGAAAGTCTGCCTAACTGTATGCTATTATTTACTAGCACACTGAACTTAGTATTGAGCCTGATCAACTCAATTACTCTTGTTTTGTGTGTTCAGAACTTGATGGCTTCGGGAAGGCGAGGTAGGCCGCGAACTTCTCCAGCCTAGGAGGAATCTACAGAGTTTCTGGATACGATGTGAGAAATGGTGCACGCTATGCGTGAACAGGCAGCTGCAGCAACTGAAATGATGGGCCAACTAGGAAGGTAGTCAGAGGTAGATCGTGGTGGAAATCATAATGGCCCTGGAATGGATCTGGAGTATCTTAAGTTTGCAGAGTTTCTGAAGGCCAACCCACCCAGCTTCAGGGGAGCCTTTAACCCAGATAAGGCAGATGATTGGGTTAAAGCTATGGAAAAGATTTTCTCCGTGTTAGATTGCACAAACCGCCAGAAGGTGACTTTTGCCACCCATATGTTAGAAGCCGATGCAGAATTTTGGTGGAATGGTGCACGGCGATTATTAGAAGGATCTCAAATAGATATTACTTGGGACGTATTTAGAGATACGTTCTACCAGAAGTATTTCCCCGCGCCTGTCTGCAATGCCAAGGAGTTGGAGTTCATGCACCTCCGTCAAGGGAATAGTAGTGTGTTGGAGTACATCGCTAAATTTGAGGAGTTGTGTAAATTCTCCACTATTTATCAACAGAGCCCTGACGAAGCATGGAAATGCATGAAATTTGAAGGTGGACTGAGAGAAGACATTCTTGCCACCATAGGACCAATGGAGATCAGAGACTTTTCTACCTTGGTGAATAAGTGCCGCCTAGTGGAGGACTATAACAAAAAGCTAGTTGCTGCTAGATCATCCAGTAATAACTTCAAGAAGGGGTTAGCTCCGCAAGGCCCGAGGTTCAAGTCCAACTTACAGCAGCAGAGAAAGTTTCAGCCAATGAACAACAGAGGCAAGCAACCTCAGGGGTCTTTCGGGAACCAGACTTGCACCCAATACGGCAGAAATCATGGTGACCGCCCCTGCTTGGTAGGTCAAAATGTTTGCTTTGGATGTGGCAGACCCGGCCACAGAATCTATGAATGTCCTATCAGAAATCCTCAACCGACTCCTAAGCTGCAATGCCAAGGGAGAGTTTTCACTATGGATGCACAGGAGGTCAACAAGTCGGAGGATTTGATTCAAGATACGTGCGAAGTAAATGGTAAGACTTTAACCGTTTTATACGATTTAGGTGCATCTCATTCTTTCATCTCTCATGATTGCATGACAGCCCTACAGCTACCTATTTCTGAACTACCTTATGACTTGTTAGTCTCTACTTCTACAAGTGAGCCCGTTAAGACCAATCACATTTGTATCAATGTCCCTTGTCAAATAGGAGGTCGAATCTTTTCGGCTAATTTAATTTGTCTTCCCTTGTCCGGGCTTGACATTATTTTGGGTATGGACTGGCTCTCTGCAAACCAAGCCCTGCTAAATTGCTCTAATAAATCCATCACACTCCCCTCTGTTTCATCTTCTGAATCAGTAATTCCTGTAAGTCTTTATTTGAGTTCCTTAATTGTGCACCCTTGTGGGAATAGAAGTCAAGGGTATATTTTCTTATCAACCAGCATAACAGAGGTTGATCAGCAGTTAAACAATGTTCCAGTTGTTAAGGAATATCCTGATGTGTTGCCCGAAGATATTCCTGAGTTCCCTCCTAAGAGAGAGATTGAGTTCACTATTGAACTGGTGCTAGGAGTGGGACCAATATCTTTAGTGCCATACCGCATGTCACCCTTGGAACTAACCGAACTTAAGGTACAGATTGAAGAACTCCTGAAAAAGAAATTTATTAGGCCGAGTGCATCACCATGGGGAGCCCCAGTCCTGTTAGTTAAGAAGAAAGATAGAGGCATGTGACTATGTGTAGATTATAGGCAGTTGAATAAGGCGACAATCAAAAACAAATACCCGTTGCCAAGAATTGATGATCTCGTGGATCAACTGCAAGGGGCTACTGTATTTTCCAAGATTGATCTACAGTCTGGATATCATCAGATTCGGGTTCGAGAAGAGGATATTCCGAAGATGGCGTTTCGGACTCGTTATGGACATTATGAATATACTGTGATGTCCTTCGGATTGACGAATGCACCGACGATATTCATGGATTATATGAATCAAATATTCAGACCATATCTCGATAAATTTGTGGTGGTGTTCATTGATGACATACTTGTCTACTCGAAGACAGAACAGGAGCACGCAGAACATTTGCGATTAGTTCTGCAAATTCTGAGAGAAAAGAAACTTTACGCCAAGCTATCCAAATGTGAATTTTGGATGGAAGAAGCAAAATTTCTTGGCCATGTGGTATCCCATGGGGGAATTTCAGTGGATCCCAGTAAGGTAGAAGCAGTATTAAACTAGGAGCGACCAACGACAGTTACGAAAGTCAGAAGCTTCTTAGGGTTGGCAGGATACTATAGGAGATTTATTAAGAACTTCTCTCAAATAGCCCAACCCTTAAAAAAGTTAACCAGGAAGAATGCTCCATTCGACTGGACAGTTGAGTGCGAGCAGAGTTTTTAGGAATTAAAGGGAAAGTTGACAACAGCCCCAGTACTTATTTTATCGGATCCTCATGGACCATTTGAAGTGTATTGTGATGCTTCTAAGAAAGGATTGGGTTGCGTGTTAATGCAGAACAGGAACGTCGTGGCATATGCTTCCAGGCAATTGAAAACTCATGAAAGAAATTATCCAACATATGACCTCGAGCTAGTGGCGATAGTATTTGCCTTAAAGATGTGGAGACACTATCTCTACGGAGTGAAGTTTGAAGTATTTTCTGATCACAAAAGCTTGAAATACCTTTTTGATCAGAAGGAATTGAACATGAGGCAGCGAAGGTGGATGAAGTTTCTTAAAGATTACGAGTTCAACCTAAAGTACCATCCAGGCAAGGCAAATGTGGTGGCAGATGCCCTAAGGAGGAAATCCTTAACAGTGGTGTGGATGATGATCAAAGAAGCAGAACTTATAGAAAGCTTTCAAACCCTCAACCTTGGGAATCTCTGTAACTCCCGGTGCAATTCAATTACACCAACTGAAGATAACCAGTACTTTCAAGGGTCAAATCCAGCAAGCACAACAAGGAAATGACGACTTCCAACATACAGTGGGACTAATGCAATCTGGCAAGCTAACAGGATTTTCCCAAGACGCAGACGGGATATGGCAGTATCATGGGAGAATATGGATACCTAAGGAGGACAATCTCAGGAGGAAGGTTTTGGAGGAAGCCCATAAGAGTGAGTTTACTATACATCCTGGCATTAACAAGATGTACCAAGATCTCAAGAAGATGTTTTGGTGGCCAGGCCTTAAAACAGATATGGCCAATTTCGTCAATAAATGTTTAACTTGCCAGAAGGTGAAGATAGAGCATCATAAGCTGGCAGGAACATTACAACCCTTAGAAATTCCGAAATGGAAATGGGAAAGCATTTCTATGGATTTCATGATGGGTTTACCAAGGACCCCCTCAGGATATGACGCCATATGGGTCATAGTGGATAGGCTAACCAAGTTTGCTCACTTTTTACCCATTCGAGCGAATTTTCCTCTAGAAAAGTTGGCTCAACTATATATCCAAGAAGTGGTACGGCTACATGGTATTCCTTCAACAATCATCTCCGATCGAGATCCAAGGTTCACCTCACGATTTTGGGGAGTGCTCTAGAAGGCATTCGGCACTAGGTTATGTCTAAGTACTGCATATCATCCACAATCAGATGGTCAAACAGAACGAACGATTCAGACTTTGAAAGATATGTTGCGGGCATACATTCTGGAACAACGGGGGAATTGGGATCGATACTTACCATTAGCCGAGTTTGCCTACAACAATAGTTACCATGCCAGCATTGGCATGGCTCCATATGAGGCTTTATATGGCCGAAAGTGTCAATCTCCTCTATGCTGGTACGAATCAGGAGAACAGAATCTCCTAGGTCCGGAACTAGTTAGACAGACAACGGAGCAAATCAAAAGGATCCGTAGCAGAATACTTGCAGCTCAGAGCCGTCAAAAGAGCTACGCGGATGTCCGGAGGAAACCCTTGGAATTTCAAGAAGGAGACCACGTGTTTCTAAAAATCACACCCACAACTGGAATAGGTAGAGCCATTAAAGTCAAAAAGCTAAGCCCTCGCTTTATAGGTTCCTTTCAAATTTTAAAGCGAATCGGGCCAGTTGCCTATCGAGTTGCTTTACCTCCACATCTATCCAATCTTCATGATGTTTTCCATGTCTCTCAACTCAGACTCACTTTCTGGAACCTGAATCAATCCAGTTAAGGGATGATTTAACTTTCCAAGTACTCCCAGCACGGATAGTGGACAGGAGCATCAAACACCTTCGGAACAAAGCCGTACAGCTGGTAAAAGTGGCATGGGGACACGAAGACTCAGCGGACTATACATGGGAGTTAGAATCTGACATGAGAAGGGAGCATCCCGAATTATTCTCAGGTACTAAATTTTGGGGACAAAATTTTTTTTTTAGGAGGGTAGAATGTAACGTCCGAAAAATTTATCGTTAACAGCTGAATTATTCGATTTTTATCAAATAAGTGAGTTTAATCAGAACTTGATTAAACATTTACTTAAAGCTAATTAAGTGCAATTTAGACAGATTAGGCTTGATAGAATTAGATTAGGAGCATAGAAAACCCTACAGAAAATTTTCAAGCCAGTTTATCGATTTAAGGGAAATCGGTAAGATTTCGGTATTACAAATTGTCGAAACCGGACCAGTAGAATTTTTCTATGACTGCCCTAGAATCAACAGCTAAGATTCAGCCAAATACCCCCTCAAGTGGCGCCTAGACACAGCCCTTGATGGTGGGAGGTAAACCAGATTTTATGATTAAATTGGATCTACTAATCACAAGCAAGCAACCACCAAATATCTTCACCTTTTTCTCCTTTTCTCCTCATCAAAATTTCGGCCACTTCCCATCTGCTGAAGCCCTTCCCTTTCTCTCCTCTCTACTCTCAATTCCACTCCATTCTCATCCATCTTCAAGTCTCATCCCAAATCACCACCATCAAAGACTCAAAATTAGCATAAATTGCATAAGACAAGGTAGGAAATCCTACTTCTTCTCTTGTTTTCTCTGATTTGGGGCTGCATGGTGAGCATGCTTAATCTGAAATATTGATGTTTAGTAGAGTGATGATGATGATTTATGATTGGTTTTGTATGTATGTTGTGATTAAAATTGGAATTGAGAGCAAATAGCTTGAAGGAGGAAGACAAATCTAGAAGCTGTTAGGGTTTTTCCTCGGTGGTCCATACGGCGGAGTGTACAGCTCCTCCTACCGTCATTTAAATTGGATGAAAAAATTTTTGTATGAAATTAGACATCTAGGGATTTCCATACATATATCATAATAGGCCATTGGATTACTATATAATTAGTTATGAATTTTTGAAGTTGGACCTAGAAATCTGGGTTCTTACCCGGACAGCATGAGTTGAGAAGAGTGTAACTCACCCTATACAGCTCCAAATTGAGTGCAACTAAAGTTGTTTCAAAGCTAACATATGGCAGAACATTCCATAAAAATTTCAGAATTTAATTCATTGTCATATGTTTCCATCACATCAATGAAGTTGGCTTAGGGTTAAACTAGCCTAGAACAGGGCAGCCCAGTAGGGTAATGTTTCGAGACACATAACTCATAATCTACTCAGGAAAATGACATGAAAATTAAGTCATTTTAAACCTTGTTGTGTTAACTTTATTTTGAAATAAAATTCATATGATTTCATCTAGTTTTCGATTTTTAGTGAATTTTCTTCTATAGGAACCCGATTCTGGCTAAGAACAGGACATACTGAGATAAAATGTTTATATCTAGAGTTATACACATCAAAATGAGATGGGACTAAAAGGACTATAAACTAGACACATGAGGCTGTGACATATTCAAAAATTAGATTTAAATGAGTTGAATTGAATAAAAATTAGGGCATGCCAAATTCGGGCAGAACAGGGAGGAACAAACTGAAACCTTAATGATGCTTGATTTGGAATTGTTGAATGATGCTATGAATGTATATATGTAATTGTTGGTCTATTTTGAAATTACAAGTTGTACAAATGTACTGGTTTTCTGGCACTATTCATGGGAAAGCGGACTCAATCCGTGATGCTGCCGAAATTTCAGTAAGAAGTTCATATGTTGTGAAACCTTATGATAGCTTGAATGCATTATATTCAAAGAGTCAAGCTAGATGTGCATTCATTTCATGATATTATAAAGAATTCCATATCACTTGGGCCAACTCCGGAATAAATTAAGGGGAATAGATCAGTGGGAAGGTCGGGAAAAGTAAACCCGGCCATCCTGTATAGGAATGTGCTCGGTCCTGAAAAGCGGACTATTATGCAGGAGTATATGGCCAATGACTCCTAGGGGACCAAGGATGGGAATAAGTTATAATAGGCGAAAGCCTCCAAGAATAAGATGCATATTTAATTGCACATGCATGTGTATAGTGTAATGCTTCTTTATTGATTGTTCTAGATTCTTGTTTATTATCCTTAATATGTTATTGTCCCACCATGTTTACTGTTTGAGTATATTAGTGTATCTGTTACCTAAACTAGAATTTGTTTCGGTGTATGCTTTACAATTACCGTACTATTTGAAAAACATTGCACGACCGAAACAACTGGGAATGAAAGCGATGACAAATGTATAGAGGCTAGGAATTACTACTGAGAAATATTCATTTCTCACCCTATTGTATGTTCCGCATCATTCTCAGACCATGGACCACGCAACGACCGGGGTGCTATTCATCGAGTTCCCTGAGCTACACATACACCTTGACCCATTTTGGATTCTGTATATATCTCTGGCCAATGTCAGTTCCGCCTCTACTTTTTCTTCCAGAGAGATTTCGCTATTCCACTTATGCATACCCTCTTTGATCCTGATGTCCCCTACATAGCCATACCCCTTCACATGGCCTATCAATTTCCACCACCACCACCAGCAGCACCAGTCGCACCAGCAGCTCCAGTTCCCATGGCCCCTCCCGCTTCACCACCACAGCCGATGTCGTCAGCCTCGATCTCGGAGGAGGATCCGTCCGAGGCAGCGAGTGCTTCTTCATCATCCTCTGCTCCCAGTGTCGGACACCCTCAAGCGGACGCCTCCATAGCGAACGGGTTCCTGTCATCAGATTCTGTCTAGATAGCGTGCATGCTGTAGTTGGGTTAGATGTACAGAATGACCCTCTTTTGGCAGTCTGGGTCATGGGTGGATGGGTAGGTGTTAGGAGATGTACATGAAATGTCCCGTGGGAACCACTTGGGGTGCTGTTCATAGAAATTGGCCATTTTGTTTTATATTAGTGGCCTCATTTTGTCACCTTGTATCATTTTGAGAAACTTTAAAATCAGATATCTATGTATATGGTTATGATTCCTTAGCAGTAGTCCTGTCCTTATTGTATTCTTGTTGTGTTACGTTATTTATAGTATACCGATTAACTAGTATTTATTCCACAGTCACGCAGGAAATTTTGTTATGCGATTAAGTATTCTTATGCGCGTAAATAATACTAATATAGAAAATAGAATTTAACCAGTATTACACGTAATCACTTGTCAGATAATTTATTATAACTTAAGCATAGTACTTTGTCTGGTAAGGTGTTACACCATACATGCCACAAGGAAAATGATAACCCTAGCTACAACCAAAAGGGCTATCCTTAAGCTCGGCTCCACATGTAAGTCCACATCTCACTCATCTGGCAGAAGGTAGCCATTCCCGAACCCACCGGGAGGAATATCACCACGTCCTCCCCCTCGAGTACGGCCACGCCCACAAGGCACGGCACAAGTACGGATGAACTCGCGACCGCGAACCGAGGGTGGTGTGTGACGAGGGGCTGCAGTAGAAGAAGACGAGTAGAACGATAGACGGATCACAGACGGGCAGGAAGGCTTAGACGGGTCAGTCTCTACATGATAGCTCGGATGAGAAGGCTCCGAAGGATCTGAATCCAATGAAATTGTTGGTGTCAGGCGGGTGTCTGAATCGGAATCTCCATCAGTGGGGTACCTCGGAGGATGAAAGGGCTGGCCAACGTCATCCATAGTGATGTCCTCGAACGGCTCATGAGGGCGGAAAAATGGACTCATCACAGGTGCACGGAACTGGCGGCTATGGAACATGTAGACCCGCATCGCTGCCTAAGCAGTTAGCACAGATGCATTCAGCATCGGGTCGAAGTGCCAATGAATCACTGGAAACTCAATGAAGATCACCACCGTGCCCGACGCCGGCATCCTATGAAGACGACACGGAAATATAGGAGTGAGAAATAATAAATTTCTCAATAGGATCGCGACAAGACAACAGAGTGTCATCGTCATCGTCCCAGCCACTTTGGGTTTAATTATAAAAGCAGTGGACAGATATACGTTCAATTTTAAGGATTTTGAAAACTTAAACTCCGAAGTGGGTTGCTTTTAAACTTAACATCATAACTACATCATCATAATCTAACATACATACTAAATGATAGAGTAAACATTCATAATGCAAATGGGCACATAAGTACATGCAAGGACATGCATCATCATAAACTTAATTGTGGTTACGCTTTTGACTTTACTTTCATTTTTAGCACGTGCTTAATATTCTTTACTTTCCTTTGAAATAGACTGCTTTTGGACATGAGCTCATTCCCTGACCATCGTCACGTAGTACTAACCAAATCAGACTAAGCCGATATTGGTTACCTCTAAGTTGGATGGTCTGCTATGTCACCTTTGCCTCCCTCATAGCGGTTCCTTGAGTCTTTGTGGATCGCCATCTCTCATTTCCCTTACCGAAGTGATTGAAAGGTCATGTCCCATTAATTCTTTGCTTATCATTATACTTTACATGCATAATACTTCTTTGACTAGACACATGCAATGATATGACTAAGTCCATAATTTTGATGGAAATCCGGCAGCATAACGGCTAGACCGGAGCTTCCCCAAAATGCCAATCACAAACTTTCAACCAACAGTTCATCATATCTATATCATATCATCATACTCTTCATTCAATCATGAGACAAAGCTCAATCAAACTCATCATTCATCATGACGAATGGCATCACCCATTCCTATCGTAAAGGGGTTTATAGTTGTGTTTTTTTTTTCGAAGAATATTATGAATCATTATATGATTTGTCGTGGTTACCCATGAGAGAGTCACATAGTTAGGATATGTGTTTATAGTCTTTTAGTTACTTAGTCCTTGTATGAAAGTATTCTTTACTTAAGTACATGTCTTATGGAACACTTGTTCAAATTAATTAAATCATGTGATTGTTTCCTTTCCTTGGGATAGTGCACTTAGCGATTCCTAGGTTCATGGTATGCTCAGAGGCCCTAATCATACTTCTGTTCCCAAGGAGTTCGAGATCCCGCTAATCCTTGGGGCATGACAACGCATAACCACATCATGAATCCATCAACACCAATGTTCACTAATCACCAAGGGTGACTTTTAACTTATTCAAGTTACAAAGTTTTAAACTTTTACTAATAACATACCAAGGTTTTGCCTTAAATATTATTAAAGTTGTCATTCTTTATAAAGTAGTCATAAAGTCTTATTCTTTATGAAAGTAAGTGCCTTTGACATTAAGCTCTTATCTTAAGATTGGATCTTTATGAAATAATGATACAAGTTACTAGCTTTTTGAATAAAAATCTTGTTCTTTATAAAAGTTAACACCTTTTTGCATTGTTTTGGTTCAAGATCAAAACTTTATGAATTAAATGTTATAAAACAACACTTTATGACTTAAAGATTTCAGTCTTGATTAAAGTTTGAAACTTTATGAAAGGTCTTTTCTTAAAGGTTGGATTTTCTAAGATATAAAGTAACAAGATATCATTTCATAACTCAAAAAGGCTTGTTCTTCTAAAAAGCTTAGATTTTTTCATGTATCTTTGTCTTCAAAATAAAACAAAAAAAAAGCTTTATGATGGCACTAAAACTTGTGCCACTTTTTGTGCATCAAGAAGCAAACTTTTTAAAGTTTAAAGCTTTTAGAATGTTCATAGTCTTATCAAATCATGAAAACATAAGAAGGTGAAGCTTTTCTAATCATTCACTCATCATAAAAAGAAAGGAAAAACTTTAAGCAAGAGAACAATAAGAACATATTTTTCCAAAAGAGGAAACTTAAGAACACATGAAGAACATCAAGAACATATTTTTTCAAAAGAGGAAACTTAAGAACACATGAAGAACATCAAGAGCACATTTTACTAAAAATGAAAACTTTGGCTTTCGGAGAGCATGAAGGATCTTCTCAAGCTTTCACTTTGAAATCTTGGTCATGAAAGAACCAAGCTCCAAGCTTTCTTGAGTGAACAAAATGAAAAAGATGAAGATCACTACCTTTCTTGAAGATGGCGCAAAAACAAGAGAGGAGGAAGAAGAAGATGGTGACTCCTCTTGATGATAATGGTTGCGGTTTTGCAAGAAGGAAGGAGAAGCTCTTGAAATCTCGTGGAAATGGAGGTTGTAGTGTTTTGATCTTGTCTCCAAAGACCCAAAGATGAGGTCTTTGAAGGGCTAAATGAGTGGTTTAGGGTGGTGGTGGTGGAGAAAGGAAGAGGAAGATGAAGAAGATGAAGAAGTATTTAGAGAGAAGTTGGAGAATTTGGCTTGAAGAGAGAGAATAGGATGAGTGAAAATGAAAATGGATGAGGGAGGGAGTGTGAGATATTTTGCTTAATTTTGTGTTAATTAAGGTTTAAGGGGACAAATGGGATGATAGGGAGATAATGCATGGTCAAACTCTTACATAAAGTAGTCTTGTCTAATGCTTTATGCTTTTATGACATCACTCTTTACTTTATTGTCTAGTTGACTAAATTTGAATTTAATCATGTGATTAAGTGCGCATACAACTTAATTAAGGTGATTAAGCAAGGATTAGTGATTAACACACAAGAACGCAATTAACAAAAATTAATCTTACAATTAAGCTTAATTAACCTTAATTAAACTCGAGTAAGCTAATTAAGGGTGATTAATGCTTCATTAAGCTATAAAGGCTCTGACTCGCTTAATTAAAGATTATCTAATCTCGATTAAGCATTCTCTTGACTCCTCTCACCCGAGTCAACCCCTTAATTAAACCTTAATCTCATAATTTCTCATTAAGTGCCTAATTACTCAGGGTTACTGAGGTAATTTAGCACGACATGAAATTGAGGATGTTACATTTCTCCTCACCTTAAAAAGAATTTTGCCCACAAAATTCGTTACCTGTAACCAAATTCGGATATTCGTTCTTCATTTCTTCCTCCAACTCCCACGTATATTCTTCCATATTCCCTCTACCCCAAGCCACCTTGACAAAGGGTACCGTCTTACTCCTCAGCTGTTTTGCCCCACGATCCACGATCCGAGATGGCGGTATATTGAAAGTTAGGTCCTCCTTTAACTATACACTTTCAGGCTCAAGTAGATGACTAGGATCGGAGTGGTATTTTCTCAATTGAGACATAGCTCTACCTATACCGGTCATAGGAGTGATTTTCAGGAACACATGTTCTCCTTCTTGGAACTCTAGAGGCTTTCTCCTCTTATCCGCATAACTCTTTTGACGGCTCTGAGCGTTAAGAATTTTGTCCCTAATCCTTCTTATTTGCTTAGTGGTCTGCCTCACAAGATCAGGTTCTAATAGGCTTTGCTCACCCGGTTCACACCAACACAGGGGTGATTGACACTTCCTTCCATACAAAGCTTCATAGGGTGCCATACCAATACTTGCATGATGGCTATTGTTATAGGCAAACTCAATCAAAGGTAAGTATTTGTCCCAACTTCCTCAGTTGTCCAACACACAAGCTCTTAGCATATCTTCCAAAGTTTGAATAGTCCTCTCTGACTGTCCATCTGTCTAGGGGTGATAAGCTGTACTTAGACAAAGCTTCGTCCCAAATGCCTTTTGCAAAGCTCCCCAAAATCTAGAGGTAAACCTCGGGTCCCTATCTGAGATTATGGTTGAAGGTACACCATGCAATCTTACTATCTCTTGAACATACAACTGGGTTAACTTTTCCAAAGGATAAGTAGCTCGAATAGGCAAAAAGTGAGTAGACTTGGTTAATCTGTCAACAATTACCTATATCGCATTGAAACCAGCTTGCGTTTTGGGTAAACCCATCACGAAGTCCATAGAGATGCTTTCCCATTTCCATTATGGGATCTCCAATAATTGCAACATACCATAGGGTTTTTGGTGTTCAATCTTCACTTTCTGGCAGACTAAACACTTGCCTACCAACTCCGCAACACCGCTCTTCAATCCTGGCCACCAGAACATCTTCTTAACATCTTGATACATCTTTGTCACACCAAGGTGTATGGTGAAATGGCTCTTATGAGCCTCCTCCAAAATCCTTCTTCGGAGGTCAACACTTGCGGGTACACATAATTTTCCTTCAAATTTCCACAGTCCATCTGTACCTTTCACAAAACCCTTCAACTTTCCTTCTTTCACCAATGCTAGGGTTTTCAAGAACTCCTCTTCCTCGCCTTGGGCTTGAGCAATTTGACTTTTGAAATCGCTCGTCACCCTAATCTGATTCAATCTTATACTATGGGGGGTCAACACAACTCCAAGATTAAGGTCTCTAAAGCTCCTTACTAGCTCATCCTCCTTGACCATCATCCATGACACATGCAAGGATTTCTGACTTAATGCATCAGCCACCGCATTGGCCTTCCCAGGATGATAGCTCAACCCAAAATCATAATCCTTCAGAAACTCCATCCATCTCCTTTGCCTCATATTCAACTCCTTTTGATCAAAGAGATACTTCAAGCTCTTATGATCAAAGAACACCTTGAACCTCACACCATATAGATAATGCCTCCATATCTTTTGGGCAAACACTACAGCTGCTAATTCCAAATCATGGGTTGGGTAGTTCACTTCGTGAGGCTTTAACTGTCTAGAGGCATAAGCCACCACATTCCTATTCTGCATCAAGACACAACCTAAACCTCTCCCAGAGGCATCACAGTAAACCTCGAACGGTCCACTAGGGTCCGGCAAGACTAATACTGGGGTTGAGGTTAACTTACCTTTTAGCTCTTGAAAGCTCTTCTCATAGTCCATTGTCCACACAAACAGGGCATCCTTTCTTATCAACTTGGTTAAGGGTAAGGATATCTGGGAAAACCCTTTTATAAACCTGTGGTAGTAACTGGCTAAAACCAAGAAACTTGGTATCTCAGTTACTAAGGTTGGCCTCTCCCAATTCATCACTGCCTCAACCTTACTTGGGTCCACAACAATACCTCCTTGTGACACCACATGCCCTAAGAACTTTACTTCCTCCATCTAGAATTCACACTTAGATAGCTTGGCATAAAGCTTCTTTTCCCTCAAGATCCTTAACACAACCCTCAAATGTTCTTCATGTTCCTCCCTCGTTCTCAAATAGATGAGAATATCATCTATGAAAATAACTACAAACTTGTCCAAATAGGGTCTAAAGATCCTGTTCATATAATCCATGAAAACAACAGGAGCATTAGTCAATCCAAACGACATCACCGTGAACTCATAATGCCCATACCTTGTCCTGAAAGCCGTCTTGGGTATATTCTTCTCCTTCACCCTTATCTGATGATACCAAACCTCAGATCAATCTTAGAGAACACAGCTGCACCTCGTAGTTGGTCCATGAGGTCATCTATCCTAGGTAAAGGATACTTGTTTTTAACAGTCACTTTGTTTAATTGCCTATAATCCACACATAGCCCCATACTACTATCCTTCTTTTTCACAAATAATACCGAGGCTCCCCAAGGTGAGGCATTAGGTCTTACAAACTTCTTCTCCAATAATTCTTCCAATTGTCCCTTCAACTCTGACAACTCCACTGGGGATATCCTATAGGGTGCTATAGAGATTGGCCCAGTACCCGGCACCAATATAGAAAACTCAATTTCCCTCTCCGAGGGAAACTCGGGTATGTCATCAAGAAACACATCAGGATATTCCTTGACTACGAGGATCTCATCCAATACCTGCTCGAGTTCCACTTCACTTTCCATAAGAAGAACATATCCCTGATCATCCAACTCACTATTTCCTACCTTAATAGAGTTCAAAAACAAACAAATAGGCTCCACAGGCTTAACAGGCATAGGGGGAAAAACAATGGATTTTTCAGAGCAATTTATCATAGCATGGTTAGCCGAAAGCCAATCCATGCCCAGAATCAAATCCAAACTAGACAAAGGCAAGCAAATCAAATTCGCTACGAAAGACCTACCATTAATTTGGAATCGACAACTCAAGCAACAATGACAAGTCTTAACTGGTTTCAGAGCAAGAGCAGAACCAATTAACATATAAGGCAATTCGAACACAGACAATCCTAATCTATCTACACAATCATGAGAAATAAAGGAGTGTGTAGCTCCAGAATCATACAGCACAGTTAAGGTCCTACCATTAACCTCGCACTTACCTTGGAACAGATCGTTGGACTGAGTGGCCTCCTCAGCATTAAAGGCAAAGACCCTTCCTTGGTATTGGGGCTTGTTGGTAGGGGACAGCAGCTTGATAGTGCAGTCTCTAGCCATATGTCCAGGCTTTCCGCATTAGAAACGAGCATTCTGGCCAGCTAAACAAGGGCGTCCTCCATAATGTTTGCCACACTTAGGGCAGGCTTGACCATTCGCCGGCTTGGGCGAATTCCTAGTAGGCTTCTAGGGTTGCTTTCCTTTGAAACCTCCACCTTGAAATGGTCTCCTCAGGGGTTGGGGCTTGAACTTCTGTCCTTGCGGTGCCATCTTCTTCTTGTAGGCTTCCGACCTAGCCACAAACAGCTTGTGGTTGCAATCCTCCACCAAATGGCACTTGTTGATGAGTGTAGCATAGTCACGGATCTCCATGGATCCTACAGATGCCAATATCTCCTCACGCAATCCCCCTTCAAACTTCACACATTTCCAGCGCTCATCTGGGTTCCCTTGATAAATTGTCGAGAACTTGCATAGCTCCCCAAACTTGGCCGTATACTCGGCAACATTCATGGTCCCTTGTCGCAGACTCATGAACTCCAGCTCCTTTGCATTCCTCACGGATGCGGGAAAATACTTCTCATAAAAGCGCGTCTTGAAAACCTCCTAGGTGATGTGGGTTTGGGTTCCTCCCAAAAGCCTCTTTGTGCCTACCCACCAGAACTTGGCATCAGCTTCCAACATATAGGTAGCAAAGGCTACCTTTTGCTCCTTGGTACAGGCTAACACCGTAAAAATCTTCTCAATGGCCTTGATCCATTCGTCAGCTCGATCGGGGTTGTACGTTCCTCTGAAACTCGGCGGGTTTGCCTTTCGGAACTCAGCAAACTTGAGGTATTCAAGATCTACCTCAGCTCCTCCATTGTGCCCTTCGGGATTCTCCTCATCCCTTTGCTCCATTTGTTCCATTATGCGATGGGTAGCAGCAGCCTGCTCCCTCATGGCAGCAGCCATTTCACGGAGCATCCCCAAAACTTCCTTGGGACCTTCCGGCTCGTTACGAGGCCTACCACGTCTTCCTGAAGCCATTAGTTCCTGGTACACAAAACAGAAGACATTGAGTTGATCAAGCTCAACATTTATGTTGACTGAACCAGCAATTAACCACATTAAGAACAGACGATCATGCACATCTAACTTCTACGTCTCATCATACAGACGAGACTCAAAGCATGACTCAACTAACACATATGCTTAGAAGCATAATTAGTCCATCCCCAGGCTCTTTAAGGATGAACTGCTCTGATACCAAAATGTAACACCCTAATAGTTCCATTCTATGCTTAAGTCATATTGTGGAATTACTAGTTGTTACCTTTGCTCGCGGAACTAACATTACCTTTTATAAATTACTTTTTAAACGAAAATAGGGGTAAATTTTTTTTTTAAATAAAACAAGTAAACCGTTTTTGAAATCGAAAGCCATGAGCGCATTGTGAACATGTAATACAAACGTCGCTATCCCATACATACACCGCATTTAATATACATAGAAATCATAAGAATAACAAGAATCTTAGATGAAGATAACATTCATTCCATAGCCATCGCATAGTTAATGTAGTAGTAGTAATAGCAGCAGTCATACACAATGATAGCAATAGGTCCGATACCTACTGTCGGCCCTACAAAATAACCTAACGAAATACATGATAAAAGGAAATACATAAACAATCCCATACACCTATACATGCCACAAGAAAAATGATAACCCTAGCTATAACCAAAAGGGGCTATCCTCATACTCGGCTCCGCATGTAAGTCCACATCTCACTCATCTGGCGGAAGGTAGCCATTCTTGAACCCACCGGGAGGAATATCACCATGTCCTCCTCCTTGAGCACGGCCATGCCCACGAGGCACGGCATGAGTACGGATGAACCCGCGACCATGAACCGGGGGTGGTGTGTGACGAGGGGCTGCAAAAGAAGAAGATGAGTCGGATGACAGATGGATCACAGATGGGTAGGAAGGCTCGGACGGGTCAGTCTCCACATGATAGCTCGGAGGAGAAGGCTCCGAAGGATTTGAATCCAACGAAACTGTCAGTGTCAGGCGAGTGTCTGAATCGGAATCTCCATCAGTAGGGTACCTCGGAGGATAAAAGGGCGGGCGAACGTCATCCATGGTGATGTCCTCGAACGGCTCATGAGGGTGGAAAAATGGAGTCATCATGGGCGCATGGAATTGGCGGCTTTGGAACATGTAGACCCGCATCACTGCCTAAGCAGTCAGCACAGATGCATTCAGCACCGGGTCGAAGTGCCAATGCATCATCAGAAACTCAATGAAGATCACCACCGTGCCTGACGCCGGCATCCTCTAAAGACGACACGGAAACGTAGGAGTGAAAAATACTAAGTTTCTCAGTAGGATCGCAACTAGACAACACAGTGTCATCGTCATCGTCCCAGCCACTTTGGGTTTAATTATAAAAGCAGTGGACAGATATACGTTCAATTTTAAGGATTTTGACTACTTAAACTCCGAAGCAGGTTGCTTTTAAACTTAACATCATAACTACATCATCATAATCTAACATACATACTAAAGGATAGAGTAAACATTAATAATGCAAATGGGCACATAAGTACATGCAAGGACATGCATCATAGACTTAACCATGGTTATGCTTTTGACTTTACTTTCATTTTTGGCACATGCTTAACATTCTTTACTTTCCTTTGAAATAGATTGCTTTTGGACATGAGCTCATTCCGTGACCGTCATCACGCACTACTAACCAAATCAGACTAAGCCGATATTGGTTACCTCTAAGTTGGAGGGTCCTCCATGTCACCCTTGCCCCCCTCATAGAAGTTCCTTGAGTCTTTGTGGATCGCCATCTCTTACTTCCCTTATTGAAGTGATTGAAGGGTCATGTCCTATTAATTCTTTGCTTATCATTATACTTTACATGCATAATACTTCTTTGACTAGACACATGCAATGATATGACTAAGTCCATAATTTTGACGGAAATCTGGCAGCATAACGGCTAGACCGGAGCTTCCCCAAAATGCCAATCATAAACTTTCAACCAACAGTTCATCATATCTATATCATATCATCATACTCATCATTCAATCATGAGACAAAGCTCAATCAAACTTATCATTCATCATGCCGAATGGCATCACCCATTCATATCCTAAAGGGGTTTATAGTTGTGTTTTTCTTTGCGAAAAATATTATGAATCATTATATGATTTCTCGTGGTTACCCATGAGAGAATCACATAGTTAGGATATGTGTTTGTAGTCTTTTAGTTACTTAGTCCTTGTATGAAAGTATTCTTTACTTAAGTACATGTCTTATGGAACACTTGTTCAAATTAATTAAATAATGTGATTGTTTCCTTTCTTTGGGATAGTGTACTTAGCGATTCCTAGGTTCATGGTATGCTCAGAGGCCCTAATCATACTTCTGTTCCCAAGGAGATCGAGATCCCTCTGATCCTTGGGTCATGACAACACAAAACCACATCATGAACCCAACAACACCAATGTTAACTAATCACCAAGGGTGACTTTTAACTTATTCAAGTTACAAAGTTTTAAACTTTTACTAATAACATACCATGGTTTTGCCTTAAACATTATTAAAGTTGTCATTCTTTATAAAGTAGTCATAAAGTCTTATTCTTTATGAAAGTAAGCGCCTTTGACATTAAGCTCTTATCTTAAGATTGGATCTTTATGAAATAATGATACAAGTTACTAGCTTTTTGAATAAAAAGTCTTGTTCTTTATAAAAGTTAACACCTTTTTGCATTGTTTTGGTTCAAGATCAAAACTTTATGAATTAAATGTTACAAAACAACACTTTTATCACTTAAATATTTCATTCTTGATTAAAGTTTGAAACTTCATGAAAGGTCTTTTCTTAAAGGTTGGATTTTCCAAGACATAAAGTAACAAGATATCATTTCATAACTCAAAAAGGCTTGTTCTTCTAAAAAGCTTAAACTTTTTCATGTATCATTGTCTTCAAGATAAAACAAAAAAAAAAAAGCTTTATTATGGCACTAAAACTTGCGCCACTTTTTGTGCATCAAGAAGCAAACTTTTTAAAGTTTAAAGCTTTTAGAATGTTCATAGTCTTATCAAATCATAAAAACATAAAAAGGTGAAGCTTTTCTAATCATTCACTCATCATAAAAAGAAAGGAACAACTTTAAGCAAGAGAACAATAAGAACATATTTTTCCAAAAGAGGAAACTTAAGAACACATGAAGAACATCAAGAATACATTTTACTAAAAATGAAAACTTTGGCTTTTGGAGAGCATGAAGGATCTTCTCAAGCTTTCACTTAGAAATCTTTGTCATGAAAGATCCAAGCTCCAAGCTTTCTTGAGTGAACAAAATGAAAAAGATGAAGATCACTACCTTTCTTGAAGATGGCGCAAAAACAAGAGAGGAGGAAGAAGAAGATGATGACTCCTCTTGATGATAATGATTGCGATTTTGCAAGAAGGAAGGAGAAGCTCTTGAAATCTTGTGGAAATGGAGGTTGTAGTGTTTTGATCTTGTCTCCAAAGACCCAAAGATGTGGTCTTTGAAGGGCTAAGTGAGTGGTTTAGGGTGGTGGTGGTGGAGAAAGGAAGAGGAAGATGAAGAAGATGAATAAGTGTTTAGAGAGAAGTTGGAGAATTTGGCTAGAAGAGAAAAAATAGGATGAGTGAAAATGAAAATGGATGAGGGAGGGAGGGAGGAAAGTGGCATCCTACATTAAGGGAGGGAGAGTGAGATATTTTGCTTAATTTTGTGTTAATTAAGGTTTAAGGGGACAAATGGGATGATAGGGAGAAAAAGCATGTTCAAACTCTTACATAAAGTAGTCTTATCTAATGCTTTATGCTTTTGTGACATCACTCTTTACTTTATTATCTAGTTGACTAAATTTGAATTTAATCATGTGATTAAGTACTCATACAACTTAATTAAGGTGATTAAGCAAGGATTAGTGATTAACACACAAGAACGCAATTAACAAAAATTAATCTTATGATTAAGCTTAATTAACCTTAATTAAACTCGAGTAAGCTAATTAAGGGCGATTAGTGCTTAATTAAGCTATAAAGGCTCTAACTCGCTTAATTAGAGATTATTTAATCTCGATTAAGCATTCTCTTGGCTCCTCTCACCCGAGTCAACCCCTTAATTAAGCCTTAATCTCATAATTTCTCATTAAGTGCCTAATTACTCAGGGTTACTGAGGTAATTTAGCATGGCATGAAATTGAGGATGTTACATTTCTCCTCACCTTAAAAAGAATTTTGCCCACAAAATTCGTTACCTGTAAACAAATTCGGATATTCGTTCTTCATTTCGGCCTCCAGCTCCCACGTATATTCTTCCATATTCCTTCTACCCCAAGCCACCTTGACAAAGGGTACCGTCTTTCTCCTCAACTGTTTTGCCCCACGATCCACGATCCGAGATGGCGGTAGATTGAAAGTTAGGTCCTCCTTTAACTGTACACTTTCAGGCTCAAGTAGATGACTAGGATTGGAGTGGTATTGTCTCAATTGAGACACATGGAAGACATCGTGAAGGTTTGACAAATTAGGAGGTAAGGCTATTTAGTAAGCAACTGACTCGACACGTTTTAAAATTTGAAAAGGGCCAAGGAAACGGGGGCTTAACTTTTTGACCTTCATAGCTCTACCTATACCGGTCGTAGGAGTGATTTTCAGGAACACATGTTCTCCTTCTTGGAACTCTAGAGGCTTTCTCCTCTTATCCGCAGAACTCTTTTGACGGCTCTCAGCCATAAGAATTTTGTCCCTAATCCTTCTTATTTGCTCAGTGGTCTGCCTCACAGGATCAGGTTCTAATAGGCTTTGCTCACCCGGTTCACACCAACACAGGGGTGATTGACACTTCCTTCCATACAAAGCTTCATAGGGTGCCATACCAATACTTGCATGATGGCTATTGTTATAGGCAAACTCAATCAAAGGTAGGTATTTGTCCCAACTTCCTCGGTTGTCCAACACACAAGCTCTCAGCATATCCTCCAAAGTTTGAATAGTCCTCTCTGATTGTCCATCTGTCTGGGGGTGATAAGCTGTACTTAGACAAAGTTTCGTCCCAAATGCCCTTTGCAAAGCTCCCCAGAATCTAGAGGTAAACCTCGGGTCCCTATCTGAGATTATGGTTGAAGGTACACCATGCAATCTTACTATCTCTTGAACATACAGCTGGGCTAACTTTTCCAAAGGATAAGTAGCTTGAATGGGCAAAAAGTGAGCAGACTTGGTTAATCTGTCAACAATTACCCATATCGCATCGAAACCAGCTTGCGTTTTGGGTAAACCCATCACGAAGTCCATAGAGATGCTTTCCCATTTCCATTATGGGATCTCCAATGATTGTAACATACGTTTACATCACGAAGTCCATAGAGATGCTTTCCCATTTCCATTATGGGATCTCCAATGATTGCAACATACCAAAGGGTTTTTGGTGTTCAATCTTTACTTTCTGGTAGACTAAACACTTGCCTACCAACTCTGCAATATCCCTCTATAATCCTGGCCACCAGAACATCTTCTTAACATCTTGATACATCTTTGTCACACTAGGGTGTATGGTGAAATGGCTCTTATGAGCCTCCTCCAAAATCCTTCTTCGGAGGTCACCACTTGCGGGTACACATACTCTTCCTTCAAATTTCCATAGTCCATCTATACCTTTCGCAAAACCCTTCAACTTTCCTTCTTTCACCAATGCTAGGGTTTTCAAGAACTCCTCTTCCTCGCCTTGGGCTTGAGCAGTTTGACTCTTGAAATCGCTCATCACCCTAATCTGATTCAATCTTATGCTATGGGGGGTCAACACAACTCGAAGGTTAAGGTCTCTAAAGCTCCTTACTAGCTCATCCTCCTTGACCATCATCCATGATGCATGCAAGGATTTTCGACTTAATGCATCAGCCACCACATTGGCCGTCCGAGGATGATAGTTCAACCCAAAATCATAATCCTTGAGAAACTCCATCCATCTCCTTTGCCTCATATTCAACTCCTTTTGATCAAAGAGATACTTCAAGCTCTTATAATTAGAGAACACCTTGAACTTCACACCATATAGATAATGCCTCCATATCTTCAGGGCAAACACTACAGCTGCTAATTCCAAATCATGGGTTGGGTAGTTCACTTTGTGAGGCTTTAACTGTCTAGAGGCATAAGCCACCACATTCCTATTCTGCATCAAGACACAACCTAAACCTCTCCCAGAGGCATCACAGTAAACCTCGAACGGTCCACTAGGGTCCGGCAAGACTAATACCAGGGTTGAGGTTAACTTACCTTTTAGCTCTTGAAAGCTTTACTCATAGTCCATTGTCCACACAAACTGGGCATCCTTCCTTGTCAACTTGGTTAAGGGTAAGGATATCTGGGAAAACCCTTTTATAAACCTGCAGTAGTAACCGGCTAAAACCAAGAAACTCGGTATCTCAGTTACTGAGGTTGGCCTCTCCCAATTCATCACTGCCTCAACCTTACTTGGGTCCACTGTAATACCCCCTTGTGACACCACATGCCCTAAGAACTTTACTTCCTCCATCCAGAATTCACACTTAGATAGCTTGGCATAAAGCTTCTTTTCCCTCAAGATCCTTAACACAACCCTCAAATGTTCTTCATCTTCTTCACTCGTTCTCCAATCGATGAGAATATCATCTATGAAAACAACTACAAACTTGTCCACATAGGGTCTAAAGATCCTATTCACATAATCCATGAAAACAGCAGGAGCATTAGTCAATCCAAGCGACATCACTGTGAACTCATAATGCCCATACCTTGTCCTGAAAGCCATCTTGGGAATCTTCTCCTCCTTCACCCTTATCTGATGATACCCAGACCTTAGATCAATCTTAGAGAACACAGCTACACCTCGCAGTTGGTCCATGAGGTCATCTATCCTAGGTAAGGGATACTTGTTTTTAACAGTCACTTTGTTTAATTGCCTATAATCCACACATAGCCTCATACTACCATCCTTCTTTTTCATAAATAATACCGGGGCTCCCCAAGGTAAGGCATTGGGTCTTACAAACTTCTTCTCCAATAATTCTTCCAATTGTCCCTTCAACTCTGATAACTCCACTGGGGATATCCTATAGGGTGCTATAGAGATTGGCCCAATACCCGACACTAACTCTATAGAAAACTCGATTTCCCTCTCTAGGAGAAACTCGGGTATGTCATCAGGAAACACATCGGGGTATTCCTTGACTATGAGGATCTCATCCAATACTTGCTCGAGTTCCACTTCACTTGCCATAAAAAGAACTTATACCTGATCATACAACTCACTACTTCCTACCTTAATAGAGTTCAAAAACAAACTAACAGGCTCCACAGGCTTAACAGGCATAGGGGGAAAAACAATGGATTTTTCAGAGCAATTTATCATAGCATGGTTAGCCGAAAGCCAATCCATGCCCAGAATCAAATCCAAACAAGACAAAGGCAAGCAAATCAAATTCGCTACGAAAGATCTACCATTAATTTGGAATTGACAACTCAAGAAACAATGACAAGTCTTAACTGGTTTCTGAGCAAGAGTAGAAACAATTAACATATAAGGCAATTCAGATATAGACAATCCTAATCTATCTACACAATCATGAGAAATAAAGGAGTGTGTAGCTCCAGAATCATACAGCACAGTTAAGGTCCTACCATTAACCTCGCACTTACCTTGGAACAGATCGTCGGACTGAGTGTTCTCCTCAGCATTAAGGGCAAAGACCCTTCCTTGGTGTTGGGGCTTGTTGGTAAGGGACATCAGCTTGATAGTGCAGTCTCTAGCCATATGTCCAGGCTTTCCGCATCGGAAACAAGCATTTTGGCCAGCTAAACAAGGGCGTCCTCCATGATGTTTGCCACACTTAGGGTAGGCTTGACCATTCGCTGGCTTGGGTGAATTCCCAGTAGGCTTTTGGGGTTGATTTCCTTTGAAACCTCCACCTTGAAATGGTCTCCTCAGTGGTTGGGGATTGAACTTCTGCCCTTGCGGTGCCATCTTCTTCTTGTAGGCTTCGGACCTAGCCACAGACAGCTTGTGGTTGCAATGCTCCACCAAACAGCACTTGTTGACGAGTGTAGCATAGTCACGGATCTCCATGGGTCCTACAGATGCCAATATCTTCTCACGCAATCCCCCTTCAAACTTCACACATTTCTAGCGCTCATCTAGGTTCCCTTGATAAATTGTCGAGAACTTGCATAGCTCCCCAAACTTGGCCGTATACTCGGCAACATTCATGGTCCCTTGACGCAGACTCATGAACTCCAGCTCCTTTGCATTCCTCACGGATGTGGGAAAATACTTCTCATAAAAGTGCGTCTTGAAAACCTCCTACGTGATGTGGGTTTGGGTTCCTCCCAAAAGCCTCTTTGTGCCTACCCACCAGAACTTGGCATCAGCTTCCAACATATAGGTAGCAAAGGCTACCTTTTGCTCCTCGGTAAAGGCTAACACCGTAAAAATCTTCTCAATGGCCTTGATCCATTCGTCAGCTCGATCGGGGTTGTACGTTCCTCTGAAACTCGGCGGGTTTGCCTTTCGGAACTCAGCAAACTTGAGGTATTCAAGATCTACCTCAGCTCCTCCATTGTGCCCTTCGGGATTCACCTTATCCCTTTGCTCCATTTGCTCCATCATGCGATGCGCAGCAACAGCCTGCTCCTTCATGACAGCAGCCATTTCACGGAGCGTCCCCATAACTTCCTTGGGACCTTCCGGCTCGTTACGAGGCCTACCACGTCTTCCTGAAGCCATTAGTTCCTGGTACACAAAACATAAGACATTGAGTTGATTAGGCTCAACATTTATGTTGACTGAACCAGCAACTAACCACATTCAGAACAGACGATCATGCACATCTAACTCCTACGTCTCATCATACAGACGAGACTCAAAGCATGACTCAACTAACACGTATGCTTAGAAGCACAATCAGTCCATCCCCAGGCTCTTCAAGGATGAACTGCTCTGAAACCAAAATGTAACAACCTAATAGTTCCATTCTATGCTTAAGTCATATTGTGAAATTACTAGTTGTTACTTTTGCTCGCGGAACAAACATTACCTTTTACAAATTACTTTTTAAACGAAAATAAGGGTAAATTTTTTTTTAAATAAAACAATTAAACCGATTTTGAAATCGAGAGCCATGAGCGCATCGTGAACATGTAATACAAACGTCGCTATCCCATACATACATCGCATTTAACATACATAGAAATCATAAGAATAACCATAATCTTAGATGAAGATAACATTCATTCCATAGCCATCGCATAGTTAATGTAGTAGTAGTAATAGCAATAGTCATACACAATGATAGCAATAGGTCCGATACCTACTGTCGGCCCTACAAAATAACCTAACGAAATACATGATAAAAGGAAATACATAAACAATCCCATACACCCATACATGCCATAAGAAAAATGATAACCCTAGCTACAACCAAAAGGGGCTATCCTCATGCTCGGCTCTGCATGTAAGTCCACATCTCACTCATCTGGCGGAAGGTAGCCATTCCCGAACCCACTGAGAGGAATATCACTACATCCTCCTCCTCAAGCACAGCCACGCCCATGAGGCATGGCACGAGTACGGATGAACCCGCAACCACAAACCGGGGGTGGTGTGTGACGAGGGGTTGCAGAAAAAGAAGACGAGTCGGACGACAGATGGATCCCAGACGGGTAGGAAGGCTCAGACGGGTCAGTCTCCACATGATAGCACGGATGAGAAGGCTCCGAAGGATCTGAATCCAACGAAACTGTCGGTGTCAGGTGGGTGTCCGAATCGAAATCTCCTTTAGTGGGGTACCTCAAAGGATGAAAGGGCGGGTGAATGTCATCGATAGTGTTGTCGTCGAATGGCTCATGAGGGCAGAAAAATGAACTCATCATGGGTGCACAGAACTGGTGGCTATGGAACATATAGACCCGCATCGCTACCTGAGCAGTCAGCACAATGCATTCAGCACTGGGTCGAAGTGCTAATGCATCACTGGAAACTCAATGAAGATCACCACCGTGCCCGACGCCGGCATCCTCTGAAGACGACACGGAAACATAGGAGTGAAAAATACTAAATTTCTCAGTAGGATCGCGACTAGGCAACAAAGTGTCATCGTCATCATCCCAGCCACTTCGGGTTTAATTATAAAAACAGTGGATAGATATACGTTCAATTTTAAGAATTTTGAAAACTTATACTCTGAAGCGGGTTGCCTTTAAACTTAACATCACAACTACATCATCATAATCTAACATACATACTGAAGGATAGAGTAAACATTCATAATGCAAATGGGCACATAAGTACATGCAAGGACATGCATCATCATAGACTTAACCATGGTTATGCTTTTGACTTTACTTTCATTTTTAGCACGTGCTTTACATTCTTTACTTTCCTTTGAAATAAACTGCTTTTGGACATGAGCTCATTCTGTGACCGTCGTCACGCAGTACTAACCAAATCAGACTAAGCCGATATTGGTTACCTCTAAGCTGGAGGGTCCTCCATGTCACCCTTGCCTCCCTCATAGAGGTTCCTTGAGTCCTTGTGGATCGCCATCTCTCACTTCCCTTACCGAAGTGATTGAAGGGTCATGTCCCATTAATTCTTTGCTTATCATTATACTTTACATGCATAATACTTCTTTGATTAGACACATGCAATGATATGACTAAGTCCATAATTTTGATGGAAATCCGACAGCATAACGACTAGACCGGAGCTTCCCCAAAATGCCAATCATAAACTTTCAACCAACAGTTCATCATATCTATATCATATCATCATACTCATCATACTCATCATTCAATCATGAGACAAAGCTCAATCAAACCCATCATTCATCATGCCGAATGGCATCACCCATTCATATCCTAAAGGGGTTTATAGTTATGTTTTTCTTTGCGAAGAATATTATGAATCATTATATGATTTCTCGTGGTTACCCATGAGAGAATCACATAGTTAGGAAATGTGTTTGTAGTCTTTTAGTTACTTAGTCCTTGTATGAAAGTATTCTTTACTTAAGTACATGTCTTATGGAACACTTGTTCAAATTAATTAAATCATGTGATTGTTTCCTTTCCTTGGGATAGTGCACTTAGCGATTCCTAGGTTCATAGTATGCTCAGAGGCCCTAATCATACTTCTGTTCCCAAGGACTTCGAGATCCCTCTAATCCTTGGGTCATGACAATGCATAACACATCATGAACCCAACAACACCAATGTTCACTAATCACCAAGGGTGACTTTTAACTTATTCAAGTTACAAAGTTTTAAACTTTTACTAATAATATACCAAGGTTTTGCCTTAAACATTATTAAAGTTGTCATTCTTTATAAAGTAGCCATAAAGTTTTATTCTTTATGAAAGTAAGTGCCTTTGACATTAAGCTCTTATCTTAAGATTGGATCTTTATGAAATAATGATACAAGTTACTAGCATTTTAAATAAAAAGTCTTGTTCTTTATAAAAGTTAACACCTTTTTGCATTATTTTGGTTCAAGATCAAAACTTTATGAATTAAATGTTACAAAACAACACTTTTATGACTTAAAGATTTCATTCTTGATTAAAGTTTGAAACTTTATGAAAGGTCTTTTCTTAAAGGTTGGATTTTCTAAGACATAAAGTAACAAGATATCATTTCATAACTCAAAAAGGCTTGTTCTTCTAAAAAGCTTAGACTTTTTCATGTATCTTTGTCTTCAAGATAAAACAAAAAAAAAGCTTTATGATGGCACTAAAACTTGCGCCACTTTTTGTGCATCAAGAAGCAAACTTTTTAAAGTTTAAAGCTTTTAGAATGTTCATAGTCTTATCAAATCATGAAAACATAAAAAGGTGAAGCTTTTCTAATCATTCACTCATCACAAAAAGAAAGGAACAACTTTAAGCAAGAGAACAATAAGAACATATTTTTCCAAAAAGAGGAAACTTAAGAATACATGAAGAATATCAAGAACACATTTTTCTAAAAGTGAAAACTTAAGAACACATGAAGAACATCAAGAACATATTTTTTCAAAAGAGGAAACTTAAGAACACATGAAGAACATAAAATGAAAACTTTGGCTCTTGGAGAGCATGAAGGATATTTTCAAGCTTTCACTTAGAAATCTTGGTCATGAAAGAACTATGCTCCAAGCTTTCTTGGGTGAACAAAATGAAAAAGATGAAGGTCACTACCTTTCTTGAAGATGGTGCAAAAACAAGAGAGGAGGAAGAAGAAGATGATGACTCCTCTTGATGATGATGATGGCAGTTTTGCAAGAAGGAAGGAGAAGCTCTTGAAATCTTGTGGAAATGGAGGTTGTAGTGTTTTGATCTTGTCTCCAAAAACCCAAAGATGAGGTCTTTGAAGGGCTAAGTGAGTGGTTTAGGGTGGTGGTGGTGGTGGAGAAAGGAAGAGGAAGATGAAGAAGATGAAGAAGTGTTTAGAGAGAAGTTGGAGAATTTGAATTGAAGAGAGAGAATATGATGAGTGAAAATGGAAATGGATGAGGGAAGGAGGGAGGAAAGTGGCGTCCTACATTAAGGGAGGGAGAGTGAGATATTTTGCCTAATTTTGTGTTAATTAAGGTTTAAGGGGACAAATGGGATGATAGGGAGATAAAGCATGTTCAAACTCTTACATAAAGTAGTCTTGTCTAATGCTTTATGCTTTTATGACATCACTCTTTACTTTATTGTCTAGTTGACTAAATTTGAATTTAATCATGTGATTAAGTGCTCATACAACTTAATTAAGGTGATTAAGCAAGGATTAGTGATTAATACACAAGAACACGATTAACAAAAATTAATCTTATGATTAAGCTTAATTAACCTTAATTAAACTCGAGTAAGCTAATTAAGGGCGATTAGTGCTTAATTAAGCTATAAAGGCTCTGACTCGCTTAATTAGAGATTATCTAATCTCGATTAAGCAAGCATTCTCTTGACTCCTCTCACCCGAGTCAACCTCTTAATTAAGCTTTAATCTCATAATTTCTTATTAAGTGCCTAATTACTCAGGGTTACTGAAGTAATTTAGTACGGCATGAAATTGAGGATGTTACAGTGTGCAGCTATGCGCACCCCCTTTTCTCAAGTGACTTCATTTTTGGATGCTGTGCTATAGCCTAGCCTTTGCACTACAACGCAATATTGAGTTGGCCCAAGAATTTTAGTTGTGCTGTAGCACAACCCTTGCGCTATAGTGTGACCATGATTGCATAAATTAGTGCGCTGGGGCCAAGTTTTGAGAAAGAAGATTCATACACTATAAAAGGCAACACTTCTTATCAGAAACAGATCCCTAGACATATTTACACACTTCCCAAGACAAAAGACTTCTTCCAGAGAGATTGAAGGTGAAGATTCAACGATTCCAAAGCTCAAACTCATCGTGGAGAGAGTCACATTCTTCTGAATCTCTTGTCTCTAGCTTCAACACTTTATGGTTTTTTGTTCTTCTATATCCTCATCTTTATACTCTTTTGTTATTTTCTTTTCTTCAGTTGTGAACTAATTTTCTTTTGCTATGGCATTAATGGACCTTTTTTGTATGACAATTTTTCGTATGAAATAATGTTAATCTTGTTTCTATCTCAATTACTTAGTGTTTTTGTTTGTGCTTAATGCCTTTAATTGCTTGATCACCAATTAATTGATTTGGGGATTTACAATAACTTGAAAAAGGATTCGTGAATAAAGCCTCTTAATGTAAACACTATGGGTTGAGCAAAAACTAGAGATAGACAAATGCGGTTCATACAGTCAACATAGGAACCCATAAAACTTCAAACTTTACCTAGATTAGTTTGTGCTAAGAGATTATACAATTAACTTAGGATAAAGAGTACTGCTTGACCTAAATAGACGCTAGGAATAAATTAAGATGAACTGACCGTGAGTTAATTAGGATAGGAACTAATTAATAGAAATTCGTAGTAAATACATCTACAATAGGTGAAATTAATTAGCCATAGCGTTCATCCCATTGCATTTGTCCATCCTATCAGCATCAATCTCCATTATACTTTGCTTATATTTTAATTAAAATTTTATCTTAATTTTCTATATTCATGAATTCATTCCATCAAATAGTCATCCCTTAAACTATTTGGTATTTGATCTATCCTCATAGGAACGATGCTTTACTTATCACTTTATTACTTGTACGACCTGGTGTACTTGCCAGAGCCGCATCAATATTTCTATGTTATTTTCTTTAACCATCAAACCCATTTACTTTCTCTATAAACCTTTTCTCTCTCAAATTACTGAAATCACAAATACTATTCATCATTGTTCACTTTCTCACTCAAGATTCAAACTTTCATCACTTTCTATATTCACCTTCAACATCAACCCAAACACATTCCTTTTTATTTAAGCTCTAACCTTTCATTTTTCTCAATGGCTGACAAGGGTTACTAAAGTGTCCCCTACATTTTTGATGATGAAGAAACGCAAGCAAATTTCTAAAATAACTTTTCAAAGACCCATTGCTAGAAGGAGAAGTTTCTACTTGGAGAGCTTTATTTCTTTTCCTAAAGTCTTCAACATTTTCGAGTTCCAAGGATGGAACTATTTTCTAAGGATTTCAAAAGACATCTGCACTGGGGTGATTCCTACTTTCTACAACACCCTCTTTCCCTCTTATGAAGACAATACATTACTTAGAAGCATTGTTGGAAGCTTTGAGTTGCAAGTCTTACCTTCTGACATCGTTTAATAACCAACACTCCCAATGATGGCATCCTTTGTCGCAGTGAAGAAAGATGGCGGGAAGAAGTTAGTGCCACAGAAGAAGAAGTTACTGAGATTCTCATAGGGAAGCAAAATATGAGAGCAAGAGATATTCAAACCTCTTACTTGCTAGTTCCTATTCGAGCTATATATTCTATGGTTCAACACATTATGTTGCCTAGAAGTGGTAATGTAACATCCCCACTTTCGTAAATAAAACGTAATGGAAATTTTGAATTATTTCCCTTAGGCAGTGTGAGAATTTCTCAGGCAGTGCTATGCCATGATGATCCTCACACTTGGAATTATAGGGTAGTGTAACATTGCCGTTTAAAATATGGCATTACCATATGTTAAAAATTAGGAAATAATAAAAGTGCCCCTGTAAACTTTTGTTAATTGCAGTGATGCCCAGAATTTTTAGAAATTATATTTTGACCCTAAAGACTTATTCCCACAATAACCCTGGAACTTTTCATGAAATGACTTTCATGTCCTGACATCTGTAGAATTAGCAGAATGGAATTTTAAACAGAGCAAAATCATGTTATGAAACTGCAGAAGTTTAAATCTTTGCCAATTAGGCCAGGGAGGCAATCTGGTGTGAAATGATGTGGGGTGCCCCTAGACTTGCTCAAAATTATGGAAATGCCATTAGTTACAGACAATAGAAAACAAAAAGGCTCCGAAATTGTGAAAATGTCTAATTTACATCGTTAATCTATTTATTTGGTTTCAATAGTTATGTAAGGGCAATTAGAAGTTAATTAAATATTAATTAGGAGTTAATTAAAGAGATTAAGATTAGGGAAAGATTAAAATAGACATGCAACAAATTTTAAGTTACCAGTAATATATTGCCGAATTGAAGGAAATCAGCAATGATTCGGTATTTTATACTACTAGAACCGAACCAGTAGAATTTTCTACAGAAAACCCTCACTTAAGTGGGTGAAATTCAGCCACCCCTTCCACATATGAATGGCGCCAAGTGTTGCTCAAGGTAGTGGAGAAAATTGGCCTCACCTCCACCACCAAGCCTCCACCAATTACATCTACTCTTGGGTGAGATATTTCCTTTCTTATGCCCCCTCAATTTCGGCCTTCTCTCACTCTCTTTCAGACTTACTTTCTTCTTCCTCTCACCATCTTCTTCCACTTTCAACATCCATCAAGTTTCTTGCACCCAAATCTTTCATTAAAACTCAAGACTAGCTTGTGGTGGCACCAAAATCAAGGTAAGAATCTCAACTTTCTCCTTCTTTTCTTTGAATTGGGGCTGCCTAGGGTCCCTTATTCATCCATGATTCTGATATTGTGATGGGTGGAGATGATGAGTTAAGGCTAGTTTAAGGAGTATATATGAGTTTGAATTGAAGATTGGATGGATTGATTCAAGGAGAACATGAATCCAAGAAGAATTCAAGAAGCTGTTAGGGTTTTCCCCTTGATGGTCTGTATAGCAGAGTGTACGGCTCTGCCTAAAGCTATTTAAATTTGATGAATCCATTTTATATGAAACTAGACATTCAGATCTTTCTATACATATAAAATATAAGGCCATTGGGTTAGTATAGAGTTAGTTATGAATTTTTGAAGTTTGACCTAGAAATCTGGATTCTCATCTAGGCAGTATGAGTTGAGAAGAGTGTAACTCACCCTACACAACTCTAAATTGAGTGCAATCAACGCTGTTTGAAAGCTAACATGTAAGGAAACATCCCATAAAAATTTCAAAGTCAGATTCATTGCCAATTGTTCCCAGCACATCAATGAAGTTGACTTAAGTTCAAACTGGGCTGGAACAAGGTAGTTCAGTAGAGTCAAGTTACGGGGCTTATATCTAGAAATATACTCATACAAATGATATGAAATCTTTCATTCAAAATCTTGTTCTATTAGCTTTAAATTGACATAAATCTCGCATGATTTCACCTAGATTTCTATTTTTAGTTAATTTTCACTTATAAGGGTACATTTCTAGCTAAGTACAGGGCAGTCTGAGGTAAAATACTAATAACTTGAGTTATACAAGTCAAAATGAGATGGGACCAAGAGGGTTGGAAACTAGACACATAGAGCTATGACATATCCAAAATTCAGGTTTAAACGAGTTGAATTGTACTAAAGGTGGATTATACAAAATTCGGGCAGAATAGGATGAAGTAAGCAGAAACTCTATTGAGGGTTGTATTGAATTTAATGAATGATATTGTGAATGTATAATCGCTGTCCCATATTGATTTGCATGTTTGAATGATTTTACTGGTAGTCTGGCACTATTCACAGTGAAGCGAACTCAATCCGTTATGCTGCCGAATTTTCGGCAGGAGTTTATGAAGTTATGAGAGCTTATGCTATGAGTGATTATGCTTTGGATATATTTACATTTGCCTGTCATGTTCATGTATGTCATGCATGCAAGTATAATTAGAATATGATATGAGAAATAAGGTGTGAGACATATCCATGAATGCACAAAGCATCCCCATGCATGATAAGATATGGAAAGGAAAAAGATAATAAGAACTTGCAAGAGGGACATACTAAGCTACCATGTGAGGCCTAGCATAAACCCAGCTAGCGTGGACTAGAGCAGTACTTTCTAAGACTTGGGCCAGCCCTCGACCATATTTAATGGCAATAGACCGGCGTGAAGGTCGGGGAAAGTAAACCCGTCACTCATGTATAGGTATGAGCTCAAACCTGAAAAGTAGGCTATTACCCAGGGGTGAGAGAGGCCATTCACCTCCGGGGGACCAAGTACAGAAGAGCAAGATCAAGTTGCAAGTTAAAGAAAGAGACGAGTTAAGTCAAGTGCACTTGCATATAGTCAAGTATAAGTATCTATATGTGCATATTCAATTATCTCGTTATGTCATAATGTCATTATGATTCTTGTTGAAGCATATTACTCTATTCGTATTTCCATGTCTGTTATATAATGTGACAAGTGGATGTTAAAATATAACCTGCTTTTGAGAAAGATGTTTTAACCTAAAACTGAACCACTGGTTGTATATATGTGCTCACACTTTCATAAGAAACCAAAGCGGCTAGAATGTTTATGATGACATTGTATACGTGATGGTCCGAATTTACCTACTAAGAACCTCAGGTTCTCACTGCTTGCTTGTATGTTCTTCTTTCCATAAACATTCCAAATCCTAGGCTAAAACTTAAGAACAAGGCAGAATCTTGGGATGTTCATCATGCAAGACTCAGGCTTAAGTCAACCTGGAAGACTACAGAGGCCGATTGAAGTTCAGAAAAGGGCAACAGCCGAAATGTAGGAGCAGTTTCTGCGTATAACATTAGTTACAAACATTTTTCTTAAGTTGTACTTATTTTATTCTCTATGTATCAGAGATGACGAAATTTATGAACTACATTCAGTAATAAAATGTGCAGCTAAAGGGCCATGTATTGTATATTTTTCGCATTTTAAAGATTTTCTTAACACAGTAACAACCTCTTAATATAATTCCATGACTCGAGCATGGCTTATATAATAGAGGGTATTGCAGGTAACATAAATGTTGTAACTAAGGTGGAATAGATGGTGGTGTTCTGCCTCATGACCAGAAGAAAGATCAACTTGGTAAAGTTGATTTTGGACTTCATCCTTACTGCTGTTAATGCTAAAAGAACAAGACATGCCACTCTACCTTATGGCATGTTTCTCACAAGGGTTTTTATCAGGGCTCAATTATAACATCCCCAATTTTACATAAACTAATTAGCTTAGTGTCACTGACTAATTAGAGAGGTTAGTGATTAGTCAAGGATTAATCAACCAATCTCAAGAGCAAAAGCTTAGTAATTAGGGGAAAAGTCAACAAATCAACTAAAAGTCAATGATCAATTAAAAAAGTCAACAATTGAACAATGGCAACATAAATGATTTAATTAAGGCTTAATCATCCAAATCTTGCTAATTCATGACTAAGAACAAAATTATGGTAATATAATCTTATTAATTAAGCACATGACAAATGTTTTACCCTAATCAAATGTGATAAATTAATCCTCACACACTAAATATAAAATTCGTGGGAATAATTCTTTTTAGAGAAAAAAAAGTCTTAAAAATGTAATTAATCAAAATAGTTTAAAGGGCAATTAAACTAATCTAATTGCTTAACACTTAGATAATTCTAATAACAATAAAAATTCAAAAATTTCCCTTTAATCATGCTTGAAAATTTGGGCCAAGTAAGACTCATCATCCACCATCTATTTATCTCCTAATCTTACACCATAGGATTAAGGCTTATTATGGTTAAGTACCTTGATGTAAGATTAACTAAAAGAAGGCTATCCTACACATGGATCGCACTTGATTTGCCATAAACCATCAAAGTGGATCAACCCATTAATAGCATGGAGTTAGCCATTAACCACCTTAGAAAACACAAAAGGATTTGAGCCATGCACCCAAGACTCAAGGATGGAACAACCACTCTTTCACCCCATGGTCACCAAGCCTATTCCTAAGTGAAAGAAGTAACAAAGCAGTCAGCCTAAGGCCGTGAGACTTACACCCAAACAGCCCTATTTCATTCTCATTTTGCCACTCCCATTCTCTTACTACAAGCCTAAAGTTCTTACTTCTCTCTAAACTCCACACTACCTCCTCTTTGTTCTTTTTATCCTTTTTGTTCTTCTTACTTTCCTACTTCAATCAACCTTATTTACCACCACCATTCTCACAAGCCCTTCAAAGACCACCTTCTTTGGTCTTTGAAGAAGATACTCAAGCACACACCTAGCTCCATTTTCAAGCTCCAAAGGAGGGAGATCATCTCCAACCTTTCCACTTTCAAGCACTTCAAAAAGCTTCTTATGGTAGTCACTCTAACCCCTCTTTTTTGTATGTTTTCAAGCACTAGAACTGCTAAGCTTCTCATAGCTAGGTTGTTCTAGGACTTGCTCGTACGTCTCATGACCATACTCTTTTTGTATGAAGTTTTTCCTAGTGTTAAAGTATTTTCTTAAAGTATGATTATGTTGTATAAGCACTTTTATGAATCAAACTTTATCTAAAGTCTAAATGCAGATTTATCACTAAAACTTCAAAGTATGAAAGTAAAATGAAAGATAAAAATGGTCATTTGAGGAGGAACCTTAATATTTCTATAAAACAAGCTAAGAAAATGAAATCTGGAGATGCTAAAATTCTAGTAGTCTATATGGAAAATGTAATAACTCATTTTATACAACTCAAAATGCAACAAAACCAATTTTATATGAAAATAGACTCAAAAGCTTTCCATACATGAAAAAATGTGTGAGCATTGGACTTAAAATGAGGGAGATATGAATTTTGAAAGTGGGTTACACCTAGTAGTGTTTCTGTCTGGATAGCCTACACTAAAATCTTTATAACTCAAGTTATGTAAAACATTTTTTAGTAGGACCAAATTTATAAGAAAGCTAAAACATAAGGGAACAACTCCATAAAATATCTTGGTCAGATTCCTTTTGTGGAACTCCTAGTAAATTCAAAAAATTACCGGTACCTGGATAAACCTAAAAATTGAAAAGTGATAGTGTTTAGTGTACAACTCACGTTAAACTTCGAATTTTCGAGTGGGGTTTGTTTTGTTTAAAAGAGAGTTTAGAGAAGCATAATCCCACAAAAATTAAATTAAACAATAAAAGATAAAATTATGGTAATATTTCTAAGTTATTACCCTACAATGAAAACATAAATTTGGTTACGGCAAAGTGAAAAGCAAACTTGATAACCCTAAAGACCCTCAACTTAAAACATTGAGACTTCATAATTCAACTTAAAAGATTCAAAAAGAGAAGTAGTAGAAACTTGCTTCCAAGATAAAAGAATGGCACAATGTGAAAATCTTACTAAAAGCTTGCACCTAAATTACTAAGCTAAGCTTATAAGACTTTGCTTGTGATATATGTCTTTGCGTGCAAGTATGATGACAATGATGATGATGATGATTATGCTAAGTGTGATGATCATGATGTTGTGGGATGTATAATGATGTCTTGTGATTAGAATTCTCTGTTTGGCAAATTTTGGGGAAGCTCTGGTCTAATCGTTATGCTGCCGGATTTCAATAAAAACTATGGACTTTCATATGCATTAATTAATGAAAGATGAAACTAACAGTGTGATCTTTCAAAAGGCAAGGTGACCTTCAAAGACAAGATAAGTGGATATGATCTTTCAAAAAAGGAGGTGATCCTTAAGCTTGGGTGATCTTTTGTAAGGGAAGATGAAACCTACTCTTCCCCCTCTCCCACAAGGTTCCGAGAATTTAAAGTGGTGATGACCACTGTATGAGCTCATTACCATTCAAGTTAAGAGGGTGATAAATAAAATATTTATGATTAAGTCAAGTTTAATGAAAGAACAGGCTTCGGTCCAACCCAAGAAAAGAAAGAAAATGTAAAGATGTTTATGTATGATGCACCTATCTATATTTCCCCTTTATGTCCATGCTAATGTAATTGCCATGATAAGAATACATGTTTAAAAAAAAGAACCCTCTTCGGATAATTATGTTATCGAAAACCTAATAAATCAACTATATGCATGCTCACTAATTCTTTTTGAAAAACCTGAAATGGCTGGGATGATAACAACAACCCTTATGTGTGAAGTTAGAGTCCTATTAAGAAATATTATTTCTTACCTTTATTTATTTCCATATCATCGCCAGATCCTAATGGCGCACTAATGAAGAACTCCATGGATATAAAGATCCAGAAACCCCAGGCAAACATTTTGATAGAAAACAAGATTTAGGATAAAAATCCTCTCTGCTAAACCCCCAAGAAACCTATCAATGGAAACGTAGATAATAGGGAAAAGATAGAAAATTCTGCATCACACAGAAACAAAATAAGGAAAACCTCACAATAGTATTGATAGTCAAACCATAATAAACTATGAATTGTCCATAGGCCAAGTTGCCTATTTATACATAAATCCTAAAATTAATAAAAAATAGAAATCATCTAATCCTATCTACAAGATCTAATTTGAAACTCAAATTAAAAAAATTAACGATATGATTCTATTCTAAAAGACTTATTCCTAACTAATTTAAATCAACTTTGATCTTTATAGATTAGATCAAATTTGATTTAAATCTTGAAAGATAAAATAATTCAATTCAAATCTAAGTAAATCTAAACTAAGTCCAAACAAATCTAGACACAATCTAAATGTATCCCATCACATATTGGACTAGATTGTGGTGTCTCCAACATGATCAGATTGCTTGCTCTCCAAGTTACTGTAATTAAGTTTGATTCCTTAATCTCCAAGTAATTTGAAATAAGCTTGATTCCTTTGGCTCCAAGTTAATGCCATTGCACTTGAAATAAGCTATTGGGTTGTTTGATCTCCAAGTTATCAAAAAGCTCTTTTCCAATGTTGGAATGACCAAATTAGCCTCCTGAGCTCATATCATTCCCCCACTCTTTAAAAAGATTCATTCTTGAATCTTGCCCTCGTAATCTTCAGAGCCATCTCCACCATTACCTTCCCTTCATGAATCTATTTAAGAACCTACAAATGAAAAACCTCACTAACACTCTCTCCTTCTTCTTCTTCTTCTTTTTTGCCCTTTTTTGTCTCTATTTTTTTTTCATTATTTTCCTTCTTTTTTTTGGGCCTTTTTTTTCTTTTTTTTTCATGCTTTTTTTTAAACTGAATATATCTCAAATACAAAAAAAAAAATGTAGACAAAGTAGTCAAAACAAATAAGGAAACGAGGCTCAAAACGCAAAGAAAAAAACAAACAAGGTAAGTAAGATTAACAAAGCAGAAACAAAATAGAAACAAAGGATAGCAAACATAGGGTTTTCCTACTAGACCTCTAAGAAACTTATTCTTAGCAACCTAGGTCACCAGAAAAGGGTTTTCCTACAAGCCATCTAAGGAACCTATCCTTAGCAACCTAGATCAAAGGAAAGAATTTTCCCTACTAGACCTTTAAAGAACCTGTCTTTGACAACCTAGATCAAAAGGAAGAAAATTCTGCTTATAATCCTTTGAACCTTTTTCTGATTTCTTCTCCTTTTTTTTTTTGGATCTAAACTAGTAACTCAAAAACAAATGCAAAACAGAGAAGAAACATAGAGATAGAACAAAGACACGACAACAACACAAGAGGATAGAATGTAAAAACACAGAAAATAAGAATGAAAACGGACAAGAAAAGAAGACAAAATTGAAATGAAAGACGCAAAGATAGATAAATAGGAATTTGTCTAAACCTTGCTTTGAATACCAAATGATGAGGAACCCTGTGGCTATAAAGATCTAGAAACCCCAGGCATACACTTTGATAGAAAACAAGATTCAGGATAAAAACTCTCCCTATTAAACTCCTAAGAAACCTGTCCTTGGAAATGTAGATAATAGGAAAAAAGATAGAAAATTCTACATCACACAAAAACAAAATGAGGAAAGCCTCACAATTGTATTGGTAGTCAAACCATAATAAACTATGAACTGTCCATAGGCCAGGTTGCCTATTTATACCAAAATCCTAAAATTAATAAAAAATGAAAATTATCTAATCCTATCTAAAATATCTAATTTGAAACTGAAATTAAAAAAATTAATGATATAATTCTATCCTAAAAGACTTATTCCTAACTATTTAAATCAAATTTGATCTTTATAGATTAGATTATATTAGATTTAAATCTTAAAAGATAAACTAATTCAATTCAAATCTAAGTAAATCTAAACTAAGTCAAAATAAATCTAGACACAATCTAAATATATCCCATCACATATTGGACTAGATTGTAGTGCCTCCAACATGATCAGATTACTCGCTCTCCAAGTTACTGTCATCAAGTTTGATTCCTTGATCTCTAAGTAATTTGAAATAAGCTTGATTCCTTTGGCTCCAAGTTAACGCCATTGCACTTGAAATGAGCTCTTAGGTTGTTTGATCTCTAAGCTGTCAACAAGCTCTTTCCTAATGTTGGAATGACCAAATTACCTTCCTTAGCTCATATCACAGACCCTGTGGCCAAGATCATGGATCCACTAGAGTATGAATGGTCCTATGATGCGGATGCAAATGCAATCATGGCAACGACCACCACAATTGTTCATACTATTTCCAGCTTGGTCATGTGCACGAAGTAGCCAGGCCAGATCTTCCGTTAGCCCCTGTTGTCATTCCTGAGGCACCCCCTGCTTACCCATTAGCACCTTGGAATTTTCCACTGTCTCCTTTGCTGGATATTAAGATGGAGCCTATGTCTCCTGGATTGCCTTCTGTGGAGATATTGCCCTAGCTTGCTGTCCGAGTTATAGAGTTGAGTTCCATTGCTACCTCGATCCCGATGGCAACCTCACCTCCAATTCCCAAGTAACATCCAAGCACCAGCCTAATGTATGAGGAGGACCCCTCTGAGGAGACTTCCATAGCTGTGAGTCACGGTTCCGATGTCACTGCTGCCAGTCGTGCCCTGCTTATGGTTGAGTTCAGTCGTGCTCTTTACGCGGAAGTGCTTAGTAGGCACCCTCGCACTATCTGCACACCTTTCATTTTCCAAGGGCATGGAGCTAGGGGATGCAGTCGCTCCAGATCATGATGCTTGTAGGACTGAGGGATGTATTTGTGGAAGTTAGCTACTAGGGTTATGATTGGGGTAGACTAGTAGTCTAATCTAGTTTCTGTTTTCCTCATGTATTTTCATATTATGTTGGAACTCTATTGTATCAATGCATGTATTATGTAAGCCATGGCTTAGCCATGTGTCATTAATTGTACTTCATTATATTATGTTTTATATTTTATGGAATGGGAATCTTAAGCTTTGTTATATGTTATGTTCCATTTAGTTCCTTTATGCTTTATTTCGTTGAGATGGGATTTCTTATGCACAATGAGTACTTGATGTTTCTTTCATGCTCGAGGCTCAAGTTTTAATGCACTAAAAGCAATGACGTATTTAAAAAAAAAAAAATTTACCCTATTTTTCACGTAATTTATTTTCTAAAAGAGTGTAATTTTTCCGCGAGCATAAGTAACAACTGATAATCGGACATAACACGACTTAAGTGTAATATGGGATTATTAAGGTGTTACATCAATTACTACTAGATAGGCACAGAGCTGATAATAAGAGACCTACAACCATGATGAAGACCTTATCAGCCTTGTGATTGAAACCTTAAGCTCAAGAAAAAGAGAAAGAGAAAAAAAAGGACAAGAAGAAAAAAGATACTACTACTACTGCTGCTAAGGTAGCTAGCATTGGAAAGAGAAAATCCAACCCTTCTAAAGACGATAAGAAAAAGAAGAGAAAAGAAAGAAGCCTCTCTCTAATTCCTGAGGAGAGAAAGACAAGCAAGAGAAGAATGATGAGACTTGCTAAGAAGTCCTTTTCCTCCTTAAGGGCTGAAGATGAAGTCTTTGCAATTGGTGCAAAACTTACAAACTTGACAAACACTACTACAACTATTGCTACACCTTTTGCCCTTCGAGCTGCAAGATGTAACACCCTACTAATTTAATATTATGCTTAAGTAATAGCATGAAATTAAGTAGATTGTGTTACCATGTTAATACTCTGCTTACATTTCCTTTTCCATATCACTTTTTTTTGTTAACAGAAGAAACGGAGCGCTGTATATAATGAACGTGACAGAGTTTAATATATCATAACAGAAAAGATAAGAACAAATGACATATATACCGTCAACTGTATATGTGTATATATATATATATATATATAAATAGGAAGCCACTGCTTCAGTTTATGTACAAGTCTCAAAACAGAATACATAAGTAGGGCCAGTGTACCAAAAAGACATAAGGCCCGTATCAGTCAAAACAATTCTATGTGGTCCTCAAAGGACATTTCAAAATCTACTGCTAAGTCTATGACCCAAAGCTGCATGCTGCTAAAAGAAGGTCACGCTATACAACGTCATCTACTGCTGACCTACTCCGTCAGATAGTCATTGGCCATGCCAGGCCTGGCTGGTGAGTAGTTTGCACTGGGTTTTGAGGAGGATGATGCTAAGCTGGTGGCCTCTGAAGGGTCGCTCTTGGAGCTGAGCGGAAGGTTGGGTACCACCTGCGGGGGTGACTTTGGTGCAAGGTCGGCGGAGGCTGCGAGTGCTGGTGCGGAGAGTCTTTGGAGGAGGGTGTGCCACGTGTAAAGGAATCGCAAAGTAAGGGGCAACAGGGTCAAAAGCAAGGTGAAATAAGGGAACGGCAAAGTTCCTATCACTAAAAAGGTAAAGACGGAAATGGCAGGAGCCGATTATATATAATGAACCCACTACGGGATCGTGGTGGAGCAGCAGGTCTGGAACCTCAATAAAGAGAGTGGTCGTTGAATCCATCGTCAACGTCTGAGAATGATGCAGAAATGTAAAACGAGGTGAGAATTTCTTCAAATTCTCAGTAGGGTTCGCGTACAATGTTTAGCTGACATCACATTCATTCTCAATTGCCTCGATTTTTGTTTAATTATAAAAACATGGGATCAAACTGAACTATCTATATTCAATAAGTTTACGAAAACGTCTGGTCCGAGGCAAAGTTCAGTTTTACTTAAGACAACACAAGAAACAAAATAAACTACTAACAGTAATACACAGAATAATGAGTAGAATATATGAACATACGGCAGTAAGGGAATATAACAAACAAATTGTAAATAACTTGTAATGACCATTCACTGTAATTATGCATTTAATGCAATCATGCAAAACTTGTTCTTGAGCCTTTCTTCATAAACTTTTCCATTACTTAGTCCCCTGGGAGTTCTTGGCCACTTTAGACTCCTGGATAATAGTCTACTTTTTAGGATTGAGCTTGTTCCTATACAGGAATGGCGGGTGTACTTTCCCCAACCTTCCCACCGATCTATTGCCCTTAACTTTATTCTGGGGCTGGCCCAGGTATCATGGAACTTTCAGCATAACATAATCTTTAGGTTCATCATAACATGACTTTCATAACTTTCTTGAAAATGCACATGTATCTACATGTATATCATAAGTCATGCATATACTTTTCGGCGGCATAACGGAATGCGTCCGCTTCCTAATGAATAGTGCTAGTACTCAGAACACCAATTTCTCATAGAAGTCATAACATTCCATTCATACTTCAATATTAAACTCATAGGAACATTAGTTACATTAAAATGCATTGTCAGCCTCAAAGATAATCATTCAACCCGATTTTTGTAACTCAAGCCAAAATTTCTATTTAACTTATCCGAACCTAATTTTTGGATATGCTAAAGTTTTATGTGTCTATTTTCTAGCCTCTTTGGTCCCATCTAATTTTGATAAGTATAACTCAAGTTATTTAGGTTTTATCCCTACTGCCTCTAGTCGCTGCATTGCACACCTAAAAGTAAAAATCTACTAAAAATCAAAACTGGCTCAAATCATACGAAATTGGTCTCATATTAAAGCTAACAGGACAACTTTCATTTACAAAAGTTCCATTCCATTTGACTTAGTAAGGCTCAAGTTATAAGCCCCGAAATTTGACCTCCCTAAACTGCCTTATTTTACCCCAGTTTGGACATAGGGCAAATTCTTCGAATTATTGGGAACAAATACGATAGTAACAAACTTGTAATTTCTTTGTAGGTTTTCCTATGTATAAGCTTTCTAACAAAGTTCGTTTCACTCAATTTGGAGTTGTATAGGGTGAGTTACACTCTTTTTAAATCACACTGCCCGGATGAAAGCCTTGATTCCTAGGTTAAATTTAAAAAATTCATATCTCTCTCCATATTAATCCAATGGCCTTATATGATATATCTATGGAAAGCCCTGAATGTCTAGTTTCATAGAAAAATAGTCTCATTGGATTTAACTGGCTGTAGGCAGAGCCGTGCACTTTGTTGTATGGACTGCTGAAGGAAATTGGTCTTTCTCTCCTCACCCTTTCCTATTCCTTGATCAAATTTAAACAAAAAAACAGTCATAGATCATTATATTCATTCACTAATCACATCAAGAAATGAGCAAATAAAATCAAAATCAGCCACCCAGAATCAGGATAACAAGAACTAAATTGAACCTCTACCTCTTGTTATGTGATTAGGCTTGAGTTTGGAGTTTGAATCAATAGAACTTGGTTGAGCTTGAAGGTTGGATGGAGTTAGGTGAGTGGAGAAGAGAAGGAGAGAGCTGAACAAGGGAGAAGAGTGGCGCAGAAAATTAGCTGAAGGAAGGAAAGGAATTGTGTTATAAAAGCTTGAGGAGGTAGTTGGCTTTGTAAGTTTTGATTGGCTGAAATTTTGTGGGTATAGTTCAGCCATGTCTCCCTCTTTTGTGACAAAATTGCTATCTACGTCGCCTAAAAAATGGAACTCGCTTCCATTGCATCTAAAATCGGAACTCATACTCTCTTTAAGGTGGAACTCATGAGATGAAATTAGAACTCAAAAATCTTGTTTGCTTCATTCGAAACTTGAAAGCAAAGTCGAATGTCGTAAATCATACAGCACCCAATCACCTTAAAATCGAAAGTCAAGGACAAGATGTGAAACCAAAATACTTAAACCCGGAAGTCAGGGACGTTATGCAAACTTGGATCGATTCTAACCATAACACCGGAGATCGGGAATCAAAACATTAATCTTATGTACCAGGAAATCGGAACTTATGGAATCTCGAAACTCCAAATTTAATCTCAGAAGTCTGTTATAGGCAAACTCGGAAACATTGATAGAAATGAAAAGCTCTTGGGAATAAACTCGGATATCGGATCTCGTGAAAATTTTGGACAAACTTGGAGACTGTAACACCCTCCCAAGTACAGTACTAGGCTTAAGTCATAGTACCATAGCCTGGAGTTGTTACTATTACCTGAGTGGACCTCACCTGACAGCAACTTCAGCCATCTTCGGAACTTCTTGAACTATCTAAAGATAACATGGAAATAGGAGTGAGAATTTTACATTCTCAGTAGGATTCCTTAACTATCATACATAATGTCATCATTGTCATCTCTAGTTTGCTTCGGCTTATTATGAAAAAAGTGAACATGTTATGTAAACTATTTAATTTTACAGTTCGAAAAATTATATCATCCGAAGCAAAGTTTATTTTATTCATACACTTGTCATTTGGGGCGAGCCCATACAAAATCAATTCATAAATTATATTATGAATAATAACTGAAATGTAATAAAATATAATAGCATCAATGCACTAGAGACATAACATCTACACATAACTTTATTTGAACTTGAATTTATACAAACACATAAAATTTACTTTTCTTTCTTTATCTTCCTTTTCATCATAAAATCTTTACATGCCACATTCCAGAGTATGATCGCCATGTCATACCCCATCAGAGCTTGATCGCCATGTCATATTCCTGAGGAATATGGGACCTTCATTCGGTACTTACACTAGCTGGGTCATGCCATGCCTCATGTAAGTCCCATCCCATATACTTACACTAGCTGGGTCGATGCCATGGCTCATGTGAGTGGGGTGCTTGCATATGTTTTAATCTTTAGTCTTTAGTCTTTAGTCTTTAGCCTTTACTGCCCTTGGCTAGCCTGGTCTTGGAATGAGCTGGTCAGCTCAACTCGTGACCGTCGTCACACCAACTCACCCACAAGGGGATTCACGTGCCTCCAGTCTTGGAGGGATCTCATTCTGGCCACGTGCCTCTAATTGAAGGGATCTCTTTTGGCCACGTGCCTCAAAATTGAGGGATCTCATCTGACTACGTGCCTCCAAGGTAGAGGGTAGTTGCCTTTGCAGGGAGGGATTCAAAGTTCAACTGCCTCCAAGTGAAGGGACCCACATCTTTATCTTTTAACTACCTTCACCAGGAGGGATTCAATGTGCAACTGCTTGCAGGTGAAGGGATTCATATTTTATCTTATTTAACTGCCTTCACAAGGAGGGATTCAATGTGCAACTGCCTCCAAGTGAAGGGATTCATATTTAATATATTTATGTCTTTACATTCTTATGCATAATCAAGCATAGACATGCCGAATACACTCATACATATACTTCATCACTTATTTTCATATACGTCATAACTTATATCATACTTAAATTCATCCTTGCATATAAACATTCATAGTTTCATAGACTTCTGTCGTAAATCCGGTAGCATAACGGATCAGAGTCGTTTCCCCATGAATAGTGCCAGTTCTCACAGACAAATCATTCATAGCAGTATAATCAACCTAACATATCTATCAATGTAAAACTTGCAACCATCAACTCAAACCTTATATGTTCACTAACACTTGTGAAATCATCAATTTGGTCATTTCTGCCTATTCTACTCAATTCTGCCTGAATTTTGTATAATCCACCTTTACTTCTATTCAACTCATTTAAATCTGAATTTTGGATATGTCATAGCTCTATGTGTCTATTTTCTAACCTCATTGGTCCCATCTCATTTTGATCTGTATAACTCAAGATATTTAAATTTTGCCTTAGCCTATTCGGTCACTAGTCCGAATTACACTGTTGGAAGTAAAAATTCACTAAAAATTGAATCCAAGATCAAATCATACCGAATTAGTCTCATATTAAATCTAACAGGACAACCTTTCATTTGCAACAAGTTTCACTTGATTTGCTTTAGTATAGCTCGAGTTATAAGTCCTGAAATTTGACCTTCCTGAACTACCATGTTTTGGCCTAGTTTGGACATAAGGTAATTTCCTCGAACCACTGGGAACAATTGGGATCATAACAAACACGAAATTTCATAGTGGGATGTTCCCCTATGTGTAAGCTTTCTAACAAAGTTAGTTTCACTCAATTTGGAGTTGTGTAGGGTGAGTTACACCCTCCTCAAGTCACACTGCCCGGATGAAAGTCCTGATTCCTAGGTCAAACTTCAATAATTCATATCTCCCAATACTAATCCAATAGCCTTATATTATATATGTATGGAAAGCTCTGAATGTCTACTTTCATATAAAAATAGTCTCATCCAATTTAACTAGCTGTAGGTGGAGCCGTATGCTCCGCCATACGGACTGCCATGGGATTCCTCACTTAGGCAGCATCCCAATCCTCCACTTCTCCTAGTTTTCTTCTTCTAACTCTAATTCCAACTCAAGATTTCATATTAATCCAACCATAATTCATCATATATATCTAATATATCATCAAATACATGAAGAAGAATAAAATTTCATACAGCGATTGTGTAAAGAATTCAAGAACAGAAATATAGTCCTACCTCTTTGGAGTGTGATTTTTGCTAAGTGTTAAAGCTTGAATTGTTAGAATCTTGTTAAGCTTGAAGGAGTGATGGAGTTGGTTGGGAGAAGAGAAGAAGAAGGCTGGAACAAGAGGGAGAGGGAGGTGTAAATCAGCCTCAAATGAGAAGGAGAGTCTGACTTAAATAGATAAGGGTAGTTGGAATTGTGAGTGTTGATTGGTTAAAATTTTGTGATTGAAGTTTGGCCATGTCTCCCACTTTTGTGGCCAAATTGCTCTCCACGTCGTCCCAAAAGTGGAGCTCGCTTCCATTCTATCTGAAATCAGAACTCGTCTCGATTCTGCTTAAAGTTAGAACCCGTGACATTTATTTGACACTCGGAGATAAAATCGGATATCGGAAATTTTGTCTTGTTTATTCGACACTTGGAAGCAAAGTCGGATGTCGGAAGTCATACAGCATACCATCGCATAATCTCAGAACTTCCCATTCAAACTCGAGAACACCAACAGAAGTGTAAAGCTCCTGGGAATAAATTCGGAGATCGGAACTCGTGTTTGACTTGGAAATCAACTCAAAGATCCGAACTCATGTCCATTGTAGTTGAGTTCAACTCTAAGGCCGAAACTCGTTACATTCAACTCGGAGGTCGGCACTTGTAACCATTGTGTTAAACTATCAATTCGGAGGTCGGAAACCATGTACACTATTTTGAAACATGAGGTCTGAGGTCAGAGCTCGCGTATATCGTGCTTGAAACTTGGAAATGAATTATGAGATCGGAAATAGGGTCCATTTTCTTCGAGACATGAAGTCGGATATCGGGGAATCACGCCCATGTTGTTTGGAGTCGAAGGTTAAGTCAGAAATCGGGAAATTAATGCTAGATGAAGTCGGGAATTATGCTGAAATTCGAAGACTAACTTGGAAGTCGGAAATTATCCATTTTATGTGAAATTCAAAGATGAAGTCGGAAATCATGGGAACGTGAAGGTGAAGTCGGAACTCGGAACTCGGGGGGATGTTACATTACCACCCTCCTTAAAAAAACATTTTGTCCTCAAAATTTAGTCACAAAACTAACTATTTATTATCATAGGAGTTTGAAGAAAAGTTCACACATAAGCACACTAAAGTTGAACAAACATAGTCAAAGAAAATACAATAAACCTAGTTATATAATTTAACATAACATAGTTTAGCAAAACGTGGATCCTTATCTTAGGTTATTCCTAATTTCACTTCAGCTTATTTGGTGAAATAGCTCCTCAACATTCAAGGTGAAGACCTGTCCTGGTCATTGCGGTTTAGAGGTAGATGACTAATGTGTATATAAGTAGTCTTTGATTATGTGGCCTGGCTTCCCACACCTGAAACATATGTTTTGTCTAGCTAAACAAGGTCTACCTCCATGAGCCTTTCTACACTTAGAGCATACTTGCCCTGCGCTTGGTCCCTGAAATGGTTTATCCCCACGTCCATTAAATTGTCGCAGCTTCTTTGGTGGTGAGGCATATTCGAGTTCCTGGTTTTCAGGTGTCGGCCTCTTTCCACAAACATCCATCCTAGCATTAGCGAGCTTCTTGTTATATTCTTCAACTAATCGACTTTTGTTTGCTAATGCGGTGAAATCTCTTATCTTCATTGGCCCCACCGAGGCTAAAATGTCCGCATTTAGTCTTCCTTCAAATTTGATGCATTTCCAGTTTTTGTCAGGGTTGCACAGATAGATGGTGGAAAATTTACAAAGTTCTTCGAACTTAGCAATATACTCTAAAACACTTATGTTTCCTTGTTGAAGCTTCATAAACTCCAATTCCTTAGCATTTCGCATCAATGCTGGGAAATATTTCTGATAAAATGCCTCCTTGAATATGTCCCAAGTGATATCAACTTGGGGTTCCCCCAACAGTCTCTTCGTGCCATTCCACCAAAACTCAGCGTCCGCTTCCAACATATAAGTGGCAAAGGCCACTTTTTGTTGATCAGTGCAGGGTAAGACAGAAAAGACCTTCTCTATTGTCTTGACCCACTTCTCGGCTTTATCTGGGTCAAAAGCTCCTTGAAAGCTAGGCAGATTTGCTTTTCTGAACTTAGCAAATTTAAAATAATCCAGGTATGCTCCGAGGTCATGTGGATTTCCTCCATGGCTGGCCTCAGGCCGCCTACTCAACTGGTCCATCATTTGATGAGCTGCAGCAGCCTACTCCCGCATTGCATGAGCCATTTCATGCATCGTGTCCATAAAATTAGCAGGATTTTCTGGAGTGGGTACGACTCGTGGCCTACCACGCCCCCTGGAAGCCATTACTTCCTAATCAAACGCAACAAAACATTGAGTTGATCAGGCTCAACAATAAGTTAAGTGTGATAGCAACTAATAACATTCACAGTTAGGCGATCATGCATATCTAATTCCCTATATCTTATCCGGACAGATAAAATTTGTCACATGACATTTTCCAAGGATTCCAGAGTGCACTGGAAACGTAGTCAGTCCAAATCCTCAGGTCTGGGGAGGATCGAACTACTCTGATACCATTAATGTAACACCCTCCCAAGTATAGTACTAGGCTTAAGTCATAGTACCACACTCTGAAGTTGTTACTATTACCTGAGTGGACCTCACTTGACAGCAACTTCAGCCGTCTTCGGAACTTCTTGAACTATCTGGTGATAACATGGAAATAGAAGTGCGAATTTTGCATTCTCAGTAGGATTCCTTAATTATCATACATAATGTCATTGTTGTCATCTCCAGTTTGCTTCGACTTATTATGAAAAAGGTGAACATGTTATGTAAACTGTTTAATTTTATAGTTCGAAAAATTATATCATCCGAAGCAAAGTTCATTTTATTCATACACTTGTCATTTGGGGAGAGCCCATATGAAATCAATTCATGAATTATATTAAGAATAATAACTGAAATATAATAAAATATAATAGCATCAATGTACTAGAGACATAACATCTACATATAACTTTACTTGAACTTGAATTTATACAGATACATAAAATTTACTTTTCTTTCTTTATCTTCCTTTTCATCATAAAATCTTTGCATGCCATATTCCAGAGTATGATCGCCATGTCATACCCCATCAGAGTGTGATCGCCATGTCACGTTCCTTAGGAATATGGGACCTTCATTCGGTACTTACACTAGTTGGGTCATGCCATGCCTCATGTAAGTCCTATCCCATATACTTACACTAGCTGGGTCGATGCTATGCCTCATGTGAGTTGGGTGCTTGCATATGTTTTAATCTTTAGTCTTTAGTCTTTAGCCTTTACTGCCCTTGGGTAGCCTAGTCTTGGAGTGAGCCCGTCAGCTCAACTCGTGACCATCCTCACACCGACTCACCCACAAGGGGATTCACATGCCTCTAGTCTTGGAGGGATCTCATTTTGGCCACGTGCCTTAATTGAAGGGATTTCTTCTGGTCACATGCCTCAAAATTCAGGGATCTCATCTGACCACGTGCCTTCAATATAGAGGGATCTCATCTAACCATGTGCCTCCAAGGTAGAGGGTAGCTGCCTTCACAGGGAGGGATTCAAAGTGCAACTGCCTCCAAGTGAAGGGACCCACATCTTTATCTTTTAACTACCTTCACCAGGAGAGATTCAATGTCCACCTGCCTGCAGGTGAAAGGATTCACATTTTATCTTATTTAACTGCCTTCACAGGAAGGGATTCAATGTGCAACTGCCTCTAAGTGAAGGAATTCACATTTAATATATTTATGTCTTTACATTCTTATGCATAATCAAGCGCAGACATGCCGAATACACTTATACATATGCTTCATCACTTATTTTCATATACGTCATGACTCATATCATACTTAAATTCATCTTTGCATATAAACATTCATAGTTTCATAGACTTCTGCCGTAAATCCGATAGCATAACGGATCAGATTCGTTTCCCTATGAATAGTGCCAGTTCTCATGAACAAATCAGTCATAGCAGTTAACATACCTATCAATGTAAAACTTGCAGCCATCAACTCAAACCTTATATGTTCACTAATACTTGTGAAATCATTAATTTGGTCATTTCTGCCAATTCTACTCAGTTCTGACCAAATTTTGTATAATCCACCTTTACTTTGATTCAACTCATTTAAACCTGAATTTTGGATATATCATAGCTCTATGTGTCTATTTTCTAACCTCATTGGTCCCATCTCATTTTGATCTGTATAACTCAAGATATTTAAATTTTGCCTCAGCCTATTTGGTCACTGGTCTGAATTACGCTGTTGGAAGTAAAAATTCACTAAAAATCAAATCCAAGATCAAATCTTATAGAATTGGTCTCATATTAAATCTAACAAGACAACCTTTCATTTGCAACAAGTTTCACTTGATTTGCTTTAGTATAGCTCGAGTTATAAGTCCTGAAATTTGACCTTCTTGAACTACCCTATTTTGGCCTGGTTTGGACATAGGGTAATTTCCTTGAACCACTGGGAACAATTGGGATCATAACAAACTCATAATTTTATACTGGGATTTTCTCTATATGTAAGTTTTCTAAAAAAGTTGGTTTCACTCAATTTGGAGTTGTGTAGGGTGAGTTACACCCTCCTCAAATCACACTGCCCAGATGAAAGTCCTGATTCCTAGGTCAAACTTTAAAAACTCATATCTCTCTCAATACTAATCCAATGGCCTTATATTATATATGTATGGAAAGCTCTGAATGTCTACTTTCATATAAAAATATTTTCATCCAGTTTAACCAACTATAGGTGGAGCCGTACACTCCGCCATACAGACTGCCATGGGATTCCTCACTTAGGCAGCATCCCAATCCTCCACTTCTCCTAGTTTTCTTCTTCTAACTCTAATTCCAACTCAAGATTTCATATTAATCCAACCATAATTCATCATATACATCTAATATATCATCAAATACATGAAGAAGAATAAAATTTCTACAGCCATAGTGCAAAGAATTCAAGAATAGAAATGGAGTCCTACCTCTTTGGAGTGTGATTTTTGCTAAGTGTTGAAGCTTGAATTGTTAAAACCTTGTTAAGCTTGAAGGAGTGATGGACTTGCAAGAAAGATGTACCAAGCTACCACGTGAGGCATGGCATAGACCCAGCTAGCGTGGGCCAGAGCGGTACTGTCTAAGACTTAGGCCAGCCCTCGACCAGATTTAAGGGGAATAGACCGGTGTGAGGGTCGGGGAAAGTAAACCCATCACTCATGTATAGGTACGAGCTCGGACCTGAAAAGCAGGCTATCACCCAGGGGTGAGAGAGGCCATTCACCCTCGGGGGACCAAGTACAGAATGGCAAGGTTAGGTTGCAAGTTAAAGAAGAGATAAATTAAGTCAAGTGCACTTGCATACATTCAAGTATAAGCATCTATATGTGCATTTTCAATTATCTAGTTAAGTCATAATGCTATTATGATCCTTGTTGAAGCATATTATACTATCCGTATTTCTATGTCTGTCATATGATATGGCAAGTGGTTGTTAAAATATAACCCGCTTCAAGAAATTTGTTTTCAACTTAAAATTGAACCACTATTTGTTTATATGTGCTCATATTTTCATAATAAACCGAAGCGGCTGGAATGTTTATGATGGCACTATAAGATTGGTTTGAGTTTACCTACTGAGAACCTTAGGTTCTCACTGCCTACTTGTATGTTTCTCTTTTCCGTAAATATTCTAGCACCCAAGTTGGAAATCAAGTGCGAGGCAGAGTACAGGGCCATTCATTGAGCAAGAATCGGGCATAAGCCAGACCAAGAGACTATTGAAGCTAGCTAACGACTAGTGGGAAGTAAACACTGTGTATTATGTCAGTCACAATTTCGTTTAAAGTGTAATTATTTTATTATTTATATATCAGAGACTATTAGTCAGTAATAAAGTGAGCAGTTGAAGGGCCATGTATTATATTTTCCATATTTTAAAGATTTCTTAGCACAATGATAACCTTTTAATACAACTCCATGACTCGAACATGGCTTATATGATAGAGGGTGTTACAGACACACCAACAAGTACACCTTTGTCCATAATGATCGCAAGGTCACTCTTGTTCCATTGTCTCTGAGAGAGTTTTGTGAGGATCAAAATAAAATGAGAGAGAAACGAGAGCAAGAGAGAAAAGAGAGAAAAGAAAATCAAAAAGAGGGTAAAAAGAGTCAGAGTGGCCGAGAGCTAAAAGAGAAACAGAAAGAGAAGAAGAGAGAAAAGAAAGTGGAGAAAAGAAAGAGGGGAAAATTGCTCTATTTGTGAAAAGTAGAGAGGTGAGAAGAGTCCTTTTGGCAAGAAAATCCATGTACATTATATATAGTAAGGAAGTCACTTCACCTACTCATAATTCTGTTTCTAACCTTGATCTGCAAGTGGTGTTGAATCTATTTTGCAAGACTTTCAAGATGTATTCCCTGAAGAGATACCATCAGGACTTTCACCATTGAGAGGCATTGAACATCAGATTGATTTGGTTCCAAGAGCTGTGTTGCCTAGCAGGTCAACATACAGGAGTCCCCAGGAGGTGCAGGAAATTCAAAGGCAAGTTGCTGACTTGATTAGCAAAGGTTGGGTTGAGGAGAGCTTGAGCCCTTGTTCTGCACCTATTATATTGGTGCCCAAAAAGGATGGGAGCTGGAGGATGTGTTTTGATTGTAGAGCCATCAACAACACCACCATCAAGTACAGAAATCCCATTCCCAGGTTAGATGATCTTCTTGATGAGCTGTACGGTTCTTGTTATTTCTCTAAGATTGATTTGAAAAGTGGATATAATCAGATTAGGATTAGAGAAGGTGATGAGTAGAAAATAGCTTTAAAACCAAGTATGGCTTGTATGAGTAGAAAGTAATGCCATTTGGTTTGACAAATGCCCCTAGTACCTTCATGAGATTGATGAACCATATTTTGAGAGAGTTTTTAGGGAAATTTGTGGTTGTTTACTTTGATGATATTCTTGTATATAGTAAAAATTTGGATGAGCATTTGCATCATTTGAAATTTGTTTTGCATGTGCTTAGAAAAAGAAAGATTGTATGCTAATTTGGAAAAGTACACGTTTTGTAAGGACCATGTTCTGTTCTTAGGATTTGTGGTTAATTCTAGTGGAGTGCATGTAGATAAAGAGAAAATAAAAGCAATCCAAGAATGGCCAACTCCTAAAAGTGTGAGTGAGATAAGAAGTTTCTATGGGCTTGCTAGTTTCTATAGGAGGTTTGTTAAGGATTTTAGTACCATTGCTGCACCTCTAAATGAGCTAGTCAAGAAGCATGTGGAATTTAAATGGGGAAAGAAACAAGAGAAAGCATTTGCTGCCCTAAAAGAGAAATTAACACATGCACCCATACTTGCTTTGCCTAACTTTGCAAAATCCTTTGAATTGGAGTGTGATGCATCTAGGGTAGGCATAGGAGCTATTTTAATGCAAGAAGGACATCCCATTACATATTTTAGTGAAAAATTGAATGGGGTTGCCCTTAACTACCTTACATATGATAAGGAATTGTATGCTTTAGTTAGGGCTTTGCAAACTTGGCAACATTATCTTCTGCCTAAAGAATTTATCATTCATAGTAATCATGAATCCTTGAAGTATTTGAAAGAGCAAGGAAAGTTGAACAAGAGGCATGCCAAGTGGGTGGAATTCCTTGAACAATTCCCATATATGATCAAGCACAAGAAAGGCAAGTCCAATGTGGTAGCTGATGCTTTGTCACACAGGTATGCTTTATTGTCTACTCTTGAAACTAAGTTTCTTGGTTTTGAGTGCATTAAGGAATTATATGAGCATGATGCTGATTTTTCTCATATTTATCAAACATGTTCTCATACTTCATTTGATGGGTATTTTAAGCATGATGGTTATTTAATAAAGGATAAGAGACTTTGTGTGCCTAAGAGTTCAATTAGGGAAATGCTTGTTCAAGAGGCACATGAAGGGGGCTTAATGGGGCACTTTGGGGTGTAAAAGACATATGACATCTTGCATGACCATTTCTACTGGCCTCACATGAAGCATGATGTACATAAGTTGTGCGATAAGTGTCTTGTTTGTAAAAAGGCTAAGTCTAAGGTCATGCCACATGGTTTGTATACTCCATTGCCTATTCCTAAACACCCTTGGATTGATATTTCTATGGATTTTGTTTTAGGTTTACCTTGGTCCAAGGGAGGAAAGAACTCAATTTTTGTGGTGGTTGACAGGTTTTCTAAAATGGCTCACTTTATACCCTGCAAGAAGGTGGATGATGCATGTCATGTAGCTGGCTTATTCTTCAAAGAGGTGGTAAGATTGCATGGTTTGCCTAGGAGTATTGTGAGTGATCGAGAATCTAAATTCCTTAGTCATTTTTGGAGGACCTTGTGGGGAAAGATTGGAACTAAACTTTTGTTTTCAACTACGTGCCATCCCCAAACTGATGGGCAAACATAGGTGGTAAATAGAACTCTTTCTACTCTTCTTAGAGCTATTATTAAGAAAAATCTTAGAACTTGGGAAGAGTGTTTGCCACATGTTGAGTTTGCTTATAATAGGGCAATACATAGCACTACTCAGCTTTCACCATTTGAAATTGTTTATGGTTTTAATCCTTTGACTCCTTTGGATTTATTGCCTTTACCTAACATTTCTCAATTGAAAGATAAGTCTGGCCAGGAAAAAGCTGATTATGTCAAGAAGTTGCATGAGAAGATCAAGGCCCAAATTGAGAAGAAAATGGAAGGGTATGCTAAACATGCAAACAAAGGAAGGAGGAAGGTAACTTTTGAACTAGGTGACTGGGTATGGGTACACTTTAGGAAGGAAAGATTTCCATCTCAACGGAAGCCTATGCTGATGCCAAAGGGAGATGGACTTTTCCAAGTATTGGCCAAGATCAATGATAATGCCTATAAGATTGATTTGCCAGGTGAGTATGGTGTGAGTGCTACTTTTAATATGGCTGACTTGTCCCTCTATGATGCAGGTGATGACTTACAAGATTTGAGGACAAATGCTTCTCAAGAAGGAGGGAATGATGAGGACACAAAGGCCCAAGCCCAAGTCCAGACTCAAGCCTAAAAAGAAGCCCAAGATCCAATACAAGGCCTAGGAGGACATATGACAAGAGCTAGAGCAAAGAAGGCCCAAGAAGCTATCAAACATGTGATTATCTTCTTGTTGGAAGCCCAAACACAATTTGAAGCACAATATCCAAATGAAGCCTAACACATGAATTTGAGGGTTTACACATGCGTAGCCGACTTGGAATGAGAGGAAAAGAGCCCAAAGAGTCAATCTAAATTAGCAAGACTTTAGTTGTTTATTTTATTTTTCTATTGTTATGTTGTGATAAAAAAATATAAATTATCTATAGTAGGATTAGAATCCAAGCACTTGAGGCTGAATATGTCTCCTTAACCACTGGAACATATCAGTAATGCTTATGCTAAGGGGTTTTGCTTTTAGTTTTGTTAAGTCTCAGGGGCAAACTCTTAAACTGATTTGTATTAAAACATTTGGAGATCAATACAGAGCAGAATACGTATGTTGCACAAATTGTGAGTTTTACTCTACTAAGGTTCTTCCTTGCATCTTTTGATCTTATCAAGAATCCTCCAATTCTTGTGGCGAACCTTCTTGGCTTATCAAACTAGGTTTGTGGCGCCATTCTTATCTTATTTCTTTTTCATCAATTTTGCGTCAATTTTCCCAGAATTCATCTCAATTATCGCTTGCTCATATCTCGAGTTATACGTATTGTTTTTCGGTGATTCTTGAGTCTAAATTGTGTTTCAAAATGTCAGCTTTCTTCTCATTTTTAAATCATCCAATTTCGAGACTTGTAGCATGAGATACGTGCTTGTGTTAACTTTGCGTTGAATTTGTATTTTGCTGCTGCAATCTTTTGTTTCTTCTTTTTTCTATTTCAATTTCTTCTGTCCAAGTCCTAGATAGATCCTAATTCAAGAGGCTTAAGACACAAAACTCATCAACTAATTACACAATCAATTTGATTCAAAAACCTCTAAAATCGAATTGAATTGAATTAGTTTCAAACTCTAATGCAACTAATCATATATTTAGATCTGAACATAATTCACACTCCTTCAGCAATCAAATCACATACATCAACCGAATCATATATGACATGATTACATTCCTAATCAACATTCAAGAATGAAAAACTTCAATTCATGCACGAGATTAAGAATGAGAGAAGGGGAGATGAAATCGAATTGATTTGTTGCATCTGAATGATGCACCAATCCTCAAGAGTTTAATTGCTTCTTGATGTCTTGAATCAGAGGAGAATCACTCTTCCATTAATGGAGGAAAACCCACGAGAGAGAAAGAGAGAAAAAAGAGAAAGAGAGAACACATGTGTTCTTGATGTTCTTCGTGTGTTCTTAAGTTTTCTCTTTTGGAAAAATATGTTCTTATTGTTCTCTTGCTTAAAGTTGTCCCTTTCTTTTTATGATGAGTGAATGATTAGAAAAGCTTCACCTTTTTATGTTTTCATGATTTGATGAGACTATGAACCTTCTAAAAGCTTTAAACTTTAAAAAGTTTGCTTCTTGATGCACAAAAAGTGGCGCAAGTTTTAGTGCCATCATAAAGTCTTCTTTTGTTTTATTTTGAAGACAAAGATACATGAAAAAGTCTAAGCTTTTTAGAATAACAAGCCTTTTTGAGTTATAAAATGATATCTTGTTACTTTATGTCTCAGAAATCCAACCTTTAAGAAAAGACCTTTCATAAAGTTTCAAAATTTAATCAAGAATGAAACCTTTAATCATACAAGTGTTGTTTTGTAACATTTAATTCATAAAGTTTTGACCTTGAACCAAAACAAGGCAAAAAGGTGTTAACTTTTATGAAGATCAAGACTTTTTAACCTTAAAGTCAATGTTTCATATCACTAGTTGATTAAGTAACAACCTTTTTAATGAAGAGACAACTTTAAGTCACAAAGTTGAGACCTTGATGGTCCTAGAAATATTAAATGAGTCAACTTTGATTGAGAACAAGACTTTTTATTTAAAAAGCTAGTAACTTGTATCATTATTTCATAAAGATCCAATCTTAAGATAAGAACTTAATGCCAAAGGCACTCACTCTCATAAAGAATAAAACTTTATGACTACTCTATTAGGAATGATAACTTTAATAATGTTTAAGGTAAAACCTTGGTATGTTATTAGTAAAAGTTTAAAACTTTGTAACTTGAATAAGTTAAAAGTCACCCTTGGTGATTAGTGAACATTGGTGTTGTTGGGTTCATGATGTGGTTATGCGTTGTCATGACCCAAGGATTAGAGGGATCTCGAACTCCTTGGGAACAGAAGTATGATTAGGGCCTCTGAGCATACCATGAACCTAGGAATCGCTAAGTGCACTATCCCAAGGAAAGGAAATAATCACATGATTTAATTAATTTGAACAAGTGTTCCATAAGACATGTACTTAAGCAAAGAATACTTCCGCATTTATGACTAAGTAACTAAAAGACCACAAACACATATCCTAACTATGTGATTCTCTCATGGGTAACCATGAGAAATCATATAATGATTCATAATATTCTTCGCAAAGAAAAACACAACTATAAACCCTTTTAGGATATGAATGGGTGATGCCATCCGGCATGATGAATGATGAGTTTGATTGAGCTTTGTCTCATGATTGAATGATGAGTGTGATGATATGATATAGATATGATGAATTGTTGGTTGAAAGTTTATGATTGGCATTTTGGGGAAGCTCCGGTCTAGCCGTTATGTTGCCGGATTTCCGTCAAAATTATGGACTTAGTCATATCATTGCATGTGTCCAGTCAAAGAAGTATTATGCATGTAAAGTATAATGATAAGCAAAGAATTAATGGGACATGACCCTTCAATCACTTCGGTAAGGGAAGTGAGAGATGACGATCCACAAGGACTCAAGGAACCTTTATAAGGGAGGCAAGGGTGACATGGAGGACCCTCCAACTTAGAGGTAACCAATATCGGCTTAGTCTGATTTGGTTTGTATTGTATGACGACGGTCACGGAATGAGCTCATGTCCAAAAGCAGTCTATTTCAAAGGAAAGTAAAGAATGTTAAGCACGTGCTAAAAATGAAAGTAAAGTCAAAAGCATAACCATGGTTAAGTCTATGATGATGCATGTCCTTGCATGTACTTATGTGCCCATTTGCATTATGAATGTTTACTCTATCCTTCAGTATGTATGTTAGATTATGATGATGTAGTTATGATGTTAAGTTTAAAAGCAACCCGCTTCAGAGTTTAAGTTTTCAAAATCCTTAAAATTGAACGTATATCTGCCCACTGCTTTTATAATTAAACCCGAAGTGGCTGGGACGATGACGATGACACTGTGTTGTCTAGTTGTTATCCTACTGAGAAATTTAGTATTTCTCACTCCTACATTTCCATGTCATCTTCAGAGCATGTTGGCGTTGGGCATGATGGTGATCTTCATTGAGTTTCCGGTGATGCATTGGCACTTCGACTCGGTGCTAAATGCATCTATTCTAACTGCTCAGGCAGCGATGCGGGTCTACATGTTCCATAGCCGCCAGTTCCGTGCACCCTTGATGAGTCCGTTTTTCCACCCTCATGAGCCGTTCGAGGACATCACTATGAATGACATTCACCCGCCTTTTTATCCTCCGAGGTACCCCACTGATGGAGATTCTAATTTGGACACCTGCCTGACACTGACAGTTTCGTTGGATTTAGATCCTTCGGAGCCTTCTCAGCCGAGCTATCATGTGGAGACGGACCCGTCTAAGCCTTCCTACCCGTCTGTGATTCGTCTGTCATCCCACTTGTCTTCTTCTTCTGCAGCCCCTCGTCACACACCACCCCCGATTCGCGATTGCGGGTTCATTCGTACTCGTGCCGTGCCTCATGGGCGTGGCCGTGCTTGAGGAGGAGGACGTGGTGATATTCCTCCCGGTGGGTTCGGGAATGGTTACCTTCCGCCAGATGAGTGAGATGTGGACTTACATGTGGAGCCAAGCATGAGGATAGCCCCTTTTGGTTGTAATTAGGGTTATCATTTTTCTTTTGGCATGTATGGGTGGATGGGATTGTTTATGTATTTCCTTTTATCATTGGTAGCAAGTGTCGCAGCTTGCTCCAAATTACAATTTTAAAATACTTCATTACACTAAATTTGAAGTATAGTGCAACCAAGGTCGTCTCACAAGGATGTTGTTGCTATCTAGTTAAGTAACAAGGGAGTATGTGCAAACATGCAGTCAATAAGCTATAAAAGAAAATTAGATGAAAATAAAAACACTAGTTCAAAGAATTCCTTAGTCATAAGGTGAATCAATCATTAACGCACAATATATCAAACACATGGAGTGTGACTAATTTGAGCTATTAGAGAGACCTCTACTAACAACCCCACAATTCTACCTAGAGAACTCTAGGAATTCAATCAACACATAATTGATTAGATAATTGAGACCTCAACTCTAATTAACCTATGTTGATTTCTAGCCCCAATTGTATTAGCCTAGGTTTGAACCCAAACCCAATTCCTAATTCTTTAACTAATCAAGTTCATACCAATTGACCAATTAGCAATCACCCAACTAATTTCTCATTCATAAACTCACATATCAATACCATTCAATGCAAATTTACAAATAAAAGAGGGCAAAGAATCAAGAAAACAAACATGATTGAAATTCAAGCATAGGCTTTCAAGATTACAACCATAATGCCCTTGGAGTCTCCTTGAACTAGCTTGAAATCCTACTCCTCCATAGCAATGAAGGTTACAAAATAGAACCCAAAACAAGTATTTTACAAAATGAAAGGAAAAGAAAAAGAAAAGAAGAGGAGAGGAGAAGAGAAGAGAAGAAAGAAAAAAATGAAAAAAATGTTGGAGAGATGAGTCCTCATTCGCGTCTCTCTTTTCTCTCTTCTTATTAGACCCCAAATGTCAAAATTCAAAAATACCCTTGAGCCCAAATTAATCCTCTGCCTCTTAGCTTTAAGTGGACACCCAATTTGCTTAATTTGGACTTAAAATGAGAGAGTTATGGCCCAATCTTTATAGCATGTCTAGGTTGTATCTCTATCCGCATCAGTCAAATTCAACAGCCAATAAGTCCATCAAGATATCATTATTTTGGAGAGTACTCTTCATATGAATTGAATTTTTATGTCTTAGCTTTCAAATGGCACCAGTTTCACCTCAATCCAATGTCTACAACTCACGTTATGGCCCAATTAGTGCACACTGATCAAGTTCCAGCGTAAAAGCCCTGTTCTGACTTCATGACCCAATTCGACCCACCAGACATCTGAATTAGTTTTTGACTTCTACATCAAAGTTGTAGATCTTTCTCTCAGATTTCCTACAATATAAAATTTATAATTTTTAGATATCTACAACTCAAGATACAGCCATAATACAAAAATAGTATAAATTTGCAATAATGCTGAAAAATACAATTAAGCCTAATTAGAGTCCAAACTTATGAAATGTGTCCAATATTATTCAATTAAGCACAAAAGAGGTTCAATAAACTAAATATGAGAGTTAATCAATGTATCAAAATGTTGCTTATCAATCATGTATTTCGTTAGGTTATTTTGTAGGGCCGACAGTAGGTATCGGACCTATTGCTATCATTGTGTATGACTGCTGCTATTACTACTACTACATTAACTATGCGATGGCTATGGAATAAATGTTATCTTTATCTAAGATTATGATTATTCTTAATGCGTCTATTTATGTTTAATGCGATGTATATATGGGATAGCGACATTTGTATTACATGTTCACGATACGCTCATGGCTCTCGATTTCAAAAACGGTTTACTTATTTTATTAAAAAAAAAAAACTTTACCCCTATTTTCGTTTGAAAAGTAATTTATAAAAGGTAATGTTAGTTCCATGAGCAAAGGTAATAACTAGTAATTCCACAATATGACTTAAGTATAGAATGGAACTATTAGGGTGTTATAGGAAATCTCTAATCTCCATTGGCCCTATTGCGATAAGAATATCTTCCTGTAACCCTCCTTCGAACTTGACGCACTTCCAGGCTTCATCTGGGTTCCTTTGATAAATTGCAGAAAATTTACACAACTCTTCAAACCTGGCAATGTATTCGGATATCGTCCGATTTCCTTGATGAAGCTACATAAATTCGAGTTCCTTGGCATTTCGAACAGAGGCAGGGAAGTACTTTTGGTAGAATACATCCTTAAACACCATCCAGGTGACTACTGTTTGAGATTCTTTGAATAGTCTTCATATGCCGTTCCACCAAAACTCGGCGTCTGCCTTGAGCATGTAGGTGGCAAAGGTTACCTTTTGATGATCTGAGCAATCCAGGACAAAGAAAATTTTCTCCATAGCTTTGATCCATTCGTCAGCTTTATCAGGGTCATACGCCCCTCGAAAGTTGGGCGGGTTTGCCTTCTTGAACTCAGCAAACTTAAGGTAGTCCAGGTCAACTTCTAGGCCATGTGGATCTCTTCCACAGCTTGCCTCAGGTTGCCTGCCTAATTGATCCATCATCTGGTGAGCTGCTGCGGCCTGTTCCCGCATCACATGAGCCATTTCTCGTACCATGCCCATAAGGTTAGCAGGATCCCCTTGAGCAGGTTTTGTGCATGGTCTACCTCGCCTTTTGGAAGCCATTAAGTGCTGAGCACACAAAACAAAAGTTATTGAGTTGATCAGGCTCAACACTAAGTCTAATGTGCTAGTAAATAACAACTCATACGGTCAGGCACTTCTCATACATGCACATCTGTATCTCAACCGTATAGATGAGATTTAGTGCATGTTATCAACTAAAAACACAGAATATGCGTGAAGCATAGTCAGTCCAATCCTCAGGACTTAGCTAGGACGAACTGCTCTGATACAAAAAATGTAACACCCTCCCAACTTATGTTATGCTTAAGTCATAGCATGAAATTGGATAGGTCGCATTACCGTATTAGTTCTCCGTCTAAAGTTGTACTCATTATATTATATTCTCTTTTTCTCTGATATATATGTATATGTTTGACGAATATACCTACGAAACAGGGCGCTTTATGTAATAAGTGTGATTAGCATTACAGAAAAGAATAAAGATAGGAAATACATCATTAGTTGTATATATACATATGTAAGTTGGAAGCCAAAGCTTCAGTTTATAAATATATGTTTCAAAAGCAGAGTAAAATAAAGGAACAACAAAATTCCTATTGCTAAAAAATAGAGATGGAAATGGCGGGAGCTAGCTAAGTACAACGAGTCCAACTCGGGGTCTTGGTGGGGCTGTAGGTTAGTGAGCTCAATAAACAGATTGGCCGTTGAGTCCATCTCCAGCATCTGAGAATGATGCAGAAATGCAAAACGAGGTGAGAAATTTAAAGAAATTCTCAGTAGGGCTTGCGTACAGTGCTTAACTGACATCACATTCATTTTCAGTTGCCTTAGTTTTTATTTAATTATAAAAACATGGGATCAAACTGAACTATCCATATTGAAATAAGTTTAAGAAAATGTCTAGTTCGAAGCAAGGTTCAGTTTTACTTAAGACAGTATAAGAAATAGAATAAACTACTAACAGTAATACACAGAATAATGAGCAGAATAAATGAACATACGTAGTAAGTGAATATAACAGACAAACTATAAATAACTTGTAATGATTGTTCAATGTAATCATGCATTTAATGTAATAATGCAAAACTTATTCTTGAACCTTTCTTCATAAACTTTTCCATTACTTGGTCCCCTGGGAGTTCTTGGCCATTTTAGACTCCTGGGTAATAGTCTGCTTTCAGATCGAGCCTGCTCCTATACAAGAATGCCGGGTTTACTTTCCCTGACCTCCCCACCGATCTATTCCCCTTAACTTTATTCCGGGGCTGGCCCAAGTGTCATGGAACTTTCATCATAACATAATCTTTATGTTCATCATAACATAACCTTTATGAATTTCTTGAAAATGCACATGTATCTTATAACTCACGCATAGGTCTTACCGAAATTTTGGCGGCATAACGGAATGTGTCCGCTTCCCCATGAATAGTGCCAGTACTCAGCATATCAACTTATCAAAGAAATCATATCATTCCATTCATAATTCAACATTAACTTCATAGAAACATTAGTCACAGAAAGACAGGGTTACTATCTTAGCACAATCATTCAACCTAATTTTTGTCACTCAAGCCAAATTTAACTCATCTAGACCTAAATGTTGGATATGTTAAAGTGTTATGTGTCTATTTTCTAACCTCTTTCGTCCCATCTAATTTTGAAAAATATAACTCAAGCTATTTAGGTTTTATCTTGGCCTGCCCTGCAGCTGCTTAAAATTACACACTTAAAGGTAAAAATCCACTAAAAATCAAAAACTAATTCAAACCATATGAAATTCATCTCATATTAAATTTAACAGGACAACCTTTCATTTGCAAAAAGTTCCATTCCATTTGCCTTAGTAGGGCTCGATTTATAAGCCCCGAAATTTGACCTTCCTGAACTACCCTATTTTGGCTTGGTTTGGACATAGGGCAACTTTCTTGTGCTACTGGGAATAAACGGGACCTTATCTAACTCTGAAATTTTTATGGAATATTCGTCTATGTGGAAGCTTTCTAAAAAAGTTAGTTTCACTCAATTCCAAGTAATATAGGGCGAGTTCTACCCTAAACAACCTAGTCTGCCCAGAATCAAAATCAAAAACCTAGGTCAAAATTCCAAAATTCATATCTCACTCAATACTAATCCAATGGCCTTATATGATATATGTATGGAAATCCCTGCATGTATAGTTTCATTTAAAATTGGTTTCATCTAATTTAAATGGTGGTAGGCAGAGCCGTACACTCCACCGTACGGACTGCCGAGGATTTTTGGTTCTCCAGTCCCTCAGCTCTTCCTATTTTCATCCTTTCTTACTTCCTATTCGAGTTCAACATCACAAATAGCCAACAAACTAGCCAAATATCATCATAATCATTCAATCATTACATCAAGAATTGAGAAAATAAACCACCACCAGCCATCCACAATCAGAAATTCAAGACAAGAATTGAACCTCTACCTCTTGTGATGTGTGATTTGGCTTGATTTTAGAGTTTGGATGAATAAACCTTGGTTGAGCTTGATGGTTTGATGGAGTTAGGTGAATAGAGAAGAGAAGAAGAGAGCTGAAATGAGGGAGAAAGGCAGCGCAGAAGTGGCTGAAGGAAAGGAGAGGAATGTGTTATAAAAGCATGGAGAAGGTAGGTAGAATCTTGCAACATGATTGGTTCAAAAATGCAAGGCTGAATTTCAGCCAACCTTCCTCCTTTCTTGTGGTCAAAGTGGCGCCATTTTTAGGTGGTAAGTGGGTGAGTTCTCAGCCACTTAATGTAGGGTTAATGAGTTGAAAATCCTATTGGTTCGGTTCTGACAGTTTAAAAATACCGTAATCTTACCGATTTCCTTTAAATCGGTAAATCAGTTTCAAGAAAATTTTTATGAAAACTTCTATACTTCTAACCTAATTCCCTCATACCTAAACTCAATTAATTGCTAATCAATTGATCCTAAATATATATTTAGTTGACTTTTAATTAATCGCAATTATTCGATAAAAACTGAACAATTAGGCGAAAAACGATAAGAAAATTTTGGTGGATGTTACACCTTTTATAGTCCACGGATCCTTTTTCTCAAAATTTAGCTCGAGCGCACTAATTCTACAATTGGGGTCGTGCTATAGCTCAACAAAAATTGCACAGGTAAAAACAGCATCGTGCTATAGCGCAGTGGTTTGCGCTATAGCACGCTTGCATGACAGCGTTGACCTCATTTATAAACTTCCAAGCTCTGTAGATTTCAAAATAGTTGGAATTTGCCCTTTTGAGTAAGCTTTCCAATGCAATAAGAACCAACTTAATCGGAGTTCTATAGCTCAAGATATAGGCGATATACTGATGAAAGGTCAGACTTGATAGAATCAAAGATAGAATGAGGCTTCAATCTTGTTCTGCCTTTTTCTCTCGAAGACTCTAGAATTGGAAAAAGTGCCAACATCAAAGTAGGAGATCTTCTTATCTTCTTTCCAAAAAATTTTGAATCATCATAATCTGACCTCTAAAGGGCTAGACATCGAATTTCCAATGCTGAATGGTTCTGATTTCATGCAAGCTGGACTCTTTCATAGCTCCAAATTCCAACTTAAGTGTTTGTATCTGATGACAATCAAAATAAGCCCAAAATAAGTATTCGAAATATAAGAAAATAACCAAAAAATAAAAATACCACCCAATCTCAACTACTTAACTAAAATAAAACAAAATAGTAACTAAACTAAAGAATTACATCATAAATTAAATAAAAACTAACTAAAAATATAACTCACCAAGGGGAGTTATCAGTGCACAAGTCCTTGAGGAACTTAGCATATTTGGGAATTTGTTTGATGGCATCCAAGAGTGGGATATTGACTTCATCTTTTCTGAATGTCTCCATGATTTCCTTGTCCAATTTAGCCTCTGCTATCTTCTTATTTTGAGTCACTCTATTTGGAAAAGGCGGTGGAATGTTTGGTTCAGAATGCCTGGTGTCTCTCTTCTTGGATGGTTTTGGTTCTCCTTTATCTGCATCTATCTATGCAGAATTCAGTTTTTCTGCTGCAGCAGGATGTTCTGCAGAATCTACATGGTTCTTCTCTAGCCTTAAGCTCCTTGCGACTTGTAAGAGTGATGGCACTCACATTTCGTGGGTTACTCACTGTTTGGGATGGAAGTTAGCCAAAACCTTGTGCTTTTAGCTCACTAACAGTGTTGGCTAATTGGCCAGTTTGTGTTTACAGGTTCTGGATGCTGGCTTCTGTCCTTTGTTGGAATTGGAGGCTGTTAGTTGCCATTTGCTTTACCAAATCTATTAGGCTTGGTTCATTGCTGGTCTGAGGTTGCTCTTATTTTGGTTGCTGCTAGTATGGTTGCTGCTGTTGTCTTATGTTTGTACCTGCAACTTGTTGCCTAAACTATTGCTAAGGCTGCTGCTGGTACTGATTGGAGCTATTACCATACCTCAAGTTTAGGTTGTCCCTCCATCCAGGATTATAGGTATTGGAGAAAGGATCATAATTTCTCTGTTGTTGTGGTTGTTGATAGGGTCTGCCAGGAAGTATTCTAGCCATGGTTTCATTCCTCTCATGTAGTTTTGGACACAAATCTGAAGTGTAGCCTAGTAGGCAACAAATGCCACAAATATTTGCCACTACTAGATGAGCTTGCTGGGGCTACTGCTGCTTTTGACCAATGGCTAATTACCTAACTAGTGAGGTTAGCTCCTCAATTTTGTTCACCATTCACTGCTGGTTTGCATCAAAAGATTGCAGCTCATTAACTCCCTTAGTGGACACTATGGCTCGAGTACCAAATTGTTGAGCATTGGCAGCCATATTGGCAATCAAATCTCGAGCTACAGTAGGTGTTTTATCAACTAAAGCTCCTCCTGAGGTAGCATCCACCATGCTTCTAACTATTGGTGGAAGTCCTTTATAGAAGTATTAGATTAGGAGTTGGTCACTTATTTGATGGTGTGGCCAACTTGCATACAACTTCTTAAATCTCTCCCAATATTCATGCAATGTTTTACCAGTAATTTGTCTTATGCCACAAATATCCTTCTTGATGGCAGTAGCTCTTGAGGCAGGAAAGAACTTCTCTAGAAACAACCTATTCATGTCTTGCCAGCATGTAATTGAACCAGGATGCAAATAGTATAACCAGTCCTTTGTAGCTCCATTGAGTGAGAAAAGAAAAGCTCTTAGCTTAATGTGATCTTCATCAACTCCATGTGGCTTCATAGTTGAGCATACCACATGGAATTCCTTGAGATGCTTGTGCGGATCCTCGCCAGCCAACCCATGAAACTTAGGAAGCAAGTGTATCAATCTTGATTTGAGCTCAATCTGCATCTAATTCTGGGTATTGGATAGGTAGAGCTTGATAATTGACATCAGGTGCTACAAGTTCCTTCAATGTTCTATCATGATTGTTAGCCATGTTTTCTGCAAGATTAGGATGGTTAGCAATAGGAACACTATGAACAGAATTAGATTCAAAATCAGATGCTAAGCTAGAAATAGAAATAGGTGAGTTGTGTGTAGAATTCTTGGACGAATTGTCCTCAGCCAAGACAAGGTCAAATAATCTCCTCCTAGTTGATATAATCGATCTAAGTGTCCTCTCAATTTCAGGATCAAAGACAACTAAATCAGAATTCAAATAAGACCTAGGCATGCACTAAACAAGGCAAAACAGGACTAATCATGCACTTATGTCACCACCTCACACAGAACACTAAAGAATGCAAACAAACACTAAAAATTAATCAAGAAAAATTGAAAAACACTACCAAATGAATTTTAAAATTTTTGGGACCACCACAACTCAAATATTTGACCCTCAAGGAGTCCAAAAATGCAAAGAAAAATCTTCAAAAATTAAAAAAGTGGTCAAGCTAAAGGAATTTGGCTTCCAGATGAAAAGTTTTCAGCAAAGCTGAAAATCTTGCTCAAGAGATCATTTTCCTTCAACTGTTGCAAAATCAGCTCAATCGGAACACAAAATCTTTTGCAAAAATACCGGCGACATCCAAAAAGACCGAAAACCTCAAAAACTATATCTAAACGATGGAATTTGGCAAAAACAAGGATGACCTCAATTCTTAAAAGAATTGACTCTTTCTCATAATGTGGTTTTCCTATAGGATCAAGTACCCTCAGATTGGTTTGAAAGAGTTCAATTGCCAAAAACCGTAAAATCTACCTCCCAATGCACTAACTATCAACTAAAACTTAAAACCTATGCAAACACTATCACAAACAGAGTTAGCAATGATATTCACATATATTCACATGATCAAACAACATACAGCATCCCCGGCAATGGTGCCAAAATTTGACTCGTGCGTCTTAACACGAGCAAATTAAACCGAATACCAACTATAGTATAGTAAGCAACTTGGATCATCTTTCTAAGATGAATGCGCCATTTGATCAGAAATTTCATGGGATTTGTTTCATCAAATAGTTGAAATGCAAAATGTATAAACCAAAATAAAACAGAATTGATGAGCAATGAAACCGAATTAAGAGATCTAATCCAAGACATAAGATAGACATAATTAACACTCCATCATTGGATTCTAACTATATGCAACACTCCAATTCGGTGATTAGACTTAGACTTAAATGAAACCTCAATCTAAATCTAGCATTCACTTGACAACCACCATGAATTCAACTAATTACACAATCAATTTGATTCAGAAACCTCTAAAATGAAATTGAATTGAATTAGTTTCAAACTCCAATGCAACTAATCATATATTCAGATCTGAACATAATTCACACTCCTTCAGCAATCAAATCACATACATCAACCGAATCATATATGACATGATTACATTCCTAATCAACATTCAAGAATGAAAAACTTAAATTCATGGGGAGATGAAACCGAATTGATGTGTTGCATCCAAATGATGCATCAATCCTCAAGAGTTTACTTGCTTCTTGATGTCTTGAATCAGAGGAGAATCACTCCTCCATTAATGGAGGATAACGCATGAGAGAGAAAGAGAGAAAGAAAGAAATTCTATTTTCCAATTCTAATCAAATGAGTCAAAAGTCAACTCTCAATTCGGGTTCACTCCTATATATACCTATGATTAACACACTAATTGACTAACTACATTAATCCTCTTTTCTAAAGCTGAAAGTAGACTCCTCATTTACATTACTTGGACTTGTGGAAGGAAACTTATGCTAAAAACACTAATTCAGCTTCACTGGATCTGTCAGTGAACTTCAACCGCATGTTTGGCCTAGAAAATATCATTATTTGCACTAGTGAAAAGTTGTAGGCCTAGAAGTTAGCTTTCCAATGGCACCGATTTTGCTTCAATTGGATTTCTGTAGCCCGAGATATAGCCCAATTAATGCACACTGCTCAAGATCCGCGACTACATCTCTTGAGTCCACTTGAAGGCCCAAATCCAGTTTGAAAATTCCTGAACTAGCCTCTGACCTCTTCACAAGAGTTGTAGGCCTAGCTCTAAGATTTCCTACAAACCAAGAATCATGCCAAAATGAGGTATATAACTCAAGTTATGGCAAAAACAAAAACAATGTCTAAATAAGGCTAGTACAGGAAAATTAGATCAAAGTCCAACCAATGTCCAATTAATAGGAAATGGTCCAAGTCAATTCAAATATGCACAAAAGAGGGTTAATGAGCTAGATATGAGGAAAAATAAGTATATAACATTCCAATTCATCACAAATCTAAGCAAAATCCTACAGAGATTAGATAGACATATCATGAGATTAGTCATAGTAAGTGGCTAGAAATGAGACATACCCTAGGTTGGGTTAATGAGTGGATGTAAGGGTACTGCACTAGCCCCAATTGGTGCATTTATCACCACCATTCTTTCTACAAATATCACAACACTCTTATCCTCTCCTTCTCTCCTTTATTTATGCCAACCACACACACACACACACCTACCATCATCAACTTCCTCATCTTTTCTTACCACCACCATGGCCATGAGCTTCAAGCTCATGGTTGATAGCCTTCTTGGCCTCAAAACACCGTGGTCCTTTTATGAAAATTAATCATCACCTTCCCTTCTATCAAACCGCTCTATCAATTTGATAATCAAGGATCAAGTAGAGAGTCCACGCTTCCATGTGTGCTACAGCCGCGAGAGAAAAGGAAGGCTAGGAGTTGTTTTGGCTTCTTTGCTTCCCTGGTTCCAAGAACCTTGAGATAGATAGCTTAAATCCTAGGTTATTTCCTCTCAATTTATAGCACTAAAACTCTACCTAAAACCCTAGGTTCTTCATTTAAATTTGATGTTGGTTGGCTGGCTTATAGTGTTGATGATGAGATTATGTGATGGTTGTGCCTTGAAATGTTAATTTGAGTTTGATTTTGCATTTGGTTGTTGATGATTGTATATATGTTCTACCCTGTGTGACAGAGACAGATGTATGGTTCAGTCTTGTGAGTTGTTAGGTTGGTTAAATAAGAATTTATTTGATGATGGTGGTAACTAGCTCAAGAATCCAACACAAGATAACCTCTAGGATCACTAACTAGCAAGAAAAGTCAAGCCTTAGTTAAATTAAGTTAAACATTTATATGAACTTAAGAAAATACTTAGTTAATCTTAAATAAGTTTTTCGAGGTCCCTAAAGAAGAATTAAAGTAAAGGGAGTCCATAGGAATTGGATTAAATAGCTTTGAAATAATAAGACATCAAAAAGAGAGCAAATGAGCTACTGTCTTGAACTCCCTGTATAACAAAAATTATTTCTGGAGCTACAGATGTTAGATTTAAATGAAAATTATTTCCTTTGAAAGTTAACACATAAGTTGCCTACAGTTAAAATTTGGTGAAGATCTTAAAAGAAATGAATTTTTAGGAATTTATGAAATTTGGTTGCCCAAAATGAGAGTCTAAAATAGGACAATGGAGTGTTTAGCAAAATTACACTAATTGGGTAATCTTATGAGGTTAAAGTCATTTTTCCATGTTATTATAAGAAGACTAGAGTATCAACCAAAACTCTCAGCCATCCAAGTACAAATGAATTAGATACTAATTTTAGAACAAAACAGGATGGAAATAGAGTCAACTCATGAACCGTGCTTTTGGACCTTAATATCTCGGTCTCTAGAGCTTGGAATTGAGTGAGACTAACTTCATTTGAAATCTTAATCTAAGTAGAACCAAACTAGAAAGCTTTATAATTTATTGACCTAAAATGGAATTATAGTAAATTTTCCAGTATTATTGCCCAGATTTGAAGTTAAAATAGGATAGCTTTAGTTAAATGGGCATTATAACATCCCCAGTTTTGTTTAAGCTAATTAGCTCAGTGACCCTGGCTAATTAGAGAGATTAACGATTAATTGAGGACTAATCGACTAATCTCGATGAGCAAGAGCTTAGTAAATTGAGTTAAGTCAATAATTGAATTATAACGCACTAAATATTTTAATTAAAGCCTAATTATTTGAACCTCATTAATCCGTAATTAGAAATATAATTAAGCTAATATAACTAAGTATATGACAATTATTTTACCTTAATCAATTGAGATAAATTAATTCCTAAACCCTAAATACATAATTCATAAGAGCAATTCTTTTAGAGAAAAAACGTTTTAAAAGTATATTTAACCACAATCGAATAAAGAGAAATTAAACTAATCAAATTAATTAACAACTTAGGTAATTCTAATAGCTTTGAAAATTAAAAAATTACTCCTGATTGTTGCATAAAATTTTGGCCAAGAAAAGAGCAAGATCCAACCATCCATTGCTTCCTAATCTTGCACCTTTAGATTAAGCCTATTTTGGCATCATTCTCTAGTTAAGCCTAACTTAAAGAAGAGCTAACCTTCATTAGAGTCTTGTCACAAGAGTAAGTAGACCTTGCCTTTGCCCACTTGAGAAAACACAAAATGGTCTATATCATTGACTCGAGTGCCGAGCTCGATCAAATTACAATAAAAACCGGATTACACTAAACTCGTAGCAAGGGTGCAACCCGGGTCGTTTCCCAACGATGAAAATGTTATACAATCAAGCAATTGGGGGGGGGGGGTTTAGGAATTTAAAGTACTGAAATGAGTGTAAAAGAAATGAACAGAATTTGGAACATCCAATCCAAGAACCAAGAAAGACAGTGGCTAATCTATCATCGGATTCTAAAAATAATCATTCAAATCAAATCAGTGACTGACATCAAACCCGAAAGAAACCTCTGTTCGGATACAACATTGCACACGAAAACCTTCATGCATTCAATTAACAGATAAATGATTAAATTCAGAAACCTCTAGAACCTAACCAATTCATGTTAATTTTCAAGCACCAATGTAATCAATCATCAAATTCAAACCTGAAAATGATTCTACTCACGCAATTGCATTACACATTAATCAATCGAGCAATATGCAAGCAAGTAAGCAAGCAATCAATCATAAACCACCACAATTCCAAATCAAAAACCTTCAAATCCGAAATTGGAGTAATCACAATGAAAGAAAAGAAAAGGGAGTAGAAAACCGATTTGATTTGATGAAGTTTGGTTGCGCAAATCCTTAAGACAGCCAATGCTCCTTTGAATCCTTGGATTAGATGGAAGCTTTCTCCTCCATGAATGGAGGAAGACGAGTTGTTAAGGTGGGGGGGGCGTGAGTGAGAGAAGAGAGGAGAAGGAGAAGAACCACAACCGAAAATTTTCTCTTCCAAAATCTGTCTAATTACAATTTCGGCTTCCCCCTAAGTCCCAGCCAAAACCAAATCAAAATGCCTAAAATTATTAAATTGTCATTACTACATTAATCCTCTCTCTCTCCTTTGAATCTGGACATCTTATTTGCTAAAATCCGAATTATAGAAAGAAAGTTACATTAAAAACATGAAATCATTATAGCTAATTCCGTGAGTAACGTTCTTCTACCGTTTTGTCTATCAAAACGATTCCGTTTGGATTTCCACTCTGAATAAGAATTGTAGCCTTGGATGTCAGCTTCAAAATGCCACTAGAACGGGCTCAATCGGACATCTGTGGACCGAGATATGGCCCAAATACCACACCCTGCTTAGAATCCGCGGCTGCACCACTTCAGTTCACTTCTAGGCCCAATTTCAGCTTCTTAACACCAGAATTGGCTTCTGAGCTCTTCATAAAACTTGTAGCCCTGTCTCTCAGCTTTTCTACAAATCAAGAATCACAATAAAATGAGCTCTACAACTCAAGATATAACCCAAAAACCAAAACAGTGTCAGAATTCGCCTAATGCTGGAAAATTTAACTCAAATCCAAACAAAATCCAAACAATACAAAATGGTCCAATTCAAAACAATTAGGCATAAGAGAGAATCAATGAGCTAGGAATGAGAGAAAATAAGTACATAAAAATCCAATTGATCAATCATGCACCAAGATTCAAAAAAAACACAACCAGCCTTTTTACTGCAAGGTTCCTAGCCTTCTTGTTTGAAAAAGAAGTAAAACTCACCTACTTCTTGTTGCTCGGGGAGGAGGCAAAACCTATCAGCCCCCTCACCCAAATTTGCACCCAAAACAACCCACCTTCACTCTCCTATTTGTGATTTTCATCCTTCCTCAAAGACACAAAGTTGCCACTCCTCTCCCTCTCAACCTCTCCTTGATTTTCCTATTTCACTTCTTGTTCTTCGTACTTTTCCACTATCATCAATCTCATCTTCTAGCACCAGCCACACAAACTCATCAAGGACCACCCTCTTTGGTTCTTGAAGAAGCAAAACTAAACACTCACTTAGCCCTATTGGCAAGCTCAAGAAGAAGGAGGCCAGCTCCAACACCTTTCTCTCCCTTCAAGCTCTTAAAAGAATCTTTGTGGTAGTGACTCTAACCCTTTCTTCTTCTATGTTTTCAAGCTCTAGAACTCCTAAGCTCTTCATAACTAGGTGGTTTTAAAACTTGCTCTAAAGGCCTCATGGCCATACTTTTGTTATAAGAAGTTTACTTGTAGTTATTGCTCTTCTCTTGGAAAATGACTTTGGTTGTACATTTATCTTATTTTTGAACCAAACATTTTAGAACTCAAAATATTGATTTATCATCAAGATCTCAAGTATAAAAGTGGTTTGGAAAAGAAAAGTGATCACTTAAAGAAAAGACTTAATGTTTTTACAAGAGTACTAATTGAAACAAAAAGTGTTGAAGTTGGAAATTCTGGCAGTCTGGTTTACGTGATTAATAACTTATTCATTACAACTCCAAATGCAATGAAACTAATTTTAAATGAAAATAGACTTATATATCTTTTTATAAATATAAAATACGTGAAATTTGGTCTTAAAACAAGAGATATAAATTTTCAAAGTGGGTTATCCCTAGATGTGTTTCTGTTCGGGCAATCTGTACTAAAATCTTAATAACTCAAGCTATACACAACATTTTTGAGTGGGATTAAGTTTTTTAGAAAGCTAAGACATAGAGGAATACCCCCATAAAACAGTTTTGGCAGATTCCTTGTGAGGACCTTCCAGTAAAGTTTACAAATCACTGTACCGAAAATAAAATTAAAAGCTGAGTAGTTAGATAAAAACATGCATATTATAGGTTACAAAATAAAATTTTTAGTAGGGTTTCTTTTGTTTAAAAATAGACTCAGAGAAGTATAATCATACCAAAATTCAAATCAAAAGAATAAAAGATGAAATCATGGCAAATTTTTGAAGTTACTGCCCCACTATAAAAATAAAATTGGTTATGGTTAAGTTTAAAGGTCAATGAGAAATAAGCTTCAAGACAATAAGACCCTTAAATCAAGAGATGACAAAATCTTCATAATTCAACTTAAAAAGACTTAAAAAGGATAATAGACGAAATTGGCCCTATGCCTAATAAAAGAATTGACACAAGAGGCAAATTTAATTAAAAGCTTGCACCTAATTTACTAAGCCATGCTCATAAAACTTTGTTTGTGATATATCTATGTCTATGCGCAAGTATGATGATATAATGGTATGATGATGATGATGGATATGATGAATAGGTTAATGATGAGAATGATGTATGTGATGTTGAATAACATATGATGATGATTTGTGACTTGATTTCTTTATTTGGCAATTGTGGGAAAGCTCCGGTCTAGCCGTCATGCTGCAGAAATTCCGCAAAATTTATGGACTTAGAATAGTTTTAGTATCATAAGACTTAATAAGAAAAAATTGAACAAAGGGTATGATCTTTCGAAAAGGAAGATGGCCCGTAATAAGAAAACCCCTCCACCTATGACTCACATGAGGCATGACATAGACCTAGCTAGTGTGAGTATAGAGGATAGAGCTTATATGAGGCATGGCTTAACCTAGCTAATATAAGTTCTGAAAAGTTATGGTGGTGACGGCCACGGTATAAGCTCATTACCACTTATGTTCAGTGGGTAAAAAAGACTTAAGATAATGTCAAGCTAAGAAAAGGAAAGGGACTTCAGTCCAAACCCTTTAAAGGAAGGTATTAAGAGAAGCCTAATATACATCCTTGTATGTCATATGTAATTATACTTGTTCCATGCATGTTATGATATAATTCCCATGAATTAAGAGGGTATGTTAACAATTAAATCAGTTTTCGATATTTATGTTTTCGAAAATCTAAGAATTGGACCTTATGAATGCTCACTATTTTCCTTTATAAAACCGAAGTGACTGGGACGATGACGATGACTGCAACACCCTCCCTAGTATAGTACTATGCTTAAGTCATAGTACCACACCCTGGAGATATTATCATTCTGAGCGGACCTCATCCTGACAAAGAACTTCACTGCCTTCGTAAACTTCAAACTATCCGAGACAACACGGAAATAGGAGTGAGAATTATAAATTCTTAGTAGGATTCTAATTATCATATATCATGTCATCGTTGTCATCTCCAATTTGCTTCGGTTTATTAAAAAAAGTGATCATGCTATGTAATCTGTTTAATTTTACAGTTCGAAAAATATGTTATCCGAAGTAAAGTTCATCTTTATCATACACTTGTCATTTGGGGGAGAGCCCATACGAAATCAATCAATTCATGAATGTTAACGAATAATAACTGAAACATAATAAAATACATTAGCATCAATATACTGAACGCATAAATTCTACACATGGCTTTACTTCTCCTTGAATTTATGCTTGTACATAAAATTTACTTTTCTTCCTTTATCTTCCTTTTTATCATAAAATCTTTACATGCCACATTCCAGAGTATGATCGCCATGTCATACCCCATCAGAGTGTGATCGCCATGTCACGTTCCTTAGGAATATGGGACCACCATTTGGTACTTACATTAGCTGGGTCGTGCCATGCCTCATGTAAGTTCTATCCCCTATACTCACACTAGCTGGGTCAATGCCATGCCTCATGTGAGTGGGGTGCTTGCATATGCTTTAATCTTTAGTCTTTAGTCTTTAGTCTTTAGCCTTTACTTGGCACACCTAGGCGTTACGTATCGCCGTCCCTAGGGTGCTTTTACTGCCCTTAGGTAGCCTGACCTTAGAGTGAGCTCGTCAACTTCACCCGTGACCGTCGTCACACCGACTCACCCGCAAGGGGATTCACGTGCCTCTAGTCTTGAAGGGATCTCATTCTAGTCACGTGCCTCTAATTGAAGGGATCTCTTCTGGTCACGTGCCTCAAAAGTGAGGGATCTCATCTCACCACATGCCTTCAATATGGAGGGATCTCATCTGACCACGTGCCTCCAAGGTAGAGGGTAGCTGCCTTCACAGGGAGGGATTCAAATGCAACTGCCTCCAAGTGAAGGGATTCATATTTTTATCATTTAACTGCCTTCATCGGGAGGGACTCAATGTGCATCTGCCTCCAGGTGAAGGGATTCACATTTCATCATTTAACTGCCTCCACAAGGAGGGATCTTATTTAACTGCCTCCAAGTGAAGGGACTCACATTCAATATATTTACATTCTTTCATTCTCATACATACTCAAGCATAGTCACGCTGAATATACTCGTACATATACTTCATTTATTTTCATATATCATTGCATACATGATCTTCACGTACATATTCATAATATATAAAGGCTCGTAGCCTCTTTACCATTCTACTGGCACTCATACATATGCTATATCATTTACCCTCATATACCTTCTATCATACTTATGTCATTCTTGAATATAGAGTTTCCATATACATATTCATACTTTAATTCATCCTTACATATAAACATTCATAGTCTCATAGATTTCTACCGTAAATTCGGCAGCATAACAGATCAGATCCGTCTCCCCATGAATAGTGCCAGCTCTTACAGATAAATCAATCATAGTAGTATAATCAATCTAACATATTTCTTAATGTAAAACTTGCAATCCTCAACTCAAACTTTATATGTTCACTAACACTTGTGAAACCATCAATTTGGTCATTTCTGCCAATTCTACTCAATTCTGCCCGAATTTTGTATAATCTACTATTACCTCTATTTAACTCATTTAAACCTGAATTTTGGATATGCCATAGCTCTATGTGTCTATTTTCTAACCTCTTTGGTCCCATGTCATTTTGATTTATATAACTCAAGATATTCAAATTTTGCCGCAGCCTATTCCGTCATTGGCCCGAATTACACTCTTAGAAGTATAAATTCACTAAAAATCAAAACTAAGCTCAAATCATACGAAATTGGTGTCATATCAAAGCTAACAGGACAACCTTTCATTTCAAAATTTTCATTCCATTTGCTTAAGTATAGCTCGAGATATAAGTCCTGAAAGTCAACCTTCCTGAACCACTCTGTTTTGGCTCGGTTTGGACATAGGGTAAATTCCTCGAACCACTGGGAACGATTAGGACCATAACAAACTTGGAATTCCATATTTGGGTGTTCCCCTATGTGTCAGATTTCTAAAAAAGTTGGTCTCACTCAATTTGGAGTTGTGTAGGGCGAGTTACACCCTCCTCAAGTCACCCTGCCCGGATGAAAGTTTTGGTTCCTAAGTTAACATTCAAAAATTCATATCTCTCTCAATACTAATCCCATGGCCTTATATTATATATCTATGGAAAGCCCTGAATGTCTACTTTCATATAAAAATAGTTCCACTGGATTTAACTGACTGTAGGTGGAGCCGTACACTCCGCCATACGGACTGCCGTGGAGCTTCTCACATAGACAGCATTCCAAACCTTCCCTTCTCCTAATTTTCTTCTTCTAACCTTAATTCCAACTCAATATTTCATATTAATCCAACCATAATCCATCATATACATCCAATAGATCATCAAATAATTGAAGAAAAGTGGAATCTCATACAGCCACAGTTCAGAGGAATCAAGAATAGAAAGTGAATCCTACCTCTTTGGAGTATGATCTTGCTGAATTTGAGTTTGGATGGAATGGAGCCTTGACAAAGCTTAGAGATTTGATAGAGTAGATTGAGAGAGGAAGGGAGAAGAAGGCTGGAGCAAGAGGGAGAGGGAGTGGCATAAATCAGCTGGGAATAAGGGGGGAGTCTGACTTAAATACATGGGGGTAGTTGGGATTGTGAGTGTTGATTGGTTGAGATTTTGTGATTGAAGTTCGGCCATGTCGCCTGCTTTTGTAGCCAAATTGCTTTCCATGTCGTCCCAAAAGTGGAACTCACTTTTATTCATCTTAAATCAGAAATCGTCTCGATTCTGCTTAAAATCGGAACTCGTGCTATTTTATTTGAGCTTGGAGCTGAAGCCCGATGTCGGAACTCGTCCCATCGTATTTGAGACTTGGAAGTAAACTCGAATATCTTGTCTAATTTATTCGAGACTTGGAAGCAAGGTTGGATGTCGGAAGTCATGCAGCTTACCATCACATCATCTCGGAACTCCCATTTAAACTCGGGAACAACAACAGAAATGGGAAGCTTCTGGAAATAAACTCGGAGATTGGAACTCATGTATGTCATGGAAATTAGCTCAAATATCCGAACTCGTGTCCATTCTAATTGAGTTCAACTCTAAGGCGGGGAACTCGTTATATTCAACTCGGAGGTCGGTACTTGCATCATTGTGTTAAACTATAACTTCGTAGGTCAGAAATCTTGAATTCTGAATCACAATATCAAACCCAAATGCTTAAACTCGGAAATAGGGTACATTTTCTTTGAAACATGAAGTCGGATATCGATAATCACGTTCGTGTTGTTTATATTAATGTTAATTCGAAAGTCGAGAAATAAGGAATGCTGGTTAAAGTTGGAAGTCAAAAATCAGGAATAATCAAAATTAGATGAAATCGAAAATCAAACAGGACATGAAGTCGGAAATTGTGCAAGATGAACTCGGAACTCGAAAATAATCCCATCTATCTGAAATTCGAAGATGGAGTCGGGAATGGGATTTGATCAAACTTGAAGGTGAGGTCGGAACTCGAAAATCGGGGATGTTACATCCTTCCGGGTTCATCCTTAAGTGTACCTTTCCGAGTTCAGCCTTAAATATTCCTGACCTAGTTTTCTGTTCTACTGAGTCCTGACTTCCGATATTAACTCAAGTTGTTTGTGTCTTATCCCAGACTTGTCCTACTTCTAGCCAAAATTGTACTCTTATGATGGAAAATTCACTAAAAATAGAAATCTAGGTGAAATCATGCGAAATTTATATCCATGTAAAGCTAACAGAACAAGATTTTAAATGTATTAAGTTTCATATCATTTGAATGAGTATAACTTGAGATATAAGCTCTGAAACTGGACCCTACTGGACTACCCTATTCTAGCCCAGATTAGACATAGGGCAACTTTCTCGACTCACTAGGAACAAACAGGACCTTTTCAAATTTGGAAATTTTTATGGGATATTCTCCCATGTGTAAGCTTTCTAACAAAGTTAGTTTCACTCAATTTGGAGTTGTATAGGGTGAGTTACACCCTTCTCAACTCATACTGCTAGGATGAAAGTCCTGATTTCTAGGTCAAACTTCAAAAATTCATAACTTCCTCTTTACTAATCCAATGGCCTTATATTATATATGTATGGAAAGTCCTGAATGTCTAGTTTCATATAAAAATAGATTCATGGAGTTTAAACGGCTGTAGGCAGAGCCGTACACTTTGTCGTACAGATCGCCGAGGAAAAACCCTACTAGCTTCTTGAGTTTTTCTCCTTTATTCAAGTTATTTCATACTAATTCTATTTCCAATCATAACACACATGCAAAATCAGCCATAAAACATCATCATCACTCCATATATTATCAATAGCACAAAGTATATAAAACCTACACACAAATCCAAACCAAGGAAAATAAGAAGAGAAGTAGGATTCCTACGTTTACTAGGTATGATTCTTATTGAATTTGTGGTTGGAGTTGAAGAAATCTTGTTATGGCTTGAAGGTTTGTTGGAGAGGAAGATGATATGAGTTAAGATGAGATAAGATAATGGAGAAAACAATGAAGAGGGGTTAGCTTAGATAGGGCCGAAAATATGCAAGGGTAGATAAGGAAAAATTTAAAAACTTCTAAAGCAAGTTACATGTGATTGGTGGATTTGAGTGGATTATGTAACTTGGTTTGGCAGCCCATTTGGAGGGCTGAGATGGCGCCACTTGCATGGGTAAGTTGGCTAAATCTTGGCCATCCATCCTAGGGTTCTCACGGTATAATTTCTATTGATCCGGTTTCGACAGTTTAAATTACCAAAATCTTACCGATTTCTCTTAAATCGGTAAACCGGTTTTAGAAAAATTCTGTGAGGTTTCCTATGCTCCTAGCCCAATTCCATCAAGCCTAATCACTTCTAAATCATACTTAACTAGCTTTAAGTAAATGCTCAATCGAATTTTGATTAAACCCACTTATTCGATAAAAACCAAACAACTCGGTTATTAACGATAAAATTCTTCGAACGTTACATTTCTCACCCTAGTTATTTTCCGTATCGTCACCAGATTTTGATGGTGCATCCAGCGAAGTGGAGCATGGATCCCCCACACTGTGAGCAGACGTATGATGAGGGATGCCAGACTATGCTATTTTAGACTGGTAGTTGCTATTGCTCTGCACCTTCACATATTCCTTTTTGCGATGTACTTTGTCATTTAAGTTTGCATTTGGTATCTAGTATTTGGGCCATGGCACGACCATGAGCCTCCTTCGATGTAATATATATATATATATACATTATGAACCCATATGGGTGGAATGATTTGCTATGTAATGTGATGCAGTTGTGATTACTATTTATTTACTTTTCTCATGTTTTATGATATTATGGTATGATTTGTTACGACGTGCTCTCTGTATGGGTATATTCTTGCTCAAGGCTTCACTTTCCAAAACACTGCAAAGCGATGACGTATTTCAAGAAAAAATTTACCATACTTTCCATGTAACTTAATTTATAAATGAAGTTTAGTTTTTTGCGAGCATAAGTAACAACTAATAAAATGCCATAATACGACTTAAGCATAGTATGGATTTATTAGGGTGTTACAGGCATAACTTGAGTTACCTTTAAGTAAATCACATGGACCAAGAGAGTTAAGTAGAGGATATGATAAGGAATGTCCCTATAAAATATAAGGGTTAGATGATGAGAAATGAATTTATGATGAATTTCTAAAGTGAGGGCAGATTTCTAGTGGCTTATAACCCAAGTGTTAAGCAAGACATAAAACTATGAGCTCAGTATGACAATCCTTGTGGTTAATGTGCCACTAATTACATAGTCATGATAATGTTACATATATTTTTAAGTATGTTATACTATGTGTCTTCAACCTCTGAGAATGTCATGTATGCAAGAATGTTTTGAAAGTAGGGTATGAAGCATGTGAATAAGTACATACAGCCTCCTCATGCCTGATCATGTATAAGAATGTCTAAGGTAATATGAACTTGCAAGTTGATGAAGAGATGTATTAAGCCTCCACCTAGTAGTGGGTTAGGGTGATATAGTCAAAGATGATTACTTGGGCTAGCCCCTAAATAGATTAAGGGGAATAAGTCAACGTGAGAGTCAGAGAAAGGAAATTCGATGACCATATATAGGAACGAGCTCGGTGCTAAAAGTGAGCTATTACCCAGGACTAGGAGATGCCATCCACTTCTAGGAAACCAAGTATGGATGTTCAAGTCACAAGTTGAAGAAAGAAAACAAGAAAAACAAGTGCATTTGCATGATTCAGCTATGTGCATCTACATATGCATATTCCATTATTTCATTGCGTTGTACGGTTACTATTATTGTGACTGGAAATTTTACTGTTACTCCTATTATACCTATTCTGGGAGATGCTAAGTGACTATTAAAAGTAAACCGCTTTGAGAAATACAATTTCAAGCTTAAAATTGAACTTATGCCTACGTGTAATTGTCAATATTTTTACAATAAATTGAAGTGGCTGAAATACTTATGATGACAACCTATATACTTAGTGGATTGAGCATCCTATTAAGAATTTTAAATTCTCACTACCTATTTGTATGTCATGACCTAACGTGAGCCATGACTGATGCATAGAAGACAAGTTCCTTAGTAAGCCTTTTGATCACACATTTTTTTCTATCAACTTTAATCGAACTACAAATTTTTCCTTCCTTTAGAAATTCAATCATTCTAATGCATGTAATCACTACATAAACATCTACGTAATCCAGCAACGATCGGACTCTACCTATAGTACCAAAGAGCTACATTACTCTAGGGAATACAACAAATAAAAACTTAAAATTTCAAAATGCCTTTGATCATGAGGGCTCATCGAAGAAGCAGGACCAGCTACAAGGAATAGGGGCATTGGATCCCAAATCGATACTTGTATCTGAAAAGAGAGGAAGAACAACAGCGAATTTTACAACTAAATGAGAGATAAGATATCCCTAACCCACATGAGACAATGTGCAAACTTTTGAATATTAAACTAATATATATAGATGAAATCAAATAGAATCCTTAACTTCAAATATTATTAAATTTTCTAAAACCCATGGAAAACTATCTATTCTAGGATGGTCCGTCAGAAATCACACTTAGATGGTCCTTCCTTCATGTGATTCCCGTATTCTATCACGCACTACTCCTTGAGTGGCTGCACATTTTCCATCATGTACCCATCTATGTGTGGCTATGTAATATATCATCCAAGATGCACCAAGGCTAATGTATATTGCTGTTAGCATGCCAATCCTAGCATGGACTTTCCAAAGTCTTTCCTCTACCATCAATTATAAATGTTCTCATGCCAAAAGCTCAATCTTGGGTTCTCAATTCCTTTTTACACATAACCATTCAATTATACTATTTTCACATAGCCTGTAGCATAGATTCACCTAAATCATACCATCAACTCATATTAAAGCTAACAGGGTAAAGTTTCATTTGCAAAAAGTTCCATTTCATTTGGCTTGGTAGGGCTCGAGTTATAAGCCCTGAATTATGACCTTTCTAAACTGCCCTGTTTTGACCCGGTTTGGGCATTGGGAAAATTTCTTGGATCACTGGGAGCAACTGGGACCTTATCTAATTCTGAAATTTTTATGGGACATTTTCCTATGTGTAATTCTTCTAACAAAGTTAGTTTCATTCATTTTCAAGTAGTGTAGGTCGAGTTTTACCCTAAACAACCTAATCTACCCGGAGCCAGAGTCAAAACCCTAGGTCGAAGTTCAAAAATTCATAACTCTCTCAATTCTAATCCAAAAGCCTTATATGATATATCTATGGAAAGCCCTAGATGTCTAGTTTCACATAAAAATAGTTTCATCCAATTTGATCGGTTGTAGGCAGAGCCGTACACTCCGCCGTACGGATCACCGAGGGGTTTTGGTTCTCCAACCCCTCAGCTCTTCTTATTTCTATTCTTTCTTGCTTCAAAATCGATTATAACCAAACCAACAACCCAAAACCAATCACATACCATTATAATCATCCATTTAACACATCAAGAATCATGAAAATAATCCAAGCTCAGCCAGCCAATACCACAGATTTGATGCAATTATTAGACTCCTACCTTTGTTCCAAGTGATTGTGCTGGATTTTTGAAGCTTGGATGAGCAAGGCTTGAATTGGCTTGGTGTTGGCTGGAGTTTTTGTGTGTGAAGAAGAAAGAAAGGGAACTGAATGAGAGGAGAGAAAAGTGGCATAAAGGATGGTCAGAATGGGTGATAAAGGAGCTGAAAAATCTGATTGCTTTGAGTGGTTTTTGCTTGAATTTGATTGGCTCAAAATGCTTGGCTGAAATTCAGCCAGCCTTCTTCACTTTCTATGGCCTTCTTTGCGCCATTTTGAGGGCTTAAGTGGCTGAGTACTCAGCCACTTAAAGTAGGGTTAATGGGTTGAAATTCTATTGGTCCGGTTTCGACAGTTTAAAATACCGTAATTTTACCGATTTCCTTTAAATCGGTAAATCGATTTTCAACAAAATTTTATGAAATCTCCTATACTCTAACTTAATTCTCTCTTATCTAAACTCAAGTAATTGCTAATCAATTGAGTTTAGATAATTGTTTAACCGAATTTTAATTATTCTCTATTATTCGATAAAACCGAATAATTAGGCGAAAAATGATAAAAGAATTTCGGTGGATGTTACAGCAATGGTGGTAGGAGATGATCAGCAATTGCTTGACTCTACCAGGTGGGAGTTTGTACACTGAATCACCCCCTATATCTATCTTTATTATTTAAACTCAATTTACTTTTTGGTACTTGGTCCATAGTTCTTAGTGTTTATGTATGGCAACATAATAAAGGCTAGTGATTGGCTATCAAAATTGTTGGTTGGCAAGAAAGGAGGTGATTGAAGGGGGAGCATGATGAATTGGAATTTTATATACTTATTTTTCCTCATATATGGCTCACTAACTCTCTTTTGTACATATCTGAATTGACATGGATCATTTCCTATTAATTGGACTTGGGTTGGACTTTGATCTAATTTTTCTGCACTAGCCTTATTCTGACATTGTTTTGGTTTTCAGGCCATAACTTGAGTTATATACCTCATTTTGGAATGATTCTTAGTTTGTAGAAAAGCTGAGAGCTAGCCTACAACTCTTATGAAGAGCTCAGAGGCTAATTCAGGAGTTTTTAAGCTGGATTTGGGCCTTCAAGTGGACTCAAGAGATGTAGTCGTGGATCCTGAGCAGAGTGTAATAATTGGGCTATATCTCGGGCTATAGGGATCCAATTGAGGCAAAATTGGTGCCATTGGAAAGCTGACTTCCAGGCCTACAACTCTTCTTCAAATCATTAGTGCAAATAATGGCATCTTCTAGGCCAAACGTGCGTTGAAGTTCACTGATGGATCCAATGAAGCTGAATTAGTGTTTTTAGCATAAGTTTCTTTCCACACAGTCCAGTTAATGTAAATGAGGTGTCTACTTGCAGCTTCAGAAGAGAGGATTATTGTAATTAGTCAATTAGTGTATTAATCATAGATATATATAGGAGGGAACCCAAATTGAGAAGGACTTTTGACTCATTTGATTAGAATTTGAAAATAGAACTCTCTCTCTCTCTCTCTCTCCTCACTCTCTACCTCTTTCTCTCGTGCATTTTTCCTCCATTGATGGAGGAGTAGATCCTCTTCTAATTCAAGATGTAACATCTTACCAGACAAAATACTATGCTTAAGTCATAATATATTACTTGATAAGTGATTACGTGTGGCGGTCTAATTAAATTCCATTTTCTGATTCAATGTTAATTACCCAAACAGAGTTAACTGTTCACTTAATTAATTTCCATTTGACTGCGGAATAAGTAATAGATAATCGTTGTAATAGAAATAAAATAAAATAAATAAAAATATGAAATGGATAGAATTACTGAAACTACATCATATTATATATATATATATATATATATATATATATAGACGTCTGTTTTCAAAGTTTGACAAAAGATACATAAACAGTACAGGGTAATAAAATGAGGCTGCTGAAATAAAATAAATTGGCCCGTCTCTATGAACAATACCCTAACTGGTCCCTAAGGGACATTTCGTGTGCTAACCATCCATATACAACATACACTAAACTACCACCTATGGCCCCATAATGCCAAAAGAGGGCCACGCTATACATTTCCTACTGCAGCACTACACTGGCACCTTAGGTGGACTTCGAAGAGAGGAATCCATCTGCCATGCCGGCGTCAGCTGGAGTGTAGTACACACTCAGGGCAGAGGATGAGGAAATGAACTCATCACCTCCAATGGATCCTCCTCAGACAGTGAGGCAGAGGGTATCTGCTGCAGGTGAAGGTGGGAACGGATGTGCTATGTGGAGAGGGATAGCAATATAAGGAGCAGACTGGTCAAAAAGGGGGTGAGTAAGTGGGACTGCAAAATCTCTACTAAAGAAGAAATAAGGCAGAAACGGCAGCTACCAGATATGTACACAACATCTATAAACGGGTCAAGGTGAAAATGAAGCTAAGGGAAATCAATGAACAGGACTCCCGTAGTCGCGTTCTCCATGATCTGAGAATGATGCAGAAACATACAGTCGAGTGAGAAATAAGAATTTCTCAGTAGGAATCCTAATCCAATACACGTCTGGCATTACTATCATTCTCAGTTGTTTCGATTTTTCTTAGGTCTAAATAATACATTAAGACAATAATATTCAACTTTACTTGATACTATGAAAAGCGTAACCCGAAACAAGCTTTATTTTAAATTAGAGCAATAATAGGACATTCAAACCAAGCATGTCAACATGATTAAACTAGTAATCATAGTTAAACAGTAACATAATATGAGGGACACTAATAATTGTAAAAGCAGTTAGGAATCAACAAACACAACAGATATATATAGTAAAGAAATACACTTTGTCTTTGAGAGCCTTCAACTCTTGTAACTTATAATTTCCTTCCTTGGTCCCCTGGGAGTCATTGGCCATATAATCGTGGGTAATAGTTTATTTTTCAAGACCAAGCTCGTTCCCATATAGGATTATCAGGTTTGCTTTCCTTGACTTTCCCACTGATCTATTTCCCTTAAACTTATTTAGGGGGGCTGGCCCAAGTAATATGGAATCGTTTATAATATTCATGAATTGCATGCACAACTACTTTTATCCTTTCAAACATCATGTGTTCATGCGAGTATAACTCATACAACATATGAATTCTTTACCGAAATTTTGACAACATAACGGATATAGTCCGCTTCCCTATGAATAGTGCCAAACTACTAGTAAAATCATTCAAACATGCAAATCAATATGGAACAGCAATCATCTATTCACAATACCATTCATCAAATTTAATACAAATATCAATAGAGTTTTCTGCTTACTTCTTCCTACTCTGCCTGAATTTTGTATAATCCACCTTTTGTCCAATTTAACTCATTTAAACCTGGATTTTGGATATGTCATAACTCTATGTGTCTAGTTTACAACCCTTTTGGTCCCATCTCATTTTGATTTGTATAATACAAGTTATTAGTATTTTACCTCAGATTGCCCTGTTCTTAGCCAGAATTGCACCCTTATAAGTGAAAATTCACTAAAAATAGAAATCTAGGTGAAATTACACGAAATTTATATCAAATTAGCTTTTAAATGAAATAAGTTTCATATCATTTGCATGAGTATATTTTGAGATATAAGCCCGGTAACTTGACCCTACTGGACTACCCTGTTCTAGTCTGGTTTGAACTTAAGGTAAATTCATTGATGTGCTGGGAATAACTGGCAACAAATCTGACTCTGAAATTTTTATGGGATATTTTCTTATATGTTAGCTTTCAAACAGCATTAGTTTCACTGAATTTAGAGTTGTGTAGGGTGAGTATCTCTCAACTCACACTACCTAGATGGGAATCCAGGATTCTAGGTCAAACTTCAAAAATTCATAACTAATTCTATACTAGTCCAATGGTCTTATATTTTATATGTATGGAAATCCCTGAATGTCTAGTTTCATATAAAAATAGATTCATCAAATTTAAATAGCTATAGGCAGAGTCATACACTCCATCGTACAGACCGTCGAGTGAAAACCCTAACAGCTTCTTGAATTCTCTTTATTCTTCAAGTTCTTTCATATCAATTCCAATTCTAATCACAACATACATGTAAAATCAAACATAATCCATCCTTATCACTCTAAATCTCATCAGTATCATGAGAAAAACAAGATCCCCACATAGCCCCAAATTAAGGAAAATAAGAAGAGAAGTTGAATTCCTACCTTGTCTAGTTGAAATCTTGTTGATTTGATGTCTTAGATTGAAGAAACTTGTGATGAGACTTGAAGACAGGTTGAAGATGGAGTGAAGATGAGTGTGGATGAAAGAGAAATGAAGAGAGCTCAGCTCCCTATGTTGGCCGAATTACACAAGGGAGAAGGAAGGAATTATTTCAAGACTTGAAGCAAGTTGTTACATGATTGGTGGATTCCTTCTCATTCTTCAATTTACTAGAGCTGCCCACTTTTGGGCTGATTAGTGGTGCCACATGCATAGGTGAGTTGGCTAAATCTTGGCCATCCATCCTAGGGTTCTCATAGTATAATTTCTATTGATTCAGTTCTGACAGTTTAAAATACCAAAATCTTACCGATTTCTCTTAAATCAACAAACCGGTTTTAGAATTATATGAGGTTTCGTATGTTCTTAGTCTAATTTCCTAAATTCTAATCCTTCTAAATCACACTTAATTAGATTTAAATAAATGCTCAATCAAATTCTAATTAATCACAATTGTTTGATAAAAACTGAACAACTCGATTAAAAATGATAGAATTTTTCGGACGTTACACAAGACATCAAGTGAAGCAATTAAACTTTTGAGGATTGGTGCACCATTTGGATGCAAGACATTAATTCGGTTTCATCTCTCCTTCTCTTATTCTTAATTTCGTGCATGAATTGAAGTTCTTCATTCTTGAATGCTAATTAGGAATGTAATCATGTCATATATGATTCGATTGAGGTATGTGGTTGGATTGGTGAAGGAATGTGAATTATGTTTCAGATCTGAACATATGATTAGTTGCATTGGTGCTTGAAACTAATTCAATTCAATTCGGTTCTAGAGGTTTATGAATCGAATTGATCATGCAATTGGTTGAATTCGTGGAGGTTGCCATGTGAATGCTAGATTGAGATTGAGGTTTCAATTAGGTCTAGTCTAATCACCGAATTGTAGTGCTGCATATAGTTAGAATCCAATAATGGAGTGTTAATTGTCTTTATCTTGTGTCTTGGATTAGATCTTTTAATTCAGTTTTATCACTCAATTATGTTTTATTTTGATTTCTACATATTGCATTTCAAGCATTCGACGAAACAATCCCCTTTCAATTTCTGATCATTTAGTGTAATTATCTTTGGGAAACAATCCAAGTTGCATCCTATGCTATAGTTGTATTCGGTTAAATTTGATTATGTTGCGACGCTCGAGTTATTGCAAAGGAATTGAAACTTTGGCATTTGCCATGCTAGATGTTGTTGCAAGTGACCATTCTTCACCCAAACAAACACAACTTCAAACACAATTGAGGTTCTATGATAACCACATGAAATAATTGCAATATGCACTTTTGCAACCTTTCTCTTTGATTTCATTTGCCATAATGTGAACCACTGACTTGCATCCAAAATATATTTTTGCAACATGCATAAATACCCCATTGATAAATTTTAACAATTTGACAATCAACATACACGGTGTAAGTTAAACTTATGTTTAATACCATCGAATAACTTTTTATTGAAGAAAACTTTTACAAAACTAACTATTGAATTGAAAGTTCATATGTTATAGATCATCTAAAATCATTTCATATACTTTTTATATACATCTAAATCAACATAATAAACACTTCTTAAATATATGTAAAATGGAATTTTTTTTTGTCACAATCTATTTGATGCTTTTTTTTTTAGAATTTGGCACAAATGATCAATATGATATGTAATTCAAAATCAACGGTTTGATTAATAAAAACTATTTTCTATAAAAAGTTATTGGAGGTGTTATTGTATCAAGTTTTACATTGACGTCAATGGATCATTCTTGTAACACCCTCCCAAGCACCATGCTTAAGTCTTAGTATCACACTCAGGAATTGTTACTAGTAAATAAATGGACCTTTTCTGACAACAACTTTTGGCCGTCCTCCAATCTCAATCAACTTTGTCCAAGATGACCATCTTCAATATCTCCTGAGCTATCTGGAGATGACTTGAGAACATACTTAGGGGTGAGAAATATAAATTTGCAATAGGATATCCTAAATTACCACATACAGTATCATCATCATCATCTCCAGCTGCTTCGGTTTATTTAAGAAAAAGTGATCATTCCATAATAACTGTAAATTTCATTTTATAAAGTTCAAAATATCCTTCCGAAGCAGGTTCATTTTATTCACACAGTTGACAATTAAAAGAGCAATTTCATAATAGAAATAAAAAGAATATAACTTATGCATATGCAGATGCACATCATGTAATCATGCAAGTGCACTTGTCTTTCTTGGTTTTTCTTTAGCTTTCTTTAATCTTTAATACCTTTGTATAGACTGATCTAGCAGTAAGCTCAAGTCATGACTATCGTCACACAGTACTAATCTATAAGGGGATCTATGTGCCTTTACATTGGAAGGATCTTATTTTGGCCAACTGTCTCCAAGGTAGAGGGATCTCATAGTTTTAATTGCGCCTTCACAGGAAGGGACTCAATATGCAACAACTTTCAAGTGAAGAGACCCACATTGTATCTATTTAACTGCCTTCTCATGGAAGGACCCAATAACTGTCTCAAAGTGAAGGGCTTTTATCTCATTTATTCACATACTGTTTGAATTCACATTCACATGTACATATTGTATGCTCATATATGCATGAATGAATATTCTTGAGGAACTTATAATCATGATACATAATTCATATATTTCTACTAAAAATTTGGCAGCATAATAGTTGAAACATGAGGCTTCCCAAAATAAATAGTATACATAATCAACCAGCCAATCACAACAATGATAATCACCATATCAATACATCAATATCACATCGTTATGATAAGGAATAGCATAAATGATTCAGCCCATTGGCTTCTCATGATTTATGGAACTCCTAAGCTTTGAAGTTGTCAAGTTACCTTAATTTCCTCAAATCTACCTTGAAAATTTAGAATCCACTAAAATTCCATTTTAATTGATTCTGATCTAAAAATTTAGTAGGTTGTATCCTTATTAGTCGTCTTTTGAGCCTATTTGGTCCTATTACAATTTGAGGTGTATAAATTAGGTTATTTGAGTTTTACTCAAGGCTGCCCTATTTCAAGAAAGACTTGTGCATCTAACTTTAGAAAATCATTAAAATTCTATCTTTTATCATCATCCGAAATTGATATCAAAATGTAGCTATTTGGACCCTCTTTCAATGCCAAAAGTTTTACTCTTATTGGGTAAGTAAAAGTCAAGTTATGGGCCCTTCAAGTAGGTTACCTTATTTCCACCTGAACAGAGTATAGGTCAACTTTAAAGAATTATTGGGAATAATGTACTCATTCTCTAATTTTGAAATTCTATGGACATGATTCTCTATATGTTAGCTTTCGAATAAAATTAGTTTCACTAAATTTGAAGTTATATAGGGCTAGTTATGCTCCTCACATCATGCTCTAGTTAGGATAGAGATTGAATTCAATAGCCTACTTCAAAAAATCATAACTAATTCATTTTAAATCCAATGGACCTATAATTTATAGGTTTTATTGCTCTTGAATTCTAGTTTTATCTAAAAATAGTTTCATTCAAATTTGAGTTATTTAGGTGAAGAAATACCATTCATTGTATGGACGGTTGTGAGGGTTTCTCTCATAGCTTGTTCTGTTTTATGTTCTTCTTTGTCTTTTGATCTATTATTCATCCTAACTCAAGTTTTCTTATCTCAAATCACTAGAAATGAGTCATATTAACATCATACAAGGTCAATTAAAGGATGACATAAAGAAACCCTAATCAGCCCTAAACTCTAGAATATAACTAATCCAAGAAATCTTATCTCAATTCCAAAGTGTGGGCTCTTCTACTTAAATCATTGGCAGTTCTACTTCACTAAAACCTTGAAATCGTGACAAATCCCTTCTTGCTCTTGGAGGGGCTGAGTCTAATTGATCCAAAAGGAAGAGGTTTATAAGGTTATCTTGAGTTTTCTTGAGGATTGTAACATCCTTAATTTCCTGTCATGCTAAATTACCTCAGTAACCCTAAGTAATTAGGCATTTAATGAGAAATTATGAGGTTAAGGTTTAATTAAGGGATTAACGAAGTGATTATAAGTTAATTATGAGGAGAAAAGTTAAAAGAATACTTAATTAAGATTAGAGAATCTCTAATTAAGCAAGTCAAACCCTTAATAGCTTAATTAAGTACTAATCACATGTAATTAGCTTGATTGAGTTTAATTGAGGTAAATTAAGCTTAATCAAAAGTTTATTTTTTGTTAATCATGATTGTATGAGTTAATCACTAATCCTTACTTAATCAAGTTAATTAAGTTGTATGAGTATTTAATCACATCATTAAAATTCAAATTTGGTCAACTAAACAATAAAGCATTAATGATATCACTAAAATAGAAAAGTAAAAGATAAGGTTGCTTTATGTAAGATAAGTACTAGGGTTTATCTAAAGTAAACCCCTCTATCCCATTAATTATAACAAAAAGAAAAATATCTCCCCCCAACCCTTAAAGAAGCTCATGGCCACAACAACAACAACACACACACACACACACACACACACACTCATTTTCATTTTGTGTCATGCCATTGTCTCTCTTAAACTCAAACTCTCCAACATCTCTCTATACTTCTTCTTCTTCTTCTTCTTCTCCATCTTCTTCCTTATTCTCCACCTCCATAGCCAAACGTTCTTCACTAATCCCTTCAAAGACCACATCTTTTGGTCTTTGAAGAAAAGATTTAAACACCACAAGACTCATTTTCAAGAGAACTCAAGAGCTCTCTCTTTCTCCTTGCAAACCACCACCACCACCACCTTCGGAGGAGTCACCATCTTCTTCTTATTTCACCTTCAAGAACTCACTATTTTCAAGCTTAGGTGTTGATCTCTGTTAGCTCCAATGCCTATCAGAAGCTACTCTGAGGCTATGAACCGAATTGTTTTCTAAAGGGTTTTGATGAAAACCAAATCAGAATACAAGCAAATCTTTTTTATCAAGAAAAGGCTAATTCGAATAACAAATTCTCCTATAAGAATGAAATTCAACAAATAGATTAAGCGCTCAAAAAAACCTTCAAAGCATCTTTATCCATAACTTTATACTATAATATACTCTATGTGGAATATATGCTTTGTGTCTCTTGAGCTATTTTGTGTAGAATCAGAATAGAAGAATTTCATATGGTTGAAGCTACACTTCAGAAAGGAAAGATGAGCCTAGAAAGCTAAGATATGCCAATTCAAAATGATGACTTTGTCCAGAAGGATGATCCTATCCAGAAGGGATATCACCAGAAACATACTTCTCATATTTTGCATACCTTCAAAGCTTCCTTAGCACACTTCATAGAGAAATTCAAAAAGTCAAAAAGATGACTCGACAAGAGGCAAAAGAAGTGCTGACAAGTCTGCACAGTTGATATAGCAATAAATGGCTACTTTCCTATCTCTGCACAAGCTTTGAAGAATGAGGAAAAGGAAAACTATTGTTTCTCTATCCAATCTTAGACCAACAGTTCAAAGAGAACTTCAAAAGTTAAAAATTGAAAGCTCCAACGGATATATTTCAAAAGTCTATAAAAGGCTGAATGTCGAAGAAAGAATGTTAGAATAACTAAATATCTTCTTCGCTTGTAGAGCTTCATAGTCAACTTTCTCAACCTTCTTAACCACCAAAAAGTTACTCATTGTAACTTTTGTTAAACAAAATCTTCTCTTCTGCTTTGTATTTGATAAGATTCTCTTTTTGAGAATTTGGAGAAGTCATACACACCAAAACACAATTGTTTATCCTCTATAAAGAGAGTTAGTGTGAGTGTTCACAAACCTTTTTTAAATCTCAAAACTTGTATACAGACCTAGTAAAGGTCAGAAAAAGCTTGGAGAAGCTAGGATAAATAATACTCAAGTTAAAGCTTGGAGAGGCTTGAAGAAACACTACTCTTGTGTAAGAAGCTTGGAGAAGCTTGAACAAAGAATACTCAGGTTTATATAAAATCTCAACAAAGCATTGGGGACTGGAAGTAGGCAAGTGGATTGGCTGAACCAGTATAAAAACTTCTTGTGTGGTTTCTCTTTTCCTACTTATGTTTTAACTTGATCAAATAAGTTATTCTTTCTACGTGATTTATTTAAATATATTCATCTTTCTAAACTTATATAAACATATAAGCCTTCTTTAACTAACACAAAGCTTCTGCAATCCAAGTCAAGGACTTGAGATAAATTTTTAACTTCAAGTTTTCAAGTTAATTTTAAGTCTGAAACAACACGATTCAACCCCTTTCTCATGTTATCTTTTCCAACAATTGGCATCAAAGCCTAACTCTGGGGTTGAGCTTCCTAACTATTACAAAGGTTAAAGATCCTATCAAATGGCCCAACAAATTTATCATATCACAGAAGGTCACTCCATAAATCATCCTCCCTATTTCAATGGTGAAGACTATCCATACTAGAAGGATAGAATGAGATTCTTCATTGAGTCCACAAGTCTGGATATGTGAGAGATAATAGAGAATCATGACTATATACCTACTGTGGAACAACTAGAACCAAAAGTAGTAGCTGATCTAGAGCATCTTCCACTAGTAGTAGTAAGAATCATTCCTAGAAATGAATGGACTGATCAACACAAAGCGAAGGTTCAAATGAATGCCAAGGCAAAATACTTGCTCACGTGTGCCTTGAGCAAAAGTGAATATGACAAAATTATATTGTGTGATTCTACCAAAGAAATCTAGGATAGACTTCAAGTGCTTCATGAAGGAACTGGTCAAGTTAAAGAAACGAAAATCAGCATGCTTGTTCATAAATATGAAATGTTCAATATGCTTGAGCAAGAGAATATTGACAAAATCACTACCAGATTTATGCATATCATAAATCAGCTAAAAGTTTTGGGTAAAAAGTACTCAAATGCAAAAATGGTAAGAAAGATCTTATAGAGTCTTTCAAAGACTTGGTCTCCCAAAGTTACTACCATCCAAGAAGCTAAAGATCTGAACATACTCAGCTTGGATGCTCTCATTGGATCCTTAAAGACTCATGAGATTGAACTGAAAGAAATCTCTAAGGAATCCAACAAGAAGGGAAGGTCCATTGCCCATAAGACTACTCAAAACAGATTCAACTCCTTGGTAGCGAGTGTCGCAACCTACTCCAAATTATAATTTTAAAATACTTAATTACACAAAATTTGAAGTATAGTACAACCAAGATTATCTCACAAGGATGTTGTTGCTATCTAGTTAAGTAATAAGGGGGTATGTGCAAACATGTAGTACATAAGCTATAAAAGAAAATTAGATGAAAATAAAAATACTAGTTTAAAGAGTTCCTTAGGTATAAGGTAAATCAATCATTAATGCACAATATATCAAACACATGGAGTGCGGCTAATTTGAGCTATTAGAGAGACCTCTACTAACAACCCCACAATTCTACCTAGAGAATTCTAGGAATTCAACCAACACATAATTGATTAGATAATTGAGACTTCAACTCTAATTAACCTATGTTGATTTCTAACCCCAATTGTATTAGCCTCGATTTGAACCCAAACCTAATTCCTAATTCTTTAACAAATCAAGTTCATACCAATTAACCAACACTTAGCTTTTTGCATGTCCTCATGCAAAATCTAAAATATACTCAAGGGTGCCGAAAATGAAACATCAGAATCTAAAACAAACACAAAAGTCCTAAAAACAAAAAATGACCAAATACTATGAAAAGCAAATTCCCAATGGATCCTCAAAAGTGTCAAGCGTATAGGGAAAAAGCACACCCAAGCCAACAAGAAATTCAACAATCAAGACATATCTCTACAAAGGTGCAAGCAAGGTAAAAATCACTCCAAAAAGTATGGATCAAGTATAAAGGATCTCACAATATAATATATTTAGCACTCTTACTCTCAAGTGTTTAAGGCTCAATTATACCACTCAAATTGTAACATCCCCAATTTTCCTTGTGCTAAATTATTCCATTTTACCTCCACCACGAGTTCCGAGTTCCAACTTCACTAGTTTTCATGATTCCCGACTTCATCTTAGAATTTCACATAAAATGGGATAATTTCCGACTTCCGAGTTAGTCTTCGAATTTCAGCATAATTTCCTATTTTCGACCTTAACCATATCCATCATTCCTCATTTCCCGACTTCCGACTTAGCCTTCAAGTCCGAACAACATGAACGTGATTCCCGATATCCGACTTCAGGCTCAAAGAAAATGTACCCATTTCCGATCTCATAATGCATCTTCAAGAGGTACCCGAGTTCCGACCTCATGCTACATGGTTTCCGACCTCAGAAGTTACAGTTTAACACAATAGTGCACGTACCGACTTCCGAGTTGAATGTAACAAGTTCCCGCCTTAGAGTTAAACCCAATTAGAATGGACACGAGTTCGGATCCTTGAGTTGATTTCCACATCATACACGAGTTCCAATCTCCGAGATTATTCCCAGGAGCCTCTCATTTCTGTCGGTATTTCTGAGTTTGAATGGGGAGTCCCGAGATTATATGATTATAAGCTGTATGATTTTCAACATCCGACTTTGCTTCCAACCTTCAAATAAACCAGACAAGATTTCCGATATTCGAATTTACTTCTAAGTCTCAAATAAGATAGGACGAGTTCCGACATCCGGCTTCAGCCCCTAGCTCAAGTAAAAAGGCATGAGTTCCGACTTTAAATGGAATAGGGACGAGTTTCAATTTCAATAGAATGGAAGCGAGCTCCACTTTTGGAATGACGTGGAGAGCAATTTGGCCACAAAAGTGGGAGACATGGCCGAACTTCAATCACAAAATTTCAACCAATCAACACTCATAATCCTAACTACCCCCATGTATTTAAGTCAGACTCCCCCTCATTTCTGACTGATCTACGCCACTCTCCCTCTCCCTCTTGTTCCAGCCTCCTTCTTCCTTTCTCTCAATCAACTCCATCACTCCTTCAAGCTTCACAAGATTCTAACAATTCAAGCTTCAACACTTAGCTCAAATCACACTCCAAAGAGGTAGGATTCTATTTCTGTTCTTGAATTACTTGCAATATGATTGCATGAAATTGTATTCTTCTTTATGTATTTGATGAATTATTGGCTATATTATGATGGATTATGATAGGATTAATATGAAATCTTGAGTTGAAATTAGAGTTAGAAGAAGAAAACTAGGAGAAATGGAGGATTGGGATGCTGTCTTAGTGAGGAATTCCACGGCAGTCCGTACGGCGGAGTGTACGGCGCCGCCTACAGCCAGTTAAATCTGATGAAACTATTTTTAATGAAAGTAGACATTCAGGGCTTTCCATACATGTATCATATGAGGTCATTGGATTAGCATTGAGAGAGATATGAATTTTTGAAATTTGACCTAGGAATTAGGACTTTCATCTAGGCAGGGTGACTTGAGTAGGGTATAACTCACCCTATACAACTCCAAATTGAGTGAAAATAACTTTGTTGGAAAGCTTACACATAGAGGAACATCCCAATATGAAATTCTGAGTTTGTTATGACCCCAATTGATCCTAGTGGTTCAAGGAAGTTACCTTATGTCCAAACCGAGCCAAAACAGAGTAGTTCAGAAAGGTGGAATTTCAGGACCTATAACTCGAGCTATACTAAAGCAAATGGAATGAAACTTCTTGAAAATGAAAGGTTGTCCTGTTAGCTTTGATATGGCACCAATTTCGTATGATTTGAGTTTAGTTTCGATTTTTAGTGAATTCATACTTCCAGGAGTGTAATTCGGGCTAGTGACTGAATAGGCTGCGGCAGAATTTGAATATCTTAAGTTATATAAATCAAAATGATATGGGACCAAAGAGGTTAGAAAATAGACACATAGAGCTATGACATATCCAAAATTCAGGTTTAAATGAGTTGAATAGAGATAAAGGTGGATTATACAAAATTCGGGCAGAACTGAGTAGAATTGGCAGAAATGACCAAATTGATGGTTTTACAAGTGTTAGTGAACATATAAAGTTTGAGTTGAGGATTGCAAGTTTTGCATTAAGAAATATGTTAGATTGATTGTAGTACTATGACTGATTTGTCTGTGAGAGCTAGTACTATTCATGAGGAAACGGATCTAATCCATTATGCTGCCAAATTTACGGCAGAAGTCTACGAAACTATAGATGTTATGAATATCTATATGTTATGCTCATAAGGTTCAGGTATACAAGGATGAATTTAAGTATGATATAAGTAATGAAAGCTTATGCTATGGGAGATTATACTTTGAATATATTACATTCACATGTTATGTTCATGTATGCCATGCATGCAAACATAATTAGAATATGATATGAGAAATAAAGTATGAGGCACATTCATGTATGCACAAAGCATTTGCACGCATGATGAGATATGGAAAGGAAAGATGATAAGAACTTGAAAGAGGGACGTACTAGCTACCACGTGAGGCATGGCATAAACCCAGCTAGCGTGGACCAGAGTAGTACTGTCTAAGACTTGGGCCAGCCCTCAACCAGATTAGTGGGAATAGACCGGTGTGAGGGTCGGGGAAAGTAAACCCGTCACTCATGTATAGGTACGAACTCGGACCTGAAAAGTAGGCTATTGTCTAGAAGTGAGAGAGGCCATTCATCTCCGGGGGACCAAGCACTGAAAAGTAAGATCAAGTTGCAAGTTAAAGAAAGACATGAATTAAGTCAAGTGCACTTGCATAGAGTCAAGTATAAGCATCTATAAGTACCTCTTCAGTTATCTCATTAAGTCATACTATTATTATGATTCTGGTTGAAGCATATCATACTATTCATATTTCTATGTCTGTCATATAATATGGTAAGTGATTGTTAAGATATAACCCGCTTCGAGAAAGGTATTTTCAACTTAAAATTGAACCACTATTTGTTTATATGTGCTCATATTTTCATAATAAACCGAAGCAGCTGGAATGTTTATGATAACATTATAAGATTGGTTTAAGTTTACCTTTTGAGAACCCTAGGTTCTCACTGCCTACTTGTATGTTTTTCTTTTCCGTAAACATTCCAGTACCTAAGTTGGACATCCAGTGCAAGGCGGAATGCAGGGCCACTCATTGAGCACGACTCTGGCGCTAGCCAGATCAAGAGACTATCGAAGCTAGCTAACGATTAGTCGGAAGTAGACACTGTTTACTATGTCGGTCACAATTTTCTTTTAAAGTGTAATTGTTTTATTCTCTATGTATTAGAGACTAGTATTAGTAATAAAGTGGACAATTAAAGGGCCATGTATTATATTTTCCATATTTTAAAGAATTTTTCAGCACCGTGACAACCTTTTAATGTAATTCTATGACTCGAGCATGGCTTATATGATAGAGGTTGTTACACAAATCACCTCAAAAGGAAAAGCACTACCATAAGCTTGCTTATCAACTAATTCTCCACCACTCAAACCCATGTACACACAAATCAAGAGGACTTTATTCAAGGTTGTAATGGAGCCAAGGTAAGGGCAGGGACATAGTAAGGATATGCAAGGTAAAAACCAAAGAGAATAGAAGAACTTTGGCAAAGACATGAGGTTACAAATGTGAGGGTTGTCCTTAAATCCAAGCAATGCAATAAATAACTCTTTTTTATCCCACTTCTTTACTTCTTCTTTTCATCAAAATTGCCCCAATTTATTGACTTTTTCTTTTTCTATTTGCTTTTTTTTTTTTTTACATTTTCTTTGCTTCTTTTTTTTTTTTATCTTTTCATTTCTTTCCTTTTTCTCTTTTCATCACTTTACACCACCCACACTTAAAGTCTTGCATATCCTCATGCAGACCCCCACACTTATGTGAATGCACATTGCTAATGGTAACCAATGGTCTCCTAATCCCTAAGGGTAGGTAGAATCATGGTTTTTCACTTTAGGCTTGTAATGTGCTAAAAACAAAGAATGGGTAAAAAGGCTCAAAATGGCTAAGCAAGGGAAAAAAAATGCAAGGGTGGCTATTTGGTTAAGTGGCTAATCACAAAATGAATGCCTCAATCATATTCATGTATGCAAATGAATGGTGTAGCCTCAAAAAGAATCAAAGCAAGTTTTAGAGTGACAAATCCTATGAGAGTATAAAACATACAAGAAAGAAAAGAATGGCATGTAACATAGCCATCCAAATATGGCTCAAAAGCTCACATGGGTCATGTCCAACATACTCAATCCAAGCAATTGAAGATCAATCTACCAAGCATGCAAGACATAAAGAATAAGATGAAAAGTCAAGCATGTTGAAGCCTCAAGCCATGAATGTCTATTGCCTAAAGCTAACAACTAAAGAATCACTATAGGGGAACATCCAACTAAACAACATAACTAGCATATGAAAACTAATACTAAACATATTTTATTCTAAAATTAAAATTCAAGATAAAAAGAAATTAAAAATGGAAGATAAAAATTTAAAAAGGTAAAAAGTGGTGAGAAATCCCTCTGGTGGCTTATGCTTGAACTGGTCCAGGAATCCCCACCAAGGTTTGCATCTTTTGCCTCTTCCAGGATCCCATGAGGTGATCTTGAATTCATTGCCATCCTTGTCACTTTTGCATTCACATCCCAATATAGAATACCATAGTTCATTGCCATGATGCATCACTACAGTAATGACATAGATGGCTCCGAGTTGAAAAGTGCTCTCCTTGTAAGTATAATCCAAGCACCTCAATGCATCTATGAAAGATGTCTCTGGAGCCATGTCACAAATAGCTTGGAGTTGGGCAACATTTTCCAGGTAGGCATATTCAAATTGACCTAATAAATGCTCATAAAGAGGAAATTCCAAATTTAATTTTAGTGTTTGGACTACAGAGGGAATAATCTCTTTAACCTGAATCTCTGTTAAAAGAATTTTCTCCACTGTGTCAACACTCATAGGCCTATCATCCATTAGATATGCATCAATCTCTGCACACTCTACATAGAGCTCAACACCATCACATTGATCACAAGGGAAACAATGAACGAAATCACTAAGGTTGAACAACTCAGGGAACTCCTCATAGAAGTTGTCATGAACCTCCTTAGCTGCGTAATCAACAATATCCAAATGAAATACAAAGTGCTTATTTGATTCCTCCTATACAAAATTCGCACCTGGCTTTTCTTTCACTTCAGCTGCTTCATCAGAATGCTCAGTCTTAGCTATACTTTGATCAATTCTCTGTGCCAACTTTGGTAAAGTCCTACCTGATTGCTGCATAGCAACACTAACATTCCTGTTTGGATCGAGGATCAATTAAGATAGAGTTTGAGCAAAACCATGTGACTGCATCTGGCTCATGGAGGAAGCAAACTGACCAAGCAGAGTGGAATTTGGCCAAAATAGGGTGGGGCTCACATAATGTAGTGAGTCTTGCTTAGGATGTCGAAAAACTTTGGACTGGAAAGTTTCAAGGTAATCTGAGCACGAACAACACAGAACAACACCCAAAATTAGCCTAAAAACACCGAAAACGACCAAAATATGCAAAACTCAAACAAAAGCAAGTAAACACATATATTTACAAACTAAATAATATCAACATCCCCGGCAACGGTGCCAAAATTTGGTAGCAAGTGTCACAGCCTGCTCCAAATTACAATTTTAAAATACTTAATTACATTAAATTTGAAGTATAGTGCAACCAAGGTCGTCTCACAAAGATGTTGTTGCTATCTAGTTAAGTGACAAGGGGGTATGTGCAAACATGTAGTCAATAAGCTATAAAAGAAAATTAGATGAAAATAAAAACATTAGTTTAAAGAGTTCCTTAGGCATAAGGTGAATCAATCATTAACGCACAATATATCAAACATATGGAGTGCGACTAATTTGAGATATTAGAGAGACCTCTACTAACAACCCCACAATTCTACCTAGAGAACTCTAGGAATTCAACCAACACATAATTGATTAGATAATTGAGACCTCAACTCTAATTAACCTATGTTGATTTCTAGCCCCAATTGTATTAGTCTAGGCTTGAACCCAAACCCAATTCCTAATTCTTTAACTAATCAAGTTCATACCAATTGACCAATTAGCAATCACCCAACTAATTCCTCATTCATAAACTCACATATCAATACCATTCAATGCAAATTTACAAATAAAAAAGGGCAAAGAATCAAGAAAACAAACATGATTGAAATTCAAGGATAGAGTTTCAAGATTACAACCATAATGCCCTTGGAGTCTCCTTGAACTAGCTTGAAATCCTACTGCTCCATAGCAATGAAGGTTACAAAATAGAACCCAAACAAGTATCTTACAAAATGAAAGGAAAAGAAAAAGAAAAGAAGAGGAAAGGAGAAGAGAAGAAAGAAAAAATGAAAAATGTTGGATAGATGAGTCCCCTTTCGTGTCTCTCTTTTCTCTCTTCTTATCAAATCTCAAATGTCAAAATTCAAAAATACCCTTGAGCCCAACTTAATCCTCTGCCTCTTAGCTTTAAGTGGACACCTTGTAACACTCTTTATTATATAAGCCATGCTCGAGTCATGGAGTTATGTTAAAAAGGTGTCACTGTACTAAGAAAACTTTAAAATATGGAAAATATAATATATGGCCCTCTAACTGCGCACTTTATTACTTACTAATAGTTCATAAATTTCGTCATCTCTGATACATAGGGGATAAAATAATTACAATTTAAAAGAAATTGTGACTAACATAATACACAGAATTTGCTTCCGACTGGTCAGTAGCTAGCTTCAATAGTCTCTTGGTTTAGTTTTTGTGCTTGAGTCTTGCTCAATGAATGTCCCAGTGCTCCACCTCGCACTTCATTTCCAACTTAGGTGCTGGAATGTTTACGGAAAAGAGAAAGATACAAGTAGGCAGTGAAAACCTAAGGATTTCAGTAGGTAAACTCAAACCAATCTTACAGTGCCATCATAAACATTCCAACCACTTCAGTTTATTATGAAAATATGAGCACATATAAACAAATAGTGGTTCAATTTTAAGTTGAAGACACCTTTCTCGAAGCGGGTTATATTTTAACAACCACTTGCCATATCATATGACAGACATAGAAATACGAATAGTATAATATGCTTTAACAAGGGTCATAATAGCATTATGACCTAACTAGATAATTGAAGATGCACATATAGATGCTTATACTTGAATGTATGCAAGTGCACTTGACTTAATTTATCTCTTCTTTAACTTACAACTTAACCTTGTCATTCTGTACTTAGTCCCCCGGAGGTGAATGGCCTCTCTGACCCCTGGGTGATAGCCTACTTTTTAGGTCCGAGCTCGTACCTATACATGAGTTACGGGTTTACTTTCCCTGACCCTCACACCGGTCTATTCCCCTTAAATCTAGTCGAGGGCTGGCCCAAGTCTTAGACAGTACCGCTCTGGCCCATGCTAGCTGGGTCTATGCCATGCCTCACGTGGTAGCTTGGTACGTCTTTCTTGCAAGTTCTCATAAATCTTATTCTTCTTTGGACATGATTATACATGCATATGCTACATGCATTCATTCATATACTTCATATTATACTTAAATCATTCTTGCATATATGAATCTAATGGGCATAACATATAAATGTTCATAACAGTCACATAATTCACATATTTCTGCCGAAAATTCAGCAGCATAACGGATCGAGTCCGCTTTCCCATGAATAGTGCTAGGCAACCAGTACAAATGTACAAACTTGCAATTCAATATAGACCAGCAAATATATATATATATATATATATATATATTCATAGCATCATTCATCAATTTCAATTCAAGCACCAATTGGATTTTCGGTTTATTCTCTCTCTGCTACTTGAGTTTGGTATACTCCACCCTTATTGCAATTCAACTCATTTGAATCTAATTTTTGGATATATCATAGCATTATGTGTCTAGTTTCTAACCCTTTTGGTCCCATCTCATTTTGATTTGTATAACTCAAGATGATCTTAGCCAGAATTGGGTTCTTATAAAAGAAAATTCACTAAAAATAGAAAACTAAGTGAAATTATACAAATTTTATATCAAATTAAAGGTAACAGAACAAGCTTTCAAATGAACTAAGTTTCATGTCATTTGCCTAAGTATATTTTGAGTTATGAGTTTTGAAACTTGACCCTATTGGACTACCCTGTTCCAGCCCGGGTTAAACTTAAGTTAACTTCATTGGTGTGCTGGGAACAAGTGGCAATGAATCTGGTTCTGAAATTTTTACAGGATGTTCTATTATATGTTAGCTTTCAAACAACTTTAGTTTCACTCAATTTGGAGTTGTATAGGGTGAGTTATATGCTTCTCAACTCATACTGCCTAGCTAAGAATCCAGATTTCTAGGTTAAATTTCAAAAATTCATGACTAATTCTATACTAATCCAATGGCCTTATATTTTATATGTGTGAAAAGCCCTGAATGTCTAGTTTCATATAAAAATAGATTCATCAAGTTTAAACAGCTGTAGGTGGAGTCATACACTCTGCCATACGGACCATCGAGGGAAAAACCCTACTAGCTTCTTGGATTCTTCTTGAATTCATGTTTTTCTCTAATCAATCCATCAAATCTTCAATTCAAACTCACATATACACCTTAAACCAACCTTAATTCATCATATCCAGCCAATATAACATCAAAATAAAGGGAGAAGGGGGAGCCCTAGGTAGCCCCAAATCATAGAAAAATAAGAGAAAAGATGAAGTTCCTACCTTAGAGGAGTAGCATAGGGTTGGATCTTGTTCTTGGAGTAAGATAAGTGATTGGAGCTTGAACCTATGGGTGAGATGAGATGAAGGAGGATGAAGAAGGTGAAGAAAAATGAAACAGGGGGGGCTGGTCTGCTCCTTTTATTGGCTGAATTACACAAGGGAGAAAGAGGGAATTAATCACAAACTTTTGAAGCAAGTCTTACATGATTGGTGGATGTGTATTGGTAATTCAAATGGATTGTGGCTGCCCTCTTTGGGCTGATGTAGCGCCACATATGGATGTGTTTTGGCTAAATCTTAGCCATCCATCCTAGGTTTCTCACAGTATAATTTCTATTGATCCGGTTTCGACAATTTAAAGTACCGAATCTTCTCCAATTTCTTCAAATCGGCAAAACTTTACTAAATGACTCGGAGAGAATTTCTATATCTCTATTCTAATTGTTCCTAAGCCTCATCCATCCCATTAACATCTAATTAACTCCTAATTAACCTCACATAATTATTGAAACCGAATAAATAGGTTAACGGCGTAAATTAGACGTTTTCGCAAATTTGGAGCCTTTTTGTTTTCTGTTTTCTATAACTAATGGCATTTCCGTAATTTGAGCAAGTCTAGGGGCAGCCCACGTCATTTCACACCTGATTGCCTCCATGGCCTAATCGGTAGAGAGTTAAACTTCTACTGTTTCACCATGTGATTCTACTCTATTTAAAACCTCATTCTACTAATCCTATAGATGTGGAGACATAAAAGTCATTTAATAAAAAGTTCTAGGGTTATTATGGAAATAAGTTTTTGGGGTCAAAACATAATTTCTAAAAATTCAGGATACCACTGCGATTAACAAAAGTTTCCAGGGGCACTTTTGTCATTTCTTAATTTTTAACATATGGCAGTGTCATATTTTCAACGGCAGTGTTACATTACTCTATAATTCCGAGTGTGAGGATCGTCATGGCATAGCGCTGCCTGAGCAATTCTCACACTGCCTAAGGGAAATAATTCAAAGTTCCCATTACGTTCTATTTACAAAAGTGGGGATGTTACACACCCAATTTGCTTAATTTGGACTTAAAATGAGAGAGTTATGGCCCAATCTTTATAGCATGTTCAGGTTGTACATGTATTCGTGTCAGTCCATTTTAATAGCCAATAAATCCATGAAGATGTCATTATTTTGGAGAGTGGTCTTCGTATGAATTGAAGCTTTATGTCTTAGCTTTCAAATGGCACTAGTTTTGCCTCAATCCATTGTCTATAACTCACATTATGGCCCAATTAGTGCACACTACTCCGATTCCAGCGTAACAGCTCTGTTCTGACTACGTGGCCCGTTTTAACCCACTAAACATCCGAATTTGTTGTTGACTTCTCATAAATGTTGTAGATCTTTCTCTCAGCTTTCCTACAATATAAAATTTGTAATTTTTAGATATCTACAACTCAAGATACAACCATAATACAAAAATAGTATAAATTTGTAATAATACTAAAAAAATACAATTAAGCCCAATTAGAGTCCAAACTTATAAAATGTGTCCAATATTATTCAATTAAGCACAAAAGAGGTTCAATAAACTAAATATGAGGGTTAATCAATGTATCAAAATATTGCTTATCAATCAGCAATCACCCAACTGATTCCTCATTCATAAACCCACATATCAATACCATTCAATGCAAGTTTAAAAATAAAAGAGAGCAAAGAATCAAGAAAACAAACATGATTGAAATTTAAGCATAGGGTTTCAAGATTACAACCATAATACCCTTGGAGTCTCCTTGAACTAGCTTAAAGTCCTACTCCTCCATAGCAATGAAGGTTACAAACTAGAACCCAAAACAAGTATCTTACAAAATGAAAGAAAAAGAAAAGAAAAGAAGAGAAGAGAGAAAAATGAAAAAAAAAAGTTGGAGATGAGTCCCTTCACATCTCTATTTTTTCCCTTCTTATTAGACATAATATATGAATATCCAACATTGCTCTTAAGCCTAATTAATCCTCCGCCTCTTAGCTTTAAGTGGACACCCAATTTGCTTAATTTGGACTTGAAATGAGAGAGTTATGGCCCAATCTTTGTAGTATGTCTAGGTTGTACCTCTATTCACATCAGTCAAATTCAACAGCCAATAAGTCCATCAAGATGTCATTATTTTGGAGAGTGTTCTCATATGAATTGAATCTTCATATCTTAGCTTTCAAATGGCACTGGTTTCACCTCAATCCAATGTCTACAACTCAAGTTATCGCCCAATTAGTGCACACTGCTTAGGTTCTAGTGCAACAGCCCTATTCTGACTTCGTGGCCCAATTCGTCCTAATAGACATCTGAATTTGTAACACCCTCCTTAGTATAGTACTATGCTTAAGTCATAGTACCACACCCTAGAGTTATTCTGATTACAGCGGACCTTGCTTAACAACCTTGAGCCTTGAAACCTTTGAAACTATCTAGAGACAACACGGAAATAGGTGTGAGAATTATAAATTCCCAGTAGGATTCTCTATGTATCATAAATAATGTCATCGTTGTTATCTCCAGTTTGCTTCGGCTTATTAAGAAGAAGGTGAACATACCTTACAAACTGTTTAATTTTATAGTTCGAAAATATAATGTCCGAAGCAAAGCTTATTTTAATCATACACTTGGCATTTAGGAAAAACCCATGAAAATCAAGTCATGAATTATATTAGGACTAATAACTGAAATACAACAAAGTACGATAGCATCAATGTACTAGAGGCATAACTTCTACATATACTTTACTGGAACTACAGCATATTAAGACACCCACATAATCTTAATGTGCTGAGAACATATCATCTACACATAGCTTAACTTGTACTTGAATTCATACATATACATAAAATTTACTTTTCTTTCTTCATCTTTTTTTGTCATCATAAAGTCTTTACATGCCACATTCTAGAGTATGATTGCCATGTCATACCCCATCAGAGCATGATCGCCATGTCACATTCCTTAGGAATATGGGATCTTCCTTTAGTACTTACACTAGCTGGGTCATGCCATGCCTTATGTAAGTGGGGTGTGCATATACTTCTTTTAGTCTTTAGTCTTTAATCTTTAGCTTTTACTTGGCACACCTAGGCGTTACGTATCGCCGTCCCTAGGGTGTTGTTACTACCCTTGGGTAGCTTGGCCTTGGAGTGAGCTCGTTAGCTTCACCCGTGACCGTCGTCACACCGACTCACCCACAAGGGGATCCACGTGCCTCTAGTCTTGGAGGGATCTCATTTTGGTCACGTGCCTCTAATTGAAGGGATCTCTTTTGGTCATGTGCCTCAAAATCGAGGGATCTCATCTGACCATGTGCCTTCGATAAAGAGGGATCTTATCTGACCACGTGCCTCCAAGGTAGAGGGATCTCATAGTTTAGCTGCCTTCACAAGGAGGGATTCAAAGTGCACTGCCTCCAAGTGAAGGGATTCATATCTTTATCTTTTAACTGCCTTCACAGGGAGGGATCTCAATTAACTGCCTCCGAGTGAAGGGATTTACATTCATTATACTCATGCTTTGTCATTCTCACATATGGTCATGCGTAGGCATGCTAAATGTGCTCACACATATGCTTCCTCCTTTATTTTCATATACATCATAACTCGTATCACATTTAAATTTACCCTTGCATATAAACATTCCTAGTTCCATAAACTTCTGCCGTAAGTCCGGCAGCATAACGGATCAGTTCCGTCTCCCCATGAATAGTACCAGTTCATTGACAATTCAGTCATAGCAATATAATCCATCTAACATATATATATCAATGTAAAACTGGCAATCCTCAACTCAAACCTTATATGTTTCACTAATACTTGTGAAATCATCAATTGGGTCACTTTTGGCCAATCTATTTAGTTCTGCCTGAATTTCATATGATCCACCTTTATTCCTATTCAACTCATTTAAACCTGAATTTTGGATATATCATAGTTCTATATGTCTACTTTCTAACCTCTTTGGTCCCATGTCATTTTGATCTATATAACTCAAGATATTTACTTTTGCCTCAGCCTATTCAGTCATTGGCCCGAATTACACTCCTGGAAGTATAAATTCACTAAAAATCGAAAATAAGCTCAAATCATACGAAATTGGTCTCATATTGAAGCTAACAGGATAACCTTTCATTTTCCACAAGTCTCATTCCATTTGCTTTAGTATAGCTCGAGTTATAAGTCCTGAAACTTGACCTTTTTGAATTACTCTGTTTTGGCTCGGTTTGGACATAGGGTAACTTCCTCGAATCATTGGGGTCAATTGGGACCATAACAAACTCGGAATTTCACATTGAAATGTTCCCCTATGTGTAATATTTCTAACAAAGTTGGTTTCACCCAATTTGGAGTCGCGTAGGGCGAGTTATACCCTCCTCAAGTCACCCTGCCCGGATGAAAGTCCTGATTCCTAGGTCAAATTTCAAAAATTCATATCTCTCTCAATACTAATCCAATAACCTTATATGATATATCTATAGAAAGCCCTGAATGTCTACTTTCATCTAAAAATAGTTCCATCGGATTTTACTGGTTGTAGATGGAGCCGTACACTCCGCCGTACGGACTACTGTGGAATTCCTCAACTAGACAGCATTCCAAACTTTCACTTCTCCTAGTTTTCTTCTTCTAACCTTAATTCCAACTCAATATTTCATATTAATTCAATCATATTTCATCATATACATCCAATATATCATCAAATATATATAGAAGAGTAATCTTTCATGCATCCTCAGTTTAGAGAAATTAAGATTGGAGATTGAATCCTACCTCTTTGGAGTGTGATCTTGCTAAATTTGAATTTGAATGAATGGAGCCTTGACCAAGCTTAGAGATTTGATGGAGTTGGTTGAGAGAGGAAAGGAAGAAGAAGGCTGGAGAGCAAGAGGAAGGGGAGCATAAATCAGACCAAAATGGAGAAAAAAGTCTGATTTAAATACATGAAAGTTGTGGTGTTGATTGGTTGGAGTTTTGTGGTTGAAGTTCGGCCATGTCTCTCACTTTTGTGGCTAAATTGCTCTCCACGTCATCCCAAAAGTGAGATATGCTCCCGGTCTACCTGAAATCGGAACTCGTCCCTATTAGCTTAAAGTCGGAACTCATGCCTTTTTTTTTGCCTAACTTGGGCTGAAGTATGATGTCGGAACTCGTCCCCTCTTGTTTGTGACTTGAGGAAATCTTACCTGTTTATTCGAAACTTGGAAGTAAGGTGGGACTTCGAAAGTCATACAGCTCGCAATCTTATAATCTCGGAACTCCCTATTTGAACTCGGGAATGTCAAAGCTGGATATAAACTCGGAGATCGGAACTCGACTATGATTGGAAATCAACTCAAAGATTTGAACTCATGTCCATTGACTTCGACTCTAAGGCCGGAACTCGTTACATTTAACTCGGAAGTCGGTACTCGCGTCATTGTGTTAACCTATAACTTCTGAAGTCGGAAACCACATAGTACGAGGTCGGAACTCGGGAACCTCATCTGAAACTTGAAGCTACAGTATGAGACCGAAAATCGGGTACACTTTCTTTGAAACATGAAGTCAGATGTCGGTAATCACGTCGAGAGTCAAGTTGGAAGTCGGGTATTATGCAAGATGAACGCGGAAATCGGGAATGGTCTTCACTGGGGACCTGGACATTAGTTTGGAGATCGGAAATCATGTCCCAGTATACCTTAACTCGAAGTCGGATATTGGAACTCGGAAGCCATCCGTTTAACTCGAAAATAGAACCTGAAGTCGGAAGTCCGGAACATTCAAAATCAGACTAAGTCAGAAGTCGTACAGGACATGAAGTCGGAAACTGTGCATGACGAACTCGGAAGTCGGAAATATTCCTTTCTACCTGAAATTCGGAGATGGAGTCAGGAATGGGATTGGATCAAACTTAAAGGTGAAGTCAGAACTTGGAAATTGGGGATGTTACAGAATTAGTTTTTGACTTCTTCATCAAGGTTGTAGATCTTTCTCTCAGCTTTCCTATAATATAAAATTTATAATTTTTAGAGGTTGACAACTTAAGATATGCTCAAAATACAGAAATAGTATAAATTTATAATAATACTGAAAAATACAATTAAGCCCAATCAGAGTCCAAACTCATAGAATGTGTCTAATATTGATCAATTAAGCATAAAAGAGGTCTAATAAACTAAATATGAGGGTTAATCAATGTCTCAAAATGTTACTCGTCAAATTCCCCCATATTTCGCTTTTTGCATGTCCTCATACAAAATCCAAAATATACTGAAGGGTGCTGAAAATGAAACATCAAAATCTAAAACAAACACAAAAGTCCTAGAAACAAAAAATGACCAAATACCATGAAAAACAAATTCCCAATGGATTCACAAGAGTGTCAAGCATACAGGTAAAAAGCACATCCAAGGCATCAAGAAATTCAACAATCAAGACACATCTCTACAAAGGTGCAAGCAAGGCAAAAATTATGGATCAAGCATGGAGGATCTCACAATATAATGTGTTTAGCACTCTTACTCTCAAGTGTTTAAGGCTCAATTATACTAGTCAAATCACCTCAAAAGGAAAAGCACTACCATAAGCTTGCTTATCATCTAATTCTCCACCACTCAAATGTATACACACACAAATTAAGAGGACTTTATTCAAGGTTGTAATGCGGCCAAGGTAAGGGTAAGGAAATAGTAAGGATATGTAAGGTAAAAACCAAAGAGAATAGAAGAACATTGGCAAAGACATGAGGTCACAAATGTAAGGGCCCTCCTCAAATCCAAAAAATGCAACAAACAACTCTTTTTTTATCCCATTTTTTCACTTTCTTTTTTTTTTTCATCAAAATTGCCCCAATTTATTGACTTTTTCTTTTTCTATTTGCTTTTTTTTTTTACATTTTCTTTACTTCATTTTTTTTTTTTAATCTTTTCATTTCTTTCCTTTTTCTCTTTTCACCACTTTGCACCATCCACACTTAAAGTCTTCCATGTCCTCATGCAAACCCCCACACTTATGTGAATTCACATTGCTAATGGTAACTAATGGTCTCCTAATCCTTAAGGCTAGGTAGAATCATGGTTTTTTACTTTAGGCTTGTAATGTGCTAAAAACAAAGAATAGGTAAAAAGGCTTAAAGGGGCTAAGCAAGAGGAAAAATGCAAAGGTGGCTATTTGGTTAAGTGGCTAATCACAAAATGAATGCCTTAATCATATTCATGTATGCAAATGAATGGTGTAGCCTCAAAAAGAATCAAAGCAAGTTCTAGAGTGACAAATTCTATGAGGGAACAAAACACACAAGAAAGAAAAGAATGGCATGTAATATAGCCATCCAAATATGGCTCAAAAGCTCACATGGGTCATGTCCAACATACTCAATCCAAGCAATTGAAGATCAAGCTACGAAGCATGCAAAACATAAAGAATGAGATGAAAAGTCAAACATGTTGAAGTCTCAAGCCATGAATGTTTAATGCCTAAAGCTAACAACTAAAGAATCACTATAGGGAAACATCTAACTAAACAACATAACTAGCATACGACAACTAACAATCAACATGTTTTATTCTAAAAGTAAAATGCAAGATAGAAAATGAAAAAGGTAAAAGTGATGAGAACTCTCTCATGCTGGCTTATGCTTGAATTGGTCCAGGAATTCCCCGCAAGGTTTGCATCTTTTGCCTCCACCAAGATCCCACAAAGTGTTGACTGTGTCCTGGGCTTTAAAACTATTTTTCTCCTTGGACCCGAGTATTGATGATTGTGGTGCATCCCTTGGAACCATGAAGCTCCACCTAGTCCGCACATCCCAGAAGCAAACTACTCCTAGTAAGGAAGGATATGTATCCGCAAAAGGATTCTTCCAACTTGAGCTACCTCCATCAAGTTCCCTTGAAGTATCAACTATTACCTCTTCATGCATCTCACAGATAGCTCAGAGTTGGGCATCGTTCTCCAAATATGCATATTCATATTCATTCTGGCCTAAAAGGTGCTCAAGAGAGGGAAACTCCAACTCTAATCAAAATGGCTGGGTGATAGGGGGAGGTAATGGGGTGGGGAGAATAGATTCTTCTATTTGAGCCTTGTAACACCCTAATAATACTATACTATGCTTAAGTCATTTTATGGGATCATTAGTTGTTACTCTTAACTAGCGAAAGTTTTTATCTTTGAAATTAGCGTAATATACGAAAATAGCATATAATTTTTTTTCTTATAAAAACTTTATGCTTAAAAATTGAGCCTTTAAGCGCTTACTTACTCGTATACATATGAACGTTGTTCTTCATATCGCTGAGTTACTAATAAGATATACGACAAAATGGAAACAACATAACACAATACATTAAACCAAGAACGTTATCATAGATAATCAAGGTTGTCATTACACTTAATAAGTATCACATATGTAATAGGTCAAATTAAACACATGACTTCCTACGTACTCTTAATTATACATAAACTGTCTAACTAGGGCTCTTAAGAAAATAAAAATACTATGCTACTATCTTGATCCTCCTTAGCTAGGTGAAGAAACATGGTAGCTCCTCGTCTTATCCAATTAGGTACCGTCAGAAGTGCTACCACGGATGCCATCAGCTCCATTTGAAGACGACATGGAAACGTAGGAGTGAGAAATACAAGATTTCTTAGTAAGATTGTGACTAGACAAACATGGCATCATCGTCATCATCCCAGTCACTTCGGGTTTGGTTATAAAAATAATGGACAGATATAGGTTCAATTTTAACAATTTTCAAAGATATAAATCCCGAAGTGGATTACTTTTACGTTTATCATCATATTCATAACATCATACATAGGCATACCTACTAACACATGGGATAAACATTCATAATACGCATGAGAAATATAGAAACATGCATGACTATGCAACTCATCAACTTGACCATGATTCTACTTTGACTTTACTTTCATTTTTAGCACATGCTTAACATTCTTTACTTTCCTTTAAAATAGACTGCTTTTGGAGATGAGCTCATTCCATGACTGTCATCACGCAGTACTAACCAAATCAGACTAAGCTGATATTGGTTACCTCTAAGTTGGAGGGTCCTCCATATCACCCTTGCCTCCCCCATAAAGGTTCCTTGTGGATCACCATGTCTCACTTCCCGGAAGTAATCAAAGGGTCATGTCCCATTATTCTTTTCTTATTATTATACCTTACATGCATAATACTTCTTTGACTAGACACCTACAATGATATGACTAAGTCTATAATTTTGACGGAAATCTAACAGCATAACGGCTAGACCGAAAACTTTCCCCAAAATGCCAATCATATGCTTTCAACCAACAGTTTATCATATCACAATAATCAACCAATCATGAGACAAAGCTCAATCAAACTTATCATTCATCATGCCAAATGGCATAATATATCCATACCCTAAAGGGGTTTATAGTTGTGTTATTTTTTGTGAAGAATCTTATGAATCATCACATGATTTCCTGCAGTTACCCATGAGAAAATCACATAGTTAAGATATATGTACGTGGTCTTTTAGTTGCTTAGTTCTCATATGAAATTATTCTTTACTTGAGTTCATGTCTTATGGAACACTTGTTCAAATTAATTCAGTTAAATGATTGTTTTCTTTCCTTGAGATAGTGCACTTAGTGATTCCCCGGTTCATGGTATGCTCAGAGGCCCTAATCATACTTCTGTTCCCAAGGAGTTCGAGATCCCTCTAATCCTTGGGTCATGACAACGCATAACCACATCATGAATCCAACAACACCATATTCACTAATCACAAAGGGTGATTTTTAACTTAACCGAGTTACAAAGTTTCAAGCTTTTATTACTAACATAACAAGATCTTACCTTAAGTATTATAAAAGTTATCATTCTTTATAAAGTAGCCATAAAGTTTTATTCTTTATGAAAGTAAGTGCCTTTAAGATTAAGCTCTTATCTTAAAGATTAGATCTTCATGAAATAATGATACAAATTACCAACTTTTTAACTAAAAAGTCTTGTTTTATGAAAGTTGACTTTTTTAATTATTCTAAGACCATCAAGGTCTCAACTTTATGATTTAAAGTTGTTTCTACATTAAAAAGGTTCTTACTTTATCAACTAGTGATATAAGATATTAGCTTTAAAGTTATAAAGTCTTGATCTTTATAAAAGTTAGCATTTCCATGATCCAAAAGTGACCTTTTTGATTTCAAGTTTCAAACTTTATGAAAGGATTTGCTTCCAAGGATCAATCTTTGAAACATAAAGTGGCAAGACATCACTTTTCTAACTCAAAAAGGCTTATTATTCCAAAAAGCTTAGACTTTTACATGTAGTCTTGTCTTCAAAATAAAACAAAATAAGACTTTTATGAAGGCGCTAAACTTGCGCCACTTTTTATGCTTCAAGAAGCAAACTTTTTAAAGTTTTAAGCTTTTAAAATGTTCATAGTCTTATCAAATCATGAAAATGTAAAGATGAAACTTTTCTAATCATAAACTCATCATACAAAAAAGAACAACTTTAAGCAAGATACCACCAAGAACATCAAGAACCTTCAAGAATAAAAATATGAACATATTTTTCCAAAAGTAGAAATATCAAGAACACTTGAAGAACAACAAGAACATATTTTTCCAAAAGTAGAAACATCAAGAACACTTAAAGAACAACAAGAACATATTTTGCCAAAAATGGAAACTTTTGCTCATGAAGAGCATGAAGGATCTTCTCAAGTTTTCACTTAAAGATCTTGGTCATGAAAAGAACCAAGCTTCAAGCTTTCTTGAGCAAACAAAATAAAAAGATGAAGATCACTACCTTCCTTAGAAATGGCGCAAAAACTAGAGAAGAAGAAGATGATGATGGTGGTTCCTTTCCTTGAAGATGGTGGCGGTTTGGCTTGGTGGAAGGAGAAACTCTTGAGATCTTGTGAAAATGGAGGTTGTAGTGTTTAGATCTTGTCTCCAAAGACCCAAAGATGAGGTCCTTGAAAGGCTAAGTGAGAGGTTTTGGGTTGTGATGGTGGAGAAAGGAACAAGAAGATGAGAGAGTTTAGAGAGAAGTGGGAGGATTTGGTTTGAAGAGAGAGAATGAGATGAGTGAAAATGAAAATGGATGATGGTGGGAGAGGGAGAAAGTGGCATCCTCATCATAAAGAGAAGGAGGGAGATATTTTCTTAATTTTGTGTTAATTAGTGATTACGGAGATAAAGTGGATGATGGGGAGACAAAGCATAGTCAAACTCTTACATAAAGCACTCTTGTCTAATGCTTTATGTTTTTATGACATCACCTTTTACTTTATTGTCTAGTTGACTAAATTTGAATTTAATCATGTGATTAAGTGCTCTTGTAATTTAATTAACATGATTAAGCAAGGATTAATGATTAACATACAAGAACATGATTAACAAGAACTAATATTGCCATTAAGTTTAATTAACCTTAATTAAACTCGATTAAGCTAATTAAGAGCGATTAGTACTTAATTAAGCTATAAAGGCTCTGACTTGCTTAATTAGAGATCATCTAATCTCAATTAAGTATTCTCTTGACTTTTCTCATCCGAGTTAACTCATAAACTCTTCGTTAACCCCTTAATTAAGCCTTAATCTCATAATTTCTCATTAAGTGCCTAATTACTCAGGGTTACTGAGGTAATTTAATACGTCACGAAATTGAGGATGTTACAAGCCTCTTTGCTTGAATATGCTTTGTTAACCTCTCATTCTCAAGCTTATCATCCCTCAGATAATCATTCACCTCAGCTGCACTTTTTGTACATAGCTCAACACCAACATAATGGTCAGAAGAAAAGTCACCACCTGAGTTATCTCTTGGCACTAGAGGATCTCCTCCTTGGCATGCCTCAATTTCAACACATATTTGGTGGGTGCTAACATTGTCATGATAGTAAATATGAAACCAGCAGAGTCATCAAAGACCAGATAAGGAAATGCGGCATACAAATCACTCAGGGAGTCTTCTAAAGAAGCTGAAATCTCTATGCATGTAGGCATGGTCATATCCTCAGCACCAACAAGATCATGAGATATTTTCTCAACCAATGTCTCTTGTGGTGTCTCATCTACTGGCCCAGCTACATCTTGACTCTTGCTAATCCCCTTAGCTAGCTCATGTGATTGTTGATAACTCTCTTTGATGAGTTATATTTTTAACTAGTTTTTATTTAATTTAGGACGTAGTTGTTTAGTTTTGTTGCTATTTTGTTTATTTTAGTTAAGTAGTTTGGATTAGGTAGTATTCTTATTTTCTAGTATTTTCTTATCTTTTGGATACTTATTTTGGGTTTGTTTGATTTATTGTAGGTACAAGTGGGCCCAAAAGAAGTTGGAAGAAACCAAGCCATGAATTTAGACTCAGCACCTTGCGCTATAGCGCAAGCTAGTGTGCTACAGCGCACTGCCTCATAAGGAAGAAATTGCCACATTCATGTTGCGCTATAGCGCGCTCCCGTTTTGTCAAATTTCCAAGGTTTCATGCTGCGCTATAGCGCAACCCATCGCGCTATAGCGCTTGCGTGTTCAAGACTCACAACAAATTTTTGTTGCGCTTATAGCGCAACTCACAAGGCTTATAGCGCCACCGGATTTTTCGCAAATGAGCCAAGAATTTGGGACTTGCGCTATAAGCATAAGCCCGCTTGTTTAGAAAATCCATTCGAGCTGAGAGTTAAAAGAGGGACATACACACTATATAAAAGGGACACACATATCACAAAGGAGACCCCTAGACATTTAAAAACACCCTCTTCAAGACAGAAGACTTCTTCCAAGAGATTCAAGGTGAAGATTCAAGGATTTCGGGCTTAATCATCAACACGGAGAAATCCAATTTTCCTGAAGTCCTTGTGTCTAGCCAGAATTCTCCATGGCTCTTTGTTTTTCTGTTTCCTCATCTTTATACTCTATTATTGTTTTCTTTTCTTTAGACATGAACTAAATTTCTCTTGCTAGGGCGTTAATGGACCCTTTTGTATGACAATTTTCTTTATGGATTAATGTTAATCTTGTTTCTATTTCAATTGCTTATTGTTTTTGTTCGTGCTTAATGCTTTTGAGTGATTGGCCACCATTCAATTGATTCGTTGGGTTGCAATAACTAGAGATAGGGTTTGTAAACAAAGCTTCTTAACATAAACACCGTGAGCTGAGCGAAAACTAGAGATAGACAAACGCGGTTCATGCGGTCAACTTAGGAACCCATAGAACTTCAACCTTTTCCTAGATTAGTTTGTGCTAAGAGATTAGGTAATCAATTTAGAATAAAGAGTATTGCTTGACCTCAAGAGAGGCTAGGAATAAATTAAGGGGAACCGACCATGAGTCAATTAGGATAGAACGGATTAATAGAAATTCATAGGCAATGCATCTACAATAGGTGAAGTTAATTAGCCCTAGCGTTCATTCCATTATATTTGGTCAACCTTTCTTGAATCCATCCTGGTTACTATTTTTCATATTTATTAAATTCTTATTTTTATTTTAACTTTCGTTACATCCATAATTTCATTCCTTCCAAATAGTCATCCCTTAAACTATCCGGTATTTGATCTATCCTCGTGGGAACGATATTTTTCTCATCACTTTATTACTTGTACGATCCGGTATACTTGCCGGAGTCGCATCAAGTTTTTGGCGCCGTTGCTGGGGATAGTATCAATATCATTTTTTGGTTGACGGGATACTAGATTGGATATTTTATTTTATTTTATTTTGTTAGTTATTTCTATTTAGCCTTTTTATTTTGTTCACCTGTTCTTGTGTTCTATTTTTGCAGTTTATGCGAAGGAGCCAATCTGTTGAAGACTTGCTCTTTGATCCAAAAATCGAGCGTTCCTTGCGTCAACTCAGAAGAGCACGGAGAGCAATTGAAGAAGTCCCTGTAGTTTCCATGGCCAATGAAAATGAACATGATGATAGAGTCATGAAGGACTACTTTGCACCTACTCTTGAAAGGTGCTCATCAAGTATTATGAGACCGTCTGTCCAAGTAAACAACTTCGAGCTGAAAACATCACTCATTCAGTTCGTGCAACAAAACTGCCAGTTTGCGGGACTACCTAGTGAAGATCCAAACGAACATCTCGGCAACTACCTGGAAATCTGTGACACCATAAAAATTAATGGTGCCACGGATGATGCTATTCGGTTGAGGCTGTTCCTTTTTTCGTTGAGGGACAAAGCCAGAGCTTGGTTGAAGTCTCTACCATAAGGGACTCTCACTACTTGGGATATGGTGGCCAGAAAATTCTTGGAGAAGTACTTCCCTCCTGCCAAGTCTGCTAAGATGAGGAATGATATCACTTCCTTCACCCAAGAAGATGGAGAATCCTTCTATGATTCTTGGGAGAGGTATAAGGAGCTGCTGGCTAAGTGCCCACATCACGGCATCCCACTCTGGATGCAAATCCAAACATTCTACAATGGTTTCCTCATGTCCACCCAGATCATGGTTGATGCAGTAGCTGGCGGCTCTCTGAATAATAAGACACTGGAGCAGTCATGGGAGCTATTTGAAACAATGGCTAGCAACAATTACCAGAGTCCTAGTGAGAGAACTCAGAAGAGGGGAGTTCTGGAAGTCGACACTACCACTGCCCTCTTGGCCCAAATGCAAGCTCTCTCTGTCCAAAACGCAGCCATTCAGAAGCAATTAGATATGCTCAATACCACTCATCTAGCACCGATCTTGCGGTGTGACTTCTGCCAAGGGAATCATCCTAATGGGGAATGTGCCACAGAGCCTACTTCTGATGAACAAGTCAATTACATGAATGGCCAGAGGCAAAATTTCCATCCCAATAACTATGTTCCTGGGTACAGAGACCATGTTCATTCCAGTTAGTTCCGTGGGAATCAGGGCGCTCCCAGGCATTCATACAACCCACCTATCCAAGAGAAGAAATCTAACTTGGAAGAAATGTTCCAACAATTCATGCAGACTCATTCTAATCTTGTGGACAGAACTGAAGCATAGTTCAAACACCAGGAGGCTTCCATTAGAAACCTTGAAACTCAATTGGGGCAGATATCCCAACAACTAGCTGAAAGACCACAGGGTACTTTGCTTAGCAACACAGTGAAAAATCCAAGAGAGCAAGTTAAGGCAATTACCCTGCGAAGTGGTAAAGAACTAGAGGAACCTGAGATGCCAGAAGTGGAAGAAGAGCAACCTGCTGAGACTGAAGTGCAAACTACACAAGGGAAGAAATATGAGATTCCTATGAAGCGTAGCAAGGGTGGGGGAAAAGAAGAAAAGATGCCAGAGTATGTGGCACCACCTGCCTATGACCCTCCTATTCCCTATCCACAGAGGGTAAAGCAGTTGAAGAAAGAGCAGCATGATAAACAATTTGCAAAATTTCTGGAAGTATTCAAGAAGCTGCAAATTAATATACCTTTCGTGGAGGCGTTGACTCAAATGCCTAGTTATGCTAAGTTTATGAAGGAAATTCTCTCTCAGAAGAGAAGAATTAGAGATGATGAGACTATCCTACTTACTGAAGAGTGCAGTGCCATCTTGCAAAACAAGCTGCCTCCCAAGCTTAAAGATCCAGGGAGTTTTACTATTCCATGTGTCATTGGTGATGTTTATTTTAATAAAGCTCTTTGTGATCTTGGTGCCAGTATTAATTTAATGCCTTTGTCTATTTTCAGGAAGCTTGGAGTTGGAGAAGTCAAGCCTACCATGATGTCACTATAATTGGCTGACAGATCAATCAAACATCCAAGAGGCATTATTGAGGATGTTCTGGTGAAGGTGGATAAGCTTATATTCCCTATGGATTTTGTAGTGCTTGACATGGAGGAAGACAGAGAAGTCCCCCTCATTCTTGGGAGACCCTTCTTAGCCACTGGGAGAGCCCTCTTAGATGTCCAAGAGGGAAAGTTAGAGTTACGGGTGCAAGATGAGAAGGTCACCTTCAATGTTTTTGATGCAACTAAGTTTCCCCTGGAAGCTGATTCTTGCTTTAGAGTCGATGTCATTGAAGAAGTGGTAACCTCTTCCTTTGGAGCTATTTCCACCACCATTCCGTTAGAGGCATACCTGGTGAATTCTAAAATGGCAGAAGAATTGGAAGACAACAACTTACAGCTGTGCCATGAACTTTTGGAAGCTCAACCGGTAGTTTCCCGCCCTCTTTCTAACACTCTGACACGGGATAAGGAATTACAATCAATGAGTGAGGAGCCACCAAAATTAGAGCTCAAGCAACTTCCTATCCATCTGAGATATGCATTCCTTTGTAAGGGTGACACATATCCTATTATTATTAGTGCCTCACTAAGTAGCGTAGAAGAAGATAAGTTATTAAGGGTACTAAGAGATCATAAGGCAGCTATTGGGTGGCAGATTTCAAACTTGAGGGGTATCAGCCCCACCTTTTGCATGCACAAAATCTTCATGGAAGATGACTTCAAGCCACTAGTCCAACCACAGAGGAGGATGAACCCAACCATGAAAGAGGTTGTGAAGAAGGAAGTGGTGAAACTCCTAGATGCAGGGATCATATATCCTATTTCAGACAGTGTTTGGGTGAGCCCAGTTCAGGTGGTACCAAAAAAAGGAGGAATTACAGTAGTGAAGAATAAGAATAATGAGCTCATTCCAACTCGTACGGTCACCGGGTGGAGGATGTGTATTGATTACCGGAAGCTCAATGATGCCACCCGCAAGGACCATTTCCCACTACCCTTCATGGACCAGATGTTGGAGAGGATAGCAGGCCATGCTTACTATTGCTTCTTGGATGGCTACTCTGGTTACAATCAGATACACATTGCCCTAGAGGATTAGGAGAAGACAACATTTACCTGCCCATATGGGACATTTGCATATAGGAGAATGCCATTTAGGTTGTGCAATGCCCCAGCCACCTTCCAGAGATGCATGTTAGCCATTTTCCATGATATGGTGGAGAGGTTTATAGAGGTTTTTATGGATGATTTTTCAGTTTTTGGTTCTTCTTTTGATGATTGTTTGTATAATTTATCTTTGGTTTTGAAACGATGTCAGGAAACTAATCTTGTTTTGAATTGGGAGAAGTGTCATTTTATGGTGCAGGAAGGCATAGTTCTTGGACATCGGATCTCAGCTAAAGGAATTGAAGTGGATAGAGCCAAAATTGAAGTCATTGAGAAGTTACCTCCACCAACCAATATGAAGGGAGTTAGAAGTTTCTTGGGCCATGCTGGATTTTATAGGAGATTTATTAGGGATTTTTCTAAAATTGCTAAGCCTTTGAGTAATTTGTTAGTTAGGGATGTCCCTTTTAATTTTGATAATGAATGCTTGCATGCCTTTGAACTTTTGAAGAACAAATTAGTTTCAGCTCCCATTCTTGTTGCACCTAATTGGGATATGCCATTTGAGCTCATGTGTGATGCTAGTGATTATGCTATAGGTGCTGTTTTAGGACAGAGGAAGAATAAGTTGTTGCATGCTATTTATTATGCCAGTAGAACTTTGAATGATGCACAACTAAATTATGCCACCACTGAAAAAGAACTTTTGGCTATTGTTTTTGCTTTTGACAAATTCCATTCTTATTTGATAGGTGCTAAGGTGATTGTCTACACAGACCATGCAGCCCTGAAGTTCTTGTTGGATAAGAAGGATGCCAAGCCTAGGCTCCTTAGATGGATTCTATTGCTTCAAGAATTTGATTTGGAGATCAGAGATAAAAAGGAAGCAGGGAACGTGTTAGCTGACCACCTTTCTAGATTGACCTCTCCCTTTCTGCATGAGGAAGAAGAGATTAGAGAGATGTTTCCTGATGAGCAGCTATGGATAGCACAAGTAGCACCATGGTTTGCAGACTATGCCAATTACCTGGTGAAGAGAATTCTGCCTGAGGGCCTCTCACACTCCCAGAAGAGGAAATTCTTTTCTGACCTAAAGTACTATTTCTAGGAGGACCCATTTCTTTATAGACACTGCTCATATCAGATTATCAGAAGATGTGTTCCTCAAGAAGAGACGGCTAGCATTCTTTACCATTGTCACACATCACCAGTTGGGGGTCACTTCGGAGCCACCCAGACAGCTGCTAAGGTCCTCCAGTGTGGGTTCTATTGGCCCACTATTTTCATAGATGCCTATGACTATGTGAAGAGGTGCAATGATTGCCAAAGGACTGGGAATGTTTCTAGGCGGCATGAGATGCCATTGAATAATATTTTGGTGATTGAGCTATTTGATGTTTGGGGTATTGACTTCATGGGTCCCTTTCCCAATTCCTTTGGCAACAAATATGTATTGGTAGCAATTGATTATGTGTCCAAATGGGTGGAAGCTATGGCATCTCCTACTAATGATGCTCGGGTCGTCACAAAGTTTCTAAAGAAGAATATTTTCTCAAGATTTGGCACCCCAAGAGCAATAATCAGGGATGGAGGTACACATACACTTCGCAAGTCGAGTTTGAAGCCCTTCTTGCCAAATATGGTGTAAAGCACAAGGTTAGCACCCCTTACCACCCTCAGACAAGTGGCCAAGTGGAGGTGTCCAATAGGGAGTTGCAGAGGATCCTTGAGAAGACTGTTAATTCCTCAAGAAAAGATTGGTCAGTTAAGTTAGATGATGCTCTTTGGGCTTATAGGACGGCTTTCAAGACTCCCATTCGGATGTCTCCATATAGATTGGTTTTTGGGAAGGCTTGTCACTTACCAGTTGAGTTGGAGCATAAGGCATATTGGGCAACAAAACTACTCAATTTTGATCTCAAGGAGGCAAGTGAGAAAAGAATGCTACAGCTTAATGGGTTGGATGAGTTTAGACAGGAAGCTTATGAAAATGCCAAGCTCTATAAGGAGAAAACCAAGAAGTGGCATGATAGGAATATACTGAGGAGAGACTTCCACATAGGTCAAAAAATTCTACTCTTCAATTCTAAATTGAAGCTATTCCCTGGGAAGCTGAGATCAAGGTGGTCCGGACCTTTTGAGATCACTAAAGTATCCCCTTTTGGAGCCATTGAGGTCACACATCCTACCAAAGGCACTTTTAAAGTCAATGGCCAAAGGTTGAAGCCATATGTTGATGGAAGCTATGATAAACTCAAGGCTTTAACTCTTCTCTCTGATCCATTCTGTTAGATGGAGTCATGTCCAACTTAGGGACATTAAATCAAAGTGCTTGTTGGGAGACAACCCAACTTTTTCTAACTTTTCTTTGATTTCCTTTAACTTCGCCATTTAGGATCTTTTTATTTTTTCTTTATTATTATTGTTATTATTTTTTAGGTATAATTTTATTTCGAATCAATTTAATTTATTCAAGTCTGGTTTGTTTCATTTTTTTTTTAGGTTCATGAAGCTATTAGGAAGTTCATAAGTGGAGGAAGTGATGAAATTGGGCGTGCAGCAGAGAAATTGCAGAAGTTGTAAAGAAGAATAGCTAAAGGCTTATAGCGTCAGACATGCTATAGCGCTCTGTCGAAGGGAGTATGAGATTTGAATTTTTATTATTGCGCTATAGCGCGATGACTTGGGCTACAGCGCAAGCCTGACTCTACAGAAAGTGAAGAGAATGTTTTCTTGCGCTATAGCGCGACATGTTGCGCTATAGCGCAAGCCCGTTTGTGTGATACACCAAAGAAAATTTTGTTGTGCTATAGCGTGATACCTTGCACTATAGCGCAAGCCCACTTTCATGATAGATTTAAAGATTGCGTTGTAGCACAAACAGAAACACACACACACGAACTTTCTTCTCTCTTCCCTCCCTCACACACCCAAACACAAACACTCACTCTCCCACTCAATTTCTTCCACCCAAATCCATTCCTCCCCTCAAAACCGCCCCTCACCCCTCACATTTTCACCTATTTCTGCATCACAACCATTGGTTTTTCCCCATTTGAACCCTAACTCGCAGAGTAGGATTTTCTTGGGTGGGAGGCAGGACTCTCACCATTTTTTGGAAAGGAGTTGCCCCACTTGAGTTGTTGAGAGTCATCCATACCTGGTTTGCATCTTCTTACTGTCTCAGTTTTGATTTTTAATGTTGCATATGCTACCTACATTGCCATGTTTAGTTCTCACCTTGAATTGATCATAAATAACATGTGCTTTTGTTATGGTAGAATGAATTGATGCTGTTTCATTTGATTAAACATCATACTTGGGTCAGTTGTGATCATTGTTGCTGTATTATGTAATTGGCTTGAGTTATTGACTGTTTGGCTCTGAATTGAGAACTTGAGTCATTTGGGTGTTTATGCATCTTTGATTTAAGACAATTGGATTTCAAAATAGGATTGGAAGCTTTGCTTGACATGATCCATATTCGAATATGCTTAGGATCCTTATCCTCACTGATTATTTTCAGAATCCTTGCATATGCTCTATTATGTTGGATGGAATTATAGTGCTCGGATTCTGAGTTATTCCCTCTTATGGATTAATTCTGACTGTGCCAGTAAGTAAGTTAGGGGTCGTTATCTTGGAACACTCTGCTATGATTTATTGATTACTGACTGGTTCCCTTGGGATTTTTGGTTGTTTTAATTATATTTTCAGGACCATGGCATCCAGGAAGAGAACCAAGACTACCGGAGCCTCCTCTTCTTCCCAACCCTCTCATGCCGAGGAAGATTTTGACAGACATCGATTCATCAGTATGAATCACAAAGATCGATACTACCCTCCTCCACAAACGGGAGTTGGTGATAGAGAAGGGCGTTCAGCTGAGTTCGGGTACATTCCGAGCACATGTGGAAAAGATAGAAAGGAGAGGGTGGCACACCTTGTTGGATGAGCCACCATTGGGTTGTCTCAACTTAGTGCGAGAATTTTATGCCAACCTGATGGTGGTTAGTGGGGCCAACCAACCTGAAGGCCACGTCTGGGTGAGAGGCCAGTGGGTAGACGTCTGCCCCTCTAGCATCAACTCCTTCATGCACACTCCTGATATCCAGCAAGATGATTTCTCTACATTGAGAGGGCAGAATGTCGATTGGGATGCGATTCTTCAGACCATAGCCCTGCCGAATGGCGAGTGGGCTTATTATGATACTCCGTCTACTGGCCCGAAGCATCTGCTGAATAAGTACCTCAACCCAGCAGCCAGAGTGTGGGCGCAGATTATGTTCTCTCGTCTCATGCCTAGCAGACACACCTATTCTATCACTAAGGAGAGGTGCCTGCTACTGTATTGCCTCATCACTCAGAGGGAGGTGAACCTGGGGCAGTTGATCAAGGATCAGATGATGACCATACCGAGCAGCAACTACTCCTTACCTTACCCATCCTTGATCACTGCATTAGCCTTGCAGGCGGGTGTTGTTGTAGATCCTGCAGAGCGCATGACGGACAGAGGTCCCAAGATTTCTGATGAGAGCCTCTCTGTGACACTGAACAGAGCGACACGAAGGACTAGGAGGACCCGACAGGCTGAGAGACAGGGAGATGCATCATCACCATCGCCACCACCGCCACAAGTCAGAGACACTGATGCATCCCAGCCACCATGGCTTCAGCTTCAAGCCCAGATTGATGAGCTGCGCCTAGACATGAGGAGCACACGGACCACCCTCCGCAGGTAGCGAGCAGTGCAGATTCCTCTATTTATAGAGGCATCCAGGTCCGGAGGCACTTATGAGGCAAAGAAATGTCGCCAGAGCTCCTCCAGCAGCTACCTCCTCTACCTCCACCAGATCCAAAGCTTGAGCGTCTCACGGACGAAGAGGCCTTTGCACAGGAGGAGTCAGACGAAGAAGCAGAAGATGCAGCTGAGGAGTCTGAGGAAGACTAAATTTGGGGAGTTCCATTCCTTTCCTTTCCCTCTTTGTTTCTATTCCAGTGCATTGGGGACTATGCACAAATTTTAAGTTGGGGGTTGGGAAGTCTATAAATGTACTTTTGCGTTTTGCTTTTGCTTATTTTCCTTCAGTTATTGTTAGTTTTCTAGTCTTAAAAAAAAAAACCAAAAAGATTTTTCATTTTGTCTTTTTTTAGTGTCTTTGGTCAGTCAAATAGACGCAATGCCTATGCCTATGATATGAAAGACTGCTCTATTTGTTAACTCTTAAGTGACTTCGGATCCAAATTTAAGTCTTGAAAATCTTCTTGTGCCTTTACTTTTGAATTGAGAAGGATTATTCTCTTGCACTTTGATAAGAGTCAGCAACTTAGGATAGGTGACCTTTATGCTTTTTATGCTTTATTTAAGTTTAGACATGCATTCTTATTTATGTGAATCTCTCTTGAAATATATGTGAGTGAATCTTAGCCTCAGAAGTGATTTAGGCCATGTTTGGTAGCTATAATTGAGCCTCATTGCCCACCCTTGGTCATTGATCCTTAGTCACCCTATTTGAGCCTTAAAGCCTATTCTTGGATTGAACCACGTTATAAGCCTAAAACCCTTCCTTTCTTTCCCCTTTTTGATCCCATGGTTTACCCTCAAGCCTTAGCTTCTAAATTCATTTGAATAGGGTAATATCTCCACTACTACAACCTCATGCTTGCTAAAATAAAAAGGTGGAGTAAGAAAATATGAAAAAAAAATGAAAATGAAAAAAGAAAAAAAAAAAGAAAGAAGGAGAAAAAGGATGAAAGAATGAAGGAATAATGAAAAAAAAATAGAAAAAAAATTGGCAATACAAGGAAAATATAATGCCAAGGTTCAACAAGAAAAGCATGATGGTTGCCAAGCAACTAAGTTGGGGGTACCCCAAGGAGAATGAATTAGGGGTGAGGGTTCCTTAAGTTAAGGGGATTAATTGAGCTTAAATGACTATTCCATCATACCCCTTACCTTGGCCTACCGTTACAAGCTAAGAAAAGTCCTTTTGATCTTTGGCTAAGTGACATCCATGTAGAAACAGAGAGAGAGGATCATGGATAGTATGATGTTTTTGTCTTTTCTTAAACATGGCATAAGCATAGGGTGAGTCAATTCTTTGTTGCTTTTCTCTTGTACACACATACACTGGATCCATTCTTTTGACAATGTGATTGCACAATTAGATGGTCTTGGTACTTAGACTTTGATCCTTGTAACTTTTGAGTTAAGTTATAGAGCAGTGATGAGGAATCCCATAGACAACAGCTTCTATCTTGACCATTTTTGTCTAGTAAGCCCTTTTGTTTTAAGTGTTTTTAGTTGAGTCTTTTATTTTTCTATTTTTAAGTCTTCGTTTTGAGTTTTGCTTGGGGACAAGCAAGTACTTAAGTTGGGGGTTATGATAACTCTCTTTGATGAGTTATATTTTTAACTAGTTTTTATTTAATTTAGGATGTAGTTGTTTAGTTTTGTTGCTATTTTGTTTATTTTAGTTAAGTAGTTTAGATTAGGTAGTATTCTTATTTTCTAGTATTTTCTTATCTTTTGGATACTTATTTTGGGTTTGTTTGATTTATTGTAGGTACAAGTGGGCCCAAAAGAAGTTGGAAGAAACCAGCCATGAATTCAGATTTCAAAGACTTGCGCTTATAGAAGGCAAGCTAGGCCACAACGCACTGCCGCATAAGGAAGAAATTGCCACATTCATGTTGCGCTATAGCGCAACTCCTCGTGCTATAGCGCGCTCCCGTTTTGTCAAATTTCCAAGGTTTCATGCTGCGCTATAGCGCAACCCATCGCGCTATAGCACGCTGCCATGTTCGAAGACTCTGTCAACAAATTTTTGTTGCGCTATAGCGCAACCTCAAGACGCTTATAAGGCCACCGATTTCGCAAATGAGCTAAGAATTTGGGACTTGCGCTTATAAGCGCAACCCTTGCGCTATAGTGCAAGCCCGTTTGCAGCAGAAAATCCATTCGAGCTGAGAGTCAAAAGAGGGACATACACACTATATAAAGGGGTCACACATATCACAAAGGAGACCCCTAGACATTTAAAAACACCCTCTTCAAGACAGAAGACTTCTTCCAAGAGATTCAAGGTGAAGATTCAAGGATTTCGGCGCTTAATCATCAACACGGAGAAATCCAATTTTCCTGAAGTCCTTGTGTCTAGCCAGAATTCTCCATGGCTCTTTGTTTTTCTGTTTCCTCATCTTTATACTCTATTATTGTTTTCTTTTCTTTAGACATGAACTAAATTTCTCTTGCTAGGGCGTTAATGGACCCTTTTGTATGACAATTTTCTTTATGGATTAATGTTAATCTTGTTTCTATTTCAATTGCTTATTGTTTTTGTTCGTGCTTAATGCTTTTGAGTGATTGGCCACCATTCAATTGATTCGTTGGGTTGCAATAACTAGAGATAGGGTTTGTAAACAAAGCTTCTTAACATAAACACCGTGAGCTGAGCGAAAACTAGAGATAGACAAATGCGGTTCATGCAGTCAACTTAGGAACCCATAGAACTTCAACCTTTTCCTAGATTAGTTTGTGCTAAGAGATTAGGCAATCAATTTAGGATAAAGAGTATTGCTTGACCTCGAGAGAGGCTAGGAATAAATTAAGGGGAACCGACCATGAGTCAATTAGGATAGAACAGATTAACAGAAATTCATAGGCAATGCGTCTACAATAGGTGAAGTTAATTAGCCCTAGCATTCATTCCATTATATTTGGTCAACCTTTCTTGAATCCATCCTGGTTACTATTTTTCATATTTATTAAATTCTTATTTTTATTTTAACTTTCGTTACATCCATAATTTCATTCCTTCCAAATAGTCATCCCTTAAACTATCCGGTATTTGATCTATCCTCGTGGGAACGATACTTTTCTCATCACTTTATTACTTGTACGATCTGGTATACTTGCCGGAGTCACATCAATTGTACATCTGGCATATTCCCCTCATGAGTCAGAACAGTATGGGAAAATAGTTGGGTGAAATCATGAGCTTGCACTTTGCTCCATGTAGAAGTTAACTGGCTTAATTGTGTTTGTAAGCCTTGAATGTTTACATCAATCCTCTGCTGCCATTGGAGATTGCTCTCCATCAACTGGTTCACAAAATCTTCTAGAAAGGGCTCAAGTGAGGTGGCTAGTGGATCAGCCTGATGATATGCAGGTGGTAACTCAAGCTGTGGTTGCTCATACGGCTCTTGGAGTATATGCAGGTGCTTTTGAATGAAGAGGAGTGAAGGTTGGAACTATTGCTGAAAAAATGGGGGTTGCTGTGATGGAACTCCCCCATGTCCCTGGTCAACTCCATCATGCCAGTCGACTAGTACATACTAGAACTTAGGTCATATCCTTGTTGTGGTTGCTAGGTGTGATTCCTCGTGGCATATTGCTCTATCAAGTACTTTATCTCATCTAGCTAGTGTTCCATTCTTTAGTAAGAATCCTCATCAACTGCTCCAGCTCCTACAACATTCCAAGTAGCATATATCTGGGAGCTAGGAGGTATGTTAGTAAACATGATGAACAAAGTGAAAGTAATGAGGAAAAAATGCACAATAAAACTACGAAACAAACAAAAGAAACTATGTACAAAAGGATATTACACTAAAATGAACACTAAAAATTAAAATAAGCAAAAATGACTAATAAAATGTAAAAAAAAGGTAGGAAATGATTTTTTTGAACACCACACAAATAAAACTGCCGCTAATTGAAACCCGAAAATGAAATAAAAATTAATAAAAATTAAAATAAGTGGTTAAAACAATGTAATTTGGCCAAAATAAGGTAGGGCTCACTAATGAGTGAGTCTTGCTTAGAATGTCGAAAACCCTAAGTTTCAAGGTAATCTGACCACGAACAGAACAGGACAGCACCCAAAATTAGCCTAAAAATACCAAAAATGACCAAAACTTGCAAAACTCAAACAAAAGCAAGCAAACACATATATTTACAAACTAAAAGCATCAACATCCCCAGCAATGGTGCCAAAATTTGGTAGCGAGTGTCACAGCCCGCTCCAAATTATAACTTTAAAATACTTAATTACACTAAATTTGAAATATTGTGCAACCAAGGTTGTCTCACAAGAATGTTGTTGCTATCTAGTTAAGTAACAAGGCAGTATGTGCAAACAAGTAGTAAATAAGCTATAAAAGAAAATTAGGTGAAAATAAAAACACTAGTTCAAAGAGTTCCTTAGGCATAAGGTAAATCAATCATTAACATACAATATATCAAACACATGGAGTGCAGCTAATTTGAGCTATTAGAGAGACCTCTACTAACAACCCCATAGTTCTACCTTGAGAATTCTAGGAATTCAACCAATACATAATTGATTAGATAATTGAGACCTCAACTCTAATTAACCTATGTTGATTTCTAGCCCCAATTGTATTAGCCTACGTTTGAACCTAAACCCAATTCCTAATTCTTTAACTAATCAAGTTCATACCAATTAACCAATTAGCAATCACCTAACTAATTCCTTATTCATAAACCCACATATCAATACCATTCAATGAAAGTTTACAAATAAAAGAGGGCAAAGAATCAAGAAAACAAACATGATTGAAATTCAAGCATAGGGTTTCAAGATTACAACCATAATACCCTTGGAGTCTCCTGGAACTAGCTTGAAGTCCTACTTCTCCATAGTAATGAAGATTACAAACTAGAATCCAAAACAATTATCTTACAAAATGAAAGGAAAAGAAAAGAAAAGAAGAGGAGAAGAGAAGAAAAGAGAGAAAAATGAAAAAAAAAGTTGGAGATGAGTCCCCTCACATCTCTATTTTTTCCCTTCTTATCAAACCTAAGATGTGAATACCTAACATTTGCCTTAACTCTAAGTCAATCCTCTGTCTCTTAGGCTTAAGTGAACACCGAATTTGCTTAATTTGGACTTGAAATGAGAGAGTTATGGCCCAATCTTTGTAGCATGTCTAGGTTGTACCTCTATTTGCACTAGTCAAATTCAACAGCCAATAAGTCCATCGAGATGTCATTATTTTGGAGAGTGTTCTTATATGAATTGAACCTTTATATCTTAGCTTTCAAATGGCACCAGTTTCACTACAATACAATGTCTACAACTTAAATTATAGCCCAATCAGTGCACACTGCTCAGGTTCTAGCACAACAACGCTATTCTAACTTCGTGGCCCACATCTTCCTAATAGACATCTAAACTAGTTTTTGACTTCTTCATCAAAGTTGTAGATTTTTCTCTCAGATTTTCTACAATATAAAAGTTTGTAATTTTTAGAGGTTGACAACTCAAGATATGCTCAAAATACAAAAATAGTATAAATTTGTAATAATACTAAAAAATATAATTAAGCCCAATTAGAGCCCAAACTCATAGAATGTGTCTAATATTGATCAATTAAGCACAAAACAGGTCTAATAAAATAAATATGAGGGTTAGTCAATGTATCAAAATGTTACTTATCACTCCTCCAAAGCCATGAAGGCCTCAGAAGAATTGGATGAGGAAGATGAAAGTTCCTCTGATCTTGATTCTGATGATGAGAATTATGAATAGCTCACCTAGCTAGAAGAATCTCAAAAGCATGGCTCAAAAGGAAAAAGAAGAACTTTGCTCCAAAAAAGGACAAGAAGAGCAAAGTCAAAATAGATGAAGTAATATGCTTTGAATGCAAGGAACTAGGGCACATCAGATCAGAATGTCCCAGATTAAGAAAAGCTGGAAAGAAAAAGACTCCAAAGAAAAAGGCTATGATGGCTGTAACACCTTACCAAACAAAATCCTATGCTTAAGTCATAATATATTACATGATAAGTTATTATGTGTCATTATCTAATTAAAGCTTCACATAAATCCAACTTTATATGCTCATAATGGAGTTAACTATTGATCTGTATATTTATTTTTGACCGTAATGTAAAATAAACGGGTTAACGTCATGACAGAAATGAAATCTACGAAATAAACAGAATAAAACTATTGTGCTAGATCATATATATATATATATATATATATATATATATATATATATATATACATACATATATGTCGGTTTTCAGAGTTTACAAAAAAAAGAAACCATAAAGAGTACAAGGTATAGAAAATAAGGCCACTAAAGCAAAATAATCCAGCCTATCTCTATAAAACGAACCCTATATGGTCCCCACAGGACATTTCATATGCTACCCATCTATGTGTGACATCTACTAAACCTCTACCTATGGCCCAGATTGCCAAAAGAGGGCCACTCTATACATCTCTTCCTATTGCACTACATAAGCTCTCTAGATGGACTCCGAGGAGAGGAATCTATTCGCCATGCCGGCGTCAGCTGGTGTATAATCCGCACTCAATGCAGAGGATGAGGAAGATGAACTTGTCGCCTCCGACGGATTCTCCTCCTCAGACAATGAAGCAGAGGGGATCTGCTGAGGTGGTGAAGTGAGTGGATCCATAGGAGCTGCTGTTGCTACGGCTGGAGGTGGGATTGGATGTGTCATGTAGAGAAGGATGGCAATATAAGGAGCGGAAAGGTCGAATAGTGGATAAGTAAGTGGGATGCCGAAATCTCTACTGAAAAAGAAATAAAAACGGAACTGGCAACTACCCGATATATATACAGAATCTAGGAACGGATCGAGGTGTATGTGGAGGTTAGGGAACTCAATGAAGAGGATGCCTGTTGCTGCATTTGACATGATCTGAGAATGACGTAGAAATATATAATAGGGTGAGAATTTAAAGAAATTTTCAGTAGGAATTCTAATTCTACACACGTCTGTCATCGCCATCATTCCCAGTTATTTCGATTTTTCTTAATTTTTTAAATGATACAATATAACAGTAATACTTAGCTTAATTTGACTTATAGAAAATATAACCCGAAACAAAACTTGATTTTAAATTAGCGCAATGCAAGTATATTTGAACAAGCATGCGAACATAGCATGAAACAGTAACCATAGATAAACACTAATATAACCCAACGAATATATAGGTATATATGTCTTTAACTTAGAAACTAATAAACAGAGCATATATATGTGAAATAGAAAATGCATGTTGTCTTTGGAAGCTTTCAACTTATGCAACTTATATTTTCCACTTTTGGTCTCCTGGGAGTCTTTGGCCATATACTCCTGGGTAATAGTCTGCTTTTCAGGACCGAGCTCGTTCCTATATAGGATTGCCGGGTTTGCTTTCCCTGACTCTCCCACTGATCTATTCCCCTTAAACTTATTCAGGGGCTGGCCCAAGCAATATGGAATCATAACATTAGTCATAAAATTTCATGTACATATAGTATTATTTTTCTTAAGTATCACATGTGCACAAACATTTCACATAATATATGAAGTCTTTGCCGAAATTTCGACAGCATAATGGATCGAGTCTGCTTTCCCAGGAATAGTACCAAGCTACTACTAGAATCAATCAAGCATTCAAATCAATATAGAACAGCAAGCTTATAGTAGCAATATCAACATATGGGTGCCAAAATCAACAGAAATATCAACAGAGTTTTCTGCTTACTCTACTCTCTTCTGCCCGAGTTTTGTAAAATTTACCATTATTTCTATTCAACTCATTTGGATCTAAATTTTAGATATTTTATATTTCTATGTGTCTAGTTTCCAACCCTTTTGGTCCCATCTCATTTTGACTTGTGTAACTCAAGTTATTTAAATTTTACCTCAGTCTATCCTACTTTTGGCCAAAATTGTACCCTTAAAAGTAGAAAATCACCAAAAATAGAAACCTAGGTGAAATCATACAAAACTTATACCAAATTAAAGCTAACAAGACAATATTTTTAATGAAAGAAGTTGTACCTCATTTACATAAGTATTTCTTGAGTTATAAACCTCGCAAGTTGACCTTCCCTCCTAGTCTACCCTGTTCTAGTCTAGTTTGGACTTAGAGCAACTTCATCGAATTATTGGTAATAAATGGGAATGAATATAACTCTAAAAGTTTTATGGAATGTTTCCCTACATGTTAGCTTTCAAAAAAAGTTGGTTGCAATCAATTTAGAGTTTTGTAGGGTGAGTTACACCCTTTTCAACTCATGCTGCCCAGAAGAGTATCTAGAATCTCAGGCTAAACTTCAAAAATTCATAACTAATTCTATACTTATCCAATGGCCTCATATTTTATGTGGTTGGAAAGCCCTAGATGTCTAGTCTCATGTAAAAGTAGATTCATAAAGTTTTAATGGTTGGATTTTGGTCTGTACAAGACAAACATACAGACACTGTAGGGTTTTTCACCCAACAGCACCTTGCTTCTTTCTATCTTCAAGTTCTTCCATTCCAACTTCAATTCAAATCATTTCATACATACAAAATCAACCCTAAATCATCATCTCTACTCAATATAACATCATATTTATGAAAGAAAGTGGAACCCCAAGTAGCCCTAATCAAAGAAAATAAGAAGACAAGTTGAATCCCTACCTCTTCTAGGTGTAGTTGTGCTAGATTTGTGACTTGGATTGAAGAACTTTTGTTGAAGCTTGAAGGTTTGATGGAGATGAAGATGAAATGAGATGAGATGAGGAAGAAAAAATATGAAGAGAATTCAGCTATATGGGTCGACATTTGTAAGGGGTAGGAAGGAAAAAAATTAAAGACTTTTGAAGGAAGCTATCAAGTGATTGGTGGATTCCTTTTCATTTTTCAATTTAGTGTAGCTACCTACTTCAGGGCTGATTCTTGCACTACACGTAAGGATGTTTTTGGCTAAATCTTGGCCATCCATCCTAAGGTTCTCATAATATGATTTCTATTGGTTCGGTTCTGACAATTTAAAATACCGAAATCTTACCGATTTCTTTTAAATCGATAAACCAGTTTTAGAAAAATCCTATAAGGTCTCCTATGTTTCTAATCTAATTCCCTCAAATCTAATCTCTCTAAATGATACTTAATTGACTTTAAGTAAATACTTAATCAAATTCTATTTAAATTTCAATTATTCGTTAAAAATGATAAGATTTCTCGGACGTTACATTACTACCCTCCTAAAAAAAAAAATGTCCTCAAAATTTAGTACCTAAGAATAATTCAGGATACTCTTTTCTCATATCTGACTCTTAATTCCCATGTACAGTCTGCTGAGTCTTCGTTTCCCCATGCTACCTTCACTAACTATATGGCTTTGCTCCGAAGGTGTTTGGTGCTACCGTCTACTATCCATTTTGGGGGTACATGAAAAATTAAATCATCTCTTAGCTGGATTGATTCAGGTTCCAAGAAATGAGTGGGGTCAGGCTGATATTTTCTGAGTTAAGAAACATGGAAAATATCATGAAGGTTTGACAGATGCGGAGGTAAGGCGACTTGATATGCAACTGGCCCAATTCGCTTCAAGATTTGAAAAGGACCTATAAATCGAAGGCTTAGCTTTCTAACTTTAATAGCTCTACCTACTCTAGTTGTGGGTGTGATCTTCAGGAACACATGGTCTCCTGACATCCGCATAGCTTTTCTGACAGCTCTGGGCTATAAGTATCTTACTATAGATCCTTTTAATTTGCTCTGTAGTTTGCTTGACTAGTTTCGATCCTAGCAGATTTTGCTCCCCTGATTCATACTAACATAGTGGAGATTGGCATTTCTGTCCGTATAATGCTTCGTACGGATCCATGCTAATACTCGCATGATAACTGTTGTTATACACGAATTCGACTACTGGTAAGTGTCGATCCCGGTTCCCATGCTGCTCCAAGATATACGCTCGCAGCATATCTTCCAAAGTCTGAATAGTTCGTTCAGTTTGACCATCTGTTTGTGGATGATATGCAATACTTAAGCGTAGTAGAGTGTCGAACGCTTTCTGAAATGCTCCCCAGAACCGTGAGGTTAATCTTGGATCTTGACCTGAGATGATGGTTGAAGGAACGCCATGCAATCTCACCACTTCCTGAATATACAATCGAGCTAACTTCTCCAAAGGATAATTCGCTCAAATGGGTAAAAAGTGAGCAGACTTAGTCAATCTGTCCACTATGAACCATATAGCATCATATCCAGAGGTGTCCTTGGTAAGGCCACTACGAAGTCCATAGAAATGGTCTCCCATGTCCATTTCAGAATCTTTAAGGGTTGTAGAGTTCCTGCTAGTTTTTTATGCTCTATTTTTACTTTCTGGCAGGTTAGACATTTATTCACAAAACTCGCCACATCTGTCTTAAGGCCTGGCCACCAAAACATCTTCTTGAGATCTTGATACATCTTGTTAATGCTAGGATGTATAGTGAACTCACTCTTATGGGCTTCCTCCAAGATCTTCTTCCTAAGGTTGTCTTCCTCAGGCACACATATCCTTCCCTGATATCGCCATACTCCTTCTGCATCTTGACAAAAATCTGTTAGTTTTCCGGATTGCACCAATTATACTATATGCTGAAAGTTGACATTCCATTGTTGTGCCTACCGGATTTGGTCTTTAAAATCACTGGTTATCTTAATTTGGCTTAACTGAACAGAATGAAGGGTTATAGAGATTCCTAAGTTGAGGTCTCGGAAACTCTCTATAAGCTCCGTCTCCTTGATCATCATCCATGCCACAGTTAAAGACTTTCTACTTAAGGCGTCTGCTACCACGTTTGCCTCGCCAGGATAGTATTTTAGCTCAAATTCATAGTCTTTTAGAAATTCCATCCATCTTCGCTGCCTCATGTTTAGTTCCTTCTGATCAAAAAGGTATTTCAAACTTTTGTGATCAGAAAATACTTCAAACTTCACTCCATAGAGATGGTGTCTCCATATCTTCAGAGCAAACACTACCGCCGCTAACTTGAGGTCATGTGTCGGGTAATTTCTTTCATGAGTCTTCAATTGCCTGAAGTATACGCGATCACATTCTTATTCTGCATTAACACGCATCCTAACCCTTTTCTGGAGGCATCATAGTAGACTTCGAACGGTCCATAAGGATTTGGCACAGTAAGCATTGAGGTTATTGTTAATTTTTCTTTTAAATCCTGGAAACTTTGTTCGCACTCGGGCGTCCATTCGAATGGGGCATTCTTCTTGGTTAACCTCTTTAGAGGTAGAGCTATCTAAGAGAAGTTTTTAACAAATCTCATGTAGTATCCTACCAGACCCAAGAAACTCCTAACTTCCGTAACTGTCGTTGGTCGTTCCCAATTCAATACTGCTTCTACCTTACTGGGTTCTACATAAATTCCTCCATAGGATACCACATGGCCAAGAAATTTTACTTCTTTCATCCAAAATTCACACTTGGATAGTTTGGCATGGAGTTTCTTCTCTCTTAAAATCTACAGAACCAGCCATAAATGTTCTGCATGCTCTAGCTTCATCTTCGAGCAGACAAGTATATCATCAATGAACACCACCACAAATTTGTCTAGATATGGCCGGAATATCTCATTCATATAATCCATGAATATTGCTAGCGCATTCATCAACCCAAAAGACATCAAAGTGTATTCGTAATGTCCATAGCGAGTCCGAAACGCTGTCTTCGGAATATCTTCTTCTCAACCCCAAATCTAGTGATACCTCGATCGTAAGTCAATCTTGGAAAATACCGTAGCCCATTGCTATTGATCCATAAGGTCATCGATCCTTGGCAATGGATACTTATTTTTTATCATCACTTTATTCAACTGCCTATAATCCACACATAGTCGCATGCCCCCGTCTTTTTTCTTAACTAATAGGACTGGGACTCCCCATGATGATGCACTTGGTCTAATAAATTTCTTTTCCAGGAGTTCTTCAATCTACTTTTTAAGTTCAGTTAGCTCCAAGGGTGACATTCGGTATGGCGCTATGGATATCAGTCCCGCTCCTGGTACTAATTCAATGGCGAACTCGATTTCCCTTTTAGAAGGAAATTCAGGGATATCCTTAGGGAACACATCGGGGTATTCCCTAACAACTAGAATATTATCTAACTTCTGATCAACCTCCATTACATTGGTTGATAAAAGAATGTACCCTCGACTGCTATCCCCATGTTGGTGTACTGCTAAGGAGTTTAGATAAAGGTTTACAGGGATTACTGACTCAGAAGATAAAGCAGAGAGAAATACAATGGCTTTATCAGAACAATTTAACATGGCTCGGTTGGTAGAGTGCCAATCCATACCCAAAATAATGTCAAGTCCAGACAAGGGAAGACAAATTAACTTAACTGAAAAAGTTTGACCTCCTATCTGAAAGGGGACATTCGTACAAATATAATTGGTCTTAACGGGCTCACTTGCAGTAGTAGAAACTAGCAAGTCATAGGATAATTCAGAAATAGGCAATTTCAAAGTTGACATGCAATCATGAGAAATGAAAGAGTGTGAAGCACCTGAATCATATAAAATAGTCAAGGTCTTACCATTCACTATACATGTATCCTGAATCAAATCTTCAGACTTTTCGATTTCTTGTGTGTCCATGGTGAAAACTCTTCCCTGGCATTGCGGCCTAGGAGTCGGCTAAGGGTTTCTGGCCAGACATTCATAGATTTTGTGACCTAGCTTAGCACATCCGAAACAGACATTCTAACCTGCCAGGCATGGGCAATTGCCATGATTCTTTCTACACTGGCTGCAAGTCTGGTTTCCAAAAGGCCTCTAGGGTTGCTTGCCCTTATTGCCTATTGGTTGAAACTTTCTCTATGGCTAAGAGTTGGGTTTAAACCTTGGACCCTGCGGTGCCAATCCTCTCTTGAAATTGCTACCAGTTGATCTAGCTGTGGTTAGCTTCCTATTACAATCCTCCACCAATCAGTATTTGTTAACCAATGTGGGAAAATCTCTAATCTCCATTGGCCCTATGGTCGTAAGAATATCTTCTTGCAGTCCACCTTCAAATTTCACATATTTCCAAACCTCATCAGGTTTCTGTTGATAGATTATAGAAAATTTACATAACTCCTCAAATTTAGCAATATACTCCGATATGCTACTGTTCCCATGACGGAGGTGCATAAACTCCAGCTCTTTGGCATTGCAGACAGAGGCAGGAAAATACTTCTGATAGAATGCATCTCGAAATACCTCCCAAGTGATCTCTATTTGGGATCCTTCCAGTAACCGTCGTTCACCATTCCACCAAAACTCTACATCCACTTCCAGCATGTAGGTGGCAAAGGTCACTTTCTGGCGGTCAGTGCAGTCTAAAACAAAGAATACTTTCTCCATAGCTTTATAGGATCAAAGGCTCCTCTGAAGCTGGGTGGATTAGCTTTTCTGAACTCGGCAAATTTGAGGTACTCTAGGTCCACTCCTGGACCATTAGAATTCCCTCCATGACCAACCTCAGGCTGCCTTCCTAATTGGTCCATCATCTGGGTTGTCGCAGCTACTTGGTTGGGCATGGCGTACGCCATCTCCCGCACTGTGTCTATGAACTCAGCAGATTCCTCCTGGGCTGAATCCATTCATGGCCTACCCTAGCTTCCGGAAGCCATCAAGTTCTGAGCACACAAAACAAAAGTTATTGAGTTGATCAGGCTCAATACTAAGTCTAGTGTGCTAGTAAATAATAGCATACGGTCAAGCAATTCTCTCATATGCATCCTATCCAGATGGGCAGGACTCAGTGCATGATAATATCTAAGAAACATAGAGCATATGTGATGTAACAACCTCTATCATATAAGCCATGCTCGAGTCATGGAGTTATATTAAAAAGTTGTCACTATGCTAAGAAATCCGTAAAATATGGAAAATATAATACATGGCCCTTTAACTGCTCACTTTAGTACTGACTAATAGTCTCTGATATATAGAGAATAAAATAATTACACTTTAAAAGAAATTGTGACTAACATAATACACAGCGTCTACTTCCGACTAATCATTGGCTAGCTTCGCTAGTCTCTTGATCTGGCTTACGCCTGATTCTTGCTCAATGAGTGGCCATGTACTCCGCCTAGCACTTGATTTCTGTAACACCCTAATAAACCCATACTACGCTTAAGTTGTATTACGGCGTTTTATTAGTTGTTACACATGCTCGTGGAAAACTAAACTTCACTTGAAATTAAATTACGCGGAAAATACGGTAAAAATTTTTTTTTGAAATACGTCGTCACTTTTGGAAATTAAAGCCTTGCGCGAGAAGATAGCAATAAACGAGCGTATCGCAAAAATTTCAGTATAAATTGAAGGAACAAGGAATAACTCAAAATACCATGCATTCAAATTACAACAAAAACCATATGAATATAATTAGTCTCATAATATCCAACAAATATATAAGAGGGGAACTCATGGTCATGCCATGGCCCTGAAAGATCCAGATACATAAGTCTGACAAGGTTCGTTACCAAATGAAATACATAGGATAAGGAACACAAATAAAAATAGGCCCATGCAGACACATGCTGATTCTCTACCCCTCCCGTGCCTCTCGATCGGATGGGCTCAAGTCCTCGAGTGCCTGGTCCCCCTCGCTCCTCGGCCTCGAGTGCGTGAGAAATGCGGATAATCTGAGGTGCCTCGATCACCTCAATGTGACGCGCGCGACGACCTGGGGTATAGGCGGCCCGCGTAAGAACGTGCCTCGGAGGGATCCTCCTCGGACTCGACAGGGTGATACTCGGGGAGCGGCGGCGAAGCGGCCCTAGGAGTGGCTGTCGAACTCACATCAATCACGGGGATCTCCGGCAGTGGCACAAACTCTGCTGCGGGCAAACTCGGCGACATCGGCTCCATCTCGATGTCGGGCAATGGCTCAAGCGGAAAATCCCAAGGACCTAGGGGCTGTCCAAGGTGAGCTGAAGAGACGTCTACGGGGGCTGGCGGGTTTTCTGGCTCCTCTTCCTCAAAAATTCGACCCAAGTAAAAATGTGTACGAACTATTGTGGTGGTCGTGGCCACAATAGCGTGAGTATCTCCGTCGTAAGCCCACTCATGGTGGGGAGGGTCCATGCTCTATTCCACGGGATGTGCCATGAGTATCTGGTGACGAGACAGAAAAACAACTAGGATGAGAAATAAGATTTCTCAGTAGGACTCGACCCTGACACATAGTGTCATCGTCATCGTCCCAGCCACTTTGGTTTTATTAATGAAAATAGTGAGCATGCATAAGGTTCAATTCTTGGATTTTCGAAATCATGAGTATCCGAAGTGGATTCAATTTTAGGGTATCCTCTAATCATTTACATCATCATATACATGAACACAAATATAATTACATAAAACATGCATGGCTATGCTATAATCTTCTCTTAACTTCTTCCCCTTCTAGGGTTTTAGACCGAAGCCCCTTTTCTTTTCTTAACTTGACTTTATCTTTTCACCCACTAAACATAAGTGGTAATGAGCTCATACCGTGGCCGTCGCCACCATAGAATTTCGGTATTTACACTAGCTGGGTCATGCCATGCCTCATGTGAGTCGTGGGTGAGGGGAGCTTAAATTAGGTTACCTTCGCTTTTGAAGGATCACTTACTTGACTTAAATTTCTTCTATTAAAGTTTATGATGCAAAATATTTCTAAGTCCATAATTTTTACAAAATTTCGGCAGCATAACGGCTAGATCGAAGCTTCCCAAAATTTTGCCAAACAGAGAGACCAATATCATATAACATTGAGCATCATATCATCAGCATAACATGTTCATATCGTCATCATATCATTATCATAATCATCATCATCATATCATATCATCATAGCATCATGCTTGCACATAAACATAGGCATATTCTCAAGCAACATTTTATGAGCTTAGCTTAATAAATTTGGTGCAAGCTTTTAATTGAGATTGTCTCTTGTGTAAACTTCTTTTATTGGGCATAGTGCCAATTTTATCTATTATCCTTTTTGACATTTTTAAGTTGAATTATAAAGGTTTTTCCAATACTTAATATAGGAGTATTAATGTCTTAGAGCTTATTCCTCCTTATTCTTTAACTTTTATCATAACCAGTTTTTACTTTTACAGTGGGGTAGTAACTTTGAAAATTCACCATAATTTCGTCTTTTACTCTTTTATTTCGAATTTTTGTGTGGATGTACTTCTCTGAGTCTATTTTTAAACAAAATAAACCCCACTTAAAAATTCATTTTGTAGCTTGAGTTATATACATTTTATTCTGACTGTTTAGGATTGAAAGTTCATCTCGGGTCAGTGGCTTGTCCACTTCACTGGGAGTTCCACACATGGAATTTGACAAAAATGTTTATGGGAGTGTTCTTCTATGTCTTAGCTTTCTAACAAACTTGTCTTAGCTTTCTAACAAACTTGATCCCACTCAAAAATGTTATGTATAACTTGAGTTATGCACGTTTTATCACCCACTGCCCGGACAGAAACCCATCCAGGAACAGCAAACTTTGAAAATTCATATCTCTCTCGTTTTAAAGCCAAATCTCACATATTTTATATGTATAAAAAGCTCTTTGAGTCTATTTTCATAGAAAATTAGTTTCGTTCCATTTTGAGTTTTGTACAGTGAGTTATACCATATGCTTTACCGACTGCCAGAATTCTAGCTTAACTCGTTTTTGAGTTTTTACATATCAAACTTATAGAGATGTTGTTTTACCACTTCCAATCACCATTTTTATGTTTTATCTCATCATCATCTTCAATATTTTAGTTATCAAATCAGTACTTTAAAACAAAATAAAGCAAGATACATAACAAACCATCATACTACAAAATTTCATTTCAAAACAACACTTTCAGAGAAAAGTGTGGTCATGAGACCTTGAAACAAGCTTTAAAACCACCTAACCATGAAGAGCTTAGGGGTCCTAAAACTTGAAAAAAAAATACATGGAGAAGAAGAATAGAGTCACTACCAATTGGATTTCTTGAAAGCTTGAAGTGAAAGAAAGATGTTGGAGATGGCCTCCTTCTCCTTGAGCTTGATAGTGAGGCTTGTGTATGAGTGTCTTTGTTTCTCCAAGGACCAAAAATGGTAGTCCTTGAAGGGAAAGTGATGGTGGTGATGGAAATGGGGTGAGGAGTAGTAGAGAGATTGGAGGAAGAACAAGGAAGATTGAAATAACAAGAGAGTAGGAAAGGAACTTGGAGAGAGGAGACAGCTTTTTGGTGTTTTAGTGAGAGGAATAGAAAATGAAATGAGGGAGAGAGGAAAGGCTGATGGTGGCGCAAAATGGGGGAAGAGAATGATGTGATTTTTGCTTCTTACACAAGCTAGGGAGTAGGAAAAACCTTGGGGCAAAAGAGAGTGTTGTGTTTCCTTTGAGTCTTGGCACTTGGGTAAAGACTTGTAGGTGTTTCTTTTCAAGTGGTTAAAAGCATGTTCTATCCTAAGATTGGCATTGAATGATTGTGATCACTCCAAGTGTCACAATCTTGTGGAGGAGAGTAGATTTTTGTCATGACTCAAGGAATCTACTAATATGGACTCTTGATCTTGTGGTGTATGATGAGAAAGCAAATGGATGGTTGGATATGGCTCTTGCTTTGACCAAACTTTCAAACCATAATTAAAGGGAAGTTTCTACATCTTTATAATTGTTGTAATTACCTAAATGTTAATTAATTCAATTGGTTTAAATTACTCATTAGCACATTTTAATTAAGAAGGATTTTCCTTATTAATTATATAAGAAGATGTGAGGGTTAATGTGATTAAGATTTGAGACTTATATGCTCTCAGTTAATTAGGTTAGATCACCTTGATTTTATGTTCTAAATCATGGATTAATGAGGATTGGGCAATTAGGCTTTTAATTGTAATTTTTAATGCATTAAATCTCAATTGTCGACTTGCCTTTAATTTATTAAGCTCTTGCTCTCGAGATTAATCGATTAATACTCAATTAATCGCTAACCCCTCTAATTAGCCGGAAACACTGAGCTAATTAACTTAGGTAAAAATGGGGATGTTACAATTTCCAACTTGGGTGCTGGAATATTTACGGAAAAGAAAAACATACAAGCAGTTAGTGAGAACCTAGGGTTCTCAGTAGGTAAACTCAAATCAATCTTACAGTGTCATCATAAACATTCTAGCCGCTTCGATTTATTATCAAAATATGAGCACATATCACCAAATAGTAGTTCAATTTTAAGTTGAAAATACCTTTCTCGAAGCAGGTTATATTTTATCAACCACTTGCCATATCGTATGACAGACATAGGTATATGAATAGTATAATATACTTCAACAAGAATCATAATAACAGTATGACTTAATGAGATAATGGAAGATGAACTTATAGATGCTTATACTTGACTGTATGCAAGTGCACTTGACTTAATTCATATCTTTCTTTAAATTGCAACTTGATCTTACTCTTCTGTACTTGGTCCCCCGGAGGTGAATGGCCTTTCTCACCCCTGGGCAATAGCACCCTGGCTTTTGTCCGAGCTCGTACCTATACATGAGTGACGGGTTTACTTTCCCCGACCCTCACACCGGTCTATTCCCACTAAATTTGGTCAAGGGCTGGCCCAAGTCTTAGACAGTACCGCTCTGGTCCACGCTAGCTGGGTCTATGCCATGCCTCACATGGTAGCTTAATACGTCCCTCTTGCAAGTTCTTATCATCTTTCCTTTCCATATCTTACCATGCGTGCAGATGCTTTGTACATACTTGGATTTGTCTCACACCTTATTTCTCATTTCATATTCTAATTATACTTGTATGCATGGCATACATGAACATGACATGTAAATGTAATATACTCATATCATACTTAAATTCACCCTTGCATATCTGAACCTTATGAGCATAATATATAAATATTTATAACATTCATATGGTTCACATATTTCTGCCGGAATTTTGGCAACATAACGGATCAGACCTACTTCCCGTTGCATAGTGCCAACTCCTACGAACAAATCAGTCATAGCAGTATAATCAATCTAACATATCTATCAATGTAAAACTTGCAACAATCAACCCAAGCCTTATATGTTCACTAACACTTGTGAAACCATCAATTTGGTCATTTCTGCCAATTCTATTCAGTTCTGCCCTAATTTTATATAATCCACCTTTAGTCCAATACAACTCATTTGAACCTAAATTTTCGATATATCATAGTCCTATATGTCTAGTTTTCAACCCTCTTGGTCCCATCTCATTTTGATATGTGTAGCTCAAGATATTTAAATTTTGCCTCAGCCTATTCGGCGACTGGTCCAAATTATACTCTTGGAAGTAAAAATTCACTAAAAATCGAAACCAAGATCAAATCATAGGAAATTTGTGTCATATTAAAGCTAACAAGACAAACTTTCATTTGCAAAAAGTTCCATCTCATTTGCTTTAGTAGAGCTTGAGTTATAAGCCCCGAAATTCGACCTTCCTGAACTGCTCTATTTTGGCTCGATTTGGATATAGGACAAATTCCTCGAACCACTGAGATCAAATGGGATTGTATCTAGCTTGGAATATTTTTATGGGATGTTCTCATATGTGTAAGCTTTCTAACAAAGTTGGTTTTACTCAATTTGGGTTCTGTAGGGTGAGTTACACCCTTCTCAATTCACACTGCCAGGATGAAAGTCCTAATTCCTAGGTCAAACTTCAAAAACTCATATCTCTCTCAATACTAATCCAATAGCCTTATATGATATATGTATGGAAAGCCCTGAATGTCTATTTTCATGAAAAAATAGACTTATCAAATTTAAATGGCTGTAGGAAAAGCCGTACACTCCGCTGTATGGACCGCCGTAGGTTCTCCTAGGTTTTCAGTTTCTAGTTTGCTCTCCATCTTATGTTCCATGCAAGATTCAATCTCAATCCCTCCAAATACTTAATAGACCAACCATAAATCATCACACACATCAAGTATATCATCAAAGAAGTGAAGAGAGTTGAACTCTCGTACAGCTTTAATCCATAAAAACAAGAAGCAGAAATTAGAAATCCTACCTCTAGATTGTTGTAGATGTTGGCTAGATACAAGTTCTTAGTGTGGATGAGGGATGGAGCTTGAAGGTGGAAGTAAGGTGAAGTGAGGGAGGAGAAGAATGAAGAAAGAATAGAGAAGAGTCAGCTGCTAATGGGGTCGAGAATATCAAGGGAGGAAAGTGGAAGTTAGTTGAATTTTATAGTGGTTGAGTCATAGTGTGGTTGGTGAGTTGGGTGGTGGAGACTTGGCCACTCCTCCTCTATCTAGTGGCTCAAAATGGCGCCATCCCAAAGGGGTAAAGTGGGTGAGTTCTCAGCCATTGGATCTTGAGTTTGAAGTGTTGAATTTGGCTAGTTCAGTTCTGAGGTTCCAAGTTCAAGCAGAATAAGCAATATCAGGTTTCGAGCTCCATGTTGATCATTGAGTTTACTCAAAATGTACACGATTTCCAGTTTCCGAAGTGATAAACATGATTTCCGAATTTGAGTAGGAATTAGTGATAGTTCTAAGTGATGGTGCGTTAATATTGTTATGCGGCATGTATGAATACTAGATCAAGTTTAGTTAATATCGGAACTCGGGAATTAACAAATAAAGAGCTAGATCGGGTATAATTAATGTCGGAACTCGAAACTTAGGAAACATTCATAAAAGTTTTGGAAGACTAATTGTGACTTAAGATCGGATGTCGGAAATCACATACATAAATTGTCTTAAAATCGGAAGTCAAGGACAAGAATATAGAACCTAAACCCGGAAGTCGGGTATCTTCAATCCAAACTCGGAAGTTGGTACCAGACCATGAAACCATATAGCCGAATCTCGGAATTCGAGAACTAGGATACTTTAAAACTCGTACATGTAATTCCAAACTTGCTATCTTATTAAACATATAATCTCGAAACTCGGTCTAGAATCAATCTCGGAGATCGATACTAAACATACCTCGAAAATCGGGAAACAAAACATCAACCTTATATACCTAGAAGTCGGGATATTATCTCGAAACTCGGACACAATTCAATATTCGAAATCGGTCCTAAGCTCAAGCAAAATGGACAAGAGTTCCGATTTCTGAATTGACATGAGTTCCAACTTTAAGTAGAATGGAGGCGAGTTCCGATTTCGGACAGAATGAAAACAAGTTTCCAATTTTTAGGCAAAATGGAATAATTTAGCACAAGGAAAATTGGGGATGATACAATTCTACCCACCTTAAAAAGAATTTTGTCCTCAAAATTCTAGGATTAAGAAGGGTCAAGGAAAAATTCTTTTGACTTATAGGGATACTCCTCTTTTCGAATTTGCATATTGTCTTGTGATTACTTGCCGGTAGCTATGAGGTATTGTCTTAGTATGTACAAAGGATCCATAAGGGTTATGTTGGTGCGCAAGCTTGCCTTATTTCTACGATGCTTTAAATTATGGTTCAGTTTATTGGAGACTCTTACTTATCTCCCTTGCTCTATACTCTGCTACTCTTACTTTGTGGTAGCTACTAAATCTTCTGCCACTTGTACATGAGACCGCAGATATTCAACTCACGAAGATTTGCAATTGTAAAGATTAGCAGTTATCATAATAATTAATGTCCATATGTAGTAATGATAATGCCTATGTCAAGGATGTTCATATATTCTTTCCCAAGATTCTTATTCGCTCAGCTACCCTTAATTCAATAACAAATTTGCCTCTAATACGGTTCTTTAGAAACATGGGCTTAGGCCTTTCCTCAACATTATAACTAGGAGCCTTATCTTAAAACTCCTTCTTTTTGGTAAAATTTGTCTAGTGCCTAATGCTTGTAGGAGGATTTTAGGTTGCTTACACTATACAGATTAAGTTCTAAGACTCAGGACTCTTTCTGTTAGTCTGATATCCTCCTTGATTCCTAGTTATTGAGATACAGACAATTTAATGTGAAAACCAAGGTTAAAAGTCAGATTTCTTTTTATTGAAGCTGTAGAGTTTCCTTACCATACTGTCTTACAAGATACGTTTCCAATATCCATGTAGAGAGTTGTCGTAGATCATATAGGTGCCAAAATATACTTTGTTTTACTGACGTTCTAATCCATCATCAAGTTCATCGAGTAAATTCCTCGTCCTCCTTGTCATGTGTCTGACTACTTGTGCACTATGTTTTCCAGTAAACTCTCTAATACTTGTGCCTTGGGCACTAAATACCAACTGAAGAAGTTCTATCATTATGAAAACTATCAGCTACAGCAGCAATCAATGTCAACAAATAGTGATTATAGTGGCTTCACCAAAGTTTTTCGGGAAATTGATCAAGCCATATCCAAACTCTTGCCCACCTGATCTTCTTTGATTAGTGACAAATCTCCCTTCCGTTAGGTTTTTAGGTGCGAGGCTAGAGCTTCCTTCTAAACTATAACTATGGTCCTTACTTCGAAATCTCTCCTTCTCTTGCGGACTTTATTCCATTTTTCATTATTTGCTAATTGGACCTCATGCCATTCTTGTTGAATTTCTCAATGATTATTGCGATACTTGTCTCCTCAAAATATGATCAACTTCATGTAATGAAAGGATTATGGGACAGCCGAAGTCCCTGCCACTCTTCTACTTTCTTCGATTGGTTAGCATGGAGATTCCTCGACTATTGTATTGATGTTCACCTCCCACTTTTATGGGCACCAGTGTTACCAATCTCATTTGGGGTTTGTCCTAATACAATATATAGAGGTGTGTTAGTTTCAGTGGCTAAATTTCATATTACCCTAACTGCTAAGCCTTCTGGCTATTCTTCATAACATCTTACCCCTAGGATGTAATCCATTTGTTGTGAGAGATGGAAATGATGGTCTTACTATCCTGTTGAAGTTTCAATATGAGGACTTCCCATATGGTCACCCATCTCCATATTACTCCTGTCCGACCACGCTTAACTATGGAATTCTGATGGAACCTAGTGCATTAGTGATTATCGCATTTAATCCATCCCAAGGTATGGAGACTCTTCTGACTACCTCTAGTTCTGATATCGAAACCTTGCCCCTCATGGGGTACGTTTCCAAATCCCTTTTGATCTTATATTGGTGCATCATCCGGTCTTGCTTAGGGCGCATTGGGTTTGTTGTAACACCCTACTAATTTAATATTATGCTTAAGTCATAACAGAAAATTAGGTAGACTGTGTTATCATGTTAATATTCTGTATATTTTTATTTTATTTTTTTGAACAGACGAAACGGCGCGCTGCTATACTATGAGCGTAACGAAACTCAACATAATACCACAACAGATAAGGAATAGTATAATAACATCAACTGTATACATACATGTATATTTACATGATAGAAGTCATTACTTCAGTCTATACATATATATGTATATATGTATTAACAGCAGATGAAATAAGGAACAACAAAATTCCTAGTGCTAAAAGCAAAGGCAGAACTAGTAGGAGCAGTCTATGTGCAACAAGTCCAACTCGGAGTCATAGTGAAGCTGCAGGTCTAGGTTCTCAATGAAAAGAGTGGCCGTTGAGTTCTTCGCCAGCATCTGAGAATGATGCGGGAAATACAGAACGAGGTGAGAATTTAAAGAAATTCTCAATAGGGTTATGTTTAGTGGTTGTCTGTCGTCACATGCATTCTTAGTTGCCTCGGTTTTTACTTAATTATAAAAACATGTACTCAAATTGAAATATCCATTTTAATGAGTTCAAGAAAATATCTGGTCCGAGGCAAGGTTCATTTTTACTTTAGACGGCACAAGAAATAGAATAGATTACTAATAGTGATACATAGAACGATAAATAGAATAAATAAATAAACAGCAGTAAACGAACATAATAGACAACTATAAGCATCTTGACATAACTATTCCATGTATTCATACATTCATGCAATCATGCAGATTCATACTTGAACTTTCCTTCATAAACTTTTCATTTCCTTTCATCATTTTTCCATCTTTTGGTCCCCTGGGAGTTCTTAGCCATTTAGACTCCTAGGTAATAGTCTGCTTCTCAGGATCGAGCTCGTTTCTATACAGGAATGCCGGGTTTACTTTCCCCGACCTTCCCACCGATCTATTCCCCTTAACTTCTTATCCAGGGCTGGCCCAAGTAGCATGGAACTTTCATAGTAACATTAGTTTTAATATACGTTCATAACTTTCCTTGAAATGCACATGTATTATCATGAAATTCATAACTTATGCATGGATTCTACCGAAATTTTGGCAGTATAACAGAACGTGTCCGCTTCCCCATGAATAGTGCCAGCATACCAGAATATCAATTTGTCACAAAGAGTACAACATCACATTCATATTCCAACATTGAACTCATATCAACATCAAATTCATTAAGGCAGAGCTCCTGCTCCAACTTAGTCAACCAACCAGGTTTTCATAATTCAAGCTGTAATCTCTATTTAACTCATTTGGACCTCAAATTTAATATGTTAAAGTGTTATGTGTCTATTTTCTAACCTCTTTGGTCCCATCTAATTTTGATATCTATAACTTGAGATAATTAGGTTTTATCCCGGCCTACCCAGTGGCTAGCTAGAATCAGGCACCTAAAAATAAAAATCTACTAAAAATCGAAAACTGACTCAAATTACACGAAATTGAACTCATATTAAAGCTAACAGGGTAAAGTTTCATTTTCAAAAAGTTCCATTTCATTTGACTTAGTAGGACTCGAGTTATAAGCCCCGAATTCTGACCTTTCTAAACTACCCTGTTCTGGCCCAGTTTGGACATAGGGCAACTTTCTTGGATCACTGGAGCAACTGGGACCTTATCTAGTTTTGAAATTTTTACGGGACATTCTTCTATGTGTAAACTTTCTAACAAAGTTGATTTCACTCGTTTTCAAGTAGTATAGGTCGAGTTCTACCCTAAACAACCTAATCTGCCCAGAGCCAGAGTCAAAACCCTAGGTCGAAATTCAAAAATTCATAACTCTCTCAATTCTAATCCAAAAGCCTTATATGATATATCTATGGAAATCCCTAGATGTCTAGTTTCATATAAAAATAGTTTCATCCAATTTGGTCGACTGTAGGAGGAGCCGTACACTCCGCCGTACGGACTGCCGAGGGGTTTTGGTTCTCCAGCCCCTCAGCTCTTCTTATTTCTATTCTTTCTTGCTTCAAATTCGATTTAACCAAACAAACGGCCCAAAACCAATCACATATCATCATAATCATCCAATTAACACATCAAAGATCATGAAAATAATCCAAGCTCAGCCAGCCAAGACCACAGATTTGATGCAAGTATTAAACTCCTACCTTTGTTCCAAGTGATTTTGCTGGAATTTGAAGGCTTGGATGAGTAAGGCTTGAATTGGCTTGATGTTGGCTGGAGTTTTTGTGTGTGAAGATGAGAGAAAGAAATCTGAATGAGAGGAGAGAAAGGGCGTTGAAATGTGGTTTGAAAGGGTTGTTAAAAGGTGAAAAAAATTCTGATTGCTTTGAGTGGTTTTGCTTGAATTTGATTGGCTTAAAATGCTTGGCTAAAATTCAGCCAAGCTTCTCCACGGAGTGTGGCCTTTGTTGCGCCACTTTAGGTGATAAGTGACTGAGTTATCAGCCCCTCAAAATAGGGTTTAGAGCTTGTAATTTTATTGGTTCAGTTTCGACAGTTTAAAATACCGTAATGTTACTGATTTCCTTTAAATCAGTAAATCGGTTTTCAATAAAATTTTTATGAGATCTCGTATACTCTAACTCAATTCTCTCTTATCTAGACTCAAGTAATTCCTAATCAATTGAGTCTAAATAATTATTTAACCAAATCCTAATTATTCTCAATTATTCGATAAAACCGAATAATTAACCGAAAAACGGTGGATGTTACATTTGTTGCACTTATGACCGGTGCCAAAGCAACCCTGTTTAGTATTTCATACACAATCTTATTTGCACTGTAATCTCATACTAGGTAGCTTTTTTCTTTTTCATGGGCCAATCAGAAATTCAAACTTCCCCTTTTTCTACCTCGTTCCTACTATGTTCTATTGTTCCTGTAGAAATTTGTCTGTTTTCATTTGTCAGGACTTAGCTTGCTGTTGTTCCCATGGTCTATCAAGATTAGTTGCATACATTCCTTATCGAGTTGCTCCACCCATAGCATATATAATGGTGGCTAAGGGCAATTGTTCGATTTTGCCTTTCTTTTCTGAATAACCTCATTCTTCTACTAATAACATGTTGAAGATAATCCTATCATCCGGTTCTTGTGGTGGCTGAGGTCGATAGAATTTGAACATGACTAGATTTTCTAGCACTTCCTTTATTTTTGAAAGGTAGGAAAAATTACACTTGGTTCGTATACCACCTTTAGTCTAAAAGTGTTCCTACTTCAGATTAGTAGGAGATATACTGCCTCGTTCCCGTGTTACACTTATAACTTCATCTGCTTTCTATATCGTGTATAGTTGTATCTCCATCTTGATTCAATGTACAATCAGAAGGGTCTCTTTACCGTTTGCTCAACTGTTTCCCTTTCGAAGCTAAGATTCCACTTAGTATTCTTCCAATTCGCAATCGCTACAAGGTAAGTTCCCTGTACCCTTGAGGGAGAAGCCATTCCATTCTCTAAACGGGGACTTAAAAAAATTCCCAGTGTACCTAACCGAAGCTTCTGCCCTTAGCTTCTTTCACTGATCCTCTGCTTCATTCGCCCACTCTACAAATTTCTTAATAAAGGATCAGGTCTTTATTATGTGGTATTACCACAATCCAAAATAAAAATCATTGACTGAATTTGCTGGCGAGGTACCTTCGGGGTAGTCCCATTTATGAAGAAAATAAGGGTATTATCCATGCCACATATGATAAGCTTATCAGCAAGTAATCACCTTACTCCCGTTGAGTATTAAAGCTACAAAACCAAGTAAAAGAATCCCCTAGATTCAAGCCAAAGAAGATAGTCTAGATTAGGTAATCACAATGAAGCTTGAAACAAGCCCCATCAGGGTAAAGAAGATTCTTACCCAGCTCGCCTCCAACTAAGATCATACCCTTGATGATGGGAAATCTTTGGTTACCCGACAACACTTTACAAACAACCTTTTTCGATATAACTAGGTTTACTATGTTCATATCAAACCGTCCGACACAATTCCTTTAATTGAATCCCCAATTCTCTGCACTCCTCAACTTGCTCAATTGTCTATCCCTTTATGCCATCGTTACTTCTTAGGAGTCTTATCCCTAATAATTATGTATAGAAGGTCCCTAATAAGCCTGCTGGTTGTTTTAGGCTTCTGTTTACACAAAATCTTATATTGAGGTGATCAGGCTCAATATTTAGTCAAGTGCAACAGGTGGTCCACAACACTCACAACAAGGCTACCATGCATAGTATTTCTATGTCCTCTTCACGTGAGAACCTAATGCATGGTTTATCTAGATTCTTAGAGTATGCATCAGAAGCATAATCAGTCCACCCACAGGCCTATACAGGACGAACTGCTCTGATACGAAAATATAACAACCTCTATAATATAAGCCATGCTCGAGTCATGGAGTTTATATTAAAAGGTTGTTACTGTACTAAGAAATCCTTAAAATATGGAAAATATAATACATGGCCCTTTAACTACTTACTTTATTACTGACTAATAGTCTCTGATACATAGAGAATAAAATAATTATACTTTAAAAGAAATTGTGACTGACATAATACACAGTGTCTACTCCCGACTAATCATTAGCTAGCTTCGATAGTCTCTTGATCTGGCTTACGCCTGATTCTTGCTCAATGAGTGGCCCTGTACTCCGCCTCGCACTTGATTTCCAACTTGGGTGCTGGAATGTTTATGGAAAAGAAAAACATACAAGCAGGTAGTGAGAACCTAGGGTTCTCAGTAGGTAAACTCAAATCAATCTTACAGTGTCATCATAAACATTCCAGCCGCTTCGGTTTATTGTGAAAATATGAGCACATATAAACAAATAGTAGTTCAATTTTAAGTTGAAAATACCTTTCTTAAAGCGAGTTATATTTTATCAACCACTTGCCATATCGTATGATAGACATAGATATATGAATAGTATAATATACTTCAACAAGAATCACAATAACAGTATGACTTAACGAAATAATTGAAGATGCACTTATAGATGCTTATATTTGACTGTATGCAAGTGCACTTAACTCAATTCATATCTTTCTTTAACTTGCAACTTGATCTTACTCTTCTATACTTGGTCCCCTAGAGGTGAATGGCGTTTCTCACCCCTGGGCAATAGCCTGCTTTTCAGGTCCAAGCTCGTACCTATACATGAGTGACAGGTTTACTTTCCCCGACCCTCACACCGGTCTATTCTCACTAAATTTGGTCGAGGGCTGGCCTAAGTCTTAGACAGTACCGCTCTGGTCCACGCTAGCTGGGTCTATGTCATGCCTCATATGATAGCTTAGTACGTTCCTCTTGCAAGTTCTTATCATCTTTCCTTTCCATATTTTATCATGCGTGCAGATGCTTTGTGCATACATCGATATATCTCACACCTTATTTCTCATATCATATTCTAATTATGCTTGTATGCATGGCATACATGAACATGACATGTAAATGTAATATACTCATATCATAATTAAATTCACCCTTGCATATCTGAACCTTATGAGCATAACATATAAATATTTATAACATTCATATGATTCACATATTTCTGCTGGAATTTCTGCAGCATAATGGATCAGACCTACTTCCCCTTGCATAGTGCCAGCTCCTACGGACAAATCAATCATAACAGTATAATCAATCTAACATATCTATCAATGTAAAACTTGCAACCGTCAACTCAGGCCTTATATGTTCACTAACACTTGTGAAACCATCAATTTGGTCATTTCTGCCAATTTTATTCAGTTCTGCCTGAATTTTGTATAATCCACCTTTTGTTCAATACAACTCATTTGAACTTGAATTTTTGATATGTCATAGCCCTATGTGTCTAGTTTCAACCCTTTTAGTTCCATCTCATTTTGATATGTGTAGCTCAAGATATTTAAATTTTGCCTCAACCTATTCGGTCATTGGTCCAAATTACACTCTTGGAAGTAAAAATTCACTAAAAATCGAAATCAAGATCAAATCATACGAAATTTTTGTCACATTAAAGCTAACAAGACAAACTTTCATTTGCAAAAAGTTCCATTTCATTTGCTTTAGTAGAGCTTAAGTTGTAAGCCCCGAAATTCAACCTTCCTAAACTACTCTGTTTTGGCCAAGTTTGGACATAGGGCAAATTTCTCGAACCATTGAAATCAAATGGGACTGCATCTAACTTGGAATGGGATGTTCTTCTATGTGTAAGCTTTCTAACAAAGTTAGTTTCACTCAATTTGGGGTTGTGTAGGGTGAGTTGCACCCTTTTCAATTCACAGTGCCCGAATGAAAGTCCTAATTCCTAGTTCAAACTTCAAAAATTCATATCTCTCTCAATACTAATCCAATAGCCTTATATGATATATGATGGTGTAACATCCCCATTTTCACCTAAGTTAATTAGCTCAGTGTTTCCGGCTAATTAGAGGGGTTAGCGATTAATTGAGAAGTAATCGATTAATCTCGAGAGCAAGAGCTTAGTAAATTAAAGGCAAGTCAACAATTGAGACATAATGCATTAAAAGTTACAATTAAAAGCCTAATTGCCCAATCCTCATTAATCCATGATTTAGAACATAAAATCAAGGTGATCTAACCTAATTAACTGAGAGCATATAAGTCTCAAATCTTAATCACATTAACCCTCACATCTTCTTATATAATTAATGAGGAAAATCCTTCTTAATTAAAATGTGCTAATGAGTAATTTAAACCAATTGAATTAATTAACATTTAGCTAATTACAACAATTATAAAGATGTAGAAAGTTCCCTTTAATTATGGTTTGAAAGTTTGGTCAAAGCAAGAGCCATATCCAACCATCCATTTGCTTTCTCATCATACACCACAAGATCAAGAGTCCATATTAGTAGATTCCTTGAGTCATGACAAAAATCTACTCTCCTCCATCAAGATTGTGACACTTGGAGTGATCACAATCATCTAATGCCAATCCTAGGATAGAACATGCTTTTAACCACTTGAAGAGAAATACCTACAAGTCTTTACCCAAGTGCCAAGACTCAAAGGAAACACAACACTCTCTTTTGCCCCCAAGGTTTTTCCCACTCCCTAGCTTGTGTAAGAAGCAAAATCACATCACCTTTTCTCCCTCATTATGCGCCACCTTCAGCCCATTCTCTCTCCCTCATTTTCATTTTCCATTCCTCTCACTAAAACACAAAGCTCTCACCTCTCTCTAAACCTTTCCTTATCCTTCTTCTTGTTCTTCTTGTTTTCCTACCCTAAGTCCTCACTTTTCTACCACTATCACCCTCATCTTCTATCACCACCCTCACTAACTTATCAAGGATCACATTCTTTGGTCCTTGGTAGCACAAAACAAACACTCATTTAGCCCCCTTTGCAAGCTCAAGGAGAAGGAGGCCATCTCCAACATCTTTCTTTCTCTTCAAGCTTTCAAGAAATCCAATTGGTAATGACTTTATCCTTCTTCTCCATGTATTTTTTTTTCAAGTTTTAGGACCCCTAAGCTCTTCATGGTTAGATGGTTTTAAAGCTTGCTTCAAGGTCTCATGACCACAATTTTCACTATGAGTTTTCTTATCTTGTTGAAGGTGTTGTTTTGAAATGAAATTTTGTGGTATGATGGCTTGTTATGTATCTTGCTTTATTTTGGTCTAAAACACTGATTTGGTGACTAAAACTTTGAGTATGATGATGAGATAAAACATAAAAATGGTGATTGGAAGTGATATAACAACATCTCTATAAGTTTGGTATGTAAAAACTCAAAAACGAGTTAAGCTGGAATTCTAGCAGTCGATAAAGCGTACGGCATAACTCACTCCACAAAACTCAAATGCAACGAAACTAATTTTCTGTGAAAGTAGACTCAAATATCTTTTCATACATATAAAATATGCGAGATTTGGCCTTAAAACGAGAGAGATATGATTTTTCAAAGTTTGCTGTTCCTAGATGGGTTTCTGTCCGGGCAGTAGGTAATAAAACATGCATAACTCAAGTTATACATAATATTTTTGAGTGGGACTAAGTTTGTTAGAAAGCTAAGACATAGAAGAACACTCCCATAAATTTTTGTCAGATTCCATGTGTGGAACTCCCAGTGAAGTGGACAAGCCACTGACCCGAGATGAACTTTCAATCCTAAACAGTTAGAATAAAATGTGCATAACTCAAGCTACAAAATGAATTTTTAAGTGGGGTTTGTTTTGTTTAAAAATAGACTCAGAGAAGTACATCCATACAAAAATTCGAAATAAAAGAGTAAAAGATGAAATTATGGTGAATTTTCAAAGTTACTGCCCCACTGTAAAAGTAAAAACTAGTTAGGGTAAAAGTTAAAGGTTAATGAGGAATAAGCTTTAAGACATTAATACCCTTACATTAAGTATTAGAAAACCTTCATAATTCAACTTAAAAGTGTCAAATAGGATAATAGATGAAATTGGCATTATGCCCAATAAAAGAAGTTTACACAAGAGACAATCTCAATTAAAAGCTTGCACCCAATTTATTAAGCTAAGCTCATAAAATGTTGCCTGAGAATATGCCTATGTTTATGCGCAAGCATGATGTTATGATGATGTTATGACTATGATAATGATATGTTGATGATATGATGCTTAATGTTATATGATATTGGTCTCTCTGTTTGGCAAAATTTTGGGAAGCTTGATTACAGCCGTTATCTTTGCGAAATTCTGTTAAAATCATGGACTTAGAAATATTTTGCATCATAAGCTTTAATAAGAAGAAATTTAATTCAAGTAAGTGATCCTTCAAAAGGGAAGATAACCTAATTTAAGCTCCCCTCACCTATGACTCACATGAGGCATGGCATGACCCAGCTAGTGTGAGTATAGGGGATAGGTCTTACATGAGGCATGGCATGACCCAGCTAGTGTAAGTACCGAAATTCTATGGCGGCAACGGCCACGGTATGAGCTCATTACCACTTATGTTTAGTGCGTGAAAAGATAAAGTCAAGTTAAGAAATGAAAAGGGACTTCGGTCCGAAACCCTAAAAATGGAAGAAGTTAAGAGAATCTTCTAGCTTGGACATGCATGTTTTTGAAAATCTAAGAATTGAATTTGATGCATGCTCACTGTTTTTATTTATAAAACCGAAGTGGCTCGGACGATGACGATGACACTTACGTGTTAGGGTCGAGTCCTACTGAGAAATCTTATTTCTCACCTTAGTTGTTTTTCCGTCTCGTCACCAGATACTCATGGCTCACCCCGTGGAGTGGAGCGTGGACCCTCCCCACCATGAGTGGGCCTACGATGGAGATACTCACGCTATTGTGGCCACGACCACCACAATAGTCCGCACATATTTTTACCTGGGTCGGATTTTTGAGGAAGAGGAGCCAGAAGTCCCGCCAGCCCCTACAGACATTTCGTCGGCCGACCTTGGACAGCCCTTAGGTCCTTGGAATTTTCCGCCCGAGCCGTTGCCCGACATCGAGATGGAGCCGATGTCGCCGGGTTTGCCCGCAGCCGAGTTCACGCCACCACCGGAGATCCCCATGATTGATGTGAGTTCGACAGCCACTCCTAGGGCCGCTTCGCCGCCACTCCCCGAGTATCACCCTGCCGAGTCCGAAGAGGATCCCTCCAAGGCACGTTCTTCGTGGCGCCTATACCCCAGTGCGTCGCGTCGTCGCATTGAGGTGGTCGATAGCACCCTCGCATTATCCGTACTCCTCACGCATTTTGAGGTCGAGGAGCGAGGGGGACCAGGCACTCGAGGACTTGAGCCCATCCGATCGAGAGGCACGGGAGGGGTAGAGAAATTAGCATGTGTCTGCATGGGCCTATTTTTATTTGTGTTCCTTATCCTATGTATTTCATTTTGTATTGGACCTCGTCAGACTTATGTACCTTTGATTTTGGGGCCATGGCATGACCATGAGTTCCCTTTTTATGTATTTGTTGGATATTATGAGACTAATTATATCTATGTGGTTATAGTAGTAATTTGAATGCATGATATTTTGATTTATCCCTTGTTCCTTCAATTTATACTGAAATCTTTGCGATACGCTCGTTTATTGCTATATTCTCGCACAAGGCTTTACTTTCCAAAAGTGACGACGTATTTCAAAAAAAAAAAATTTACCGTATTTTCCGCGTAATTTAATTTCAAGCGAAGTTTAGTTTAGTTTTCCACGAGCATAAGTAACAACTAATAAAACGCCGTAATATGACTTAAGCGTAGTATGGGTTTAGGGTGTTATATATGGAAAACCCTGAATGTATATTTTTATATAAAAATGGATTCATCAAATTTAAACGGCTGTAGGTGGAGCCGCACACTCTGCCATACGGACCATCGTAGGTTCTCCTAGGTTTTCAGTTTCTGGTTTGCTCTCTATCTTATGTTCCATGCAAGATTCAATCTCAATCCCACCAAATACTTAATAGACCAACCATAAATCATCACACACATCAAGTATATCATCAAAGAAGTAAAAAGAGTTGAACTCTCATACAACTTTAATCCATGAAATAAGAAGCAGAAATTAGAAATCCTACCTCTAGATTGTTGTAGATATTGGCTAGATGCAAGTTCTTGGTGTGGATGAGGGATGGAGCTTGAAGGTGGAAGTAAAGTGAAATGAGGGAGGAGAAGAATGAGGAAAGAATAGAGAAGAGTCAACTGCTGATGAGGTCAAGAATATCAAGGGAGGAAAGTGGAAGTTAGTTGAATTTTATAGTGGTTGAGTCATAGTGTGGTTAGTGAGTTGGGTGGTGGAGACTTGGCCACTCCTCCTCTATCTAGTGGCTCAAAATGGCGCCATCCCAAAGGGGTAAAGTGGGTGAGTTCTTAGCCATTGGATCTTGAGTTTGAAGTGTTGTTTGGCTAGTTCAATTCTGAGGTTCCGAGTTCAAGCAGAATAAGCAATATCAGGTTCCGAGCTCCATGTTGATCACTGAGTTTAATCGAAATGTGCACGATTTCTGGTTTTCAAAGTGATAAACATGATTTCCGACTTTGAGTAGGAATCAGTGATAGTTCTAAGTGATGGTGCGTTAATATTGTTATTAATATTGTTATGCGGCATGTATGAATACTAGATCAAGTTTAGTTAATATCGGAACTCGAGAATTAACAAACAGAGAGCTAGATCGGGTATAATTATTGTTGGAACTCGGAACTTAGGCAACATTCATAAAAGTTTTGGAAGACTAATTGTGGCTTAAGGTCGGATGTCGGAAATCACATACATAAATTGTCTTAAAATCGGAAGTCAAGGACAAGAATATAGAACCTAAACCTGGAAGTCGGGTATCTTTAATCCAAACTCGGAAGTTTGTACCAGACCATGAAACCATATAGCCAAACCTCGGAATTCGAGAACTAGGACACTTTAAAACTCATACGCGTAATTCCAAACTTGCTATCTTATTGAACATATAATCTCGAAACTCGGTCTCAATCCCGGAGATCGATACTAAACATACCCCAGAAATCGGGAAACAAAACATCAACCTTATATACCCAGAATTCGGGATATTATCTCGGAACTCGGACACAATTCAATATCAGAAATCGGTCCTAAGCTCAAGCAAAATGGACAAGAGTTCCGATTTCCAAATTGACATGAGTTCCGACTTTAAGCAGAATGGAGGCGAGTTCCGATTTCGAACAGAATGAAAGCGAGTTTTCAATTTTTAGGCAAAATGGAATAATTTAGCACTAGGAAAATTGGGGATGTTACATGTGAAACACAGTCAGTCCAATCCCCAGGCCTATACTAGGACGAACTACTCTAATATAAAAAATGTAACACCTTATCAGACAAAATACTATACTTTAGTCATAATATATTACCTGATAAGTTATTATGTGTCGTTGTCTAATTAAAGTTTCACATAAATCCAACTTTATATGCTCATAATAGAGTTAACTATTGATTTGTATATTTATTTTTGGCCGTAATGTAAAATAAACAGGTTAACGTCATAACAAAAATGAAATATGCAAAATAAATAGAACAGAACTACTGCACTACATCATATATATATATACATAGATGTTGGTTTTTAGAGTTTACAAAAAAAAGAAACCATAAATAGTACAGGATATGGAAAAGTGAGGCCGCTAAAACAAAATAATCCGGCTTATCTCTATAAAACAAACCCTATATGGTCCCCACAGGACATTTCATATGCTACTTGTCTATGTATCACATCCACTAAACCTCTACCTATGGCCCAAATTGCCAAAAGAGGGCCACTCTATATATCTTTTCTTACTGGACTACATAAGCTCTCTAGATGGATTCCGAGGAGAGGAATCCATTCGCCATGCCGGCGTTAGCTGGTGTATAATCCACACTCGATGCAGAGGATGAGGAAGATAAGCTTGTCGCCTCTGACGGATCCTCCTCCTCAGACAATGAAGCAGAGGGGATCTGCTGAGGTGGTGAAGTAGGCGGATCCATGGGAGCTGCTGCTGCTGTAGTTGGAGGTAGGAATGGATGTGCCATGTAGAGAAGGATGGCAATATAAGGAGTGGAAGGGTCGAATAGTGGATGAGTAAGTGCGATGGCGAAATCTCTACTGAAAAAAAAATAAAAGCGGAACTGGCAACTACCCGATATATATACAAAATCTAGGAACGGATCGAGGTGTATATGGAGGTCAGGGAACTCAATGAAGAGGATGCCTGTTGCTACGTTTGACATGATCTGAGAATGACGCGGAAATATATAGTAGGGTGAGAATTTAAAGAAATTCTCAGTAGGAATTATAATTCTACGCACGTTTATCATTGCCGTCATCCCAGTTATTTCGGTTTTTCTTAATTTTTTAAATGATACAATATAACAATAAATCTTAGCTTAATCTGACTTGTAGAAAATATAACCCGAAACAAAACTTGATTTTAAATTAAAGCAATGCAAATATATTTGAACAGGCATGCGAACATAGCATGAAATAGTAACCATAGATAAATAGTAATATAACCCGAGGAATATAAAGGTAAATATGTCTTCAACTTAGAAACTAATAAACAGAGCATATATATGTGAAATGGAAAATGCATGTTGTCTTTGGAAGCTTTCAACTTATGCAACTTATATTTTCCACTCTTAGTCCCTTGGGAGTCTTTGCCCATGTACTCCTGGGTAATAGTCTGCTTTTTAGGACCGAACTCATTCCTATAAAGAATTGCCGGGTTTACTTTCCCCGACTCTTATACTGATCTATTCCCCTTAAAATTATTCAGGGGCTGGCCTAAGCAATATGGAATCATAACATTAGTCATAAAATTTCATGTATGTCTAGTATTATTTTTCTCAAGTATCACATGTGCACAACATTTCACATAATATATGAAGTCTTTGCCAAAATTTCATCAACATAACGGATCGAGTCCGCTTCCCCATTAATAGTGCCAGGCTACCAGTAGAATCAATCAAGCATTCAAATCAATATAGAACAACAATCTTATGGCAGCAATATCAATCATATGGGTGCCAAAATCAACAGAAATATCAATAGAGTTTTTTGCTTACTCTACTCTCTTCTGCCCGAGTTTTGTAAAATTCACTAGTATTTCTATTCAACTCATTTAGACCTAAATTTTGGATATGTTATAGTTCTATGTGTCTAGTTTCTAACCCTCTTAGTCCCATCTCATTTTGACTTGTGTAACTCAAGTTATTTAAATTTTACCTCAGTCTATCCTACTCTTGGCCAGAATTGCACCCTTAAAAGTAGAAAATCACCAAAAATAGAAACCTAGGTGAAATCATACAAAACTTATACCAAATTAAAGCTAACAGGACAAGATTTTTAAGGAAAGAAGTTGCACCTCATTTACATAAGTATTTCTTGAGTTATAAACTCGCAGGTTAACCCTCCTAGACTACCCTGTTCTAGTCCAGTTTGGACTTAGAGCAAATTCATCAAATTAGTGGGAATAAATGGGAATGAATCTAACTCTTAAATTTTTATGGAATGTTTCCGTACATGTTAGCTTTCAAACAAAGTTGGTCGTACTCAATTTAGAGTTTTGTAGGGTGAGTTACACCCTTCTCAACTCATGGTATAATATTTTGCAACAAAATATTTTGACATGAAAAATACAAAATTGTTACAAAAACTAATAAAAAGATGTTAAATTTTGTCATTATTTAGTATGTTTTGTAACAATTTAAAAAAAAATGCAATAAATTTTTTTATTACAAAAATAGATCACAATGCCTTTTTGTAACATTTTTTTTAAATGCAAATTCTATCTGCGTAATCTATAATAATATGCGCACTTTTTTAATATTTGATATATCAATAAAATTCCTAATCAAGCCAACATATATATTTATATATAAGGTCTTACATGTAAGATGATTCTAAATAGACGTAGGAGTTCTACAAAATACATATAAGAAATTGTAAGTTCAACCTAGCTAATACAACTTTTTGTTAACATAATGTTTCAAATAAAACTATAAATCCTACAATTGACAACTTTACAAGACTATAAGACTTCACAAAATGGTAGTGTCTTCTTGCATGGAATGGTCATGCTTGTCATCTACAAAAGACAACTTTACAAGACTAGAAGACTTCAAAAAATGCTAGAGTCTTCTTGCATGGAATGGTCATGATTGTCATCCACTCTTTCCCCTATAAATAATTAAAAAAAAAATAGTATTAGAAATAAGTAAATGAATAGGAAAGGGGGGACAACATATATATAACAACAAAAGCAACTTTGGAAATATGTGTTGGCATGTATATGATTTGAAATTTTATATAAATAGTTCTAAACTCAAAAAAATAGAGAGGAGCAAGACCCAACTTACTCCACAATGTGTCTAAGAGGTAGTACAAAGCAACAATCAAAGGCATTCCCTAAAACACAGGCAAATTTAGTGTAGCTAGCAGTGATTACTTCAAAGACATTCCCTTATATTTTGACACTAACTAGTAGCCAAGTTCATATAATAAAATCCACCACCCACTATGATAGCATAGACACCAAATGCATAATGCTTGCATTAAGAGTGAAGACTCAATCAACTATACTATGGACATCGCATATCATATCTTCATAGACCAAGTGTTTCATCACAACCAATCAACTATACTATGGACATCGCATAACATCTCAACCTTCTAAACCTCCAGAAAGTTACTCATTGTAACTTTTGTTCCATAGAAAATCTTTTCTTCTGCTTTGTATTTGATAAGATTCTCTCTTTGAGAATTTAGAAAAGTTACACACACTGAGAAAATATTGTTTATCCTCTATAAAGAGAATTAGTGTGAATGTTCACAAATTATTTTCAAATCTCAAAATTTGTACACAAACCTAATAGTGGTCAGGTAGAGCTTGGAGAAGCTAGGATAAAGAATACTCGAATTAAAGTTTGAAGAGGCTTAAGAAAAGACTACTCTGTTGTAAGAAGCTTGGAGAAGCTTAAACAAAGAATACTCAGGTTTTATAAAATCTCAACAAAGAGTTGGGGATTGGAAGTAGGCCAGTGGTTGGTCAAACCAGTATAAAAATCTCTTATGTGTTTCTTCCATAGCTACTTAGCCTAGTTTCTTGATCACATAAGTTATACTATCTGCGTTTTTAACTTCAATCTGTTCATTACCTTCAATAATTTAAACATATAAGTATTTATTAACTAACACAAAGCTTCCGCAATCCAAATCTAGGACTTGGGATAGATTTTCAATTTCAACTTTTCAGGTTATTGTTTAAATTTGAGACAACACGATTCAACCCCCTTCTCGTGTTATCTCTGCCAACAGACCATTTTCTGATTTTCCCATTCACATAAATGTTGAATTCTCAGTTTGATTAAAATGCACATATATTTTGTGAGGGTGACACAATTGCTATGCATTTCAATTGTTAGGATGATTATCAGTTTATAAATCGTGTGAGACGGTTATGATTTATGGTCAGTATTAAATATGTCATAAATCATGTTAGCCTCACATAATTTTCCTATAAATGATCAAAAGAGGATATTTTGGAAAATAAAGATGATACAGAACATTTACAAAATTAATAGTTATTTATTTTATATACATAAAAAAGCCTAATTTTGACAACCCATATGACCCCAACTTGCTTTTTCAAAATAGTTTTTTTGGAGAAAAAATGCTGTTTTCTATATCTTCCCAAACATGCTACAAATCCTCCTATATATATGACTTCTGAAGTAGTGAATGATAAACTCAAATATACTTGCTGATAGTATTAGTGCATATATGGAGATGTTCTCCACCATAGATCTATTTGATTATAAATCAATGGTCTAAACAACTAATAGCATCCATACTCCAAATTATTTTAGTGCATAGTAATTGTCTCTTGGGGATGCCACCTTAGTCCACCACCCACTATGCATGGCTATCATTTTCATGGAGCGCCACCTTAGCCTACTGGGTGTGTGTCATCTTCTCCTTGTGTAAGATTAACAGCACTAGTTTCGTCTATTACCATCTTGGAGAGTGTGCGAGAGAAAAACTCGGCACTTGTAAAACCGAGAGAGATAGAGAGAAACAGATATATGGAGAGTGTCACGAGACCAAGAGAACCAAAGAGGGGAGATTTTGAAGGATTTTGCGGGGCTGAACTTTTAGAGGAGAGGAGATTTATGATCCTTAAGATGCTTCAAGGTACTGGACAAGGGCTTTAGAAAATCATCAAAAGTGTTTGGGGAGCTAAGAACGAAAAACCTCGTCAGAAAAAGAAGCAAAAATCATAAGGTAAAATGATTGAGAAAGAGTCCAATGCATGGAATACTGTCTTAAATAATTGAGAATATATGCACGCTCCAAGTTTTGTGTGTAAATTGATGTGAATTATTGCTCAGATTCAGTGTTTTGTTGTTGTTCTTAATCGATTATTAAGTACACATGTGGTGCATGCTCTTTTACTGTTTGACAAATTAGAAGGACGTGCTATAGATGCAAGTGGCAGTGCAGCCTTGGGAGAAATCGCTATTCCCTATTTTGAGAATAAAGCTTTGAGTTCTGTTCTTTGGTGAGGCTTATTTAGTGTGTCTATCCTCGTTGGGCCTTCGCCTGTGAATAATAGATATTTCACATTGATAAGTGGGAAATTGAGCAAATTGAGGCTATAAGTAATAGTGTTGTCCATTGAAGTTCTCCTGATTCTCTATTCCTTGTGTGAATAAGCATATTATATAAGTGTGTACAAATATCATTAATTTTGCCATTTAATACGAAATAAATTGGTACAGAGTAATTATGATTTCATACGATGTAGTGTGATTTGTTAGTCAACAAGCGATTGGCGAAAATCAGGGGGGAGAGAGATTGTAAAAATGATCACACGTTAACAACTCTTACAATATTTTTTCGTGCAAAAAAGCAATTTTCAATATCATTAATATTCTAAAGTTTTTGTTCTGCATTGATTTTAAAAAAATAGAATAATAATATTTATACACACTTATTTAGTGTATATACTAGAGACTTTGTGTATAAATAGTGGGAATTTCATATTGATAACTGAGGAATTATGGAATTTAAGTTGACACTACTATTATTTATGACCTCAATTTGTTTAATTCTTCACTTCTAAATGTAAAATATCCACTATTTACATGCAAAATCCTCTACCCAAATCTCCATTATTTATCCTGTGTCCAAATTATAAAACTAAAAAGAATATATGTATAAAATTGTATTTTATGATGTATCAAAAAGATGTGTTATATGAAGTTCATAGAATGGTTAAAGTTGTACATTGTATAATTCTACTTACCAGCAGATCTGGTTAATTGGAGTTATAGCCTTTCTTTTTATTTATTTTGTTGGGTGAGGGAAGGCCTAAAATTTTGAAATGTTCTTCTAGGCTAAAGTTTGACCTTCATGTAATATTTGGTATGGGATAATTTATCTGAATTAAATTACCAGGTTCTATAATATTTGCTTTATTTGGTTGGACAATATTATTGATAATCTAAATCTCCAAGATTATATAAATTGTTACCAATATTATAATATGAATTACCTCCATAAAAGGTGGTAATGTGGATTAATTCTCCCATTATAATTATTAAAATTAATATTAATTAATATTATTAATATTAATTATTTTTTAATAATATTTTTTTAATAAAATTAACTATTATAATTATAATTAATAATTAAATTTTCTTATTCTTATTAATTAATAATAATAATTAACTATTTATTATAATAATAATAATAATAATAATAATATTGATTTAAGACATATATTAGGTAATAATCTTTTTGATATATCAAATAAGATAATATAAATTGTTACTTAAATTACTTGTATATACTAAATACTATATGAATTTAATTTAAATACACTGATAGTATAAAATAATTTTACACTATCAACTAATAGTAATAATAAAAAATAATAATTCATATAAATAATCACCTATTATAATGAAAGACCTACCATAATTTTTCACTTTTTTCTATTATTAATAATATAAGATTATTTTATACTATCAATATATACTAATTAAACTCATACTATATTAAACTCATACTACGAAAACGGCACGCCTTAAAAGGAAAAAGTAAAAAACCTCCTTTTTACTTTGTTTTATTATTTTTACTATATTTTATTTCCCTCTTTATTTTGTGGGTTTTGCTTCTTTTATCAGTATAACGGTAGAAGCCACACTTGCTTGGTCACCCGCCGGCTGAAACAACAACGAGGAAAGGGAGAGGGAGAGGGAACGGGTGGCATTTCGGCTCACAGGGCCTCAAGGGCATCTTTCTACATTGAAAACTGATGTTCTTTTCTTCCACGCACATCGCCTAATCCCTCTTAACACTTACGCATTCCTTGCTTGATTGAGATTCGGGGTATTCGAATTGAGCCGCCAAGGTCTTATTTTCCTGTCATTGTTGCGGTGACTATAAAAGAGAAACCTTTGGATGTAAAAGCAGCACCTTGTAGAGGCCGTCATTGTTAAACATGGTTTCCCATTATTCGTTCCGTTATCTGTCAAAATACCCATCTCGTCTTTTTTTGTAATTTTTCATTCCTTTTATCACATGATATATCCGTGTAATGTTATGTCATTGCCATCTATTTATTTTATCCTCTTATCTCCATTTCCATTAGTGTTCGTGTTGTTGTTGTCATCATTTTCATAGTTTTGTCAGAGCACAAAGGTAAGTGGGTCTTAGTAATAGCTACTTCAGTGGTTGTGGGGCTGACACTCTTTATGTCTGTCTCTATCAGTCTAAGTCATTTTCATAGTACTGATATTTGGATTTCTGCTGGCTTTGTGCATTTTGCCAGGGACAAGCAGCAGAGGACCAATTTCACTTTGCAATAGCCTCAGAGAAAAGCTAAGGAAGAATGAAGTACGTGTTGGTGACAGGTGGGGTCGTTAGTGGACTTGGGAAAGGAGTCACCGCCAGCAGTATTGGGGTACTCCTGAAGGCCTGTGGTTTTCGAGTTACTTCTATCAAGATTGGTATTTTTCCTTCTTGTTCCCCTTTCTGCATGAATTCAGTTTAATGATAAAGTTTTCATTCCGTTCATTGGCTGAGTGGATGACCAAGTGGCGGTGGTTCTTGTCTTACATGCAAAGGGACTGGTTTGCACTTTTTGAGCTTATATATTTATTTAAAACCTTGCTTTTTATTTTGTTATTGAGAAACTGATGTTTTGGTGTTATGCAAAATGATGCTATTTATTTTAAATTATTCTACTTGTGTTTAAACTTATGTACCACTTGCAGATCCCTATCTGAACACTGATGCGGGGACAATGTCTCCTTTTGAGCATGGGGAGGTGTTTGTCTTGGATGATGGTGGCGAGGTAAATAGATTAGTCTGACTTTTTTTTTTTGACTGTGGGATATAAATTACTCGTACCTTATCCTGCTGAATACATTTTCCACTTGAGATTATGTTGATCTCTTTTTAATTAAGTGGCATCAACTACTATCATGTGAATCTTCACTTACGTGATGTTCATATTTCTTTCTGTTTCTCAATTCATTTGAATATACACTCTTTATTTTATTTTATTTTTTTTGTTAAATGAAAAATTTTATTAACAAGAAGAGAGGAATATTATAAAGGGAAAGGAGAACAGGATATCCTCATTGCACAAAACAAGAACTAAGAAAAGAAGACATCAAAAGAGCAAAGATTTCTGATCTCTCAACATATCTGAGAGGGAAAATCCTTTAAAAAGATCAGTTATTTGTTTATTTGTTCTCTAAGGTTGTGTGACTGGTTTCAGTTATAATAACAGAAGGTAATAGCATTTCTACTTTATTGAAATTTTAGTTTTCAAATTTTTTTTGGTTGAAGGTTGATCTTGATCTTGGAAACTATGAACGATTCTTAGACGCCAAACTAACCTGTGACAATAATATCACTACGGGAAAAATATATCAGGTGAGTGAACTGTCTGGTCCTTCTGTTAAATGTCTTTGGTTTTACTTTTGACAAGGTGTGCCTATGGTTTCTTAGTGTTTTAGTTTTTAATGTCAATAGTCTGTTATTGAGAAGGAGAGGAGAGGAGATTATCTTGGCAAGACTGTCCAGGTATGTTTAATCATTCCATTGATCCCTATGAAGCTATTGTTATGGTTGACGGTGTCTTGGTTTTGATTTTTCCTATGCTTCACTGGTAGGTTGTTCCACACATTACAGATGCCATCCAAGAGTGGATAGAGCATGTAGCACAGATACCAGTTGATGGTAAAGAAGGTCCAGCTGATATTTGTGTCATTGAGTTGGGTGGAACTATAGGTAAATTACTATTTTTAGGACAAGCTTTTAATTATTAGAAGGTGGAATATGATTTCCAGTACTGCTATCTTTTTATTCAATTTTTCTATATTGTGAAACATTAATTTATAATGAATTTTCTTTAATGTAGGGGATATTGAGTCCATGCCTTTTATTGAAGCACTTGGCCAATTTTCATACCGCATAGGTAATGCTTGTCATGCTTCAAAGCTCATGTTTTACTGAGTTATTTTATTGGGTGTAAAGTGTATTTAAGGGAAGCTGTATTTTGTATCTTATTGTTTCATTTTTTCAGGCTCTGGCAACTTTTGTTTGGTTCATGTGAGCTCGGTGCCTGTTCTCAATGTTGTTGGTGAGCAGGTATACTGTGCAAAGTGCAAACTATATGTCATCAATGAAACATTGAATATATACTCATTAGAAATAAATGTGAAAAAAAAAAAGACTTACCAGTGAAGTATAAATTGAAAGTATTTCTGTTAACTAAATGAATTGGGATGCTGTCATTGCATCTTTTCAAATGTTATAATCATTTTAATATTATCATTTACTTATTGGAAGTTTTAATCTGCAGAAAACAAAACCAACTCAGCACAGTGTGCGTCAACTTAGAGGGCTAGGGCTAACCCCAAATCTACTTGCTTGTCGCAGTTCGAAGGTGTGTCTCGTGCTCTTTGTGCCTTTTCTTTTCATCCTGTTAGTTCCATGTAATAATAATGGAAGATTCTGTACTTTGTCTTTGTCAGGAACTTGATGACAATGTTAAGGCAAAACTTGGTCAATTTTGTCTTGTACCGGTAATATAACATAATGTTGACAATTTTCACTTCGCTTATCACTATGGCTGTAATATATTCTCAATGCAAAATTTTTGTATATGCAGTTATCGAACATACTTACTCTCTACGATGTTCCAAATATTTGGCACATTCCTTTGCTATTAAGAGTGAGTAATTTTCTGTAGTGTTCTGTGAAACTGCTTTTTGTGTTTGTTGTCTAGTGTTTGTAGGAACATTGTTTATGAAGTTTTTAATTTTTTAGTTAGTTTGTGCGTTAGTATCTTTTTCCTAGATAGCTGAATTACTTTACTCTTGATTGAGTGATGTAATTCACAGAATAACTAGAAGTTTTTCTTTGATATTTTTATGTTACAAACAGGACCAGAAGGCACATGATGCAATCCTGAAAGCATTAAACCTGGCAGGGTTTGTTTGACAAACTCATTCTTGTTTTGGCATTTAACCTCCTACGCCTGAGAGGAATTCCTCATCCCACCGTGTTGATTTTATGAGAATCTATTGTTAGTTATCGTATGACAGTTATCTTAATTTATTCTGTCATTCCCCTGATGGATTTATTATTTGCAGTGCTGCTACAGAGCCTAATTTTATGGAGTGGATCACTAGGACAAAAGTTTATGAAAATTTTCATGATTCTGTAGGTTTCAACATCTCTGATATATCATCTCAAAAATAAATAATACTAATATATGATTAGATATTCATCTCTCTGAATACTAACTAGTAGTGACCTTGCAACGATTACGTTCTTCACAGGTTAGAATTGCGATGGTGGGAAAATATACTGGCCTTTTAGATGCATATCTTTCAGTTCTGAAGGTATCTTTAATTTATTTGCCACGTTTGGGTGTAATACGTGACAATTTCCATTTGTTTTTTGCATTCTCTTCAACTTGCATGTTTATTACTTTTATTTGTATATATGGCATACTGAACTGTCCGGTCTGATGTAGTATTATTATCGGCCTGTAATCTACCTTTGTTCTGTTAGCATAGTACACTTTTTTGCATTCTCGACAAGCATAATACACTTTGGATGGCTGATCTGCTTTAATATCACTGGTAGTAATCTGTATCTATATCAAGTCAACCCCTACAATTCTGATGCATGAAAACATGAAGTTTGGGCAAATTTCAGAGACTTGCTATGATTGAAGGAGATTAGGGGTCTGTTTGGTTTGAATGTTTTTTGTTTTCATTTTCATTGATAAGATAAAATAAAGATGACAATGTACTTGGTTGAATTTTAATGAAAACATTTTCAGGAAGCATTTCCTAAAATAAGTGAAAACATGAATGCAATAAATCCTTGTTTTCACTGTTCTCTGAAAACATTGGAAACAGAAGTTAAATGGTCTAGGGATGTTAAATGGGCTATCCTAATCCATTTAAGCCCATCTTGCTTTGGTCTGTGAGTTAAATAGGTCAGGTCAATCCTATAGCTGGCATTAACAGGCCTGCATTATGCTGGCCTAGCCCGTTTAAGGGCAACTCATGAGCCTAAATGCACCAAATCTTTTATTTTTTCTTTTTAATTTATTCAAATCAAAATTCGTGAATACTACTACACCTCAAATATAATCAAAATTAAGTCTAAGTTCAACATATTACATGTTTACATAAATTCAAAACTAACTAAACATCAAAATTCAAAGTTCCAAATGTCAAAAATTCAACATATCACATAATCAAACTTAGGTCCAAACTTCAAGAGTTCAAGTTAAATACATTACAAATCACATTTCTTTTAATTTTTAACTTGAAAATATTTTTTTTTTGGTTTTTGGCCAGGGGGGTGATGCGGGCTGCTAGGTGCTGGGCTACTGGGTTATGGGGTGAGCTATTGTTTTTTTTAAAGCAAAATTTTCTCTACTTTATATATATAATTGGTCATTAATAAAAATATAGTTATCTTAATAATTTAAAATTTACTTGTAAACTTCGTTTAAAATCATAGTAGTCAATCATGGATAGTGGAAGTAGCTACCCCAAAAATATTATAGTGGAATAGCGGATAGCAGGATGGCAGCTATTTGATAAAAAATATATAATTATCATGCAACTTATATAATATATATAAATATTCAAAGATAAATAAGAAATCATCCACAATTAAATTCATTCACATCGATAATGAATATTCATAATTCATTCCATGGCGTAAAAATACGCAATCACTATCAATTCAATGCATAAATATCAAGTCCTATGGGTAACAAAACATAAAAGACAGCACCATCAAGTAGCATAAGGGCAGCAAAATATAAAAGACAACACCAAATCATAATTAAACTTAAGTCTCTAAGACTAACAGTAAATAGAAGGGCATAAACGGAAAATAGAAGCCTTGAACAGAGAAGGAAAATTAATGTTGCTGCCATGGCTGAAGCCTAAAATAGTAACAAGCAAGAAGAGGGAAAGGTAGAATAGGAGATTGTTAGCGAATAGAAGGGAAAGAGAAGGGGAAAAAACAGTGAATAGAAGGAAAAAAACAGATGGTAGAAGAAGATGGAAGAGGAGAAAGAAACGGATCCGACTGAGGAAGATACGAAAAAATAGAACAAAAAGAGTGGAGGAAGGACCAACCGCCGCCACTGGTCTCGCAGCCACCGATCTCGCCACCATCGGAGGTTGGAGGATCGCCGGAGTAAGAGGGGTGAGGGGGTAGAGAGACTGATTGATAGAGAGAAAGAGAACAGAGAAAAAAGTCCTAACACCATGTTTAGATCGAAGAAAAGAGGGGGAAGGTTCGAAATATCCTTGCAGCCCCGGTTAGACTGCCCTGAACGGTCCAAAAACAGGGGTACAACTGGTTTTTGCTTGTTGACATTAATAGCGGCCGCAATGCCACGACGAAGAAACGCAATGCACCGGCAGCTCAGTCTCGTCTGACCTCCGCTTCACCCCGCTATATCGCACGATTGACTGCTATATTTAAAATTATTTTTAAATTTTTTCAATTTATTCAAAATAAATACATGAAATGGGTTGTCAATATTTTCATGTTTTGGAAATAGAAAACAAGGAACCGAAACAAACCTGTATCCTAAAAGTTGAAAATCTCAATGAAAACTATTTTCAGAAAATGAAAACAAAAAGCATTTTCATAACAACAATGCTATACTGAACGAAAAAGTATTTGTAACAGTGTCATGAAATCCTCTACAGCCAAGGCACAAGTTTGGGTGTGAACTGAGGAGAGAGAAAATCCATCAAGTACAAAAACGCAAAAACACTTCTTCAGCTATAACACATTTGTGCATCAATTTTCAAAAATTATTTTGTACCATTTAGCATTTTTGTTTTTCATAAACCAAACAGATCTTAGGAGTTTTTTGAATGCTTTAGGAACAACAGTGGAATATTTATGACACTGTACAGCCATGTTGTCACAGTCATAGTCAAGTAAAGGATTGGGTCTACATGAAGCAACAAGTCCTTAAGTAAATAAGTATAAGGATGATGTTATAAATTTATGACTTGCATATAAAGGAATCATCAGATTTTCAAAAGTTTTAGGGAGTCATAACATATAATTAAGTCATCATGCATACCAATGTTTGAAAAAATGAAACGGACTGGTGAGGCCTATTGATGAATTTTTACCTTAAGCCTCCTGAATTAGGATCTATCTAGGACTTGGACACAAGAAATATGATCAAATCAAAAACAAGTTCACGCAGAAAATAGGGCTCCAGACGTCTTGTTAAAAAGTTTTCGTATCTGACGCTATAGACCTCAGAATTGAATGATTCAAAAACGAGAAGAAAGCTGGCGTTTTGAAACACAATTTAGACTCAAGAATCACCGAAAAATGATGCGTATAACTCGAGATATGACCAAGAGATAATTGAGACGAATTCTGGGAAAATTAACGCGAAATTGATGAAAAAGAATCAAGAAAACAATGGCGCCACAAACCTAGTTTGATAAGCCAAGAAGGATCGCCACAAGAATTGGAGGATTCTTGATAAGATCAAAAGATGCAAGGAAGAACCCTAGCAGAGAAAAACTCACAATTTCTGAAACAAACGTCTTCTGCTCTGTATCCCTCTCCAAATGTTTTAATACAAATCAGTTTAATAGTTTGCCCTTGAAACTTAACAAAACTAAAAGCAAAACCCCTTAGCATAAGGATTACTGATATGTTCCAGTGGTTAAGGAGATATATTCAACCTCAAGTGCTTGGGTTCTAATCCTGCTATAGATAATTTATATTTTTTTTTATCACAACATAACAATAGAAAAATAAAATAAACAACTAAAGTCTTGCTAATTCAGATTGACTCTTTGGGTTCTTTTCCTCTCATTCCAAGTGGGCTATGCATGTAAGCTCAGATTCATGTGTTGGGCTTCATTTGGATATTGGGCTTCAAATTGTGCTTGGGCTTCCAACAAAGAGATAATCACATGTTTGATAGCTTCTTGGGCCTTCTTTGCTCTAGCTCTTGTCATGGGTCCTCCTAGGCCTTGTATCGGATCTCGAGCTTCTTTTTGGGCTTGAGTCTGGACTTGGGCTTGAGCCTGTGTCCTCATCATTCCCTCCTTCTTGAGAAGCATTTGTCCTCAAATCTTGTAAGTCATCGCCTGCATCATAGAGGGACAAGTCAGCCACATTAAAAGTAGCACTCACACCATACTCACCTGGCAAATCAATCTTATAGGCATTATCATTGATCTTGGCCAATACTTGAAAAGGTCCATCTCCCCTTGGCATCAACTTAGACTTCCGTTGAGATGGAAATCTTTCCTTCCTGAAGTGTACCCATACCCAATCACCTGATTCAAAAGTTACCTTCCTCCTTCCTTTGTTTGCATGTTTAGCATACCCTTCCATTTTCTTCTCAATTTGGGCCTTGATCTTCTCATGCAACTTCTTGACATAATCAGCTTTTTTCTGGCCAGACTTATCTTTCAATTGAGAAATGTTAGGTAAAGGCAATAAATCCAAAGGAGTCAAAGGTTTAAAACCATAAACAATTTCAAATGGTGAAAGCTGAGTAGTGCTATGTACTGCCCTATTATAAGCAAACTCAACATGTGGCAAACACTCTTCCCAAGTTCTAAGATTTTTTTTAATAATAGCTCTAAGAAGAGTAGAAAGAGTTCTATTTACCACCTATCTTTGCTCATCAGTTTGGGGATGGTATGTAGTTGAAAACAAGAGTTTAGTGCCAATCTTTCCCCACAAGGTCCTCCAAAAATGACTAAGAAATTTAGAGTCTCGATCACTCACAATACTCCTAGGCAAACCATGCAATCTTACCACCTCTTTGAAGAATAAATCAGCTATATGACATGCATCATCCACCTTCTTGCAGGGTATAAAGTGAGCCATTTTAGAAAACCCACAACCACCACCACAAAAATTGAGTCCTTTCCTCTCTTGAACCGAGGCAAACCTAAAACAAAATCCATAGAAATATCAATCCAAGGGTGTTCAGGTATACAAACCATGTGGCATGACCTTAGACTTAGCTTTTTTACAAATAAGACACTTATCACACAACTTATGTACATCATACTTCATGTGAGGCCAGTAGAAATGGTCATACAAGATGTCATATGTCTTTTGCACCCCAAAGTGCCCTATTAAGCCCCCTTCATGTGCCTCTTGAACAAGCATTTCCCTAATTGAACTCTTAGGCACACAAAGTCTCTTATCCTTTAGTAAATAACCATCATGCTTAAAATACCCATCAAATGCAAAGATGAGAACATGTTTGATAAATATGAGAAAAATGAGCATCATGCTCATATAATTCCTTAATGCACTCAAAATCAAGAAACTTAGTTTCAAGATTAGACAATAAAGCATACCACAAGTGACAAAGCATCGCCTACCACATTGGACTTACCTTTCTTGTGCTTGATCATATATGGGAATTGTTCAAGGAATTCCACCCACTTGGCATGCCTCTTGTTCAACTTTCCCCGCTCTTTCAAATACTTCAAGGGTTCATGATCACTATGAATGATAAATTCTTTAGGCAGAAGATAATGTTCCAAGTTTGCAAAGCTCTAACTAAAGCATACAATTCCTTATCATATGTAGGGTAGTTAAGGGCAGCCCCATTCAATTTTTCACTAAAATATGCAATAGGATGTCCTTCTTGCATTAAAACAGCTCCTATGCCTACCCCAGATGCATCACACTCCAATTCAAAGGATTTTGCAAAGTTAGGCAAAGCAAGTATGGGTGCATGTGTTAATTTCTCTTTTAGGGCAGCAAATGCTTTCTCTTGTTTCTCTCCCCATTTAAATTCCACATGCTTCTTGACTAGCTCATTTAGAGGTGCAGCAATGGTACTAAAATCCTTAACAAACCTTCTATAGAAACTAGCAAGCCCATGGAAACTTCTTATCTCACTCACACTTTTAGGAGTTGGCCATTCTTGGATTGCTTTTATTTTCTCTTTATCTACATGCACTCCACTAGAATTAACCACAAATCCTAAGAACACAACATGGTCCTTACAAAACGTGCACTTTTCCAAATTAGCATACAATCTTTCTTTTCTAAGCACATGCAAAACAAATTTCAAATGATGCAAATGCTTATCCAAATTTTTACTATATACAAGAATATCATCAAAGTATACAACTACAAATTTCCCTAAAAACTCTCTCAAAACATGGTTCATCAATCTCATGATAGTACTAGGGCATTTGTCAAACCAAATGGCATTACTTTCCACTCATACAAGCCATACTTGGTTTTAAAAGCTGTTTTCCACTCATCACCTTCTCTAATCCTAATCTGATTATATCCACTTTTCAAATCAATCTTAGAGAAATAACAAGAACCATACAAATTTCATCAAGAAGATCATCTAACTGGGAATGGGATGTCCAGACTTGATGGTGATGTTGTTGATGGCTCTGCAATCTAACATATCCTCTAGCTCCCATCCTTTGGGCACCAATATAACAGTACAACACAAGGGCTCAAGCTCTCTCAACCCAACCTTTGCTAATCAAGTCAAGCAACTTGCCTTTGAATTTCCTGGTCTCCGGGATTACTCTCAGATGCTGGCCTATTAGGCAACACAGCTCCGGAACCAAATCAACTGATGTTCAATGCCTCTCAATGGTGGAAGTCCTGGTGGTATCTCTTCAGGAAATACATCTTGAAAGTCCTGCAAAATAGATTCAACACCACTTGGCAGATCAAGGTTAGAAACAAAATTATGAGTAGGTGAAGTGACTTCCTTACTATACAGGATATACATGGATTTTCTTACCAAAAGGACTCTCCTCACCTCTCTACTTTTCACAAACAGAGCATTTTTCCTCTCTTTTTTTTCTCTACTTTCCTTTCTCTTTTTCTTTTCTCTCTTTTTCTCTTTTAGCCTCTCTACCACTCTTTTCACCCTCTTTTTATTTTCTTTTCTTTCTTTCTCTCTTGCTCTCTTTTCTTTCTCATTGTATTTTGATCCTCACAAACCTCTCTAGGAGACAATGAAACAAGAGTGACTTTGCGGTCATTATGGACAAAGGTGTACTTATTGGTGTGTCCATCATGGTGAGCTTTCTTATCAAATTGCCATGGTCTCCCAAGCAACAAATGGCTAGCCTCCATAGGAACTACATCACAAATGATCTTATCCACATACCTTCCAATGGAAAACTTAATTTCTACTTGCTTATCCACCTTCATCTCACCTTGTTTACTTAACCATTGTAACTTATAAGGTCTAGGGTGGGGTTTGGTCTCCAAATTCATCTTGGTCACCATCCTAGCATTAGCCACATTTGTGCAACTCCCTCCATCTATGATCAAAGAACACAACTTCGCTTGGATAAGGCATCTAGTATGGAAAATGTTCTCTCTTTGGCTTCCCTCATCTTCTTTAGCTATCCCTCCTAACATCCTCCACACAATGAACAAATCTCCCTCAAGAACCTCCTCTTCTTCCTCACTAGATGGTTTAGATTGAGAACTCTCACTTGTGATTTCCCCATCATCTTTTAACACCATAACTTTCTTAGTAGGACACTCAGAAGCTATGTGTCCTCTACCCAAACACTTAAAACACTTTATGTCTCTAGACCGAGACTTGCTGGCCACTTCTTTGCCCTTGTTTTGGGTTGGTTGTGATGCTGCCCTTGGGGTCCTACTAGATGAAGTTCCCTCCTTCTTAAACCTCTCCTTCCATCTAGAGTTATCATAGTTTGAAGCACTCTTCCTCACACTTTTTCTTTTTAATTGTTGCTCCACTTTCATGGCTTGAT